>JAMJFZ010004123.1:272500-1472500 GCA_026225945.1 Cricetomys ansorgei
CGGCTGTATCTTTATCCCACTTTTGTGCTTGATATTCAGATATTTGGTAATTCTGGTGGAATATAATTTTTCCTAGTTTCTTTTTAATTGAAAGATTACTTTTTATCATTAATTATGTGTCTCTGTGTGTGCCGATGCCTACAAACGCCAGGAGAGGGCGCAGCATCCGCCGGGGCTGTGGTTACAGGTTAGCTGCCCAGTGTGGCTTCTGGGAACTGGACTTGGGTCCCCCGCAAGGGCAGCCCTCTTAAGCACTGAACTACTTTCTTGTCTCTTAGCTTTTGAGGACCCCCACAGGCACCCCGATTCTGGATCTTTCCCATGGTGTCTACCTTTCCTTTCTGGAAGCTTTGGGAATTTCTGTCTTTTCTCTCAGAGTTCTGAAATGACACAGAGGTGTGTCTGTCTCCACCCATCCACGTGAGGCTCGTGTCTTCAGTCCTGAGGTCTTCGTTTCTTCCCTGTCGCTGTGCTAAAACACTTCAACAAAAGCGACTCAAGGAGGGAAGGGTTGATTTGGCTAATGGTTCTGGGTTCATCATTGTGGGGAGGAAAAGTTTTTAGGAGCTCGGGAACAGGCTCACACTATGTCCACTGTCAGAAGACAGCTGTGGAATCATGCATGCTAGGGTTCGGCTTCCTTTCTCCACTGTCAGTCCAGGAACCCAGCGTAGGGAATGGTACTACCCACTGTGGGCAGGTTTTCCCACCTCAATTAAAATAATCAAGGTAATCCCCACAGACACACCCAGACACTCAACTTCCCCCTTACCCCCAGTGATTCTAACTTCTGTCAAGCTGTCAACTGCCATTAACCACCAGGCCTACATATTTAAATATTCTATTTTATTTATTATTGTTGTGTATATGTACGATGTGTGGGTACACATGCCATGGTACATGTATGGAGGTCAGAGGACAATAGTTTATAGAGTTGATTCCGTGCCTCAAGAGCTTTTACCCTTTCTTCCTTTATCTGATCATCTGCTTGTCTGGTTTGGGCTCGCTTCTAGACTAGATGACAAACATGCTAACTTCAATTTGTATGCGCTCTACCCCCTGAGCCACGCCCTCAGCCCCCCACTGGGGGATTCTAGGCAGGAGGATGGCCCCGCAGCAGGAGGCTGAGACTGCCGCCTGCTGGCTGCGGCCTGAGACACAACCCAAGGTCTGAGTCAGCCACATCAGCTCAGTCACACCTGAGTCCCCACCTTGTCTCTAAGAGCTTCCAGATGGGATTGCAGCACATTGTGGAGGGGGAACAGATGCCAGCAACACATACACCCATAGTCTTTGGGAGAGGGGCCACGTTGGGGTCTGGTCAGGAGACTGGAAGGGGGAGGACTGGGGTGGAAAGCCGGGGACTGGGGACGCTGGGGTGTGTGACTTTTGCTAACTAGATGCCACTGCTTTGTCTCGCCCCACCCCACATCTGGTGACTCCCTGGCTGTTCCCCCTGGCTCTCCATTCTGCCCCGCCCTCCATTTTTGGCTGTCTCTGCCTGGCTCTCCCCTTCTTGCCCTGTTCACACCAATGATTCTCTGGACCTTTCTTTTCTTTCTTCTGTCTCTTTCTTTTCCCCTCCATCTTCTGAACATTTCCGACGTGCGCCGCCCTCTGCTCCCCGGCCGATCCTCCCACTCTGTGTCCCCTGACCCTGGCTGGTCCGGGTACTCCGGCCCTTTCCCCTTCCTTCCCGGCTGCTCTTATCTCGGGGCACCCCATCCCCTCATCCCTTACCCCTGCCCCACCCCCTGGTCCACATGCCTCCTCGCCCCTGGCCCCGCGATCTGCCCCCTCATCCCTGCGTCCCTTGCCCCCCATGGTGTCCTCTACCCACCCACCCCGACCCCTCCCACAGCCTGCAAGCGCAAGGAGCAGGATCAGCAGAAGGAGAGAGCTCTGCAGCCCAAGAAGCAGCGGCTGGTGTTCACAGACCTGCAGCGCAGAACGTTGATCGCAATCTTCAAGGAGAACAAGCGGCCTTCCAAGGAGATGCAGGCCACCATCTCGCAGCAGCTGGGCCTGGAGCTCAACACGGTCAGCAACTTCTTCATGAATGCCCGTCGCCGCTGCATGAACCGCTGGGCGGAAGAGCCCGGTGCCACCCCGGGCCCCGCGACAGCCACTGCCACCTTCTCCAAGGCCTGAGCCTTCCACCCCGACACCCACCCCAGCCCCAGGGGACCGCACACCCCAGCCCCGGGGACCGAGGGACCGGTCCCCGACCTAGCCAAAGGAAGCCCTACCCCCACCCCCGGGGGACAGGAACCCACCCAAGCCCCCCTCAATTTTGGACACCAAGGGAGACCTCGAGGGAAGAGTGGGTCAAGAATCAAGCACACCTTACAAACAAAACCCGGGTATTTAAAAAATAATAATTTAAAAATAGCAAACCCTTCTTTCCCAGACCCCAGACCCATCCCTCAAAACGGGGGAGGCGCACATCTGCCTGTCTCCCCTGCTTTCCCCTCCCGGCCAGTCCTCTGCCCCTCGTCCCTATTTCCCCTCCCCTAAGAACTGAGACCCGTCCCAAGTGGCCAAAACCGACAAGCTGGATCCTTACAGCACCCCCACCCCCCAACCTGTCCTCCAGACCAAGACACACCCCCCCGCAGGATGGCCCCTCATAGCCGAGACCCCAGCCGCCACCCCCACCCCAGCGGCCTGGATAGCCTGTGCCAACAATTCCCTGCCTTAACGCCAGGGAGGGGACCTGCAGGGAGCCCCCTGTCTCCAAGGAGACAGTGGCAGATGCAGAGATGAGGCTGCTGACGCCGCCGCCTCCATCCAGCACCCTGGCCGAGTTCACTATAAGCACCTTGCTACGTGAAGAACGCTACACAGGGAACGAGGTCACCGGAGAGCAGGAGACGACGCCCCAGATCTTGGGTGGGGGCGCAGCAGACTCTCCCAGATCTGGGGGGGCCCACAGAGGCATCATCGGCGTCCCTTGGATGCAAAGCTGTGCAAAATCTCTGGAATTCATCACCTTTTTGTTGGTTGATTGGGGGTGCGTACCTGAGCCCCCCCACCCCCCAGAGGACATTCAGGGGTAAACTTTGCACTGGTGACCCCTCTCTCAGAAGAGAGAGGATGAAGATGGAAACTGCTCGCTCTGTTGTTTTGCCAAATAATGTACAATGTGGGGGAGGTCAGAAGCAAGAGGGGGTGCCCCACCCCACAGCTCGGCCCTCTCCTTGGGGTGACATTTCAAGACTGGCGTGGCAGCCAGATCCCAGGAGGCTGCCTCTCCCCTCCCCCTCTGGGGTTCAAGATCCTGGGAACCCCTCTCTTCTAAACCCTAACCCCGTGGCTTCCTCCCAGGGAGGGGCCCCCCAGTTTCCCTAGAGAATGCAAGAGAACTTTGTAGTGAGAAAAAGAAAAAGGACCCATCCCCCCATCCTGTAAAGGCTACCTCATTGAGCCCACGCTGTGATTCGAAAGATCACGTCTGATACCAAAGATTCCCCCACCCCCAAGGGTTTGTGCTGGAAGTCAGGGTGTCCCCCCCCTCACCCCACAGCTGTTCCCGCCCGAGAGAGAGAGAGAGAGAGAGAGAGAGAGAGAGAGAGAGAGAGAGAGAGAGAGAGAGAGAGGGACAGGAGGACAGCGAGGTCGGTGAGTGCCTTCTTATTGAACCAAAGACGTGTGTAGAGTGTCCTCCGTCCTTAACGACTTGCCGCTCTCCCATGGAAGCAACTTGGATGGATGCTTCTAGAACCTTTGGGTGTGAGGCAGAATGCTCAGAGTGAAGAGAGTCCCCTGTTCCCACTCAGTAAGTGACAGGTATCCCGACACACAGTGACGCACACCCACCCACACTGGCAGGTACACGTGTGCACACACAGACACGTAGGTACACACGTGTGCACACATGCACACACAGGTACACATGTGTGCACACATGCACACACAGGTACACATGTGCACACATGCACACACAAGTACACACGTGTGTGCACACATACACAAGTATACACACACACATACACACTGCTAGGGAGATGGCCCAGTGGTTAGAGCACTGGCTGCTCTTGCTGAGGACCCAGTCTCAATTCTTGGCACCCACATGGCTGCTCACAAACATCCATAACTCCAGTTTCAGAGGACACAGCGCCCTCCCTTGGCCTCTGCAGGCAAATGCACTCCCATGCAGGCACCCATACAGGATTAAAATACACACAGGATTAAGAACACACACAGACTGGCTCCCGTTTGTGAGGACTCAGGCTACCTCCTCCCACCCGCATTTCTGGTTCGTGGCTCTGAAGCCGTCCTGCCTAGCAGGCACAGGTGACATGTCCTGTGGACCAGCAGACCCGAGACCAGGGAAAGAATGAAGTATGATATCGTGTCCCACGCCTTTAATCCCAGCACTCAGGAGGCAGAGGCAGCAGGGTGGCTCTCTGTGAGTTCACATGAGGCCCTGCCTCAAAAGACCAGTAACTCAATGACAAGTTAGAAAACCCCATATGTGTGTGTGTGTGTGTGTGTGTGTGTGTGTGTGTGTATATATACATATACATATACATATACATATATATATATATATATATATATATATATATATATATATATATGCATTTGTGAGACAGGGTCTTGCTCCGTAGCCAAGGCTGGCCTCCAGCTGGAGCCTCCTCCTGCTCAGCCCCCTGAGCTGGGGTCACAGGAGTGCATCAATCACAGAGTTTTATTCTTTGTCTTCTTTGCTCCTTTTTCTTTTGCTTCTGGTGGTGCTGGGGATGAGACCTAGGATCTAGCATGTGCTTGGCAGAGTATTTACCCTGACCACGCCCGCAGCTCCTCACTGGGGGATTCTAGGTGGGGCTCCACCCCTGAGCCACCAATGTAACCTTTGTAAATCCTATCATATACAAACACACACACACACACACATACACACACACGCGCACACACACACGCATGCACACACGCACGCACACTCAGACTAGATCAGGACCCTCTCTGGGCCCAGATGGACCTCCATTCTCCCTCTGCCCCACACCCTTTCTGGTCCTTACCTACCAAAGATCTTTCCTACACCGGGAACCCACAGTCCAGCACAATCCCTTCTAGCCTTTGACAATTCTCTCTGAAATACCTCAAAATATTTAATGTATAGTTTATGTGCTAAAAAAAAAGAAAGAAAACAAAACAAACAAAAAAAACCTTAGCTAGTTTTGGGATTATGTGACTTGAAGCTTTATACCGTTAAATTATAATTTTGCAAATAATGGCATGTTTATCTCTGACCGGTTCCATGGGAGACGCTCCGAATGTCAGGGCAGCGCCTGTGGCCCCTGGGAGGGCGAGTCGGGACCCGCGGCCTTCACAGATTTAGGAAAGAGAGGCGTGCGAGTCAGCTTTACCTTTCCCTGGCTTGTTCTGTTTCCGCGTTTTATGGAGTTGTGTCCTCTAAGAGTATTTATGATTCTATGTGTTCTGTGTTCAAATGTAATTTAAGGAAAAAAAGAAAAGAAAAATGAAAACCAAAGAGGAGGTGGTGGAATTTGATCGGTGGGCGATGCCATACATTCTGATGGCGGAGCTGGAGTGGGTGGGCACAGGGTGGCCTTGGTCTGTGGTGCTCTGCCCCGGTTTCTGTCCCCACCCCAACTCCTTTCTAAGGAACTGTGTCCAAGCAGGTGGCAATGATCTGGCTTAGAAAGAGCAAGCCAGGCATGATCGCCGTTCATGTTCCTCCTCTCTCAACCCATCTCCTGTGTGTCCAGCCTGGCCATCCCAGCATCTTCAAAACAGACAACCAGGAAATTCATGGGGGAAGGCAGGAAGGTAGCTTGGGTGCACCCCGACTTCCCCAGGCACCAAGAGCCTCCTGGAGGCCTGGTCACCTCTGCTAGGATACTCCCAACCTCCCCAGCATGGGGGAGTCCTTTCTTTGGGGACCCTGGGGAACAGGGCTCCATGCCCTCCTGGATGGGGAGGAAGGGGGGGCGGGTACGGACCAGCTCCAGATTCCTTGTGCTTCGTGTTCCCACCCATCCCGGGGAGGTCTGATGGATGCAGGCCAGGAGCTGGCTTCAAGTGGCAGGTCCCATGTAGGGAGACCGGGTGACTGAAGGACTATTAGGTGCCCCGCTGCGAGGACGCCCCCCCCCCCAGGATGCTGGGGAGCGTGACCCTAGACCCTTCGCCTTGTTCCAAATGGTTCAGCCAAAGTTCAGCCACCAGGCCTCGGGCTTCTCCTGGTGGCTTGTCGCCCCCACCCCCAGGGTGGGTGTCGGTGAGTTATCTCAGCTGGAGAAGTGTGAGAGAGGCCTCCCAAGTATTTTTCTGTGAAAAAATGGGAAATAGGGCTGTTCTGGGATCCTTCGGAGGCTCCAGAAGCTAGGGGAGGCCTGGAGGGGGGCAGCCTCCACAGCCCAGCTCCTTCGCCATTGTTAAGCATCACTGCGCTGGCTTGGTTTTTTCTTCAATAGACTACCTTCCTCGGCTACACGCGTGAGCAGGCCAACCGCGGAACCGCACAGATCCGGGAAACCCGGGAGGCAGCAGGCAGGGTAGAGGAAGACGACCCTCTCCCCGGCCTGCTCCGTCTGCTGGAGAGCTCCAGCCTGCTCCAGCTTCCCAGGGATTAGGTCAGTGCCTGTCAGCCAGGCCCTCACCGCAGCTTCTGTGCCTCTGCCTCCATTCACTGCTCCAACCAAGGGAGGGAGGCGGCCTGGAGGAGGAAGGGGGCTACAGGGTGCAGGGGTGCAGTTTAAACCAAGGGGAGCGTAGGGTGGAGGCAAAGATTAGGCAGAGCCTGGTCTCTTCCTTTTTTTCTCAAAAACAATGAAGGAAGCCTTATGCACTTAAAAGAAAAGGGGGAGAAGAGCAACAAGAATATTTTTCCTGAAATTAAACCACTTCACCAGTAGGTGTCAGTGTTTTGGTGATTTTTTTTTTTTTTTTTTTAAACCTGGAAAGGAATGTTCCCTGGCTTTTACCAAAGTAAGTGTTGGAGAAGGAATGAGTCCAGACAAGCCCTGGGGTCAGAGGGACCCTGGTTTATTTGAAAAAGGCAAGGTCGTGGCCCTCTCTTGTCTTTGGGTGCTGTTTGTTGACTAGCTACGCCTGCTCCTGTAGGGACAGGGGTGGCTGCACCCTTGAGCTGAGTGGAGATCCTACTGGACAGGGTACTGACTCCCTCTCCAGGTGTGATGCTGCCAAGGCTCCGCCTTGGGGCTCTGTCCCACTGGGTGACCAGGAAGCTTCCAGCAACCGGCTTCTGGTCAGCTGGAGGCCTGGCTCTGCTGCTTCCTGGGGACTCCCAGCTGGCTCTGCCTGGAGGCTGAGTCCTTCCAGAAGGGGCCCTTCCAAGTCGAGGACCTGACGTCCAGGAGCTCCTGCTGGCTGGCCAGCGAGGACCTGACGTCCAGGAGCTCCTGCTGGCTGGCCAGCGAGGACCTGACGTCCAGGAGCTCCTGCTGGCTGGCCAGCGTGTACTCCGAAGGCACGTAGTCCTGATCCCCTAACGGGGTCACCTGGAACGGCCCCGACTGAGCGCTGGTGGCGGCGGCTGGCCTCCTGCTGTCGGAGGGGTAGCTGTAATGACCCGAGTCGGGCTTCTCCACAGTCTGGGAGCTGGGGTAGGGGTGCACGTCCTCCTGGGACCCCTTCCCGTGCTGCTGGCGCCTCTTCGTGGCCAGGATGGAGATCTTCCGCGGATTAAATATCGACTCCTTGCGAACGGAGGATAAATCTTCCTCGGACGGAGACTGGGACTCAGCCATGTTACCCCCAGACTCCCCCGTTGTCTTGCGCAGCATGGTGCCCTGCGTGATGAGGTCCGCGTAGCCCTCGCGGTGGGAGAAGGCGTAGCTGGACCGGCGCGCTGGGATCCCGCGGCGGAGATGCTTCATGGCCGGCTCCACGGCCACCTCGCTAGGGACCTCCTCCTCCTCCACCTCCTTCTCCTGCAGAGCGCAGGAGACAACGGGGGTGGGGGTGGGGGGGCACAGGGCATTAGGGTGCCATGCACCCCGGTGCGACAAGGCTGGGAGGGTAAGGACGTTTGCCGCCAAGCTTAGGGACCCGAGTTCTGTCTTGGTAACCCACACGAGTTGGAGGAGAGAACTGACCCCCGAAAGTCATCCCGGGACCTCCACAAAAACCCCACAGCTCCGAGCACTCACGCTCCCTGCCCCACCCTCTTGACATAAAGAAACGTAAATTTAGAGAGTGTTCCGGAACTCAGACTGCACAGGTCACCAGTCTGCCCCTGGGACCCGACCCTTATCGCAACAAACAAAATCAGACAACTTCTTAAAACTTCAATTAAAACGTGCCACATTAAGGCCGTCGAAATGGCTCAGTGGTTGAGAGCACTGGCTGCTGCTCCAGAGGACCCGGTCTCAATTCCCAGCACCCACATGCAGCCGCTCACAACTGTCTCTAACCCCAGTTCTGGGCCACCCCTGCCTTCTGTGGCGCCGGGGCCCATACACGGTGCACAGACATGCATGCAGGCAAAGCATTCACACGCAGGAAGAAAAAAAAATAAATCTAAAAAAAATTTTTAAAAATTTTTATTTCATGTGCGTTGGTGTTTTGCCTGTACGCATGTCACTGCGAGAGTGTTGGGTCCCCTGGAACTGGGGTTACACAGTCGCGAGCTGCCAGTGGGTGCTGGGAATCAAACCCAGGACCTCTGCAAGAGCAGTGAGTGCTCTTAACCACTGGGCCATCTCTCCAGCCCCCAAAAGAATTTTTTTTTTAAATTTCTTTTTCGAAACAGGTTTCCCTGTTGTAGCCCTGGCTGTCCTGGAACTTATGCTGTAGCCCAGGCTGGCCTCAAACTCACAGAGATCCGCCTGCCTCTGCCTCCCGAGTGCTGGGATTAAAGGAGTGCGCCACCACTGCCTGGCCTAAAGAATTTTTTTTTTTAAATTACCACCGCTTTCTCAGGAAAGTTTCTGGCTCTAAGACATTCAGCAAATTGTGCAACTGCTGCTTCCAGAACACTCCTTCACTCCAAGGGAAGCCTACTCCTCGGAGAGCCCCACCCCCGCCCCACCACCCACTGCTTCCCATCTCCCACAATGTGTGGCCTTTGGTGTCCAGTCCTCTCACTGGCCAGTGTCTCTGAGGTCCTCCAAGCTGTGGCCAGTGTGAGAACCTTGGTGTTTCTGGAGACTAAACAGTACTCTGGCACGTGGCCAGAGCACGTGTGTTGCCCGTGTCTGGACACTGGGACCAAGTGCTCCCAGATAACCATTTTTTACTAAAGTGTTCCCAGGCCGTCTTCCTCCTTCCTCCCTGGGCCCTGCACGACACAAAGCGGAGGCACCACGGTGTCGAGGAGTACCCTAGGGTGCACGCTGCGCACAGGGATTTGGGCCCCTGAGGATCCTGGGAGGCCCCGGGGATCCATGCGCTCTGTTCCAGGGGCACAGGTCTGTGATGGCTGGGACAGGCTTGCCTCACCTTGGGGCGCACGGCAGCTTTGTAGATGATGCGAAAGGCGAGGATGGGCAGTGTGTTCAGGGAAACGTTGAGTAAAATCACCAGCAGGTTGGCGGGCTGGCTGAGCACGGTGTAGTCAGCATCTGCGTTTAAAGCAGACTCTGGGGGGGTGAACAGCAGCCTCCTCCCCGCCCCCAACCCCCGAATGATGCCAGGGGCAGGCTGCAACCCCCCTGCTATCCCAGAAGTCACTGCCTCCCCTCGGTGTCCCCCCTCCACCCCACTACACACAATGGAAGCTCACACAGAAACGGGAAGGTCTGTGGCGAGATCCTGTACATCCAGAGGCTCTGCGTAATGCTTGTCATGAGGACGTAGGAACCGAGGCTGAGCACGATGCTCGCCACACACAGGAGCGTCCAGTACTTAATGATAAGAATAACCTGGACACGGAGCCAGGAGGTCAGCTGCAGAGCCCCAGGATCCAGGAAAGGGTACCCCTCAAAGAGTCAGCGTTGGGGAGCTGGGGAGATGGACCAGGATGAGGACCCACGTTCCAATTCTCCAACGCCCATTAAAAGCTGCACTGGGGGCAGGGGCACCCCTGGGATGGGAAGATCTCCAGCTCCCTGGAAAGCCCAGTCCAGCCTAGTCAGTTGTAACTTCAATGGGAGAACCAGCCTCGAAAAAGTCAAGTTGGGGCCCCAGGGAGGTGGCTCAGTGGGCTTGCTGCGTAAACCTGAGGACCTGCTTTCAAATCCCTAGCAAGCACGTGAAGCAGGTCACTGGGTTTGACTGCACACCCCGGCCACCCTGGCCCTCCTTTGGCTAGATGGAGGCAGAGACAAAAATCTCTGAAACTCTTGGAGGGGCGGCCTGACCACATACACAGCTGCTATGAAACAGTTTCCTCCCAGATTGAAACATTACATCCTGTAGGAAACTCCATAGGCAGGAAGGTAAACAGCTCAAAAGAGCTTCAGGAAGTCCCTGAAACTGACCAGAATCACTGGGCCTCTCCCTGCCAGAGTGAGCTGTGAAAGCTGAGAATCTCCATAGAGAGAGCTGAGCTGCAAAGACCCTGAGATCAGACCCGCTGCCTGGAAGAGGGTTAGAACAGAGCCACCAGGAAATGACTCTCTCCAGCCTGCTGAGCCGCCTGAAGACTGCACAGTTAGCTCCAGCGCTGAAGCTTTGGTGGACTGTCCCCATGCTGGAGTGGGCTGTGGCAACACAGCTGTCTGTGAGTCCTTTCCTCACTCTGGGGTCAGTAGTCCTCTGAACTCTATGGCCCAGGAATGCACAGGCGCGCGCGTGCGCGCGCGCGCGCGCGCGCGCACACACACACACACACACACACACACACAGAACAACTTTTAGTTGGGAATGGTGGAGCATACCTTCAATCCCAGCTGTCTGGAGATAGAGGCAGGAGGATCTCTGAGTTCCAGGTCAGCCTGGTCTACATAGTGAGACCTCAGGAAAGGAAAGGGAAAGGAAAGGAAAAAGATCCACCAGATTTTGTAAGGGAATGCTTTGCCAAAGAAGGTTTTTTGTGCTGTGCAGCCTTACTTACAGTTACTTGCTACTTGGACTTCTGGGAACAGCTTGGGGGGGGTATTTAAGAGAGTGTGTGTCCGTTGGAAATGACACTCGGGGTGGTGACGGGGGGGGGGGCGGGGAGTGAGCACAGGTTGGGGTGGAGACAGGAGAAGAGTGAGTACCAGAGTTGGGTGGTGACAGGAAAAGTGAGCTCCAGAACTGACAATAGGAAAGCAGGCAGAAATGAGGCTCAGATAAAGTGGAACTAACTGAGGTTTTAAAAAGTTACATTTTAGATCTTTCTTAGTAACTGCCAGGAGAAGCAGAACCAAGCGGGTGGAGTTCCAGTTAGGAGTGCAGTTACAAGTGAAAAAGTAACAGTTACTACAGGCTTTAAAGCTTAGACACAGGCTGAGAAAGGGCTGCAGTCTTTTAACAAAAAAGGTTACACTCTTTACCTTTTAACCCCCAAAGAAAGCTTGAGAGCCCAGACCCAAATGGCAGAAAACAGCCATATACACACATTTTGAAAGAAAGACCTTTTACAAGATTTTTTTTTTAAAGGGGGGGCAGAAGAGATGGCTCAGCAGTTAAGAGTACCTGCCACTCTTGCAGAGGACCTTAGTTCAGTTCCCAGCACCCACATCAGCTGGCCCACAAGCGCATGTAACTCTTCAGGGGATCTGACGCCCTCTTGTGGTCTCTGTATCTCTCTGTCTCTGTCTCTGTCTCTGTCTCTCTCTCTCTCTCACACACACACACACACACACACACACACACAGTGTGGGGCAGAGGCCTCCATGGTTTCTCAGGGGTCATGGCCCCACCTACCTCCAGGGTAATGGACAGCAGGCTCGATATCGCCACCAGCACCCCGAAGGACTGGTAGTCGCTGGACTTGGACAAGTCTTGGCTGAACAGCATAGTCATGAAGAAGTTGATGAAAGACGTCAGGCTGCCGTGGAAGATGGCTTGCAGGAAGATGCTGTAGTTGAACAGCTCGTCTTTCTGGCCCGCAATGTATAGCTTGGGCATCTTTAGACTCTTCTCAGCACTCATGTCCTGGACAGTAGGCGGGGTTGGAGAGGAGGTTTGGGGGGCGGATCTGGAGGAGGGGCTCCGAGACCTTCCAGATGCTCACCATGTGGTGACACGCAATCAAACAAAACGGCCCGATTCTCCACCCACCCCCCCCCCAAAAAAAAAGTTTTATATGTGAGATGAAATTGAAGGCCTTGTCCTCAGTCCTGCTGTCCAGAATGTTCCCTGCGGTCCTCTCCCACATTAACCTCCTCTGTCAGGGTTATTCTGGGTCACTGGTGGAAGGAACGGCACAGAGCCTCCCTTCTGGCGCCCCTCCCCATTACAAGAAAGTCTGCACAGAAGATCTCGTTCTCGGGGCACAGGACTCTCTCCAGCAAGAGGACACACCCCCAGGGACCCCCAGGAGACCGAGCTCTGGAGAGAGCAGACACAGGACACAAGACAGCTGCACCCCACTTACCTGCTCAAACAGACCGATGTACAGGACCGGGAGCGTGGAGTACAACAGGTTAAAGAGGGCCAGGAACCAGCCTTCGTACAGGGGCTGCAAGGGAGGGGAGCCCTCACCAGGGGAGCCCAGCGGCTGGCCAGCCGCCCGGGACCCATGAGAAGCAAGGGTGGGCACTGCCAGACGGCTCTCTGGAAATGGCCCGCTGGACTGTGTAGGGCTTTTGAAGCTCTAAGAGCAGGTGGAGAGAATGAGCAGCTGGATTGTTCCAGAACTGCATCAAGTTTGATTCGGACTAAAGGGGCCGGAGGCTGAAGAGCTAGAAGAGACCCAGGGATGGCCGATCAGCTTTTATTTTGATGCGAGAATCTAATCAAGCTAAGAACAAACATGAGGCGCCCAGTGTCTGAGCACCCCGACCCTGGGGAGGGTGAGGCAGGAAGCTCTCCAGCTGGAGCCCAGCCCACTGCACACAGTAGGCTAGCACTCTACCGCTCATTTTGTAGTTCTGAGACAGGGTCTAACGAGCACTCTAGCCATCTTGAACCCACGGTGATCCTCCTGCCTCATGGAACCCAGTGCTATCAGGATAGAATCCAGGGTTTCCACTTGCTAGGCAAGTGCTCTTCCCACTGAGGTTCACGCTCAGCACCCCCCCCCCATTTATTTGTTTGAGACAGGGTTTCAATAGGCAGCCCAAGCTGTCTTTTTTTTTTTTTCAAGATTTGCACATGCGCATGTACGTGCCACATGTTTGCAGGTGCCCGTGGAGGCCAGAGAAGGGCAGCAGACCTCTAGAACTGAGGTGGCTTGAGCCGCCAAGTGTGAGTGCTGGGAACCGAACCTGGGTCCTCTGCAGGAACAGCAAGTGCCCTTAACTGCTCAGCCATTTATATGCAATTGTTCCCATCCACCCCCTTTCCTGAGACAGTCTCACTGTGCAGCCCTGGCCGCCTCCCTCCGCTTCCCAAACGCTGGGATTAGAGGTGTACAGGTGTGTACCACCACACCCGATCCGCCCAGGTGGCCTTGAACTAGTGGCACTCCCCCTGCCTCAGCTTCACGGCGCGCCCAGCTTGACCCCCCTCAGCGCCTGATCGGCTCCAGGCAGCCTCACACTCGCTGCACGCACCTGAGCCGTGAAGCCATTGAACAAGGAGAACCATATCTGGCCCATCATGCTGGCCACCGTCTTGTAGAAGAAGTAGCGCAGGAACTTGCAGACCCGCATGTAGGACCAGCGGCCATGCACAAGGAGCAGCCGCTGCAGGTAGCAGAACTGGGCCAGCACGTAGTCACTGTTCTGAACGGCCTGCATGCCCTCCTGACCTGCCAGCCCCACGCCGATGTCCGCAGCTGCAGGGCCACCGCAGCCCGGTCAGCCCTCCATGACCCAGATGCCGCCCCACCCCAGACCCCAGCCCAGACCCCACCCCACCCCAGATCCCGCCCCACCCCAGACCCCATCCCACCCAGCCACAGGCCCACCACCCACTCTTGATCATGTTCACGTCGTTGGCTCCGTCTCCAATGGCCAGTGTCACCACCTGCTGGTATTTCTTCACCAACGCCACCACCAGGGCCTTCTGCTTGGGCGTCACCCTGCAGCAGATGACAGCCTGGCATTTGGAGGCCAGGTCGACAAAAGCCCTCTCCCGCCGCACCTCTGGGCTCTCTCGGATCTTGGAGGAGTCTGGCTGGGACTGTCCCAGAGAGGACCCCAGGGTCCTCCAAAACTGGGAGATCCTCCGGGCCTGGAGGAAGTTCATCCTGGATGTGCCTGGCTCGTGGATGGGCTCATCCACCACCACGTTCTGGATCAGGGCGCGGGGCTCCTTGCGCAAGGACAGGAACAGCTGATCCTGAGGGTTAGGTGTGGCGGAGGGATGGGGGAGAAGGAGCTTGGGTCACTTGGCCTGCATCCCGGCTCCCGGCATGTCCTCCCGCCCACCCCCCCCCCCACCCCCAGTGACACTCACCAAGAAGTCTCCGCTGATAACCAAGGCCATGTTGTGGTGGGACATCAGCCTGAGCGCCTCCGGCTGTCGTTTTCGTCCCAATAGTTATCCAGTATCCGCCTGTGGGGACATGGGATGGGTGGAAGGTGGCCCCCGCTGGCGGTGTGAGGGCGCCGGGGAGGTCGTCGGCCTGCTTACTTGATGTCTCTATCTTCCAGAATGATCATGTTCTCCGTCAGCAGCTGGCACGCGAAGCCAATGTTCACCGCGGTCTCTGCAAACCCAGCCAGGTGCACGGCTCAGCGCCAGATCCGGGGGCCCCGCCCCTCGGGCCCCGCCCACCGCCAGGACCCCGCCCCCAGGCAGACCACAGTGATTGGTCTGGAGCGGCAGCGTGTCACAGCAGGGCTGGCCAATCAAAGGTAGCCCTGAGACTTTGGCCTCTGGGCCTGGGGAGTGCTAAGGGGCTGGGGGTGTGCGAAGTAACTCGGGAGGTGAGGCCGGGATCCTGAGACCAACCACACTTTGAGCAAACACGAAAACGTCAAATTTATTTGGAAGTCAGAAGGAAAAAAAAAAAAATCAAAGAAAACAAATTGAAAATAAAAAATAACCAAAAATTAAAACCTCAAAAATTCTCTTTCAAAGTGGCCATGTCTATACGTGGGTGCGAGGGAGCCCCAAGGCACCCTGTCCACGCTGACCTGAGGCCAACAGGAGGTTCCCCAGGGGTCACCTCAGGCCAGGTGTGTCACCAAGGGTGTGAAGGAGTCCCCACCCAGCTGAGCTAGCGGGGGTTGCGGGTGGCATGTGGCCCTCTCACGGGAGCAGCGTCGGGGGCCCCGCGCCTCGGTGGGGCGGCACCCCAGGTGCAGAATGCATTCTGGGACAGCAGAGTCAACGACCCACCTGGCTTGTCCCCGGTCAGCACCCACAGTTTAATGTTCCCCTTCTTGAGGCACTTGATGGTCTCGGGAACGCCGTCCTGCAGTTTGTCTTCTATGGCTGTGGCTCCCAGCAGCTGGGGGAGGCGAACGCAGGCTCAAGTGCCAATGCCCAGACCCCGGGAGCCGAGTCTGGCGGTCCCACCCATCCCGGTCCCCACCTTCAGGTTCTGCTCCATCTTGTTATACACCTGGTGCAGGGCCTGTGCACGGTTCTGCAGCAGGAGCGCGGCCTCCTGGTGCTCGGGCTCCCACTTTCTGTAGACCTCCTCTGACACCTCCTTGTACGCCAGGCACAGGGTGCGCAGGGTCTGCTCTGCGAAGGCCTGTGGCAGCCCCGACCATGTCACCCACCCCATCCTCGGGGGCCCTTTGCTCCAGAGTCACCAGCCATCTGCTGCCTCTGACCTTGCACAGATGGCGGCCTCTTCTAATACCCTCCCCGGGCATGGCTCAGGGTGATAGCCCGGGCTAGCCTGAGTTACTCCTGCCACGGACCTCCGGTGCTGGATTGGCGTCTGCACCCCAGCTGCTCAGTGGATCCTAAGGCCCTCCACCCAACTCAGGAAAACCCCCAAATTCCAGGACTCCTCTCAACTTGAGCATGGGGAGGGGGCATTTTCAACACCCAGGGCTCTCCCTCTAAGGCCCTCAGGAAGAGCTGGAACACATTCATTCCTAGAGGCCAGGGGTCCAGGGGAAAGGCGTCCACTAGCTTCTCGTGTCTCTCTGCCCTGTAATGGCCCCGGAAGGCTTGGGCCATGGCTGCTGGCTGATGGGGGTGCTGTGGGGTGGGGGGTTGGGCTCCACTGTCACACGGGGTCTCCATGGTATTGGGTGCCTAGGACAAGCTCAAGTACTTCCCTGGACCTCGGTTTACCAACTCACTCCATAATAGATTGATCCGTCTGAGCCCCTGGACCCCACGCACACACAGAGAAGGGTACCCTGAGAGCCCTCAGGGCCACCCTTGGACACACAGACACTCCGAGCCCTGCAGGACCAGGGACATGCCAGACGGTAGGGGCCGGGGGGCGAAGACTGTCTCTGAGAGAAGAGCCCCTGGATGTGGGGGTTTACGGCTGAGACTTGAGGACTGAAACACACGAGTAACCGCGCCACCAGTGAGGGTGCACACGGAGGGTCTGCCTGTGGCCTGAGCTCAGAGAATGTGGCACATGAGAAACTGAGGTGGGAACTGGTGGAGATGGGGAAGAGAGACCTAGAGGTAGGCCAGCAGGAGACAAGACACAGGCTACAACGATGAGCCAAAGGCTAAGAGGGTTCCAGAGCCCAGCCCTAGCTGGGGAGGGGCCAGGTGGATGGGGTGTCCATGATCCGAGCCCACCCCACCCTCAGGGCATCCCTGTGGGAAGTCGGGAGACACCTGGCTGAATTCGAGAGTTCTGTGCCTCTCAGCTTCTGAGAGTCCTGCCCAAACACGCACCCTCTGCTGACACACATGCACACTGGCCTCCCCAGCAGGAGACTCACAGCCAAGACTTCCTCGGTGGTGGCCTCCATGTTGCTCTTCCTGTGAAGACGCTCCAGGATGACGGTGTCAGCACCCTTGGTGTAGAGGCAGATGGAGCCCTCTGGCTTCCGGACTGTGGGTCGGGGAGGATAAGGCCCCGCTGTCCGAATGCCCGCTGCCGCAGAGCACGGAGGTGGGGTGGGTGGGGGAGGGGGCCTGCGGCTCACCCAGCACCGACATGCGTTTGCGAACGCTGTTGAAATCCATCATGGCCAGAACCTGGTAGACCCGTTTCTCCCCCAACTCCACCACGGTGATAGTGTCCTGGGTCCGAGACAGAAACACGTAGCCAAAATTCCGGGCGGCGGTGACCAGTGCCTCCTCATCAGGGGAAGCGGCCTGGTACAGCAGCTGGTCTGACAAACAGACAAGGGGGGATGCGTGGGTAAGGAGGGGTGGCAGGCCAGCCCGGCCCCTCGGCAGGGCACCACCGGGTAAGACCGGCTCTCAAGCACACAGTCCCTGGGTTCCGACAGGGCTTGGCTTGGGAAATGGGCTCGGCGGCCTCAGGGCCCTGGCCACTTGAGTCTGATCTCCTGGACGCAGGAGAGGCAGAGGGTGCTAGCCACTCACTGTCTTTCTCCTGGGCCATCACCGTGTGGCAGATGGCCAGCAGACGCCAGAACTCCTGAACCGCTCTGTCTTCCTGTTTCCGCACAATGCGCTCCAGCTCCTTGTTGTAGAACTGGAGTTTGCCGTCCGCGAAAGGGTTCCAGGCATAGGGGTTCCGCTGGGAGACCAGGGCTCCGGGTCAGGCGGTCTGCCACCATACCCGCCCAGGCCCACCCCCCTGCTCCAGCAAGGCAGGGTCCACAGGGCTCACCTTCCGGAGGGTCCCATGCTCATCATCTGAATCTGGGGAAGGAAAGAGCCTGCTTCAGGTCTCGGCTTCCTCCAGGAGGCCACACTTAGGGATCGATCCCCTGGCTCTTGCCCCCAACTCAGGCTTCCAGGGGGCACCTAATACTATCATCAAGCTTGGTACACGTGGCCCACGTCTGGAAGCTGTGGGGGAGGGCCGGGGAGGGGGCGTCACCGTAGACGCAGCCGTTGATACAGCACTTCTTGAAGGTCATGATGTTCTGTGTCAGTGTCCCCGTCTTGTCCGAGAAGATGTACTGCACCTGGCCGAGGTGGTCGTTGAGGCTGGTGCTGCGGGCCTTGGCGGGCACGTCCAGGGGCTCGTAGTACATATTCAGGTCCCAGTTGATGAAGAAGCTGTTGCCTAGGTAAATGAACTCAGCGCTGCCAACCGCCAAGTCCAAGCGCAAAGTCAGTGCCCTTCAGCTACAGGGACTCCCGACCCCCCACCCTGTGGGAGGGGCTACCCGGGCCCCGCCCCGTGGGAGGGAACTCTCCCGGGCCCCGCCCCGTGGGAGGGAACTCTCCCGGGCCCCGCCCCGTGGGAGGGAACCCTCCCGAGCCCCGCCCCGTGGGAGGGAACTCTCCCGGGCCCCGCCCTGGAGCTCACATGATGAACATGGCCATGGGAACCATGACACTAAGCAGGATGAGGAAGCCCCAGAAAATGAAGAAAGACTCGATGACCACTGTGCGTGGGTGCAGCGCCGTCAGGTAGAAGTGTTCGTCTTTGAACTTCTTCACCATGAAGGCGAAGCCCAGGGTTAGCATCAGGGATGCGATCACCAGAGAAACGAAGATCTGTGAGGTGGATGGACACGGTGGAGGCAGGCGGGAGGACCCCTAGCAGACCTGGGGATCCTTCCGGGGGTTCCCCTGGGCAAGGGAAGACGAGAGGGGAAGAGGGCTCTCTCGGGGCCCTAGTCCGGCTTTGGGGCTCTGTGTCCTGATCCTGCTGCATGAGGCTACCGTGAAAATAATACAGAAGGAGCCTCGGGTAGGTCTGCCATCTCCGTGCTGAGAGGGCAGGCAGGAGGACTGGAAGTTCAAGGGTACCCTGGGCTGTAGAGCAATGAAAACCAGGACGGGGTTGGGGGGCGTGGGGACGACGACAAAGAGGAGGCAACGGGAGCCAAGCCATCTGCAGGGGAGTGGAGCCGTCGCTCCACTCCCCAGAGACCCCTCGGGCTACCATCAGCTTCTTACCAGGATCACCAGCTTGTTCATCAGCAGGTCCAGCTTGGTCCTCTTCAGATGAATCTTCCCACAGTTCTTCATGATCTTAGTATCTAGTCCTGTAAGATTTATTTCCATCTGTCATACCCATGCCCACCACTCAAACATCCACCCATCCATCACTCATCCACCCACCCATCCACCCATTCACCCCCCACCCCCCACCCATCTCCCCCACCCATCCCCCACCCATCCACCCCCCACCCCCACCCATCCAACCACCCATCCACCCATCCATCCACTCACCCACCCCCACCCATCCCCCCATCCCCCATCGATCCACCCCCCCACTCCCCACCCCCACCCATCCACCCCCCACCCACCGCACCCTCTACACAGCAACACCACATTTTCTCCGTGGACAACGGAGACAGTGTCGGCACTCGGGCCGCATGTGCAGCGCAGCCACGGCAGCCGCGCCCGGCTTTGGGGCCCCTCAGCAACCCCAGGGCTTCTCCATCGGCCCCCACCCAGACGCCCGTGCGCTGTACCGGCATAGATGACCAGGCCGTAGCAGGTGTCTGTGTTGCGGATCCTGCAGCCACGCAGGAGGAGGTTCCCGATGTCCAGCGGGTACTTCCTGCTGTTCCACTCCAGGCTCCCCACGAAGTGATGCATGCGGCTGTTGGGTTCCTCACAAGTCACTATGCCTGTGGGGACCGAGAGCAGCGGCCGGGTCACGGACCCCGCCTGTCGCCGCCTGCAGCTCCCGGCCCCGTTCCCGGGGCCAGGCAGCTCAGGCCACCCCACGTTTCTCTCACGGGACCCCAGCAGCGTCTCTCAGCCCCCTCTGAAATGCTCCCAAGTTGGCCCGTCGTGGTCTCGGGACCTCCCTACTGTCCCTGCGCCCCAATCCCCCTCCTCCCTTGAGGATGAATCTTGGATGGATGTTTCTGGAACGTCCATGCCTTCAATGGCATCAGCGATGTCAGTGAACTACCGCACCGCGCACGTCTCTGAGA
Organism: Cricetomys ansorgei; assembly: GCA_026225945.1. Classification (NCBI taxonomy): domain Eukaryota; kingdom Metazoa; phylum Chordata; class Mammalia; order Rodentia; family Nesomyidae; genus Cricetomys; species Cricetomys ansorgei. The sequence continues at coordinate 292,441 of JAMJFZ010004123.1, forward strand.
CCTTCACGGGCAAGACTTCCGGAGTCTGCCCGAGTGGTTCCTTTTAGGCGTATTTAAATGTGGTTAAATATGGCACAATTCGGTGAAAACGTTTTCTGGTGCGGATTAACTCAATCCTGTGTGTACACTCGGGTGCAGAGATCTCCTTAGGGAACAGGGCAGGCCGACACTGAAACGCCCTCCGGAGTGGTCCCCGGCCACACACATAGCACGAAGGTCACCAGCTAACAAGCATGTCTGCTCCCAGCCTTCTGGGTGGAGAACAGGTACTGAATTCGTTCCCTTGAAGGAGAGACCCTGTGTGCTGACATTCCAGGCTCCCTGGTGCTCACTTTGAGCCCAAGGACCTCTGTGCTGTGACCCCAGGGCCTGGCCTAGCGCACGGCACGCAGCTCACGCTCCCTAGTGTGGCTCCGTAGTGTGTCGGGTGTGGAGAGGAAGCTCCACAGTAGAGCATGTGGCACGTGGCAGAGGCGTTGCAGTGGGAGCCCTTGCCTCAGTCACCTCTCCCATCTTTGGGTCTCCTCCTCTGAAGGGCAGCGCCACCCCCGCTGGAATGCTGGGTGACAAGTCAGGACCCCAAGGGATTGTCCCTGCTGAACGCAGAGTCCCTGCCTCTTCTCTACACCTGTCCGCTGTGAACACTAGGCCCTGGGCTCTTAAGGACAGCAGAGGATCATGGGTGAGGCAGCCTTCCGCTAGAGCCCAGCTTCCTCAGATCACGTGACCAGTGTGTGGATATGGGCCCAGGCATGGGTCCCTTGGAGTCAGACTTGCTGGCTGTTGAGAGCTACCGGGAACTGGACTCAGGTGCTCTGCAAGAGCAGCGAGTGCTCGTCACCACTGAGCTGCCTCACCAACCCTCAAACCTGGTATCCTCCTGCCTCAGCCTCCTGGAACGATTGTAGATTCTAAGGAGAAGTTAGAGAAACCAAGCCTTGAGTGTGAGGGTTAGGGGTGGTGGGCTGTGTCTGCGAGGACCAGTCTGTCTACACCGCTGAGAGTACACTGCCTTCCCACTAAGACAGGAAAAACACCAGCACCTACGTGTTGAGCCGCAGCAAACAGCGGCTACATCCAGGCAACGGGAACCTTTCTATGGTAGAAAAGCTGCCGGTGTGGGGCAGCGTGGCAGGAAATACTCAGACCCCACGGGCTGGCAAAGGCACGGGACTTGTGTCGAGCTGTGCAGAGCCCCACCCGCCATCCATCTTGACCCAGCAGAGGAGGCACGTGAGGCCACCTCTGCCCCCTCACCCTGGAAGGAAGCCATCTTCTTCAGGCTAGTAAGTTCGTGGTGCGTGATGGTCAAAGCCTGTCTGAACTTCAAGTTGGTCTCCCTGGGGGCAGAAGGGAACGAAAAGTCATGAAAATGTGGCCATGGACGACACCCCGGGGTGAGAAGCCACGCTTCCCTCAGGCCCTGGGCCGGTTCTGCTGAGTACCCTGTCACCTGGACGAGTTGGCAAAGGGCCAAGCCTAGACCTAGGCCTTTTACCTGGCTGTAGACACACTGGCATCTTGAAGGCTGTCCCTTAGCCATGGGGAGCTGGGGGGAAGCAGGGCTCCTCCCCGAACCCTCAGGGATGCCGTGCTTCTTACCCATCAATGTCTGCGGTTTCCACGTAGCACAGGCTGCTGGGCTCCGTGCTGGTGAGCAAGAGCAAGTCGGCCTGGGGTGGGGGGCAGGGAGGAGTCAGGACTGCCGAGGCTGCTCCCCTCCCCACCTCTCCCCTCGGGCGCTCACGGTGGGGGGCTCACGGGAACGATGCTGTCTTTGTTGAGACACACCACGTCTCCCACGCACAGATTCTCCCATTTCTTCCACAGGAAACTGCAAAAGGTGCGTGAGGTTCGTGTCTCTCGGCTTACTTCCTCCCGCGCTCAGGGTGCCACTGACCTGGCGCCACCTGGGGCTGCGCTTGGCCACCTCTGGGGCCATCCTGCTAGTCATCACCCCTCAGCTCAGCTCAGCACCCAACCGGTCTCCGCGGTCTCCATGTGGTGCTCTCCGTGTCCCTAGCCTCTCCCCAGGGGGCAACCCCTTATGTCTGAACTCCACATTCCACAAGAGCCGATGGCCAGGTCCCCAGCTCTTCGTCCCCATCCTGGAGCCAACCCTTAGCACGGTAGACAGCAGGCGCCTGATAAACGCAGGCTTGGGTTCTGGTCCCGGTATACATACACACACACACACACACACACACTTTTTTTTTTTTTTTTGGTCAACTTGACACAATTGTCATCTAGGAAGGAGAAGACCTCAACTGAGAAAATGCCTCCCTCAGATTGACCTGTGGGCAAGAGTATGGGGCTTTCTCTTGATTAATGATCACTCAGAGAGCATCCCGCCCTAGGCGGGCAGTCCTGGGCTGTGTACGGAAGCAGGCTGAGCAAGCCGGTAAGCAGCATCCCTCCAGGGCCTTCCGGCCGACTTCCTTCAAAGTGGACTGCAAGCTGGAAGCTGAAGTGAACCCTTTCCTCCACAGTTATTTATCTTGGCGACAGAAACCTGGGGCTGTGAGGAAGCTGCCAGGCACTCAGTGGCCTCCCTGTCCCCAGACATGGGGCCCAGCCTCACCTCTTCCCATGCAAGATCTGGCAGGGTCTGTTGTTCATGACCTTGTCACTCCTGTGCCGACCCTGGGCCAACAGAACGGGGTCAGAGGGAGGCGGTCCTGTCCTGTCCCTACTCTGCCCAGGTCCCCACCTACAGACCAGATCCCGAGACCGAAAGGCACCTGCCTGCAGCGACTCAGTGAGCTCGGAGGCCCCTGGCTCACTCTCTGCTCCCTGTGCGTGGTCTGGGGACAGCCCCAACCTCCCCGCCCTGACCAACGCCACTCACAATGTCATCCACCAGGTCACGGGCAGCTCGAATCAGAAGCAGGCAGACCAAAGGCGCAAAGAGCGTGAACCAGGGCAACGTGGAGATCTCCGGGAGGCTCTGTGGGGACCAGGAGCTCTGGATGGCGTCCGCCCTGTCTTCACACCTCCCCCTGCCCTGTCTCCAAGAAGTCTGCTTTCCTCCTTCAGATCTGACCCTATCTGTTTTCATCGCCTCCTGTGGGGGGCAGCGCAAAACACCACCCGGGCGGTGTCCAGACTCCCACTGCTCCCCGAGTCTCCTGCAGACAGAGGTTGGGGTGGGGCTGGCTGGTTCCCCTGTGCACAGTAGGTGCTTAATCCATGTCTTGTAGCTTGATGGTTAAAAGCAGAGCCAAAATGCGATGCCGGGTTGGTGGGCTGCTCCTGAGACACTGTTTACAGCTGGGGGAGGGGGGACCCTAGCCTAGGATACACACCACACAATGCACACATACATACACACCACACACACATGCAACACACAGACACACAATACACAACACACACACACATACACACCACACACACACGCAACACAGACACACACATACAACACACACACACACATACATACACAGACAGGCACACACACATACACACACACACAGACACGCACAGACACATGCACAGACACATACATACAGACACACACACAGAGACAAACACAGACACACGCACACCCCAGGCCAGGCATTAACCAGGTACCAGGAACCGGCCCAATGGAGGGTGGCCACTCCCAGGCCCCAGAAGCCAGCTAGGTAGGTAGGGCCAAAGAATCCTGTGAAGCCCTATTGAGCACCTGCTGAATAAAAGGCATCTGGGCCAGCATTAGCTGAATTCCTGCTGAATACAAAGACTCAGGGCAATGTTTGCTGAATGCAAAACCTCCTTCTCATGCACCCACCTTTGGCTTTCAGCATATATGAGACCCCTCCTGCATGCCAGGGACTGGGCAACTAGCATGCAAGAGCAGCACAGGAGACTTCAAAGAGAAGCCACCAGGGTGCTCAGGAGCCCTCCCACCAATGGTGGCTCCTGACCAGGACCAGAGCCTCGCCCCAGTCCCTCCCACCAACTAACACAGCCCCACCCACCCCCTCCCACCAGATAACATATCTCCGCCCACCAGCTAGTCGGCCCGCCCAAGCCACGCCCACCATTACCCCCCTGCCCCCGCCCACGGCCCCTCCCACCAGCTAGCCCCTGTCCCGCCCACTAGTTAGCCTCCGTTTCCCCCCCCACACCAGCTAACCGGTGTCCTGCCCCGCCCACGCCCCGCCCACCCAGGGCTAGCACGCGTCCGCTCACCTGCAGGATGATGATGAGAAGGAAGTAGAGGTTGGACACGCGGTGGAACTGCTCGAATAGGTTCAGAGGCAGGAAGGAGAAGACGTTGTACTTGGCTGTGTGGATGGCGTTGCTCTAGAACAAGAGCCATCAGCTGTGGGCATGCGGCGCTGCCCCGAGCAGACCTGCCCGCGGCGCCCGGCTGCCCGGCCCACCCTGGGGACTCCTGTGAGGCCTCTGCAGGGCTTCCACCATTTACTGAGCACCTGCTGAGGACAAGCTCTTGATGAATGCAAGGCCTCCAGCAAGCTGAGCGAGACACAGCAAGGGGATTGTGGGTAGGCCTCGTGGGAGACCTGCACTGTCAGCTGTTGGATTAGTTCACAGGAAAGGAGGTGGAGTCTGAAACAGGGTGAGACTAGACATCACTGTCGTCGTGATTAAAATAAAAACGGCATCAATGCCTAGTAACTAGCACCAGCCTCCTATCCCAGCACTCAGGACGCTGAGCAGGGAGGGTTCGAGGTCACCCTGTATTTGAGTAAAAAGTAAAATGTGTGCTTGGGGTGTGAATTGGGGTAGAGCCCCGCCTAGAATCCCCCAGTGAGGGGCCGGAGGCGTGGTCAGGGTGGAGCCCCGCCTAGAATCCCCCAGTGAGGGGCTGGGGGCGTGGTCGGGGTGGAGCCCCGGCCTAGCAGTCACGAAGTCTTTGGTTCCATACCTATAGTTCTGCAAAAATGAACCAGGCCCGGTGACACAGGCCTCTAATAACTTAACACTAGAGAAGCCAAGACAGGAGGATCAGGAGTTCACGTGCTGCCCAGGCTACCTAGTGAACCTTGTTTCAAAAAAGAACTCTGAGAACTCCCAGGGTTGGGCCCTGGAACACCGTGGGGTCTGGCGGCCGCTCACCTTGTACTTCTGTCTCCAGCACAGGAAGCCCTTCTTCTTGAACTGCTTGTTGTAGGCGTGATCATTGGCCTTCACCTCCCAGGTGAACTCTGCAGGGAGAGACGTCGCCCTGGAGCCTCAGGACTAATAGGCCCCCAGGGGTCCCGGGCACAGCGGATGCCCATCTCGGCCTGGGAACTTGGTAAACACCAGGCTGGACAAGCCACTGGGGGCCCGGCCACTCTCTGCCCCGGGCAGCGGGTGGGATGTGCAGGGACAGGTGGACAGGCCACTGCTGCTCTGAGAACAGGGTCACAGGCTCTCCACAGTCACCTGCTCTCAGGATGGACTGAGGACATGAGCCCCGCTGTGGCAGCCCCATTTGGGCCTGTAGTACACTCTGGGATGCCACTTCTCCTCCCTCTCCCCACAGCCACACCGGTGACACATGACCCAGCGCACCTGTGTTTTTCTCCTGCAGGTCCTCCCCAAACTGAACGTCATCCATGCTGGTGGGGCTGTGGGGTTGAAAAGAAAGAGCCCTAAGTCACCACAACCTGTCCCCACAGTCCTGGATGGTGTCCGCCACTGCCCTGGGGGACTTACCGTCGGCTCTCAAATACACTACTACCTCGCAAGCGAGACTGGTGATCCCAGCACCTGGGAAGGCCGAGGCAGAACGAGCACTTTGAGTTCCAGCCCAGCCTGGGTCTCACTGGGGGTGTCGCCCCTCCTGGGCTGCCAGGATCTAGCCTTACACCCTCCTTCCCCATTCATAGCTGGTCACTCGGGATGGGGAACCCCACCACTGAGATGCTGTAGCCACCAGCCATATCGAGGAAGCCCTGGCTGGCCCCTCCACTCTCCTCCGTGACCCTCCTGTTCCATCTGTTCCTGCAAGGTCCAGCCAGCACCCCATACATGCTCAACCCATGTTTGTTGACTGACCCCATGGGGCCAAGGTGTGTGTGTGTGTGTGTGTGTGTGACATCTCTATATGAGCACAGATCTGGCCTGCTATGGTGGTGCATACCTTTAATCCCACCGTTCCTGGGACGTGCAGATGTCTGTCGCTTCAAGGCCAGCCTGGTCTACACAGTAAGACCCTGCCTCACAATAAATAAATAACAAAGGTCTGGCCTTGGGGCTGCTAAGTGTGATGGCTGCTGTCAACCTGATAACCTTTCTATTTTATTTTTTGAGATAGGGGCTATGTAGACCAGGCTGGCCTTGAACACATGATTCTCCTGCCTCAGCCTCTGAGTAGCTATATCAACAGAGGCGTGCTGGGTCTGGGAACTTGAGCCTGGCGTTGTACCTGGGATCCTGGTCCCCACTGTAAGACTAAACCAGCAGTTGTCCCCCACAGCAGCCCTCCACGCCCCGCACCCCCTGGCACCCCATCAATTCCCCCACCCTGTGCAGAGGTCTCCTTGTCCACAGCACGGTTCCTCACCCTCCAGAGTTCATTGTGTACACCCCAGACCGGCCAGTCCGGATCCTGCGCCTCCTAGGTGCTCCCTGAGGAGCACGGCTGTCCCCCATCCCGGCTTGGGTCACCTCTCTTCTAGAGCTCTCGCTGTGTGTCTGCTGAACCCCACATCTCCCCGGGGACAGGGACTGTCGGAGTCATGTGTGTCCCCAAGGCATCTTGGGGCCGGGCCTCCTCCTGGCTCAGCACCAGCACTGGGTCCTTGGAGACTGGGCCCGGCCTTTACCTAATTATCAGATGAGGAAAACTGAGGCAGGGGGAGAGTGCGGGAGGGATGGGGTAAGGAGACCCGCGGGGGTAAGCTGGGATTCTAAGGGGCCTCTAGTCAGAATCTCCCTCTCCAGACACTCACCAGACAGCCCATTAGCAGTGTCCCAGTGGCCACGATGCACAGCCCCCGTGAACTCTTGCCTATGGTTACTGTCCTGTCCGCAACCCCCAACTCGATCTCATGAACCTCTTAGGGGGCGCCATCTCTTGCCCCAGTGCTGACACCCCTGCCGAGCCCAGAGAGGTCTCGCTGGCACCTGGGGATACACAGCTGGGGAGCATCAGTGCTCACCTGCGAGGACCGGGCTGGGTGGGGCCGGGCTGCCTAGGGCGGGCCGCCAGTGGCATCCAGGGCTGCCGATGTTGTGGAGCTGTTAGCCCGGAGCCAACGGGTCTGAAACGGGCGGCGCGGGCTCGGGGGGGCGGGGCATTGCGAAGGGGGCGTGGCCTACCGGAGCCTTATGGCCTGACTTGAGGTTTAAGGGAGGGGCTGAATCCGAAGGAGCAGAGGGTCCAGAATGGAGTGGGACCAGGCAGCAGGGACGGAGCCTGGAGAAGATCAGGCCTACTTGAAGTGGCAGGAGGTTTAAACGCAGGGTCTGGTGTTGAGGGAGGGGCCAGGTCATGTGGGTGTGGCCAGACCCCGTGGGCGGAGCCACGCCTTATAAGCTAGGCCAGGGTGGCTGCATGCATTGTGGGCGTGGCTAACCTTGTGCTGGGGCCCCGTGCTTGTACGTGGAGCAAGAATGGACTGGGCCAGGCAAGGTAGGGGCCAGGCTTCCTGGGCAGCTCTGTGCCTGGTGGATAAAGCCACGCCTCGTTGGTGACGTCACATCTTCTGGGTGGAGCTATTCCTAGTGGGCAGAGCCCAGCAACATGAGCCCGGAAGGAGCAAGGACCTTGCTGAGGGGTCAGGCAGGAGTCTGGAGCCTATGGAGGGGCGCAGCCAAGATAAGGCCAGACCTAGAATTGTGAGAGAATGAAGTCATGACCCAGGGTGGCAGACTGCAGAGGGATGAGCGTTACCCAGGGGCATGGCTGAGGTGTCAGGGAGGGACCCCGAGGTGGTAGGTCAAAGGTCAGGGCCTCATTCTGCAGGGCAGGATTGGGAAGCACAGGCTGGCCTCAAGCTTGCTATGCAGCAGGGGACAGAAGACCTTGAACTCCCAACCGTCCTGAGTGTTGGGCTGGAACCCAGGGTCTCAGGTAAGCACTACCACTGAGCTACATCCCCAACCCTGCACTCAGAAGGGGGCCTTTCAAGGAGGCCAAGCACGGTCTAGTCCAGCCCAGGACTGCCTTGCAGACTGGACATTGCCCAAGCACAGAGGTGCCCCATGGGACTTGGAGAGGGGAGGTTACACAAGTTGATTGCACACAAGGGTCCTGTCTGAGCCAGGTACTTGGCTCATGTATTCATTTCCCAGGCCCAGGTGCCTTCTGGGAAAGGAAGCAGGCAAGGCGCTGGTGGCCATGTTGACATCTGTGTATGATGTACTATGTGCATTAGCTGGAGGTGCTGGGCCTAGGGTGCTCCCTGAAGACTCTGGAGAGGATCACCCCCTCACCTTTTCCCTACCCCCGCCTCCCCAAGGATCCTCCCTCTAACCTAGTCCTCATTCTAAAGTTGTGTCCACTCTTGTCGCCAAGTGTCAGAAATGAATGACTCATTCCTGAATGAATGCATGATGTCTGGGATAAGAGCATTCAGGACCCGGCCTCCATCAGAGTCGCAACCTCTGGAAGGTTCCTGAACACTTTGGAAGCTTGGTATGCCAATGAAATCGCTACATAATTCACTTGCTTAACAGACACTCAATGAACATCTGATTTATCAAATCTCACATCCCTTTAGATGGTCTTTACTGAGGAGACCCCCACCCTTATACAGGGGAGTCAGTGGATCCCCCAAGCAGAGAGAAGCAAAAGCCCAGGGTTAGATAACAGAAAGGTCCTCCTGGGCTGGCCTACCACCCTGGGGCAAACCTCCAAGGGTCCTTGACATGCCCTGGGTAGGGCATGGGCAGAGACTAGCCCCAAAGCATCCGAGACAGACCAGAGTCCTGGGCTTTTGTGAATACATCGGCACCATTTATTAAAAAAAAAAAAAAACAACAAAAAACAAAAACCCCTTTTTTACAGAAAGTACAAGAGGGGACACATTGGTCGCAGACCCCTGAGGGTAGATGACCCAGCTTAGCCAAGGAAGCTCCCATGGATGCTGCAGCTCCCTGTCCACTTCAGAGAGTGCCCCTGGAAACTGCTCTGGCCATGGGCTGCAGCCCTGGCAGGCGGCTTGAGGGAGCATTTGGATTGGGCTCCTTCAGGGCCCTGACCCTCATCTGGGTTATCCTGCATGGTTCTAATTCCAGCCAGCCAGGTCTGGGCCTGAGGGCTCCAGGCCTCCTCACACAGCCGAGGTCAACCAGGCCGAGGTCTCACGGGTGTGAGCAGCACTGCTGGAACCGTCTCCTGGGATGGGGACAGAGTGGCCTTGATGGGCAGAGCTGTTCTCAGGACACTAGGCAGCGGGGTTCCTGGCAGGCCTGAAGCCACGCCCCAGCCTGAACAAGGGACAGGCTAGTACCCTCTGGGTAGGCCAGCAAGCACAGCCTGGGTCAGCCAGCTGTCTCACAAGTTCCCCGAGAAGGGTCAGAGACGTTTCTGGGCAAACATCTGTGTTTCTTGACCTTGGCCACAGGGGGCATGTTGGGGTACTGGCTGGCCCTCAAAGCACCACACACTATGAAATCTAGAGTTCATACAGACATTTATCCTGTCCCTACTCAATGAGGGAGGCAGCAGCTCCCAGGAAGACCGCCCATAGGCCACAGAAGGCCAAGCCTGTGGGCTGACGTGGCTCTGAGGTTGGGGAGTCCAGGTGGGCTGGGGTGAGCTCTGGAAGCCACCCTACAAGGTGAGCAGACATCTAGGCCTACGGGACTGGGTCGTGTGGGGTTCAGCCCCTGGATCCTGGTGGCATCAGGGCAGGACTCCTTGCTGAGAAGGAGCTGTGCAGGTCAGTAGGTTTAAATTAAAAAATGAATAAAAATAACAGTATAAAGTAAAAAAAGGCAATCCCCTGCCTCAGACCACGAGGGCTTGTCCTGTAGTCTGCATTATGTACAAAGGAGTGAAAGGTAAGGCCCACTGCCTAGAGCAGCGGGGTGCCTGTCTGGGGCACAGGGGTGGGACGGGGTGACACGAGAACTGATGTGGGGCTGGCCTCAGGCTTGGTCTCACCCCAGCTCTGTGCCTGGTCAGCCCCAGACCTGCAGCCTGGGCTGGAGAGGAGCATGGTCAGCTGTCATGTTTTATTACACAGTTTGAAAAGAGGCCGAGGGCATCGGGGCCGAGGGCATCGGGGCCGAGGGCATCGGGGCCAAGGGCAGCCAGGGTTGTAGGAAGGGGGTGGCGTGGTAGTGGTGGTGGTGGGTGGGGAGTCATCGCTTGGTCTTGGCGTCTTCTCGGATCTTCCAGATGACAAGGTGCATGCAGGCGCTGGCATCCTCACTGGAGCTGTGCCCATCCACTGCAGGGCAGACACGTCAGCAGGGTCCACACGCATACATCTTCCCCCCTCTCTCACACACCCCTCTCCCTGTCTCTCACACACCCCTCTCCCTCTCTCTCACACACCCCTCTCCCTCTCTCTCACACACCCCTCTCCCTGTCTCTCTCTCACACACCCCTCTCCCTGTCTCTCTCTCACACACCCCTTTCCCTGTCTCTCACACACACACCCCTCTCCCTCTCTCTCACACACCCCTCTCCCTCTCTCTCACAAACACCCCTCTCCCTCTCTCACACACCCCTCTCCCTCTCTCACACACCCCTCTCCCTCTCTCTCACACACACCCCTCTCCCTGTCTCTCTCTCACACACCCCTCTCCGCCTCTCACACACACCCCTCTCCCTCTCTCACACACCCCTCTCCCTCTCTCTCACACACACCCCTCTCCCTCTCTCACACACCCCTCTCCCTCTCTCTCACACACACCCCTCTCCCTGTCTCTCTTACACACACCCCTCTCCCTGTCTCTCTCACACACACCCCTCTCCCTGTCTCTCTCACACACACCCCTCTCCCTCCCTCTCTCTCACACACCCCTCTCCCTCTCTCTCACACACACCCCTCTCCCTGTCTCTCTCACACACACCCCTCTCCCTGTCTCTCTCACACACACCCCTCTCCCTCTCTCTCACACACCCCTCTCCCTCTCTCTCACACACACCCCTCTCCCTCTCTCTCACACACACCCCTCTCCCTCTCTCACACACACCCCTCTCCCTCTCTCTCACACACACCCCTCTCCCTCTCTCTCACACACACCCCTCCCTCTCTCTCTCACACACACCCCTCACCCTCTCACACACCCCTCTCCCTGTCTCTCTTACACACACCCCTCCCTCTCTCTCACACACCCCTCACCCTCTCACACACCCCTCTCCCTCTCTCTCTCACACACACCCCTCTCCCTCTCTCTCACACACCCCTCTCCCTGTCTCTCTCACACACACCCCTCTCCCTCTCCCTCTCTCACACACCCCTCTCCCTGTCTCTCACACACACCCCTCTCCCTGTCTCTCTCACACACACCCCTCTCCCTGTCTCTCTCACACACACCCCTCTCCCTGTCTCTCACACACATCCCTCTCCCTGTCTCTCTTACACACCCCTCTCCCTCTCTCTCACACACACCCCTCTCCCTCTCTCTCACACACGCCCCCCCCGCCCCCCCGCCCCTCACCATTGTCTTGGATGATCTGTCTGAGGTAGTCGGCCATGAGGTTCCGCAGGGAGCGCTTGTAGGGCAGGCCCAGGCGGTGCGGGAACAGCACGGATGTATCCACCACCGTGCTGTGGATGACCTGCAGGGAGGCAGTGGTGGTAGATGGGGCCCGGGGGCGGGGCCTCCCGTCCCCAGCCGCAGTGCGCAGCTACCTTGAGGGCCAGCAGGTCGCTCTCCAGACTGTGTCCGATGAGGATCGTGTCAGCGCTGAACATGCTCAGCAAGACGGCCTGCACATCCCGCAGCGTGATGCTGGTGTCCACGAGGTCGGCCTCTGTCACCCCCGAGAACCTGCAGAGGGCCAGATGCGAGAGGGGCGTCGGGCCGGGCGGGACAGGGGCAAGGCTGGGGTCCCGCGGTAGGCCGGGACACACCTGGTGTTGTAGTCGACAACTTCATTGTCGGGTTTGACAAAGGTGTCATACACGACCTGCATGTCTGTGTCCACAACTGTGACGCGCGTCAGCTCCAGGCCGTAAGTAGTGTAGGACTGCAAGCATGAGACGCACCAGATGCAGCCGGCCTCCCAAGCCCACCTCCCCTGTGTGGCTAGCCATGGCTGTGCACCGAGCCCTGTGGGGGACACCAGGGGAGCCGCAGCAGAGGGAGGTGCAAGCTGGAACTCAGGACCCTTCTCTGGCGGGCTGAGGAGCCCCTCCCTCGGGACACTAGCCTGCTCCCTGCTGCTGTGGGGACCGAACCCGAGATTCGGTGGGGACAGCCTGGCACCCAGCCGGCCTTCTCACCTGCCGGCTCCCAGCTGGCTCACTTCCTCACCCTCTGAGAGAGGGGACCCAGCCGCACACAGCACCCAGGTTCCCCAGACCCCAGACTCACCATCTCACAGTCGAGGGCGAAGACCCCCGCATGGGCATCTTCTGGCAGCTCCTTCTGGAAGGTGCGCACGAAGCCCTCCAGGTTCTCCTTGCGGCCGTGTCCTGCACGTGTTGCTGTGGGACAGGGCGGTGAGCGGCAGGGCCGGCGTAGGTCACGCCTGACGCCTGGGGACTCACATGGCCTGGCAAGGGCCACCTGCCAGGCCTGAGCCCAGTGCTCAACGGTGCCCTCAACCCTAGTGCAGTGACAGTGAGAAGCCAACAGCAGGAAGTGGCACACAGTAGGACTTACCTTGGCGACCTGACAGCCCACAGAGCCGACCGCGGCTGAGCAGCACATGTACTGGGTCTCCCAGCCCCCGGCCACTGGAGAGACAGAGCAACGGTGTTCAGGGCGCCAGGCGGGGGACGGGATTCAGGGAGGGGACCTGGCCCAGCAGCATCTGTGCTCAGGGACGGTTCCCACCCTTGGGAACACTGCAGGAGTGACACAAGGATGCCCTGTGCTCTGGCGGGAACATCTAGATTACAGAAGGCCAGGGCCGTCCGCCACTGAGGACAAGCCTCACCTCGGTTGCGCCGCAGTCGGCCCCAGTGGTAGTAGCACTCCTCATTGCGCACGCAGCGGCCAGAGGAGGACACAAGGTACTCGGCGCCACAGCGGCAGCAAATCCTGCAGGAGGCTGTGGGTGCGGACAGACAGACAGGCTGGCACCCAGCACCCATGAGCCGTGGAGGGGCCTGGCCCTGACCTGTCTGCCCCAGCTCAGGGGGAGCTCCCCACTGTCCTGGCTGAGGGCCCAGCTGGGAGGAGACTCACCGTCCTTGGGCTTCTTCTCCTCTGCCGTGAAGATGACAGCGCCCCCTGGGCGCTCCGGGTGGGGGAAGGGGTAGCCGTTCTCCTTGAGCTGCTCCTGAGTGAGCAGGTACTCCCTGAGGCGGCTGTACAGGGCAGTCCCTGTGGGGCACGAGGAGTCAGAGCTGCCAGGGGGAGCGGGTGCGCGCATACACACACACGCGCGCGCGCGCGCGCGCGCGCGCGCGCGCGCGCGCGCGCGCTCGCACACACATGGCTGTACAGGGCAGTCACACCAATGATACAGGACAGGGCAGGGACAGGACAGACTCGAGGAGTATGGAGGGGAGGCATGGGCCAGTAGAGGCACTAACTCACCTCTCAGCTCCTCCACCCGTGGGCTGCTGGGGCGGCTCAGGGAGAAGCTGGTTTTGGCTGCCAATTTGCCCCCCAGCACAACCTCATGGGACACAACCCTGCGGCCACCGGGCTCTAGAAGGGAGGGCAAGAAAGCCAGGGAGGGGTTAGCCAGCTGCAACCACAGCCTTCAGTCACTGCACTGTGCGCCCTAGCCCAGCACTCAGCTCCTGCCTAGGAGTCCCCACTGGGAAGGGAGGCATTGTGTGGGACCACCCCAGGGCTGAGCAGCTCCCTGACTGTGTTCTGTCCTGCTGCGTCTGAAGGAGTGAGGTGGGGTGTGGGTGGGGACACGCTGTAGCCGCTCAAGCGGGTCTCTAGTGGACTTTGAGGCTCTGAGCTGTCGCTAACTGCAAAGGGTGGGGAGAAGCTAATGGAGGCTGGGGCTGCACGGGCAAGCAAGATCATTGTGGTGACTGCTTAATGTGGCCTCTCAAAGGGACATAATGAAATGTCCTAACCCTCTCTTCCTCTCTCCCCTAGCTTACTTAATGCACAGCGTTCAGCCACTTGCTTTGAAGAGGCTGCGGGGCGCCATTAGTGGAGGCCCCAGCGTGAAGGAGGGAGGAGGCATGGCGCACTCGAGGCAGCAGCCTGCATGTGGGAACAGGTCCCTGCTGCTGCAGCCCATGAGCACCCAGCTGCCCACTCACTGCTGAGGTTGGGCACGGTGTTGGGGACCAGGCCCCTCAGCTTCTTCAGGGTGTTCACAGCCACGTTCAGGTATATGTTCTTGCTGGGACTGCGGTCGTACGCCACCTTCTCCTCGTTCAGTGCCTAGGGGGACACAGCGCTTAGCCCCTGTCCTGACAGTCCTGGCACCCAGGAGCACAGGCAGCAGGTCAGCTGAACTGCGGACCAGGGTGAGCCAGTCACCCACGAGGGGGTGGTGCAAGCAGCCAGTCTGAGCCAAGATGTCTGGGTGAGAACCAGGGGGACAAACGCAGCTTCAGGCCAAGGCCACAGTGACCAGGCTCCCAGTTCTGCCCCAGTAGCGGGACATGCACTTCAGGGCCCACCTTCTCAATGGCCTCCTGGTTGGATGAGCAGAACTTGAGGCACTCCTCGATGAACAGGTTGAGGTAGCGCTGGCGGACCACAGTGGGGACCTTGCCACCGAATTCTTTTGGGATAATGGGCTTCTTTAGACTCTGGAGGAAAGAGGCCCGGGGGGGTTAGGACACAGTCTCTGAGGAAGACAGGGAAGGTTGTCCACATTATGAGGCCAGCCACAACTTCTAAAGGGAAAGGCGGGGGTGGGATGCAGTGTGGGGGGCCTCGTGGGTAGAGCCCCTGCCTAAAATCCCCGGTGAGGGGCTGGGGCGTGGCTCAGGCTGAGCACCTCACCCAGCTCGCATAGCTCCGGCCCATCCTCAGCGCTAGGAAACAGAATGCACTGGACGGCCCACACAGAGCCCACTGGGGACAACGTGAGCAGAGTGCAGGCCATGGCCCTCGGAGTCCTGTGGCAGCCCAGGGAGGCAGCCACCTGGGGTGCAGGGTACCTGGAGCGATGGGCTGTGGGCGATGCGCTTGGGGGTGACGGTGGTGGTGGTCTTAGATGCCATCCCTGACAGCGTGCGTGTCTTCAGTGGCTGGCTGCCAGGTTCGGGGCCGTGGGGCACCTGGCTGCTGCTGGCGGGGAGCGCCCTCTTGGCACCTGTGGGGGCTGGCGGGGGACAGGGGACGTGAGTGCAGGAAGACAGGAGGCCCATGACGGAGCTGCGGAGCACCAGGAAGCTGTGGTCATTGAGCGTGAGCAGGACGCGCATCTCGCAGCGCAGTGGGGGCCGGGGCACCGGGCTCGGGGTGCGGAAGGACATGAGACTCTAGCTGCTCTGGGGCAAGTCCATGGAGGTGGGCAAGGGCGACACGGCTGTGGAGGCCGGCTCAGGCAGTCTGGCGAATGGCGGGGCGTGCTTGGGGCCTCTGCCGCATGTTCCAGCCCCCAACTCCGAGGCATTGACGTCTGAGGGGTAGCCCTGGCTCCTGGGCACAGGACCAGAGGGCCTGGGGTGCCCCGGCCTGCTCATTGTGACAGGCTGCCTGCCTGTCCCTGTAATGAGGTCATAAACCATACAGTCTCCGCCCTGGCAGAGGGTGCCCAGGGCTGCTACCCCCATGTCCATGCAGGAGTGTGGGGTGCCTGACCGCCACAGCCCAGTGACACTGAAGGAAAGGAGCGAGAGGCTAGGGACATCTGCCCCAGGGGGACTGCTCTCTGGAATGGCTCAGGGCAGTACCAGGTTGCCTCTGCCACCCTTCCTGGAATCAAACCAAGGCTGTATTTGTCAAGAGCGTGCCCAGTGCTCTCTCAGCCCCATAGTGAGGAGGACACACCCGCAGGAGAGACTCCCAGCTCCACAAGCAAGCTACAGCACGAACACAGAAGCTGAACAGGGTGCGTAGGGACAAGTCACAGAGCTGGAGCAGTCGCTAACAAGCCTGGCTGCAGACAAGGTCAGGGCCCCGAGCCTCCCCCATGCCATGGCAGCCCACCCTGCAGGCGGGAACCATCAACAGAAATAGGGAATCCAGGACACTGTCGCCCTGGGGAGGGCAGGGAGAGGAGCAGGCCCAGCAGCTCCTCCTGAATGAGTCGCAGGCCCACATCGTGACTACTGAGAGGTGGTCTGTCCTGACGGCAAGACGCTTCCTGGGAGATGTAAGACATGCAGCCCTGGCTCCCTAGGCAGAATGCATTCTCAGGAGCCTGGGTGGCAAAGCCTTGCTGTCTCAGGCTGGAACCGCGCTCAGAGCAGATGGGACCACCCCACACCTGACCTTCAGAGCTGCTGTCCACTCCAGGTAAGCCCAGGCAAGTGCTACTGAGGGTCTCTGGGCTGGGCTAGTCCCCACTGACCCATGGCCTCCAACGTCCAGGGACCTTGGTACGGGAGGAAGCAAGGAGGCTTCCCCAGCCTCCCAGGCTACCCTGTCCCCACCGCACAGACAGGCCTGAGGCCCTGGGGAGGTGCCCAAGGCCAAGTGTATCAGGGAAGCTCTCAGGGTTCTGGTTTTCCTCGTACCCCAGATGCTGGCTGGGTGGGTGGGTGGGTGTCCAAGAAAGGGTGGAACCAGGACTTACCGGTGGCCAGGCGGGGGTTGGGTACGTGCGCGATCCTCCTCTTCTCCCCAGGAGCTGAGATGTGCACAGAGGAGAGCCTCTCAGTCGGCCGAGGAGGGGCGGCCTGCAGCCAGCCTGCAGACTCCTTCTGTGCCCGTTGTGCTCGCTGGTAGCACACCTCCTGAGCAGTGGGGGGCCGCACTGGGGGAGCCACTGGGGCCCTCCTCGGGGCCTCTGCCTGAAAGAACACAGGTTGTGGAGCTCAGCTTTGAGTCCAGGGAGCTCAGGGCAGGCTGGTGACAAGGCTTGAGCTAGCAGAGGCACCAGGAGCCCCAGGGTGAGGAGGGCTACCTAATCCCAGCCTCCCTTGGCTTCTGAAGCCCCAGTCCTGAATTCCCTGTGCCTGGCAGTGGGAAGGCAGCCATGGGGCCTGCATTCCGCCACAGTCATCCAGTAGGGCCTATGACCTGTCTGCGCCCATGTCTCCTCAAAGAAACCTTCCCTGAGATGGCAGCTGGGACCCTTAACCCTGCCTCCTGGGAGGGCTAAGGACTAGTCCCAGCATGCTTGTGTGTGCCTAGGCTTGCCATAGCCCCCGCGTAGGCCTCTCCTGGTCTTGCACTGTCCTCCAGCTACAGCCGAGGCTGCGTGGGCTCCAGGGACGCTCACCCCCATTACACTGGGACCTGGCCCCCTCCTCCCTGCACTGCTCCTGCACCAGGGCAGAGAGAACGGGATGGGCAGTGGATGGGACACACTTCTCTGCAGGACAGTAAGCCCCAGATACCAGCTCACCAAAGGCCAGCAGCCAGGAGCAGCAGGCCCTCTCCCTCCAGCCACCTGCCGGTACCTCCTGATGGATCCGAGTCTTACCTCCTTGCCTGGCTTGCAGAGGTGTGAGACCCTCCTCTTCTGCCCCGGGAACAGAGTGGTCAGGCCCTTGTGTGCCTTCTCCTCAGCCTTCTCCTTGGGGGGCTGAAAACACACAGGCACTCCTCACTCTGGGCGCCTCCTTGGGGCGCACCCCTGCCTTTCCACCCAGCCTCATGTCGCCGCCAGACCTCAGGCAGCCCTGCAAGTGATAGCCCTACCCAGGATCAGTGCCCTGGGGCCAAAGGCCCGGCCCTGGCACCTGCCTCCCAGGCTGGGGTGGCAATTCTGTGGTCAGGGTGACAAGTGGGCACGGCCCCTGCTGCTGCCCCCACACCCAGCCCAGGATGACGGCTCAGATATGGAATGCCAGCCAAGGGCATCCCGTAGGCCTGGTGCTGGAGGGAACTGGCCAAGTCCATCTTTGTTCAGGGTGTGCGCCCTCTGGTGGCCAGTGTGGGATTATAGGAAGAAGGGACATCCAGATGGGTCAAGGCTGGCCCGAGTCAGGCAAGCCAGGGAGAAAGGGGGGTGGGGGGGAATAGACGCCAGAAAAGGAGCATGAGTGGGGGAGGGGCAGAGGCAAGAAAGGCCAAGGAGCTGGGGACAGGAGGTGGCGTGAGGCAGGTGTGGAGCAGGGGGGCCCGGTACCCCTTTGCTGAACGATCAGTCTGAACGGTCAGTCGGATGCTGCCGCGGGAAGCCGGCTGGGTGGGTAGAAAGCCAGCGTCCTCGTTCTGGGCAGGGTGCGGGGGGCAGCAGGCGGCCGCCGAGGGTTCCTGAATTTTGAATGGAGTTAAGAGGCCGATGCTGAAGGAGCGGCTTCTGCCTGGGTCACAGAGGCTGGAGTCGGCTGGAGATGGCTGCGGGACGGAGTGTCCCCTCGCAGGGCCCTCGCCTGCCAGGGCCAGCGCCCTCACCTGCCGGGCCAGCCGGCCCTTGTCCTCCGTCTTCACACTGGTGGACTCGTTGAAGATCCGCAGGCACTCCTCCATGGGGTCCGCATCGAAGTCCACCTCCTTCTCCAGGGCCGAGTAGTCCACATCCTCCTCTGCGCTCTGGCTGGCTCCCGAGGAGGAGGAGGAGGACAGTGGGGAGGGCGGTGCGGGGGATGCGGGCGGCACGGCCTTGAGACGCTTGGGCACCTGCGTCTCACCCAGGCCCAGGCTGGAATCGGAGTCCGATTCAGAGTCCGAGCTGAGGCTGGGCAGGGTGGGGGGCCAGACTCGGGGGGCCCCAGTCCCCAGGCCTGAGTCCTCCTCCTCGCTCTCATCCCCAAATAGTTCAGCGTGGCTCAGGGCCCGCTTCTTAAGCGTAGGGGCGGCCTGGGGTGCACCCTCGTCCAGGGAGCGGGCCTTGCGCTCCACCAACTTCCCCGATGACATCTTCCTGGCACTGCCACCTTTCCAGGCTGCCGGCGCGTGGGGACCAGGCCTGGAGTCCTGGGACCGGGGTCCCCCGCTGGAGGGGCAGCTGGGCCCCCCTTTCCCTGAGCTGACCACCGCAGTGGCAGAGGATGGCTTTTTCTTGGTCCCTTCGGGCCCCTGGGCCTTGCCCCGGGGGCTGCCAGCCTGTGACCGCTTCCTGTCTGCGCACACCTCCCTCCCTCGGGGCCGAGCCAGGTCCCTGTCTGTCCTCTTGTCTGTCTTGCGGGCCTTGTCCTTGCGGCTGAGGCTGACTGGGGTCCCACTTTTTTTTTTCTTGGCTTTGGCCTCCTTGGGGACCGAGGCATCTTGGGGGGCGCTGGCTGGGGAGCTGAGCTTGGCCAGGGACAAAACGTCTGTAGCTTTGGGCGGCTGCCCGAGGTCTTCCACGTCATACTGAACAGCCATCTCCTTGGTGCCCCGCAGGCCGCCTTCCTCGGGCTCCGGGCTCTCCTTGGAGGTAGGCTTCCTGGGCGCCTTGCTTTCAAGGTCAGCCCCAGCCTTGGGGTGGCTGACACTGGCCTTCGGGGGGCTGGCCATATCATCTTCTGAGTCTGAGAACCTGGCCTCACAGCCACCAAAGGGATCACAGGGCTTCTTGAGGGCAGGAGTGTAGGGCTCAGCACCCCGGGACCCCCGCGGCCGCTTAGTGGCCCTCTCATCCCTGGCACTGGCCCTGCCCAGGTGGCGGGCCGAGTAGTTTGACAGTGGGTCATACTCCAGATCTGTCGATGGCTTTGAACTGTCCACCACGTACTTGCCACCGGGAACGGGACGGCCACAGCGGCGCGGCTGGCCCACGGCCTTGGGTACATACTCCAGTGCAGTGCCCCCTCCTGCTCTGCTCTGACCCCTCTCTGAAGGGGCCAGTGAGTATTTCTGGCCTGGTTCGGCAGGGGCAGCCAGTGGGGTGGGCTGGTAGCCAGAGTCTGGACTCAGCAGGCCGCTCGGCGTGTAGGTGAGGGCCAGTGAGAAGCTGTCATCCTCCAGGCTCGTGGCAGGGCTGCAGGGCGCCAGGGCCGAGGCCCCAGCACTGTGGCCCCGGGCCGTCTCCAGGAGCTCCTGGTAGCGCCTCTGCTCCAGCTCCACCTCACCTCGCACAGCCTCGATGGCCTGGTTAACCAGCTCCAGCTCCAGCATGCCATCGCCCTGGGCCAGAGTGCCGTTCTCCCTCTGTTGGGGAGGCTGAGGCAGCTCCGGGTTGTACGGGTCATAGCCAAGTCCTAGAAGGGACGAGAACACAGAAGAGCCACTGAGCTGGCCTGCCAGAGATGGGCAAGGTAAGAGAACCAGCCCTGCAAAACCTACCGCACACCAGGCTAGGGCCCCGGAGCATCCCCGTCACAGCACCGACACTGTGAACACCAGGCCCTGTGCAGGGGTGACAGACAGGAGACAGGCATGTGTGTGTGAGGGGAGAGCACTGCCAGAGATGTGCAGGCTTCATCCCCAGCACCACGCACACCAGGCCTGTGGCCACGCCAATCACCCCAGCCCTAGGAAGGAAGGAGTTAAAGGTAAGCCTCAGCAACCATGGTGACCATGTAGCCCAGCAACCTGGGCTACAGGAGATCCTACACCAAAGGGGAGTGCAGAGAAGAGGGGTTCTCAAGGACCTCTTGGCATGCCCTGGAAGACAAGTGACCCCCAGGACCTACCAAGAATAAACCCCCAACAGATCTAGGCTCTGGGCTAGCCTGCAACCCTGCTCCCAAGGGGTGAACGAAGTTTGGACTTGCAGCTCATTTTAAGACAAGGTCTCACCTGGCTGAAAAGTCAGCTCAAATTCCTGGGCCACCTCCCCACCAAGCCTGGCTGTGCTTAGTGTGGGTTTATGGGTTCTGGAGTGGTGACTCAAGCCTTCACCCTCACCTCCTGAGTCTGTGTTCCTCACATGAGACTGGAGAGGACCAGAGGGCAGGAACTTGCTCTGTGCTTGTAGAGGGCAATTTACTTCCTAGCCCTACACCAGGCGGCTCACACCCCGGCAGCTCCAGTCCCAGGGGATGGTATGCCTCTGGCGGCAAAGGGTCCCTGCATTAACATCCACGCAGACACGTTTGCACACCTAACTAAACTAAAAGTCTTTGTGAGCCTTAATAAAGGGGTCGTATCTAACGAGCCCAATCAGTATAAACAAGAACTGTGTGAGCCGACCACACATGATATCTGGAAGAGAGGTGGGGTCCAGGCACACTGTTGATGTCCTCTCCGAGCACTGACCCCAAGGGAAGCTGGGCGATACCCACTGAGGTGCACAGTTCTTCGAGGCCAGCGCTGTCAGCCCATGGCGTCTACATGAGTCAGGGCCAGGGCGGGTAGCATGTTACGGACCTGCTGACCTGACAGCCCTCACAGCCCTTGGAACAACCAGGCATTACAGACTCGCACAGAAAGCCCCCCAGGTGACCCTGTAGTTCCCATGGCTGCATCAAACCGACAGCCTGTCCTGTCCCCAGGGCCTGTGGCTGATGACCCACATCACTGAGCCCAGTGTCCCCACAGGATGGTCCTCAGAGGAAAGCAGTGAGACTGGGAAGGAGCTGGGAGGCATGCGGGCCTCCTGCATGGGACAAGAGGAGGCCAGCAGGACGCAGGGCTTTCCCGGCCTGCTTCAACTCTTCAACTCGGTCCACGACCACTCACGCAGACATCTGAATGAGGCCAATGCCCTGCACACAAGCTCCATGCGTGAAGATGCGGCACAGCTGGGGCGGCGCACACCTTTAATCCCAGCACCTGGGAGGCAGACTCAGGTGAATCTTTGAGTTCGAGGTCAGCCTAGTCTACAGGGCAAGTTCCAGGACAGCCAGGGCTACACAGAGAAACTCTGTCTCAAAAAACAAAAGCAAAAACAAAACAAAGAAAAAAAATGCAGCACAATCGAGACAAGCAGAAGGGCTCACACCTGGAGCCTGAGAGACAAAAGACAGGGTGTTTACAGGGAGCCTCTGCTGCCTAGAGGGCCAGGGGCTTGAGGACAAGACCCCAGCAGACACAGGGAACTGGATGCTGCCTGAGGCGGGTCTCTGTGGTGCAGCCCTAGCTGCTCCCAGCAGGAAGCTGAGGATGACCTTGAACCTCTGGTCCTCCTGCCTCCTCTTTCCAGGTCTGGGGTGACCCAGGGTGAGATGCCAGGCTGGGCTGAGCTAGGAGCTTAGAAAGTAACATTCCAAGGACCAGAGGCCAGCCATGTTGGGGGCTGAGGCAGGAGGAGCAAGAGTTCAAGGCCAGCTTGGGCTGGCAAGACCCAGTCTCAGAAGAAAAAGGTAAAAGATTAGGGGGGCAGGCTGGGGACCTGGCGCAGTGGCAAAGAACCTTGCCTAGTACAAAGCTCGGGGAGCAGGGCAGAAAGAGATGAAAGGATCGGAAAACTAAGACACTAAAGCCTTCAACCAGGGCTAAAATGACTGCTGTGCCCAGCGCCACCTGCAAGCAGAGCCCGCATGAGCCCAGAGGGCGAGGCGGGAGGCCCATCCTGGGGCGCTCCTCTGGCTTCTCTCAGGATGGGGCAGCTTTGCCTTAGCTCCCCCAAGTGTTGGATTGACAGGAGTGAGCCACCATGTCTGGAAGGTCTAGAGACTTGGGGCACAGCTACTGGGGGCTTGGTTCTGGCGGCCTGCACTCAGACATGGCACAGGGTGGCCCACAAAGTGGTGACCAAACCTGAGGGACCCACAGCTGAAGGGGTCTGGCAGTGCTGCTGTCCGGGCGTCCTGCCCCACCTCCTCAGGAAGGGTCCTCTGGACCTTGTGAAGGAGAGAGCCTCACCAGGGACTAGGGGCACATGGAAGGGAGACCTTGGTAACACTGTAACCCTGAGAGGACATAGACCCAGCGACAAGCCCCTGGGAGGGACATCCAGATTCACATGGGCTGTGAGGGAGACCCATCCTACACTTGAGCACGCCACACCAGTGTTTACCTGATGCAGAGGTTTATTTCTAGTTAGTTTAAAATGGCTGCTTTGTGCTCTGTTGGGAAACGGCTGCCTAGGCCTTGGCATTTGTGTTGACTGCAGCTGTTGGCTTCATGTAAAAGATGTGTGATTGCTCATGATCTGCACGTGCTATCAGAACACCTGGGGAACTTAGGCAACAATAAAAACCCCTGAGATGAGATGCTCGGGCTCCACTGTCAGGAACAGCGCTTGCCATGACGGTGGTTCCCTCTGCTGAGGTCTGGCAGGGTTTGCTCCCGTGAAAATGTCTCCTTGTCTTTCCTGAGCCGCCACAGTGGCTATCCACTACATTTCTGCTTCCTGACTGGGGGACCCAAGGTGAGCAGCCCCCTTCCACACCTGCTCCAAGCCTTCCACATTAACGACTGCAGCCTCCAATTGTGAGCCAGAATAAACCCTTCCCAAGCTCCTGCTGTCGGGACTGGGCACTGACTAGTCACTAATATAGATATTGATCCCAGGAGTGGTTGTACACACCTGTTCTCAGCACTTGGGGGCTGAGGCAGGATCACACCAGCCTGTGCTTCATAATGAGACCAGATCTCAGGAGTCTACAGAGTAATGGAGGAGGATCCTTCTGTGTTAATGTGGATGCACACACTACTCTTTGGGGGAGCGTACAGATGACTAAGAGCCCCCAAAGATTTTGCCCTTGGAAATCCCACCTGCAGGGGAGGTTCCCTGAGTCCCAGGCTGGGGGTAGGATCCACACACCACCCACCACCTCCCAACCAGTCCTGCTGACAGACCAGGTGTCTACAGGACAGGGACTGGGGTCCCAGGCTGGAACAGGGCAGTAGGCCCAAGCTCAAACTGCCTGTGGGAGCAGTGACTCTGTCCCTGATAGGCCACCCAGAGGTGGCAGAGTCTCCCAGGGGCAGCAGTGCACTGGCCTCTCTCCTGCCAACAGGAAGTCAGTCCCTGGCCAGCACCCGAGGTCTCTGCTCAAGGCCAAAAGACAGATTAAGGCCAAGAAAGTGCTCAGGGTCCAGCAGTGCGCTCTGATAAGAGCTCACAGCCCTGAGGCAGAGGAGGCTGCTCCTCAAACACTGAGGGGAAGGAGAGGCAGTGTGGGCGTCGCATGGGGGAGGGGGTGCAGGCTCCGGAGCACCGGCCAGCTCTGCCTATCTCAGATGGGTTCTGACCGGCACAGTCCTGAATGGCAGTTCCATAGTGGATGACCACACAGCCCAAGGTCCCCAGAGGACTGCGGCCCTTCCCACCCCACACTGGGATCTGGGAACCACCACCCCATCCCCCTAATCTCAGCACCACCGGACAGATGAGGTCGCCTAAGCGGAACCCAGCTTCAAGGCCACCTCCGGTGACTCATGAAAGAGAGTGCACAGATTGGTGGCAGGCCACAGAGAGCCACAAGGACGGCAGCAAGCCAAGGAAGCACCCTAGGCCTGGGTCCAGGTGCAGCGGGACTCTCTGAAGGAGTTCGTGATTTTGGTTTCTCTAAACGGAATGGCTTCTGGACTGTTTCTGTTCCCATCCCAGGTGTAGTGGATGATGAGCTGATTTGGAATGCTTGTCACCAGCAGCTATTTGGTTACATGCAGAGTATATGAGGCTGAAGCCCAGAGAGCCAGGGTTGCTGGTCATTGGTGGGTTCGTTGGCTGGTTGATCACTGTTTAGGGAAACTGCGGTTGGAGGGTTATGTGCGGGGATACTGCGCTGAGACGAGTCCAGCTCACTAGCAGTTCCTATTCTCCAAGCCAAAAAGGGGTGTGAATGTTTCTTCCTTTTTTCTTTTTCCAGGCTGCCTACAAGGGTGGTGAAGATTTCTTTCTTCCTATCCTTCCTTTCTCTCTCCTGAGCTAGAGGGTGAACGGGCACCGTAGCAACCTGCTGCATTAGGGCCCACAAGCCATCCCCCAGGAGGCTGCCTCCACAAGGCGGCCCTGTAGGATGACATGGGCTTCCAGGCAGGCGGGGCCACTCAGTGGGACTCAAGGGGGCAGGCCCAGCACACTTGGGATGCTGGGCTCTGAGGCAGGGACAGGCTGAAAGCCACCGTGGGCATCCACCAGCTCAGAACTGAAAGGAGCCGATGGCCCAATAAAGACAGTTCTCTAAGACCAGCCCCATCCGACCTTCCTAACTGGCTCCCTGTGGGAAAGGCAAGGCCCCTGTGCCCCGTGCCAGCCTGACACCAGCAAGGGTCAGTCATGATGTCTTCCCAGTCCAGGCTGTGTAATTGTTAAACTCGTGTGGCGGCTCAGCAAGGAAGACAAGGAGGCATTTTCATTGGTGCTAACCTTTCCAGACCTCGGCAGCGGGAACCACCGAAAAGGCAAGCTCTATACTGGAGAGTGGAAGCGTGAGCATCTGAGCTCAGGTGTTTTTGATACCGAACTCCTCAGGTACAGATCAGAAGCAATCAAACTTGTCTCCCACATGCACAGAAATCCAAACACAGGTAAACAATACAAAATGTCAAGGCCTAGGCAGACCTTCACCCAACAATTCACAAAATACTTAAACACAACTAAAAATAAAACTTCAACAAGTCCCCTTTTCTGTATAAGCCAATCAAAAAATGTTGCTTTATCTCAACACAATTTAACACTACACCAGCAAAACCATTTACAGGAGGAACAATCACGAGTTGCTAATGCACAGGACCCAGTGATACCAAACATCTATCAGGCTTCTCACAGTGTCTCTGGACAGCAGAAACACACTGTCAAAGTCCCATTATCTGGAATTCACTCACGATCTTCTGGGCTCCTCCAAAGGGCTTGGATCACTTCTCTGGCTCTGCAGCACACACAGCTTGTCCTCCGGGGTCTGGCTGGCTCCACTCCACTGCTGCTGCTGCTCTTGGTGGTCGTCCCATGGTACTGGCATCTTCAGAACTGCTGGGGTCCCTTTCTGCAACTGGGCTGCACTTTCACCAATGGACTCTCCTGGGCTCTCTTCATGGTGCCATGCCTCAACTTCTTTACCTGACACCTTCACTCTGGGCCTTCAATTGCCACTGAAGCTGCATGTCCAAGAATAGCCTCTCCTGGCTTCTCATGGCGCCAAGCCTCAGCCGCTCTCCATGACCTCTTCATGCCTTGGAAACCAGCAACACCTGGGTGACTCTTACAGTACCAAGGTCGGCTTCCAGCAGGAGATACAACCTCAGCCAGTTCTGGAAGACAGCTTCTGTGTGCTGGCCCTGAGGAAACCCTCTCCAGATTTTAAGGTAGAGTCTGGTCTGCTGGAAAATTAACTAGCAGGAAGGGTTCCCTCGTGGGTGGAGCTCTCATCACCATCATCAATGCCTAAACCGCTTGTAGTCAGGTTTGCAGGAAAAAAAAAACAAAAACAAAAAAAAACTGTTCAGTTTAACTAAGCCGCTTTTTGGCTCTATGTGGAAGCTTCCACTACAGCAGGGGTCCTGGCCCAGTGGGAAGAATCTCTGGTGGAAACATTCTGGAGGTTTGGTGTTCTTTTGCACCACCTCTATGGAGAAACACACACCCTTCTTCACAGACCTCAAACACAAGCCCGCTTGGGCTCCACACACACAAAAAGCCGTCAACAACTCAGTTTATAGGACAGTACACTCTGGTTTCCGTTTCCCACGCCCTGGCCGCCGCAAGGGAGCATCAGCTCCATGATCAGGAAAAGCCGTGGAAACCTTGCTTCTTTCCTACTCCCAGCTGAATTTTTTGTCTTTACCATGAAAATGTCTTTCTCTAAAGGCCTCTCTTCTGTGGCTTCACTTTTGAGCCCGCTTTCTCACTTAATTTTCACAACTTTCTCTTCATAGAATCTTCCTTCCCTCCTCACTCCCCTCTTCCTTCAGTCTTCAATTAATACCTTAATCTGTCCTCTGGTAGCTTCCCCGACTGTACTTTACAGGAGTCTGCCAGGTCTGGAGTTTCTATCTCTTCTTGTCTCCACGTAGGATTAGCTGGCATGATCCCCCACATTGACGCACCATTTGTATTTATTAGGCTGCTGTGGGGACTCACCAAGGAGACAAGGAGGTGCTTGGAAACATGGAAACTCTGCCAGATCTCAGCAGAGGGAACCACCGACACGGCAAGTGCCAGACTCACAGTGGAACCCTGAGCATCTGAGCTCAGGTGTTTTTACTGATCCCTAACTCCTCAGGTGTAGATCATAAGCAATCAATCGTGCCCCCCACACACAGAGAAATCCAACACCTGTAAACAATACAAAATGCCGAGGCCTAGGCAGACCTTCACCCAACAGTTCACAAAACAATACTTAAACACAACTAAAAATAAACTTCTACAAGGCTCCTCTCACCAGGACTCCTCAGGCATTCAAGCCAGTGTCTCGTGTGAACACGGTCCTTTTTATCACACACGGAGGCTGCTAGGGTGGTGTGGGGTTTTCAGAGGGCCAACACCACTCTCCCTCACTACTCCATGATGGCTTTCTGCTCAGAACCACAGAAGAACCCCAACCAGGCCCTTCCACCACCTACCCAGGTCAGGCCTAGCACCGCTGCTCACCTTCCACAGCGTAAGGGACAGACCAGGGACCCTAGCCCTCAGCATCTTGACACGTGGACTTAGGAGTCTCCAGAGAGAAGAGGGGCTCGCTGTAGGAACCCTGGCTCCCAACAGCTAACAGGGAACCCACGGGGGGCTGAGCCCCCAGTCTTCTCCACTACATGAGACACTCCCTCAGATCAACTAGTGGCACTTGAGCAGTTCCTAGACCTTTCTAGAAGGCTAGGTATCAATTCAGTGTGTCAGCAGGAAGTCCTGTTGACCCCTTCCACTGCACCCCCAACTCTGCTTTCAGCCACCGGACAAACTCATATTGATGCTTCAAATCCCAGATCAGGAGCTGCCTGACAAGAACTTCCCTCCTCTCAGCTCCCAGCTGCTCTCCCAGAAGCAAACAGCCAGTGTGCTTGCCTACCTGTCCCTCTTCCCAGAGTGACACAGGTGCACACCAAGTCCAGGGTGCCAGAGAGCCCCATCAGAGAGCCTGGGGCGCATGTGCCCAGACACTGCCATCCCAGACTGGCAAAGTGAAGCAGGGCTTAGGAGCCGGCTTCCACCCATGGTGTCCCCAGACTGTTGTAGGGCAGACTTCCATTCTTCCCGAGAACACTGGGGCACTGAAGTACCCAGGGACTAGTCACCCTCAGGGGGTGGAGCATGCCTAACTCTCTCCCACAGGGCTTCTGACTACCACAGATACTCTCTCAGACTCAGCGTGAGTGAGGAGCCCAGCAGAGGCTGTACTCCCAGGAGTCAGCAGACGAGCCCCCACCCTTCAGGCCTCTCTACGTGCCCTGGACAGGCTTGGGCTCAACCCAAAGCACCTGCACCCACGGCTCCCTCACCTGTGGCAGGGTGTCCTGGGGACTGGCTGTCAGGTGCAAACCCCTACTCCAGCTGCTGCCTGCACCAGCAGTCACCTGGAGTCCCCAGCTCCCTTATATAAAGGGCCCCAGGACAGACAGGAGGGCCAGGTGAAGGATGGCCCCCAAAATCAGCAGTGCCCAACTGAAATTGCGAGAGTCACAGGGGCCATGATGAAGGCTGAGAAGCCATGGCCAGGGGCAGATGTAGGTGGCTTGGGCTTCTGCACTCTGAAGACAGTGCCGTGCAGCAAGAGAAGCACATCAGCCATCCAGTCCTGCATATGCTGGGACACCCATGTGCCCTCCCAGCCACCTTCCCCAGCAACAAAGGGAGGGAGTCAGCAGCACTGCTGACGAGGGGCCATGGAGTGCAGCCTCAATGCTCCCTGGCTGGCCAGAGCTGGGCTGGAAGAGGCGGACAAGAAGGCTGCCGCCAACACCCAGCAGCACCCGTCCAACCGGAGGAG
This sequence comes from Cricetomys ansorgei, assembly GCA_026225945.1. NCBI lineage: Eukaryota > Metazoa > Chordata > Mammalia > Rodentia > Nesomyidae > Cricetomys > Cricetomys ansorgei. The sequence goes on from JAMJFZ010004123.1 coordinate 321,231, forward strand.
GAATAAGGAGGAGGAGGAGGGCGTGCTACTGTCTTTAGGGGAAGGCCAGGGCATGGCGCCTCACCTTCCAATACACAGATGTGTCCCGCGCATCCACTGAGCCAACTATCCCTGAGCCTCCCAAAGGATGTTATGGCCTGCAGCGCCCCCTGCTGGAGCCTCTCCCTGGGAAGGAGCCCAAAGAGGCAGTGGTGCAGGTTCCAGTGGCTAGCAGAGATCCCTGTGTTCCCAGGCTGCTCAGACAAGGGAAGCCACCCCTGAAGCCCATCTCCCCCCAGCAGTACGCCAAGCCTGGCCCGACAGGATGCCAGGCAGTCCCAGGGCCCACGTGTGGGCGGCAGGGCTCGGTGGGAAGCGGCCAGCAGTGCCTGGTCTCTCTGACCCTCGCTGCTCAAGCATGCACTGCGGGAACTGGGCTGCGATCCAGGAGCCCTGAGGTGCTCGAGGTTCAAAAGGAACTTGGCCATTGCCACGGCTACCTTCCTGTCCCTCTCTCCCTCAGGGACACTCCATAGCTGCTGCCCTGGACTGGCCCCCTTGGCACCCAAACAGTCCACTGGGTGCGGGTGTCTCAGATGGAGGTTCTAGGCCCTGAAGACATGGGATCGTAAGCCTCTAGCCCAGACACCCCAATGTCTCATTTCTGCTCCTCTCATCCCACCTCCCTTAGCAGGGAGGGCAAGAGTGGAGACAGCAGGAGCCCTGGGCTATGAGGGTGACTGGTCACTGTGCTGGTCCTTCATGTATGCCAAACACTCAAACAGGCCCCCACTCATGGGGGCTACCACCCAAGATTCACCACCATGTCCAGAGCTCCAGCCTTCCTTACTGGTGTCAGGAGCAAAGTGCCTTTGTCCCTCAGCCTGTCCCCCCTCCATAGCATTCAAACCATGCTTCAACAGGGTAGCCATGTCTTCTCAGCTGAGCAGAAGACCAGCTGTCTACACAGTGCCTTCCCGTGCAGCTCAGAGCCATTGACCAGTGCCCCAGAAGCCCCTGGAGGCTGGCCACATGTGGGTCTGCTTCACTGTGGGCACGTAAGTCATGGAGGGCTACTTCAGCAAGTCCAGAGGGTGCAGCCAAGGCTAAGCCACCTGGGCCTTGTCCTAACACAGAGCAGTCCACACCTAGGCCTCCGCAGAAGGCTGCTGGGGTGACCGAGAGGACAGTGGAGCAGAGATGTCCCCAGAGCAGGAGGCTGGGCTACCAGGGGTTAGGGACATCAGAAGACGCTGTGTCTCTAAGCCAAAGCACAGGGCATAAGGAGGAATGAAGTGCATTTCCCCAGGGGCTGTGGGGCACTCAGGACAACACCCGACCCCAAACATGACCCTCTGGGAGCTAAGTGGCCAGCTGTGGCACAGGCAGCCAGTGCTGAAAAGCAAACACTTGCTCCGAGAGGGACAGTCCTGGGCTCGGCTCAGCACACATGGGGCACTCTGGACATCCCTGGACAGAAGGGCGTGAGCAGAAGCTTTGGGTCACACACCCTGACACAACTGTCTCTTAGGCTCAGAGCTGCTTACACCTTTAACCCCAGCACCCACTCAGGAGGTGGAGGCAATGCAGGCCAGCCTGGTCTACACAGTCTGTCCCAGGATAGCCAGGGCTACACAGTGAGATCTTGTCTCAAAAAAACAGACAAGGTGCTGAAGAAATGACTCAGTGGTTGAAAGCTCTAGCTGCCCTGCCCAGGACCTGGACTCCATTCCCAGAATTCGAGTCTGGAAGCTAGAAGTCCAGCTCTGGGGGACCCAATGCCCTCCTCCGGCCTCTGCAGACACACCCACACAAGCGACAGCACACAGGGACACAGGCACGCATGTGTGCGCGCACGCGCGCACAAAGACACACACAGACACACACACGTAAACCTTCAGAAAACAAGACATGAGTGTCACCTAAACTGGGCACTGCAGCCTCTGCGGAGCCACCTCTGCCAGGCATGCAGAGCCCACCCCCCCCCAGGCTGAGATCTGCAGGGGTGTAGCCCAACAGATGCAGCAAGGACGTGGGGAGGGGGGGCACGGGGCGGGCAGATGAGGAACCTACCCACCAAGCAGGGAGCTGTTTGGAGGCCACTTGCAGGTGTCCTCAGCCAGGGTATGTGTGAACTAGACTCTAAACCACAGGTGACTGTGGCACTTCATTCCTGTCCTCAGAACACTCAGGAGGCGGAGGCAGGAAGATCACCATAATTTCAAAGTCAGTCTGTCTCATAAAACACAAACCAGCATCGGTCAAGGGGAGAACACCAGCTGCTCTCACAGAGGACCCTAGTTCGATTCCCAGCACCACATGGTGGTTCACAACCACCTGTAACTCCAGTGCCAATGCGACCCAATGTTCTCTTCTGTCTTGGGCACTGCACGCATAGGGTGCACATACATATAGGCAAAGCATATACATAAATAAATATTTTAAAAAAACAAAACAAATTTGAGGCAGAGTGGTGTTTGAAAACAACATGGGAACTGGGGATGAGGTCAGTAGTGAAGCTCACCTCTCCGGGGTCCTGAGTTCCAACCCCAGTGCTGCCAACAAGCCAACTGTCAGATGCTGTGCACCTGGCATGTCAGCAGGAGGGCCAGACATTCAAAGCCACCCTTGGGACTGCAGACTTTGAAGCTAGCCTAAACTACTTGAGACTTGCCTTAAAAATAAGAAAGTATGTGTGTGAGTGTGTGCGTGCGCAGGCATTTAAAAATGAGAGAGCCACTCCCAAGGAAGAGAGATCACTAGAGAGGTCTAAATAGCACTCTATTCAATCAATAACCCTCTCTCTCTCTAGCCTTTCCTCCTAATGTCTGATGGCCTCTCTTTTTTACACAAGGCCACATATGTGACCCGGGCTGGCCTTGAACTGAAGAGACTCACCTGCCTCTGCCTCCCAAGTGCTGGAATTAAAGGTGTGCGCTACCATACCAGAATGCAGTGACACTTTTTAAAGGTTTTTTTTTTTAATTTCATGCAAACGAGAGTTTTGTCTGCATGTATCCATTTGCACCATATGTATCTGCTGCCCAGAGGTCTGAATGCATCAGATCCCATGGAACTGGAGTTACAAAGCATCTGGGAACCCAACCCAGGGCCTCTGCAACAGTAGCGAGTGTCAATAGTCCCAACCCCCAAGCCCCACCACAAGGGCCTGGCGGCCTATGGCTCTTCTGGAACAAGGCCTCATATGTAGACCAGGCTGACCTTAAACTCAGAGGTCTACCTGGTTCTGCCTCCTGAGTGCTAGGACTAAAGCTGTGACCACCAGGCCCATCCAAAAGCAGCAAGTGCACTTAAATCTGAGCCATCCGTCCAGCCCCTACAATGTCTCCTTTAATCCAATTTAAAAAAAAAAAATCTCTGGGTTGGGTTAGGGGCATCCCAGAACCTAGTAGGTTGACTCTTGAGGATCAGTAAAAACAAACAAAACATTAACTAACAAAGTCCTAATTTCCCCCCATTTCTTTCTTCTAACAGTGTTTCCGACACACTGCCCGATCCCTGAGGGCTTCTTCAACCAATCACACCAATCATCGTGACATGCTCCCTGACAAACTCAAAGTCTACACCCGTCCGAGCCAAGCGAGTTTTCAGCTTGACAAACAGTAAGTGCCCCAGGGCCTTTGTGAGTACCGGAGACAGCCGGGGCCTCGCGCGGGGAAAGCTTCGCGAACGTAAACAAGATGTGCAAGCGCACGGGGCTGGGTGCTCGGTGTCAGGGGGCGATGACAGCCCGTCCGGACAAAGTGGCTGCAATGAGGGCTGCGGGAGTCGCAGCGCTTGCACCGAGTCCCCAAACTCGGCGACGCGCCAGCACTGTCTCTCCCTCGGTCCTGTCAGGATTTGCGTTTTACCCAGGGATCAGAGAGGCCTAGACGCTTGCACAGCATCGCGATGGCGGCTAGGAGACGGTGTGCGCCCAGGCTGCGCAAGGGAAATGTGGAGCACGGGCGGACCCAGCTGTGGAACAGGACGCGGCCGTAAGGGTTTTACCTGCTGCGGGAGACGCCGCCCCGCCGCTGCCCGGAGCGCCGGGGCCGCGAGCTCCACGGTGCCGGAAGTGGCAGTAGGGCCGCCGGCAGGGCCCCCCGGGAGCTCCCGCCCAGTACGGGCAGTCGATGGAGCGGAAGAAGCCGGTAGAACGTAGCATGGTCCGTTCCGCAGCGGGGCCCCGGCCCGGAGCTACCCGGGACCCCGGGACCCCTCCTCACACTCGCCCCGGAGGCCGCCGCTCGCGCCTGTCGGACCCCGCCGCCGCCGCCATCTTGCCCCGAGGCCCCCAGAGGCCCCCGGGACGCTGTCGCTAGGGACGCCGGGAAAGGCTGCCCGAAGTGCGCCTGCTTACAATACAAGCTCCTGCGGGTGTGGCCGACGGGGGACACGAGGTCTAGGACTAGAGAAGCTCTAAAGGAAGTATAATTGTCTGTTCTTAGCCTCTGAGAACCTTTCGGCACCGGACTTCCGCGGATACAACCTCGTTATCTTGAGCCTAAAGCGCCTGAGGAGCCTGGGCTGCCCAGAGCGCCTGACTGAAAATGCCCCTTGGGCGCCGACTAATGTCATTTGCATTTCATTACAGGCGCCTTCGTGCGCCCCCCGGCGGGCGAGGAGAGCGTTACGGACGAGGCTTACTTTTTTTTTCTTTTTCTTTAAGATTTACTCTGTGTTTGTATGTAGATGCATGAGCATACCTGTCGGATCCCCTGGAATTGGAGCTACAGATGGTTGTGAGCAACCACGTGAGTACTGGAAACCGAACCCGGGTCGTCCACGGGAGCAGAGTGCTCCTCACCACTAAGGCAACTCTCTAGCCGGGTTTTCATCTGTGGAGGTTCCTCCAAAGACACCCACGCATGTCTCAGCTGACGCAGGGCCTGGACTCATAGACCAGCGCTGTACCACTGAGCCACACGCTAGAAACTTTTTTGTTTTTATTGGGGGTATTTTGGGGGGTGCAGGTACAGGCAGGAAGAGGCTAGAGGAGCTTATAGCTTTCTACCTTTCCGTTTGTTCTTTTCTTCTGAGACAGGCTTCTTCACTGCTTCCAGGGCACACAGTCATGCCCGGGTTTACATGGGTGCCAGGGGTTAGAACGCAGGTTCCCATGCTTGCACTGCAAGCTCTTACCCACTGAGACATCCCCTAGCCCAGTCTTGTCTGATTATACAGTCCTGGAGATCAAACTCAAGGCCTTGTGCATGCGCCTTGTGCATAGCAACTGAGCTATACCCCCAAACCCCCTCCTTTTTACCAGACCCCCCTCCTTTTTAGGGTCTGAAGGTGTGCCAATTTTCCTAGGTGCTGAGATTACAGGCCTGTCTTTTTTATTTATTTATTTATTTTAACAGAATCTCCTACTGTGGTCTAGGATCCTTTTCTTTCTTTCTTTATTTATTTAATTTTATTTTATGTGCGTTGGTGTGAGGGTATCAGATCCCATGTAACTGGAGTTACAGACAGTTGTGAGCCGCCATGTGGGTGCTGGGAATTGAACCGGGGTCCTCTGGAAGAGCAGCAAGTGCTCTTAACCACTGAGCTATCCCTCTAGCTCCTCCAGGCTCCTTTTCAATTCCATAAAATCCAACTGCCTCAGCCTCCTGGGTCCTGGCATTACAGGCGTGAATGAACACTTGGGATTTTGAAAGGTGGTGCACACCTGTAATCTCAGTACAGTGGAGGTCAAGGCCAAGGACTGGGTTCAAGATCCTTTTCAGCTACATAGAGAATCCAAGGCCAACCTGGGCTGCCTGGAAACTGGTATTTAAAAATAAATAAATAGCCAGGTGGTAGTTGGTGCACGCCTTTAATCCTAGCACTCGGGAGGCAGAGGCAGGTAGATCTGAGTTGAGGCCAGCCTGGTCTACAGAGTGAGTTCCAGGACAGCCAAGGCTCCACAGAGAAACCCTGTCTTGAAAAACCTTTTTTTAAAAAATAAAATAAAAAAGACATTTAAAAAAAAATGACATGAGGCACTCAGGACATACCGGAGTTCCATTCCCAGGACGTCATCAGAGCCGCTATAACAAAAATAGGTGCGGGGGGGGGGGGGGGGGGAGTCACAGCAGGTGGCAAGAGTTTAGTGTCACAGGGTGACAGCTTCAGCGTGGGGAAGGGGAAAGCTGTGCAGAGAACCTGTGAGTGGGCTTCATGCTGCCGGGCTGTGCGTGGAGAGAAGGTCTATGTATTTGATATTCCATGTGCATTTTTATAACTATAAACAAATAAGTGATCAGAGCAACGAGAGGTCAGGGAACGGGAGTCCTCATGTGCCATATGCCTGGGGAGTAGGAGCCGTAGGTGACCCCATGGTGGTGCCCCTGTGTAGAAATACAGTAAGCTTGCCAGCCGGGTGCTGGGTGGGCAAACAAAGTCCTGGGGCAAAGGCAGCCTGTGATGGGGGTGGGGGCATACTTCTCAGCACCTTCCAGACATCTCGCCCTCTGAGAGGGAACTTTGATCGTTTCACCAGACTAGAGGTCAAGACCTCAAGTCGCAGGCCCATCTGAATGGATTCTTTCCTCATTCGGGGTGGTTGTCCAACCACAGAAAGCGCTGAATACTTGGGACAGGAGAGTGTTTTCCTTTTGTCATCCTGCCTGGCCCCTGTATGGCTGAGCTGACAAGCCTGTGAGCCATTATGCATAACTTTTTATTTTTTTGATGTAGGCTGGTGTGACATTTTAAGTAGTGAAAATGACTTTGAACTTCTGATCGTCCTGCCTCTCTCCATCTCCCTAGTGCTAGGAACCTTTGCATACACCATGCCCAACTCAGCCACATGACGACTGTGAGAAGAGTCAGAGAAGGAACAATACACCCTCCAGAATGAAGGCTTTTGTTTGTTTTTCAAGGAAGAGGTGGAATCATGCAGGCCAGGCTGGCACTCACCCCCTGGCCACGCCCCCAGCCCCTCACTGGATTCTAGGCAGGGCTCCACCCTGGCCACGCCCCCAGATCCTCACTGGGGGATTCTAAGCGGGGGCTCCACCCTGAGCCACTGTAAGCTCAGCAAGGGAGATGGAGAGTACACCACAAAGCCAGTAGATTCTTAGGTGCTTACCGAAGAGAAATAAAAACACACTTCCACCCGAGATCTTAAATATGAGTGTTCACGGCAGCGCTAATCGCAGGAAGTAAATTTTAAACACAACTCACAACGCGTGGATGGATGACGAGTACACAGCACGGTCTACCCACACAATGGAGTCTTACTGGGCCCTGAACAGAAGAGAGGCTTTGATACACGACAGTGTAGTGGGGTCTGGAGAACCTGGTGCTCAGTGGGGCGGTGGCGCACGCCTTTAATCCCAGCCCTCCGAGACAGAGGCAGGCGGATTTCTGAGTTCAAGGCCAGCCTGGGCTACCGAGAGAAACCCTGTCTTAAAAAAGAGTAAAAAAGAAAATGTGATACAATGGCTCAGTGAGAGAACCAGACACAAAAGGCCAAAGTGTAGAGCAGGCCATAAAAACACCCGGAACAGGGGAACACAGATTTAAGAGGAGTATTCATGGCTGCTGCGGGAGAGGGGCCGTTCATGGGGCAAGGGCTTATTTTGACTTATGTAATGGAATGTTCTAGAATTAGTCAGTGGTGATAACAAAACCCTTGAGTGGAAACAAAGCAAAACATGTGGCTGGGACATCTCTAGTGGCGGGTGCTGGCCTAGAATCCCCCAATGAGGGGGGCTGGGGGCGTGGCCAGGGTGGAGTCCTGCCTACAATTCCCCAGTGAGGGGCTGGGGGCGTGGTCAGGAAGAGAGCGCTTCTCTAGTATATGTAAAGCCCTGGATTCCATCCCCAACACCATCAAAATACAGCTTAGAACTGGGCAGAGGCGAGGAATTCTGGAGAGGCATCTGTGGTGCTGTCGTTGGAACTGAGGGCTTCAAACCTGCTAATCAGGAGCCCACCACTCAGCTGCACAGCCCGAAGCCGCGGAGAGACTTGGGAGTGCACGAGGCCCATGTGGCGAACACTGCTGCGGGGCACAACGTGGGGACAGCATGGAAGGGAGGCAAGGGAGCAGTCAGTTGAAGGCACCCCAAGAGTTGCAGGTGGCGATTCACAGGCCACACGAGGATGTGTGGGGAAGCCAGAAACCCATGGGAGGACCCCAAAGTGGCTGAGAGCCCCGAGGGAGCTGGAGAAGCTGAAGGTTCGGGGATGCCTGTGCGGATGCCCGCTGTAGGAAGTGAGCGGTGCAGAGGTGTGGGCGTGACCCACCGAAGCCCCGCTGGGGTGAGGGCCAGGAGCCGGCGGGGTGCCCCTGCAGGTTAAGAGGCCGGAGCCCCCGGGAGGGGTCACCCTGATCCGACGCGGGCTCGCAGTACCATGGCTGGCCACTAGGTGGGGTGCAGCGCCTCCCCGGCACAGCAGGTGCACCGGGACAGGTCGGCCCGCCCCGCCCCGCCCCGCCCCGCCCCGCCCCGCCCCGCCCTGCCGCAGCCTCGGGTCCCCTAGCTCTGCAGCCTCTGGGATCTGGGGTCTTTTTCTCAAACAGCTCCAGAGGGCTCTAAGCCTTCTGAATCCCCATTCGCACCCCTTTTCCTGCACCAACTTCTTTCCTAATTCCCAGAGGGTATACAGTAGGCATTGGGCCTGTGCACGATGGGTCAACATGGCAAAGATGGGACGGGGGAGGGGTGAGAGTCCAGAGGCACCTTTTGGGCCTGAACTTGTGGAGTTCCTCCACTACATGCAACTCTAGGGGCACGTCACTACCCCCATCACCCCTGCTGGCTCCGGAAGGGGGCGGGCAGCAGACGCCCCCAGGCGCCCTGTCACGGAGCTCCTGTTGCTGGGTAACGGGGCTGTGGGTGTGCAGCTGCGCCAGGCGTGGGTGCCTTTGAGCTGTGCAGAAGCTGCTGCAGGCAGCCCACTCCCGCGGGCTGTTAGAGGGTCCTGGCTCAGACCCCTGGGAATATCTCCCTCAGTTTCCCCAGGATGTGTAGCTGAGGACCTTGGCAGCCATACCGATAGGGGATATGGGAACCAATCAGACAGACACCTTGGCAGATTTAAAAAAGGGGCTTCTTTAATTAAATACATGGGTGAGAGGCCAGGTGGAATGGAGGGGTGTCCGCCCCCCCCCAAAGAATAAATCCCTTAAGATCCCCGCCCTGCCTGCCCCGCAGACGCCACCTCAATGGTTAGGCACAAGTCCCAGTGACCAACCAGAACCTGAGGTTGGGGGGAGGGGAAGGACACCAAGAAAGTTCTGGTTGCTTAGTTTCCTCCCAAAGTCACAGGACCTCAGACCTTTTTCCCTGTCTGCAGGAAGGACCAGCCAGGGCCGGGGTGAAGCAAAATACATCCAAAAGACACGAAAAGAACGGGGTCCCAGCCCCCCACCCATCCCACAGACTAAGGCATCTCATTTCTGTGGCCAAAGGGGCAGATGGAAGTTCCTGGAAGGGGGGTTAGCCCAGGACCCTCCGAGCCCAGCTCCAGAAGGGTATCCTCCTCTCTCCAGGCAGGCCCAGGTAAGGGTGACATTACCCAAAGCCTCCCTCCTTGGATGATGGAAGGTTCTGGTACAAGTGGGGATGCCAGAAACCTTCCACGGCTAACATGGGGCAGCCCAACTTTCTCTGGGTCCCCAACTCCTTGGAGGGTGGAGGGTTGCCCCTAGTTGCCTTTCTAGAAAGGGAACTGGAGCCACAGCAAGAAGAGGAACCTTCAGGACACTCTCCTTGGAGAGAGCTCCCCAACCCACCCCCATGTTCAGGTGAGACCTCACTCTAACACCCACACCCCTGAGGACAGCCACACAAGAGGACCCCCTGGAACAAGGAACCAGAGTCTGAAAAAATAGTCTATTCCATCCAAAAAAAGACTCGGACTACTCTGGAAGGCCCAGGAGCTAAGAACCCCGCTTCCAGTCCTGGAGTCCGAGGCTACCCCCTTCGGACACCCAGGAATGTGGAGGACACAAAGGGCAGGGCAGGGCCCCGCACCCCGAGCCTGATGGCCACGGGGTCCTATAGAAGATTGTCTGAGACGCAACACCACGGAGGCCAAACTCAGGGACCCTAGCCCAGCGGGAGGAGGAAGGCCGGGCCCCAGGCATCAGACACCCACTGTCTCTCTCACACATAGACACACCCAGATAGGGGGAGCCAGGCACCCCCATGCCAGCAGTCAGAGAGGACAATAAATAATTTGCTTCCGACCTGCCCTCCACCACATCCCAGCGTGAGTAGTGACACCCTGCAAGGGGACCGCCACGCACCCGCCTGCGCCCCTAACCTACGTTCGCCTCTGAGAACTGCAGCACCTCCTCCATTCCCAGAGCTGGGGTGTGGGGTGGCCCTTACTGAGGGCAGAACCTGTGGACACCTGAGATTTGAGTACCCATGTCGGGGGGTCAGCCAGGCTGTACCCCCCCATTTCCCTGAACTTCCGCCAATGGCTTTCAGAGGGGTTGGGGACAGGTCGGGGCCCACGGGAAGCCCCAGTCACCTATGGCTCTGTGTACCTCTATCCCAACCTGGAGGGGTGACTGGGGAGCTGAAGTCTAAGGACTGGGGCTGGGCTTCGTGCCCGATGCCACCCAGGAGGGAAGGCAGAGGGTGGCAGAAGACAGGGAGGGTCTGCCGACTGCCCACGTGGGGGTCCTGCAGAGGGGGTGGGACAGTTAATCATGGCTATTTACAGACAGAACCCGAAGCCACCTCCCAGGCCCCCCAGGTGACCCAAGCCCGGTCTCAGTCCCCTTGGTGCTTTCTTGAGGAGGGCTGGGACTCCAGGACACGGGCTCTCCCCAGGGCAGACGTGTCCCTCGGTAGAAATCCCTGCCGAGGCCTAGCAAGCAGGCCATTCTCAGGGCGGACAGACCAGGGAGGGCTCTACAAGCCGGCAGGAGCTGGGCTGGGGACAGGGCTAGGTGCGGGACTGCCGGCCAAGCTACAGGGCAGCGAGTCGCTGGGCGAGGTGCTGCGGGCACCAGGTCGTCGGAGCAGTTCCGGACGGAAGCCAGGGTGGCGGCGGGCATGCTTGGTCAGGTGGTCACTGCGGGTGAAGCGCTTGGTACACAGGGGACAGGGAAACCGCTTCTCGCCTGTGTGTGTCCGGTGGTGGCGGGCCAGCTCGTCAGAACGGGCAAACTTCTTGTCGCAGCCAGGCCAGTCACAGGCAAAGGGCCGTTCACCTGGACAAAAGACAAGAGTGGTCAGCGGGCAAAGGCAGGGAGGGGCTGCCCAGAAGCTCCAAGGCTGCCAACAGCCGACAGAAGCGGCCCTAATTAACATTCCGTGTCCCTGCAACCTAGCTGAGGGTGAGAGCTTGACCGTCTCGAATCTGTCTCCAGCACTGGGGACGGAACCCCAGGCCTTCTGCATGCCAGGGGAACACTCTGCCCACTGAACTACATTCCCAGCCGGTCCTATAGGTCTGCGGAGGCAGGGTCTTGCTACATAGTCCTAGCTAGCCTAGAACTGAAGGCAATCTGCCTCAGCCTCCCAAGAGTCAGGGGGCTAGAGGAGTGGGCCACCATGTCCGCAACTAGCCTGTCGCTTTCTAATGGTTTCTTTATTCATGTATTTTACGTATGTGAGTGCTCAGTCCCCATGCACACCAGAAGAGGGAATCAGATCCCGTTACAGACGGCTGTGAGCGCTCCTGTCTCTTAGACACCACCCTACTTCTACCCACCCCAAACGGTCCTCAGATGTCCCCGTCCCCAAACAGTCCTTTCTTCCAAATGGCCATTAGCACCAAAAGGAGGTGCTTTCCCATGTTCTCATGGACATGGACAGGCCCTCGCCAACACCCTGGGCCACCTGCAGCTTTGAATTGCCAGGCTAGTTTGGTCCGGGACTCTGAGGCCGGGTGCTCCGATGCTCCCGTGCCCTGCAGAGGTAGGAAAGGTCAATCCCAAAAGTAGCTTGCTTAAATTCAACCACAGGGCAGAGAAGGCGAAGCGCCCGGGGGCGTGGCTTGGGGGCGGAGCCAGTCGGAAGCAGCAGCTGCTGCAGGGCACGGGCGGGCCATTAGGCAACTTCCTCCACAGACCCCTCCCACTGCCCTGGTGGCCTCGCCGGCCCTGCCCGGGACCCGCCGGCCACGGGCAGAGCGTCCAGGCCCTCGGGTGTCCCGGAGAGCCTCGGGTCCCCTGGAATTACGATGCCCAAGGGTCGGAAGGTTGGTGCGCACGCGTAGGGTGCGGACCCGAAGGCACGCGTGCAATTCCGCTCGTGACAGAGTCCGGAGGAGGAAGGAGGCAGAACCAGGCCACTAGTGACCCGAAGGCCTGAGCTCTGAGAAGTCACAACGGAGCCAGCACAAGGCCGACCCGCTGGGGAACGGTACCCCGAGGGACCCAGGTCCCTCAGAAAATGGCCGAGGGGCCCTCCAGACAGGACTGATGGAAGTTAGGGGACGAGCTGTAGAGGCGACCAGAAGCGGAACAGATACCAGGCTAGGCCGAAGGCCGGGGGTGACCTGTGATTTCTCTGCTTAAGCAGCTCAGGAGATCCCAGGAGAGAAGGACCGCGGGAGGGGAGGGGGAGGGGAAGTGGGCGGGGCCCCAGCCACGGCCGCCCAGGAAACAGCCAGAAGAAAACTATGTCCATCCGGCCCCCTGCAAGCCACACCCAAGGGGGGCACAGAACCCAGTTAGCTGCTTCTGAGGTGGCACACAGAGCACCCTGAGGTCCCGGGAAGTTGGGACAGTAGGCAGCAAAGCCCCGGATGGCTGCCATCAGCCCTTATCACTTCCAGACCGTCCCCTCAATGATCCAAATTGACGGGGTCCCAATAAGAGTGTTTGTCAGGGGGCCCAAGAGCCCCAGAACAGCCCCAGAAAGGACATCGCCGCCCCAGCCCGGCCACAGCGTGCAAGGGGCTCAATCTGGAGGGGGAGGTGCTTGTTATAGGGCGAGGTTTCTGGCTTTGGAACAGACACGGAGTGACAGAACTGTCCCTCCAAGGGGGGCGTGCGATCCTGTCGCCATTTTGCAAGACAGAGGAGAGGGGGTAAGAGGGGAGGGGAGAGGAGGGGGGGGACACCCCTTAGCACGCAATCAGCTTACTTCCCCTTTCAGGGCCCCCCTGTGGGGCTGCTGCCCCCCCCTCCTCTCGCCCCTTAGTTCCACTCTGCAAGGAGCAGGTTGCAGTCGAGGCGGCCGCTGGCAGCGCCAGCCCGCTGAGAACGTAGCTGCCGCACGTAGCTCGGTGGCGGTGGCCGCGGCGGGACATCCGCAGCCCCAGCCGGCCCTGCTCACGTGGCTCCCACCATGGGGGAGACAGAGTTGCCTCGCTGTGCTGGGAGCCTGCCAGTCCCGACCCCACACTTGGGGGTACACACAGGTGGGGGTACTCGCCGCACGCCCCCTCCCCGTCCCCCCACAGCCCCCGCAAGGTCGGGGTGCACACTTGCCAAATGCCTGGCCTGGCTGTGCTACAGTATCACAATCTACCTGGAGGGGTGGGAGCCGGAGTTAACTCGGGGCGCTGCGGTGCAGGCGAGGGAGTGTCTCCGCCCCGGCTCCTGGCTACCTGGCTGCAGGAAGAGCCCTGTGGGCGTGGCTGTGGACTTGACCCTCTGACTCAGGCGGTGCCAGGGTGAGCTGAGGACAACATGGGGGCCTTGGGTGCTATGCAGCCTCCTAAAGCATGGCGCTGTGACATCCTGTAAACGCTCCAGGAGGGGAGTGGCCGGCAGAGGGGGACCTGAAGGTGCGGTCTATCAGCTGGTGTCAGACCTCCTCAGGGCGAGCCATGGACTGATGCGGAGACCAGCAGCTGTATAGGGCTTGCCAGATCTCTGCCCTGCCTGGGAGACTGGCGATGTCCAAACCTCTTTACCGCTGGGTATCACCCCGCCTCATGGGTAGTCTCCCCTAACCTTGATGGTGGTCTCCCGATTGACATTTGTCCCCCCCACCCCCAGCAGCCAGCTGTGAGCTGAGGCCAGGTGCTGAGCTCCCTGCCTGGTTCCTGAAATTTCAGAGCATGAGTGTGGGATGCTTACTGCTTGCCTGCGCGGAATCTGCGGGCCTGAATGAAGGAGCATGAACCAGGACTGGGAAGGCTGGCTCTCAAACCTGACACCTCCCAAGAGGGGGCTCTTATCTCCCCATTTACATACAAGGGGAGCAGTGGGCTAGTGAAATGCCGCTCCACCAGACAGGCCGACCCTTAACCCTAACCCGAGGTTGTCTTGACCTTCACGTATGCACTGTAGCACCCACATGCCTGTACACACAAGCACACGGGCAATAAAATGTTTTTAAACTGGCTGTGGTGGTGCACGCCTTTACTCCCAGCACTCAGGAAGCAGAGGCAGGATGATCTGAGTTTGAGGCCAGCCTGATCTACAGAGTAAGTTCCAGGAGAGCCAGGGCTATAAAGAGAAACCCTGTATTGAAAAATCAACTAACTAATTAAATAAATAAATTTAAAGAGTCAGGTAGCACACTTTGTTGTTGTTTTGTTTTTCGAGACAGGATTCTCGGTTGTAATTATGCTGTCCTGGAACTTACTCTGTAGACCAGGCTGGCTGGCCTTGAACTCAAGTGCTGAGATTAAAGGTATGCACAAACACCACCAGGCTTAAATAGCACACCTTTAATGTAAATTTGAGGCCAGCCTGGTCTACATTGCAAGTCCTAGGTTAGCCAGGACTACTGGAGTAAAACTGTTCGGTGAAAGGGGTGCACCATGGCCCTGTACCCCCTTCTTCCTCCCAGAAGGCCAGGCTGCCTGACTACACCCCACCTCTGAGAAGACTGGGGAGTAAGGCTAGCACCCCACGAGGCTCCCAGGACATACACGAACCCACACCTCCAAAATCCAACCAGTCCTCTGGCTGTACACCTTTGCCACCATCCAGCCCATCTGGGTAGCTTTTATCAGGAAGCCTGGGTGGGGTGTGGTTATCACCTCCAGCAATGGTGGGGGCCCCCACCAGCTGGAGAGCATGCAGTTAGCCCCAGCTGCTGTGCCCTGGAAAGAAGAGGTGACTTGAAGGGGGTCGCAGTCCCCAAAGGCACCTGAACCCCAGGCCTGACCCTTTCCCCTTTCCTACAGGGCTTCAGATCTCACTGAGGAATCTTGCCCCTATATCTGCAGGAGACCAGGTTCCTTCCCACCCATCCTCAGCCTCAGTTTCCCCACCTGCCTCTCCCCTGGAGGCATATTCCAAAAACTGGAACCACTTCTTGGACCTAGGGAAGGGGAAGAGGAGGAGGAGGCCAGGGCCACCCCTAGCCTTCAGAGCACCCCTCCCCCTCAGACATGGCCCCACCCTCAACTCCTCTCCCACCCTAATCCCTCCTCTATAAAGAGATTTCCTGACAAAGCCGGGCCAGCCTGAGGCACCCCCACCCTCGAGATTAAAGGCAACCCTTCACTAGCCCTCAGAATCCCAACCCTGGGGCTGACTGCTGGTCCACCTCCAGCCACACACTGTTCCCAGCCAGCTCCTCGGCCCAGGCTCCTCCCACCTCACGGTTAGTGGGGACCTGCACAGTCCTGGTAACCACATACACTAACATTTCTTCAAACGTGTTTGTGTGTGTGTGTACTTTTTTTTGACATCACGGTGTGCGTGCAGGAAGGCACGCACCGCAGAATACGAGAGGGTCAGCAGCAATGGGTGCTCTCCTTGCACCATGCAGACCTCCGGGATCAGATGGGACAGAGTCACCCTTACCCAGTGGAGCCCTCATCCTGGCCCAGACACTAATGTTTCTCAGACCTAAGTAAACATAATTCCCAGATAATATAACTAGAGGTGACGCTGAAGCCCCCTAGGAGGTACGTGTGTGGCTGTCCCAGCCAGGGGGAGTCCATGACATGGGGGTGGGTGGAGGCTACCCTTCAGGGACCAGGACACCTTACTGAGAACAACCTGGTCCCGATGGGGTGAGACCCTGCCTGGATGAATATTCAGGTCTCTCCCAGTCTGGTTGTCTCCGGGGACCAGATCAAGGACACCCCCCCCCACCTAGAGGCCCAGGGAGAGAGCATGCCAAAGATGGAGGGGGCTTGGCAAGCAGAACCGGCAGCCAGCCTCTCCTCCCGCCCCCGCCCCAAGGCTGGCTCTCTCAGGGTATCCATGGAAACCGCGTCAACATCTTCCACAGCCTCTAAAGTCCTTCCCCACCCCAAGCAGGGGCTGGGACATTGCTGGTGCTCAGGGGTGCAAGCTCTGCCTACTGCCTGTGGGCCTTGGGTCGGGGTGTCCTATAACCCCCTAGGTCTCCTCTGCACCCCCAAGTACAATGGGGTGGAGATAATGGGGCTGAAAGGTAGCCCTTTACCCTGTTCTATCTTTGCCTCTGCCAGAGCTAAATGGATCCAGTCCCAAGGCAGACACGGAGTAGGTGGATGGACACAGGGCTCTCTCCCCTAGCCCACAGCCTTAGGGCACGGCTCTGCAGGGGACCAGATCTGTCCTAGGCCCTGCACTTGAGGTGAGCCCCACCGACCCTGGGACCTCAAGACTATGCAGGCTTCCTAAATCAGCATGCATGCTATCATCCCCTGCAAGGAAGAATAACCAAGTCTCCTTCCATGGAAAAGAGGCTGAGTAAGTCAGACCTGATGGCTCTTGCTTGTAATCCTAGCCCTCAGAAAGCTGAAGCAGGAGGATTGCCTGTCTGGGGTATAGAGAACTTGTCTCAAAAAATTAACTCTACGGTTCCAGAGGGTGGTGTAGAAGTGCGCTCACGTGAGGGCTCAGCAAGGAGACAGGGAGGTACTTTCATGTATGCAAGCCCTGCCAGACCTCAGCAGAGGGAACCACCCCATGGCCAATGCCAGACTGGGCAGAGGAACCTGGAGTCTCTGAGCTCAGGTGTATTTGTTCTTTCAGAACTCCTCAGGTATTCTGATAGCACATGCAGATCATTAGCAATTAAACAACCCCCACAGAGATCCAGCACCTGCAGACAATACAAAACGCCCTGGAGAGCTCCTCACCCAACAGCGCAAAAGCCAATTATTTTATATGTAACTAAAAATAAACCTTTGCAACAGGGTGGTGGCGCACACCTTTGATCTCAGCACTCAGGAGGCAGAGGCAGGGGGATCTCTGTGAGTTCAAGGCCAGCCTGGTCCACATAGTGAGTTCCAGGACAGCCAGTGCTACCTACATAGAGACCCTGTCTACCAAAAAAAATCACTTAAATTAGCTAGACCGCAGTGTAAGCGATCCCCAGACACCCCAAAAGTGACACTAAGGTGCCCAGATTCAATATGGCTCTCCTGGTTCCATGAATTGTTATTATAAGGGGAGTTTGGCCACAGGATACCCAGTCTCCACAGTGACAGGAGGTCACTGATACAGGATGGGGTGAAGAGCAGCATCCTGCCCTCCAAGCACCTGCAGTCAGTCATCTACCTCCTGGTCCTCAGTTTCTCTGGCATCCTAGGGTCTTCTCCTTTCCCTCCCAGCTTAAGGGTGGCTTGCAGCCATCAACAGATAGACAACAGAACAGAATCATCCTTTGAGGTTGTGTGTGTGTGTGTACACACACGCGCGCACCTGAGCTGGATTCTTTTACCAACCCCAAGTCAAGTTCTGGGTTGGAAGCTGTGGGGGGAGGGGGTGAAAGAGGGTCCCTGGCTCAGCAGGCTCCATTATTGTGGGGCAAACTCACTTGGAATGAGCCAGGACACCCTGGACTCCAGTCTGTGAAAAAGAGCAACCACTCTCTCCGTTGTCACCTCCCCGTCCCCCAAAAATCTGTATCTGTGACCCCCTCAAATGTTCTGCAGAGATAAATGAACAGCAACAGGGAATGGAGAACTGCCCCCCCACACCATCTCTGCCATCTGGGCACCAACATGGGGGGGGCAGGGGAAAGGGAGAGGGGGCACCAGCCATGCCCACCCTCGGGCTCAGCAGACTCCAAAGATGGCGCCTCCCCCCCCCCACCTGCCCTGAATATGCCTGGGGCCACCCACACACCTGAACTCTTTCCAACTATGACCGTGATGAGTCCCTGGATGAAACCCTCTTTGGGTGCCACGTTGAACACAGCCTGAACCTTTTATATAGACAGGAGACGGCAGACCAAAAGCAGGTAAGTTAGGGGACAGAGGCAGGTCGCCCAAATCCAGGGAGGCCGCATATCTGTCGATTAAACCACTTCTAAAGGGGTGGATTCCCAAATCCCAGCACACGTTTCCAGATAAACCCTTGGAGTGACCAGGGCAGGAATCAACCAGTACCCGGCAAAAAGTTTCTTCTAGCCAATCCCGAGGGACCGGCTACCGGAGAGCCTGGTGTGGCTGAGTCTTGCTGCCCACCTTGGACTTTGCGCGGGTGCATCACAGGTGTGTGGCGTGCGCAGACCCCAGGAAGGGCAGGGTGGGGATTTCAATCCCGTTGGATTGAAGACTCAAGCCCCTAACGCCAGGCCTGGGTCATGGCCTCCCTCCAGCACGTTCAAGTAGACAGCATGGAAAGAAAAATGTGTGGGGCGGCCACCCCCTCTCCACCGCCACCGCCTGGCCCCGCGCCAGAGGCTCCGCCGCCCTCCGGAGGGAATCCGCGCCGCTACCCCGGAGGCGGTAACTAGGATCCTCCCACCCTCTTTACAGATAAGGAAACTGAGGCTGGGGGAGGGCCGAGGAAGGACGAAGGAACCGGATGTCCCGACCACCGAGCGCGAGACCCTGAGCGCGGAGAAACGGGACCGGGACACGAGGCGGGACCGAAGGGGTGGGAGGCTGGGGTCCTCGATCGCGCGTGGTGGACCCGCGGGGCCTGGGTGGATCCGGAACCGCCTGCAGGGCCGCCAGGGCCGCCCTCCGCGCGCCGCCGGACCGCGTGGCCGCCACGCCCCCCGCGCGCGCCCCACCCACCGTGTCCCCGCCCTCCCGGCCGGCGGGGCGGCTGAGGCCCGGGCGCGCCCCCCTCCCCGCCCCCCACGCGCCACGCAATTTCGGGGTTCCCGGTGAGGTGGGGGAAGGGGGTCCCCGAGACCTCTCCAGCGCGCTCCGGGGACCCCACGAGGGCTACCATCGAGGGGCTTACCTGTGTGCGTCCGCAGGTGTGACTTGAGGTGCGAGGATTTGTAATAGGCTTTGGCGCAGCCTGGGAAGGGACAGCGGTGGCTTTTGGCGGCGCCGGGGGCGCGGCCCGAAGACGGAGACGAAGCGGCCGAGGAGGAGGAAACCGGAGAGGTGCCCCCCGCGCCGCTGGATGCGGTGGCGGCTCCGGGCCCGCCTCGCAGATCGGCCAGGATGCTGGCGGCCAGCAGGTGGGGCGCAGCGGCGGCGCCTCCCGGCCCCGGAGCGGTGGCCGGCGGCGGCGGTGCCCCAGGGGTCCCAGGCGGCGTGGCCTCGCGGCGCGTGGCGCGCACATCCAGGCCGGCGGTCGGGCCCGCGCCCTCGGGGCCGGGTCGCCCGCGATGCACCACGGCTCCCGAGGAGATGGCCATGAGCACGTCGGCGGCGAAGTAATCCACACACGCCACGGCCGCCGACATGCCGGGCAAGAGCGCGAGGGCGCGGGATCGGCGGCGGGAGAGAAGCGGAGGCGGCGGGAGCTGCGCCCGTCCGGCCGGCGGCGGCTGCTGGAGTGCGGGAGGCGGAGGAGGAGAGGGAGGAGGGGAGGGAGGAGGAGGCCCCGGCGCGCCGCCGCCCGCGCTCGGCCCCGCCCCGCCCCGCCTGACGCTCCCTGACGCACCGGAGCCCGCGGGGGCGGCCGCGGCCCGCCCCGCCCGGAGGACGCCCCCTCGGGGCTCAGTGGCCACGCCCTCTCCCCCACCACGGTCACGCCCCCTCCGGCCGCGCCCTCCGCGGTCCGGAGAGTCCCGCGCCACCGCGGGTGGGCGGAGCTCACTCCGCCAGCTGCCCGTCCTTCCCTACTTCCACACCGTCGCGCACCGGCAGAGCCCCCGGGGTCCCCCAGCACCCCGGATCGTGCCCTCTCCACACTAGGGCAAGCCCGGTGAAGGGGAACCCTGCCCTCGGCCTGGCACGCATTCCCCCCACCGGTGCCCTTCCCGGATCGCCACCTCCCCACAGGCTGGGCGTTACGCCCACTCCGCGATATGCCCGCACGCCCCACCCGGGCCCGGGGAGCCCCGCCTCCTAGCCCAGAGCGGGCCCGCCTCCTCCGGGTGCGCGCTCCGTCTCCTCCCGGGCGCGCCCACCACGCTGTGCCGGGTGCGCAGCCGCCGGGAGCCCTCCCCTCTCCAACTTGTCCCTCCCCCCCCCAACACACGCACTGGGGCGCGCCCCTGTCCGCGGTAGGTGGGGGGAGGGCCGGGATCCGCACGTGGCCGGGGTGGGGGTGCGGAAGCGCGCGGCCCCGCCCCCGGGCCACGTGCGCGACCCTTCCCCCCCTTCCTCGCGCTGGCGCCCTCACTCCTGACTCCCTGTCTCTGGGCTCCCCCAATGACACGCCTGACTTGGGGACGAAGTATCCTGGCGGTGGGACTTGGGGACGTAGGGTGCCTCCACCCCGCCTGGCCGAGCGAGCCTGTAGAGTTCGTCTTTACGCACCGGGGTTCGAGACTCACTAGGCCTGGGGATGGGTAACTGGGACGGCGAAAGTGAGCGGGGCTGCAATGAGAAGGCCTGGCTCGGTCACCCACGCGACGCGGGGACACCGGAGTTCTGGGCGTTCCTTCAGTCCCTCGGCTGGGACCCTTGAGAGTGAGGCAGGGAAACTGAGGCTGGCTGGTGGGGCGATTGGAAACCCCCATGGATGACGCAGCCAAGTTGTGAAATGAGGGTATCCTGAAAGCCCCAGGCCCCGAGCACCGGGTGCGCGGAAGTCGGCGACCCGGCTCCCGCCCCTTCCTAACTCCCGCCGGGTTGCCGAGGCCGTGCAGTGGCCCGTGCGGCCTCCAGGGGGCGAAGCACCCCGGCCGACAGTGTGCACCGGCTCCTCCATCTTCATGGCTGTTCCGCGGTAGAGGCTGGCCCGTGACGTCGGTCCCCACCTGCACCCCGAGCTGACTCGGTCAACTGTCCTCGGGTTGGCCGTGTTCCTCTAAGCCACACTACTTAGTGGTGACACCCTGTGTCCCACAACGGCAGAGGTTCGATACTCTGGGGGCCCCCGCACACTCCGGCTGGACAGAAGTGGACAGGAGACAAGTCTACGTTGCACAGGACACACCCACTCTTCCTCCCCAGGCTTGCACCCCGACAACCGGGGCCATTCTGGTGCTGTCTTCGAAGGTGAGAAGGGGCTTCTTTGCTGCGAGAATCTGTTGCCCTCCCTCGGCACCCCTCCACACACTGGAAGAGAGGCACCATCCACGTACAGCTCTGCTTTGAGAGCTGCAGCCAGGATGGATGGAGAGAAGGGCAGCCCTTGGCTAATGAGGTCACACCTGCTAACGGCCCTCTAGTAGTATAAAGGATTGTATGGTGAGGGGGTGGGGCGCACACGCTTTTAATCCCAGCACTCGGGAGGCAGAGGCAGGCGGATCTCTGTGAGTCTGAGGCCAGCCTGGTCTACAGAGTGAGTTCCAGGACAGCCAGAGTTACAACAGAGAAACCCTGCCTAGAAAAAACAAAAAAGATTTTAAAATGAAAAGGGATTGTACAGCCACCAGGTGGTGCCCTTAGCATGCCCAGCCAAATCCCCAGGGCCTGAGAGCGATGTGTCATCCCGTGAAGCAGCCCCATGTGGGTGCTCATATGTTGCTCATGCGTACTACCCTCACACCCCAAGCCCCAGCCACATGCAACCAGCCTGACACTATGTTTGTAACCATGGAGCCTGCTGTTGCCCCAGGATAGACCTTGGTACCCTGTGCACACAGCGTTGCAACCGAGGAGGATTCTGGGAAAATACTGAAGAGGTGACTGGAGAGTCGCTTTCTCCGACTATAGCTGTACCCCTGGGGCTTAGGCACAGGCCCTCGCCAGTCCCGTGAGTGACTTTTGTTTTGACTTGGTTTTGTTTTCAGCCAGGATCTATGTGGGTGACAGGTCTGAGTTACCATGGCTCCCCAACATTTGGCTACAGGTCTTTATGAGATGGGATCTCTCTGGCTATCCCAGAACTCACTATGTAGCCCAGGCTTGCCTCAAACCCACAAGTGATCCCACCTACCTCTGCCTCTCCAGTGCTGGACTAAAGATGTAACCACCACACCCAAACTATTAAGGTGAACTATTAAGGATCCCAGTGGTGGAGCACGCCTTTAATCCTAGAGCTTGGGAGTCAAAGGCAGGCGGAACTCTGTGAGTTCGAGGCCAACCTGGTCTACAGAGTGACAGGGCAGGGATCCTAGAGGCCTGTCACCTCTCCGAGACTCACAGTGTGTCTGATTTTGCCTGTTCTGAGCCTATCCTGGGGAGAGCCACACAGACTTGGGTCAGGTGGGACAGAATCTACAGACTCAGGTCACTGCTCCCAAGCCAGGCGGCTGAGGAAAGTGACAGCGAATGCTCCACAGCCCAGCCAGGCACTCGGGCTGCTTTTCTTGGGAACAGTAACCCTCAAGATTGGCTTAAACCATGTCAGCATCCAACACAAACAGAAGGCTGGACTGGGCTACATAGGACTATGATTTTTTTAACGATCTGGGCATGTCCTGCACACCTTTGATCCCAACACTCCCAAGATTGAGATTATTCCTGGTATACTGTGAGTTCAGGGCCAGCCTGGGCTACATAAGACCCTGTTTCAAAACAACAACAAAGCAAAAATGACTGACTGAATCACAGTGGGCAGACCTGCCAAGCACAACACCCAACATGGCCCTCAGCCAAAGGTGGGCAGCAGGCCTGACATGTCCCTGTTCCCATTGTACCCTAGGGAAGGAGCGAGCTGTGTCCCAGAGACGGATGCCAGGTCCAAGGACTCAGGTACAGGAGAAGCCTGAACCCCAAGGCAGGCATGGGCTTTGGCTCCACGTCCTAACTGCTGTTCACAGAGCCCTCAAGACAGGGGAACCCACCAGCCACGGAAGACAGAGTGGCAGACTGCAGGCCTAAGAGAGCACCTGGCAGGCACTCTCATCTCAGAGAGAAGCCAGTGTGGGGAGCCACAAGGAGGCCCATGTCCCTGGAAGCTCTGATCCTGTCCCCTCAAGTCTGTGGGTACCATAATCTGCCTGGGCCACTAGGTCACGCGGCTGGAGGGTCCCCGGGGCCTTGTGGCCATGTATTGGACAACTAGAGTGTGAAACAGGGAGCTGGGAAATCCACAAAATGGAGAGCTGTAGTTGGCCCTGCTCCTGTAGGGGAGGGGCAGCCTGGCCAGAAGCCATACCAAAGGGGGGGACGGGCAGACACACACTGCGACATGACTTCCTGGAGCAGACCATGGCCCTGAGGAAAGGATGTGTGTGCAAAGGAGCCTACAGAAGTCGCTGTAGGACAGAAGGAGTCACGGACAACCCAGAGCTGGGGTCGTTGTCCAGTCCAAGGTCCCCAGCCCCCCACCCCCTGCACCCCCACCCCACCCCGTGTTCTGCGTCTCATAGGAAATGAGGGGAGCGCCCACAGCACAGGCGCCCGCGGGTGCTGCTAACAGGCACGGGGTTCACACTGCAAGTGTGAACCAAACAAGGTGAGCGTGCGACCAGTGACTGAGCCAGAAGCACCCCGCATCAGAGTGTCCACCAGGAAGAGCCAAAGGGAGGGTCTATGACATCATCCTGGATTTAAGATGACCGTTTCACAGCATAACTTTATCTGCAAACGTGAGTGGTTTGCATTCATATTGTTTGCTTTTGCAGTCCGTCGTCACTGGGGGGCTCTAGGCAGGGGCTCCACCCCCTGAGTCACGACCCCAGCCCTTCAAAGATTGATGAAAGGAGCTCATTTGACATTCGTGAGAAGCAGAAACGATTCCCAAGTATTGGGCCAGGAAGAACCTGGGGTATCGGGTAGCATGAGAAGTGGTTCCTACAGCTCAGGGTATGAGTGTAGAAGACACCTTGACCTTGGCGATGAACAGTGCGACAGGCCCACATAGCAATACAGGCCTCTCCTACAGCTACCCAGGGAGGTTGAGGCAGGCCACTGCGGAGTGTGAGGCCAACATAGCAAATCCCAGGCTAGCTAGGGCTACACAGTGAGCTCTTGTCTCAGATAACCAAGAGCGGGGAGGGGAGGGGCGGGGGAGGGTGGCACCCTGGAGAGAATGCCCAGTGGTTACTTGCTGCTCTTTCCAGAGGATCTGAGTTCAGTTCCCAGGACCCACAGCAGGTGGCGCTCTAACTCTGGCCCCGCAGGACCTGACTCTCTTAACCTCCCTCCGCACCTGTTCACACACAAGATTCACTCACACTGACACACTCATCAAATAAACTTTTTAAGCCAGGCAGTGGTGGCGACTCGCCTTTAATCCCAGCAGATTCATCAGGCAGACCTCTGATAGGGGCCAGCCTGGTCTACAGAGCGAGTTCCAGGACAGCCAGAGTTACAACAGAGAAACCCTGTCTCTTTTGAAAACAAAATTTAAGTAAAAATAGCACAATAAATAAAAGTAGAAAGTTTAACTTGTATAAAACAGGAAACTATCCCAATTGTAGAATCAAATATAAAGCATTATTTTTAATGATTTATTTTTATGCACATTGGTGTTTTGCTTGCATGTATGTCTTTCTGTGTGATGGTGTCAGGTCCCCTGAAACAGGAAGTTACAGACAGTTGTGAGCTGCCGTGTGGGTTCTGGGAATTGAACCCAGGTCCTCTCGAAGAGCAGCCATTGCTCTTAACCGCTGAGCCATCTCTGGCTCCAAGTATTTTACGAACTTAGAAGTTCAAGTAATTTTCCTGACACAGAGGCCACAGGTGAAAACATCTTTAAATATCTGTCTTGCAAGATAAATCACCAGCCAGAGCGGGGCTACGTGGTGAGATTGAGGCCTGACTCAAAAAACCAACATACACTAAAAATAAAGGGGGAAAAAGTGCAGATTTTAAAATACCATGAACTCATCAGCGGGTGGTAGTACACACCTTTAATCTCTGTACTCCTCTGGCAGAAGCAGGCCAGCCTGGTCTGCATAGTGACTTCCAGGACAAGGACTATGTATTGAGACCCTGTCTCAGAAGAAGAAATAAAAAAGAAAGGTCTTACAGAGGGTCCCAAAGTCCGGTTTCCAGCACCCACGCAGGGCAAGCTCACAGTCCGCTGTAACTCCAGCTCCGGGGAACCAGAGCCTCTCACCTTTGCCTCCCTGGGCACCTGTACTCTCGGGGTACACAAACATGTCTGCAGGCAGAACACTCACCCTTAAATAAAAATAAATCTTTTGAGAAGACTGACAAAACTAATTTGAGCGGGACACTATCAGCAGACAAAAGAGTAACCTTATTATTTCTGTGAGCACCTGTGTGTGTGTGTGTGTGTGTGCGTGTGCACACTCGTGTGTGCAGGAGCCCTGAGCCCAAAGGCAGTGTACCCCTGGAGCTAGAGTGACAGGCACTCATGAGCCACCGTGTGGGCGCTGGGAACTGAACTGAGGCGCTCTGCAAGAGCAGCCAGTGCCCTGGCCACGGAGCCATCTCTCCAGCCCCCAGTTTCCTTAACGAAGTGCTTTATAAGAAAGAGAGGCCATGAAATACAGAGGATTTAAATATACGCCTTTATAATAAATGTACATTTATCCAATTTTTAAATAATGGTGACAGAGACGGCTGTTACAAAACGCAGGGGCGGATGGAAGCAGTCAAACGGCTGCGGGCCGGCCGGCCGGCTCTGCGCATGCACCTGCCTCCGAGCCTGAGAAGCTACTCAGCAAGAACCGACCCCTGACACTTAACCTCTGCCCTCTGCACATACGCTACGGCACATGTGCCTCACCCCCAAATAAATGTGAGCTGTGTTTGTTTTCGAGACAGGGTTTTCCCTGTGTAGCTCTGGACAACCCGGAACTCATAGACCAGGCTGATCCCGAACTCAAGAGATCTGCCTGCCTCTGCCACCACGCCCGGCTTGTTTTTGGGGTTCCCTTGGGTCAGAAGCTAGCCCGGGCTGCATAGTGAGGCTCAGGCCACCAGGCTCAGAGACAGAGACCCTGTCTCAAAAGGAGGGGTGGCACTGTGGATGAGTGGGTAGGGTGCTTGCCCGGCATGCTCTACGCCCCAAGTCCAATCCCCAGCACCACACAGACCAGGTATGGCAGCGCTCAGGAGGATCAGTTCAGGATCGCAGGGAGCTAGAGAGATCCTGTCTCTAAAGGTGGGGGCTGCAGCGCCCCAAGCACAGGGCTCTCCTCCCGCGCAGGGGCCCTGGGCTCCATCCCTAGTGAAACCAGCAATAGTGGGGCTTCCGGAGAGAGGGTTGGGAGGTCAGGGCGAGAATACTTCTTTTAAAGCCTGTTTTGTTCCCTGTTCGACTTTCTGGAACAGGTCCTACTCTGTACCCTAGGCTGTTCTCGATAACCGTGGCAATCCTCCTGTCTTAACCTCTCGATACGAGGACGACCGGGCTAGGAATAAGGCTTTCCTTCCTTACCATGCACATCCTGGGCCCCTGTGTGCAGCTGCTTTTCATCACTGAGACTCAGCCACAGAAACTTGCATTCTGAACCTTAGTGGGGGGGCAGTAGATAGGGGTAAGGACAGGACATGGGGCTCCTGCAGGAGGGGAATCCTACGGCGCAGGATGGACAGGGAGGTAGTTGTGGCGAGAACCGAACCAGGCACCGGGACTGCAGACAGGGCTCTAGAGAGGGCACCACGTGTGTGCACAACCTGTGCGAGAGTCCTGAGGCCAGAAAGGAGTGGGCACAGGTCAGCAATGGCCCGCTTTGGTGAAGCTTCCAGGCACCGTGGACTCAGGAAGCTAGCTCCAGCTTCGGCATCAGCAGACAGAACCTTGGAGGCAAAGCCACCAGTTACTCCTACTCTTCTTCCAGAGGTGCTAACGGCGACCAGTCTCACGTACTAGCATGCGGCCCCCTAGACATACTGCTCACTCTTAAAGGGACTCTGCAGCATCAGGAGTCAGTTCAGGACGCTGACCTCCCTGCAGACAGGCCCCCCTTGCCCTGGGGATCCTATGGTTAGAGGAGACAACACGAGGCTCGGCTCCACAGGGCACACCACAGGAGGGCCGCCCTGCCGTCCTGGGGAGACCTCCTCGCATCCCAGTTGGCACAGTGTATGGCCTGGCCCCACCTGTGGGGTCCACTGGGCCTGACGTCTCCACATTTGGAGTCGGGACTGACTCCTACAGAGCAAGGCGCTGCCCTCCAGTCCAGATGTGGGCCTCACCGGGGGGACCCGAGGTCTCCCCCACTCTCGGCACCCGGCTGGTCTCGGCGATCTCCCAACCCTAGGAAGGCGCACTGGAGCCATGAAGAAGCCAGGGCAACCCTAAAATCTTAAACCTTTAATTAGTTTCCGTCTTCCCTTCTCTTTGCTTCCACGAAGAGAGGGACCTCTGTCGCGGCACATGGCCCGTGGCCCCTGGGTGCCGGGCAGGGTCCCGGTGCCGGGTTACATGCAGCCCCGGCAGGAGCCCGTGTACTGCTGAGGCCCCGCGGCTGGCTAAGGGCGTTGGCTGGGCAGCTCCTGGGAGATGAAGCGGCGCAGGCGCTCCAGGTACTGACTGTACAGCTCTATGTCGTTGTGCCCGGCGCCCTCCACCCACAGCGGCTCCACGGCCTTCGGGCAGCGCTCGTACAGCGCCAGCCCGTGTGAGAAGTCGATCACCTCGTCCTCCGTGCCGTGGATGATGAGCACCGGTGACGTGATCTTCGACACCTTCTCAATGCTGAGGGAGAAGACGGTCAGGCTGGCCCCGCCCCGCCCCGGGCCCCGCCCACGCCCCGCCCCCATGCTCACTTAGGGAAAGCATCAAAGCAGTAGGTCTTCTTGGTGTCAGGGAAGGCCACGCGCATGCCCGAGGTGAGAGGCGAGTGCAGGACCACAGCCGCGCACTCGTAGCGCGACGCCAGGTCCACCGTAGGCACCGTGCCGATGCTCTGGCCGTACAGGATGATGCTGTCTGGGCTGATGCCGTACCTGACCAACAGCAGGAGCAGGGTCAGCAGGCCCGACGGGGGCAGCCTCTGGGGCCCTGCCCAGCCATGGCTCCCTGGCGTTTCCCTCCTCACAGGAGCAGCCAGGGTGACAGCGACAGTGAGGCGGGTACCTAGTACTCCGTATCAGAAGTCCCTGCCCCCTTCTGACCCCTGACAAGAGCGGGCCGTCTCTTCCCAGCGCTGCCTCCCCACCAACCTGGATCTCTGGGAATTTAGGAAACTGTGTCCCCGGATGGCTCGGCCCAGTTTTCAGCCCCCTGAGTCCCTCGTGCCCAATTAGAAGCTTGCACAACACAGGCAGTGCGGCTGCGCAGGTCCTGGGAACCAGCCCATTCTCAGCTCCGGCTCCCCCCACCCCAACAGATCATGTGACCACTTAACCCTGGTTGAGCTGACCTAGTGCTGCCCTGCAGTAGCTTCCGCCTGTCTGTGGCAGCCCAGGCAGGGGCTGGACCACCTGGGGCAGCCTGTGCTGCTCCTGGGTGCTGACCAAGACCCACCCACTCTGCCTGCTCAGCACTGTCCTCAGGCCCGGACTCTCCCATGGGGGCGTGGGGGCAGCCCCTTCAGAAGAGTCACCCCCAGCTCTCCTGAAGCTTAGCCCTGGAGGTCAGTATTGCAGTAGGACAGACGGACAGAGCTCAGAACCACAGCGGTGGCCCCGAAGGCTGCTGGGCGGTGTGGATGGGGCAAGCCCGCCCAGGCTACAGGTACCTGTGGCACAGGGGAGAGCACTCAGACAGGTCCCCAGTGCTGGTACCAGTAGTGCCAGGGGACCCAGCCCAGCGATGCCTGGCACATCTCCAAGGCAACCAGGGTCCCCACCTCCCTGGGGCCATCAGCTTCCAAGCACCCCATGGGGCCTTGATGGCAAGGGTGGGAGGCCCTGTTTGAGGGCGGGCCCTCTTCTACACCCCTGCAAGGGCCCTGCTCTGTAAGCAAGCAAAGGGAGCCCTACTGAGGTGGGGGAGGTGGCGATGATCAGGAAGGCCAGCTCTGACAGAGGAGCCTCAGACTAAGGGTGTGCAGAAGAGGCTGGGGGTCCAGACCTGTGGACTGCCACCTGCCCCAGAGCAAGCCAAGCTGACATCACGGAGTCCTAGGGTCCCCTGGCCCTTGGGCTACCAACCACCTGCTCCGAGGTCACTCAAGGGTCATCTCCTAGACCCATTAACCTCTGACCTCTGCTCACTCTCAAACCAAATGGAAGAACTCCCTTCTGTGGACGGCGAGGACCCTCTAGTCCCACCTGGCACTGACGTGCCCCCACGCCTCTGCCCCAAGAGGCCAGGGCCCTCACCTGGTTCGCAGGGCCTGCCAGGCAGCATCAATGTCAGCATAGAGGTTCTTCTCCGAGGGCCGGCCGGAGCTGATCCCATAGCCGGAGTAGTCATAGGAGAAGATGTTGCAGCCGATGCGCGTGCCCAGGCCGACGTAGAAGCTACACATCTGGCCCAGATCCACGGCATTGCCATGCGAGAAGAGGACTGTGTACCTGGCAGTGGGGTGACAGGGGCACAGTCTGACTGTCCACCTGGGTAGCCAGCAGCACCCACCGCCTCGTCTGGTCGCTAGGTTCCCACAGAGTAGGCAGTGCTACCCGGGGGTGTAGCACCCCCTGGGGGTGGGCTTTGCTTCGAAGCAGCCCCTGGGTGTGGTCAGCCGGCGGGCCCATCTACACAGGTCACCAGGATCCATGGAAGGACCCACAGTGAGTTACCCAAGTCCAGCCCAGGAGGGCGATGGCCATCTCTGTGGTGGCATGGACACCCCGTGGTGACAGGAACTAAGCGAGAAGAAAGAGCCCTCCCCCCCCCCCACACACACACACACACACACACGAGTAGAGGCTCTGTTGTTCAGAGGAGGGCCGGTCCCATCCCTGGCCACCAGGAAACTCTTAGGGCCCATCCTGTTCCCAGCTGGCCTCTGACCAACCGGACAGGCCTGTAACTAAACGTCTGCTCAGGGTCAAGGCCGTGCACTCGCCTGGCCCTGCCCAGGCGGCTTCCTGAAGTACCTGCCTGGCTCCTAAGTAAAAGGCTCGCCCTTTGGACCCGGGACTCGGCCTGAGAGGCTGCTCCCACTCCACCTCACCCTCTGGTGGGGACCTGAGAGCGGGGTCTCCGGGCGGAAGGCAGGGCGGTGCGGCGCCCCCACCCCTGCAGCCCCGGGGAGCCCTGCTCACCTGGCTCCGGGTACGCAGCGCACGTACATGCAGGCGATGCGGTTGGCGCGCGCGCTCTTGGTCAGGAAGACCTCGATGGTGTCCAGCTCGCGCTGGCCGTACTGGAAGTCAGCGCGCTCTGTCAGGTGGATCTTCCAGCGCCCGGGGGTGGCCGCTGAGGTCCGCAGGGGACCCGAGGGGGCAGCGCCGGCCCCGCCGGGCCCAGGCTCGGGTTCGGGTACCAGAGAGTAGGTGGGCTCGGGAGGCAGGAAGGCGAGCTTGGCAGCGATGCGGCCCGGGCAGGGCGGGCAGCAGAAGAGGCAGCAGAGCTCGCTCACCGACAGGCCGTTCATGGCGGGCGCCAGGCCCGCGCCGGGCCAGGGGAGGGGCGGGGGTGCTCCGAGACGCGGGCAGCGGGCGGCCAGGCTCGCGGGCCGCACACCTCAGTCCCGTTAGGAGGCCGCCGCCCGGCCCCATCGCGGTCCAAGGCGAGCCCCCGGGAGTCTCGCAGCCACGGGTCTCCATGTCGTACAGTGGGACACCCTGCGGGGGACACTGAGATGTGGGTTCCCTCCTGGGAGCTAAGGAGGAGCCAGGCGCCGGCCTGTGCCAGCCACATCCTCAGGCTATCTTGGTGCTCTTGGCCTGCCCAGTGCCCTAGCTCACCCCGCAGCCCCTCCTGGGTCTCAGAGCCACAGTCCCTGCTATGCATACCCGCCAGCCTCTGCCATCGCAGCACCCCAGGCCTACGCCCAGACCTGCTGCCCGCCCCGACACAGAATCCTTTAAGAAACAAGTAAGAGAGGCAGCCCCAGGTCTTGAGCTGAAGAGTCCCAAAGGCTCAACACCCCCACCCCACCCCCGCTGCAGGGTTTGGGGGGGTGCCATGGGGCCTTGGAGCCCAGAGACAGAGCTCAGGGAGGAAACAGACACAAAGACCGGGAACAAGGACAGGATGCAGCTCAGACTCGGGGCCCACTGGCTGGGACAATGATCTGTCCCCGTGCTTGGGGCCAGCAGGGCAGCTGGGGCCTCATGCAGCTGCAGCCTCAGGGCTCTGAGTTCCTTGCACCCACAGATGTGGACACTGCTTGTCTCACAGAGGCAGCAGACTGCAGGTGGACGTTAAGTGGGGGACAGGGGCCTGACTCCAACGGAACCCAAATGCCCCATTTCGGCAGGACACTCTGAAATGTGTTTAATCAACACTAAAGCCATTCCCATTGTGTGCAGTGCTGCCCAATGGGCAGACACAGAGACCTTTCCAGAAAGGCCCACCACTGACCATGCCAACTCTCACTGCCTGGAAGGAAGGAAGGAAGGAAGGAAGGAAGGAAGGAAGGAAGGAAGGGGACATCTCAGCTCAATTTTAACAGGATATCCATGACATCTGGGTTTTAGGTCACGGCATTTAAATCCATGGGGACGGAGGGACATGGGTAACAGGCAAAGGGGGAACACATGGCACTCAGGCAGCTGAGGGCCCACAGACCTGAGGTGTGAGGCCAGGGGCTGGGTAGGGCAATGTCCCTGACCACAATTCAGGGCCACACTGGGAAACAGAGCTGTGACGGCCAGAGCAGGAACAAAGTTAGTGTCAAGGAGCCCCCAGCTCCCAGGAGGCAATTCTCATATGCAGGAGAACCTGTCTCCAACAGACACCAGGCCACATCTGTAACCAGGGACTCTGCCCAGGACCCTGAAGAGCCCAGAACAGCTCTACCAGGAAATGACCTACCCTGGATGTCCACAAGGTCAAGGTTCATAGACAAGAGCTACATAGTCCAGGCCCCACCATGTAACCGCCCTTGGTGATGGGGTGCTTGGAAGGGTCTGCAGTCAGGGAGAGAGAACCCTTGGCCACACTGGAGAAGAATAAGGTGAAACAAGGCCCAACTGCCAAAGCCAGAAAAGTGGGTGCTACCACTGACACCTCCGGTCCACTCATCCGCCCACCAGCCCGACCTGTGTGCCTTTCCCATACCTCACTAGCCTCTTAGCCTGGGTCACGCCTCAGCCACCATCATCATCCCTTGCCAGGCTGTTCCCCCTAGCTACCCTGACGCCTCCTTCCGCAGCACACATACACACACATCGAGGGACCTCTGGGGTCTCATGGCACACTTTCTATGTGACTCCAACAAGGAGAGGCCTCAGTTCCCCTCCTGAGTCTGGCCCTGCCTATGCCAGCACCCTGAGTCCTCCACATGGTAAGGACCCCTCATATTCCCGATTCTAGATACTTCCGTACTTCTCGTACAGTTAAGCGGGCCTCCACCCTGCAAAGACAAACTCCATGGGCACAGGACCCGAAAAACCAACGAGCACCTGCTTTCACGCAACAAGCATGTGTTGAGCGGCCAGAGAGAATGAGGAAGTTGTAGGAGAAAAACATAAGCCTCCAGGATCTGCCAGTGTTGCACGGAGGGGGCAGACAGCACGCGGGACCTCATGTCGCTGTCGCAGATGGGTACCACTGGGTGGTGCAAGCCAAGATGCCTCGCTGTCACTCAAAAGCCCGCTATTTTGACATAAATATAAAAATCACAAACATAAAACCAGGCCCTGGT
This sequence comes from Cricetomys ansorgei, assembly GCA_026225945.1. Lineage (NCBI taxonomy): Eukaryota > Metazoa > Chordata > Mammalia > Rodentia > Nesomyidae > Cricetomys > Cricetomys ansorgei. The sequence continues at coordinate 353,891 of JAMJFZ010004123.1, forward strand.
GTTACAAGCAGCCAGGCTACTGTAAGGGCCCTAGGACGACCTACATATGACTTCCTGCACAGGCATGCCTCACCCAGCCAGTCAGGGTAGGGAGGCAACCCCCCATTAGAAGCCCCAGCTGAAAACGCAAAGGATGTAGACAGATTGAGGGAGACAGCTCAGCAGGTAAAGGCACTTGCTACCGAGTCTCAAGATTCGAGTTGGATCATGGGGACCCACATGGTAGAAGGCTGACTCCAGAGAACTGTCCTCTGACCTCTGCGTGGGCGCACACATGTGAAAAAAGGGAACGACAGAGGGTCAAGGAAACCCGGGCTGCGAGGGAGAGGATTCGACAGACTGCAAGAAGGGCTCCCAGGGGGCGCAGGGCCGGGCGAGCTGCACCCTCGGGCTCTGCGGCAGCGCGAGGACTTCGTCGTGAGGGTGACGGGGAAGCACGGCGGAGTCCCGCGCTGCACAAGGGAAGCCTGCTGTGGGCCCCAGCTGGCAGGAAGACGCCAGGCGTGGGGCAGAGGTGGCCAGAGTGTCGGCAGACACGGAGGCGGAGGCGGTGTGGGACAGGGGCAGGCGCCGGAGCTGCTCGGGGTCCGCAGCTGGGCCCGGGCGTTTCCTGAGGTGAAGCGATCGCTCCGGGATCGCTGCCCGGGGAGATGCGAGCGCCAGGGACAGGTGGGTGCGCTGGCCGCGCTGCCCTCCCCGAGACGCAGGGCCCCGCTCGCCTCGGCCCGGCTCCGCAAACCGCCGCAGCCCGCGCGCCCGCCCGCACTCACCGCCGCCCGCGCCCGCCGGCCCCGGGGCCGCACTCCATGGCTCCCGGCCGCCCGCCCGTGCGTCCGTCCGTCTGTCCCTGGGGACCCCGGCTCGGTCTCCTGCGCCGCCACCACCGCCGCTCTGCCGCGGGCGGAAGTGAGTCTGGTTCTAACACCGCCCCGGAAGTGATGCGAGGGGAATGCGCAAGCGAGGAGGCCTCCGAGTTGTTTATGGGGGCGGGGCAAAGCCGCAGCGGAGCGGATTGGGTGGGACGTCGTGAGGGACGTGTCTGGGCTGAGGGCGGCACCGTGAGTGGGAGGAGCCGGATTTCTGGGGCGGGGCCCAAGATGGAAGGCGGAGCCTGATGGGGTGGGTGGGGCTCCGCTGGGGGCGGGGCCGCAGTAGAAAAGCGCGCATAGTCTAAAGCTGGGGACAGGGTCCCGGGTGAAGAGGCAGAGGGTGGCGTGGGGGCGGGGCCTGTAGGGGGCGGGACGATTGCTCTGGGGGCGGGGCCTGGAGAGGTTATGGCTTTTGCTGGAGTGGAGCATAAATAGCTAGGGGCGGAGCCTAAACTGGGCGCAAAGCCTGGCTCAGTGGGCGGAGTCTGCATTCCCAGTTGGTTGTTTAAATCAGCCTTGCGTTTGTTTCCTCATTCCTGGAAGAGGCCAGATGAGTCACTGGGTGTCTGGAGACAGGTTCCTGAGAGGCAGTTCCTTCCTTAAGGACACCGACTGCTCTTGCATAGCACCAGGGTTCGGTTCCCAGCGCCCACAAGGTGGCTGGCAACCATCTGCAACTCCAGCCTCAGGGCTTCACAGCAGGCAGCAGGCAGCAGGCAGGCTACAGACTACATGCTGGCAAAACATCTTTACCTTTAACAAAAAAAATTCTCCTTCCCAATTTTATTTATTTATTTAGGTTTTTCGAGAAAGGCTTTCCTTCTCTGTGTTTAGGCCTTACTGTCCTGGAACTCACTCTGTAGCCCAGGATGGCCTTCCAACCCACAAAGATCCACCTGCATCTGCCTCTGAAGTGCTGGGCACAACCACCCGGCCCCAATTTTATTTGATCTGCCTGTGCATACATAACATGCCATGGAACTGCTGTGGGAGTTAGAAGGCAGCTGTGTGAATGGATTCTGTCGTTCCTCAGTTCCTCAGTATATAGCCGCGGAGTGAGACCCAGGGTTGAACTCAGGTCCCAAGGCCTAGCAGAAACACCGTTTTGCCCACCGAGCCATCTTCATGGCCCTCTGTTTCTGTTTTCCTTTTATCTTATTTTAATTGTATGAGTGTTTTGGCTGCATGTATGTATGTGCACTACATGTGTGCCTGGTGCCCAAGGAAAGAGGGTGTTGACTTCCCTGGAACTGGAGTTTCTGGTAGTTGGGATGATGGTGAGCAGCTCTGTGGATTCTGGGAACAGAACTGAGGTCCTCCAAAGCGCATAAATACCCTTAACCACTGGACCATCCCTCCAGACTCCTCTTGCTCTGTTTAGAACTCACTACATAGCTCAGGCTAGGCCCTCAAGTTCAGCAATCCTTCTGCCCCGGCCACCCCGCTGACAGACCTGAACTACCATGCCCAGTTAAGTGACGTTCTTGGGGGGAGGGGGATGCGACGTCTTGGGTGGCCCAGAGTAATACTGAACTCATGATCTCCATCACTGACCTACTGGGATGAGGGATGGGTACCAACACACCCAATTTTACGACTTTTAACAGACAACACCCTCATTCCTTTCTTTCTCAGCCCACCTCCCCAGTCTCTCTAGAGACAAGAGTGCCATACGGTCCAGACAGGCTTGCTCTTAACATTCGATAAGGAGTAGAAGCAGCTTTATACTCCTGATGATCCACCTGCCTCAGCCTCCCAATTGCTGGGACAACGGGATTTCATTGCCAAGACAGGTTTCCGAGGGCGCTAACTCACGGCTTTACGCTACGCAAGAACTCTGGAAACAGAATCTCATCTCCGGTCAGTTTTGTTTGTTTGTTTGAGACGGTCTCAGTACATAGCCTTGGTTGGTCTCCAACTCAGTGAGATGCCCCTGCCTCTGCCCACCCTGTGCTGGGATTAAAGGGGTGCACCTCTATGCTTGGGTCTTGCTTGTTTTCTAGAGAAAAGGTTGCCCTCTGTAGTCCAGGTTGGTCTAGAAATCGTGGCCTCTTCAATGCTTGGGATTCCAAGCACATAGCTCCACACCCAGCTTTCGTTCAACGCTCTATAAAAGACAAGGTGAACGGGCCAGCAGGACGGCAGACTCATGCCGACAAGCCTGTGGACCCGAGTTCAGTCCTTGAGATCCATACAGAAGCAGGAAAGAGCTGGCTTAAAGTTGTGTTCCGATGGCCACACCGTGGAATGCCTGCATGCACAAACAAAAGCAATAAAATGTTTTAAAAACTGAAAAATAAATCATACACTGGGGCAGTGAAAGGGCTCACTAGAAAAACAACAAAAAACACCGCCACCAGGTGAAGGACCCCAGTTCCATTCTCAGGACCCACGAGGTGGAAGGAGAGAAGCAACCCAAGAAGTCCCCCACGAGTTGTCCCCGACCCCCAAATGTGCACACACATCCAACAAGGAAGTGAATAAATGAATAAAATTATAAGAGAGAACAGTGTGGTGCAGGCTGGCTCAGTGGGTGAGGTCGCCAAGGCTGAGAGCGGGCTCAGTCTCCAGGACCCGCACGCTGGCTGCAGGAGCCGACACTCCGGAGAATGCCCACTCCACAGGCACACACTAAATGTGAATGTCATAAAATTTAAAAATAAATACTGTACTGAATCACATTTTTTGGCTTGTTGTTGTTGTGACAGGGTTTCTCTGCTGTAACTCTGGCTGTCCCGGAACTCACTCTGTAGACTAGGCTGGCCTTGAACTCAACAGTCATCCCCCTGTCTCTGCCTTCTGAGCTGGGATGAAAGGCGTGCACCCCCACTGTCCAGCCAATTGTTGGCTTTTTTAAGATGTTATTTTCTTTTTAGTTAAGTGTCTGTGTGCACTGAGTACAGGTGCCTGTGGAGGGAAGTCCTGCAGCCCCTGGGGCTGGAGCTCAAGGTGGCTATGACCTGGGAAGAAGGTGGGAGGGTACTAGACACAGAAGCCGGGTCCTCTGCAGGGCTGTGTAAGCTCTTAACTGCTGCGTCATCTTCAGCCTGCTATTTATTTTGTGAGACATGTTTTCTGTAACTTGGGCTTGCCACTTGCCATGTAGATCGGGACGACCTGGAACCTCCAGTCTGCACTGCAGGCGTGCCGGGTCCGGGAGTGTGTCACCACACTGTGCTTCACACTGAAGTGTTATTAGGAATCTCAGCCTCCGAGGGATTTGTTGGCCATTAAGTTTTGGCTCCTGAGGTCTGGAGAGATGGCTTCAGAGTTAAGAGCGCTGGTTACCATGTTAGAGGATCCAAGTTCAGTCCCCAGCACCCACATGCTTCTCAGCCATCTGTAACTCCAGTTCCAGGGGAGTCAACACCCACTTCTGACCTCCACTGGTACACAGCACACATGTGGTGCACAGACATACATGTAGGCAAAATACCAGCACATAAATAAAATCTTAAAAAACATAAAAAGGAGATTTGACCCTCCCGACTGTCCCCTGCCTTTGCAGGATCAGAATCCTACGGAAATCCCACAGAAAGGTAGGAGAGCAGTGGTGGCCCAGATCTGTCCTGACATCACCATGCGTATCAGAATACAGGTGCACACACATATAAATGTAACTTCTCTTTTCGGAGACAGGGTCTCCCTATATAGACCAAGCTGGCCTCGAACTCACAGACTTCCTCCTGCTTTGCCTCTGGAGTACTGTGATTAAAAGCTTGTGCCATCACAACCGGCTAAATTCAAATTTTAAATATGAAGTTATTATTGCTACTGTGTGTGCGCACATGGGGAGGCATTTGTAAGTGCTGGAGCGCCCCTATAATCGACAGAAGACAACTTGAGAGCTCCCAGTCAGAGCTACATAAATGAGAGCTTGTCTAAAAATAAAAAATAAAAAATAAAAAAAAAAAGAAACAGAAAGGGGAACTAGAGATGGCTCAGTGGTTAGAGCACCCGCTGCTCTTCCAGAGGACCTGGTTCAATACCCAGTCAACACATGGCTGCTCACAACCATCTGTAACTCCAGTTCAGGGGATCCCACATCCTCTTTTGACCTCTGAGGGTACCACACACACACACACACGATGCACAAACAAATATGCCCACAAAACACTAAGACACATAAAATTAAATACATAAATCTAAAAAGAATTTTTTAAAGGGCTAAGATGGCATAGTGGATCATACATTTAATCCCAGCACTCAGGAGGCAGAAGCAGGTGGATACCAGTGAGTTCCAGGACAGTCTATATAGAGGGTTCCATATATATAGGATTATCAAAGAGATCCTGTCTCCAAAATAAATAGATAATATAAAAATAAATAGGCTAAAAATCTCCCCTCTGTCCCCATCTCCCTCCCCATCTCCCTCCCCCTGTCTCCCCTGCCCCCATCTCCCCTGCTGTCTCCATAACTGCTCTGCAGACTAAACGGACAGAAACCCCTCTGCTCTCACAGCCCCATCTCCATTAGCCCAACCCCAGCCGCGTTCCTTGCTCTCCCGGTTCTTTGTAGAGCTGGGTGACCTTCTTGCTCCCAGCTGCCATCAGATTTGCCTATATCCAAAGGTCACTGAAGCTGACACTTCCCTTGCAGGTGCCTTCTCTTTTGTTTTAAGACAGAGTGTCTCTCCATAGACCAGGCTGGCCTCAAACTCAGAGAAATTCACCTGCCTCTGCCTCTGGACAGCTGGGATTACAGGTGTTTTTCTATCAAGTTGGATCGTGGTGATTCCTTGAAGCACCATGTCAGGGATGAACATGAATGAATGGCTTCCTTCAAACCCGGGTGTCTCTCCAGGCCATTCCAACCCAGGGCTGGGAGCACTAAGAACCCGCTAAGCCAGCCATAAAGCTCTGCCGGAATCGACCCACAGGGAGTGAAGGTCACCCTGGGGTGCGAGCGGGAGCACGACTAGGGACAGGACTGCAGTTGGTGGGAGAAGACTCAGCTCCCCACTGAAAGTGAGTCCTGCCTTTTCCTCCATGATGCTCCCAGCCTACCCCAGTGCATTTTGTAAAAGGAAAACCCTCTGTTGTAGCCACATACAGCAGTGCACACCTGTAATGCCAGTGCTCGGAAGGGAGGCAGAGGCGAGAGAGGATCGTTGCGAGTTCAAGGCCAGCTGGCTCTACACAGAGACATATCAAAACTAAAGCACAGGGGCCAGTGAAACGGCACAGCAGGTAAAGGACTCGCTGCCAGGCCTGAAGACCTGAGTTCAAGCCCTGGGACTCACAGGGCAGAGAGATGCAGATCCTGCCAGCTGTCCTGGGACCGCCATCTCCACACTGTGGCACCCGTGCACCCACAGAGCAAACCCTCGACATGAAGTAAATAAACGCAATTGAAAAAGCCGACCATTGCCAGACAGTGGTGGCGGACACTTTTAATCCCAGCACTGGGGAGGCAGAGGCAAGCAGATCTGAGTTTGAGGCAAACCTGGTCTACAGAGGGACAGCCAGGGCTACACAGAGAAACCCTGTCTCCAAAAATAAATAAATAAATAAGAAAGCGGGGGGGAAAAAAGGAAAAAAAGTAAAAGAAAGAAAGAAAAAAGAGAGAAAGGAAGGAAAGAAAGAAGGAAGGAAGAAAGGAAAGAAAGAAGCCCTGTATTGTAAGTTCCGAAGGAAGCTGAAGAGGATGACTGGAGCCATTCATTCCAATGGTGGAAATCATGAGGCAGGAGGATTGCCCAGAGTTCTACACTATCTTAACCCAAATGAGACTGGGTCTTAATACAGTGAAAGAGTTGGGATTTGGGATTTTAGCCCCCTAGTTAATAGGAAGCTCCCCTGTCCTGCGTGCGGCCCTGGGTTCCAGCCTCTGTACAGTGTGAAACTCAGGCATTGTGGTGAGCACCCATCTTCGCAGCAGTAGAGAAGTGGAGGCAGGGATCAGGCGGCGCTGGCGCACGCCTTTAACCCCAGCACTCGGGAGGCAGAGGCAGGTGGATCTCTGTGAGTTCGAGGCTAGCCTGGGCTACAGAGCGAGTTCCAGGACAGCCAGGGCTACAACAGAGAAACCGTGTCTCGAAGAACAAACAACAAAACAAAACAAATACAAGGTTAGAGAGCCAGCTCAGCAGTTAAGGCCGCCGGCCGCTGTTCAGAGGACCTGGGTTCTGTTCCCAGCACACAGCACACAACCGCCTCCGTTGTAGAAGTTTATTTGTAGTTGTTTAAAGTCATCATGTTGCGCACTGTGGGGTGAGGACCTAGGCCTTCCCATTGTGTATTGTCTGAGCAGGTGTTGGGTTTCTGTGGGGAGGTTTGATTGCTCATGATCCGCACCTGAGGAGTTCTGAATCATAAGAACACCTGAGCTCAGACGCTCGGGCTTCGACTGCCCAGTCGGGCGCTGGCCATGACGGTGGTTCCTTCTGGTGAGGTCTGGCAGGGCTTGCATCTCTGAAAGCGCCTTTCCTGTCTCCCTTGCGGGGCAGCCACAGCAGCTAACTACACACCTCTAACCGCGGCTCCGGGGATCCGGCATCCTCTTCTGGCCTCTGAGGACACGGAATACAAATACAGACACACACTCACACACACAAAACAGTCTTTCTTTTTAAAGAAAAGAAGACCCAGAATTAATAACTATTCACAAAACTGCTGAGGTAGAAGAGGGCTTGGGGCTGAGCCAGCTTTGTGAAGAACTGACTATCTCGGTCACCCAATAGCGCCCTGTTCAGATGGCCCATGGCTCTCAGGTTTAACAGCCAGCAGTAAATTATATAGAGATTTTTTTTTCTGAAGTGTAAGCAAAGGCACCCCATAGTGCCTTTCATTTCCTTCCTTCCTTCCTTTCCTCTTTTTTTTTTTTTTTTTTTTTGAGATAGGGTCTCCTGTAGTCCAGGCGGTCGCTAACTTGGCTATGTAGCCAAGGATGACCTTGAATTTTGGTTTTGAGACAGTCTCACTACTTAACCCAGACTGGTCTCAATTTAGTGTTCCTCCTGCCTCAGCCTCCTCAGTGCTGGGATCACAGGTATAAAACCACCGCCTGAGGCGTCCTTTCCCGATTTTCAAAGCAGCTTCTGAATCCTGGGTGTCACGTGCCTTGGAGACAGGCGCATGTCTGGGCGTGCCCAGATCCTGGGTGATTTCAACTTTGCAGAAGCGTGGTTCCTGTAGAGTGTAGAGGCAAGGCAGGAAGTGAGGGATTCTTAAAATAGCAGACCAGGCTGAGTAGAGGTGGGGTCCAGAAAGACAGGGGGGAAGGAGGCGAGAAACCCCAGCACTCCTTCCCTGGACCGAAGATTAGTCCCAGCTTCACACCCAGACCAAGAAGACTATGCACTCCATTTTTTCTGGTAATCAAACTAAAGATCTCTCACAAGGTAGACAAGCAATCACCCTGAGCCGCGCCCCCAGGCCCACACTGGAGGCTTCTAGGCAGGACTCCACCCCTGACCACGCCCCTAGCCCCTCACTGGGGGCTTGTAGGATAGCCGGGGTTCTATCTCTGAGCCGCTCCTCTTTGGACTCCGCGCTTCCCGCCAGGTGTCTCTGTGTAGTCCTGGCTGTTCTAGAACTCACCAGGCTGCCCAGACTTCCCGGGATCCACTTTCTTTGGCCTCCCCAGTGCTGGGACTAAAGGCGTGAGCCATCACAACGCCCTGGACTATTTCTTTCTTTCTTTTTTTATTTAATTTAATTTTTTTTTTGTTGTTTTTTTTTGAGACAAGGTTTTTCTGTTGTAACTCTGGCCGCCCTGGAACTCACTCTGTAGACCAGGCTGGAGTCGAACTCACAGAGATCCACCTGCCTCTGCCTCCTGAGTGCTGGGATTAAAGGAGTGTGCCACCACCGCCTGGCTTTTCTGTCATTTCTTATCACCTTAGGTCTTGTCCTTGTAGTCATAGACTGGAATTTTCCAGAACAGAGGAATACACTTAAAGCATGTCTCAAGGCCAGGATTTTCTATTCTGTTCTTCACCAGGCCTCCTCCGTAGCACAGGCTGGCTCACCATCTTCCTGCTTCGGCTTTTGTATGGCTCCTCAAGTCTTCCTTATTTTGTTGATCCCGGTCCCACCATGCACATATGTACACTCAGGCACACACCTACATATAACAGAAAGTGAATATGCATATTCATAATGGGAAATGCATAAATAAAAATTTAATATAAATATTTTTTTAAGTTAAAAAATTTTTAAAGGAGCCAGGTGGTCGAGGCCAGCCTGGTCTACTGAGTGAGTTCCAGGATAGCCAAGGCTACACAGAGAAACCCTGTCTCGAAAAAGAAAACAAGCAAACAAACAAATTTAAAGGAAAAACAGGCTTTGGGGGTGTGGCTTAGAATCCTCGGTGAGGATGTGGTGTGATGCTGTTCCAGGCGACAGCTGAACAATTCTCTCCACCCTACACAAGTACTGTGGGTACTATCGAAGTCTAATTTGTTGAACCATGAGTGTGATTGGAGTTAATTACAAGAGTATGAGGAGAAAAGGCTCCAAGCTCAGGAAAAGCTGGGAACCTGGAACACACTGCTCCACCTGCAGGCAGATCAACCGGTTGAGGAGTGTCTCTTTCAGGGAGCTAAGCTACTCTCTGCCTTTTATAGGGATTTCTGCCAGTCTGCCAGTCTCTCCACAGTCTTTAAGGCTTACATACGCTAAGAGGGAGGGGCCTAGTAAATCTGCTCAGTTTCAGGGATTTCTTGAAGGTATTAAATTGTCTCCTAAATGTAACAGTTTCATTGCAAGATCAAATGTTTCATTTCTCCTGAGAAAATCCAGCTGTTTTCCTGCCTTTTTACCCTCTGTGCTTTAAGGAGCTCTCTTCCAAGATAGTTTTTGTTATTTTGTCTTGTTTGCTTATTTTTGTTGCTGCTGTTTGGTTTGGTTTGGTTTTTCAAGACAAGGTTTCTCTGTTGTAACTCTGGCTGTCCTGGAACTCACTCTGTAGACCAGGCTGGTCTCAGACTCACAGAGATCCACCTGTTTCTGCCTCCTGAGTATTGAGATTAAAGGTGGCACCACCACGCCCAGCTCTTGTTTCAAACAGGGTCTCAAGTAGCCCAGGCTGGGCCCAACTCACTGTGTACCCAGTGACCTTGATCTCCTGATGCCAGGCTGGTCTTGAAGTCACAGAGACCCATCTTCCCCTGCCTCCTGAGAGCTACAAGCTGAGCCACTGTGCCCTGCACTTTGTGTTTTCTTGTTGGTTTGTTTTTCCGAGATAGGGTCTTATGTATCCCGGGATACATAATGTATCTGAGCAAGCCTAGACCTTGCTGCCTCTCGGCCAGGAATTCACAGTGCTGGGATTACAGGCCCTCCTCCACACCTCCTTGATTTCTGACACTCTTGTCTTGACCCCCAGAATGCTGGGATGACCGGCATGGACCACCAACAGTGCTGTGGATGAATTCTAGCCTCTCCTTGGATGATAGGCAAACACTGTAAAATCGGTGCTACAGCCTCAGCCAGTCCCACGTATTTGCTTCACCCACTGTATAGATCAGGAAAACGAGGGATCCCAAAACCCAGTGGATCCCAAACCTGAGACCACAGCCAGCTACCAAGCAGGAGGTGGTAGTGATTGCTCAGCTGCAACATGGTCTGAGGTTATGCTCTTTGAGCAAATGGCCATAGACTCCCCTTCCGCTTCAATGCTCCTCTCTGCTGATGTCTCAAAACGTCAAACGGGGTCCGAGTTTCTCCCAGCTATCCGTGGGTCTCGAACCCGTAATGCAACGCTCTGAGCCCTGCGGGACACAGACGTGAAGGCGGAGTGCAGCAGCTGCGCCGCGCCCGGGCGCGGCCTTATGGGAATTGTAGTCAAGGCTCCGCCTCCGCCTCGCGCAGGCCACGCCCACGGAACTACGCTCCCGTCGTGCCCCGCGGCAGCAGGCGGGGCGGCCCGGTTGCTAGGACTTAGAGAAGCGTGGCGTTCGCGCGGACGTCCCTCAGGTGAGCAGCCGCGGTAGAGGCTCGGCTTCCGCTGTGCCGGATCCGCCTCGGGCAGCGGGGATGGCGACGAGCCCCGCGCGGTGGACGGGCCGGGGCTCAAGGCCCTGCGTGGGCGGCCTGCGGGCTCAGGGGGTGCCGCGCTCCGGGAGGCGGTGCGCGTGCGCGAGCAGTCAACGCTAGGACGCGCGCACGGGGCTCAGTGCCCACCCGCGCCCCGCTTCGTCGGTTTGCTGCGCACGCGTGCGCCCTGCTTTTCGTTCCGGAAGCCCCGTGATTTCCAGTCGCTTCCGGTTGTCTGTTCCGGGTCATCGCAGTTAGTCCCCTGCCTTAGCGTTGTCTGTTCACCGTCCTTCCGGCAGGGGTGCCGTTTCCCGCTAAGCTATGGTACCCTGTTGCAATTCTTGGGGTCTCTTTGGTGGCACCAGGGAGTCGAACCCTGGGCTTTGGTCATACCAGGCTGGCACTGCCGTGCTGATCCGCATCTCCTCCCTTCAGAAGCGGATTCCAGGCGGGAACTCGTGCTCAGCTCTGAGCCCAGCCCCTCGCTGGGAGCTTCTGGGCAGGGCTCCTTCCCTGAACTGAAGCATGTAGGTAGACTCACTGCTGAGCTCTGCCCTTAACGCTCTTTATTTCGGAAGGTTTTGCCGCACGCTGGCCGGGAACTCGGCATCCCCCTGTCTCGTGGCTTGTTGAGTGCCGGTCTCTCAGGCCTCTGTTCCCTGTCCCTCCCTAGAGCCAGCCCCGGCTGCTCCCCTTCTTTTAGACTCTGGACTCAAGGCCCGTTTTTGGCCTGCAGTTGTTCAGTGTGGAGCGGGGCCCCGGCTCCTCAGAGAGAGGTGGGCTTAAGCCACAGTAGGCGCGTGTGGTCGCCCCAGGACCGTCTGTGGCCCACGGGGCAGGGCCTCCTTTCAAACGTGTTACCACGCTGCCCCGCAGACACCTGCCTCCTAACACAAGGGAGCCGTTCATGCTGGTGCCCGCTTCAACCCAACATGTGGGAGGCAGAGGCAGGAGGATGACTTCAAGTTTGAAGCTGGCCTGGTGTACATGGTGAGCTCTAGGCCAGTCTGAGCTACACAGGGAAACCTTGTCTCAAAACCAAACAAGCAATCACACAGCACGGGCCTCTGCGGCCGTGAACTTAGGGGCGCCCGTGACCACAGAGCGGGCTACGGTCTCATAGTTTTCCTGTTCTGTTGTAGCCCTGGCTGTCCTGGAACTCAATCTGTAGACCAGGCTGGCCTCCTACCCAGAGATCCGCCTGCCTCTGCCTCCCAGGTGCTGGCATTACAGCCGCACACCACCACCGCCCGGCTCATCTTAAGGTTTTAAACTCCTCTCCCAGGAGGCCCCGAGCCCAGACCCCCGTTCCAAGGCAGCCTCCTGCCTGTATCCCTCCTTTGTTTCTCATCACACAGAAGTTGTAGTCTTGAGGGGACAAACGAGGCTGTGTCTTCCACCCCGGAGACAGTGGTGCTTTGTGACCCAGCGAAGCGGTGTGGGCCGCAGGCTTGCTGTGTGCACTGGGGAGGCCAGATGTCTCCGTGGCCCCTTGCGAGCTCCGCCGAGGCGGGGCCTGTGGTGACACCGGGCTGTGGGACACGCCTGGCACCATTCTCGCTGTTCTCACGGCTCCGGCTCCTGGCGGCTCCTGTAGTTGTCCAGATTGGCCCGTGGAGCTGTGTGGTGCTGACCTGGGCAGCCTGGGGAGCCCTGAAAGTCAGCAGGTATACACGAACCCACCACATAGAGAATTCCTGTGGCCAGGGTGGACACCAGTGGGATTTGTGGGATGTGATGTTGGGTAAAAGAGCCATGCCATACAGGCAGCCGTATGGGCTGGGCCTTTGTTTCTTCCCTGTTTCTTTCTGGTTTGTTTCTTTGGAGCTAGGTCTGTAATATGCGCGTCCCCACGGGGAGCCACGCCCCCGGCCCCTCACTGGGGGCTCTAGGCAGCGCTCTGACATCTGTCCTGCGCCCTCGTGAAGAACGTGGGAGTCTTACCAACTAGGCTGCGGTTAGTCGGCAGTGCACCGTGAGGCAGGAAGGTGGCGACTGCCGAGCTGATGACCAGAGGGCTCCAGGATGGCGAGTGGGTTCAGGAGCAGAGACCCCGGCTGGCAGGTGACTCCGTGTAGCACGTCCTGTTGGGGCGGCCATCCTCCTCGGGTCTGGCACCTGCCGTCTTGCCCCATCTCGCTGTGACTCCTGAGAGCAATGAGAAGCAGTCTCCGAGGACGGAGAGGATCCCTTCCCGGCAGCCATGCCCCCGCTGGGCGCCTCCTACAGGCTTGCTTTTCTCCTGTGTGTCACAGGATGGTGATGTTGTTGGCCATCAGCTCTGGTTCTGTCAGGTGCTGGGCACAGACATGAGCGTCGGCAGAAAGCTCAGGGGCCATGGATAGGCAGGTTCCTAGGCTAGACCACCACAGCAGGAGGTGGGGGCGCCTTGGGCAGGCCATACCCAGGATGACAAGTCCACAGTGGAAGGGATCTGGCCACATGGCTGCCTTGCTTGGCAGGGGTTGAGATCTTGGGGCACATCTTAGGCCTGCTGCCCTTGTCTGGGGCGGGCACTGAGTATTAAGACGGGGTCTTGCCCCTTGGCTCTGGCTGGCCTCCAACTTAGAGCCATCCTCCTGCCTCTGTCCAACAAGTTCTGGGAATGGCAGGTGTGTGCCTGGCCCTGGTCTCTAGTGATCCCTCAGTAGGCCAGGGTGGGCGTGACCCACAGGAGCCACCTGGGGTCGGGTGTACTGTGGGCAGTGTGCTTTTTGGGGGTAGTCCTGCACCCCTGCACACACTGTCACTATATAGAAAGTGTGAAGTGTAGCGGCTGGGAGTGATTCTGCCTGTCAGCCCCCGGCCTGTGGCCTGGAGCTGCTTGTACAGGTCTCACCTAGCCCAAGTCCGCGGCCCCGTGGGGCTGTTTTTACATGGAGAGGCCTAGGCGGGTTCACTCCCCGCACCGCAGGCCCAATCCAGTCCCTCCTGACGACAGGCCTGAGGTCCTGAAGCCAGCCACAGCAGCCCCCCGACCTCTGACCTCTGGGGGCATAGACAGAGTAGCAGTTGCCTCTGGGTGGGGCGACCATAGGCTGGTTTAGGGGCCCAGGGTAGGTTCTGTTTTTCATGGGAGGTTTCCGCTGTTAGAGACAAGGTTTCATGTAGCCCAGGCTGGCCGCAAGGACGGCAGGTGGCGCCACCGTGCCCGGTTGCGCAGGGCAGGGCTGGAAGCCGGGGCTTTGTGCGTGCTGCGGTAGTAACGAGCGCCTGTCTCCGCACTACCCTCGCTCACAGCGGCTGTCGCGTGCGCGTGGACTCGTCAGAGCCCCGAAGAGCCGGGCTCGGTTCCCCCTGCGCAGCCCGGGAGTCAGCCGACTCCGCCTGGCGCCCTGGACTCCTCATGCCCGGGCCTGGCAGGACCCACGCATCCCGGGACGGACCCGGACCCACCGAAGCTGACGGATGACGCTCCAGTCCGATCTCTGTCTCCCACAGTCGAACCCCGCGAGGATGGAGCAGCCAGGGCCCGGGAGGGCCGGAAGCGAGGAGCGAGAGCCGGCGCAGTGGCAAGCCCTGCCCGTCCTGTCGGAGCAGCAGTCGGGGGCCGTGGAGCTGGTGCTGGCCTACGCCGCGCCGGTCCTGGACAAGCGCCAGACGTCCCGCCTCCTCCGGGAGGTGTCCGCCATCTACCCGCTCCCCGCCCAGCCCCACCTCAAGCGGGTGCGCCCCAGCCGCAGCGCCGGAGCCCACGCCTCGGAGCTGCTGCTGTGCCTGGCCGGGCCCTCGGCGGGCCCGCGCTCGCTGGCCGAGCTGCTCCCCAGGCCGGCCGTGGACCCGCGCGGCCTGGGGACGCCGTTCCTGGTGCCCGTGCCCGCCCGGCCGCCCCTCACCCGGAGCCAGTTTGAGGAGGCGCGGGCGCACTGGCCCACGTCCTTCCACGAGGACAAGCAGGTGACCAGCGCGCTGGCCGGGCAGCTCTTTTCTGCGCAGGCGCGAGCCGCCATGCAGCGCCACATGGAGGCGGCGGTGCTGGCGGCGCAGCGGGCGGCCGCGCAGGGCCTGCGCGCGGTGGGCGCCGTCGTGGTGGACCCGGCCTCGGGCCGCGTGCTGGCCACGGGCCACGACTGCAGCGGCGCGGCCAGCCCGCTGCTGCACGCCGTCATGGTGTGCATCGACCTCGTGGCCCAGGGGCAAGGGCGCGGCACCCGCGACCTCGGGCGCCACCCGGGCTGCTCCTTCGCCCCGGCCCCTGCCGCCCAGGGCGCCCGCGCGGGCAGCGTGCGCAAGCTGCAGGAGGACGAGGACGGCCTGCCCTACGTGTGCACCGGCTACGACCTGTACGTCACCCGCGAGCCCTGCGTCATGTGCGCCATGGCCCTGGTCCACGCCCGCATCCAGCGCGTCTTCTACGGGGCGCCCTCGCCCGACGGCGCCCTGGGCACGCGCTTCCGAGTCCACGCGCGGCCAGACCTCAACCACCGCTTCCAGGTGTTCCGCGGCGTCCTCGAGGACCAGTGCCGCCAGCTGGACCCCGACCCGTAGGCCCGGCGGCCCCGGCTTCCAGACCGTCTCTGCTGCCGGCCAGCCCGCCCCGCCGCTCCGTGGCCTCTCTGTCCAAGGACCCCGACCGCCCGTGTCAGCGAGTGGGACCTCTCGGCCCGAGAGCGCGGCCTCCTCTCTGCCGGCCGCGGCCACCGCGGGGCTCAGCTCTGCTCACAAGCCCAGTGGCCTTACAGCCCCGAGCTCCTCCAGGCCCGGGCCGGGGAGCGGCCATCGTGTGTGAAAATAAAGCACCTCAAACCAAGTTGCTGTTTGCACCGCGGGGGCGGGGGAGCAGCCCGTGGAGGGGCAGGGCAGCCCTGCTGCTGCCGGTCTGGGTGTTTGCGGGGGCAGACCCTTGCCTGTCCCTGGAGTCTGGAAGGTTCCAGGTATGTCTGGACAGCTGTTGGGCTGGGCTCTGTTCCCCCACAGGCTGTTCGTGGCTATTCTGTCTACTTCTCTTACAGGGGACTGAGGGGGCTGTGGGGCTCTTGGAGGGCCAGGCCGAGTGTAACAGGGTGCCAGGGCTTCCAGCCTATGCTGGTGGCCTGACGGCGGTGCTTCTGAAGCTCCAGCTGCCCGTAGGAGCCCCTGCCTGGGGGGCTTTGCCAGCGGTCTCTGGGCTTACTGTGCACTCTCTGGCCTCAGGCAGGCCGGGGCAGGGCTGGGTGGACCGTGGGCCAGGGCTGGGCGGACTGTCCAGACGTGAGGCTCGGCCTAGAGCAAGGTGTGTGTGGGGGCGCTTGGGTTCCTGCCTGCCTTTTCAGGTACATCCTTATCTGAGAGTAGCCAGGGCCCTCCCTGGAAGATATGCTTCTGGGCCTTGCTCTAGTGACCAGAGTAGGGAGGGGCCGTGAGCCGGCTATTCTCGGTCTCTGGGACTGCGTCCAGCCCCTGAAACCTGGTTGGGAAGAACCTGGACTGGGCAGCTGTGTCCGGCCCCGTCGTGAAGGTGGCACTTAGCGGTAGAGCTACTCTGAAAAGGTGACTGCTAGGCGTCCCTGGGGCTGTGCAGGCTCCCTCCGAGCTTCCAGGGCAGCTCCACACCTACAGTGACCAGGCGGCTGTCACGTGGCAGGGGCTCTGTTCTGGGTTATTCGATGGAATGGGAGCACTGAAGGGTGTGTCAGCGGGCGCTCGGAGTCGTCTGTGGGGCAGTAGTCTGAGGCCAGGGTTGGGAGGACTGGACATCCTGGCTCCCTGACTGGGTGGAATCAGCTGAGGGCTTGGCCTGCCCCTTCCCAGCCTGCTCTGTGGGGAAGTGACTGAGACCCCACATCCGGGCCAAACACCCGCGAGCCAGCAGGGAAGCTGGGTTAGGGTCTTGGCGTCCTGGTGGCCACAGAGGCCCTGACTCTAGTCTCCTTTTAGGTGGCCCCCCCTTGCACCCGGGTGCCAGGTCAGCCGGTACAGAAATGGCAGGTGAGTCCGCCCGTTCCCAGAGCAGTGTCCCCGGCTCCCACCAAAGCCCTGGATTCCTGAGCTGTGTCTGCAGAGTAGGCCTGGCCTCCCCCCAACCCCTGCCTTGTGACACCTTTGGGCACCACAGTGGGGGGCACAGATCAACCACGGAAGAGCCGCCAGCATCTTCCAGCTTGCAGACAAGGAAGGACTAAGTGAGATAGTGTGGAGGGTGTGCGGGGACTCGGGCTGTGAAGGGGCCTCTGGCTGCCTCAACTCTTTCCGCCACACAGGACGCTCTGGGAGCTAACCCTGGGGCCTTTGCACAGACAGTGGCTGCTCGCTAGTGGGTTTCTTTAACCACCCACACACACACCGGATATGACTGGCTGCAGCCCAGGGAGTGTGGGGCTGATCCCACAGGGGTCTGGTCCTGTCCAGCCGAGGTGTGGGAGGGTGCTCTGCCATGGCAGTGTGTCCCGGTTCTCCTTCCTGCAGGAAAGGAGAACAACTTCCCTCCCCTGCCGCGCTTCGTGCCGCTGAAGCCCTGCTTCTACCAGGACTTCTCCGACGAGATCCCCGTGGAGCACCAGGTGCTGGTGAAGAGGATCTACCGACTGTGGATGTGTGAGCATGGTGGGGTGGGCGGGCGCAGGGTCCCCACTGAGGGCGGGAGTGCATGGCCCATGTGAAGGTCATCCTTGTGTACTGCAGGGAGGGTCCCCGGGCCTGGCTGAGGTCCCTGGTGAGATGCCCCACGCACGCGCTCTCCTGTCTCTGCCCCCTTCAGTTTACTGCGCTACCCTGGGCGTGAACCTGGTGGCCTGCTTGGCCTGGTGGATCGCGGGTGGAGCGGGGGCCAACTTCGGCCTGGCCATGCTCTGGTTGCTTCTCTTCACACCTTGCAGTTACGTGTGCTGGTTCCGGCCTGTGTACAAGGCCTTCCGGTGAGCCTGGCCCAGAGGCCGTCTGTGGGCCCCCCGTGCTGTGCTCAGTTCCCTGGGGAGCGTCGTCGCAGTTGCTAGCAGCTGTCCTCTCGCCAGGCTGGGTGTGGACGGCTGTTTGTGTCACGGTCAGCAGTCTGTGACCGCAGGCCACAGGCAGCGGCCGGCTGGAGGTTGCGGGGTGGAGCCTGGGGTGCGAGACACTAGGCCCGCGTCTCAGCGCTGCTGCTGCCGAGCTCAGCCTCCCTAGACTGCAGTCCTGCACCTCCGTGCCCAGCCTGCGCCGGGCGCACGCGCACTCCCATACAGACATGCACGCACCCGCATGCCAGGACGCGCCTGTGGCAGTCACAGATGGTTCTTTATCCGCCACATGAGACTCAGGGAGCGCACTCAAGCACCTTTACCCACGAGCCATCTTTGTCGGCCCTGCCTCGGTTTGAGTTTTAATCTTGAATTTAGTGAGCCTGGTCTCCGGCACTATGGTCTCCTGGTGCTTGCTTCTAGAAGATCCCACCATCCCCAAATGAAACCAGTCTTCACAAGCAGTCACCCTTCCCACCTCCAGCCCCCACAAACCCTCCTCCTGTCCCTGGGTTTGTCTGCTCTGGATATTTTCTACCCGGAGTCACACACCTGCGTGGCCTTCTGTGTTTGGGCGCAGGGTCCCTCCACTGGGGCGAGTGTCCGCGCCTGGCTCCTCTTCGTGGCCTAGCGTACTCCAGCCTGTAGAGCAGCAGTTCTCGACCTTCCTAACGCTGCGACCCTCACGTTGTGACCCCCAACCATAAAATTAATTTCATTGCTAACGTCAGAACTAACCTTGCTACTGCTATGAATCGTAACGTAAATATCTGATATGCAGATGGTCTCAGGCGACCCCTGTGGAAGGGTTGTTAGCCTCGGAGGAGTTGTGACCCACAGGTTGAGCTGTGGTCCAGCTGCTGTAGCTGGACCCTGCTGTGTGTCTCTCTGTCCATCCGTCCATCCTCCACCTGGGCATCTGTCCTCAGCCAGCTCATCCCTACTTCCTGGGCGAGTGTCGTGTTTGCCCACGAATGGTGCCTGAGGTGTGGACTCGGGCCGGCCAGGAGGGTGCTGCAGTGGTGTCAGCCGCCTGTTCAGCCAGGCCAGCAGAGCCGGCAGTGTGGTGGTGGCCCCTGGCCCTCGCTGTCCTCCATGATGCTGGTCCCAAGTGTCCCTGTGCGGTCCCCTGGGCAGTGGCACCTGTGTGGGTGACACCGAGGCTGAGTGTTTAGCGGAGGCCCCAGTCATGCCGGTCAGCAGGTCCATCGAGAAGGGGTGTTGATGCCCACTCCTCCCCATCGGCTTTGCCCCTCCCTGGGGAGCGAGGGTGACCCTGTGTTTTCCGTCCCCGCAGGGCCGACAGCTCCTTTAACTTCATGACGTTCTTCTTCATCTTCGGAGCCCAGTTCGTCCTGACCGTCATCCAGGCCATCGGCTTCTCTGGATGGGGTGCGTGGTAAGCAGGCCAGTGTGAGTCCAGGGTCGTCTCAGCCCAGGGCAGTGTCCTCCAGACAGAGGTTAGGAGAGGGGGCAAGGTGAGAGCCTGTGCCGCGGGCCGCCAGCAGAGGGCGCTGCCGAGCTGCTGCGGCCTTACCTGCCGGAGCCTGCCCTGAACACACCCTCCTGTCTCGGGCTCCCATGTCTGGGGCCTCCATCTTTTTTTTTTTTTTTTTTTTTTTTTTGAGGGTTTCACTGTGTAGCCTTGGCTGGCCTTGAACTTACAGAGGTCCGTCTGCCTGAGCCTGAGAGCTAGGATAAAGGCCTACGCCGCCGTTCCTGTGTGTGTCCTTGTCAAAGTCCAGATAGGGTCCCAGGCATCCATCTGCTCATCCTGAGCCGTGCCCTCCCTCCTCCTCCCTGACAGCCAGAATCTGTAGCCGTGGGGTGGGCTGTCACCCATCACCCAGCCTTGCCACCTGCGCCTGACTCAGACTGGGGGTGGGTGGCCTTCTCAGGACAGGTGCGCTACCAAGGGGCCCCTGAGTTCAGGGCCCTGCCCAGCTCCGTCCTGTGGCTGCCCAGGGGCCCTGGCCCCTCCAGCATCCAGCTGGGCTTGCTCCTCGCTGTCTTTACATGATGGCCCAGACTCCCCGGGACAGTGGGGGGGGGGGGGGGGGGGGGGGGGCCACCGCTGCCCATGCAAGCGAGCTACCATTCTGCGCTTCCTGCTGGGTGTGAAGCCCTTCAGGACAGTGTTAGGTGCCCGCCCTCTGGGGCAGAGGGCCGGGAATAGAGCTGGGTGGTAGGGGCAGAGGAGGCCCCATCAGCAGGGCGCGTCCACGGTGACGGGCAGCGGCGAGCCCGCACATGTGTGGGGCAGCGCCCACAGTCATGGGGGAAGCGGCTCTAGTAAATGATGGCTCTGCAGATGTGAGGACCCACGCGTGTGACTCCAGCACGGGTGACCCCAGCCCGGGTGACAAGTGGCTAGGACTGGTGTGACCCCAGAACTGAGTGGGGAGCCAGCAGGCCAGCCGGCCCAGCTAAAACCAAGAGACCCAGTGTCAGAGCAGTGAGGGAGGGGGCCTCAGGAGGGCTCCGCAGCCGAGCCCCGGGTCCCCCACAGGGGGAGTGCCCGCTCCGGCCTCTGTCCTCTGGCCTGCACACATGGCTGTGGCGTGCACGTGCCCCTCCCAGTACATTATAAAGTAAAATAAATGAAAGAATAAGGTGGACCGTGTCAGGAAACTCCCCATCTTCCGATGTGCACAGAGGCGCACAGGCCACACACTCAGAGCAGCCAGGGAGCCTCCAGCCTGCACTGCCGGAGCCAAAGGGATGGGATGAGGAGTCGGGCGTCAGAGAGGAGCTGAGCCCCTCAGTGTTCTCGTGCTCGTCCACCGTCTGTATGAATGTGTGTGGTGTGTGTGTGAGAGAGATTGGTTGGTGTTTTGTGAGACAGCGTCTCATGTAGCCCAGGCTGGTCTCAAATTCCATACGCTGACAAGGAGGGCCTTGAACTTCTTCCTGACCTCCCTCCTCCGCCTCCTGGTGCCAAGATGACAGGAGCGTCCCTCCACGCCAGCTCTTTTAGTCTCTTGAGTTTTGGCTCATTGAAAGTCAGTGTGGAAGACCCAGTCAGCAAGCCCTTGACTTAATTCTTTTCTTAAAATGTGGTTTCCTGTGGGGTATGTTTTGTGAACTGAAACCTGTTCTATCGTGCTCACTTTCTGGTCCTTAACTGAGCCTGGCTCCTTGAAAGTTACTGTTTTTTCTTGGTGATCTGTTGGAAGCTCTGTACATGGGAGGGCGAACAGGCCTGTACTTACTTGTTCCATGTTGATTTGTCAGAGCTCTTTGCATATGAAGGACACTAGGCCCTGCTCTAAGTGTGCTGAGCCCTCTTTGCCCCTGCCTCCCCTCTCACTCTGCAGTGGCTGGCTGGCAGCTGTTGGGTTCTTTAAGATCAGTGTTGGGGCCGCCGTAGTCATGCTGATCCCAGCCGTCATGTTCTCCTTGTCCGCTGTCTCGATGGCCATCACAGTCCTGAAGGTGAGTCCCGGTCCCAGTCTCCAGCCTGATCCTCCTCTTCCCTCGCCAGCGCTCATCCCATGGGCATCAGCCACACACGGACACCCGTGTCCTCAGCTGCAGGCTGGGGCGGGGCGTCTTGTCCCCTGGAACTCACAGGGTTTTGGAGGACACGAGCCCCAGCTCAGCTCATGTCAGCACCTCAGGTCCCCCGACACCCCAGTGCCCTGCGGGCAGCTGAGCCTGGACGCGCCTGCCAGCACAGGCCTGCCATGGGCAGCTCGCTGCCGGCGGGGCAGAGCCGCCCGGGGAGACGAGGCAAACCTCAAAGGCTTCCTGTGGTCTGTTCCGTGGGGATGAGCCACTCGCGCCAGGCCACGCCCTGCCCAGCCCAGAGCCACTTTCTCCATTCTTGAGGTTGACGTGTGTCTAGGAATGAGCAGCCCAGGTCCCCAGAGCTGCGTCTTGTCAACAGGGACCGCAAGGACAGACATGATCCAAGAGGCTCCTGTGCCATCCCAGCCCTGCTGGGGTCACACCCCCAAGTGCCCACAGCTGAGGCTAGCCCAGGAGGAGTGGGGTGCTGTGCAGAGTCCTAAAGAGGATTGGCCCCAAAGCCTGCTGGGGATGAGCCCTGACCACAGAAGGCTGAATGCGGCCATGCTGGGCTGGACACGCCCGGGAGGGCAAGCTGGGCCACGCTTAGCGCCTCTGCAGTTTTGTTTCAGTTTTTTTGGAGGCAGGGTCTCACGTAGCACAGGCTGGCCTCAAACTCAACTGTGCAGCTGGAGATGACCTTGAACTCCTGATCCTCCCGACTCCACCTCCAGAGTGCTGGGACGCCGGGTGTGTGTCGCCATGCTTGGTTTACGTGGTACTGAGGAGGGCGGAACCCAGAGCGCTCTCCAGAGTGAGACGCACCCAGCCCACGCTCTCACCGTGTTGCCCTGGCTGTCCTGGAACTCTCTATGTAGACCAGGCTGGCCTTGAATTCACAGAGAGCCTCCCGCCTCTGCCTCCTGGGACTGAAGGCGTGCAGCACCCAGTTTTTTGTCTGTCTGTTTTTGTTTTTAGGCAGCATCTCATGTAACCCTGACTCCTGGTCCTCCTGCTGGGATGGGGGCGTGGCCCACCATGCCCCCCACTCTCCCTTTTTTCCTCGGGGTCCCTAAGAAGTGGTCAAAGGTCGTACACACTGATAGCGAGATGTCAAGTGGGGTGCCCTGTGGGCTGTGGAGACGAGCAGGCTGTGCTGCCCCTGATGTCACTCGGGGGCACCCACCTGCTCTCTCTTGTCCCTGCCCTCAGGTGCACAGGATCTACCGTGGGGGTGGCGGAAGCCTCCAGAAGGCACAGACAGAATGGAGTGCTGGTACCTGGAGGAACCCACCATCGAGGGAGGCCCAGTTTAACAACTTCTCTGGGAACAGCCTGCCCGAGTATCCCACTGTCCCCAGCTACCCGGCCAGTGGAGGCCAGTGGCCTTAGGGGGCTGGCCGGCCCGGGGACACTGGCTCCATCTCCTGCCACCTTGGTGTCGAGGCCTGAGCCTCTCCTGGGGTCGCAAGTCCTCGGCCCTAGCCCTCAGCAAGCACTGCCCAGCAGACCTCGCCCACTGCCGTCCCCGCAGAGCCGGGCTGCCTGCCCTGTTCCCGCCCGGTGTGAGGCTAGGGGCCCACAGCTGCTCAGGAGAGGCCCCAGCACCGGCCGTCTCTGAGGTGTGTGAAGCTGACCCCAGAGCGGTAGTGTGGCCAGATGGGGCTGGACGGAGGCAGGAGTGTGGCTGCCGTGACTGCATCCTCTGCGGTACCCTCCGGTTCTCCCCTGCGCCCGTGGGGCCAGGATCCTGCAGCTGTCCTTGTCCAGGCCCTTGTGACAGAGATGCCTGCTGTCCCCTCCCCTCCACCGCCCGGGATCCTGAACAGACCCTGACCTGCTCCGGTGAGGCTGCTCTGGCTGCCAGGAGCCTCACCCCCTCCACGAGGGCAGCAACTGGAGGAGAGAGTCTGGCTCAGCGGCATGGCGGGCCGCATCCGCGGCCACAGAGCATGGCTGGACTGGGACAGAAGCCCCTGGCCTGCTGGAAGCGGAGCTGGGGGACAGATCAGTGCCTTTGAGAGAAATCTACTTCTTCCCCTCCGCCTTCTGCCTCCCGGGACAGCTGCGGCCTCACAGGAGAGCCAGGAGCCCTGGAATGCTCAGGGCCCCTCACGGTGCCCCAGCCAAGCCCCTGCGGCCCCCAGGCCTCCCCACAGGGCCGCTCCCTCCCGTGCCGGTGTCCTGCCAAGTTGCCTGGGCACCTGGCCCCTGCTCTTCATCCTGCACACTGAGCAGCCTTGCACCCTGAGGCCCCCATCTCAGAGTGGCACGGGGTGAAGCCAAGGGCCCAGCCACTGGGAACACACCCGAGCCGCTGCAGCTCCTCCCTGCCCACACCTTCCACCACGGTGCCAGAGTTGTTTTATGTGGGAATATCCTGGAAATAAATTCTCTTTCTGCAGCAGACTGTATTTGCGGTGTGGGACCGCACGTGCTGTGTGTGCATGCGTGTGTGCATGCGTGTGCATGTGTGCGTGAGCACGCGCAACTGTGTAGAGCCTGGAGGCTGATGTCAGGTATTCCCTTCCGTCGTGTCCGCCTGGTGTTCTGAGACGATCTCCCCTTGAAGTGGAAGCCCACAGATTTGGCTGGGCGGGTTGGCCGGAGGGCGCTAGGGTCGCTGCCTCTGCCTGCGCAGGGCTGGGGTTCTGGGCAAGCACCACGTCATGCTGTTTAAATGAGAGAGGCAGGCAGGTGAATGCATAAGCTGAGGGTTATCCTGGACTACATGGGGATCTGTCTTAGGCTTTGGACAAGGTGCCAGCAATCCAGAAACCTGAAAAGCACCCTCAGGTGGACACTTCCCAGAGCAGAGGGACATGGTCTGCTTTCCGTCTTGCCTGGTTTGCGCGCTCTTTCCCCAGGAGCGTCCATGGAAATGCGGTCTTTGCGGGGGCTGTTATGAGCCCGGCAGTAAGGCAGATCCTGGACACCAACTGACTGGCACCCTTCAAAGGCAGAGATCTGGAACAAGGGCCATGGAGGGGTGAGGGGTGATGTGTCCACAGGGCAAGGGCCCCGAGGGTCACAGGCCGCCACATGTCACTGGGAGCGGGCAGGGCTACAAAGTGGCTGCAGTGGGGCCAGCCCTCATGCACACAGTGGGTGCACATGTGCACCATGACACCCTTGTACACTGACTGTGGAGTTCTGTCCCACAGAATGGAGACAGACCTGTGTCCCAGCTCCGCTGTGCAGAGCTTGCCATGGGACACCAGACAACTGACCTGTAAGCTTGTGTCTACCCAGCTCATCACCACATGCAGGAGCGGAGCGGACACAGTGACCCGCAGTGACCCAGTCCACACACCCACCCCCCCATCTTCTCTTCCGCGGTTACAGTGCCACTCTGCCTTCAGCCACCAGGGGACACTCTCGACCTCTCTCAGACCAAGGGCTCTGCGGTCCCCTGCAGGCTCCTAAGGCTGTCCTCAGAATGCGGTGGCCATGGCCCCGCCTCACCACACAGCTTGTCCTGTGCAGCCTTCCTTACGGCTGCATGCATCGGACTTGTGGACATCTGGACTTGCTTAGGTTATAAAGGAGCATGTTGGCAGTTGGAGTTAGCAGTTGGTTGGATGGTTTGAAGATGTTAGTGCAGTTCAGCTAGTTCTCACTGCAGTTCCTGTTAGCCAAGCCAAGGACAGCCAAAAAGGGCAGTCAGTGGATTTCTTTTTCTATCTTTAAAGGCCGTAAGCAAGTGCAGTGAGGATTTCTCTCTTTCATTTCTATCTTTTTAGAGCTAGAGGGGAAAAAGAGAGCACAGTGGGAATCTGTTACAAGTTTGGAATCAGTTACAAGACAGAAATCTGTCACAGTAGCAGTTGGGGCAAGAGAACAGGCTTCAGTTACACTGTAGATCAGGCTGGTCTTGAACTCACAGAGACCCACCTGCACCTGCCTCCCTAGTTCTGGGATTAAAAGTGTGTGCCACCAACAACAAACACCCTGACAAGCATTTGTTCTTCATTGGTGCATTCCATTCACCTCTGCTTCCTGGTGCCCTCTTTACCTCTTCTGCTGGCTGGCTGGGATGCTGGGGACACTGTATAAAACATATTCATCTCTGAAGCAGGAAGGGGTTCCACCACTGACTGCTAACCTGGAGCCTTCTCTCCAGAGTTCTCCTTTAGGCCTGTTCCTCTGATTTTCAGAAAGCTCTATAATGTTTTAAAATGGGGAAATAGAGGAAAGTTACAGAATTAACTGTCGTCAGAATCTGGAAGCAGAGGGGCTACCCTGCCAGAGTTTACCTTTCCCCAGGATGGTAGGAGGATAAACTGTATGGCCTTTTCCCTACCATGCAGACATCACCAATCACCAATCAACCACTCAATCTAATGGGCTCTTATCTCCAGTGCTGTGAACTGGGGCAGACATCACTAATCAATTGATGAATAGATGATTTCCTCCATGCTTTGTAACAGGCATTAGCAATCAATCTTCCAGACGACAATGCCCGCCATTCTGTGCATAGGATAGGCATCACAAATCACTTGATGAATGAATGATATCTTTATTCTTTGCACAGAGCAGAAATGAGCAATTAATGTCACGGCCTGAGATGCCCTCCTCCACTGTGTGTATAGGGCAGGCATCAATAATCAAGACAGTTAATGATTCCCTCCTCTCAGCACAGGTCAGACATCACTAGCCAGTATCAGTGATGGTCCTGCTCCTGTACATAGGGCAGAACAGGAGTCAAGTGGTATCAAGAGGAAACTACACAACTGCACGGCAGCTCGATTCCAACTCAACATGGGACTTCCTGAAGGACACCTGCAGGCACATCGGAAGACAAGGCGAACCCTGCGGGGCAGCAGCACCTCCAGCCCGGGGGTTAGCTGGGACTCTACCCTTGGAGCAACGTCAACACACCTGTGGCCTCTGTCTTCAGGGCGGGTTCCTGCCTGACAGCCTGGACTGTCCGTCCCCTCAGAGGGCAACTGCCATGGCTGGTGAGCAAATGGCACCCTGCTGCTCCATGAGGAAGCCATTTGTAAGCAGAGCCTCCATGAATACCAGTGCAGATGTGGACAGCTGTCACCTGCTCGGTGACCTAAGCCTGCTGCTGGGGACAGGTGGTAGTCAGGACCAGGGGGTCCTTCCTGCCTCCTCCAGCTGCTGGGTCTCCTCACACACAGGTGACTTAGGGCTTCCTCTGTGAGAACATCACAATCTCAGCATCTGGGCTGGGGCTCAATGGGTAGTGTTCACCTAGCCCCCAGCCCTCAGTAGGTCAGGAGTTCAAAGTCATCTTCTCCTGCATATGAGGTTTTAGGCCAGCTTGGACTACATGAGATCCTGTGTGTGTGTGTGTGTAACACACATATACATTAGATGTATATATAACGTATAAAATCGTATGTGTATACATATACACATATGTATACATTTTACATATATACATACATATTACACATCTACACATATATATACACACTACATACAGACATACACACACATGTATTGCCAGGCTTAGTGGTGCACACGCCTATGTAGGAGGCAGAGGCAGATGGAGTTCCAGGCCAGCCTGGTCTACAGAGTAAGTTTCAGGCCAGCCAGAGTTATACAGTGAGATCCTGTCTCAAAAGACAAACACAAAACCCTTGCTTGGTGGGATGGCTCAGGGGGTCGGGTACTGAGGGGGCCTGCAACCTGCGTTCAGTCCCTGGACCCCACAGAAACCCGGAGGAAGGGCCGACTCCATGACGTTGGTCTCTTTCACATGTGCCCTGTCATGCACATGGGCACACACACATGAACAACAGTAAACATTTAAAAATATCCCAACATCTGCTGAGCAAGGCAGTGCACATCTTATCCCAACACCCAGGAGGACCCGCGCTACAGAGAGCCAGGCCAGTCCGGGGCCATACAGTGAAACCCCGTCTCAACACACGAAGCACAGCAAGCAAAACACAACAAATAAAATGGTTTGAGGGAGGAAGGGGGGGAAGGGAATACCAACATTCCAGAAAAGTCCAAGTGAGCTGGCTGTTGGCCAAGCTCCATGTAATCATGAACAGTCCACTTCCGGAAAGTTCCATCTCATGACAAAGCCCCTGTAGCCCAGGCTAGCCTTCTCCTGAGTGCTGTGATGACAGGTTGTTTGCCCACTGCTCCCTCCTCAGGGTTCCTGGGTTCATGGTGAGCCGGTCAGAAGGCGGCAGGCTGCGGCTGGGTGCCAGAGGGCACCATCTGTTCCTTCTGCGCCACACACAGGCCCTGCACATAGTGGGGACGCAGGTGGCAGTGTTTCACTCGTGCTTGGATGGATACACCCGCACGCACACACCACACACACACCCCGCACACACCCCCACACACACACCCGCACACCCACCGCAGACACACCGCAGACACACCGCACACCCACCGCACACACACCCACCGCACACCCACCGCACACACACCACACACACACCACACCCGCACACCCGCACACCCACCGCAGACACACCGCACGCACACACACCCCGCACGCACACCCCGCACACCCCGCACACATGCACACCCCCCGCAGACCCACCGCACACACACACACCCGCACACCCACCGCAGACACACCGCACACACACACCACGCACGCACACACCGCACACACGCACACCCCGCACGCACACACACCCGCACACCCACCGCACACCCCGCACGCACACACACCCCGCACACCCCCCACACACACACCCGCACACACACACACCCCGCACGCACACCCCGCACACACGCACACCCCGCACGCACACACCGTACACCCCGCACACACACACACCCGCACACCCACCGCAGACACACCGCACACACACACCACGCACGCACACACACCCGCACACCCACCGCAGACACACCGCACACCCCGCACACACGCACACCCCGCACGCACACACCGTACACCCCGCACACACACCCCGCACACCCACCGCAGACACACACCCGCACACCCACCGCAGACACACCGCACACACACACCACGCACGCACACACCGCACACACACACACCCCGCACACACGCACACCCACCGCAGACCCACCGCACACCCCGCACGCACACACCGTACACCCCGCACGCACGGACACCCACCGCAGACACACCGCACACACACACCCCGCACACCCCGCACACACCCCGCACACACACACACCCGCACGCACACACCGTACACCCCGCACACACCCCGCACGCACACCCCGCACACACGCACACCCCGCACACCCCCCCACACACACCCGCACACCCACCGCAGACACACACCGCACACACACACCACGCACGCACACACCGCACACACACACACCCCGCACGCACACACACCCGCACACCCACCGCAGACACACCGCACACCCCGCACACACACCCGCACACCCACCGCAGACACACCGCACACCCCGCACGCACACCCCGCACACCGCCGTGTCCTGGGGAGCGGAGGGCCTGCTGTGCGCCCGCCGGGCCTGGCGCGCGGAGGGCAGACCGACGGCCCGCCCGCGTCACAGCGGCCGGGGAGGCCGGCCGGGCCTGCGGCGGACGGCCGAGGGTCCCGCCATCCTGCGCCGGAGGCGGAGCCCGCCCCGGACGCGCGGCCTGGCGCTGACCGTCCGCCGTGCCGACCACGGATCTTAGGGCATTCTCTTCTGTGGAAGCAACTTCCGGGTCCGGGCGCCAGACACCCCCGCCCCCACCACCAGGGACACCACGCCCCTCGACACCACCCCCGTGACGTCGGGTGGCGAGACAGTGACGTCACAGACACCGCGGCGGGTTGGCGCCGCGGAGGCCGCCACGCGTCTCCATGGCAACGGCAGGGCGAGGGCGGCCCGGCGGATTCCGTACACCCCGCCCCCACAGGGTGGGGCCGCTGCTGGTCCTATCCACAGCTGAGGTACGCTCCCGCAGCCGCCGGACTCCGGCGTCCCCGCGGACCCGCAGCCGGGCGGCTTCGGCTGGGTCCGCAAAGCGCGGCGGCCGTAGTGTGAACACCCCCTCGCCCACGGGCGCCGTCGCAAAACGGCGTGCCCGCCACACGGCCCCGCCCCTGCCTTATGGTAAAGCTGCGCTCCCGCCTCCAACCTACGCCCCAGTGTGGTAAAGCTCCGCCCCACAACTAGGCCACGCCCCTGCCCAACGAAAAGCGCTCTCGTACCTCAAGGCCTTTCCCCTATCGCGTCGTTAAAGTTCCACGCCCACCGTCAAGCCACACCCCAGCAGCATCGTAAAGCTACGCGTTCGCTCCTAGGCCACGGTTCTGAGCGTCGTAAAGCTCCGCTCATTTCTCAGATACCCTGCCCACATTGTCGCAAAGCCCCGCCCCGCTCTTGCGCAAAGCCACGCCCCGTCCCAAAGGCCACGCCCCGCGCTGTGACGAGAGCAGCGCGCATGCCTCCCGCGGCTCGGTGGCGCCTGCGCAGTGGCACGCGCAGGCCGCCGCCCCCCGCTGGCCGACGCTGGCGGCGTAAGGCGCGCGGGGGCTCCCCGGAGCGGGCGCGGCGGAGCGGCGGAGCCCGGCCCTCTCCGCCGAACATGCCGAGGCCGGCCCCGGCAGCGCGGGAGCCGGATCGGGGGCCCGAGCCGGAGCGCGAGCGTGCGCGGGGCC
Organism: Cricetomys ansorgei; assembly: GCA_026225945.1. Taxonomy (NCBI): domain Eukaryota; kingdom Metazoa; phylum Chordata; class Mammalia; order Rodentia; family Nesomyidae; genus Cricetomys; species Cricetomys ansorgei. The sequence continues at coordinate 383,761 of JAMJFZ010004123.1, forward strand.
CGGAGCGGGGGACTCCGCGCTGCTGAGCCCGGCCGCCGCCGCCCGCGGGCCCCAGACGGGGCGCAGGTAACGTTGTGCGCGTACGGCCGGCCGCGCCCCACCCCCGCCGCGCCGCGACCCCGTGACCCCCCCTGGCCCCGGATGACCCCCATCTCCGCACCCGGGCGAGCACCGTCCTCACCCTGCCGTTCCCGACTGGTGCTCGGACCTCGCGACCCCCACTTCCGGTCAGCCCGCCTCGGTGTCCCTCACTCTCCGACTCCACCTTTGATCCGGCTCTCTGATCCCTGAGTTCCCGTGTTTTCCTGATTCCCAGGTGCTCAGCTCACCTGCGACACCCAGGCGCCCCCACTTCCGGTCACCCTCTTCCTCGGACCCCCGTCCTGCCTCAGTGTCTCCCATACTCTTATCCGACCCGTGACCCCGCGCTCGGCCCCCCGGTTCCCCGCGTCTCTTCCCCAGGTGTTCGGGCGCCCGCAGCCTCCACGCGCCCCTAGTCCCCCGTGCCCCTCCTTGTCCCCAGAGCCCCTGGCCACCTGGGCTCGGGCCTCCTGCCGCCGGGGCCCGGCTCCGGCCTCTCCACACCCCAGCCCTTCTCCCTGATGTCCACTCTAAACCGCTGTGGTCCCGACGGTTTTGCTGGGGGAGAAGAGCCGGGGGGCTTGGGCACAGGGACAGAGGGTTCTGTCTCGGTGGAGGGGAGACCTGTTGCAGGGAGCTGCTTGCGAACTCTGGGCCCAGCTGCTGGCGCCCTCCCCCTTCCGCTCTGGCCACCGGCTTTGTTTTCCGGAAACACACGGATCAAGGCAGGAGGGGTGAGATGTCTGAGCTTGCCAGTCCTCCTCTGCTCCAACTTTGCCCACGGGTGACTTTTTCAATAGGAGACAGGAGCAGAGAGAATGTCTGCGGGGAGGGGTCTGCTCTGGTGACCTAGGCCAGACCCTGCGTCTTGGTTGGGGGGGCGCTCGTTAGCATCTCGGTGGCCTCCGGATGGCGGTTTGCAGGAAGCTGCCTGGGGGTTGGTGTGTAGGTGGAGGCTCGGAGACTCTCTGGGCTACAGTCTGCTCACCCAGTCCATCATTCCGGGCTCTGCAGGCTGATGGGGGTCTTTGTCTAGGAGCCTCAGCGGGTGTCTGTGGCCTGGGGACTCTGGGAGCTGGTGGGTGGAAGGCCTGGAAGCCTTGTTGTTGTTGGAGAAACCCCAGCTGCCCACAGGGACCATGTTGACCAGTCAGGAGCAGGGGTAGACACCTGGCCTGCCTGGGGTCTTGGGTGTAGAGAAGGATGTTGCAGGCAGGTTCGCGAGGGGGAAGTGCTCGGTTGTCTCCAGTGTTTCTGCTGGAGCTGTGTGGTGCTGGCTGGTGGGTCTCCCAGGAGATCACAGGCGCATGGCGCCTGCTGTGGTCTCCAGGACATGACCAGACACTGTTTAGTCTCTCCTCTCCCCACAAAGGTGAGCCCCCAGTGCTTTCTGGGAGACAATGGGAGGGGACCTGAGGGACTGCATAAGAGAGCTAGGGACCCCCAGGGAGGGCCATACCCAGAGGCTCTGAAGCCAAGCAAGTCTCCAGGGCCAGCCTCAGACAGGTGGGGCAGGCTCTCTGCGCCCACGGTACCAACGAGGCTGTCCTGAGCATGCCTCTGGTGCTGCTGGCCCTGCCCAGAGGAGAGGTGGCCTCTCTGCTTCAGATGATCACTGTGGGCTCCAGGCACGTCCTGGAAGCCAGGCAGGCAGTGCTCTCCACCGGTGTGTGGGACCCACTGTGAATTTCTTTGAGTTACCTGTGACTTCTCTCGTCTGTAATTACACGGTAATCACATCCGGGAGGAGGAAGTAGGTGAGGCTCTTGGTAATTGAAGAGCTTCCACTTGTGTGACCCAGCTTTGGGGAAGCCAGTGTGCTGATTTGTGACTTGGGACAAACATGTGGCATGCAAGACCGAGGCAGGGGGCCGCTCGTGTTTGCGGGGGACTTACGGACACCCGATGCTCGCCAGAGCAGCAGTGCAGACAGAAGCTGTGCTGCAGGATAGATAGGTGGTGTTTGTTCCATGTGTGACTCCTACCCACTCAGAGTCACCTCAGAGCCCCCCCAGGCCCCTCCCACCGCCAGCAGCCAGTATCCTTTCTGCAAGGGGCTGGAGACCTTTGAGGTCCTGCCCTGGGCAGTGTGGTGGGCCAGGCAGGAGGAGAGGGCCTGTAGGCTGCGGCTGTGACCAAGTGCCATGCAGTATGAACTTTGATGTCTAGATGGTGTGGGACAGACCCATGGCTTTCTTGTAACCTGGGGGACAGATGGGCCCCAGTCCTGGGGCTGCGTCACGGTGGGAAGTGGCTTCATGCAGGTTCCCCGCACATCTGACGTCCATTAGCTTGGGGGCTGTGCTCTTCTGACTGGGCATCAGCTTGCAGGGTGGTACTGGTGCAGTCCTGGGCATGAGGTACACAGAGGTGCCCCCACACTCAGCCGAGGGCTGGGAGGACCCGAATCTGCCGTTAGGGGGTGGCTTGTGTGGTGTCATGAGGCCTACGGTTCCTCTTGTAGAGGGGACGACCTGTCCAGCGTAGGATCTGAGGTCTGGCTGCCTGGAGTTAGTGACCTTGTGGACCTGGGGGCGCTATGACCCCTGAGGAAGCCCCTGTGTTGTGTGGCCCTGTGGGTTGGAAGGATGCACACTGTCACCTATGCTACTTCCAGAGGCCGGGCTAGCAAACAGCACTTGTATGGGGACCTGTCCGTGAACTGCTCTGACCTCGGAGTCCAGGTTGTCCCCATCCTGTCCCCAGGAGGTCATGTTCACTCTGGAGGCACAAAGCAGGGGTGTGACCTCAAGGCTTGGTGTTAGGGAACCTCAGCAAGTCCATACACCGCTCCTGAGACTTAGAAACATACCCGGGGTGTGTGGGTGGCCTCCTGGTCACCCAAGGAGATGGTCCCTGGCTGCTGACACTTGAGTGGGACAAGATGCCAAGGCCTATGGGGACAGGTAGGGCTGTCAGACCCTGCCAACTCTTCCCCTCTCTCCTCCGTCCTGTACACTGCCCTGTCACCGGGATGTGCCGAGCCCAGAGCCACAGCTGCCAGATATGCACGTGTCCCTCTCTGTTCCCATGTCTGTGGCCACTGCCCCCATGAGGCCTCCACAGTGGCTCCTCTAGGACAGCCGCTGTTCATGGGATCCCTCAGGGCCTGGAGGCAAAGGAGCAGGCCCTGGTGCCCAGTCCCACCTGGTGATGGCGTGAGACAGAGTGATGGTTTGCCTTTCACAGCTTCTGATCAAGAAGACCCCAGTCTGTACTCTCGAGTGGGGGCTCCCCTAGAGGCTGGGTGTCACGGACGGCCACCCATCTTCCCCTCTCTGAAAGAGGCCCTCCACCCTGGAGAATTGGTCTCATTTGGGACTTAGTGGTCAAGGGGCCATTCCTGCTGGTCAGCCTCCATTCCCCTCTGAGCCGCCTTCAGGTTACAGGGCTTCCTGCCCACACTCTCACTCCTTGGACAGCTCAGCGCCATAAGCCTAAGACAGGTCGAGGTCACATCCTTTTAAATGGCAGATCTTCCAGAGCCTTCTGATGCCTGGCAGGGTCCGGCGGAGCACACAGCCCCACTTGGAGTCTTCAGAGCCCAGGGGCAGGGCTGTCCCCATGTGGGACTGTGCAGGCCCATGGCGGCAGGGCAGGAACCAGGGACCTCCTCGGTGATGGGGGACAAACAGGTGCTGGTCTGGCTGGACCTGGAGCTGAGAGGTATGATTAGGGTCACCAAGAAACTCCAGCCCAGGTGCCAGCCATGGACTCCCTAGAGGCCCCCGAGGGCACGCCACAGCTGGGGCTCAGACCCATGGGAGAAGAAACCCTGTCTCGTTTCTTTATTTTGGATTTTTGAGAGGCAAGGTCTTAACATGGATTAGGCCGGACTCGAACAGCTGGGCCTCCTGGTTAATCTCCTGAGTGCTGACACCGCCATGCATGGCTCTCTCGATGCAGGGCCTTGTGTGTCTCAGGTGTACTCATGGGTGGGTGGCGTATGCCGTTGCGTGCCTGTGGCAGTCAAAGAACAACTCGGGGAGTCGCTTCTCTCCTGGCACGTCTGCTTGTGTTTTGACACCGCTCTCTGTGACCCTGGCTGTCTTGGAGCTCGCGTGCACCAGAGTGGCCTCCTCCTGTGTCCATACGGTTCCCAGTGAGCGAACTCAGGTTGTCAGACTTCTCTGTGAGTGCTTTATTCTCTGAGCCATCTCACCGGCCCTGTTTGGTTTTTTTGAGACAGGATTGCAATGCTGTATAGCCAAGGCTAGCCCTGAACTCACCATATAGTCCAGGCTGGCCATAAACTCGTGCCTGCCTCAATTCCCTGAATACTGGGACTTAGGTCTGTGCTACCACACCCAGCAAAACTGACATTGAGCCCAGCTGTAGGTTTTTGATGCAGCGTCCCAGGTAGCCTAGGCTGGCCACATGTAGCTGTGGCTGGCCTTGAACTCTTGGCTCCTGGGATTTTGGTTTGTGCATGTTCCCCCTTGGTTACAGTAGGGAAGATTGGTGGGACCCCTGGGGTAGCTAAAGGAACCCCTACCTCAGGATTAGGCTTCGCGGGTGTGTATGCAGGTTGGGGGTCATGGGAAGCAGGACCACAGGGCAGGTTGTGCCAGGAGCCCTGGAATCTGCGCTGCCCCAGGGGCTGTGCTCAGAGTGGCTGGGGCCCACAGGGCTAGCAGGTGGCGTGCGGCCCCAGGGCGTTGGCCTGTGCTTCCTTTGGGGGCATGCCCTGCATGCTCCTGGGAAATCTGCGGACTGCCCTTGGCTGTTGAATTGGGCCCCTGAGAGGAGGCGTGGCCTGGGTAGGGCCTGCTGGGCAGACTCTGCTTCACCCAGTGCTGGCCTCGCTTTATCCAAATGGAGGCTGGATGTGTGTGCTTGGGCCTCTACAGGCTGACTGTGGGGGACAGTCCTGCTGTCCTGGTCTGTGGGTGCCTCCCGGATGGGTGCCCCCTCAGAGGTGAGGTTTGTGGTCACCTTCACCTGTAGCAGAGTGTACAATTCTGGGCTGCCACCCTATCCACCCTCCCTCACCCCCCCGCTGCCTACCTCAGTATACTGCTGCTATTATTGGCATATACCTGTCTCCCCGACATGTAGGATGCTGAGACAGGAGGGCCGGCAGTTCTAGGCCAGCCTGGGTAAAAGTACTGGGGAGACAGTGGTAAAGCACCCGCCGAGCTCAGGTCCCCGGCCGTGAGGTGAGGCTGGGTTCGCACACTGAGCTGACTCTGCTAGTTAACGTGGCAAGCTCTGGGTTCAGGTGAGGTGGACAGTCACCAGGGAAGACACTCAGCCCTTTACACAGCCCGTGGTGCGCGCACGTGCGCGCGCACACACACACAAACACACACAAATGCACATAAACCAGTCCACACTGGCTCATGCCTGGAAGTCTAGCGGTTGGGGACTGAGGCAGTATTGCTGCGAGTTCAAGGCCAGCATGGGCTACACAGACTCCATCAGAGTCTTCAGTGACCATTCCTGGTAACACTTCCAGAGCGCCCAGTGGATAGTCCGCCCTTCACCCCAGGATCTCCTGCCAGGTGGACACCTGTGGCTGAGTTGTCTTCTCTTGTGTGGGGTTGGTCTAACTCCCATGAGAGCTGATGGTCCACACGGTCATCTGGCATGGAACTGGGGCTTGTGCTCACAGCTTGTATTACGGAAAGCGTGGGAAGGCATGATGGTGCCATCACATGAGTCTGTGGTCAGTGGTCAGGGTCCGTGTGCAGACTCGGGGACCTGGCCATGTCTGTGGACATGACAGAGATGGCAGCTTCCCATGGGTCTTCAGGACTGACCTCGGCACTGTGGCGGACCCTGGGCTGAATGGCTCTGGGCTCTGTGGGTGTTGAGCAGCACCTTCACCTCTACTCACTCCGTGCTGGACTCCCCGTGGTGATGGCCACCCCGAGTCCCCAGACATGGCCCATCGTCTCCTAGGAGCAGAGTCTCGGAGATGCCGTGGAGCCCAAAAGGCTCTGTACCCCACAGTCGCCTACCCCCGTAGCAGCTCACATGAGCGCAGACAGTGCTGGGTCCTCAGCGCAAGGAGCCGGGGTCTCCCGGGCACTGTGTCCTGGCGGAGGGCGTTCTGCTGGACTGGTGGGTGCAGGAGGTGAGGCCCTGCCCTCTGCTGCCCACCTGGCCTTCAGCCCACTCTTCAGTCTATGCCACAGAGGTACTTGGGGGTCAGAGTGCACACTGGCTGGCGGGTCCATCACCACCTGTCATCCCTCCTGAGTGCACCTGGATTTCGGGGTTCTGGGATGCAGCTTCCTGTGGGTCCCCGTGCTGCCCAGTGTCAGCGCTGTGTCCACTTGTGTCAGTGTGTTCGAGCACCAAGGTCACTGCAGCCAAGGTGGCTGAGGCTGGGCTTGGCCTCCCCCTCCACTGACTGTTGGCGGGTCCCCAGCTGGTCCCAGACCCTCACTGGCACAGGCACACACGCATGCGCACAGGTCTTCTCAGAGCTGTGATGCAGCCTCGGCCTTTATGTGGGCCTTGTCTGCCCAGCTGCTGTTGCTGAGGTCCACACAGCAGTGAGCCCAGGCTCAGCTGCCATGCGGGAGCACTCCCAACACCCTGCCGCCAGCGTGTCTCCCCGTACCTATGGCACAGTGACAAGCCCCGGAGTGGGGAGCCGTGGTGACATCCGGGTGCCTTTCTCCAGAGACGAGGTCTGAGAAGTCCCCTGGCCATTGCATGGGCCTGGGTAGGAACCCCAGGCCTCTCCCCTCTGCCACTGCCGTCAGCCTCACGGGACGGGCACGTGTTCCTGTTGTCATCAGATCCCGATATAATGCACAGCTCCTTGCTGATCAGGCTCCTCTCCTGTCTTGACTGGAACCCCAAGTTCCATTATTCTCAGTATTGGGGAGTCCTGGAGTGTGACAGCCCGGGTCTGTGAGGAGCGCAGGTGTAGTAGCTTCTGGGCTGCAGCCCAGATCCCCACCCACTTGCCGGGCTCCTGGAGGCGGGGTGAGGGTGGTGTTCCTGCTTGTCCCCTCAGGTAGGTACCAGGGTCTAGCCTGGGAACTGCCAGTGACGTCAGCCAGGGACTGTGACATCACTGAGTGGAGATGCAGAGAGGGGGCCTTGGGGGGCCTCCAGCAGGGGAGCAGCCAGGGCGCTGGCAAGATGGGGGACCCCAAAAAGAACACGGCAGGTGTGTGCTGGGGCCTTGCAAGGAGGGGTGCGCGTCTCTGATGGGAGGCCGGTCTGCTGTCGGTCAGCTCCCTGAGCAGTGAGCCCCTGTGGCTGGCTTTGAGGCCTAGTCTTTGTCCAGGCCAGCCCAGCGTTTCTCCTAAGCCTGGACTCACCCCAGGGACAGGCTCCTGTGAAGGAAGAATCGGGCTCTGGGCCTTGTGGGTCGGGCCGGGGAGGCTTCCCTCCTTCCAGGGGCTCTATTTTTAGCTCCTCAAGCTTCAGCTGAGGCCACGGTGGCATTGCCTCTTCTCCGGGGTCTCAGGGTCACTCCACACATACTCAGGCGTTTCTGAGACACCTCAGCTTCTTGGCATAGCGCTGTCGGAGGGTTTTAGTGACCCTCCATATTGAGTGACAGCCGTCTGGTGGTGTCCTCACTCTCGGTCTCCACTGACTGTTGCATAGCCCATGTCTGCACAGCACTTCTTGTGAGTGAGGAATGCGGGGTTTAGTCTGTCTTGGGGCAGCCCTCAGGTCATGCCCACCATCCCCCATGGTGGTGGCTCCGCCTTCAGCTCCTCAGCCTAACCACCTCCCCTGACCCCGTGGTGCTGATGTAAGGCAGGCAGTGGCTGTTGTGGTGTTCCCAGCTGTTCTGTAGGATGCATGGGGACAGTTGATGGACAGGTGACTCTCCTGTCCCCTGGCTGCCCTGGGAAGGCTCTGGTTCAAGGCCACAACAGTGGAGTGGGCCTGCTTCCTCCTCTGGCCTGCCTGCTTTGAGCCTGCCTGTGGCTGGTGACCTGTGCAGAGTCCTCCCCTTCCAGCCTGCAGGTGCCCTGTCCCCACTACACACGTCTGAGCTGGCCCGAGCCTCCAGAGCAGGCTGTGTGTGTCCCACCAGGGTCTCGCCCTTTGCACATTATAGATGGGCTACGGAGCCAAAGCCCTGCACTGAGCCCAGACGCCTCATGGGGGGCTTGTGTGTTCGGTTGTGAGGCCTGGGGATGTGGGCCTCAGTGGGCAGCTCTGCAGGTCACAGGTTCGCAGCCATCCGGCTGAGGAAGGCTGCAGGCCCAATCCCTGTCCCCTTGGGTTAGGGGCTCCGCTCCCCAGAAGGCAGGGATGCTCTCTCTCCTATGCCACTATCAGGTGCCTTTCTCTCCAAGGAGAGGCCCTGCTGCCTCTGGTGGCCTAGGGTGCCCCACATCCACGTGTGACATGGGCTTGCGTGGGTGGTGGCACCACCCCTTTCCTAACATGGGTGCCTCTGTTCCTACTCTTGCATCTGACACAGCAGATGTCCACGCTCTAGGTTCTCAGGTGCCAGTGCTGCCTGTTCCGCCCAGCCTCCCACCCAGCTGGGTCCCATGGTGGGGACTTGATCTGTCAGAGGGTGCACTTGGGGCAGAGCACTGGGGTGAACACACCCAACTCCCTAGGCTGTGCTCACGGGTGTCTATGGCCTGCCTGGGGACTGGAGGGGTGTGGAGCTCCACAGCAGTACAATCTGGGACTGGCTATCTTTGCCTGTCTGTGAACACGTCACCCTGAGATGCTCTGTCCCTGGATGGCGCCTCCAGAGGGGTACTGGGGGCCGGGTCTAGCCCCTGAGGGGTGCCTGTGTGCCTGCAGTTTTTTAAGTTACATCGTATTTATTTAGCATGTGTTTATAGAGGGAGTGTGTATACCTCCCCATGTATGTGGAGGTCAGAGGACAACTTGTGGGGGTCAGTTACCTCCTTCCTGGATCCCAGGGGTGAAACTGGCCATCAGGTTCAGCAGCAGGCAGCTTTGCCTACCGAGCCTTCAGCCTGTTGGCTCGTGTTGCTGTTTTTGAGAACAGGGTCTCATGTGGCCCAGGCTGGCCCTGAACTCCTGATCCTCCCTGCTTGTGTTGAGGTGATGTGTGCATCTCCACATTCCGAGTGTGTTTGGAATGGAACCCAGGTCTTGCTGCCTGCTAGGTGAGTGCTCTGCCCACTGAGCCACAGCTCCGTAGACACTTCTGCTGGGAAGAGAACCCATTAGTCATGCACGTCATGGTGCCCGTATGTGTGGACACAAAGGCTCTGGAGGGAGTATTCTCAGTGATGATTGCCCAGGTGTGTCCCCTGCTAGGTGAGAGGGAAGCCTTCTGCCGCTACCAGGCTCATCTGGCCTGGTGTCCTCTGCCAGTCTCCTGCCTCCACATCTGTCTCCACCATCCTCAAGGCCCACAGCGCTGGTACCTGGTGGTGAGTCTTCAGGCTTGCCTTCCGCCCCCTAGTGTCCCTGTGAGGAGACAGACAGGATTTGGCCCAGCCTACTGCGACCTCAGCGGCAGCTCCTTAAGTCTTGTTCCCCCCCCCCCCCCCATGGTGGGGAGGGTAGGACCTGAGACTGGCCTGGCTACCCTAGGTTATAGTAGTACGCTGCCATGACGGCTTACCAAGAGAGACAAGGAGGCATTTTCATAAGTGGAAGCCCTGCCAGACCTCAGCAGAGGCAACCACCATGGTTGCAAGCACCATACTGGACAGTGGAACCCCCTAGCGCCTGTGTCTATTGATTCAGAACTCCTGAGGAGTTCTACTGATGGCAGGTGCACACCATCAACACTCTTAACGGCCCCCACAGAAATCCGACACCTACAGACAATACGAAACGCCAAGACCTAAGCAGCACCTCACCCAACAGTGCACAAAACAATACTTTAAACACAAAATAAACGACACCGGGGTGCTGGGCATAGCTTTTGTGGGTGTCCTAGGTGGGGTGCAGATCCTTGGTGGCCTTTGACGTCATGTGGTTTGGGCCACTATGAGCCAGAGGTGACAGAGGCACTTCTGGGATCTGGCCTCCATCCCTGTGGGACACACAGACCCCATAGCCAGGGTCCTGCAGTGTGAGTCTGAGCTGGAAGCAGGCCTCACACCTGGATTTTTCCAGGGTCCCTACTGCATGCCCAAATAAGAGGTTGCACTTTTCCATCGGAGATCTAAGCTGGCTGCCCAGGGCTCCCCTACACCCCAGCAGTGGGCTAGTGTGTGTGGGTGCGCTGGGTGGTGCCATGGTCACTGTGGTCTCTGGTCACTCGCTGTGTTGGCTGGCTGACTACCCTAGGCCACAGAATAAGGCCTTTTGGTGTAAGACTGCCTCAGTGAAGTGCTTGGCCCAAAGCAGGGAGACCTGGGTGTGACCCCAAAACTTGTATCAAAGGCAGATACGACAGACCCATCTCGAGAGATCGTGGACAGCCTGATCCTCATAGTGAGTTTTGGGGTAGCCAGACCTGTAATCCTGTTGCCAGGGAGAGACCTTGACTCAAGACAGTGGCCAGTGCCTGATAACCAGCACCTGTGGCAGACCTGGCCTTCACAGCTGCCTGGGCACGTGTTACACGTATGCACACATGACACCAGCATGCAGATACAGAGCGCCACGTCTGTAGTTGGACAGTGAGGTCACAGCAGTGCCGGAAGGGTCCTGGTGTGCGCTGGGTCTTGGGTCATGCTGAGACAACGGGGCAGCCGCGTCCAGGCATTCTGAGTTGCTGGCAGGCCATGGAACGCAAATGGGAGAGACCCACTATGGCTTCTAGCACTGGAGATTCCGCCTTCTCCCGGAGGTGGGGCTGAATGGGGCTGCGTTCTTGGCCTAGCAACCCCTGTACCTGCAGAGGCCGGGGTCGCCCGTCGAGTCGGTCAGGCTGGGCTCTGTATGCTCCAGGCCCCCGGGGCTCCTGCAGCTGACCGTGCCAACCAGAAAGCATACAGGGCTCTGGGGCCAGAGGACGCAGATGGGGCAGAGGGTGGGCACCCACTGCCCGGGCCCACCAAGCCCTCCTTGTTGATCCAGCGCTGCTGGCCATGCGGCCGCCTGCTGTGTAGCTGGAGTCTCTTACCTGCCATCTGCTGGACCTAGCGCTCTCTTGTGGCTTTAGCCTTCCACGGGGCCTGTGCCACCCACTGGCATTGTCTTGTGTCAAACAGGGCACGTAGCCATGGCACTCGCTGTAGCCCCTTCCCAGGGTCAGCAGGGCATGTCTTCTCCTGGCTGAGGTGCCAGTCTTGCTCAGACCTTCAGAAACCCCTGCGAGAGCATGCCACCCATTCTCCGCTAACCCATGCCTCTGTTTCTTCACAGCTGGGCGTCACGAGATTTAAGGCGGTGGGACCTGTTGGCAGAATGTCTTCTCTCCCTGCAAGTGACCCTGAGGCCACCATGATGAGCACCACGGCCGGGCCCGCAAGCGCACCCGGGTGTCAATAGCCGGGAGCCTCGGGGCCACTGGGCACAATGGTGTACTAGGCCGGGCGCGAGCTCAGGTTTCGCACTCGGATCTCACGGCAGAGTCACCGTGGAGAGGCCAGGGTACCACAAACTTATGGATTTTGACAAGAAAGGAGGGAAGGGGGAGTTGGAGGAGGGCCGGAGAATGTCCAAGACGGGCGCAAACCGGAGCAACCACGGCGTGCGCAGCTCGGGGACCAGCTCAGGGGTCCTGATGGTGGGCCCCAACTTCCGAGTCGGCAAGAAGATAGGCTGTGGGAACTTCGGAGAGCTTCGCTTAGGTGAGTCCCGCCCACACCGTCTTTGAGGAGCCCTGGCTTTGTGTTGGGACCCTGCAGGTGGCAGGGGAGGGGCTGTGCGGTGGCGGTCACCCCCGCGTCTGAGCTGCAGGCCTGTTCCAGGGGCTGATGTCCCCTGGAGTGTCCATCCAGGCACAGGGCCCGTGCTGAGTCCTCCGGATGCCCTTTTCTTAGGAGGCCAAGGGTCCTGGCCCTGTGCAGGGTTGAGGGGAGACCTACGTGCAGACACTCGTCCCCGTCCAGCTTCTTGAGAAGCAGTGATGAGCCCCGTGTGCACACCATCAGGCCCTCACACCTTACCTGGGTCAGGCAAGGAGCCCAGAGGCAGATAGCCGAGGGCCTGGGGCTCACAGCAGCCGGCAGCCAGGTCCTTTGTGCATCACCCTCCGCTCCTGACCCGATAAGGGGCGACAGTCCTCATCGGTGCCAGTGAGGACTGCAGAGTTGCTATGGAGGACACCCGCTGGCCACACTGAGGGGACAGCTGTGGCATGGGCGTGGCAGTCCTTTCTTCCCCCCAAGGAGGCCACTCACTGGCTGGCTCGAGGCCAGCTTGGGGCCGCGGTGACTGCAGCCCTGCTCACTGGATGTGCTCTCTGCAGCCTCGGGCCTGAGTTGCCTGCAGACTGTGGTCTCAGGTGGCTCCCAAGGGCCGGCTGGGAGATGGTTCCTCCACAGTGGACATCAAACTGCAGCTCCGAATACATGCTCACACGCACGGGCACGTATCAACACACGCACACAGCTGCATGTGGCCCGCAGCAGTCTACAGGGGTCCTGTCCCTGGGCCAGTCAGGGTGGCTGCTCCCCAGCTCAGGTCCCTGCACAGGGACTGGGGTGGCATGAGTCTGATAGAGTTTACCCCGCACCCTGTGCAGTGGCTGAGGGTGCTGTGCTTATGTTCTGGGGTGCACTAGGGGTGGAGCTCAGGCCCCCAGCTGTGTACCTAGACTTCTGTTGTAGCACAGGTCTGGCTGCTCAGTCCCTGGCAGCTGCTGACGCCTTGAACACAGGTTAGGACTCAGCTCAGTGGTAATCTGTGCTTAGTGTGAGCGAGGCCCAGGGTTCCAACCCCAGCTCTAAACCAACATCACAGCACTTGGGATACTGAGGCAGGGGACTCTCCATAAGTTGCAGGTCAGCCTGGGCTACACAGTGAGAACCTGTCTCCCTTCCCCTGGTCCCCACAAAGTTGGAGTAAGCTTTGAAGATGCTAATTTCCCTGGTGAGTGTGGGGCGCCTCCTTGCCTGAGTCCTCACCCAGACTGGGTGCAGAGTGTACCTGCTCCCCATGCCTTTCCAACTCTACTATCCATTACCTGGCCTGGGCTGCTGAGCTCCTTGGGTCTGCAGAGTGATAATTGTTCATTAAATTGGGAAAATTGAAGCCCTTATGTCTGTGCAACTTTCTTCTTGTAATTCTGGGGCCATATTCCTGCCTCTCCCCCACCTTTCCTTTAAGGCAGGGTCCCACCATGTATCCCTGGCTGGCCTGGAGCTCACTCCGTAGGCCAAGCTAGCCAGAACTCACAGACGCACCTGCCTCCGCCCCCGAGCGCTGGGATTAAAGGCGTGCGCCACCTTGCTGCTGCTTCACGTTTTTTTTAAGGTTTTTTCATTTTATGTGTATGGGTGTTTTGTCTGCTTGTGTCACTGTGCTGCGTGCATGCCGAGGAAGGCCAGAAGAGGGCACTGGGTCCCCTAGAATCAGAATAGGGACTATTGTGAGTCCCCATGTGGGAACCTAGTCCTTTCGAAGAGCTGCCGGTGCTTTAATTGCTGAACCATCTCCCAGACGCCCCACATTTAAGAAAAAGTGTTATCGTGTCTATGTTGGGGAACAGCCGTGCCACACACCCCTGTTGAGTTCCGAGGACAACTTTGGGGACTCTCATTTCTCTCCTTCCACTTTCACATGGATTCTGGGCCCCGGGCTCAGCTCACCTCCGACTGCTCCACCCACATGAACCATCACAGGCACGCAGTCACCACACGAAGATGGAGGGTCTCACTTGCATGCTATGGACTCACAATGTTCCTGCCCCATATAGCCTGGGCTCCTGCGCCTTTGCCCCGTGTGGGTTGACGTCCATCAAGGCCTCCGGTGCCTGTCATGTACGTAGGGAACCTGGGTCCTCCAAGGACTTGGCTCAGGAGCCAAAGACGGGGCTGGGTCAGCGGCAAGCGGTCCTAGCAGAGCCCCCAGGGAAGTGGCCACAGAAGGCAACAGGGTGACCCTGAGGTGGTTGGAGACACCCGCTCATGGGTGAGCATTGACAGCTGCAGCTGACAAGCCATGGGCTCCACAGAGACAGCCAGGCCAGGGCAAGGTGGGCAGAGACTTGAACCGATCTCCAGAGGACGGCTGACTTAGCGCGTGTACAGGCCCTGCCTCCATGCTGGGGACAGCCAAGCTCACTCAGGAGAGCTGGAGTGGCTGCAGGGTGAGAGGAGGGGCGAGACTGATGGCAACCTAGCATGCTCTGGTGGGTCATGGGAGGCAGGAGGCCACCACCATCAGGGGAGAGCCAGCAGTGGGCTCTGAGCTTGGTCAGGTGTCAGAGCTGCCTGCTGATGCCAGGGAGTGCCATCCCTGCCACCTGGGGACCAGGGCAGAGGGCTGTGCCTCAGGCAGCCGGGTGAGGTCTTGACTACCTGGTAGCTGGCTGTGACTGAGAACAGAGGCCCTGACAGCTGCTGTGGTCGGGGACACAGCCTGGCCACAGGACCCCCGCCAGAACATGAGTTCCCTGCTGGGGGGCAGGTGCAGCTGCTGGGTGTGGCCCTGGAGTGTCCTTTGTGACTAGGGATGCTGAGGGCTGGGGTAAGGACTGCCCAGATATGGCAGGCGTGACCCCTGCCAAAGAGGAGACTCTGGAGCTGGGCCTGATGCTGGATTCACCAGGGCGGGGTCAGCAGCCTGGGGACCCAGACGGGTCTTAGTAGGTGTGGTTTTGTGGGGCCGCCTCCAGCGTGGGGAGGGGATCTGTCGTGACTTCCTGGGACCCAAGGGAGACATCTCCCCATGGCTGCATGCAAGCAGTGAGGTGCAGTGCAGCGATTCCTGGGCAGCGGGATCTTCTGGCCAGAGGTGCTTTAACAGCCACGGAGGGGTGCCCACATGCTGGTGTGGAGTGCTGTGTGCACCCGTGGGATCTGGGTGGGGTGGGCTTGGCGGTCCGCAGTCCTGATGGTCTCTCTGCTCCTTCCCCCCTCAGGAAAGAACCTGTATACAAACGAGTACGTGGCTATCAAGCTGGTGAGTGGCCCCTGCCCCTGCCCGCCCCGCGCCCCAGCTGGGGTGGAGGGCCTGGGTGACAGTCCTCTGTCCGCAGGAGCCCATCAAGTCCCGGGCCCCGCAGCTGCACCTGGAGTACCGCTTCTACAAGCAGCTCAGCACGGCGGGTGAGGCGGCGGCCGGGGGGCGGGGCGCGGCGGGGCGGGGCCTGCGGCCGGGGGCGGGGCCTGTGCGCCGGGCGCCAGCACGCGTGTTTCCCCCACAGATGGCGTCCCTCAGGTCTACTACTTCGGCCCGTGTGGGAAGTACAACGCCATGGTGCTGGAGCTGCTGGGGCCCAGCCTGGAGGACCTGTTCGACCTGTGCGACCGCACCTTCACGCTGAAGACGGTGCTGATGATCGCCATCCAGCTGGTGCGGAGGCGGGGCCGTGGGGGGGGGCGCCGAGGCGCTGAACCCCGCTGACGTCCCCTGCCCCCCATCAGATCACGCGCATGGAGTACGTGCACACCAAGAGTCTCATCTACCGCGACGTGAAGCCCGAGAACTTCCTGGTCGGGCGGCCGGGCAGCAAACGGCAGCACGCCATCCACATCATCGACTTCGGGCTGGCCAAGGAGTACATCGACCCCGAGACCAAGAAGCACATCCCGTACCGCGAGCACAAGAGCCTCACAGGCACGGCGCGCTACATGAGCATCAACACGCACCTGGGCAAGGGTGAGCCGCGGGGGGGGGCGGGGGGCGGGGACACCTGGGGTGGGGGGCCGGCAGGGCCTGGCGGCCGCTGAGCCCCTCTGAGCCCCGCTGTCCCCGCAGAGCAGAGCCGCCGCGACGACCTGGAGGCGCTGGGACACATGTTCATGTACTTCCTGCGCGGCAGCCTGCCCTGGCAGGGGCTCAAGGTGGGCGGGGCTCGGGGTGGGCGGGGCCTGCGCGTGCCTGCGTGTAGGGGGCGCGTCGCGGACCCTGACTCTGACCTCGGCCACGCCACGCAGGCGGACACGCTGAAGGAGCGCTACCAGAAGATCGGCGACACCAAGCGCGCCACGCCCATCGAGGTGCTGTGCGAGAACTTCCCGGGTGAGCCCTGAGGCCGCGCCCTCCGCCCCGCCCGTGTGGCCACGCCCACCCGCTTCGCGCCTCCCCTCGTGACCACGCCCCCGGCCCCCTCTTTCAGAGGAGATGGCCACCTACTTGCGCTACGTGCGGCGCCTGGACTTCTTCGAGAAGCCGGACTACGACTACCTGAGGAAGCTCTTCACCGACCTCTTCGACCGCAGCGGCTACGTGTTCGACTACGAGTACGACTGGGCCGGGAAGCCCCTGGTACGTGAGAGAGGGCCGAGAACCAGGGCGCGGGCGGGCGCGCCCAGAGGTGGGGCGGCGCGCTGGGCGGGGCTGCGGGGAGGCCCGGGCCGGGCGGTGGGGGGCGCAGGTGCGGGGCGCCAGGCGCGGGTCAGGAACTGTCCCGGGGCTGCAGCGGTGCCTGCGGCTCCACCCTGTCCTGACATCCGCTCCCGCAGCCGACGCCCATCGGCACCGTCCACTCTGACGTGCCCTCCCAGCCTGCGCACCGCGACAAGGCCCAGCCCCACTGCAAGACCCAGGTGAGCGGCGGGCCGTCCTGGCGGGTGGCCCGTGACCCCGCGGGCCAGCGCGCGCCCGGCTGAAAC
This sequence comes from Cricetomys ansorgei, assembly GCA_026225945.1. Taxonomy (NCBI): domain Eukaryota; kingdom Metazoa; phylum Chordata; class Mammalia; order Rodentia; family Nesomyidae; genus Cricetomys; species Cricetomys ansorgei. The sequence goes on from JAMJFZ010004123.1 coordinate 400,440, forward strand.
CGCCCCACCCCCAGGCGCTGAACTCCACTAATGGAGAGCTGAACGCCGACGACCCCACCGCGGGCCACTCCAACGCCCCCATCGCGGCCCCCGCAGAAGTAGAGGTGGCAGATGAAACCAAGTAAGGCCCGGCCGCCGAGCGGCTGTCCCTGCCCGGCACCACCCACCCTGTCATCCCCTGCCGCTCCTCCCCGTCACCCCTGCACCCCGCCGCCATCCTGTCACCCCTGTACCCCGCCGCCATCCCGTCACCCCTGTACCCTGCCATCCCGTCACCCCTGTACCCTGCCATCCCGTCACCCCTGTACCCTGCCATCCCGTCACCCCTGTACCCTGCCGCTCCTCCCCGTCCCACGCAGGTGCTGCTGCTTCTTCAAGAGGAGGAAGAGGAAATCCCTGCAGCGACACAAGTGAGGCGGTGCGGCTGCTGCCCGGGATCCCAGGCTGGCGTCCAGGAGGCTGGCGGCGTCCTCGCAGACGTGGGGCTCCTTGGCCCGGCTGCAGGCACCGCGTCGCGGGACTTGGGGTCACTCCCTTCACGCAGGATTTTGGCGGAGATCTCTACACCCGCGTCTCGTCCCCTTCGAGAGCATTAACTATTTAAAACCAGGAGAGAAGCGCCGCGCCGTCCCCGCTGCGCCCCCGTTAGCTCATAAAGTCCAGCTTGTCCCCTCGATCCAAAGGCCGTTTTCTCGAGGGGGGCAGGCCCGGGGCGCGGGTTCGCAGGGAGGCGCGTGCGCTGCCACAATGCTGCACCAAAGCTGGGGCGGAGCGCGGGCCTGGTCTGGGCCCTCGGAGCCAGGGCGGCCGTGGTCTGTGTCCCTGCGCGCGGGGCCCACGGGACAGAATCGCCTTAACGCCCGGCCCGGGGCAGCGGAGAGGCGGTCCCCAGGGAAGGCCAGGCCGCGGCCGCGGGAGCCGAGTTCTTGCTTTACGACGTGTACAGAAATGAACTTATGTTTCTCCGGCGCTTCCTTGAAGCCATAGAGTTTAGGGGCTTTTTTTTAAAAAAAAAAATAAAAGAAAACGAAACCATGCCGGAGCGTGGGCCTGGTCTCTGCACCCGTAGGACATCAGGTGGCTTTCGGTCCCGGGGAGCCGGCTGCTCCGGGAGAGGTGGCCGGCGGCCGGGGCTGCACGCCGGAGCGGGACCAGCAGCCCGCCGACGCCACTCCTGCAGGGCAGGGGGCTGCGGACAGCATCTGCCGACTGCAGACGGAAAGCTCTCAGGCCAAACCAAGCCCTGAGGAGCAAAGAAGGGACTTCTGCACCCGGAGAACCGGGGCACAGTCCCGGGAAGGGAATGGCAGTGGGGTGGGGGATTTGTGCTCGTTGCTTGCTGAAGTCTTTTCCTCGGCCTTGCTGGGATGCTCACAGGCAGCATCCACCACAAAAACGAGAACGTTCCTGGACAAGGGAGGGTGGAAGTGGGTGGAAAAAGCCAAGAGTAAGAAACTAAGGAGCTAGAGAAATGGCAGGGCGGTCAGAAACTCTGTGTTCAAACAACCCAAACTCCATCCCCAGCAGCCAAGCCACTGCTCAAAACCACTTCCTGGGGAGCCCGACACCCTCTGGCCTCCGTGGGCACCTACACTGGTGTGGGGCACGCAGGCACAATATACAAACACAAATCTTTATTTTTTATTTTTGGTTTTTTGGAGACAGCCCTGGCTGTCCTGGAACTCACTCTGTAGATCAGGCTGGCCTCAGACCTGTGGCTGCCCCCGCCTCCTGCGGGCGTGGCCGCCACCCAGCCAGCTGCTGTAGAACAACTGTAACAGATTCCCGCTGTGCCTTTTTTATCCTCTCACTTGGAAAAGACAGAAAGAAATCACCGCCCTTGCAGGCGGCCTTGAAAGAGAAAGGAATAAATAAATACAGCCCTTTCTGGCCGTCCTTAGCTGACTGCAGCTTCCAAATCAGGAGCAGCTAGAGGACAGGACTAGCTTGTAACAAACCAGCGCGCCAGCTGCCAGCTGCCAGCTGCCAGCTCTCCTCTGTTCTGAGCGAGGGTCCCAGAAGTCTAAGTGCCACCCAGTCATAAGGAAGGCTGTGCAGGTAAAGCGTCCTGCTACATTTTACCCTCTATTACTAAGCCATAAGTTGTCCGATACTGATTACTTTTCTCTGAGGCCTCCTGCTGGGCCATCTCTTCTACTTTCTGACTTCAGGAGCTCATCCTTAGCATTCTTACACGATGCACTAACAGAGAGCAGGAGAAGATTTTTATTTCCCTTGTCAAAACTAGTAGAAGACTTATGGTTCTGGCTCTCAAAAGTATGCTATTTATTTGGAGGCTGAATATGGTTTGGGCTGTTCACCTTTGCAGGTTGGCGTGCAGGTATATGGGGGCGTTGTCAGTCTTGATTTGTAGTGATACTCCCATAACAACCATTACTTCCAGTAAGTTCGTAATTACATAATGAGCCCTTTCAGAACTCAGTTGAAATCCTGAATAAGTATCGATAGTGTGCGGCACAGAGTTTAGTTTCCCAAATTCTGCAACACGGAACACATCCATCTGCAGATCTCCCCTCTTTTACTACCTTAAGGTTACTTCCAGCAGGCGATGGGGCAGGATTATACAAGGAACACCTTGGAGAATTCTTTACAATTTCCTTGGCTTGTCACCAAGTAATGGGGAAGTTCTTGCTGTTTGCATGGTGCTTTTCATGAAATTTTGAGGCTTCTAACATTTCCTTTTAATAACTGCGCTCGATCTCATCGTTACCTTGTGCCAGTGGGCCTGGCAACCCTGAGTGAGATCTAATATGAGTAATATATAACGGACAATTTCTGTCTCAAATGGCTTGTTGCAGTTTCATAAATAATGATGTTAATTCTGAATTATCAGAAATAAATTCAGCAGTTTCTATGTGCAAAACAGGAAAGTCTACCAATACCATAAGAATAGCATACAACTCTGATTTTTGAACTGCAGCATATGGGCTTTGGTTGACTTTACTTATTTTGTTTGACTTGTAGCCTGCCACTCCTGATTTATTGTCTCAGGAGACTGAGCATGGTCCACAAGACTGGTTGATATAAGGCAGGGCTGTTTCTAGTGTCCACCTCTGCACTCAGCTGCTTGCTGCACTTCTGTGAGTTCCAGGGATGTCCACAGTGAAGCTAGGGGCACTCAACTGGAGTTGAGCTAAACTAGTCTCTGGGGCTGGAAAGCTGTCTTGCCGCCTGCATTGGCCTGACAAGCTAGAGGCATTCGGAAGGGGAATCGCAATTGAGAAGATGTGGGCACCAGATTGGCCTCTGAGCAATTGATTGATATAAGAGGGCCTGGCCTGCTGTGGGCGGTGACTGCCGGGCAGGTGGTCCAGGCTGGGCTCCTCTGCGGCCTTAGCATCAGCTCCTGCCTCCCAGGTTCCTGCCTAGACTGCCCTCTGTGCACGGATATGGCTAGAAGCTGAAATAAACTGTTTCCTCCCCAAGCTGCTGTTGATTGTGGTGTTTATCACAGCGACAGAGACCCAAAGGCCCCAAGCAAGAGGAAGACCGAGGTAGCTAGATTCCCCGGCCTCTCTAGGGAGGGGAAGGCCAACTCGGAGACTGGCCCTACTTCCATTGGCCAGTGAGACCTTGACTCAAAGGGGAAGGGGAGGAGACAGACAACCTGGGCTGACCTCCCTCACACCTCAGATCGCCTTTACACACAAGGTAATGAGCTCCCCTCTCAAGATGCACCCGGCCGGACTCAGGACGGGAACCCAACTAAGGTTTTGCCTCTTTCCCACCGCTTCTTCTCCATGTATTTGCTGTCGCTGTGGGTGGCAGGGTGTGAATGTGCGACAGCCGCCCTTGTGGGGCCGGAGAGCATCTTTCTGAAGTCTGTTTTCTCCTTACACCAGGAGTCCTGTAGAGGAACGCTGGAATTTTTATGTTAAGAAAAGCCTCTTGGTTTAACTGACTAGTCACCAGAGTTCGCGTTCCCACCCCAGCTGTGGGAGAGTCGTTTACGAGTTGGAACTGGAAGGCTTGATGCAGGTGGCTGTGATTTGGTTGGGTGCAGTCCTGTAGCTTGTCTTTGGGATTGCATGCCGCATGGGTTTATGGGAGCTTTGGGCTTAGGGCATAAAAGGTCTGAAGGCCTGTGAGTCGGGGTGGGCGTTGGCTGGTTGGGTTGCTGTCGTTAGTTAGTGAGATAAATCCTAAGAGAACAAAGGTTGGAGAGATTTGAGCTTAGGACAGCCTAAAAAGAAGCTGTGAAGATTTCTACCTTTCTCTCTTTCTGTATTAAGGCTGCTCGTAAGAGCGGTGAAGATTTCTATCCTCCCTCCCTCCCTAACTTGAGGGTAAAAGATTGTAGTGTACTGCTACAGTCGCCCTGTGTAAAGCAGGTCCTGAATAACTGGGCACTGGAAAGGGTTAATATCAGCCATACTAGAGGCAGGTCCTCACCTCAGGGGTTACCTGGTGGAGAAGCAGCAGCCAGCATGAGACCTCATTGCTGAGCCACGCCCCCAGCCCCTCACTGGGGGATTCTGGGCGGGGCTCCACCCCTGACCACGCCCCAGCCCCTCACTGGGGGATTCTAGGCGGGGGCTGCACCCTGACCACGCCCCCAGCCCCTCACTGGGGAATTCTAGGGGGGCTCCACCCCTGACCACGCCCCCAGCCCCTCACTGGGGGATTCTAGGCGGGCCCCAGCATACAGCTACTTTTGCAGCACTCTTTTTTGGCGTATTATTCCTATTACAGCTCTTCCAGGTTGACTCGGCCTCGCTGTGCAGAAATGGCAGGCCTGCAGCACCAGGGCCAGGGGCTGGTTTTGTGGAAAATCTGCGGCCACCCTGTGTGTCCCAAGGGGAGGGGCCCTGGGTGGCCACGCCCCTCCCGCTGACCGTCCTCCCCTCCCACCCCAGGAGTCCACCCTGAAGAGCGTGCTCAGCGCTCTGTGGAACCTGTCCGCGCACAGCACGGAGAACAAGGCCGCCATCTGCCAGGTGGACGGAGCGCTGGGTTTCCTGGTCAGCACCCTTACCTATCGCTGCCAAGGGAACTCCCTGGCGGTCATTGAGAGTGGTGGCGGGATCCTGCGCAACGTGTCAAGCCTCATCGCCACCCGAGAGGACTACAGGTCAGCCCCGCTATGAACTGCCCGCTGTCCCGGGGGTCCGGGCTTCGGGGTGCAGATGTGTCCTGCATCTGTCCTCACGGGTCCCCAGAGGCTCGTTTTTCTATTAGACGTAACGCAGCGTCTTGGGGCTTCTGTTCCTCCATCGACACCATGACTAGAGCAGCTTGAGGAGGAGAGGGTCTGTTTACTTAGTGTCGGGTCACAGTCCACCGAGGGCCGCCAGGGCCGGAGCCCCAGGCGGGAGCAGAGGCGGGACTGTGGAGGAGTGCTGCTCACCGGCTTGCCTAGAAAGAGGCTGTGAGGATTTCTACCCTTCTTTCTGTATTAAGGCTGCTTGTAAAAGCGGTGAAGATTTCTCTTTCCTCTCTCCTTCCCTGAGGAGGGTAAAAGACTGTAGCGTGCTGCTACAGAGTCTGGTCTGGTCTGGCCAGGCATGGCAGCAAGCACCTTCACCTGCTGAGCCAGCTTGCCGGCCCTTGTTTTCTCTGGCAGTCTCTGCTCTGCTTTGTGTCTTGGGTTATAGTGTTTTCATTGGTTTTTGAGACTTGGTTCATATGTAGCCCTGGCTGTGCTGGAACTCAGGTCTGCTGTGTCTGCCTCCCCAGTGCTGGGGTCAAAGGCGTGCGCCGCCACATCTGGCACTTGCTCTTTGGAAGTTTGCTTTTCTTTAGGGACCCTGTCCTTTCATTCCCCTCCCCCACCTGTACATAAGATTTATTTTTATAGCGGAGCATGGTGGAGAACACCTTCAACGCCAGCACTCAGGAGGCAGAGGCAGGCAGATCTCTGAGTTCAAAAAGATTTACTTTTATCATTTTTAAATTGTGTGTGTGCATGTGCGCATGAGCACTCCAGTGAAGAGCTCAGAGCCTGCAGCACCAGGCCTCCGTAGCTGGAGTTCCAGGTGGTTGTGAGCCACCCAACACAGGCGCTGGGACTCAGCCCAGGTCCCCTGCAAGGGCAGCACATGCTCTGAATTATTGAACTACCTCTTTAGTGCCCCTTTTCGTTCTGAGACAGGATGTCATGTAACCCAGCTAGCTGTGGGCTGCAGACCTCCAGCCTCTGCCTCCTAGGGACGGAGATGGCGTGGCCTCCTGCCTCTGCTCGCTGGGGTATAGAGAAAGCCCTCTTGGGAGCAGCATGGAAGCCCGAGGAACCTGCCTCCCAGTCGACAACACTCAGTAGCTCAAGGTGATGTTTCCTTCCTTTATTTAAAAAAAAATCATTTGGGAACACAGTGTGGAGGGCTCATCTCCCATGGCTTTGGGGAGGCATGGGTCTGGGCGGGAGTCACTGGTACAGAGACATGAGGGAGGGGGCTCCCAACAGGGGACTGTGCCTTCCAGTGCATCACTGGATGGGGTGCCGGGTGCCTGGCGGCCTAGAGGGCCAGGGCTGAAGTATTTACAGGGGTGTTCTGTGGTACCCTGGGTACCACATCAAGCCAACTGGAGTCCCAGTGCATCTTGACGGGGCTGGGATGTCCTGCATCAGGCCCTGCAGGCTCAGGTTGAGCTCTGCTGGCCACACCCGGCAGGAGCCTACCCACAGAGGCTGGACAGTGATGGCCTGGCACTGACACTTGTCGGGGGAAGCAGGAACAGAGGCCTAGTGTCACCCACCCTGGGGCAGAACCTCCGAGCCAGGCCCACCAACCCCGGCTGAGGCTCCCAGAGACTGACCAAGGCCCTGCACATGCACGTGTGTATGAGCAGCAGCCTGGGCCTTGGGCCGCCCCAGTGCACGGCAGGCAGCGCTCTGGGGGTCCCCAGGGAGCAGCGGAGAACGAGAGGATCATGAAACCCAGACCATCAGCTGGAGGAGACGCCCGAGCGCGGGCTCCAGCCGAGTGTGGGCTCGATGCATTGCAGTGTGCAGTTAAGAGAGCAGACGGGCCAGCTGCCCGGGGCTGCGGGGCCAGAGCGGGAACCAGAACCGCAGCCCGCCACCCTCGGCCCGGCCCGACAGCTGTCCATCAGAGGCCAGGCCGCCCCGCCCCGCAACACCGAGGGATTGTCTCGCCCGGGCCCAGCCGATGGCCACAGCGCCACAGCCTGGGGACAGCGGTCACTGTTGTCACCGTGGACGCGGGCAGCCCCTCTGTGGTGATGAGGGAAGTGGGGAGGGAGGCCGTGGCGGGGAGGGGCGACCTGGAGACGGCCTAGGTGTAGAAGATGACTTCGGGGATCTGCCCGTCCTCCACGGACGTGCCGTTGTTGTTCCCAGCCGCGTAGCAGAAGGTGAAGCAGGTCTTGGCCCCGGTGGTGGGCGACTCATGGGTCACCTTGCGCAGGCCTTTGGTGCCATAGTGAGAGTCCGGCCCTGGGGAGCGGGGATGGAGGCACGGTGAGGTCGGGATGTCCGCGGGGTGGTGGGGAGTAGCGAGGGACACCCACAGCCCACCGGAACCGGGGACGGCGCCCTCGGCGAGGGCCCTACCTTGAGCGTGGCGCAGGCTGTGTAGTTCACATTGGGCAGGACCTCCACGGGCTCCTTGAACATGACACGGAAGGTGCTGGCGGAGCCGTCGCAGCTGAAGCCAGTGTCATTCTGGCCGAGGACCGTGTTGCTGTCCGTGTGGATTATCTGGGGATGGGAGGCTGCTCAGCTGCCCGGAGCCTGTGGGCTGAGCCGGGCAAGCAGACTACAGAGGGCTCTCGAGGGTGCATGGGCGCGGCATGAGGGCAGGGCCTCAGAGTGGGTGTGGTGTGGGTGTGGCCTGACGTGGGTATGGGCGTGGCAAGGGGGAGTGTGGGTGGGCCAGGTGAAGCTGTGGTGGATGGAACCAAGGTGCATAGGAGGTCCAACCCTGGCTGCCTTTGTGTGGGGATGGGGGAATGGGGTGAGACCCCGATGTGGGCGTGGCCAGAAAACCGGTGGGCGGGGCTGGTGCCCTACCTGGATGTTCACTTGGTAGTCAGTGGGCCCGTGGATGGATCCATAGAGACCGAACCCCACCACAAAGATGCGCTTGTTGACCGAGAACCTGCAGAAGGAATTGACAGCAGATGGATCAAGGCCCAGGCTCCTGCGGTCGGGCTGGAGTAGCCACAGGAGAGCGGGCAGTCTGGAGCCTGGGGAGGGCGCACTGTCCGCTCAGGGCTGAATCGTCGTCTTTGTCCGGCACCTCACACCCGGTCCCTGCGTCCCCTCCCTTCGGAAGCCTCGGCAGGTGGTCCCACCCACCGCCCCTCCTGGGACGCTAAGGCCCCACCTGATGCGGTCACTGGTGCCACTGTAGCCCCAGCGGCTCTCCACCTGCTGGAACCGGTTAATGCTGCACTCCTTGCCCCGCAGGCAGCACCGGGGCCGGTCGATGAACTCCACGCGAGGCTTGGGGTTGACAGTAAAATGCAGGAAGAGGCTGACCACCTCCCGGTCCACCAGGATGCCGGACTGTGCCGGGCCTGCGGGCAGAGGGCCGGCTGACAGCAGGAAGGGAAGGCAGACTCAGGACCCGCCTCTCAAGGTGGGACACCCGACTGTCAGGGCCCGGCCACGTTGAGGGGTGCCTCCTTCCTGGGACCTGCCACGCTGTCCTTCCGCCTGGCATTCTGCACTGGCCGTCTCCCCCCGTGTGGGTCCCTCTACGTCCCCACCGTAGAACGCCCCTGCTTCATACTGGGTGGAGCTCGGACCCTGCCTGTCCGTTCTCGTTCTCCAGGGCATGGGCTGAAGAGGGTCACTTCAGAGCCGGTGCCTCAGCAAATTACAGCGTCCAGAAGCCACGGCAGGGCCTGGCTCCAAGGCAGACCCATGCAGGCCTTCTGCTTGCCAGGCGACTGATCTACCAGCTGAGCTCAGCCCAAAGCTGAATCCCAAGCGGCTGGCAGCACACGGCCCCAGGATGTGGACCCCCAGGGTCTCAGTGCCCCAAACCATAGCCTGACAGACATGGCGCTGTGGGGGCCCTGTGAGCCTGTTACCTGCGGCAAACTCCTCGATGGTCATCAGGGGGAACCGGATGAGACCCAGGGCCTTGCCTAGCACCTTCCTCTTGTTCTCGGGGGTCACCTGGAGCTGCTGCCGCTGGCACTCGGCCTCGGACCAGCGCACGACTGCGTTGAACAGCCGAACCTCACGGATGCCCAGGGTGTCGCGCTCCAGCACCGCCACCAGCGTGTCTATGGCAGAGAGGCTGTGAGTCCCAGTGCCCTGTGAGGGCCACATGGGCTAAGGGTGGACCAGCCCCATAGAGGATCCACCTCATAGCCAGGCTTGCCGTTGTGGCCCTCTATCCATGTTGATCAGTAAAGTTTTACTAACATATGTTCCTCCCTATGCATGTCCTTCCTTCTACAGTCTCATGTAGTCCAGACTGGCCTTGAAATCACTATGTAGCTGAGGCTAGCCCCAAATCCCTGTCCCTTCTGCCCTACTTCTTGAGTGCTGGGTGACAGGCTAGCAAGGGCTAGGTAAGCATTCTACTAACTCAGCTGAGTCCCAGCACTCTGAGACAGGGCTTCATCCTATAGCCTAGGCATGTCTGGAATTCATAGCAATCCTCCTGCCTCAGCCTCTCAAGTGCTGGGGTCATAGAAGAGCATCACCACACCCTGTTACTATTTTCTAGGGCTCTGACTTCACAACAGCAGGGACCATTTTGCCAACAAAGCCATGAGCTGGAGCCATAGGCCCTTCACCGTAGAGAGCCGGTCTCCCTAGGCAGGGATCACAGTGACCCCGACAGGGAGGGCGGGTCCTGAGACACAGGCACAGCCCTGCTACCAAGCCCCACTGTAGGTGTCCCACCCCAGCTCACCCTGCCACCCAGGAGCTGAGTCCCTGTCATCTCCGACCTGCCCCAAGCCTTGCAATCTGAGGCCCACTGGTCCCTGGCTCACCAAGGTCAATGTCGGTGAAGCCCTCGGCGGCGATGGCGTCAGCCGTGTTCTTGTCTATGCTCTCCAGGCACAGGCTGGCCAGCTGCGGCTCATCGAAGAGCCTCGCCTGCACAGAGCCGGAGAAGGTCAGCAATGTCACGGCAGGCCCGTGACGCCCTGCCGATCTGCCCAGCCTGGAGTAGCAGGTGCAGTGGGGCTCCTCTCATCCTGGCACTCAGAGGCTGAGGCAGGAGGACAGCCGGGGTGACAGCAGGCTGCTGCAAACTGCAGCAGGTGAAGGCGGTCTGAGTTCACCCCAGAACCCAGCACGGAGGGAGCCAGCTCGGGGAGTCCTCGAGTCCACCACCACACATGTGCGTTCCAACATGAAGGAACGGAAGCGACGGCAACAAAAAGTCCACGAGAGCTGAAAGACGGCTCGGTAGGTAAAGTGCTTGCTGTTTGTTGGTGAGGACCGGGTTCAGATCCCAGCTCATGGGGCCAGCAATGGCGCAGTGGGGACCGTGCTTGCTGTGCGAGAATGAGTTTGATCCCGGGGACTCATGGGAGAGAATCGGACTTGTGCAAAGTGTCTCCGTGTGCCTGAGCCACACCCATACTCAGACAAATGAAAACATTTAACTAGGCGAGCCTACTCGTGGCTCCTGGCTCAGTGAGACCCTGAGAACAGGGCGGAGGAGCTGGGTTCAAATCCCATCGCCAGGTCAAACGCCGCACACCCCCTCTCATGCATACACAGAATTTAAACGAAGCCTGGGGGAGCGGGGTGCACACTGGCCTCCCAGGCCTCAGGCTGAGACAGAGGGGCCAGACTCTCAGAGGAGAAAGAATAAGTCAGCATGGTGACCTAGGCAGAGGCAGGAGGATCTCTGTGAGTTCCAAGCTACACAGTGAGACCCCCATCTCCACGAACAAAAGCAACAACAACTAAACAAACTACAAAAAAGGTGGGCATCGCCCTCGGCCCACAGTGTGGTTGGTGGCACAGGCACGCATGTGCCACGTGCACAGCACCACACAGGAAATCCCAGGATCACCAGAACCCAAGCAAGCACACCCACCCGCGGCCACGCCCACCTGTGTGAGCAGCATGAAGGCGTTGTCAGCTCGCAGGTGCTTCTTCAGGAACTCCACACAGTGGGCCTCCAGTGCGGGCACGGCGTACTTCTTGGCGGTATACAGTGTGGTCATCACCGTCTCGGGCCCGATCTGTACCTCATCTGAGTACAGGAACCTGGGCAGGAGACACGGGCTAGCACACCAGGTGACCACACAGCCCTAGACCTGGCCAAGATTGCAGATTTGCAAGGCCGCTCGGGAACCTTCTAGAATTGACACTTATCAGTACCTCCTGACCTGGGGCTGTCACCCACATGATGCTCATGCACAGGCCTCCCCTAGGTCTACACGCACCTGGGATGTGGCCCTGTGACCAAACTCAGGCACTTATGGGTAAATCGCAGAAAGCCACGCTAACCACTGGCCAGGACAGTACGAGTGTCCATGACACACTGACCACGGGCAGATGCCCCCGAGCAGGCACGCGTCCCTGGGTCCCGTCCCTGGCACCACAGATCAGGCGTGGCACACAACACACTGAGCATTCTTGGATACAGGCCGTTTAGAAACTATAACAAAATTAAAACTCTTAAAAGATTAATAAAAGCTGGATCGTGATGATGGCATACACCTTTAATCCCAGCCCACGGGAGGCAGAGGCAGGTGGATCTCTGTGAGTTCGAGGCCAGCCTGGTCTACAGAGCAAGCTCTAGGACAGCCCAGGCTACAAAGAGAAACCTTGTCTCAAAAAAACAAACAAAAAAGATTTAAGAAAATACTATGTATGTGTGCCTGCACGGACTTACGGGCACCGTGAGAGCAGTGCCTAAGAGGCTGGACTCTCGGGGGGCTGGGCTGCTGAGCCGGCTCTCCACCCCACGATAGGGTGGAGATGTCCCAGGACCTGTCCTCTACCCCACATTCTACCACCCGCCATGGTCAGAAGGATCTGGAACTTACTTGAGGAGCGCCAGGAAGGCTGCAGGCTCCACATCGGGCAGCTCGATCTCGGTGGACGTGGTAGCCATCCCGCCATTGAACATGGCGTCAAAAACTGCGCTGCCCACAGCTAGCACGAACCTGAGGCAGAAAAGAGGGTGCCCACCCGTTAGTCTTGCTGATAGCTTCCATCTGAGCCAGCCAGCATCCCTGTCACACCTGCCCGCAGAGACACCCCCAGACCCGGAAGGGGGAGGGCTCTGGACGGAAGAGGCTGTAGAAAGGGCAGCAGTGAGAAGGCAGTCCCCCGATCCGCTATCTCCCTCTCTTCATCCCCCACACCCATCCCTTCCTTCCTTCCTTCATCCATTCCTTCTCTTCCCTCCCCCACTTCTCCAGGCTGTGGCGACATGCATGGAAACCTGACCCTCGCATGGGGCTGGACAGCCTGATCAGGTAAGAGCCTATGGTACCAGGCACCACAGGCTCCGGCAGAGTGTTAGGGCTCGGGACGGCAGGGGCAGAGGCTGTAGTGGTGTGAGGGAATGGGAAGCAGAGGGTCTTGGAATGGCACGACCTCTCCAGTCAGGACACAGCTCGTGTTCTGACCACAGGGCCAGCCCAGACCCGTCACCCAGAGGGGTGGGAATGGCTGCTCAGAGTCACAGGGATACAGCCTGCTCTGTGGGCACACGTCCACCCAATGTGGGTCCCCGTGGGTAGGACAGAACTGGCAGCCACAATGGAATCACTGCTTGTACCCCTCCACAGAAGCCAGGACCCATGGCACCTAGAAGGCCCACCCTCCTAGGAGGCCCTTCTCCGCCTCACTCCCACATCTCACTGGGTCACACTGTCCTCAGTGGCCCAGAGTGTGGCCAGGGTCAGAGCGGGCACTTAGCAGCAACAGAGTACACCTAGAGCCTCTCTTGGATGCTAGCCCTCCCAAATGGGATTAACTGAGACTAGTCAAACAGGAAGCAAAGGTCTAACTGCATGCCACATGCCTTCAGGATGGAACTGTGAACAGAAACACAGACAGAGAAACTGCTGACAGCTGGCTGGAGACATCTCAGTTATTCAAGAGCCAAAGCAGGATGGCAGTTCAGGGCAACACGGGCAAGACAGTAAAACCTAGTCTCAAAAAATAAGACTAATTGCTCAGAGTGGAGCCCCTGCCTAGAATCCCCCAGAGAGGGGCTGGGGGCGTAGCTCAGCAGTATAGCACCCATCTAGCATGTGCGTATCTGTGGATTTCATGCCCACTACTGCAAAATCAAAGTGGAGATGGCTGTGGACACACAGGGGCAAACACGGGAGTGTCATGCTGGCCACAAGCTCTTGGGCATCAGCAGCCTGGCATTGGTGCAGCCGGGAAGGACCCACCTGGGGGTCTTGGCTCTGAGGTCCAGATGGTGGGAAGATTCATCTCAGAGCCCTGCAGCCTTGCAGCTCCTGTCCTGATCCCAGTCCCTGGGTGGGGGCTGGGCAACCTGACTACTCATCACAGTACAGCTCCAGGGCCCACGCAGCGATGAGCCAGAAATAACCAGCCTGGGCCTCTTCACTCTGGTTTAGGAAGCATTTTGTCCCTGCAGGGAAGCCTCCGCCGACCACGCAGAAGCCAAAAGCAGAAACTCAGGCGCCCTGTGCGGCCTGACACCGTGCTCACACCTGGCCCCGGGACTCCAGCAGGGTGACTCATCCCAAGGGAGGCCCAGCCGCTGCTCGTCCTCACCCCCCCTTCTGCAGACGCCCAGCTGCCTTTGGATCCCTGCCTCCAGCCTTGTCCCTGGACGCTTCTGCTGTGTGTGGCAGCCTCCGCAGCCTTAGTAAGAGACAGGAACACGCAAGCGCACCAGCACACCAAAAAAAAAAAACGTACTCAGCAGCTGAAGGCGGGAACAGCCCACAGTGCAATAAGTGTGATCAGACACACGGAGTACCACACAGCCGTGAACAGGAGCACCCGTCCTAGAGGACCGAGAGCTGCCCTAGACAGTGCACTGCAGACTGTCAGTTGGCTTCTAGTGAATCGCACATATGCGCAGTTAAAAAGGTGAGCTGGCGACCATCGCCACTCCTGCACAGAAGCCAAATTCAGCTCACAGCACCCATGTCCTGCATCTCACAGCTGGCTCCAGGTCCCTGATACCTGACTCTCAGGCAGGCACACACATGAACACACCCGCACACACACATGAATGCATACACAGGCATGAACACACATATGCACGTACATACACACGATTAAAATAAATCTTTCTGTTTTTCGGTTTGTTTCTGATGGGTTCTCACTGCACAGCCCAGACTGGTCTTGAGCACCCTCCTGCCTCAGAATCCTCCGAGTGTTGGGGTCACAAGCCTGCACAAGGCCAGGAGTCTGACCAGAAGGAACCAGCTCGCTGTGAACGAAGCTGCCTCGCACCAGGAGTGTATCTCAGGAATGCTATGTGCACAGGGCAAACAGCAAGGCTTGGATCCCATAGGTGCATGGACAGATGGAGCTGGGGAGATGCCCCACAGGTACAGAGGATGCGAGTTCAAATCCCTACCACACACTTAAAAAGCCAGATATGGGCAAGGAGAACAACAACAAAAAAATGTATTTCTTTAAATAAAACTTATATAGTTCAGGTTAAACTCAAACTCATGACCCTCCTGATTCAGCCTCCTGATTGTTAGAATGGCAGGTGCTGAAATGGAGAGAATGTATTATTTATTTTTAAAGGGTCTCACTATGTAGCCTCAGGCTGTCCTGGAACTTGCTACATAGACCAGGCTGACCTCGAACTCACAGAGGTCCACCTGCTTCAACCTTCTAAGTGCTGGGATTAAAGGCGTGCACCACTATACCCAACTACCAAGAAAAATTTACAATGAACAATGTTTTCCCAACTTACATGGAATAGGCTACTACTGTTGGAGATGTTTATTTCTATTATGTTCATAATAACTGTTTTGTGCGCTGTGGGGGGGGGCTGCCTAAGCCTGGGCAGTTTGTGTCTGCGGGGCTGGCTGTAGGTAACTAAGATGGCTGCTTCCTCGTGACCCGCACCTGCTCGCTGCTCTCCAGCAGCGCCACTGTGGAAGAGCAGAGTTGCTGTGGAGGATTCTTGTGGTCCCTCTCCCACAGCCTCAGGCAACACGGAGAACGCTCCCCTAGGCCTTGAGTTCCCCGCGGTAAGGGTGACAGCTCGGCTGCTGAAGGACTGGGATGAGACTCGGCTACAGGTTCCCGCCATTGCGCAAATAGGCCTCTGGATGCGGGAGCAGAGGAAGAGCTTCTGTACCAATAAAAACCCTGAGATCAGATGCTCAGGGTTCCACTGTCCAGGATGGCGCTTGCCAGGACAGGTGTCCCCTCCGCTGAGGTCTGGCGGGTTTGCGTCTATGAAAACGCCTCTACTGAGAAAGATGATAAATGAGCCGGGCATGGAGACGTACACCTGTCATCCCGGGAGCAGGAGACAGAATTGTGGGGAACTGGAGGCCAGCATGAACTACATACACAGCAAGACTCAGTCTCAAAATACAAAGCAAAACAAAAACACAGGAAGGCCGTGGATGTGGGTCAGGCGTGAGGGCTTGCTCAGCAGGCACGAGCCCCTGGGCTCCATTCTCAGCCCAGTCAGAAATGGACAGGACAGACACACAGACAAAGTGAACCAGTGCATCCCAAAGCAAGACAGCCTGTCCAAACTGAAACCTGCACAAGTAAGACTGCAGCCGATGGCTTCGGGAGAGTCCATGCACCCTGTGGATGAGCACACAGGCAAGCCCTTCCACGGTTCCCAAGCCGACCCAGGCAGCTTCAGAAACCCCGTGGCCAGCCTGTGTGCATCTGTAGCTACACTGTGGATGGTCCCTCTGGGCGTAGAGGCCTGGGCCATCACCCCCACCTAGGGGGTCAGGCTGGAGGGCTGCAACAGTTCCAAGGTGGCCTGGGATTCGGGGGGCGAGGGGGAGGGTGTTCTAGGCCAGCCTGTCTCAAAAACAGACAACATCCATGTCTGAGCACACATGCTGGGACCCAGGCTCCGTGAGCAGAGCGATTGCTAGCACGTACTGAGCCCTGGGTCCCGTCTCGGCATGGCATAAACCTGGAATGGTGGGCGCACCTATCATCCCAGCACTGAGGAGGCTAAGGCAGGAGAATCAGGAGTTCAAGGTCATCCTTGGCTTCAAAGAGAGTTCAAGGCCAGCCTGGGCTACATGAGATCCTGTCAAAACACAGAAAAAGGGGCTGGAGAGATGGCTAGGGCTCGAGGGCACTGGCTGCTCTTCCAGAGGGCCTGGGGTTCAGTTCCCAGCACCCACCTGTCAGCTCACAGCTGTCAGCAACTCCAGTTCCAGGGGATCCAGTGCCCTCTTCTGGCCTCGAGGGACATTACATGCACATGGCATAGACTTACATGTAGGCAGACGCCTATACAAATAAAAATAAATAATAAAATCAAAATAAAACCACAGGCTGGTGAGATGTCTCTGCGGGGAAGGGTGCTTGCAGCCAGCCTCAGCCTGCCTCGGTCTCCAGATCAAACCCGCACGGCTGAAGAGAACCAACTACCACAGGAGTGCCCCAACTGGCATACAGGCTCTGGCACAGGCACAGTGAAGTCATTAAACCTCCTGCCGATGGCTACAGCCAAGTTAGACAGTTGCTATGGAGACTATGTGGTTGGTCAAAAAAAATTTTTTTTTTCAAGACTAAGGCTTGAACCCAGGGACTTGCGCGTGCCAGACAAGGGCTATACCACTCAGCCACAGCCAGCCCTAGCTGGGGGATCTTGGTGTCTGGCTGTGTCAGTACTGGGTGTCTACCTTGACTGCTCTCTGCTTCCTCTGCCGAGACAGGGTCTGTCAGTGAACTCTGAGATCACCGATTCCCGTCTCTCACTAGCCAGGCTGCTCCACGGGTCCCTGTGTTCACAGCTGTCTGTCTGGCTTTTAGGTGGGGGTAACACTTTATCTACTGAACTGTCTCCCCAGTTCCTGCTTTGTTTATTTTTAGACAGGGTCTCATGTAGCCCAGGCTGGCCTCAAACCCACTAAGTAGCCAAAGATGATCTTGAACTCCTGATCCTCCTGCCTCAGCCTCGTGCTGGGTGACACTGCCCCTCTGCGTGGACTCAGGTGTCACACAGCTTCCTCTAATGCCAGCCCAGGTGCCCAACCAGGACCCCAGTCAGACTGAGACCCTGCTGCTCCTCGGGGCTGACTGATTCCTGAACATTGCTGTCTACGGTGACCTTGATGGCGGCAAGCGGGTGTCCCGAGGGGTCTACCGGCTCCGACCTGAGTCAGCTTTCTCTGACTACAGTAGACTTATCCGTTCTGTGGTCACATGCAGAGTAGCCAGAAACCACAGGAATTCGAGGGTTTGGGATGTGCCCCGGTGAAGAGCGTTTGAGTACGTGCACACAGCCCTAGGTTCTTCCTTAGGACCCCAAAACAAAGAAAGGAACAGAACATTACCGTTACCGCTCCTGACGGCCACATTCTGAAACCCAGGTCTGCACGGGCGTGTGCCCTCGAGGCCTCTGGGAGGCCCTCCCTGCCTCCTTTCAAATTATGTGCACATGACTACAAGTGCCCTCAGGGACCAGAGGCTTCAGAACCCTGCGAATCAGAGTTACAAACTGTGTGAAGGCACCGAACATGGCCGCTGGAAACGGCATCTACTGGTCCTCTGCAGGAGCAGCACACATTCTTAGCCAGGGAGCCGTCTTTCCAGCCTCCTTAAAAAAATCCCATTTTGTCAGTGCTGGACATTGAACCAGGGCAGGGAGGTCTGCCAGATCCCCAGACCCCTTCACTGGGGAATTCCAGGTGGGGGCACCACCCCTGACCACGTCCCTAGCCCCTCAAATGGGGGGTTCTACCGGGCCTCTACTCCAGAGCCACGCCCCCAGCCCTCATTTACTTGTTTTCCTGTCTCTGACTTTTTTGTCTTTTTGAGACAGGGTCTCACTAAGTAGTCCTGTTTGTTCTGGAACTTGCTATTAGCCACGCTGGCTTTGAGCTCACAGAGATCCACTTGCCTCTGCTTCCCAAGCGCTGGGACTACAGGCGTGAGCCACCATGCCCGGCTCTTTTGACTTTTCTGCCAGGTCTCCCTAGGCTGCTGGAGTTGATCAGGAATTCACAGTCCTCTTGCCTCAGCTGAAGAGTAGCTGAGCTCACCACCTGCACTGACAACCGCTTTCCACTCACACTGACAGCCAACCTAAGCCACATCGCTGGTGGGGGCAGTCAGGCCCGGGGATGCCTCCATTGGCCACATGCCCCCATGGCGATCTGTGGGTTCCAGTCTCTGCTGAACCATGAGGGACCGTTCCGTGCACAATATGGAGGTAACGCATCCCGGCAATGCCAGATGGAGTTATCGAAATGAGTCCGGTTCTCAGGTATGGAAACCGAGGCAGAGAGCTTGGGATGAAGGGCCTTCCTGATGTCATCATCAGAAAGTCAAACTACCAACTGCTACCAGCCCTGGTGCCCCTAAGAAACCTTGTGCACTGCGAAGCCAAGTCCTCTACTGCACACCCTAACCTCCCAAGTGCTCCCCTCCCCCACCTCAGTATCTGCAAGTATCTCCCCCCAGGCTAGAGCATCCCTCAGTCTTCCTGCTCCGGCTTTGCTGTGGTTCCCACCCACTGGAGTCCTCTGGTCTGTGGGCCAACACGCGCCCCACCCCCGCAGCTGTGAGAGAACACCCCTCTCCTCCCTCCCAGGGGTCTGTACACCACCTACGTTCCCCACCCTGCAGCACACCAAAGAACTATCGCATGTGATCAAGTTCACGTGCCAAGAGCTGATCAGCAGGGCGCTGGGTATTACTGTGTCTTGCACGGGAACTTGAGAGCCCCCAATGCTGAGGCTGCGCAGGACCCCTGCCCACTCCCAGAGAGCTCCACTCGGCGGGGCCAGGGAATCAGATGTCTGGGGTGATGACTCAGACAGGGTGGGAACCTAGGGCTGGAAGGAAGAACAAGTCTCCGATGGGGACAGCAGGACCAGGGGCACAGGAAGCACAAGGAGGTGTCGGCAGTAGGGAGATCAGAAGGACCTGAGGCGCATGGTGGAAGTATCATCATAGGGTGTGAGACGGTGGGGTAAGGAGATCTGGGGGGGTGGGGGTACGCAGAGAGGGGAGGTTCTAGAATGGGACAACCTGGAAAACAAGGAGTAGTAGGGGGCGTCCCTGGGGATCCAGGGAGCAGAAAAGGGCAGGGCCTGAGAACAAAGTACTAAAAGGGGCCCAGAACCAGGTCCAAGGGAGGAGTCCAGGGGTGGAGTCCCCCACGTTCAGGAACTGGACTTCGTTGGTGGAAGGGGTACCTGAGAACCAGGTTCAGGTTACAAAACCTGAGGCTCTAGAGGCAGGGTCCTGGGGTGGCACAAGGTCTGGGTGGGGGGTGTAAAGTCTGAGGTACACGGCCCTGGGTAGATTGCAGGTTCTTGGGGTGCAGAGCTCTAGGGCACAAGGTCTGGGGTGCAGAATCTAGGGATAAAGGATCTGGGTGCAGTATAGGGTCTTGGGATTAAGGTTGGGGGTGCAGGGTACAAGTCGGGTGCAAGGCCTGGCGGCAGGGTTTGGGGTGCAAGACCCGGGAATTCAGGGTCTGAGGTGCACGGTCCTGGGTAGAGTTCAAGGTCTCCGGGTGCAGGGTTCTAGGGTGCAGGGTCCAGGTGGGGTGCAGGGTCTGAGGTGCACGGTCCTGGGTAGGTAGGGTGCAGGGTTCCAGGGTGCTGGTTCCTGGAGTGCAGGATCCGGGTGGGGTGCAGGGTCCGGGGGTGCAGGGTCTGGGGTTGCAGGGTCCGGGCGCGTCCCGGCGGCCCACCTGTGCGCGGGGACGCGCTGCGAGCTGAGCCCCTTGCCCACCAGGAAGTGCACGTCGCACAGCACCTCGTTGTTGAAGAGGAAGGCGAAGCGCTCCTGCACCGTGGGCTTGGTGGCCTGCCAGTTGTACACGGGCTCGCGCAGCAGCGCGCCCGGGCCCGCGTCGTCGCGCTCGTCGCCCGCGGCCTGCGCGTCGGGCCCGGGCCCGGGCGGCGGGGACGGAGGGGGCGGCGGCCCCGGGGCGCAGGCGGCGGCGTTGCCGGGGGCCGCGGCCGCGTTGGCGCTGGGCCCAAAGCCGCCCGCGCCAGGCCCGACCCCCGGCGGGCACGACGCGCGCCCGCTGCCGCCCGCCGCCATCTTGTCGCTTCGGCGCGGGGGCGGGGCCACGGAGGGCGGGCCCGATTTGGGGCGGGGCCTCTGAGAAGAGCGAAGGGCGATGGGGATGAGGGGCGGGGCTGCGGGGGCGGGGCCTGAGAGGAGCCGGGGGAGGAGGGGGAGGCGAGATGGGGCGGGCGGGAGAGGGAGAGCCAACCGGAGGATGGAAAGGAGGCAGGGTGGCGGGGCGGGGCTGGCTCGGGGTTGGCGAGGCCTGAGAGGGGAGGAAGGAGAAGGAAGAGGACGGAGGGAAAAGGGATTCCCGGAATGGGGAGGGAGGGGAGACCAGGGAAGGAGGGAGGGCCAGGGAAGGAGGGAGGGTCAGGGAGCGGACGGGAGGAAAGAGGAGGGCGGGGCTACGAAGGAGCAGGGCCGGGGAGAGGCACGGCGAGGTGAAGAAGGGCCTGGACGAGAGGAGGCGGAAGGGGTGCTGTGGGAGGGCCAGGAAGACGAGGGGCAGGGCTGCCAGAGTAGGGGGGCCTGGAGAGGAGAAATGGGGAGGGGAGAGGAGAGTCCAGCGCGGAGGGGAAGGGCCTAGGCGTAGTGCGCAGATGGAGAAGGGCGGACGCAGGAGGAAGGGGCGGGGAGGAAGGAAGATCAGGGAGGAGTAGATGGGGGAGGGCAGAGAGCGGGCCTTCAGGTGAAGGGGCGGGGCCAGGGGGCGGGGGCGGGGCCAGGGAGGTGGGTCTGGCCGTGGGAGGGGCAGAGGAGGAGGGATGGAGGTAGAATGTGGAAGATGAGAGGGAGATAAAGAGGTGGATGGGGAAGGGGAGAGGAAAGGAGGGCTGAGGGAGGTTGGGGTTAGCCCAGGACCCCTGTTTAGAGCCCAGGCCCCTGACCACACCCACACACTTAACAGGCTGTAGGACATAAGAGCCTCAAACAGACTGTGATCCCAGAAATCGAGGTGAGGGAGGAAGAGGAGGAGGGAGGCCAGGCCAGACCTGAGGAAGACGGGCTGATGGGGAGAGAGGGGAAGGAGCGAGACTGGTGGGGAGGGGTGCTGGGGAGCTGGAGAGGCTGGTTGGCAGGCTGGGTGGAGTGTCAGACAGGGAGGGACCAGGTGAAGGGAGGGCTCAGGACCCTGGGGCCCTGATCCATTCTGCCCAGAGCCTCCAGTCTGAGATCCCAGACCCAGACTGTGAACCCTGGATCCCAAAGGCAGAATCCGAGACCCCAGGTTCTAACAGTCCCAGACCCAAACTTCTAAACCACACACTCTGGATCCAAGAGCCAGTTAGCCTGCCTGCCCAATAAAGTGAACTACACAGTCCAGAAAGGGAAACTGAGGCTGAGGAAAGCAGCTGTGACTATGGGTGGGAGTGTCAAAACTCAACAAAAGGACTGGGCGGCAGTGCAGCTCTCAGGAGAGAGAGGATCTGCGAGTCCCAGGCTAGCATGGTCTACATCGTGCATTTCAGGACAGCCAGCACTAAGTAGAGGATCCCTGTCTAAAACCAAACAAGAACAGATGTCAACAGATGTGCGTGGGCCACCCCCAGACACGTGCGGCTAGTGGGGGCAGTGCACAAAGCTCCAAGAGCAGGCTGGTGTACATACAGCCCGAGGGCTTCCCGGAGGAAGGGGTGCAGGCATGCGGAAGACAGCAGGAGCCCCTCCGAGCCCCTGAGCAGGCTCAGGTGGGCGGAGCTGGCTGTGGACAACGAAAGTAGGCAACCCTGGCCATTCCTGAGTGGACCACCCCACCGTCCCTGCCTGGGAATACGTTTGCTTTTCCAGTTTCACAGAAGCAGGGGCGAGTGAGACACACTCATGCTCCAGACAGTGCCGGTGTGGTGGGTGCCACCTGCCACCCAACTACTGTGTGTGTGTGTGTGTGCTCGCGCGTGTGCGAGAGAGAGAGAGAGAGAGAGAGAGAGAGGTGACGGTGTGGTGGGTGCCACCTGCCACCCAACTACTGTGTGTGTGTGTGTGTGCTCGCGCGTGTGCGAGAGAGAGAGAGAGAGAGAGAGAGAGAGAGAGGTGCCGGTGTGGTGGGTGCCACCTGCCACCCAACTACTGTGTGTGTGTGTGTGTGCTCGCGCGCGTGTGCGAGAGAGAGAGAGAGAGAGAGAGAGAGGTGACGGTGTGGTGGGTGACACCTGCCACCCAACTACTGTGTGTGTGTGTGTGTGCTCGCGCGCGTGTGCGAGAGAGAGAGAGAGAGAGAGAGAGAGGTGACGGTGTGGTGGGTGACACCTGCCACCCAACTACTGTGTGTGTGTGTGTGTGCTCGCGCGCGTGTGCGAGAGAGAGAGAGAGAGAGAGAGAGAGAGAGGTGACGGTGTGGTGGGTGCCACCTGCCACCCAACTACTGTGTGTGTGTGTGTGCTCGCGCGCGTGTGCGAGAGAGAGAGAGAGAGAGAGAGAGAGAGGTGACGGTGTGGTGGGTGACACCTGCCACCCAACTACTGTGTGTGTGCTCGCGCGCGTGTGCGAGAGAGAGAGAGAGAGAGAGAGAGAGAGAGAGAGGTGACGGTGTGGTGGGTGACACCTGCCACCCAACTACTGTGTGTGTGTGTGTGTGCTGCGCGCGCGCGTGCGAGAGAGAGAGAGAGAGAGAGAGAGAGAGAGGTGACGGTGTGGTGGGTGCCACCTGCCACCCAACTACTGTGTGTGTGTGTGTGTGCTCGCGCGCGTGCGAGAGAGAGAGAGAGAGAGAGAGAGAGAGAGGTGACGGTGTGGTGGGTGCCACCTGCCACCCAACTACTGTGTGTGTGTGTGTGTGTGTGTGCTCGCGCGCGTGTGCGAGAGAGAGAGAGAGAGAGAGAGAGAGAGAGAGGTGCCGGTGTGGTGGGTGCCACCTGCCACCCAACTACTGTGTGTGTGTGTGCTTGCGCGTGTGCGAGAGAGAGAGAGAGAGAGAGAGAGAGAGAGTGAGAGGTGACGGTGTGGTGGGTGCCACCTGCCACCCAACTACTGTGTGTGTGTGTGTGTGTGCTCGCGCGCGTGCGAGAGAGAGAGAGAGAGAGAGAGAGAGAGAGAGAGGTGACGGTGTGGTGGGTGCCACCTGCCACCCAACTACTGTGTGTGTGTGTGTGTGCTCGCGCGCGTGCGAGAGAGAGAGAGAGAGAGAGAGAGAGGTGACGGTGTGGTGGGTGCCACCTGCCACCCAACTACTGTGTGTGTGTGTGTGCTCGCGCGCGTGTGTGCGAGAGAGAGAGAGAGAGAGAGAGAGAGAGAGAGAGAGAGGGAGAGAGGAAAATCACAGGTTCAAAGGTGGACTGGGCTACTTAAGGAGGGGGAAAGGGCGGAGGGGAAGAGGAGGGAGGGGGAGGAAGAAGAGGAGGGAGGGAGATTTGAGCTGCAACAGTTTAAATAACACTGGCTTATGGGCTCAGTCCTGAGTCTCTTGACTTCTCAACTACAAACAGGTTCAGCAGAGGGATGGGATAGGAGGGGTCCTGCCCTCACCCCCACACCCCTACCTCACCCCCGCCCAGCCTGACAAGACCCATCTGAACAGGTCTGAACTGCTTGATCATGCCCTGCCTGCAGGCCATGACAGCTAATACATGTCAAGCAAGTCCCGTCAGCAGCAGTCCTGTTATTTGTAGCCGAAGGCTGGGAACTGAGGCAGAGCTCCCAGGGCAGCCATCTTTAAACACCTGCCACTTTGCTCTTGAAGTCCTTATAAAATGTCTCAGTGTGATTGTTTCTACGAAGGGGGCCTGATGGTGACTCGATTTACTGGGGGACTCAGGGGTGTCCACAGAAAGCTAGCAGTTGGCAGCGGAGTGTTGTGAACTGAATGTCCCGATGCATACGTGACCAAGTCTGCATGTGTGGCGGCACCCACCTTTAATCCCAGCACCCAGGAGGCAGAGGCAGGAGGATCGCTGTGAGTTCTAGGCCAACCTGGGCTACAGAGCGAGTTCCAGGACAGCAAGGGGTACATAAAAGAGAGATCTGGTCTCCAGGAAAAAAAAAAAAAGGAAGAAAGAAAAGAAAAGGAAAGGAAATGGGTTTGTTGTGTTGTAAAGACGCTCTCCCCGTAGCCCAGGGTGACCTTGAACTCCTGATGCTCCTGAGTGCTGAAGTGGCACATGCCTTGCTGGAGCTCAGGGCTTCCCGCACAGGGAGCTTCCTACCCACGCAGCCCCGCCCCGCCCCCCGCAGTCATAATCCTAAATTCTGGGATGGGGAGTCAGAAGGAGGCCTTCCTGCGCTCCAGGCCCTCACCAGCCCTGCCTCCTGCCCCTCTCCGCACGGAGTGGCCCCCTCCCTCGTGGGGCGTCTCCTGTCTCTCCGCCTATTGCTGTCCTACTGTGTACTGTGTGGTGTCCCTGGGCCTTTCTGGGTCTCTAACCCCAAGGACACAGCCTCAAGTCCTGAGATCCCCGGTGGGTATCAGCCGAGCACGGGGTGTGCTCCCTGTGTGAACACAGACTGACACTGAGCAATTGGGAAGGACGCACACACCTGACGCCTGACGTTAGAACAAGGCACCTTCTGAGGTCAGTGTTTGCAACAGGCCCCAGAGCGAGGCTCGAGATGCACCTGGCGGGCGGCAAGAATCCCTTCCGATTGGGAAAGGCTGTTAGCTGACTTCAAACGATGGCCTGACTTTGTGACCCCTTAGCATGCTCACTCCCTTCCCTTTAGAGAACCTTTATGTTTCTCCTTTATTTTTAGGGTGCTGTCTTTCCTTATTGGTGGGAGGGGAATGGAGCTCAAAGCATGCTGGCTTCCAGGCGAGGCTCCACCCCTGACCACGCCCCCAGCCCCTCACTGGGGATTCTAGGCGGGGCTCCACCCCAGAGCTACACCACTGATCATCATTACTGTAATTCCCTCGCTCACGTTTTAAGGTGAGTGTCTCTCTGTATGTCCCTGGCTGGCCTTGGGTTCTGAGCAATCCTCTCCCCGTTTCTCCTTCCACGTGGCAGGATTTCAGGATGGGCCACACATCAGGCTCCATTGCAAACCTTTGTAAAGTGTGTCTGTGAATCTCGGGTGTCTTCTCTCTCTTGTAATCAGCCCTAGCACTGGCCTCTAGAGGGCGCCCTACACCAACATGATCCCTGCTTTTCTTGGGTTTATTTTTGCTTTTTTATTAAAAAAAAAAAAAAAAAACTTTATTATATATTTTAAATACTTGCAAATAAATTAAAACATGACATACCAAAATTAACCAAGCCCGAAGTCTGTGCAGCTCCACGAGAAGAATTCTATACAACAGAACAGGCCTTCGGAACGTAAGCTGTGGAGGTGTGCGTTTGATTACGCACTGTTGGTGTGGACACACAATGATGCACCTATCCAACGCAGAAAATAAAATCCCACGACAGAATTTGAACTGTAATTCCTCTTTCATAACTAGTTTGTTGTTCTGTTTGGCAAAACCCCACGCACCCCAGGCAGTCCTGGGCTCGCTAGGTGCCCAGAATGCCCTGGAACCCCACGGCCCTGGCCCCACCTCCCAAGTGCGGGCTGCAGGCCTGGGCCACCACGCCAGACTCCTGGTTCATTTCTTTTCTGAAATCCTGCTCGTGACTGAGTGTGGTCGAGCACGCGCGCTGAGCGCCAGCACTGGGAGGCAGAGGCAGGCGGATCTGAGTTCTAGGCCGGCCTGGTCTACCGGGTGAGACCACGCCGACCTCAGAATACACACGAAAACAGACAAACAGAGCCTGCAACGCGGGCCGAATACGTTGGTGAGAGCGGGGATCGTTCTGACCTGAAGGCTTGAACCCGGGGATGGCCGCCGCGGCTGGTGGCTGGGCCTCGGGGCCAGGCAGCTGTTGTGAACAGCTTCGCCTGAGTTCTGAGACAGCCGGGCCCACCCAGACCGGGTCCGTTCTCCACTCCCGGGTTGCTCTGCTCCCTTGTTTTCTTCCCACAAGCCACCTTTGTCTCTAGCCCTGTCGCCAACCAATAAGGAACAGGAACACAACCTCAGCATTTCCGTCTCCTTCAGATCTCTTCCTCTGTTTTGTCCCTGTGTGGATAAAATTCAAAATCAGGAGCGCTGTTGAAAGAGTGCTGGTAGCTCAGTTGTTAGTGCTGGTGGCTCAGTTGTTACTGTGCTCCTAGCTCAGTGAGTAAGCACTATCCTGACATACACTGAGTCCTGCGCCCCCTCCCCAGCACTGAATAAGCCAGACGTGCCGAGAACGCCTATCATTACAGTACTCCTGAATCGGAGGCAGGAGTTCACAGTCAACCTCAGCTACAGGGTGAATTTGAGCCAGCTGGATTACATTAGACCCTGTCTAGAAAATAAAAAATAATAATAATAATAATAATAATAATAATAATAATAATAATAATAATAAATGAAGAGATGCCAGACCAATGCCTCAGCGGTTATGAGGATCCGGGTTCGATTCCTAGCACCCATCTGTAACTCCGGTTCCTGGGGATCCGCATCTTCTCTGGCCTCCTCAGGCACCAGGCTCGGACATGGATGGGGTTCACATATATACTTCAGACCAAACACCCAGGCACATAAAACTAAGTAGTAAAAGCAATAAGCTAAAAATGAGATTAAAAATGAAGAAATGATACAAAAACGTAAACGAAGAACCGGGCGTGAGGCTCGGCAGCAGAGCCGCTGTCTCACCGGACAGACGCTAGATTTGATTTCCAACACTATGAACCAAAATTAACAAAAAATTCGTGTTTTTTTCATGTCAGTTGTTTTGTCAGCTTAACTCCTGGGGCCCCAGGAACTGAATTTAAGAGGGTAAAAGGAGTGTTTTCTCTTCAAGCTAGGCTCAGCCTTAGCACTCAGGTAGCTAAGGCAGGAGGACGGCAACATTGAGACCAGTCTCCCCTGGGGAATGCAAGCAGAGAGACACTGGAAGAGCCACCTGCATCCTCCGTTTCCTCAGCTTCATTTATTTTTCAGGTTCCTTCCCAGAACCTGCGCAGTGTTCCCCTGGTACCCTGTGAAGGCTGTGCTGGGTCAATCTCTGTGTGGTGGCCTGGGCCCCTCAGGTGTTAAGCATTATTTCTGATCTCTAACCACTGCCTGATGGGAAACTGCCCAGTCGGATCACATCTCCCAGACACTGGAATATTCAGAACATTCCAGAGTGTTCCAGATTTTTCTGGAACATTCCAGAAGCACCACTGAGGTTCTTGGGACTCTTCTCAGTGGAACAAGTGTTGGTACTTGAATCAAAAAAGAAGAGTCTTATCTCTTCCTTATTTCTTCCTGACCTTCCAGCTCTCTGTCATCTGACAGGAGAAGAGTCAACATAGCACCGAGAAATGTATTTATGAGGCTCAGCATTGAGATTTTCCTTTTCTTTTCTTTCTTTCTTCCTTCCTTTTTTTTTTTTTTTTTTAGGTTTTTCGAGACAGGGTTTCTCTGTTATAACTCTGGCTGTCCTGGAACTCACTCTGTAGACCAGGCTGGCCTTGAACTCACAGAGATCTGCCTGCCTCTGCCTCCCAAGTGCTGGGATTAAAGACATACACCACCGCTAGCCAACTCAAAGATTTATTTTTAATTGTGTGTGTGTGTCGATCTCACATGAAATCACATGCCAGGGCACAAATGTGAAATGAAATACAAGGACAACTTCTCTCCTCCCACTGTGTGGATTCCAAGGATTGAACTTGGGACTTCAGGTTTGGCCACAAGCTCCTTTACCACTGAGCCATCTTGCTGGCGCCACTCCATCTGATTTATTTATTTTTGAAGATTTATTTCTTGTTCATGTATCTGTGCATGTGTTAGGGTGCCTGAGGAGGAGGCTTGGGTCCCCAGAGCTGGAGCGTTGGGCCCTTGTGAGGCCCAGTGAGGGTGTCAGAAAGCAAATTGCAGTCCCTGGAAGAGATGCAAGCGCTCCTAAACACTTACCAGGCTCCTGGCCCCTCCCGCCCGATTCTTTGGAGGCCAAGTCTCTCAGTGAACCTGGAGCTCACAGACTCAGCGAAGCTGGCTAGCCATACAGCCCTGGAGACACTCCTGCCTCGATCTCCCACCCTGGGATCACACGCTGTCAAGTCAGACCGTCACACTTCTGGGGTTCTGAACTCCGGCCTTACGCCACAGCCCACGTGTGCTGTTGGGGCAGACCCAGGGCCTTTGTGTGTGCTCAGCTAACACTGTGGCACTGGACCCCACCGCTAGCCCTCTTCTTCCTTTCTGTTTTGAAACAGGGTCTCACTAAGGTGCCCAGGCTGGACTTGGACTCAAACTCCTCCTGCTTCAGCCTCCCTCCGGAGTAGATGACACAGCAAGGCTATGCCAGCAGGCATGGCGTGTGAGGCAGTTTCGCTCTCTCTGGAGAGGTTTTTCTACTGCACCAAGGCCAAAGCTACGGGGTTCTGTGTGCCGTTCCTATCCAGTGTGGGCCGGTGTTAGCAGCTGAGAGGGGCTAAGCTCAGAAGTTAGGGTGCACACTGGACTCTGGGGTCCACCTCAAGCACCAAAATAAAGTCATGTCAACAAAGTCCAACCCGTGCTAAGGAGGGGCCTGTGTCTTGCTAGGCTGGCTCTGGGAGGGGCTCATTGCCACCTCCAAGCCAGCCCTGTAGAGCCTATGTCTTTTGCTGTCTCACAAAACAGAAACCGAGGCACGAGGGCAAGAGACTGCTGCTACCTCACATTCTTCATGGGGAAACTGAGTCTCTGTGGCAGGAATTGCAGCAACGAATGTCACAAAAGCATCATAGCATCAGGAGCAGGAGGAGAAAGGGCCCCCAGGGAGAGGAACAGACTCGATCCCAGGACCACCAGACTCCACCTCCATCCAAACCCCAGAGGAAGGGTCCATGAAGGTCAGGTGACTCTGCCCTTCTGAGCTAGCCTAAGCTCATTTTATCCAGGCTTTGACCAATGAGGATGGGCCTTCCTTTAATCCAGTGGTTCTCCACCTTCTCAGGGATCGCCCAAGACCATCTGTGCATCTGGTACTTACATCACCATTCACAGCAGCAGCAGAATGGCTGTTATGATGTAGCAAGGAGAGTGCTCTGTGGTTGGGGTCGGCACAGTCTGAGGCTGTGGTGAAGGGTCTCGGCCTCAGGAAGGTTGGCAGCCATGGCTCTATCTAACCAGTGGATAGAGAGCTTGATTCTAACTTGATTCCACTGTGGTTTGGTTCAAAACAATCCTGAAGAGAGTGGACTGGAGTGAGACCCAGGGAGGGCTGGACGCCAAGGCTTTACTCCTTGGTTGGAGCTGGAGAGATGATTCAGTGGTTAGCGCACTGGCTGCTCTTGCAGAGGACCTGGGTTCGATTCCCAGCACCCACATGGAGGGTCACATCCACTTGTAACTCCAGCTCCAGAGGCTCTTTCGCTCCCTTCTGGCCTCTGCCGGTATTGCACACTTGGGGCGCTTATCCACAGACATATGTAGGAAATCACCGATGTGCGTAAAATAAAATTTATTTATTGAGAACCTACTATGTACGCAGAGTTGAAATTCTGTTTCAGTGTTTATACGATATAATCCATCCTTTTCAGATAGGCAATTGTGTGCGTGTACGTGTGTGCGTGCGCACACATGCTCACACGCACACACTCACATGCACATGGAAGTTAATATTCCGTGTCTTCCTTAGTGTCTTTCCATTTTATTTTGGTGGATATATATTAATTTTATTTTTAATTCTTTCTTTTTGAGACAGTGTCTCTCTATGTAGCCTTGGCAGTCCTGGAGCTCACAGAGATCCACCTGCCTCTGTCTCTTGGGTGCTGGGAATCAAGGCATGCACCATGCCTGGCTTTTGTTTATTTATTTAAAAAACATTTTTATAGGTGTTTTGCCTTGTGTTCGTCTGTTCGCAGTAACTCAAAAGGCCAGAGAGGGGCATCAGATCCCCTGGGACTGGAGTTACAGATGGCTGTGAGCCTCCGTGTGGGTGCTGAGAATCGAACCCAGGTCCTCTGCAAGAGCAGCCAGTGCGCTAACCACTGAGAAGTTGGTCTCTCCAACTCCATCTATCTGCTTAGTAGAGGGTACTTTGGAGGTGGATCCAGGGTAGCCACGGCCGGTCCCGGGCACCCACTTCCCTCCGGCTCCCTCACCCTGCCGCCTCTGAACCCTCCCTCCTTTCACCCCCACCCCCACCCCGACTACAGTCACCTCTCCCTCCAGCTCCCTCCAGGTGACTTGCCAGTCCGACCTCTCACGCTGTAACGTCTCCCATTGTCGGCAAAGGCGGAGCTGGGTCTACAATGCGCCTTGCCGTGGGGGCCGCCCTGGGTTTCAGCTCTCCACACCAGAACACCTTGCGCTAGCTACTTCCTCTTCCTGCTCTGGGCTCCGAGTCCCCTGCACTGGGAGCACTTCAGTCGTCAGAGGAGTCTCTTCCTCCAATGGCCTCCGTGAACCTCCCCTCCCCATCCCTGAATACCTGTTTGTCTCATGGATGGCACTGTGTGTTTCTTTGGTCTACTTTGTGACATCTATCTACTGACCAGCGCATGCGTGTGCACGCCGTGTGTGTGTGTGTGTGTGTGTGTGTGTGTGTGTGTGCACGCCGTGTGTGTGTGTCTGCGTGTGCACGCTGTGTGTGTGTGTGTGTGCACGCCATGTGTCTGCGTGTGCACGCCGTGTGTGCGTGTCTGCGTGTGCACGCCGTGTGTGTGCAAGCTGTGTGTGTGTCAGCGCATGCGTGTGCACGCCATGTATGTGTGTGTGTGTCTGCGTGTGCATGCCGTGTGTGTGTGTGTCTGTGTGTGCACGCCGTGTGTGTGTGTGTGTGTGCAAGCTGTGTGTGTGTGTGTCTGCATGTGCATGTCGTGTGTGTGTGTGTCTGCATGTGCATGCCATGTGTGTGTGTGCAAGCTGTGTGTCAGCGCATGCATGTGCATGCCATGTATGTGTGTGTGTGCACGCCGTGTGTGTGTGTCTGCGTGTGCGCGCACACTGTGTGTGTGTCTGCATGTGCACGCCGTGTGTGTGTGCAAGCTGTGTGTGTCAGCGCATGCGTGTGTACGCCATGTATGTGTGTGTGTGCACGCCGTGTGTGTGTGTGTGTGTGTGTGTAGGGGCAGAGACACACTCCTCACACAAATAACTCACTCACCCAACCTTTTTCGTTTTTTGACACTGTCTTGCTGTGTAGACCAGGCTGGCCTTGAGCTCACAAAGATCTGCCTGCCTCTGCCTCCCCAAATGCTGGGATTAAAGAGGCACGGACCAGACTCACTGACCTGTCCTCTCAAACACGGTCTCCCTACACAGCCCCGGCCGTTCTGGAACTCACTATGCAGCCCAGGCTGACCTCGAAGCCACAGAGGTCCGCCTGCCTCTGCCTCCCAAGTGCTGGGGTTAAAGGCGTGCGCCACCATGCCTGGCAGTTCACTCAGCCATCTTAAAAGCTTCCTGAGGAAGGGTCTCCTGTGGGGGGCGGCGGCCAGAGGACACGCTGCGGGAGCCAGATCTCCGCCTGCACCACGTGGGGCCCGGGTTTCCAGACAGGACCCCGTGTAGCTCAGGCTGGCCTCGGCAGCTCGTCCGCTGAGCACCCGGGGCCAGCTACCGCGCCAGGGCCGCCGGCTCCCAGGTGGCACCGCGCCCTGCAGGCCCGCCAGCTCGGCGGTGACCGCTCCCTGCCCTCCGCCGCCTGCCAGGAACAGCCCGTCCTCGCCCAGGTTGCGCTGGAGTTTATTTTTGTGGTTTTCTCGAAGCCGGTGAGCCCGCCCTCCTCCATGTCGGTCCGCGGAGGAAACCCGGGGCCGGACGAAGCGGGAGCCGTCTCAGGCTGCGGGCCCACCCGACGCCGCCTCGGGACTCGCGGGGGCCGACGTGGCACCAGCCCTCCTGCGAGTCCCTGGCTGGCAGGAGGCCCGCGTGCTGGACCAAGGCTGGTCGCCTCGGCCATCCGGGAAGCCTCATGAAAATACAGTGGCACAAAAACCGTGAGCGCCCGTCACCCGCGGGGCGGGAGAGCCGGAAGTCAGTCCTCCCCCCGACAGACTTGGAGACCCCGAGTCCCTCAGAGCCCCCCAGGACTCGCTCTCCCGGGACGCAGCCCCGCCCCGCCCGCTCCTCTCCGGTGACGTCTGACGTCACCTCCCGGGACCATCCAGAGGGCTGTGCAGCGGGAGCTCGCGGAACCGGCTCCTGGCTCCCGGGCTGCAGACCTCCGCGCGGCAGACATCTTTAAATGACTTTTATTAAATCCTTACAAAACAATACAAAATCCTGGCGTTTGACAGTTGGTGGGAAAGGAGCCTCGGAGCGGCCATTCACCTGGTGCGATGGAGAAAGTGCTTGCATGTCCCCCACTCGGAAACGGCTTGTCTGTCTGCGGGCTTCAGCACGGTTTGTCCAAGCCACCCAGGATCGCCTCATTCACAGTTACGGGGTCTGACCCGTCCTCCAGGCTGGGCTTGGAGGGACCGAGAAAATGACAGCCCTGCGCGGGAGGAGGATCGGTGCTGCCCACTGTCCAGTCAGGTTGCTTCGGGAACCTGCAGGGGGCGAGTCCTCGGGTGCCAGGGATCCCCCAACCCTCGGGGGGGTCTTTGGAAACTTGTGTCCAGAGGCAGGGCTGGAGAAGGCATGTCACCTCCCCCACTGCGACGATCCTGTGGGAC
Source organism: Cricetomys ansorgei (assembly GCA_026225945.1). Lineage (NCBI taxonomy): Eukaryota > Metazoa > Chordata > Mammalia > Rodentia > Nesomyidae > Cricetomys > Cricetomys ansorgei. Next base: position 433,108 of record JAMJFZ010004123.1, read on the forward strand.
TGGGGAGGAGGGTGGAGGGTGCTGGGCAGTGGGTGTCCAGTCCTCTGCCCACCAGATCCCAACATTCAAGTACTCTTCAATAACAGGGAAGCAAGTCAAATTACTTCTTAAAAAAAAAAAAAAAAGCCTAAACTAAACGGGACAAACAATCTCGACCAAGGACTTCTGAGGCCAGGGGCCACCCTGGCAACACCTGAGCAGAGCTGGTGCAGGGCAGGGTGGCCCGGTCCCCGGCAGCCGCCCCCGACCAGCAGGGCCACGGAGAAAATGGGAACGCATATTGCATAGTAGTTCGTGGCTAGAAACAGTCCCCAGGCCTTGGGCCGTGAGGGCTGGGCGCTGCAGGGCCACCCAGCCCCTCCCAGCCTCTCGGGTGCCCCAGGGAGGCCCGTTCCTGAAGGTAGGCACACCTGAGCTGCTGCCCATGGGAGCAGAGGAAAGGTGAGGGGACCCCTGGGTGTGGCCTCAGCTCTGGGTAACAGTGGGCAACATAGGGCAGGACATGGCCATGGTCAGGCTAAGCCCTGAGAAAGGGCACTCAGGTGCCCTGGGTGGGGAGACACGTGGGGACCCCATGTTTACTGATGTGGGCCTTGTCCAGCACCTCTCCTGCCGTGGTGGAGCTGGTGGGTGCAGGGTCCCCCTCCAGCTGAACCCTGGGGAAGTGGGGTTGGGAGCAGCAGGCCTGCCCCAGGGTGAGGGGCTAAGCGTGTGGAGACTGATTGTCAACCCTCCAAGGGACAGGGCAGGTGGGTGATGGGGACCAGGGTTCAATCAGGTGCGTGGTCCCCATCCACCTGCCCCTCCCAGAGGTCTCTACCCAAGACAAGGAGCCCCTGCCCCAGACCCAAGGGTGCTCTGGTGGGGAGACAAAAGAGCCGCTGTGCTCACCAGGAGGCCTGTCCCTAACAATGCTGAGGGCTAGGGAGAGGTGTGGGGTGCTGACCCTGCGGGACCCCCAGCCCTGGAAGACAGCAGAGTGGCTGGGGTGGAGGTGGGGGTGCAGGTGGCAGGACCTTCACAGTTGACAGGCGAGCATCGTGGGGTGCAGGCTGAGCTGCCTGAACCCTCCGCCCTCCGCGCGGCACTTGCTTTCAATAGCGGTAAAAGGAAAACAAAACAAAACGAAGCCAGATTGGCAGGGGCGGGGCTGAGGGCAGGGAGAAAAAGAAACACCTCTCAATAAAACCCAGGCCCACAGGACCCTGTACCCCAGCTGAGCTGCCATCTGGGACGGCGGCCAGGGCAACTGAGTCCCCAACCTTTGGGCTCCAGAGGGCAGGAGCTTATGTACAGGGGGCTGATGAGGGTCACACTCGGTCCCCAACAAGGACCACAGGGGTAGCAGACAGGCTTCCCCTCTGGCGCCGCTGGGCCAGCTTGGACTGGGAGGGTGGGGACAGCTGCAGGCAGCGTGAGGTAGCTCGGATGACCACGGGCTGGTCCTGCCCAGCGTCCTCCTCGCACTGGGCCAGCTGCCGGTTCATGGCAATGGCCTCAGCCGCGAAGGACGTGAGGTCTTTGGCACAGCTGTTCCTGGGAGACAGGATGGGGGACTGTCACAAGGGCGTGCACCCTTCTCTGCAGCCCTCTGGGACACCCACCCCAACCTCAAGGACCTTCCAGGTATCCAGACACCAACTGGAACCTGCTGGGTCACCTTGCAGAATGAAGTGCTCAGGAGCCTGATCCCCAATTAGGCTTCCACAGCCCTAACGTCCCGAGGGGCTCGGGGCTAAGGAACCTATTGAGCATTTGCAGGGCTCTGGCTTAGGCACCCCAGAATAATCAAAGCCCATTCATGTCCCAAGATCCCAGGCCTCACCTCTGCAGAACCAAGGGTGTCGGCAGGGTGTTCTCTGGGGCACACTGCAACAAGAGGGCAGGGTCAGGTCAGAGAGCACTTGAGGGGCCTGGTCAGTGTTAGCTAAGGTCACAGTCATCAGACCCCACCTATAGGTCCATAGCTTGTATGTCTATGGATGCTCTGCAGGCTGCCCACCAGAAGGGTGTGAGCCAAGCTGGGCTGGGGACTCTCAGCACTAAAAGAGTGAGCTGCCTGAGGGACCTCACTGTGGAGTGGGGCGGAGTGGGGCAGAGTAGGGCAGCCGACCCAAGGGACCTCACTGGGAGTCGGCAACCCACCTAGCCAGCTGGTGACTCTCAGCTGGCAGGGAGGGCGCTGCAAACTGCACTGGGAACCACACCCACCCCTGGACCATGCTGGGGCTTCGGACACATGGGTGAGTCCTGCTCCCCTCCTCAGACCCCAGGGCTCACCCCCTGCACCCAGGGGTGCTGCAGGACTTGGGCGGCGCTCAGTCTCTGCTTGGCGTCTCGGACCAGCAGCTTGGAGATGAGGTCTTTGGCGGCGAAGGAAATGTGGGCCCAGTCCTTGTCGGGAAACTCGTACTTCCCCTCCTGGATGCTCTCAAACAGCATATTCTGGGGAGTGAGGGGGGAGAGTCACTCCAAGGCAGCCTGGAGCCGCCCAGATGCCCTGACTGGGGGTGGGTGGGGCTTGCACAGGTGCAGAGTATGAGACGCTGGCGATGGCCCCGAGGCCAGACGGCTAGGGACACGCAGACCAACAGCCCACAGTTCAGGGGCTGGAGCGCTGGCTGACCCTGCAGAGGAGCCAAGTTGGAGTCTCAGCACCCACATGGCTGCTCACAGAGCCTGTAACTCCAGTCCCAGGGAACCCAATGCCCTCTTCTGGTCTCCACGGGCACCAGGCACGCACACGGGACACATACATACACGCAGGCACAAGACTCAAATAAGTAAATCTAGAAAAAGAAGCGTCTTAGTCTAGCGTCTGCCTTGGCTTACAGAAAGGCAGTCAGCCCCGGCTCCTGGGGCAGCTATGTCACCCCCTTCTCATCCCAAGGAGCCCGCAAAAGAGCCCAGTGCTGCCCTGCGGGTGGGGAGGGGACCGGGCGGGGCGCACCTGGCAGGCGGGGCAGGCCTCCCCGCGGTCCCAGCCGCAGTCGCTGCCGCAGTGGCCCACGAAGGGTGGGTAGCCGCTCAGCAGGATGTAGAGGATGACGCCCAGGCTCCACAGGTCGCAGCGCTTGTCATAGATGCTGGCCTCCTCGCTGAAGGCCTCCACCACCTCGGGGGCCATGTACTCCGCAGACCCGCACTGCGGGGCGGAACCAGTCAGGAGTGCCCAGGTGCAGCCAATCGGAGCCCGTGGATGCATTCCCATATAAGCAGGTGATGGGGCAGGCTCCGCCCTCGTCCCCGCCCAGCCAACCAGGGGAAGGCCAAGCTGGCAGGTGAAAGCTGTGGAGCAGGCCTGGCACCTGCCCGCCCCGTCCCCCTCCCACCCTCACCGGGGTGAGCAGCTCAGGTGTAGAGATGGGGGAGCAGTCTCCGTTGAGTTTGATGCCACTGCCAAGGTCAAAGTCACAAATCTTCACTGGTGAGACCTGTTAGTAGGAAAGACAATGTGGGAGTCCCTCCTGTGCGCTCCCGCCTGCCGCCTGCCCGCCCCCCCTGCAGGGAAGGGTGGCGAAGAGCCTAGGAAGGGCTGGCCAGGCAGGCTCACCTGGTTAGGGTGTTCACACAGAATGTTCTCTGGCTTTAGGTCCCTGTGGGCGATGCCTGGGGGAGGCGGAGAAAGGAGTCAGGGCTGGGCTCCTCTAAAGCAACCAGGGCACGGGGTGTCCCACAGCCACCCGCCACAACACCTTTGTTGTGCAGGAAGTCCAGGGCGCTGGCCACGTCCTGCACCACCACGCTGGCCTCCAGCTCATTAAAGTGGCGCCTTCTGTGGATGTGGCTCAGGATAGACCCTGTGATGTGGGCCAGGAGAGCCAGGTCACCTCCGCAGACCCGCCGGCTCCCAGCACCACCTCACTCCACCAGGGATGCCCAGGGCTTCCTGGACCCACATCTGCACCGGGACAGGCACGGCCCCAGTCCCCAGCTCAAAGCTGGGACCCATGGAAGGCCCTTTGGGTGGTCCCCAGCCCCCTCCCCCACCAGCGCCCACCTCCACGCATCTTCTCAAACACCAGGTAGAAGCGGTCCTCCTCCTCGAAGAATTCGATCAGCTCCAGAACATTCCTGATTGGGAAGAAGAGGCAGAGAAGGAACTGAGGCACCCTGAGGCCCTCGGCACCTACTGCCCATCTGACGGTGGCGCCCTCACTGTGCCAGGGCCCGGAAGGCCGCCTCACCTGTGGCCCTGGCACTGGTACAGCATCTCCACCTCCCGAAACACCCTGCTGCGGATGTGGCCCAGCTGCTTCTCGATGATCTGCAACACAGGGAAAGACATGCTTCCGGAGACGCTGCCCAACACAGCCTGAGGAGTCAGCAAGCCTCGCGACCCACCCAGGACCCTGGACAAACTCCACCACCACCAGAGCCCAGGTTCTCGGCTCCGAAGGACACCGTTGGCCCACGGGCCTGGAACTTGCTAGAAGCTGCCAGACTGCAGAGTCAACATGGGCGGGGCCCCCTGATGCCCAGAGGAGCTCAGGCATGGAGGGAGGAAGCAGCTAGCTCTCCACCCTGACCCAGTGGTCTTACGACTGCTTGAGGCTGGGGCCTCTCTACTCGGTGGCGGCCACCCTCGCCCAGCAGGAGCAGGGCCAGTCGCAGCTCCCACATGACCCACGCAGCGAGCTCTCTGCCACCTGGCTGCCAGCCCAGTCAGTATAAGAACAAAGTCTTGCATCCTCTACTCCAGACCAGACTGGGCAACCGGACCTGTGGGCCTGGGTCTGGCTGAGGCCACAGTGGACCTGAATTCAGGAGCCAGCCTGTACCCAGTAGATGGAAGGCACAATTCCTGAAGAACCAGTGCTCTTGGCGGAGAGGAGTCCCCAGGACCCAGCTCTCCCTTCACAGGGTGGATACTTTAGCCTGTCTCACAGGGGCCCCTCCCGTGGAGGGTGGAGGGTCCTAGACCCGGGATAATAGTAATAAACACCTGTTCCAGCTAGGAGCCTTCCTGGAGCCAGGCCTAGAGTGGCCCAAACATTCTAGATTACACGAAAAGCCTCACACACGCCCTGCCCCGAGGAGGCTGGGGACAGTCCATAGGAACCTCTATACCTGCCCTTGTATCCGCTCTGGGTGCTTTTAACATTCTCCAGCGGCCCCAGCTCAGTCCTGACCATCTCCTGTGCTGATATCACCACCTCCCACCGTCCCAGGTGTCAGTGATCACTGGACATCTCCAGGAAGTGCCCAGGGCCTGGCACCCATCACTCCGGCTCACAGAAGAAAGAAGCTACCATGTAGCTAATACAACTCAACCTACCTGCCCCTCTGGGCCTCAGCTTCCCTATCTGTCGATGGTAAGTGGCAAAGGCTGCCCTGCAGGTCACTAGGAAAGCAGTAAGCTAAGCACCAGCCTGGGAACTCCCAGGGACAGAACCATAGCTCTGACACCCTAACTTCCAAAATACAACCATCTTCCCTGTCTGTGACCCTCAGTCGCAGGAGCCACTGGCTAGGCCAGCAGCCCTGTCCAGTCAGGCCACAGGGACTCCCTGGAAAGGTTCTCTGGACTGGCTGACTGGCTGGCCCTACAAAGGTCACAAGGTATGTGAGGGCTCTCCTGAGATCCATTCTGCATTTACCTACGGAGCCCTCTAGGGACTCCAGCGTGCCGTAGCTTCTCAGTTTCTGAGACCCTTCTCCAGGCAGGATCCTAGAAGCAGAGGATGGCCCTAGGGACAGGCAGACCAGCATGGCCTCTAACAGCAGCCTCCAGTTCTCAGTAGCCACGCCTGGGCTCATGAGCCTCCAGAACACAGAATGGGCAGGGGCCAGCTGTCACTGTTGCCGTTCTGTGACTCTAGGTCTGACCTGGATTCCCAGGGTGTCCTGAGTCACAAGTCCCAGGGCCATTTTTAGATTCTGGTTTTCCACGGCTGTCCTCTGGGGGCTGGAGGGTCCCTGGCCCCTGGAGTGGGCCCCACTGACCTTGACAGCGTACTCCTGGTTAGTGATCAGGTTGACACAGGTCTGCACACGGGCGTGCGCCCCCTCCCCCAGCACATCCTCCTGTAGCTGGTAGACATCTGGGACACAAGAGGAGCAGTCAGGGGCAACGCCATCGTCACCTCCGCAGCAGAGCCTGTGCCCAGCCCACTCACCTTCGAACCTGCCGGAGAAGCTGTCTGTGGCTCGGCAGCGTTTCTTCTTCCGGCCCCGCTTTTTGGCATCTGGGATGTCGATGGGCTGGCTTGAGGGCATGTCTGCGGAGGACAGAGACCCGGAAGGTATGCAGTCTGGCCTAGCCAACCTCTCGGGAACCCCGAGTCATGTCCACCTCCGAGGTGCTCACCAGGTCGGGCCTCGCACTGTGGGCTGAAGTCAGTGTCTCCGTGCTGGGCGGGCTCTAAGGAGAAGGCCAGCTCGAAAGGATTCTGTCCCTGTAGGGGTAGCGGGAGCGTGTTCAGGGTGGTTCTGCCGAAACACCCCAATATGCAGCAACCTGCACAAAAGATCACTCCATCACAGTGCTGAGGCCCAGAGCAACTGGCCACCCAAGGGCCCTCCAACAGCCAATGGGCATTCAGGGTCCAGCAGCTTCTGAGACTTTTGCCCCTCTGCTCAGCATGTGCGCTGTCACTTGAGAAGTGTCTCAGGGCCTCAGTGGCAGGGAACTGCACAGGGCAGAGTCCCTTAGGGTCCACAGGATCCCAACTGGGTGGGGGGGGGGTTTACCGGTAGACAACACGTGGTTGCTGCCTGCTCCTGTTACTGGTGTGGGGTAGGAGGCCAGGGACACCCCACAGAGAATGACCCAGCCCATGTCCACTGCACAGAGGGTAGTGTTGCCTCACTGTGGGGAACGTGACCTCCGTCTCCCAGCCTGGGGCTGAGTGACAGGAAGCCTAAGCCACACGGCCTGCCCTGTCTGCTCATGGACAGCATGGGGACGCCCATCTAGGCAGCTGACTGAGGGCTGACGTCAAGGACATGCATGGGACCAAAGGTGGGGGCAGGGGAGCCTCAGGGGGGGGCTGCCAGCCTGTTTCCCCACAGCTTCCCAGGCTGTCTCAGTGCCACGCACCCTTGGCTTTTGGGGCCTCAGTTTCTCTGAGGCACAGAACACCACCACCTCTCCTCCCTGCGTGGCATGCTTTCCCTCCCACAGATGCAAATGCAGCGCCTTACTTCTGGGAGGCTCTGGGGTCACGGGTAAGGGCCATTTCTGTGTGTCATGGCACCCTATCAACTTGCTGTGTGTGCCTAAAACCTTCTATCTCCCGAGGACCACCAACCCCAGGGGTCACCAATCTGGTACAGATAGCCAAGGGCAAGTGCCCAGGGCCCTGCCCAGACCACAGTCTACAATGTCTAAGGAGCCTCATCAGGGTGGCTAGGGTTCAAATTCACACCTATAGTTCAAGTAGGACACCAAGGACCCAGCTGCCAGATGGGTAGAAGGCAGGAGCTGAAGGCCAGAGAAACCTGGTTTGAACAGGAGCATGCTGAAGTAAAATGCTTCTTCATATGGGTGTTGCCGCTACCTGGATAGGGGTCTGCAAGCTGGGAAACTGAGGTAAACCCCAGCTTGAGAATGAAGAACACATCCTGAGAACAAGGTGCAGACTGTGAATGGGTGAAGTCACCGCCCCTCTCTGGATGTTCATGGTGGGAGGGGCAGACAGGGTTATCTGGGAGAAAAGTCTCTCCAGGACACCCTAGAGAGACCTCAGGAGGCTGCAGCAGTAAGGCCAGAGGCAGATGGGCAGCACTGCAGGAGAGGCCTTGCAAGCTGTGCTGCCCCTAGCAGAGTTGCTAGGAGCCTGGCAGAAAAGGGGGTACCCTAGCAGGCCACGGGGAAGAGGGCATACCCACCGTGCTGATAAGCCTCGCCCAGGGCAGCCTCATGCGCCACACACAGTATGGGGGCTGGCCAGCGACCAGAAGGGTGAACCAGGTTTGAGATCAAAGGCTAGCAGAGGCACCTGCTCCATGACCTCAGCCTGGTGACCTTCCTTCATGTTATGGTGCGAGATGGAAGCAGCTGTCCCCTGCTCTGGGAACCGCAGTAGGGTGAAAGGGGCCCAGTCAGCCTCTGACATTACTAGCGTCTCCACCTGCTTGTCCCAGCCAGAACCTCTGCAAAGGGACAGATCAGCTGGGGCACATTCCCAGGGGCTACTTTATAGAGTCCCCGAATGTGCCCACTAAACAGAAAGAAGTAGGGCTGGGCTGTAGCCCAGTGTATAGCGCACTCGTCTAGCAGGATGAGGCCCTAGGCTCCATTCTCAGCACCTCTTAAGTCAAACTCCAGAAAGAAAATCAACAGAAAACCAGGCAGATAAACCAGGAGGACTGGCAGGGGTACCTCTCTGCCCAGCTGCTGAATGAGGGTACTTGGGGAACAGGGGTCTGGCTCCAATGGGAGCAGCCACACGGGTTGAGGTTCCAGGAGCAGATTCCTCAGCAGGCCAGTCTCTGGCCACCTGCAAGGCCACCTACCAGCCAGGCCTCCCCACAGTCCCGGCTCTGCACGGAGCCACACAGTGGCCTCCAAGAGGGAAGCCTGCAGCCCCAAGTGCTGTGTGGGCAGTCCAGCCTCGGCCAGCCTGCCCTGGGTCTGGCTGAGTGCCTTGAGTCAGCAGGCCTGGCAGGAGGCAGCTGGAACCATCCAGAAAGGTAGGGTTTGCTTTGGCAGCCTTGTTGGCCCCATGTGGTAACCCAGTCTAGGCTCACACAAAGCCCCAGGAGATCAGAATCCACTGTAGGTGACATTCTCAGATCCATCTTTCATTCTTGCTCAGCCCAAAGCAGCTGGCCAAGGACAACAGGCATTTGGAGCAGGGGTGGGGCAGTTGGCCAGGGGCACTGGCTGGACAGGCCTGGGAATGCTTCCGTATCTACATGCTCCTCCCACAGGGGTGCAATAGTAGTAAGCTGCTGTGGGGGCTCCCCAAGAGAGACAGGGGCATATTTCATAACTGCAAACCCTGCCAGACCTCAGCAGAGGGAACCACCGTTCTGGCCAACGCCATATTCAATCAACAGAGGAACCCGGAGCATCTCAGCTCAGGTGTTTTTATTCTTTCAGAACTCCTCGGGTATTCTATGATAGCACATGCAATCATTAGCAATTAAACAACACCCACAGAAATCCAACACCTGCAAACAATACAAAATGCCCAGGTCTATGCATTCCTTTTTCCAACTATGCACAAAAACAATTATTTTAAACAAAACTAAAAATAAACTTCCACAACACACACACACTCACTCCTGCCCTCTCCACAGGGCAACAAGTCCCTGCCCCAGGAAGTCATTACATAACTCAGCCTTCCAGGCGGGGTAGGCAGGCTGACATCACTGTGTCCCTTAGGCCAGGCCCTGTGGGGGGCTCTGCCCAGAACCTGCCCACCTTCACCAATCCTGGATTCACTCATTTAAAAGGAAGACTCAGCCAGCTACCATTAACAATGCTGCAGAAACTTCCTGTTCTGACAGGAAACAACACTTTGGCCCGGAGTGTTTTGAGGGAAGGCCATTCACAGGCCACCACCAGGTGGTGGGGAGGGTTGCAGTGGGGTGAAGCACATGCAAGTGGCCAAGGGTTTCCTCACAAGACTGTGGCACACTGATCCCAAACAAACAACACATGGCCAGTTTGGAGACTGCAGGGCCAGACACAGGGTTCCCCTGAGACTATACAGAGAAGTAGGGGTTCCCCTGAGACTATACAGAGAAGTAGGGGGAGACCAGGCTCCCCCTGGTTGCAAGGAACCGAGACGAAACTGCAAGGAACAGAGCCACTGATCACAAGCCAGCCTGGGGGAGTTCATGAAAGAGAGCTAACAGCAGCTGAGAACAGGGCTGTGGCCTGCAACAAGCACACAGGTTGCAAGGGTTCACCTGAGACCACACACAGAAATAGAGAGACCCGGATGAGGGGCCCGCAAGGGACACAGATCACAGGGAGCCTGAGGCAGTTCATGCAGAGAGTTAGGCAGCTAGACACAAGGCTGCAGCTTGCTGACTCTCTTCCAGCCAACACAAGGCAGGGCCTGGAAGTTCCAGGGAACAGGAACACTAGATTTGCTTAGGATCACACAGAGAAGCAGACAAGAACGGACTGTGATCAGCTGACTGCAAGGGACACAACACAGAGCCACCAATCACAAGCCTGGGGGTCCTGGAAGAGAGAGCTACTAGGCGGCTGGGGACAAGGCTGCGGGCCTGCTGACCCCCACCGCCTCCAGCGCAAAAGTCCAGTGCAAGCACCCCTCCCAGGCCCTGCACAGGCCTCCCGGGCGGGCTCTGCTCATCCGTCGCACCTGCCGCTGCAGCGGGACCCCCCGTACAGGACCCCTCACCTTGAACGAACGGTGGAAGCCCTGAAGTTCGGCTGTTCTCTTCTGCACCATCTTCAGTCCGGGCCCCGCCAGCGGGGGAGGGGACGCGGGGCCCGGGGGGCGGCCTGGAAGACGACCCTGCGGGCGGAAGAGACAAAGGGCCGGCGCTGAGCGGGGCGCTCGGCCGGGCGGAGGCGGCCGGGACTCGGCGGAGCTCCCGCGCCGGAATGGGACTCTCCTCCTCCTTCTCGTCTTCCTCCCTCGGGGAAGGTCGCCCTTGGAGCCGCGCTCACCGGGGTCGGACACCGGCCGGGGTCGCAGCGCCGTCGCCCGACCTCGCACAGCCCGGACCCCGCTCCGAGGACTGCGCGGGGAACAGCGCCACCACCGCCGCCGCCACCACCGCCACCACCGCCACCACCGCCACCGCCGCCGCCGCCGCCGCCGCCGCCACCGCCACCACCGCCACCGCGGACCCCTCCGCTAGGCCGCCGCCGCCGAGAGGAGCCGTGCGCGCGGCCGGCGCGGCCGCTTTTATAGGCGCGGTCCCGGAAAGGCCCCGCCCTCCACGTAGTCCCCGCCCCCCCGAGAACAGAGGAGGCGGAGCTTCCAGTGCCGCTGAGGGCGGCTGTGAGAAGAGCACGGCGGGGATGCAGAATGCGGCTGCGCGCTTCGGGCTCGAGGGGGTCGGGGCTCCGAGGGAGGTGGCGCGCGGAGCAACGAGGGAGCGCCAAGTGCGGCTGCGCGTTCCCGATGGGGCGGAATGTGGAAAGGCATCGAGTGCGGCTGCGCGGGGAGGCAGGCGGCGGCGCCGAGTGCGGCTGCGCGATCCCGGCTGGCGCCCGGAGTGGCGGGACCTGCGGAGGGCCTCCGGGACTTGCCTGCACATGCGCAGAAGGACGCTCAGGGCTTCCGTCCCGGCGCTGAGGCCGCCTTGCTCTTGTTAACCCCCACCCCTGACTTGCGCTGCCGGTGGTTCCGATCCCTGTCCTTGAACCGGCGCCGCCGGTTGTTGCCAAAGAGGGGCGAGCCCTCCCTTACTTGACCTCGAAACTGGAATACCGGTGCCCTTTGCCGGTGCCCCGGCTCTTCAGCCAGCCACGGCTGTCTTTTGAGCCTCTTGGGTCTTTGGAGCCCTTGGAAGGGTTAACTGGGACCGGAGGGGCTGAGATTCCCCGATTCAGGTTCGGGTGCAACCAATCGGCTGCTGTGCTGTGCACAAGGAGGGTTTTCCTCTCCAGGCTGGTTTGTCCGTAAGTTTTCACCACCAGCCCCTAGGAAGACCGGAGCCCCATGAACCTCAAGCTGTAAGGGAGCCTGTGCCTAGTTGATGGATGAGGCCTTGGCCATCCCTAGGGAATTGTGGGGGTACCACAGAGAGAGCAGCCCCCCACCCCCATCGTGAGTGGTGTGTGTGTGTGCGCGCGCGCGTGCACGCACGCCAACCTGTACCCCTGTGTGAGTAATCTGTGCCTCATACATGCAGGTGCCTGAAGGGCCAGAGGAGAGCTGCAGTTAAAAGCTGTTGTGAATCTCCTTATCCCTGAACTCTGGGATTGGGACTGAACCCTGGGTCATCTCTAAGAGTAACAGGTGTGATAACTTCTGAGCTGGCTGTCTAGCTCCCAAGCTTTGTCGTCTTAAGTTGGTGATTGCATCTGCAGAAATTTTTATCACCTAATCAAATCATCATGGCTGTGCAAGGGTCATTACCTGGACAGATTTGGGCAGGGGACAGAACTCAACAGACACAAACAAGGACCTCAGCCAGTCAGTTCAAGGAGCTTGCCACCAAGTTCAACAACCTGAGTTCATTCCTGGGACACAGGAGAAAACTGACTCTCATAAGTGGCCACAACAAACCTCCCAGTGTGCTCTGTGGCGTACACACACACACACAGAGCTAGCCCTTGGGAGGCACAGGACAATTGTTTGGAGTTTGAGTCCAGCCCGCCTCAGAAGCAAGTTTCAGCTTTGAGCTACCTAGTGAGACCTTGTGTCAAACTAACAAGCTAACAAAGATGTGACAAAAATTCCTGGCCACCACACTCAGGCGCAGCCCACCTGGGTCAGCTGTTCACACTGACTGCAGGAAATAGCCCTAAGCTGGGGCTTTTGTTTCTTCACCAGGCTTAGTTCAGCCACTGGGGAAAAAAGCCAAATTGCAGAGGAGCCCGGATTGAGGTAGCAGTTCTGCTCCCTGATCTGGAGCCAGTCCTCTCCCTACCCCGCTGGTCCTGAGACTCACTTCAGGAGCCCCATGTTGTAAATAGGGAAACTGAGGAAGCCCAGAAATGAGAAGCCAGGCCTTGACACTGGAGTCTTTCTTCTGGGAGTCCCCCGAAGGCTAAGCCTTTGTAAGTGGGGCATGTGGACCCTGTAGGGTGTGTCTGCCCACTCACGCAAGAAGTTCTGTGAGTTTGACAGCCACGGATGGGGTCTACAGGATTACTCAGAGGGAGCCCCCCCACCCACCCATGCTTTTTTTCTGGGCAGCCAGCAGAAATGGGAAGGGAGATGTACCATCCTGTATGCACCAGGCAGGGCCTGGGAGCTGCTCTCTCTACCCTGCCTTGCCTTGCCATGCCCTGCCCTGCCCTGCCTGGGCAAGCTGCCAGCCTGCTGTCAAGTCTCTACCTCCTGCTGCCTGTTTACAAGCGGGGCACTCAAAGGCCTCCAGCATGGGGGTTGGGATCTGCGGTGACAGGAGGGCCTGAATTCCCCTACAGGCTCATCTTCTGCCCCAGGGGGCTATCACTGGTTCTCTGGAAAGGAATACCTGCAGGCAACCTATGCCAGACCCTCTGTTTCGCCTGCCCCTCCAGACTAGGCTTGGCTGGCCAGGTGATGGGCGGGCCCAGCAGGAGCAAAGGAGAATAGTCCAGGCCAGGCCAGGCAGACTGGGTGGGGAAGGGTTTACTCCCCCAACCCCAGGACCCCAGGGAAGGTGGCCAGCCTTGGAAGAGGCTTAGGACACTCCAAATGTTTGGCCTGACTGGGGCCACAAAAGCAATAGGTTTGAGCAGACGCTTAGGCTAGAGAGGGAGGACAAACAGGAAATTAGGTGGGGCTCCAGGCAGACGGCCTCAGCTTCCTGCATCAGTTGGCCCAGTTCCCACTGGCCAGCTCCTGGGCTCTCTTCCCTTCCTCCCCATCAGGTTAGGAATGGGACCCAGACCTTTCCACCTGTTAGAGCAATACTCACTGAGCCATACCCCCAGCCCCTCACTGGGGGATTCTAGGCGGGGGCTCCACCCTGACCACGCCCCCAGCCCCTCACTGGGGGATTCTAGGCGGGGGCTCCACCCTGACCACGCCCCCAGCCTCTCGAGTTTTTTGGTTTTTTTTTGAGACAGGGACTTTGTAGCTCAGGCTAGTGTCAAGCTTTCCATGCTTTCAGCCATCCCTGTTCCGAGATGACAGGAGTCGGCCATCACATTCTCCCAGCCTCAGGAATCTGGCTTCGTTCCCCACCCCTGCGGCTCCCATCGTCCCCCTCCATGTTCACCCGTTTTTCCTACCCTTGGTTTCAGCAGACATTCCGTCCACAGACCTAAGTGTGAGCAAGCCCTGTGCCTGTAGCACAGCTCTGTGAAGCCGGGGACTACAGAAGTATCCTCACACCTGTACCCTTGGGGCACCCTTAGGATAGGGGCAGGACCTCCTTATCCTGCTCAAAACTGGCACCCCGTGCTCAGGGGGCTCCGTACAGAGCCCTCAACAGCAAACAGGTTCCGAGACAGCCCACGGCCTAGCGCTCCCGGATCAGAAGGACCGCCTAGGGCTAAGGCAGTTGGATTAGGTGAAATAGTGTGAGTCTCCAGGCACTCAGCCTGCACTCTACCCCAGACAGCCCAGTGAGGGTGCCCCGGACTGACAGGAAGGCATGCAAGCCAAGCCTTTGTGGCCAGGGGGCTTGGTCTGATGCAATTGGCTGTAAGCTGCCCGTTCTGTTGGCTGAGTCACGTCACTGTCCCAGTCACTGGGCAGAGTAAGAGCCCGTCAGTTGGGGGTTGGAAGAAGCCGGGAAGCGGAGGGTGTGGCCTGGGACGGGGTGTGGCCTCAGAGTTGCGCTGTTAGATCTGACCTGGCTGTCTTGGAATCCTCGGGCCCCGCCCTCCGGACCAGGTCACACCACACAAGGCCCACCTCCCTGAGAGAGTGACAGGTGCTGTGCAGTGTGGCTGGGAAGGGCTGGCTCAGCAGTTGGTTCAAAGCCACCACCCTGTCCTAGTGACCGGTGAATCAGTCCCTGGCCAATCGCTGTCCTCGCCCTCTCTGCCCCCTCTGATGGAATCCCGAGGACACTGGTGGCTTTGGGAGGTCTAGACCCTGATCACCTGGTCCTTGTCCCCTGAGAGGGGTCTAAGGTGTCACATAGTAGAGTCTGGAGTTTTCATGGGGACTTTAATTTTTAGGGTGCACTGGGAGGGACGTGCCACGTTGCCTCCTGGGGCATAGGGGACCTGAAGAACAAGCAAAAACACTTGAGCTGGGGACCATCGTGGATGATTGGATGCCCAGTTGGGGTCCTCCTCAAAGGGAGACAGAAGGTCGGAGCAGGGAGATTCTGTGCTGCCGATTCCGAAGAGGGAGGAGAGGGCCGCGGCCCGAGGGGTTTGTGGCCTCTACGCACATTGGGACCAGTGCCAGAGCCGCAAGGAGCGAGCAGCCCGGCCACGTCGGTCTTGTGTTTTAACTCTTGTCCGATTTGGGACTTCTAGACACGTAAGATGACCAACTTGGGTCCTTTAAGCTCCTAAACTCGCAGCCACTTGTTGCAGCCAGCCTGGCCACACGGGGCCCAGGCTATAGAGGAAGAAACTGAGGCAGGCCCTGGAAGCTCTCAGGAGGTGGGTCCAGGCTCGATGTCCGCGTCCCCTGATTGTCTCAGGCCCTTGGAAGGTACAGACCAGTGTGCCCAGCAGTGCGGGTCCACAGCCCTCGACTCAAAAGCGGTTGCCAGGCAACACATTGCATCAGCCATCCGGGAGCTCTTCCACTGTGCAGAAGGCGAGGCCTCAGCCGCCGGACCAATAGAATTCTAGGGGGTTAGAGAGGAGGGCGGGACCAGATCAAACTCTAGCCAGTGAGATTGTCGCTACGAGCCGCCCCACTACTCTTAAAGGGACTGCAGTAGCCGCTCCTTAGGAATGATTCCAGGCTGAGGCCAGCAGGCCTGCCTGAGGCCCAGGGGTCAGCAGGGCAGGCTGAAACCCACATGGTCCTCCTGACTGCCTGACTCCTGGCCTAAGCCTGTACCAATTTTTCTGTTCTTTTTAGGATTTTGAGATGAGAGTTCTTGCCTCTAATGCCTTGATCCTCCTGCCGCCACCTCCTGAGCGCTGGGATTATAGCCATGCACCTTCACAAACAAACTAAACAAAAAACAAAAACAAACCTCAGTTTCTCCAGGGGTCCTGTGCCAGCAAGTCTTTCCCAGTAGTCAGACAACATCCTACCGGAAGGTCCCCGATGGCCATGGAGGGGACTGGAGCTTCTGCAAAGGGAGAGAAAAAAGTTCTTAGCAAAGGTCTAGAACACCCCACCCCACGCCCACCACTGGGCCTTGTCACAGAGGGTGTTGATTTTGAGACAGGGTTTCTCTGTGTAACTCTGGCTGGCCTCGAACTTACAGATATCCACCCGCCTCTGCCTCCCTTCCAGAAGTTGGGACTAAAGGGATGCCACCAGCACACCCAGTTATTAGTTAATTTAAGATTTTTTTTAAATTTATGAGTATGTGTGTGTGTCTGTGTGCCACACGTGTGTAGGTGCTCACCAGGGGAGTTAGAGGAGTCAGATCCCCGGGAACTGGAGTGACAGGTGGTTGCGAACTGACCCATGTGGGTGCTCAGAACTAAATCCAGGTGCTTTTAACCAATGAACACCTCAATTTTAAAATAATTTAGATTTACTTTTGTTTGTTTTTCTGAGACAGAGTTTCTCTGTGTAGCCCTGGCTGCCCTGGAACTTACTCTGTAGACCAGGCTGGACTCGAACTCACAGAGATCTGCCTGCCTCTCCCTCCTGAGTGCTGGGATTAAAGGTGCGTGCACCACCACTGCCCAGACAGATTTACTTTTTAATTGTGTGCGTATCCATGAGACAGTGGCATTGGATTCTCTGCGGACGAGTCATGGGTGGCTGGGAGCCCCCAGGGCAAGTACTAGGGACGAAACTCAGGCCCCCCCTTTAAAAGCAGTGTGCATTTGCTTTCTGTTAACATTAAAAAAAAAAATCTTACCGGTATAAGTGTCTTGTCTGCATGTGTGATTGTGCAACACATGTGTACCTGGTGTCCAAGGAAGGCAGAAGGCATCGGGTCCCCTGCGGCTGGAATTACAGGTGTTTGTGAGGTTCTGGTGTTGCGGTTCTGTGGTATCCACCAGAGAAGACTGCTTGGACACGGGTTTCAGCCAATAGAAAGTCTTTATTAGCCAGCTGGAGAGTACACTACAGTCACTGTGTGTGTAGACCGGAGGCTTTCTCAGGTGTTTTTAAACATAAAACCACATCCTGGGTTAACATACCTCAGTTAATAAGAACAGTAGCCAGAAGTAGAACTACAGAAACCAAAAAGCAAGGTTAGTACATCTAGAGACTTTCCCAGAACTGTGCAGGCTTTGATGCATTAGGGCTTTGTCTTGGCAGGTGGTGCTGTCTGTGTGCTGAGTTTTATGGTCTGAATGGCACTTCCATGATGGAGTCAGTTGTGCTAAGTTCTGGGGGCCTGTGACACTGGGAGTTGAACCTGAGTCTTCTGTAAAAACAGCCAGTGCTCTTAACCGCTGAGCCGTTTATCCAACCCCTCAGTTAAAATTAATGTTAGCATACAAAATAATAGATTTTAAGGACTGAGGTCTGGAGCTCAAGAGATTGCTCAGTGGTTAGAGCACTGGCTGGGTATTCTCCCAGAGGCCCCAGGTTCTACATCCTGGAACATTGTAGTTCACATTGTAGTTCACAACAACTGGTAACTCTGGTTCTAGATCAACAAACACCTTCTTGTGACCTCCAAAGCACTATTACATACACATAATTTATTTTTTGGTTTTGAGGTTTTTTTGTTAGTTTTTTTTTGGAGACAAGGTCTCCCCATGTAGACCAGGCTGGCCTCTAACTTACAGAGATCCACCTGTCTCTGCCTCCTGAGTGCTGGGGTTAAAAGTGTGCACCACAACACAGCGCTTAGTGGCGTGAGCCAGACACAGAAGGACACACACGACAGAGTCCACTCCCAGAGGTCCCTGGAGTCGGTAAAGCCACAGAAACAGGAAGTGGAACGGTGAGTGCTGGGGAAGGGATGGCGTTAGTGTCAGATGGGGACAGAGTTTCAGTGGGGGAAATAGAAAGTTCTGGAGAGACATGGTGGAAACAGATGCACAGTCCCTCCACCTTAAGGAACCCGGTTCATCTGTGGCTTTAGAGGTGACAGATGACATATTATCTGTCTTGCTTAGAGGCCCCAGGGGATATGGTCTTTGTCTACCATAGCTGCTCTACCAGGTGGCCACTGTGGCTGGTATCTTGGTGTCCCTAGGCAACAGGACAAACCAACAACATTTACCAACATAGTCCCCAGCCTCATCCAGGATTACAGAGACCTGGCTAGCCTTGGACACGGCTGTGGGTCAGGAGGCCCTGAGGGCCAAGCGTCGCAAGATGTCTCTGGGGATCTGGCTCAGCTGCCTGAGTCATGGCCCAGCCACAGGGCAGTTACATACTGAGGCCAAGACTACAGCAGGCACTGGTACCTGACCACACACAGATGTTCCCAACAACCCAAAGGACACTGTGTGAGGTCTGGGTGCAGGGGTATGATGGTGACCAAGCCTGATCCTGTGTCCCTGGGCAGGAAACTGGGTGCTGGGGAAGCTAGAAGTTGCTGCTCCAATGGCCTTGCCGTCTCTGGGGACAGTGTCCTATGAAAACCCTGGGGTGAACCAGGTAGGCTGCAGAAACATCTAGGAACATGCCCCAGGGTAGCATTGGGTTGTCGGAAGGGCCACCTAAAACACGTGCATAGGACACGTGGTGAGCGCCAAGGCCAGCATTCCAATGAGTAAAAGCCAGGTCAGGTGTGCCCTGCCACAGCCTGGGTATCAATTCAGAAAAAAAAAAGGAGTCTGGGGGAGGGGACAACATATAAGATACGGAGCTCGGTGACAATCAGTCAGAAAAGGTCACACAGTGTAGGACTCCATGACAGGAACTGCCCAGAGCAGGCAAATCCAGATTCAAGTGTCACAGACACCAGGGAGGGAGTGGGAGGGGGGCAGATTCTGTGGTGGCCATGCCTCTTGTTAGGGTGGCAACTGTGTCTTCTGGCACGGACCATGTAACCTCATTGGCTGAGCACAGGCAGACTCCAGCCCCGCAGCTCAAATAAACGTAGTGGGAATTTTAGTAAGCCTTTGTGTCTGGTTTAATCATTAGAAATGAAGAAACTGCTTTTAGACATACTTAGGCTTTGAAGAAATCCACATCGCATATCATGATGGCTTTCTGGAAGTGACGGAGTCGCTTTGGTGAGGGGGCTTGCAGCTCCGCATAAGCGGGGCCACAAGACATTCCTGGAGGTCTCCCTCAGGGGCTGTGGTTTGCGTGGTCTAGGTGCTCCTTCGATCAACATGTAGGCAACATGGAGATCAAGGGTTTTGGTATAAGGAACTGTGCCCTACCCTAAATTGGTTTTTTGTAACCACCAATAAATGTGCCTTTCCAAGGTGACTCGGGATCAGTCCCTGCTCCTCCGAGGCTGAATTCATCTTGGAGTGTCCCTCACTCTGCGGTCGATGTAACAGCAAAGAACATCAACTAAGAAGGACCTACAAAACTGTACAGTGGTCTCTCCTGGGGCCTTAGGACCACCGACCACCATGGCAAAGGCCACAGCGGCGTCTCTCGGGGGACAGGTGCAGGCCACCTCCACCCTCCACCTGGGAAGCTTGTGTCTCTCCTACGTCACATTTCTCCGGACACTGAAAAGGTACTCTGCCCTCAGCTCTAGCTAATGTTTTCCCTGGCCAGAGAAGCCAAGGAGGCAGAAGGCTGAAGAACACCCCGGGCCTCATCTGGACCCGGTGGCGGCTCCTCTGCCTTAGCCCGCAGCGCCCTCTACAGGGAGAAGCGGCATTGCAACGAACGCCTAGGGGAGCCAGGGCGACCCAGGTTCCACCTCTTCCTGTAAACTGCACAGCAGACACACAGACGCTCCACGCCTTCAGCAGCTGCTGTCCAGCACACAGTGTAATCCCACCACTCAGGAGGATCAGCACGAATTCGAAGTCAGCGAGTCTTGTTTGAGACCACCCGGAAGTCTACACAGGGAGACTTCTCAAAATGAAGCTGCTTTTATGTTGGCATCTACAACCATAACGCAAACATGGAAAGAGCCTCAGCTGACAACTTTTCATGCTTCTCACATAAAACTGAGGGGTGAGGCATGGCTGAGGGGTGGAGCCCCGCCTAGAATCCCTCAGCAAGGAGCTGGGGCGTGGGGCGTGGGGCGTGGGTAAAAGGACAGAGCAGACTCCACTCCCCAGAGTTGCCCTCTGACCTCCATATACACAGCAGCACACGACACACACTCATGCAATAGGAAAGCCCCATGTCAAAAGAAAAAAAAAACCTGCCAGCTACACATTGTGAACCAGCTTTCTGCTCAGCTTCACGGTATCTCGAGTCCCTTGGGGCCTTTGGGGCCACACAGGCTGCTATCAAAGCTTGACACAAACGACAACCCGCACCCGACTATCAAGACAACCAGTTTATTCTTAGGCTTGTATCAAGGTGGGATGGAGCAAGGCAGTGTGGACCCGTCCCTGGGCTGGTGCATGGGTTGCTGGGATTCGGCAGTGGCCACATCTTGCAGGTGGGAGATACATTCAGTTGAGCCTTGAGGGCTGGTCCCTGGGTCCTCCCAGAGCTGGAGCACAGGTGTGGTGGCTTCTGGAAGGATCTGGGGTGAGTCTCTCAGGCTGTGGGCTCAGGCACTGGCATAAGTCAATTGTACTCCTTTAGTTCAGTGGCAGCCTCCCGACTCAGGAAAATAACCAGAATTCCCTGGGGTCCTCACAGTGCAGGGGTCTCAAGAGAAGGGCCAAGAAAGCCAGAGGCTGGAGCTTGGGACAGTCACACCCTGATATGCCCTCCATGGCATGACACAGAGGGCCTGCTGGAGTTTGGTCCTGCCTGTGGCCCACAGGGGCCACATACATAAAGGTCTGCTACAGAGCAGGCTGCCTCTGAAGAAAGGAAGGTCCCTGTCGCCAGTCTCCAGAACTCCAGATCTCAGCAAGCTGTGGCAGCTGCGTGAAAATTCATTCCTAGACTTCCAGAATGGACTGGACACTGTTCCTAAGATGGCAGCCACCAGAAACTTTTTCTCTAAAATCTCCAGATAGGGCAGGTGTGGTGCATGTTTGAATCCCAGCACTCAGAAGGCAGAGGCGGGAGGATCTTGGCGAGTCTCGGGCCAGCCTGGTCTACATAGGAAATTCCAGGCCACTCAGGGCTACATAGTGAGACCCTGTTTCCAAAACAAAATAAGCATCGTAGAGAGACAGGAGAGAGAGAGAGAGAGAGAGAACTTGAAAAACAGAACCGATGTGTGTGTGCCTGCGTGCAAAGAGGCATATGGAGGCGGGGCAGACGATGGTGTCTTCCCACTGCGCACCCGCAGGGATCCCCTCTGCCTCTCTGAGGCTGGGATCGCAAATGCCAACACGCTGCCTGTCACCGGGTGTGGGGCTGCGCCGTGCCTTCATGCTCCTGCAGTACCAAACACTTTACCCTCGGAACCGCCCCTTTATATTTTTTTAAAGACAGTTTTGTCATGTGACCCTGGCTGGCCTGGGTGTGTGGCCAGGGGCTTGAACTTGCAGCAGTCCCCCTGCGTCTGTCTCCAGAGGCACCCACTATGAGCTTCACCATCTCACTCTGGCAAACTGTACCCTGTTCTGATTGTGCAGACACCTCAGAATACCCACTACTGGGAGTCCCGTGCTGGGGTGCTGGAGGGGCGTGCCATTCAGAAGTGCTGGGCAGAGTGCTCGGAGACGGCTGGTGACCTGCAGGGCCGGGCAGAGGAGGCACAGCGCAGCAGTGTGTCTTTGGAGGTATGGTGGCTGCCCACGCGGTCACTCACACAGAGTATGGCTCTAACCGAGGACCCAGCGCCACCTCCCCTTCCGGGCTGGCAAGTGAGGAGACAGAGCAGTGGCTACACTTACCCAGTCATGGCCGCAAGGACGGACAGACATGGAGAAGGGACAGGGGAGTGGTTGGCAATGGCTCAGGTCCTGCCTCCTGCCAGAGATCAGGGCACAAACACAGTATAAACCCAGTGGCTGAGGGACAGTGTTCCAGAATCCAAGTTTGTCCCCCTGGAGACAGGCAAGGGGACGGGTCACAGTCGCCATGCGAGGGGGAAGCCACGGTTGCGCTGCTCCTCTCATGGCGGCGTGAGGCTGTGATGGTTCTGAGACACAGGCTGTACAGAGCTGTCACAGACTTCCCGGCTGTCTCCCTGAGTCTCGGGCGCTGGAGGGCCCTCAGTGACACATGCGTGACGTCATCTCTTTCTGTAGAGACCAGGCAGGGTGTCAGGAGACAAGGCACGGGGGACATACACTGGGGAACGGGAACAGGGAAGGAGCAAGGCCTCACACGCCCACAACGCTCAGGAACAGGGCAGCAGGCAGAGGCGGGGCAGCATTCAGTGATGGGGGAAAAGCCTGGGCCTCTGATTTGAGGCCACATGGGCACATGACTGAAGCCACGGGATGCCTGGGAGTGAGCCGTGGACCAATACAATTAAGTAGAAAGGTCCACAGTGGGAGGAGAAAAAGCCTCCACTTGCAGGAGTCATCCCCGTGCTCAGGAGTTCAAGGCCAGCCTAGGCTACATGAGAGTCTATCTCAAAACAAACAACTACAAAAGCAGGCTGTGTGGGCTGGCACAATGGCTAAGGGGGTAAGGGTGCTTGCTACCAAGCCTGAAGACCTGGGTTCGAGCCCCAGGATGGTGGACGGAGAGAACTGACTCCTACCGTCTGTCTCGTGGCCTCCACACGCATGTCATGGCTGCCAAGTTCACACACAGAAATACACAGCACAGATAAACAGAAATGTAATACAATTAAAAATTTAAAAAGCATGGGGCTGGAGAGATGGCTCAGCGGTTAGAGCACCAGGCTGCTCCTGCAGCAGAGGAGCCGGGGTTCGGGGTTCAGATCCCAGCACCCACAACCTTGGCTCACAACCACCTGTGAGTCCAGTTCCAGTTCCAGGGGATCTGACACCCTCTGCTGGCCTCAGTGGACACTGCACCCATGTGATGCCCAGACATGCAGATAAAACATCCATACACAGAAAAGAAAAATAACTAAGTCTTAAAAAAAAAATAAAGAAAAAAAAGAAAATTCCAAATACGGCCAAGCATAACGACACAGGCCTGTGATCCAAGCACCTGGGAGGCTGAGGCAAGAGGATCACCTCAAGTCCCAGGCTAGTGTGGGCTATGTGGTGAGTCACAGGCCAGTCTGGGTTTACAGAATCTAAAAACAGACAAAATGCAAACCAAAATCAATCAATAAACACCCACGCCCTGGTCCCTGTGGGTGGGAGCACAGGCCGTCTGTCCTCAGGGATGCTCAGGGAGCTGCCAGCAGCAGCCCCCCACGGGCCCTTTTATACTGTGAGCCTCAAGGAATGGGTGACCGCGCAGCACCCTCCCTGGTGTGGTGAACTCGAAAAGCTGAGGCTGTTGTGTTCTGGGGGACAGGCCACGCAGGAGACACCTGCTTGTGGTACCCACTATGAGCTTCACCAGTGTGGGGAGCAAAGGCCCTGTGCCCTACCACACAGGTAAGGCCTTCAACGGAAGTCCCTCTCCTAGCCAACGCACAGGCAGGGGCGTGAGCGTCCCCCCATGCCCCGCCCACCGAGGTCTCACCAGGACCCAGGCAGGGGCGTGAGCGTCCCCCCATGCCCCGCCCACCGAGGTCTCACCAGGACCCAGGCAGGAGGCGAGCCCCCCATGCCCCGCCCACCGAGGGCACACCAGGACCCAGGCAGGAGGCGAGCCCCCATGCCCCGCCCACCGAGGGCACACCAGGACGCAGGCAGGAGGCGAGCCCCCCCGCCCCGCCCCCCCCCCCCGAGGGCTCACCAGGGGCTCCAGCTCCTTGGCGTCGATGAGGCTGAACTCGGTGACGAAGTAGTAGAAGTGCTTGTAGCACGTGTTGACGTGCGCCTCGGAGCCCATCTGCGCGATGCGGTCGAAGTGGTGGATGTACACGTGCACAAACACGCGGAAGAGCCGCGACAGGATCTTCCGCACCGCCTGCAGGAAGTTCTTGGGGAATGGAGTACCTGGAGGTGGGCGGAGAGACGAGGAAGGAGATCGCTCAGGGCCGGTTGTCCTGGGACCCCAGCCTCTACCCCAGCCTAGGCAGCCACAGACGTGAGAATGGGTGAGGCTCAGAGAAGGCAAGGCGCATATTCGAGGGCACAATGCCTATGTCCCCACCCGAGGGACCAGTTTTTTGCCAAGACAAGTATCAGTTTCCATGGTGAAGTGCCTGTCTGTGCCAGAGGAGCCTTTTTCTCTGTGATGGGGGCCCCAATTCATTCTGATCACTTTGGTCGGCTCCTTTCCAAAGCCTCGGGGAACCCCTCAGGCCTGGCAGCTGCCACCCTGCCAAAGCCCTGCTCCCTGAAGCTCTGTACAGTCCCTGGGCACAGGGTCGCCAAGCCGGCCAGCATCACCAGGTACCCCCAGGCCAGAGATGTGGAGAGAGCAGGTATGCAGGCTCAGCGTCTAGAAGGTGAAGACTTGAGCAGCAGGCTGGCACTGAGCTCTCCAGGCCAGGGATCACTGAATGAGGCCCCAAAGTATGGAGCATGTCCCCTCCAGCAGCAGGAGGAGGTCTACAGGTGGGCAAAGGACCTGCGGCTGGGGGTCCTCTGGGAGCATCTGTGGTTCAGTGTCACCTTGGGGTCCTCAGAGGTGGGAGGGGGGCGTCAGGCAGGAGGCTGGAGACAGGGTGCTGCCAGCTCTGAGGGAGGGGTAGGGGCCTGAGTGAGAAGGGAGGAGCCTGGAGCTGAAGGAGGCAAGGCCTCTCCCCACGGGGTGGCTCAGGGAAGCCATGATGGACCAGTGACACACGCTCTTTCGCTTTCCTTGTGTATAATTTTTCTGCTGTTGTTCTCTTGTAGCCTGGGCTGGCTCTAACTGGATATGCCGCTAGGGGTGACCTTGAACTCCGGCCCCTCATGCAGACAGGTCGGTACCGCCACTTGTGGCCAGCATGTGACTTCAGTCACTGTCACAGACCACTCAGGAAGTGAGAAGGCTAGTCTACCCAGGCCACCCGAAACCCCAGGCTGTGCGCTGGCTGTGGGGAGGCACAAGGGCAAGTATGCCCTTCTCCTTCCACAGCAGCCTCAGCTACACAGAAATTCAAGGCCAACTTAGGCTACAGAAGCTCTTGGCTAAAGACGTAGGGCCTGGAGAGATGCCCCAGTTGGTAAAATGCTGATGTCTTAAGTACGAGGGCCTGAGTGGGACTCCAGAATGTGCGTGGAAGTGTTGGGTGTGGTGACGGACACCTGTAATCTGAGATGTGAAGGCACAGCAGGAGGGCTAACCTGCTCTATCTGAGATGTGAAGGCACAGCAGGAGGGCCCCTGCAACTAACCCACCCTTCTAGCTAGCCTAGAATTCCAGGCCAATGAGAGACCCTGCTCCTAAAGAGGTAGACAGTTTCTCTGATGACTCCCAAGGAGATCGCTGGCCTCGGGATGCACACGCACCACTGACATGTACCCACAAACGCATGAACATGCACACACAGGCATTAAAACTCATCATGCGGTCCAGTCCTGGTGGCGCTTGCCTTTAATCCCAGCACTGGGGAGGCAGAGGCAGGAGGATCTCTGTGAGTTCGAGGCAAATAAACAAATAAATACCATCCTGCAGGCTTAGAGAGATGGGCCAGTGGTTAAATCGTAGCAGAGGGTTCGGTTCAGTTCCCAGTGCCCTCAGGGAGCCCAGAGTTCCGGGATCCGGTGCCTTTTTCTAACCTCCTGGCACTCAGACACACAATTAAACAGTGTGTGCCGACACACTCAGACCCAGGAGCCTGAGCCCACCTGGCCCTCTCTGCAGGCCCTGGGGTGCCTGGACCCCGCATGGTGTGAGCGGGCAGGGTGCAGCCCCAACTCACCGACGTTGGTGGGGAAGATGTCCTCGTTGTTGATCTGCACCTCGATCCAGTCCATGAGCAGGTCCATGTAGCGGGGCGCCGACAGCGCCGTGGGCTTCCGGTAGCGCTGTTCGTCCTGCCAGCGGTACTCGTACTTGGGGCCCCCGGACATGACCGGGCACGACTGCTCGGTGCAGCCGTCGCTGATGGTGCCGTAGATGAGGTTGACGCGGTTGAAGAAGTCCACCACGTGCACGGCCACCCAGTCGTTGAGGTCCTCGCCCGGAGGCAGCTGCACGGCCAGCCGCAGGTCCAGCCCCGCGTTCAGCGACGCCTGTGCACGCTTGTGCAGCTCGAAGCGCTGCGTGCCGGGCTCGAACTTGCGCTTGGGCCGGAACGTCTTGTCCTTGTTGAACACTTGCTTCAGGAATGGGTTTGACATTTTAGTAGCGCCTGCTTCTCAGAACAGGATGGGCAGCAGAAACCAGGTCACCCGGAGCCCTGAAACGGAGAGCTGGGCGTTAGGGCTGGGCGTGTGCGCCTGCCTATCAGCGCAGCTGCCGGAAGCTGAGGCAGGAGGATCACAGCTTTATGGAACAACTGATCTCAATATATAAATATCAGGAGCTGGGCAGAAGGATCGCCCCTTCTTCCAGCCAGGGCTGCAGCGAAAGGACTTTTCCCAAATGTCCGTTCTGGAACAGCGGGTCAGGCTCGCGGACCTCTGGCAGGAAGTAGCTCCACCAAAGGGGCGGGTTCCTTGGGGTCACATGACACAGAGACACCTGTGCTCTCCCGCAGCTGGACGCAGGCCAGACCCTGCTCTGACAGCTACTTTAGCAAACGTAGGGTGCGCGTGGGGGCGACGGGAGGGTGGCCTCCAGGCGGAGGCCCTGTCAGGACCCCGGAACCTCCGGACGCGGCCTTAAGAGGCGGCCCCACACCCAGTGATCAGGAGATGGAATCTAGCTTCAGGCAAGCCAGGCAAGCCTTGCCCGTGGCCTGCGCTGAGGAAGACCCACTGCGGCCTGTTCCCTGAGATAGACCACGCCACACAAGAGCGCTAACTCGAGTGGGATTTCGGGTGCAGCCACGAAATAAAACAAGGGTGCTGGGGAAACGGAGAAATGGCCGAAGGACAAAAGGGGAGGCTGTAGGGGTAGTGGTGGTGGAGGTGGGGGGGTGTCATAGGGGTGGGGGGAGGCTTGGGGGGGGCTGGCCCCACCCAAAACAGGCAGCCCCGCCTCACTCCCGGTAAATAACTTTGTGGGATTTCTTTGGAGACTGGTCTCACGTAGCCAGGCTTCTAACTCTATGTAGCAGAGGGTGACCTTGGACCACTGGTTCCCCTGCCTCAGCCTCCTGAGCGGGATGAAAGGCCCACCTTGCACACTCTCACAGCCTTCCAGTCAGCCCTAAGCACTTTTCTTTTTTCTTAAAGGGCTCGTGACCACCATGTTGGCCCTCCAGGTCACTCCTCAAGGAGAGGGGGCGGAAAGGAAGACACACCTCTAGGCAGGGGTGTGACACCCAGGGCGACATAGCACCACTTACAAGAGCCCAGAGGATGGGCAACAGACCCAGAGCCTGGTTAATCCACTACTGGAGCACTACTGAGCCACGAACAGGAGGAAGACTGACATGTACTGAAGTGCAGTGGGACCAGACAGAAAGGGCCACACAGTGTAGGGCTCCGTGACAGGAAATGTCCCAGGGTAGGCCAATTTAGAGACAGGAAGTAGATTTGTGGGGGCTGGGGAAGGGACATCGTAGTTCACAGGGTGATGGAATGATCTAGAGCTAGAGGTGGTGACTGTACAACTCAGCCTGTATTTAATACTGCCGAATATGTCTTAAACTTGTGAGTAAGTCACAGGCACATGAGTTAGGATATCAAGGAACAGCAGCAAACCGCACAGACTGCTCTGGACACTGGCTCGCGTTGTGTTAATGAACAGTTCAGAATCTGACTTTAGAGGCAATACTGCGATGGGAAAATGTAGAAAATAAGAGGGTATAACCCAGGCATAGTGGTTCATGCCCATGATCCAGCAGTCAGAGGCAGGAGGATCAGGAGTTCAAGGTCATCAGCTACAGTCTTAGTTTCAGGCTAGCCTGGGCTACATGAGACCCTGTCACGATAAAACAACAAAACAAGGGCTGCCTATGGTATTGCACACCTTTGATCCCAGCACTCTGGGGCAGAGGCAAGTGGAGCTCTGTGAGTTCAAGGACAGCCTGGTCTACAGAATGAGTTTTGGGCCAGCCAGGGCCACACAGTGAGACCATCTCAAAATCATTAAGTAAATAAAGTGGACGTAGACAATTCACCCAGGAGTGAGCCCCATGTGAGAATCGCCAGGGACACTGAGGGAGGGACGCAGGTGGGGGCAGCAGCCTGTGGGGACCAGAGAGGCCCAAACTTCCGCACAGTGTCTGGGGCCCTGGTTGTGTTGGTGCTTCCTGCCTTGCACCTGACTAGACTTCTGAGGAAATGCTACCTCTATTTCAGACAGCTTCCCCTGAGACCCAGGTTGGTCTCATGCCGCAGCACCCACTGGGCCAGTGCCTCTCTGTGGAGCCTCCCAGGACACTCGAGGTGTGGAGGAAGCACCTCTGGTCTCCCACCCACTGCTTGGGACAGCAGCTGCTCCCCATTTACCACCCAGGGTCCCCAGGGGCAGTAAGGCAGCAATCTCCAGCTCCAGACAGACCCTGCGGGGTGGGAGCTGAGCAGCCTGGGTGTCAGAGGCCTCAAACACACATGTATGTCATCAGAACCTAGACAATGCCTCCAGGGCTGCGTCTCCCCTGTCCAGTGTCCCCTCTCACAGACAAAGTAGGCCCCTAATTAGGAGAAGTCACCCAATTCTTTGTTTCTCTCTCTGAGACAGGGTCTCCTGTAACCAGGCTGGTCTTGAATTCCTGATCCTCTCGCCTCCGCTTTTCAGTGCAGAGCCGTGGTGGCCCATGGTGGCCTTCTGGGGCCAGGCAGCCCAGAGCCCATTCCCACGTGGGTCAGGAAGGAGGAGGAGCAGCTGCATCCCCTCACTGCAACTACCTGCCCAGCACCCCGCGAGCAAGTCTTCCCCCAGGCTGCCGGCCCACAACCGTACAGTCTGTCATCCAGACCCATCATGCCCACCCTAACTGGACAAGCCTCAGTTTACCAGAGACAGCACAGTGGCTGTTGATGAGATAGGGCTGGTCCTCCTGAGCAGGCCTCCTGGTTCTGCCTCCCTCTGGCCTGTGCTGAGGGAGCTGGGCCAGCCACACTGCTGGTGGCCATCTGTCGGCTAGGGCCTTTTCTGGGGACAGTTCTGGGGCTTTCCTTCCAATGCTGTCACCAAACTCGGGCAAGCGGAGCTGGCGCTACCATGGAGAGGTCTGAAGGGTCCCCTGGGGCCTCCCAATTGTCTGCCTCTGTGTGACACCAGTTCTAGGTTTGGCCTCAAGGGACTTTGATCCTCTTGGAGGGTCTCACCACCTCTAAGGGAGGGGCCTTCCTTTGGAGGCCCAGACCAATAAGGTTATGAGTCTTTTCTTTCTCGTTTGTTCAGTTCTTAGGTTTTATTTTGTGGAACAGTCATTAAGTCACCTGGGCTGGCTCTGAAGTCTCAATCCTCCTGCTTCAGCCTCCTAGTGGCTGGACTGACACTCCCACGCCAGCCTGCTGGGGGTCTTTTTCTACAATGTTTTCTGACTGTCTTCTGCACGCCCACCAAGAGTGTTCGAGAAACTGAAGTGTCAGAAGGCCCCGTGTGGTCCCCTCTCACACGCTGTGTCCCCTTAGAAAGTGGGAGGTTTTTTTTTTTTTGGTGGGGGGGGGGAAGCAAATATTTTCTAGAAATACTGGGATGGGTAGAGCCCCTATCAAAGTCAAATGTCTGTCAGAAACAAACATTCCTCAAGACAGAGCCCAGGGCTGGCTGTGGCTGCCACCCTCCGCCCGCAGTGCCTGTCACCGTCTGGCGCCTCCTCTCTGGTCCTTAACAGACTTCCAACAGCTGCTCAGAACTGGTGCCAGCACCCCTGGGTCCTCTTCTCTAGGTTGTCCCACTGATGATCAAGACATAGCAGATACTTAGAACCTTCTAGAGGGACATGAGGCAAAACAGGGCTCCTCTCCTGCCCCAGCCCCCACAAGCTCCTTCTTCCCTTTCTGGGAACCAAACAAGAAAACAGAGTGCTAAGCAACAGGGCTCCGACCCTCCAGGGCCAGGGCTAGGGCCCAGGGCTCACGGGCACAGGGTCACCCACTTCCTTCCGCACGTTTCCACATCCTGCCGCCGCCTTGGGGACGGGACCTAGAGCCTGGAGCCTGGCTCCATGTTGCCTGCTGGGTGACAAGGCTGGCCTCTGGCCCTGAGAACACAGGCAGGACCTCAAGGCCACCCCCACATAAAAAGGGTCACTTGGGGGCTAGGAGTGTGGCTTGGGGGGCAGTGCCTGAGTCTTGGGGTTCATACCCAGTACCCCAACAAAGACAAAACAAAATCCAAGCGAGGCCTCTACGCACCGCCTTGTGCTTTGGTTCTGCTGCTGTGACACTATTTCTCAACCCTTGCTGGGGAGAGACCACAGTGCGGCCAGCAGCATGGCACATGCCCTTAAACTGCTGGGCCATCCCTCCAGGCCTAAATAACCCGTTTTCTCTTTTTCTCCCCCCACCATTTTAAACGAGAAGGTCTCATGTAGCTCAGACTAGACTCAGGGTCCCTAGGTAGCCCAGGATAACCTGGTTCTCCTGCTACACTTCCCGAGTCCTGGGGGGTAGGTGGAGCTGGAGACAGAGCCCAGGCCTGCAGCAGGGAGGCTGGTGCCCTCCACCAGGCCAGCTCACCACTCCCTTTTCTTTCTGACAGGGTCTTGCTCTACAGCACAAGTTGCTCTGAAGCTCCTGCCTCAACTTCCCCAGATGCTGGGAAGACAGATCTGTAGTTTTTAGGTGCTGAAGCTGACACGTGGGGGCCCTAGAGACATCCCCAGCAATGACATTCCCTGCAGGGCAGCAGGCTCAGGCCTCTTCTGCAGATGGAGAAACTAAGATCAGTATCTTTTTTTTTGCATTTAAGATGTGGTCTCAATGTATAGCCCAGGCTAGACTAGAATTCGATAGCTTCCTCAGTGCTTACTTGGGATAGTTTATAGTAGTGTACATTCTGGTTTTCGGATAAATACAGATAGAAAAAAAAGAACGCTATCTTCAGATAACCAAAAAGCAAAGCAGGGCTGCGCGTGCCTCAGAGGTGGAGCCCTGCCCAGAATCCCCCGTGAGGGGCTGGGGCTTGGGGGGGGGTTACTGCTCGACTGGCACGTGTTCAGCGGTTCTATACCCCATCCCACTGGGATAGAGGAGGAGGGACTCGGCCATAGGACAGTCCTCAGCAAAGGGAAGCACACCTTCCTGCCATACAGGTTTTGCCATTTCTGGTTAAGACACTTGAAGCTCAGTATTCTGGGAAATCCAGATGTTCCCAACTGCTGGGGATTCCCAGGAACTTCCGCCAGTGAAACCCCACTTTCGGAGTGGAGGGGATTTCAAGAGCCTGGCCAGGCAGAGGTGTTTCTGTGGGGCACTAGCTGCCGAGATGACCCACGGGGACTTCTCAGGATGTCGGGGTCCTGCAGGAAGTTTAGGTTTGACCTGGGCCGCCTTGCCTGGTGAGATCACAAGGGCCTGTGATGAGGAATGAACCTGCTCTCTGCTCTGCTTTGGCTTCTTCAGACTGTCTCGTATAGCCCAGGCTGGCCTCAACCTTGTCCTTCCTCTACCTCAAGTGCTTGCTAGCTGATGGAGCCCACCATGCCGGGCTTTTGAAAGTGCAGTTTGCAAGCTTCCTGAGAGATGTGTAATAGGGTCTCTTGGGTCAACATGGAGCTGGAGAAAGAAAATTAAAATGGGGCGGGCGGTGGGGGGCAGTGCGCCGCTCCGAGGGGGAAGGCACTTTTCACGTCTGAGAAACCCAGTTCCATGGGAATCTACATAGGGGAAGAGGAGACCAGGTCCTTCCTCCGCACAAAATAAATAAATAAATGGACAAAAGCAAATTTCTTTAAGGTTCAAACAAAAGGAACAAAGAAAAAGCCCTCACCACAGCTTGCTGAAGGGGAGGGCCATTGTTAAACTCTGTGTGCCACAGATCCCCAGAGCTGGGAGGTCCCAGGGAGGGCGGGGTTGGCAGGAGACCAGCCCTCACTACCCCTCCCTCCCCAGTCCTGGTCTCTGTCCGTGTCCTCCGTGTGTCCACCCCCCCACCTCCCCTGGAGGTGATGACACCAGCGTGAGCCCTCAGGACAGCAGCAGATTCAGGAACATCACCTCAGTGACTGAAACCCAGCCCAATCTCAGCCAGTCAGTAGTGCTGCAAACCTAAAACTCTGCCCTGAGGCGGGAGGACTAGGAGTTCAAGGTTAGCCTGGGTCACAGAGTGAGTGCATGACTAGTCCTGGCCACTTAGCAGGAGGCTCTGCTTCAATTAGAGTGAGCTTTATTAAGCCTGGGTGGTAGTGTGCAGCTTTCCTACCTGGCTACTCAGGAGGCTGAGGCAGGAGGATTGCTTGGGCTGACAGCTCTGGGCCAAGCTGCACCATGGCTTAAAGAGACACTGTCTCTTTAAAAAATAATAAATACAACCAGAGAGACAATGTCTCAGAAACTAGGAAACAGAGGACACAGGCGCTCCAGCAGACCTGCCTCTGGTCTGTGTGAACTACCGTGAGTCAGAAGAGAAGGCAGCTCCCAGAAGTGCCACCCACAAACGTGCAAGCAGGGCACACGCACATCACATGAACATAAAACAATACTAGTTTTTGGTTTGCTTTTTTGAGAAAGGGTTTCGCTATTTGTTCTGGCTGTCCTGGAACTCACTATGTGGACGAGGCTGGCCTGGAACCCAGAGATCCACCTGCCTCTGCTTCCTGAGTGTCTAGACTAAAGGTGAGCCCTACCACTGCCCAGCATGTTGAGTCTCTTATACCACATCTAAGAAATAACTAGTGCTGGTCTCTCCTCCACTTCTGCAGAGGACCTGGGTTTGGTTCCTAGCACCCACAGGGTGGATCACAAGCCTCTGGAGCTGCAGTCCCGGACCGGGCCCCGTCTTTTGGCCTTTGCACTGGTCACACACATACATGCAGGCAAACATGTGAACAGGGAGGTCTGATCCCCTCAAGTTGTCCCGAGACCTCCACAGGCTCACCACGGTGAGCGTACACACACGCACTAAATAAATACAAAGAAAGGAAGAAAACAAGGAAAGATGCAGGAGGGGGGCGGAATGGTGGCCCATGCCTTTAGTCCCAGCACTTGGGAGGCAGAGGCAGGTGGAGCTAGCCTGGTCTACAGGGTGAGTTCCAGGACAGCCAGAGCTACACAGAGAATCCCTGTCTCACCCGTCCCCACAAAAAGAAGAGACTTGTCACGCATTTTTGCTGATTGAATAAATGTCACGGAAGCCTCTAGAACTCCATGAGAGCCAAATACACAGTTTCAAACTTTCTGGTAGCCTCATTGAAGAGAAAAAAAAAACAAGTGATGAGCTGCACAATAATATCCAGATGTTCCTGGTTCACAGTGTGATTCTGCCCCAGTGAACCCATTATACATTGTATATACCCACGCCTGTAGTCTTAGTTCTTGGAGACTGAGGTAGAATTGCTGAGTGTGATGACACTGGCTGGGCTACAGAAGGAATAACAAGCCAGCTGGGGTGTGCACACAGCATGGTTCTGTCTCAACACAAATAAAAATTTAAAATTAGAGGGGCAGGAGCGGTGTCTTAGTAAGAGCACCACTGCTCTCGCAGGCGACTGGGTTTGGTTCCCTACGCTCACAGCTGCACGTGACTCTTGCTCCTGCAAGCCAGTGGTGTGCATACACACATAATAAAACAAATACAAATACATCCTCAGCCAAAACGCATGCCACCCACAGACCTCAAAGAATCACAACAGCCACACAGCGCCCTGCATGTTTCCTTGTATCAGTCTGACACAAGAGCTGACAGAGGACCTCTGCCCAGCAACACAGTCACAGATCCCGGAAAGATGATATTCAAACCATATGTTTGTATCACTTTCTTACCATCCTAACACTGAAAGTTGATTCTAACTTGGGGCTGGACTCATCTTTCTTTTATCCAATACTGGGTTTAAACCAAGGCCCTAACATATCCTAAAGTTCTATTGCTGAGCCCAACCCCCAACCCCTCACTGGGGGATTCTAGGCGGGGCTCCACCCTGACCACGCCCCCAGCCCCTCACTGGGGGATTCTAGGCAGCGGCTCCACTCCTGACCAACCACCCAGACCCTCACTGGAGGATTGTAGGCGGGGCTCCACCCAGATCACACCCCCAGCCCCTCACTGGGGGATTCTAGGCGGGGCTCCACCCCTGAGCCAGGCTCCCAGTCCTTTTGCTCTTTTGGTTTCACTAAGTTGCCTAGATTGCCTTTGAACTTTGGCTGGGGAGAAAGGACAGGCATCACAGAGCCCCAGGGGCAGAACTCTCACTTGTCACTCAGTAGACTCGCTCAATGAGTTCTAATAACATGTCCCAGAGAGGTAGGGTTAAGAACCTGGCTTCTGTAAGTTCTCAGAGCCATGTCAGAGTTCTCTGAGCTTATCTGCTCCAGCCTTCCCTTGTCGGTGGCTAAGTCTATGGTCTCTTTTGCATCCTGCTGTCCTCAGCTAACACCTCTCTGAAACTCCATCACTTCCAGAACTATCCTGAGAAGAGAGTCCTTACTGTCACTGGGTTATGCCAGGGGGCTCCAGCCTCAGGGGTGCCTGGGAATGGAACTACCAGACACCTCAGAGAGTTTATGAACCCCAGGAAAGACTGGAGGAGGTTTGGAAGGAACCTCAGACTGGACAGAGAAGAAGAAAACTGAACCTGCGTCCCCGCTCCCCGGTTCACCCCCCAGGCCGCCAACTTTGCACAACGGTAGCAAATCAGAAACCAAAAAATTCAAGGATACCTGTGGGCCCTGGACTATGCAAAAATGCCTCACAGTACACCAAGCCTTTGCTTTGAATGTAGGCAGAAGGGAGGGAGGGCGAGGAGGGAAAAGGGCCGTTATCTGTGAGTTCAAGGACAGCCTGGGCTGAACAGTAAGTCCCTGTCTCCAAAAAAAAAAAAGGAAACTGCCACTAAAGTTAACTTCCTGTGATCTGTTTTCGAATCTCTCCTGTCCACCATTTTTTTTTTTTTGGTGGGGTAGTGGGGATGGAACCCAGGTCTTTATACACACAAGGCAAAAGCTTCACTTCTAAGAGCCCCAGACCTCCATGAATTTTTATCAGAAACGTGTTCGTTTCCAATAAATGATTCAGGCGGGAGGTAGGATGAAGGATCCGAGCCAGCAGCCGAAGGCTAGCCTGTGCTACCTGAGACCGCGAATATTAAAATGGCTGTGATCCACGCGCTCTGCCGGGCCGGGGTCCTGGCAACCTGCTGGTCCTCTTGACAGGTCCGGTCCCGCCTCCCAGCTCGTGCCCGGGTGAACCGGGGCTTCTGGTCCCGCAGCCCGCCCCCGCCCCCGCCCCCAGGACTCACCTGGCCGCCTCAGCACCGCCGCCGTCCGGAGCCGACCGCCGCTCGCGAGTCTCGGCCGCGCCCGCGGAGGGACAGGCCCGCAGAGGGACACGCCGCACACCCCGCCCGGCCGCGCCCGCGGGCCGGATTTACTTCCCTTAAAGGGACGGAGCCCGGATGGAGGCGTGGCGGCGGAGCTCCCGAGGATCCCCGGATGAAAGGCGGGCACTGACGCAAGGCCCGGCCGCACGCCGTTCCCTCGCGGAGACGGGCGCAGCTCATTGGCTGAGGTTGTGAGGTGAGGGGCGGGGCCGAGCCCGTCCGCTCCAGCTCGGGAACCGGACCCCGTCCCTAGCTCGCTCCCGTGGGAGGTGCAGGGAGCGGGGCGGAGCCAATACGGGGTGGAATCTGGAGACAGACTGGCACTTCCAGCTGCCAATTGTAACAGCGGCCTGGGGAGGAGCCAGATCCAGGGGCGGAGCCAGGCCTGGGGCAGGAGTGGAATTGAGAAGGGGCCAGGCAGGGGCGGAGCCACATATGGGGCGGGACCAGGCCTGTGGGTGGAGCCA
Organism: Cricetomys ansorgei; assembly: GCA_026225945.1. Lineage (NCBI taxonomy): Eukaryota > Metazoa > Chordata > Mammalia > Rodentia > Nesomyidae > Cricetomys > Cricetomys ansorgei. The sequence continues at coordinate 468,732 of JAMJFZ010004123.1, forward strand.
GACCTGGGACAGGAGGCAGGGGGAGGAGCCATCCACGGGGTGGGACCAGGATTATGGGCGGAACCATATATGGGGCGGGGCGGGGCAGAGCGGGACTAGAACTGGAGGCAAAGCAGGCCGGGGGCGGGGATGGCGCGGCCCGGGTCCAGAGCGCGCGCCGTTGGTTGGTGCGGCGTGACGGGGCGCGGCGCGGGCGGCGCCGTTGGTTGGTGCGCGACTGGAGGGCGCGGCGCTGGCGGCGCCGATGGATGGGCACGGCAGGCCGCGCCAGGCCTTGGCCCTGCTGCTGTGCCTGGGCATGACAGCGGTGCTGGCCTGGGGCTGCCTGCACTGCGACCCCAATTTCTCGGAGAAGTTCTCCTTCTACCGCCACCACGTGAACCTCAAATCTTGGTGGGTGGGTGACATCCCCGTGTCCGGGGTGCTGCTCACCGAGTGGAGCACGAACACCATGAAGGAGCTACACCTGGCCATCCCCGCCGAGATCAGTGAGCGGCGGAGCCGGTCCCAGGGTCAGGAGAAGAGCAGCAGGGACCCTGGGCAGGGCGGCTCATGCGCTTCCTCTTCCTTCTACCCTCAGCCCGGGAGAAGCTGGAGCAAGTGGCAGGAGCCGTGTACCAGAGGATGGACCAGCTGTACCAGGGGAAGATGTACTTCCCAGGTAAAGGGGGGGAAACTGAGGCTGGGTAGGTCGTGCCGCCAGTCACCTGAGCTTGACTACCCTGCTGTGACTCCCACCTCAGGGTATTTCCCCAATGAGCTGCGGGCCATCTTCCGGGAGCAAGTGCGCCTCATCCAGAATGCCATCATAGAGAGTGAGCAGCGGGTTCCTCAGAGGGACAGCGCCCGTGTCTGCAGGCGCTTCAGGGCTGGGGACTGGGAGCATTGTAACCACCCTTCCCCTAGGTTAGCTCCATCTAGCACTGGGGATCTCCTTGGGGACCCCCCCTTCCTTCTTCCATGGAACACATGTGGCACATGCCTGTAATCCCAGCACTCCAGAATGGGGGAATGAGGAAAGAGAATTGCCACAGGTTCTAAGTCGGCCTGGGCTACCTTCTCCATGCTGGACTAGCCTGGGCTACAGAAGAGGGGCTGAGGGGCAGGTCTTGAGCTCTGGGCCTTGTCAGAAGGCCCTGTCCTGTTGTGTCCCTCTCCTCCCCAGGCCGCATCGATTGTCAGCGTCACTGTGGTAAGTGAACCACGGTCCAGGCTGAGGGCCACAGTGACAGGGGCCCAGGCTGGGGGGACCAGGGGAGCCCGTGGCTGCCTCTCATGTATTGCAGGCATCTTCCAGTATGAGACCATCTCCTGCGTCAACTGCACAGACTCGCATGTCGTCTGCTTCGGCTACTATTGCAAGTATGGCTCAGCTGCCAATCCCGATGGCCCTGGGGTCCTGGGATCATCACCCGGGCAGAGGAGGGGACCCAGACCTTGGGGATACCCCACCACCAAGCCCTGTGTCCTCCCAGGTCATCGGCGCAGTGGGAATCAGCTGTACAGGGCCTTCTGAGTTACATGTGAGCTGGGGTTCATTGGGCACCAGGACTCAGAGAGAGGGACACTAAGGAGGCCACTCAGTCCCCTGACTCCAAACCTACTGTCGTTGTAGAAATACCTGGCACAAGTAAGTTCCTGCTCAAATCCATCGCCTGTTTTATCTGAGGCAGTGTGTGTGTGTGTACCACTACGGTGAGGTTTCGAAGCTTACAGAGGCCAGGAGGACCTTGCCCCTCCCCTGTCAAGGGTTTCTAAGCTCGGCTGGAGGAAGGGGGTAGACCATCCTGGCTGAAGGATCTTCATGAAGCCTAGGGTACCCTGAGTTGGTGGCAAACCTGGAGGGTCTAATTGGAGCCCCATTCTATTTCAGACAGGATGTAGGCTCGAGGTAAGATCAGGCCTTCCACAAGGGGAGGGCTGAGGAGGGGAGGGATGGGGGTGAGGTCTTTTGGGTCAGTTAGAGTGGGTGGGGATGCTGTGTGCCCGGGAGCACGCTGGGCTGGATGTCTGTAACCTGCCCGCCTGTGTGGCTGCTGCATGACCTGTGCTGTCTCCCTTCTCTACGCTTGGCCTCGGATGCACAGAACCACCCCTGCCTTGTGAGTGACTTGGAGAACAGGCTATAAAGGAGCAGGTGGCCTGGGGGTAGCACAGAACCCCAAAGTCAAGTGACCTCTTTACCACAGGCCCCCATGCCCTATCAAGGCCTGTCATTGTGGGTGTTGGGGAGGGTGGATGGCCCCACCTGGAGCTCTTCAGGCAGCCTCCCAGGAGGCTGGGGCAGAGGGATCTCCAGCAGAGCCCGGCCTCAGCTATATTAATGAGTCATGGGAGACAGCCTAGGAAGGGAGGCAGGAGGGCACATGCAGTCAACCATGGGCTTAGGGCTCCTTCTCCTCCCCCAAAAGCCTTTCACCGAGCATAGGTTGTCTGGAACCGCATCGCCTGATGAACCTGACCTTGGAGCATGCCTCTGAGTGTCTGACCCAGCACTGACAGTGGCTGCCCGCCCCCAGCCTCAGCTGGGGGCCAGGACTCAACTACACTGTCGCAGCCTGTTCCTCTAAGAGGCTTGCTGCTACCCGCTTTGGGTCACCCCCTTCCACTCCCATGGAGCCCAGGCTGGGCCGGGGCAGTGGAGGGCAGGGAGATGGGTTTGTGTATAGATAGCGGGGCCCCCAGGCAGGGCCCCAGAGATACTTTGATTAAAGTGCCCTGACATTTCTCATGAAGAACAATTCTTTTCTCCCAGGTTTGCCTGGGTGGTTGACATAGCTGTTGATGTGGGCTTCCCCTTAACGTGGTGTGGGTATGGAGGAGTCCTGGTCACCTACGCACAGGGTGAGAGACCCAACAGTATGGCTGGTTCCTGCAGCAGTTCCCTCAGGGCCCGGGACTCTGGATTTGTCCCAGCCCTCCCGAGTGTCTATGGGTAGATTGCAGAAGAGAGGGTGGTTTTGTTCTTGTTGAGGCAATATGGCCTGGAACATGTCATGTAGTGGAAGGGGACTTTGAACTCCTGAAGGTCCTCCCTCCACTTCCTTAGTGCTGGGTGACAGGCCTGCCACCTGGTTTGTGGTGTTAACGGAACCCACGCCTTCCTGTGCTGAGCCCTGGCCCTGCCCTTGTTTGAGATAAAGCCTCAGTCTATAACCCAGGCTCACCTTGAACTCCTCAGTCTCAGGGTGGAGGCTGCAGTGGGGTGAAAGCTGCTTAGCGTGGTGTTTGGGGTTTCGTGGTGGGCCACACATATCAGAGCACCTAGCAGCTGGTGGCCAGAGCCAGGCTGGCTGGGTCAGGGGCGGACTGGTGCAGGAGACCCAGGGCCTTGTGCCTCTTCAGTTTTAGTCACAGGGCCCTCCAGGTTTCCCTGCTGCCTGAAGCACCGGGCCCCACACTGATGGGTGCGTGCCCCATGCGTCCCTGCAGTTAGTGCTCTCGGGAGCGGCTGTAGGATGGCAAGGATGGGTGTGTTTAAGAGAAAGCCACCCCATGCCAGCCTCTGAGGGCCTCCTCCTCTGAAGGGACCCGGACACAGAGCAGTCTGAATGCAGGGAGCTCAGGCCGCACTCTGTGGCTAGTCACTGCCACCAAGCAATGGTTGCCCCGTGTCTACACTGTTACTGACCTGCTGCTGATCACCTCTGTGGGTCCTGGCCAGGGCAGCAGGGCACTTAAGAGTAGTAGGAAAGGGTGCAGCATGGCCTCAGAGAGAGCACTGACTGGGGAGGCCTTGGCCACCTGAGACACCATGGCCTCAGAGGGGGGCCCTGGCTGGGGCACTGGTCACAGCAGCATTTTGGGATTTAAGGGCTTAGCTTCTATTGGCTGCCAAGGTGACTTCTTCCCTTGACCCAGTCAGTGAGGTGGCACTGAGCACTGCACTGTACTCACAGCCCTGCAGAAGCAGTTAATAAGAAACGGGGTGGGGGTGGAGTGTTGGGGATTGGAAAGCTGGCTCAGAGATTAAGAGCACCTGCTGCTCTTGCAGAGGACCCAAGTCCCATCCCCACCCCCAATGCTGGGTTGCTCATGACCATCTGGAACTGCCATTCCAGGGAATGTGGCACCCTCTCCTGGCACCAGGTATACACACAGCAAACAGACACCATACAATTTTGTCTTTTTTCAAGACAGGGTTTCTCTGCGTAGCCTTGGCTGTCTTAGAATTTACTCTGTAGACCAGACTGGCCTCGACCTCAAAGATCACCTGCCTCTGCCTTCCTAGTGCTAATATTAAAGGCACATGCCACCACCACCCAGCTACGTGATAAAATTTTTCAAAAAGGGGAGATGAGATAGCAAGACGGTTCACAGTAAAAGCGTAAGCTGCACGTGCCTAAGGATGTGAGTTTGAATCCCAGCACTGAGAGAGGAGGCAGCAGGCTGGCCACCAGCCGCAGGTTCCGTGAGCATCTCCAGGAGTACAGTGGGAACTGCTGGAGGACACTGCACTCACACAGAAGTACTCAGGTCTCATAACAGTGTGGGTGGAGGCAGCCGTGGGCGGGGGCTAGGGAAACTTGCTGGCCTGAGCGTGGTGGCGTGGGGGACATAGCACAGGAGCATGTTTTGCGACTCTTTATTGGGTCATTGTGACACCGATCGTCAGCAGCGTGATACATCTCTCTTCACGTGGGAATGTCGACAGCAAATCAATCATGGAACATCATAGAGCTGGAGGGTCACATGGGGTCGGTAACGAGTACTCTACATGCTAAAGTGACAGTGTCCTCAAAGGAGCAGCCAGATATCTGTAGACCACCGTCACCTCTGAGGAAGGCTCAGCTTGCGCCCAGCTGCCAGGAGTGTCCAGGCTGTGGTCCCCTCTCCTTGCCCATGGGGGCTGGGTGGGCAATGAATGCTCACAGGACGCATGCCCTCCACAGCTGTGGCCGTGCAGGGAAGAGCCCACGATGTGTAGTGACAAACTGAGGGGCATGGACTGCACTCCTCCACTGACCCCCACCCCAAGACAGACCAGAATTCTGTCCAACAGAAGAAAAAGGGCTGTCTCTGCTGTGGGCAGCAGCTGCAGACCACCCGCAGGCAGCTTCATCCATCTGGCCGCACAGGCTCTGGGGAGAAGCTAATAGCCACCTGGTCACCTCTCCACAGATGCTACCAGTCAGGATACTTGGGGACAGCAGCTGGAAGGGTTCCTCCAGAGGCAGCATGGGGATATAAGGGGGGGCCACATCAGCCCCATTGTTGGCTGGAAACTGGAGGCCCACCAGCCTGGAGTCCCCAAAGCCACCTTTAAGAATGGGGAGTGGAGCTAGGAGCCCCTTACTGCTAGGGTTGGAATGGCTTTTCTTGCCAAGAGTGCGGGCCAGAATAAAAAAGGATAATAAAGTTGATGCAACATAGGACCTCAGAGTCACACAGTGGAGGCCGGTGGCATTAAATTAATGCTGGGTGTGGGCACAGTACAGACGACAAAGGAGAGGCAAGACCCGTCACGTGTCCATGGTCTGTGGGATATCCTGGGCTCCGTCACTCAGCACTGGGCCAGCATGGTCTTCATTTCCTCCAGCAGGCTGCTGAGCAGCGTGGCGTCGCTGCACTTCCCGTCTACTGACACGGAGCTCTCACCCTAGGGACAGCCACATGCACACGCTGCCCATGCTTGGGGTGGGTGGTGGTGCCCAGGGCTGCAAAAGCCACCCTCCTGCCCTCATCTGGGGCCTGGACCTCACTTTGTTTTCGAGGATGGGCACCCTGCCTGGCTTGGACCTCAGTCCGAGCGCTGGGATGGCAGGCAAGAAGCACACAGGCGACCGGACATGGCTGAGACTGTGCTGAGCCGCCCTTCCTCCTGCCCTTTGTTCCCCACACAGGCACAGCTGCGGGCTGGTCTAACTATGGGAGATCGGTCAACTCTTGGGAAGGGGATCTTGGGGAGACAAGGAAGCAGCAGGCACTGCCATGAGCTCACCTTCTTCACCAGCAGGCAGACATGATGGCCCTGGATGGAGCGGCTGTACATGGAGGCGCAGGAGTCTACTCGCTCCACAACTGTAACAGAAAGCCGAGTCAGGCCTCTACAGGCTGAGGCCCTCGCCGAGATGGCACTTGGGGGCTGCAGGGCAAGGAGGGACTGACTGGGCAGGGGTGGCTTCTGGGACACCGCTTACCAGAAAAATGATGGTGGAAACAGATCTTTGCCAGAAGGTTCTGGAAAGACATACTAATGCCATCAACTTTGATAGAGTTCATGCTCAGGTCTCCTGACTCCAGCAACTTGGCAAAGGCATCGCTGTAGGAGGACAGGACAGAGGGTGACGGCAGGGTCCAGGGACGGCAGGGTCCGGGGACCACTTCAAGTTCCAAGACAGACCACCAGAAACAAAGACAGGCACACAGGGCAGTCGTCCTCAGACAGAGAGAGATGCGCCTGTGGCGCCTGTGATGACGGCTGGCTGTGCGCCTCCCCACATGGCGCACGTACCTGTAGCAGGGTGTGGTGATTAGGTAGGAGCTACAGCTGAAGTGCAGCCGGAAGTCCAACTTCTCGTGGGTAGCCCCTTCGTCGTCCTGTGAGACGGAAAGTGGGAGCTGTGGGCTGGCTCCCTGGGCAGGTGCTAGCCTTCCTGGGGTGCCTGATACCCACTGGGCCAGGCCAGGGATGGAGCCTGGCGCAGAGTGGGCCCCTCGGCACTCACCACGCCCCTGGGCCCCTGTGCATACCTTAGCAATGAAGGACAGTGTGCCTTTGAGCTTCTGGGCCATGACGATGCTCTGAATAGTGAACACAAACTGGGCCTCATTGGAGACGCCTGACGGGAGACAGGGCACTCAGTAGGGCCCGGGAATTAGGCCCGCACTGACTCTGGGGTGCCCCACAGCTGGCTGGGATGCTGGAGAGTTACAGACAGTGGGATACTGCTGCTGCCCCGCAGCCACGTCCCAGGTGAAAACCCAGCCTATAGGGCTTCACCGTGTCCTGAGAGTGGCAATGGGACATGGGACACAAGGGCCTGGGGCCTGCGGTGTCAACGGTCCCTGGGAGCTCTAACCAAGGTGACCAGGGGGAGGAAGCAGAGTCGGCTGGCGTGGCAGGCGCTGCATCAGACGGGAGAGCTCACCAGGGGGCAGTTGGAAAGGCACGGGCACGCCGTCATGCACAGAGGAACCCTCCGGCCGGGCCATCTTGGTATTGAGTGAGTCGAGCACATTGAGCTCCATGTTCTTCAGGAGGCTGTTGCTCTGGTTCTCCAGGATGATGGACACAGTCACTTGGCTGTCCTTCTGTAGGCTGGCTTGGATGTCATACGTCTGTGGGCAAGGGCAGCGTCAAGCACCAGGGACGAGCTGGACAGTGGCCCTCTGAGAGAGCTGCCTACAGCTCAGGACCCCGGCCCTCAATATGCTCTTCCTGAAGCTGCACCCCAGCCCTTCTCTTGATTCTCTGAGACAGTCTTGCAAAGTACACCCTGTTGGTCTTGAGCGAGCAACCTCCTCCCTCTGCCCCAAGTAGTATGCTGCTCCAGCTCTCTGTCCCCGAGTGGCCTTGGCACTGGGCTCTCCAGTGCTCTGCTGCCAGCCCGGCAAGGCTTCCCATGATGGTTGGTCAACAGCAACTGCCCTTCCCTGCAAGCCGGTGTCACTCACCACTTTAATGTAGGAGTTCTCAGCCAGAAGGCAGTAGCTGGACATGGGCTGGGGAAGGAGAGACACTGTCAGCTGTGGGTGCCCGGGCCTGGCTGTTCACTGATATCTCACAGGATGGAGACTGGGCTACGCAGACCTGTGCGTGGGGATGACACGCTCGCGAGGAGCAGGAGCCACCAGATGATGCAGGGTCACTGCACCCTCACACGCATTGGTCCCACACAGCCCACAGCTCCCAGAGGCCCTGGGTTTTCTCTGAACCCACAGGTTGGAAAGAGCTAGTGGCAGCTTTGCTGGCAGGGGTGAGCATGCTCACCGGGATGGGCTCCTCTCCCTCCTCCTCCACGCCATTCTCCAGCTGCGTTGCCTGCTTCCTCTTGGCTTTCTTCTTGTCTCGAGGCCTTTCCTCCTTCTCCTTCTTGTGTTTCTTCTTCTTGTGCCGGGACGATTTCTGAAGCAGAGTCTGGGCTCAGGCCCCATCTCCAGTGAGAGGCCCTGTCACTTCACATGGTGGGGGCCACAGGGAAGGGGAGCAGGTGGGACAGCAAAGCCAGGCATGCCACAGGTCACCAGGGTTGGATGAAGGTGGGCCTGGCAGGTCAGGGGCAGGGGCCAGCTAGAGGGTAGGGGATGCGCAAGGAGCGGCACGCTTGTGTTCACAGCAGCCAGGGGCAGATGTCTGATGGACACGTGAGGTTCATCACACACGGAAGCATCACACAACCATGAACAGGAGCAAGGCTCCACCACGCCACAGCATGGAGCGACTTCAAGAACATGGGGCTTGGGACTGGGTTGATGGCTTAGTTGTTAAGAGGCCCTCAGTTCAGATCACAGGACCCGTGGAATAACATTCACATGCACGAAACATCTCTAGGCACCAGAGGCCACTTAGTGTGGGTCTCTGTGATAGCAATGTCCAGATCAGGTTGACTCCAGAGACAGCAAGCGGATGTGAGGGTGATGGGGGTTGGGGGGGGGATGTAGTGGACTGCTCTCATGAGGGGAAGCTCACTCTGGGGTGATGGAAGGTTCTGGAATTAGAAGGTGGTGTGGCTGTACAGCTTGGGAAAGGAACTGGAAATACTAGATCCCTTTCATAGGCTGGAGCGTGAGGCCTAGAGCCACTTCCCAAGGAAGCTGCTACTGAGCAGCATGTGAGCACACCACGAGGTCTACTGGCAGCACTGCCCTGGGATTCAGGCACAGGCCTACCGGAGGTCCTGGACCCCAGCCTTGGGGTGGCTGGTGCCTCACCCTTTCCTGGTCGTGGTCCATGTTGTCCTCCTCATTCTCCGGCTCCTCCCTCTTGAGAACCTCACACTCGTCCTTAGTGGGGGCAACGGCGTTCACAGCAAGTTCTTCCTGTGGAGAAGGTCAGGGTGTTTTGGGGGAGAGGAGTTGTTCCCCTGACAGAGAACCAGGGACGGTTAGGGTGTTTTTCCAGGGTGCGAGGGGTTCCCTGACTATTAAGGGGGTTCCAACCTGAGGGGTATAAGTTGACTTTGAGTCCCACCTAAACAGCGCTGTCCCCACCCGAGGGTCGGGGACATCCACCGAAGGATGCCTTGTGGACAAAGCTCCTGCTGGCCACCCCTCTGCCTCACTGAGCCTTGCAAGTGGAGTCCCACGGGTACGTAAGGCCAGCAGGGGATGAGGGCGTGGGGCCTGACCCAGGACATTGACGGGGTGCCTGTGCATGGATCTGGTGAGAAGGCACAGGTGACTTCTGAGGACTTAGGGGGCAGGCACTTACTGCAGACGGGGCAGGAACAGGAACAGCAGTAGGTGGCGGAGTGGTAGACAGCCAGAAGTCTAAGTCCTCGCCCTGAAGCCACAAGAAGACCGCTTTTGGCAAAGGGAGGGAGCGCCAGGGGGCGAGGGCTGGCTTCCAACTGGTGGTCATCTTTGCCTCTCTGTCCCAGGTTAGGACTGCTCTGCAGCAGCCATGGCGAGTCCCAGCTAGCGCAGTGCCGACTGTACCCACACAAGGGTTAGCTACACCACTTCAGCCAAGATGGCAGCAAAAGCCACTTGCCAGGCAGAAAGACGCACTGAGCTCAGTGGTGACTGGAGCGACATCACAGCACAGCAGCAGGACTAACACATGGAGTAGATGTGTGCTGAGCCAGGTTCTCCACTGTAGCCCAGGATTGCGAGTTCAAGGCCTACCTGGACAACTTAGTGAGATCTAGTCTCAAAATGCAATGTAAAAAGCAGCCTGTGTGGTGTGCTCAAACGTGGGTTCCAGCGTGCCCCCCACCCCTCCAGCAACGTCTACCTCCTGCTCCGCCCCGCCTCCAAGTCAGCAGCCTCACACTCCCAGCCCACCGTCTCACTCAGACCCTTGCTTGTCATCACCAGAGCCCTGGGGCTCGCACCTTCTTGTCCTTCTTCTTGTCTCTCTCTCTCTCCTTGGGCTTCTTCTCTTTCTTCTTGGGCTTCTTGCTCTTCTTCTCCACCCCGGGGACGTTCTCCTTCTCTGGGGATTTCACGGTCTCAGCGTTCCTGTGCTTCTGGACAGGCAGCTTCTCGCTGTCAGCCAAGGGCCTTGGGAGAGGAGGGAATGTGGGCTTCAGGCTGAGCTGGTGCCCACCTCCACGGGGCTGCTGGGCCTGTGGACTCTGAGGTTCCAGCAAGTGCCACGACAGTGGGTCATGGGAGCACGGGCCCTGACCCATGTGCCCAAGCACTCCACCTTCCCCTGCATTTTTCTGGATGTGTGCATGTTCACGCTCATGTGGGATGTGGGTGTATGTGGGTGCATACATGCACACGATCATGCGGAGGGCAGAGGTCGATGCCAGGTGTTTCCATCCACTTGTCTTTTGAGACAGGGTCTCTTACTGAACCTGGAGCCCGCTCATTCAGCCAGGTTGGCCAGCCAACAAGCTCCAGGGATCTGCTATCTCTGTGCCTCAGGTTAGGGCTGGCTTTCAGTGGGTGCTGGGGTGAACTCAGGCCCTCATGCTCAACGGTGGGTACTATATATATACTGAGCCATCAAAACAGCTCTCCTCATGTCCTTCCCACCCTAAGCCAAGGACCTTCTCAGCACCCTGGGAATGGGGACCTCATCCCCACAAGGGCAACCTCACACAGCTGGTACAGTCTGTTCCTCACCCCTCACTTACTTATCCAGGTCAATGTCCAGTGCCCTGTAGGGGTCATTGGGGTCTTTGTCGTCCTCATCACTAGGCAGAGCATTCTGAGAAATGGAGAGGTCAGGGGTCAGTCAATGAGCACCCATGGGGTCCTGGTGCAGACTCGTCCCTGCAGTCATGCCCAGAGTGCTGGGCTGCACCTCAGCCTGGGGGACGCCCTCCAGTGTCACACAGCTGGGCTACCAGCTCACAGAGCGGCGCAAGATCACCCCCATCACGGAGGGCTCGTGTGACCAGCAGCCTCTTGCCTCCTGCCCTCTTAGGGCAGATGGGGCTGGGCTGGGGCTGACCTCGGGCATCTCCTCGGTGACAATGTCCACGCGCTGGGCGGGGGCGATGTCCTCGTCACTCTCCGTGGGCAGGGAGCTGTGGCGGCGTCTGCCCTTGTCCTTCTTCTTCCTCTTTTTGTCCTTCTCCAGCCGCTGCCGGTGCCGCCGCTGCTCTTCCAGCTTCACGTACTGGTCCGACATGGGCATGCCTGTGGGGGAGCAAGGATGGCTGCGCTCAGCAACACCGGGAACCCACCCTGACAAATGTGTGAGCTTAGGGCCAGGAGACACTTGCCTGGAACCTTCAGAGGCACCGAGAGGTCGATTTGCACCACGGGAATGTGCTCCACTCCTGGTGCATCCTGGTAGCGCTGAAGGAGGGACAGCAGGGTGCCAGTGAGCCTCAGGACTCAGGAGCAGGAAGAGGGACCCCTCTGTGCCAGAGGGCAAGGGCCCCACATGCAGCCTGGGAGCATTACTCTTGGGCTCCAGGTCCCAGAAAGACAAGGCAGGCCACAGCACCGGGATGAGTCCCAGAGCTGAGGAGAGAGGCTCCGACTGCAGTCGTTCTTACACACCTAATCTAGCCATGATGGTCACTTGTTTTTGGACACACGGACCTCAGGCTGGCCCCAAGCTCATTATGTGGCCAAGGGTGACCTCAGCTTTCTGATTCTCTTGTCACTGCCTCCTGAATGCTGGGATGACCACGCCTAGTTCTTACGTGGTGCTGGGGACGGGACCCAGAGCTCCTGCATGCCACCTACTAGTCCTTGCCTTTTCCAAAATGAAAGTACACACTTAACCCCAGAGCAGGTACCCTCTGCCCTCTGGGGTGGTGTGAACTCTCTTCCTTGGCCGCTGTGGATACCAGTGACCCAGATACCTAAAGGATCTGCTCACAGAAGCTGAATCCTCCTAGGGACTTGAGGACCTGCAAAGGTCTGGGATGGGAGGCCGGGCGCCTGCCCACATGAGCCAGCACTTCCTGCGGGCACAATGGGTGGCCTGGCAGAGCACCACCTCTAGGCATGGGCACTGCTCCTGGTATCCCATCCAGACCACCCAGGGCTCTCTACCGAGACCTCGACATAGCACAGTCCAGCATTAATCATAACCATACGACCCTCGAGGCTTCAGCATGGCGGCTGGTAAGAAGACGCTCAGGACACCACTTGCCTTCTGTGGGGATGGGGAGCTCTTGATGTAGAAGGGATTGTTGGCTTGCTCCTGCTTCCGAGCCTCTCGCCGCTGCGGGGACAGGACATCAAGTGAGTACCCACAAGACCCTGGCGGGGGGGGGTGGGTGGGGGGGGCTGGGAGGGGCTGCGGCAGGAAGCACCAGGGCCGCAGGGAGCAGAGTTCATGGGTGGGCAGATGCCTGAGCATCCTGCCTCCTGGAAGCAGAGGTGGCCCACTCTGAGCCATTGCTCCTGCCCACCATTCCCACTGCTGCAGGCTTAGTGTCTGGTGTCCTTGCTGCAGGGTCTGGGAAGGGGCTGCTCGGGACAGGAGGACAAAGTAGAACCCAGGTCCTCTGGCCTCTGTGTCACACATAGGCTGTGTCTGGCAGCAGAGCTGAGTCCCAGATACCTCCCAGCCCAGGCTTCCAACCTGTGCCAGGTGCTCCTGAGATGGCATGCTCACCCGGGCCAGCTCTTCCTCATCCTCCTCAGGCTGCCGGCGCCGAGCATGCCTCGGCTCCTCTTCATGGAAAATGGCCTTGGGTTTCTCATCCTCAGACTCACTGTCCGAAGGTGGCTCATTAATCCAGGCATCCAGGTCTAGGCTGGGATGTACAGAAGGGGGTCACATAGTGGCCTGGTCTCTTCTGTGTTGCCCCTCCATGACCACAGGCATTTATCCTGGGCAGAGGGCCACCATGCACCTGTGAAATCTCTCAACATCAGCACCAGAGATACCAGGACAGTCAGGGTTGCTACAAGCCCCTTAGAGAAGACAGGAGAGCGAAGCAGGAAGCCTGGGAGGAGTACTGGGACCCTGGAATTCGGCAGGGCCATGGAGAGCAAGAACAGAGTGGCTTTATGTGAGTGAGTGAGGGAGGGTCACTGTGGCTGGTGGTAGGTCCTGGGGAGTGGGAGCCCCTACCCAATTTCCTAGATCAGGGACCATGTCATGGCTACAGCCTCATCTCTCCGCTTCCCCAGTCCTCACCCTTCAGGAACTGGGACCTTCTTCTGGGCTTTGGGAGCCACAGGGTTCAGTTCACCAGAGAACAAGGCGCTTACTTCTTCGGCCACCGGCACACCTTTTGCCTGCAGCTTCTGCACGTGCTTGACCAGCTGCAGAATGCAGGACGCCTAGGGGAACAGCAGCCAAGAGTGGGAGGCTGCCCAGAGCCACTAAGCCACTCGGGAAGGTCTTGGCAGTCAGGCATCTGAGAATGGGGTGCTGGTGCCTGGCTCATCCTCATGGGACTCAGCCCTTGACCTAGTCATGTCTGTCCATCTCAGTAGGGGGAGACAAGCCTACCTGTACCATGCTTTTATACCCTCTAGCTCAGGAAAAAAAAAAAACCAATATATACTCTGAGCAAAGTTCCCAGAAGTCTAAGTTGCACACACTCATAAGTACACGCTGTATGTGGCAAAATTATGTTTTTCACAGTGGCACATAAACAAATCATAGCCACGGGTAACAAATAGTCTAAAACAAACTCACTATCATCTGTTACACCTGGGATGGGGACAAAAACATTTTTAAAGCCATTCTGTATCTCTAGAGAAACCAAGACCAGAAACTCCTTCAAAGCGTCTTGCCACACAAAGGTCAGAATAGGAAGGGGCTCAGCTCAAGTGGAGAAGCAGACATGTAATGTCACCTCTTGTGGGGCCACCTATGGCCACCTGGCCCTGCGTTTGCTCCAATTCTGAAGACTCAGTTGTACTGGGCAGCCTGGCTACCATGGCACGTGATCAATCCTGACAACGTCACTGTGTGGCTCAGTGTGGGTCATTCCTCCCATAGGCTCCAGCCTGGTCCAGCTCCTCACCCGTGTGCTGGGTCAGCACCCATACCTGAACTCCTTAAAGGACCCCCAAAGACCTAGAAGCCACATGGCACCTGGTTCAGTGAGAGGCCTATATTACCATGTGGTGCCAGGATGCCTGGGCCCCAATACCCACGTGTCAGCCCAGGGCGTTGGCCACCTGCTGTCCCAAGCTAGGGTGTGACTTAGCGACACAGCACATGCCTGACATGCACAGGCTCCTGGTTCAAGGCCTGTCCCACAAAACTAAACAAAGGCGGTCCTGAGACAGCTCTCCCACAACAGCAACAGGGCCCTGCCCACCTCATCACCTCCTAGACTGGCTCGCAGGCCCACCCACACCCCAATCCCTGCTCATGGACCCCAAACCCCAGCTGAGAGCTAGATTAAGCAATTCACTTTGTAACAGGGAGGAAATCCCGCTCCCCCCACCACCACTCCAGCTACTGGCCCCGCTGGGGACAAGGACCTGGAAGGGACCAAGGGCTTCTCCAAATATGAGGGTGGGTCCCTGGTGACTCCACCCCCACGAGTCCAGCCCCAGCTGTTGCAGGGAGCTGTAGAATCTTTAGGAGGCAGCCCGGCTGGAGGCCTTGCTGCCTGTGAGCTGTGAGCAGGCAGTCCCACTCCTGCGACACCATGCCGGATCTGGACGTGCCCAATCGTCCTCTCTGAAGCTGCCCTCGCCAGGTTTAGTCGAGGCCTTACCCGCTCCTGCACCTCCAGGTCGGCGCTCTGCACAAACTGGGGCAACCGATCCACCAGTAGCTGGGTGACTTCCTGTGCGGCCTCGGTGTCGGCAGCCTGCTCCTTCTGCTGCAGGATGGACGCGTACAGCTTCACCACGTTCTGCACATACACAGCCTGGATGTGGCCGGGCAGTGTGGTGACCTTGGGCCGCAGCATGGCCTCCAGGGTTTGCTGGGGCCCCTGTAGGTGCCTGGGGGACAGGGGCTGCATGAGGCCACTGATCACACCCTCGGGCCCATCTCACTAGGAAGTCAGGTCAGGGAATATGGGGCTGGGCTTCTCAGCTAAGCAGTAACCTCTGCACTCACTGAGCAGAGGTAGGAAACCAAAAGCCATGAAGCCCACACAGAGGGACGCAGTTGATGAAATCATGGCCAAGGTGTGACTACCATCAACAGACACAGAGGACAGAGGACTTGCATGGCCCACCCACTCCATCTATTTGTTCTTTGGTTGTGAGTGCTTGCCTGGTCCATACAAAGCCCTGGGTTCAATTCCCAGCACCACAAAAACCCAATGCTCATCAATAAACTTTTCCCAGCATCCATGTGTGCTCTGTGGCTGCCTTGTAGGGTTCAGGGAGGAGACTCCCCACTGAGTCCTCACAGGGGGACTGATAAGCAGCTGCCATGGGCTGAGCCCTGGGGCAATGGGGAGGTGCTGAGCAAAATTTGATTTTCCAAAGAAATGTGGTCTCTAGTAGATTTCTGTGACAGCCGGAGTGCAATTCTCAACAACAATCCACAGCGGCTCTGGGTCACAGCAGTTCTGTGTGGAGTGCCACCCAGGGCAGTCTCCAGGCTGGTGGGGACAGGCCCCACTATACAGTATGGCAAGGCCTGGCTCTGGGGGCAGCAGCTGGCCCAGCTAGGATGTCACCTGAAGCAGAACAGAGCTGCTCCGTGGTCTATGACCTAGAGGGCACCCTCTGCACAGCCAGCGTGACATGCGTGGGCGAGACACTCCATGGAGGGAGAAAGGCAATCACTTGGGTGGGGCTGCCCAGTGGTGACCATCTTTCAGGTGGAGAGTCTGCCCACACGTCCTCCCCGCCAGGCCATTCTGGCCACCTCCGAGGGTAGCACTGACTCACTCTGAGAACTCCCCGCAGATCCAGGCGGCTGCGTAGAGCACCTCGCAGATGCCGTTGCGCTGGGTGCTGCTGGCCACCAGGTGGGCACTGTCAAGCAGCGAGGACATCTGGGACACAGCAAATTTGCGAATGGCCTTGACTCGGATGGCCACATCCAGCATCTGTGCAGCGATGAGGTGGCCGTGTCGGGTGCCCTCCAGTCGCGTCAGCTCCACGAGGATGCTGATGTACCACTCGAAGTTGGTGATGTGTTGGTAGTTGGACTGGCTGCAAATGTCAATGATCTTAGTGAGCAGCTCATCGCGATAGGTGGTGCCCTCGGCCTTGTCCACGTGGGTCATCAACTTCTTCACGATCTCCATCAGGTTCTTCTTGGACACCTGTGTGCGAAGGAACAGCTGGTCAGCACAGGCGGACAGGGCTAGCCTTGAGCACTGACAGCCAAGATGGAGCTCATGAGCCCATGAGGGACGGTACCCTCCCCAGACAGCAGATGTCACGCTGGACATACGAGCCAGGGTATCGTGTCTGACCATGGAGGGTGGCTGAGGTCCTCGTGTTGGGTACCCAGCCCCACTCCCTACAGCCTGGACAGGTGCCGGTGGCTGACCCCACCAGGGTCAGGCTGTCAGGGCCTGGGGAGGAGTGACCAGGTGCTGAAGCTTAAAAGACGCCCCTCCTGGACGCATGGCCACATACCATTCCATAGAGCAGGTCGAGGGCGCGCAGGCGGATGGACTCGTCCTTGTCGTCCAGGCACTGCAGGATCAGGTCCTTGTGGGACTGCACGGACTTGGGGTGTGTCTTCAGGATTTTAGACATGGCCAGCAGCCCCAGGTACTTCACTGTGGAGTGTTGTGGTATGTTTAGTTGTGGATAATATCTTAGTTAAGATTGTCTCTTGTTTACACCTCTGTGCCATCCCCAGCTTCCACCCTCCACAGGAGGTTCCTGTTATTTGTTGATTGAGGGTCTGTGTGAAAACAGGAAGAAAACACCTGGGGACGGAGGAGTGGAGCAAGGGGAAGTAGGGGTAGGAGGTGGAGGAGAAAAAGTAGTAGAAAAAGAGCAGAGAGAGGAGACAGACAGGAGGGAACAAGAAGGAAGAAGCTAGCAAGCAGGAGAAGAACGAAGAGGAGAGCAATGGGGGAAGAAGCCATTGGAGTAGAGCTCTCTGCCTAGCAGCCCGGGTATAGAATTCCCTGAGATTTGACATGGATTGTGATTAATAAAGAGCATTGGAAATTACAAAGTCTGGACTCACTGTTAAGTGCCAATAATTTTATTTTAACAGTGGAGACCAAGTGGTCATTAGCTGGGGGACAGCCAGTGTAATACCATGGCCCATGGGTGCAACATGAGGAGTGTGTCACCACCTCCAGCACTGTGGCCCCAGCTGGTGCTGCCTGCAGGTAATGGCCACTTTTGTGAGGTGCCCCCAGAAAGCCAAAGTGGAGACTGTGTAGCCCAACCTCTGAGTGATCCAAAGGGGTGGCAGTCTGGAAACCAGAGGAACCAGTGTCAGAACTAGGCCAGGTAAGAACCTCTGCGGTGGGCTACTGGGTGGCTCAGTAGCAAAGAGTGTGTTCCCAGGGCCACGTCAGATGGCTCTGACTAGGGCTCCAGGGCATTAATTGGCTCCAGTCTCCGCAGGCTGATGGTGGTATGTCTGTGGACCCTAAAGGTCTAATGCTTCCCTAAATGCTCTAATAGATCACTCTGGCTGAAGTGACAGTGGCCACTAGCCCAGGGCTGGCCTTGTGGAAAAGTGAAGGGGAGAGGCTAAAGCAGGAGCTGCAGGCGACAGCTCTGCTCTCAGAGGCTTCACGCTGTGACAAGTTTCAAGGTGGCCACCCATCAACAGATGCTTCCCAATAGCCAGGACTCTGAGACCCTGCGGCCCGTGGTGGGGTATGAACCCTGGGCCCTATGGGCTCTGGCTCCAAGGTTAAGGACTGCGACCCATGGTAGACACTGGAGGCTCAGTCTGCCACCTGGCCTGGGTGCCAGTAGATGCCACTGCCACGGACTCCATTTTGGAGGTTTAAGCAGAGACAAGTGCGGGACTCTTACTGCATGTTTCCCTGAGGACCAGGGCCTGTGCTGCCCAGACTGTCAGAGGGACTCTGGACTTGAGAGCTGGGGCTTCTGTCTCTGCCTCCCAGATGCTAAGATAACGGATGTGTCCGTCACACCAGGCCTCCTTTTTCCTTCAAATTAACAATAATTTTATTTATCTGTATGGGGGAGGTGTGCACCAAGGTCAGAAGACAATTTGTAGGGTTCACTTCTCTCCACCATGTAGGGCCCAGGGCATCACCTTGGTGGCAAGCCCCTTTACCCAGCAGCCCTTGCTGTGTCTGAGGCAGAGCCCCGTTGTGGAGCCAGGCTGGCGGTGAACCCACTCTCTTGCTTTCTAAGATTCAGCTATGGCCTCAGCGCAGACCTCACAATATCCTTGAACTTGTCAGGCAGCTAAACACGATCTTGAAGGCTGTGTACACACCTGGTTTCTGCGGTGTAGACAGGTCTGGATCCGGGCCTGACACCCTGTGTGCTCTCACAACTAAGCCCGAGCCTGTCCAGATCACCTTTGATCTGCATGTGCTCTCCCTGTACTACACTCAGGGCAGCCCCTGCCTTTTGGGGTGCCTGAAGACCTGGCCCAGGTGCAGGGATGGCACGAGCAGCAGGCCTGGGAGCAGTTGGCCCCCACAATGGTCCTGCCCCGGATCCCACAAATCCAGGTGTGGCATTCAGGCACGAAAGCCTGGTAGTGCTGTGACTTACAGTTTTGATCGGAGTCCTCTATCAGTATCCTCAACTTCTGAACGCAGAGCTGAGAGAGGAAAGCCATGTGGTCATGTCTCCCCTCTGCCACCACCGCTGCAGCCCACCACCAGCCCTGACCAAGGAAGGGCATGCATCTGGGGACAGGGAGGGCAGGTGACTGCAGCCTTCACACTGGGTCATCCAGTGTCCACAGCGGCTGCCCAGGCAGGCTGCACTAGAACCCAGAGAGCAGGTGGGGGTGCGGTGGAGAAAGCAGGTGTCTGCAGAAAGGCTGGGCTAGAGGTCTTCCTTCCCACTTCAGCTGTTTGAGAAAAGTGAACTTGGAAGTGACCACTGCAATGGGTTTCCAGACTGATCGAGGAGCCCTGGGGCCTGGCCACCCCATGAGACCCAGTTCTGTTGCCTCTGAACAAGGCCCCGAGAGACCCACCTGGATGCTGGCACTGTGGTTCGGCATGCCGGAAGACAACGAGATGAGCACTAGGACACATGGAGGTCCAGGTTAATGCTTCTGGGTCAGACATTGAACCGACACCCAAACAGGGACCCTGGCCATGGGAGGGCTTAGGGCCACCACGGGCTTAAGGAGGCTGCATGTTCAGAAGGCAGTTGGATGGCTGAGCCTTGGGGAGTCAGGGGGTTGGCTGGGGCCTCCCATCTTCCCAACAGGGGCGGCTCTGGAGCCTAAAGCACTGGAACCTGAGACATGCTCACTCCCAGTCCCTATGCCTCTCTGGTACCTAAGACAGGCTCACACTGCTCCTCTCTGCAGTCTGGGGTGTGGGGCTGTTCTAGAGCTGAGACTGAGTCAAAGCTGCCCTTGATCCCAAGATTTTCTCATCCTGACAGTAGTAGGAGTTCGGGTGCTCCACACTTTCTAGCTCTGGCCAGAACCCAGCTAATATTAAATACTGCCTGCTACACATAAGGTCATTAGCAAAGAAATGTGGCTTGGTTGGTTCTTATCTGTGCTGTAGCTGGAAGCATAGGGATGAGTCCATTTACTGATAAGGTGTCTTACTCTTTTCCCTGTGGAACCACACCTTATGCAGAAGGTGCCCTCCCAAGACCCTGATGCTTGGACTTGTGAGCTTCACATGCAAATGAGGCTACTCCAGTATCCTTGTCTCAACCGATGGATCCCATCCCTGGGTACCAAAGACCTTCCCCGCCTGTACCCTGTAAATGTAACCACCCTTGTTTTAATAATATGCTCCTCTGACAGACTCTGACAGAATCTTATTCGCTCTCAACTCGCCAGGATCCGTTGACCCACGCCTGGGGTGGTGGCCGAGGGAAGTGAAAGAAAGAGAAAACACCTGGGTGCAGACCTGTGCTGGGAAGAGCAGCTACTGGGACCCCACAAAAACCCCCAAGTGCTAATGGTTTCGGGAGCTCTCAGATGACAGCACTCCACACGTAGCCTGTAGCTGAGGACACAGCATGTTCTTACTCCCCGGGAGGGTTCCAGAAACCCTGCCTGCTCTTCCTGTGGCTGACAGCTGGGTTCTGTCATTGGGGTACAGCCATAAGAGTGGCCAAATCTTGAGTCCTGCCACCCCCCCACTCTGAGATCACTGCAGTCTTGAGCCCTCACCTCAGAACTCATACCTTCAAGCCACTTTACCCTCCTCCTGCTCCCTCTGCCTGGGCAGGACAGCAGGGGAGGGCTGGGCAATCACATGCGCAAAGGTGCTGGGCCCAAGTCCTAAGTCTATTTTGGGTGTGCTGTGTGCATGTGAGTGTGTGTGTGTGTGTGTGTGTGTGTGTATACACACACACCAGAAGACAAAGGTGAAAGGCAGAAATTCCCTGCAATCCTTCCCATCTGGTTTGAGACAGGGTCTCTCCCTGGAGCTGGCTGACTAGCTAATATGGCTGCTGGCAAGTTCCAGGGATCTGCCTGCCTCTGCCTCCCTGGTGGTGGAGTTACAAACCCCATCTGGGTGCTACAGAGTATGCTCAGTTCCCTATGCTTGCAAGTAAGTGCATACCGTCACCTAGCCCTGCTCTGCCCTGTGGTGACAAGCTGTCTCAGCTCAGCACTGCTTAGGGCCCTGGAGGGAGCCTGGTAAGATGTCGCCCTCAGGTGGGCACTCCCTGGCTCTGTACATCCATGTGGGGAAACTTTTCAGATTTGCAAAGGGGCCAGGGGAAGGGCTGGGCAATGAGCTATGGAGACCTGAGTTCACAGCAGCGCCAGAGAAGAGGACCTGGGAAGAGGGCAGCCACCTGACTCAGGGGAGGCTCTGGGTCCCAGACGGCTCAGACCACTCAGCTCCTTCCAGCAGGAGGGCCTGTTCCTTCTCCCAGCTTGGTAGTAGCTGAGTCCCCAAACAACCACCAGTGCCCTCGTGGTAGGGTGGTGGTCAGAGACTCACCTGCGATCACGGTGTTCACACACTCGTACAGCAGGGACATGGCGGAGGTGCTGAGAGAGAAGCAGGTGTGAGACGCAGCAGGGTCGCGCTGGGTTCCCCCACCCCCATCCCTGTGTGTCATGACAGCCTACACTCCTCCGTGGCACCCTTCTAGAGGGTTGGTCCAGGGAAACATGACACAGCACTGGGGCTCCAGGGGGGTAAAGGGCAACACAAATGGACTGCTCGGACTGCTGAGTGTGAATGAAAGAGGACTGAACTGAGTGTAGTGGTATACACTTATAAACCCAGCACCCAGAAGGATGAGGCAGGAAGATTGTCATGAACTCCAAGCAAGCCTAGGCCTCAAATCAATCAAACAGACTAAAGGGGCTGGCCTCAATGAGCCAGGGAAGATGGGGTAAAGGGAGAACTGCACCAATGTCCCTGCCCAGGGGTGGCGGCCGAGGAGTAGCTACCTGTGAATGAGGTTGGTGAGAGGTTCAATCAGCTTCTTGCCCAGCCTGGGCTCCAAGGGAGTCAGGGCACCAAACTACAGGGACAGGGGTGCTGTGGTCACCATGGTACCTCAGACCACAGACCCAAGCCTGCACACGCCCCGCCCATTAGTAAAGCATGGACCCAGGCCTGCACACGGCCCACCCGTAAGTGCTCACCAGCTTGATGATCTTGATGAGGACCCAGTTGTTAGTGGAGGATGTCATGAGCTTGAAAAACAGTGGGGCCAGGGACAGGTAGTTCTTAGGGTTGCGGCGCGCCAGCTCACAGATGACATTGACAGCCGCAGACTGCACCCCTGAGGATCAAGAGGCAGGTCTACATCAGCTAAGTGTGAAATGCCCTGCTACCTCAGTGTTATCTCAGTCAACAAGGGCATCCCTGTCTACAGGAAATGTCCTCGTCAGTTAAGTCACATGCACAGAGCAGGAGGTCCCCATCGCAGCACAGGAGGCTCCCCGTCTACATGGGGTGTCCTGTGATGAGGACCTGAGGCACAGGGTTCACTGTGGAAGCCTAAGGACACACTGATCGCTTCAGGCATGTGGGTCAGTGAAGTCTGCTCCAGGCAGAGGGGAGGCAGAAGGGAGTTAAGGAAAGCCTGCTTCTGCTTAGGACAGATAGGAGTTCTCTATACCCCACCCCCTTTGGTTAAGATTTACTTTTTTATGAATGAGTGTTTCCCTACATATATTTCTGTGTACCACATGTGTGCAGGGCCTGGAGACCAAAGATGTGTGAGCTGCCACATGGGTGCTGGGAACAGATCCTGGGTCCTCTGCAAGAGCAGTAAGTGCTCTTAACTGTTGGGCTGCATCCCCAGCTGCCCCCACTTCGACTTTCTTAGATTGGGTGCTGATGTGGAAGGGGACCCATCCTCAGTAGTCTAGACATCCACAGCTTGTCTGTGTTGACGTGAAGCAATTCCACAGGTCTCTTAAGGCAGACCTGAGTGACACTGTGTGATTGTTGCTGTCGCCCTGTGTCGGCAGGGCACAGGACGGACACAGACGACATGTGTTCTCCCAAGGGAATGTTCCCACAGGCCTGGGCTAAACAACACCCGGCCTCTGCACACCCACACACGCTTACAGAAGCACACACTGAAACGCCTCTGCCTCTGCCCCAGGGAGCCTCTGCAGCTTCCAGGGTGGCAGCACTGCTCCTAGGGCTCCAGCTCAGGACAGCACCACAAAGACGGCCCCATGGCATTAAGGGGCTGGAGAGGGGGAACCGAGTGGTCAATGGCGACCAAGTCATCGCACCTGTCCTGTCTAGTGCAGGCCTGTAGCAGACTGCTACCGTGCTTTTTTACCCTCAGCTCAGGAAAGATAAAAAGGATAGGAATAAAGAGAGAAATCTTCACAGCCCTTATTGGTTGTCTGAAGCTTGAAGAGCAAGAGCTAACAGAGAGCTGGACTCACGTCTCAGCTCAATATTCTTGATCCCAAGTCCCTTTAAGCAACAAGCAACCAATCGACCAACAACCCATCCAACCACTCCACTCTCATCCACTCTGAGCAAAGTTCCACAAGTCCAAGTGGAACCCAATAAGGACAAGCTACACATGGCAAAATAGTTGCAGGTAACCAAATCATAGCCATTTAGTAACACATAGTCTAAATCAAACTCACTCTCATCCACTACACCTGGGATGGAACAAAAACATATTCCAAAAGCCATTCTGTGTGTTTTTAGAGAAGCCAAGATCACAAACTCCTTCAGAGCATCTCACTACAAAGGCCCAGTAAGAGCTGTGTCCCTAGATGGGAAGAGGGTTTCTTGGCAGCTGAACAGCTGTGCAGGATAGTGCCCCAAGAAGAGAGTGAGGCCATGCCCTGCCCCAGACACTTTTTCATTTCTCTGAGACAGGATTTCATGCAGCCAAGCTGGCCCTGAACTGCTATTTCTGCCTCTGCTGACAGGTATGTGCTCTGGAGCCTGCTCTACGTGGAGCCAGGCTGGAATCCAGGCTTGAGAGCATGCTGGGTAAGCACTCCACCACCAAGCCCCAGCCTCTAACTTCCCACTTTGTATCTTGTGACAGCCCAGGCTGTCCTTACCATCCTGCCTTACTTACCATGACAAGTAGGTAACTAGCAAGCTGCCAGGCTTGGCTGGAAATGAACTGAGCACCCGGCCCACTGTGAGCACGTGCTCCCTAATGAGCTGGACCTGCACCCTAGGCCCGTTGTCTTCCCCTGGAAGCTGGGAGGGACATGCACCCCATGGCAGCTGGCAGTCTGTGGCTGAGCTAGAGGCTAGCCTTCTGCTTTGAACACGCCCAGCACCTACAAACACTCAGCTGCCCCATGAGTAAAATGTCAGGTGGGTCCCCTGTATCCCAGTCAAAGAGCTCTGATGGCACACTTAGCCTCAAGAGCCTGTGTTGGGCAGTGGCTGCTGTCACATGCAGTCCCAGCCTCAGGGCCTGCTCCCCTGCAGGGGGTGCCCCTCTCTGAAGGTCTGGGCAGCCTCTCTGGGTGCTGTCTAGCTCTCCCAGGCCAGATGGCATGGCCTCTTGCTTAGTTTCCAGCCTTGGCCCTCCAGGACCCCTGCCTCACAGTCTGAGGGATAGGGGACTGGGAGCAGCAAGCACACCCACATGGAGCACGGCCCATGCAGATGTGCCACAGCAACCTGCCTCAGGACCCTGGCTCCCAGGACCCAGGCAGCGCAGGTTTGTGAGGGATGCAGTGGTCACTGTATCAACACGGGAGTGCTCCTATACTTTAGTCAAATGACATTTAAAGCCTCCACATGCTTCCCAGTCCCTTGAGGCTCCTGGGCTGGACGTAAGTCCCGTTAGGTCAACTGCAGAGGCAGGAGACAGCTAGATGACGCACTCTCCAAGGATGGCTCCCAGGGCCCTGGGCTCTGCTGACCTTACAGCAAGCTGGCCGTGCTGGACTATCTGCTCACGACGGAGGAAGCTGAGGCTCCATGAGCCACAGTCTCAGCTGTGAGTACACAGTCTGTGTACTGCGGCTCAGGGCTGCCAGCACACATCACAGGGGATTTGCAGAGCAACTCAGATCCAGACATCCCCCACCGTCCCCTCCTCCCAGGAGCTGGCTGTATAGAGCTTCCTATCACTAACCTGGGTCTGGGTCCTCCAACTTCTCCTTGAGCCTGGGAAAGGCTGGACGCAGCGACTCGGGGTACTTGAGGAAAACCTTGTACATGATCAACACTGCCTTCTTCCTGATGTACGGCTTTGTGTGAGACATCTGCGGGGACAGCGGGCGTTGGTGACTCCCGCCCAGCACCCAGCTCTTTCACACCTCACTTCCTTCAACTTCAACCCACCAAGAACAGTCCCCTTCTCCCTCTGAACTCCAGGTCAAGCTTCCCCCAGCCTCAGGGTATCCAGGCTGTCAGCCTGTGCCAGCCCAGATTCCCTCCTGCATTAGAGGTGCTGGGCCCACAGACGCATGCGAAGCCACTTGGAAAGCTGGTCTGGCTATGACACGTGGTCCTGTTCCCAGGCTGCCCTCACTTGAGCCTCCTCCAGGCCAGCCTCTGCACCAGCACTGGCAGGGGTACCCCTTAGCCCATCAGAACCCACCATGGGTAGAATGAGCTTCGCAGGCCTCCCTGAAGGCCCTGCATGCTGCTCTCTAGTCCACAGGGCTGGCAACTATCTGGAGAGCATCACAAGTCATACTGTTTCCTCGGGGGACCAGGCAATCTGTCACACAGCAGCAGCCACCACAGATAGGGGCGATGGGCATGAGGGGGGTCCCGGGTACCCGCTAGATCTGGATGGGGACAGTGGGCTCTGACCCCCGTGGTACTGATGAACTTTGAGACCACCAGGCAGGATCCAGGGGACATGCCCAGGGGACAGCAAGGCTCAATTCTGCTCAGTCCCATCCACCCAGACCACATTAGCCATTCCAAGGGCCTGTTTCTGTCTGCTCAGAGCATTGCTGAACGAAGGTAAAAAGGTTGTGCGGGCACACAAACTCACCAGGGTCATGATGTCATTTGCCAGGTCTCTGGCAAGATCTGGAGTAACAAAACAGGACAGACCAGTCAGTGCCACTCCAGTGTCGTACTGGCTGGGGCTGCTCAGGTCCTGCAAGGGGATGAGAGGAGATCAGTGGCAGTCCCTTGGGACTATCTGCATGTGTGTATCCCAGGTGCCCTCCAGCCCAGCGAGACGGGGCATCTCACGGCTCCTCTGCTGTCAGTAAGAAGAGCTAGGACACAAGTCGGGCATAGGCAGAGGACCAGAAAGCACTGCATGGAAGCCACCAGGTCTCTGGACCCCTTGGGGACAGATGCTACTTTGCAAGGCTACATGACGCCTGGGCAAGGACTGCCTGACTCCTGGCAGTGCTGTGGGACTCCCTTCTATTGAGCAGGATAGTGCTCTGGGCTGATGCATGAAGACCTAAGGGAGGGGACCCAGGCAGGCACCTGTCACTAGAGGGCATACTCTGTGGGTGCCACATATACTGTGGAGGCTCCCCAGTTATGTAATGGACACACTGGAGCACGCTTAGAGTGCTAGCCTTGTGATAATTAACAATACTTCAAGCTTTAAGGCCTTTCCCTGTGCAGTGGGCTCAACCGGCATCAGAAGCCCTGTGCCCTCAGTGGCCAGACTCTGCAGTGTCACCTCTCAAAGGAACAGAGAAGAGAGCAATGGGAGCAACGAGAACACTAGAAGGAAGGACACCAGGAAGACAGAGAGGTGACAGAATGGCCCTACCGGCACACCCCAGGCTGTTTCCAACTGCACAGAGGCTGCAGAGGCCTAGGACATACACCCTACTGAGTCAGACGCAGGCTTGGCTGCACAGACCCCTCGCCAGGTCCCAGCCAGGACACTAGCAAGTGCAGAGGACAGTGGTAATTCCCCAACTGCTGTGTCTCTTAGAAAGGCCCCCAGCCTCGGCACTCCAGGCACTCCAGGCACACCGCCACAGTGAGATGCAGATGCAGCCAGAGCCTCAGCCCAACCGCCCGCTCTCACCTGCAGCCCACTTCCCTTCCTGCCTGAGCCCACATGTCCAGTTCTTTCCCAGAGGCTTGGTTACTCAAGTCAGGATTCTTCCCACAAGCCCACTCATCCAGGCCCCTGCTGCTCCCACAAAGCCCCACTCACTCAGATCCTTGCTCTTCTCAAAAGGTCTGGCCAGCCCAGGCAGCTGCTCCTCCCAGATGCTCTGGCTCACTCGGGCCTCCTATCTGACCCCATGACCCAGACACTGCCCATGAGGCACATCCATGACAGCACTCAGCCCTGAGCCTCCAGCCTCAGCCTCCGCCAGGCTCCACTCTCATCAGCACCGTGCGCCCAGCTGTGTGCTGTGGCTCCCACCATTTATTCCTCTTCCACCTGACAGCTGCCCAGAGCAAACTCCAATCCTGGCTTTGGCCACCGGCTCATACTGCAGGGGTCCTGCCTGTGCTCCACCATTTGTGAATGTGGGGGTGTGCCCTATGGCAGGAATTATAAAAGGACTGGCTGCACACCGAGGGGACAGCCAGCACCCAGTGGTCTGCATCACGAGGCAGGCAGGAAGGGGCAGGTGTGTTGGAGGAGGGCGCAGACCTCACAGACCAGGACACCAGATGCTGACAGACACTGGGAACCTGGGCAGGAACTCAGTGTGAACAGAGAGGCTGTGTGTTTGTCTGCAAACCTCCAGCCTCAAGCCCTCCAGAGTGTGAAAGCTCACACCTGTGAGACCACGTCGCCCATCTGCTGGGACACAGGGCATATGAGCAGTGCACAGCCTTGAAAAGCAGCACTAGGCAAGCAGAGTGTACCACTGACAGGGCCCTCGGCTGTTGACTTGTGTTCACTTGAATGGCAGGAAAGCATCTCAGCCTACCTTGCGGATCTGGTTGGTGGTCAGCATGATGACATCGGTGCCTTCATGGAAGCACTGGGAGGCCGCGAGGTAGCCGACGCGCTGCGGAGTCAACAGCCATAACGTCAGAGCCACCCGGAGCCTGTGGGGGCACTCCAGCCCCACCAGGAGCACCCGCCAAACATCTGGAGACACTGAGGGTGACAGCAGCAGGGGACCTGGATCTCTAGAGGAGCTCCTACTGAGGCGGACAGGGACTGGACACGGGGTTCTGAGGTACCTTTCCTAAAGCCCCTCCCAACATGTGCGGTTGCTCACGCACTGCTGTACTCAGGCAGCACCCTCGTTCTCGTGATATTCCACCCCAGCCCTCGGCAAGAGGGGCTTACTTGGGGGCTGGCACATTCAGTGTGTAGCATGCACGCATGGAATGAGACCGGTTAGCAGGGACAATGTCTAAAGAGACCAGTGTGCCCAACTGTATCTACCAGAGGCTGGGGATGACCCACCATGACAATGATCCTGCCACCAGGTATCAGAGCCCTTGGGATAGCAGCACTGATCAGCCTCGGCCACCTGGGCCAGGTACGCTCCAATCAACACCGCCACCGCTGTGCAAGGCAGCACAGCCTGTCATCGCAGCACTTGGGAGATGGAAGCAGGAGACTGACATTAAAGACCAATCCCAGCTACAAGGGGATGTCAAAGCCGGCCCACTCTGAGTGAGACTAGAGTCAGTCATCGGTAAAAACCCTGTCTAGACAGGCGTACCTCTGAGTTCAAGGCCTGCTTGGTCTATAGCGCGAGTCCTAGGATAGCAGGGCTACACAGTGCAGCGGGACTCTTTGAAGGAGTCTGTGATTTTGGTTTCCTTAAAAACACAAGATAGCATCTGGACCATGTTTGTGCTCCCATCCCAGGTGTAGCGGTAATGAGTTGATTTGGAATGTTTTGCAACATGTAGCTAGTCCTTATGATTGCTTGTCCCTTGGACTTTTGGGAACTTTGTTTAGAGTACATATATATTGGTTGAAACTAGGAGCGCTAGGGTTGTTGGTCATTGGTGGGTCGGTTTGTTGGTTATTACTTAGAGGAACTTTGGCTGGAGAAATTACGTGTGGGGCTATCTCAATGAGATCCAGGTCCAGCTCACTGTCAGCTCCTGCTCTCCAAGCTTTGGACAGCCAAAAAGGGCTGAGACTATTTCTTCCTCCCTCCCTCCCTTTCTCTCTTCCCAGGCTGCCTACAAGGGCTGTGACTCTTTCTTCCTTCCTATCTTTCCTTCCTCTTTCCTGAGCTGGAGGATAAACAGGCATGGTCGCAATCTGCTACAACAGTGAGACCGTCTCAAAACCAAAGAACAAACCACCCAAAGCGGCTCGGTGGGTAATGACTGCTTACATGCTACAGGCAGAACCACGTTAGTGTTTGTTTTATGTCCTGTCACTCAGGCTGGTCTGGATACGCAATCCTCCTGCCTCAGCCTCCCAGTGTTTGGATGACAGCTGGGTGTTCTGGAACTGGGCTGGGCTGAGTTTGAGGAAGCAGGGGTGAGCCCTTGGCAGGGCCTGCCATGTTGGTATTCTTCTCTGCTGCTGCTGTGGTTTAAAGATGGGATTTCACTCTGTAACCCAGACTGGCCTAGAATTCACAACCCTCCTGTCTCAGCCTTCCATGTGCTAGAATTACAGGAGCATGCTGCCACAAACAAGCATTTTGGTGGGTTTTTTGGTTTTTGGCAACCAGCTCCCTAAGGACAATGCTGACGGAGGGTCCTGGTGGCTGTCTTTGGGGTTGGGGTGCTTGTCAGCAAGAGCCACTGGGACCAGGCCAGGGCTTCGGCACTGAGCTGAGACATGATGGAGACAGGTGGTCACCCTGCACATGTGGTTGCCAGCTGGAAAGAGCCACACAGAGGGCAGAGCCCAGGGCAGCTGACACTCTGCCTGCACTGTCTGTCCTCCAGGAAGAGCTGCCGACACCTTGTCTGGCTCAGGCCCTACCCACTGGCAGGAAAGCTGAGTGATGATTCTGGAGAGCATGCTGTCTCCCTTCAACAGTAGGGCCACTGGCCAGGACACACCCTCAAGGACTGACCCATGCTGGTCTGTGAGGTCCCTTCTCCCTTGGGGACCTCACATGTCACACCTGCATGTCCTGTATCCAGGGTTCTCACCTTGAATGTGAACTTGGAGGCACTCATGACTTCGATGATGTTGAAGGCAGCCCAACTGATGTCGTACCCGAGCATCTGTAGCTGTTAAGAAGGGAAGCACAGTGATTTGTACTCAGAAGACACCGGGGCAAAGGTTTCAGCCACAACTGAACACTCACACAACATGTGAAAGAACAAAATGCATTCAGTCTGGTCATATAACCCTCATCCATCATCTGTCCCTGAGGACTTTTAGACCTTCTTTCCAACAATGACTCTGACAAGTGCAGAGGTGATTCAGAGGGAGAACTTCCCAGGAGTGAAACCCCAGCCTAGAATCCCCCAGTAAGGGGCTGAGGGTGTGGTCGGGGTGGGGGGGAAACCCCCACCTAGAATCCCTCAGTGAGAGGCTGGGAAAATCCCTGCCTGGCATGTGTAATAGACTGGGTTTCTTTCACAGCACATAAAAAAATTAACAATGAGAAAGATTATAGCGTATTTAAAGTCTAAGAAGACAAGTTCACATAATAGTAAAAGATAATAAACATTCACAACTGAGAGAACGTGGTGTTACTGTTTGAAGTCCCCATGCCATGGCACACAGTCTGTGGTCCAGGCACTTGGAAGGCTGAGGTAGGAGAACTGAAGATTCAAGCCA
Organism: Cricetomys ansorgei; assembly: GCA_026225945.1. NCBI lineage: Eukaryota > Metazoa > Chordata > Mammalia > Rodentia > Nesomyidae > Cricetomys > Cricetomys ansorgei. The sequence continues at coordinate 498,948 of JAMJFZ010004123.1, forward strand.
ACTTGGGACACACACATGATACAGATATACAACAGGAAAAACAGCAAATATATATATAAAGAAAGAATAAATTTTTTAAAAATTAAATAAATTACCAGGCATAGTAGTGTCTAGCATTCGGGAGGCAGAGGCATGAGAATCACTATTAGTTTGAGGCCAGTCTGGTCTACATAGTGAGTTCTAGGACAGCCTGGGCTACACAGAAAAATCCTGTCTCAGAAAAATGAAAATAAATAGAATTTTTACAGCACTATCTTGGGCAACTTAGATTTATGTCAAAAGGTTTGGGGAAATAAAGAGGGTGGAGCAGAGGTCAGTGAAGCTGTTTGGTAGATCACCTGACTCAAAGGTACCAGGTCCTGAGTTCAATCCCAACACTGTTTAAAAAGCAAGAGGGCTAGCAAGAAGGCTTAACAGGTAACATCCTGAGTTTGGTTCCTGTCACTCAGATAATGGAAAAGAACCAGGCCCTGCAAGTTGTCCTTGGCAAATTTGCATACACACCAAGAAAAACAAAGAAAAAGAAAACGTAATTTTTAACTGTCAGTGGAACTGTTGGAACCTCTGAAGTTACAGCTCACCGTTTGTTTTTTTACAAGGTAGCAATGAGTTTTACCTCCAATTTGCAAGGTCTTGGGGGATTGTCTTCTGATTGAGCCCTGCTGCTGCTGCTAGTGGGTTCTGGCTTGCTGATTGCTATCCTGGTTATCTTATCTCTCTGGTGGTGCTATCCGTAACAACAGGGGTGATTTTCCAAAAGGCACCACTCAGTTAAACTCGTGATTCAATTGAAAGTCCAAAAAGAATAACTAAAAAACATGTATAGTTAGGAAAAGGAGATGTTTCTCATGTATAGTTACAGGATCAGATCAGGATGTTTTGCCAACTGCCTTGGAATCAGTAACCTAGGAAACATTAATAATCCAAGAAATAACACAAAAGTTAGACAACCTATTTTTGCTAGGAGCTTGTTTAGACAAGGTTAGGAAAGCTCGAATGAAGAAAGCTTAACTGCTAGGGCCCACGAGTTTCGCCTATGAAAGACAGGCCCATGATCAAGAAATAACAAATGGGTTTCAGTGCCCACTGTTAGGCTTGAACTTCCTTGACCATAAATAAAATTGATTCTTTCCTGGTTTCTATAATTAAAAGTTTGCTGAGAAGTTTGAAGTGTACCTTAAGGACATAGAGCAGATTCTCCTTTTACCTAAGAAAAGCAAAGAGACCATGACTTAAAGTTTTCTAGTTATAAGAAATGTATTTCACTGTGTTAACTAAGTAAGAACTGTGTTAGAATACTATGACATGTACTTGTTTCCTAGCAACCTGCCAGCTACAATAGAAGCTGGCTGTGAAATGACTTGGCTTGCTTAAACTCTTGCTAGTCTATAACAGAAAACTATTGCTTCTAGGATATAAATGTATGTGGGGAGAAGCTATATGGTGGAACTAGTCAGGTGCGGGTTTTAAGGTAACATGTTTTTAAAAAGTCTGGAACTTGTAATCACTGAAATGTAAAACCTGTAATCAATCATTCATGTGAAGTTAAAGTTTATAATTGAGATGTGATTGCAATGTGATCTTCCCATGAGGGGCTTTGTCTAAGAAATGTGTAAGAAATAGGGAAAAACAGACAGACAACAGAAGAGAGAACAGAAGAGAGAGGAGAGTAGAGAAGGAAAGATAAGAACCTGAATAGAGAGAAGTCTGGTCCCATCTACAAGAGGTGTGGTTTTATCCACATTATCCGACTCTGCCTGTACCTCCTGAGTCAATGAGCTCCTGCTGGGGCTGGACCTCAGCATTTAACTATCAAAAAGAACTGACATGGTGGTGCCTGCCATTAATCTCAGGATTAGGAGGCAGAGGCAGGCATATCTCGGTGAGTTGAGGCCAGCCTGGTCTATATCATGATTTCCAGGGCAGCCACAGCTATGTCGAGAGATGCTGCCTCTAGATAGATAGATAGATAGATAGATAGAAAGAACAAGTTTTTCCAGTAATGGCTAGCGGGCTATCTTGTGACCGTTTTGTGGCACAACTCAGTACTGAGAATCCAGCATGGTACCTGGCCTGCCAATCTGAGGTGGAATGGGTGCAGAGGGCAGCCCACACTCACCTACACCTGCAGCTGAATGATCAGAAAGATGCTGAGCTTCCCCAGCACTGTGCCATGTGGCCCTGCAGCAGCCACGGGAGCACCAGGCAGGGGATGCCTGAGCCTTATGCTGTGCACAGCACAATGTTTGATGGACAGATGGGTGGACAGGTGGCCAGGCGGGGCCCCAGGGGAGGTACTCACATAGGTGAGCTTGCAGACGGCATTGGCCTTCACAGCAATGTTATCCTGCTTCAGCTCTTGCTTGATCTCGTCGATGCACTGGGAGATGTACTTGGCCTGGGTGGGAGACAGCAGTGAGATGGTGGAAGATCAGTGTGGCCAGGCTGATGGCTGTCGCAGGTACTCAGGGAGGGGGTAGGAGGATGTAGAGTTAGAGCCAGCCTGGCTGCACGGTGAGACCCTCACACTTTCTCTTCCATTTCTTTGCAGCATGGGGACCTGAACCAGGGCCAGAGCATGCTAGGCAAGCACTCGCACCTGAGTTGTGTCTTGGCCCAGCTGGGCACCTCCTCTCCACTGCCAGGAACTGTCCAGGAGAACCTAGAGGTAGGCAGTGGACATGTGGAGCTGGGAGGGGCTCTGGTGTTGGAGTAACCTGCTGTGATGGCTCAGCAAGGAAGACACTTGGCATATTTCACAACTGCAAATCCTGCCAGAGGGAACCACCTTCCTGGCCAGCACCAGACTCAATAGTGGAACCCCGAACTCTGAGCTCAGGTGTTTTTGTTCTTCCAGAACTCCTTAGAAGGTGTTCTACTGATACCACATGCAGATCATTAGCAATCAGCAATCAAACAACCCCCAGAGAAATCCAATACCTGCAAACAATACAAAATGTCAAGACATAGGATAGCCCCTCACCCATCAGTGCATAAAACAATTTCAAACATAACTAAAAATAAACTACCCTAACATTTCCTCCTTTCTGTATAAGCCAATCAAAAAATTGCTTTTTATTTCTACAACACAATTTAACACTACACCAGCAAAACTACTTATAAGAGGAACAATCATGAGTGTTGCTAATGCACAGGACCAATGAAACCAAACATCTATCAGGCTTCTCACAGTGTCTCTGGACAGCAGAAAAACATTATCAATGTCCAATTTTCTGGAATTCACTCACGATCTTCTGGGCTCCTCCAAAGGGCTTGGATCACTTCTCTGGCTCTGCAGCACACACAGCTTGTCCTCCGGGGTCTGGTTGGCTCCACTCCACTGCTGCTGCTGCTGCTGTTGATCATTCCATAGTACTGGCATCTTCAGAACTGCTGGGGTCCCTTTCTGCAACTGGGCTGCACTTTCACCAATGGCCTCTCCTGGGCTCTCTTCATGGTGCCAAGCCTCAACTTCTTTACCTGACATCTTCATCTGGGCCTTTAACTGCCACTGAAGCTGCATGTCCAACAATGGCCTCTCCTGGCCTCTCACAGTGCCAAGTCTCGGCAGTTCTCCATGACCCCTTCATGACTTCAAAACCAGCAACACCTGAGTGACTCTTACGATACCAAGTTCAACTGCCAACACGGAATACAACCTCAGCCAATTCTGGAGAACAGTTTCTGTGTGCTGACCCTGAGGAAACACTTTCCAGATGTTAAGAGTCTGGTTTGCTGGAAAAATAACTGGTCACTTTGTCTGGAGGAAGGGTTCCCTCGTGAGTGGAGTTCTCATCACCATCACCCATGTCTGGACCACTTGTAGTCAGGTTTGTAGGGAAAAAAAACTGTTCAGTTTAACTAAGAGGCTTCTTGGCTCCAAGCTGCAGCTTCCACTACAGCAGGGGATCCTAGACCAGTGGGGAGAATCTCTAGTTGGAACATTCTGGTGGTTTGGCATTCTTTCTCACCACCACTATGGGGAAACACACACCCTTCTTCATAAACTTCAAACACAAGACCTTGAGCTTCACATGCAAACAACACAGCTATCAGAAAAGTCAGTTTGTGAAACAGTACACTACCACCAGCGGCGGGAGGGAGCATGAGCTCCATGATCAGGAAAAGCAGTTAGAACCTTGCTTTTTCCTGCCGCCAGCTGAATTCTTCATCTCTAAGGGCCTCCGTTCTGTGGCTCTCACCTCGGAGCTTTTCTCCTCTTTCACTAGTTTCACAGCTTTTTCTCTTCATAGAGGCTTATTTCCTTTCTCTCCTCTTCCTTCAGGAGAGGTCTGCTCATTATTTTGCAGATATATAATCTCTGTCCTCTAGGAGCTGCCCTGAGCGAACTTTACTGGACTCTGAGGACTGGAGTTTCTTTCTCTTCTTCCTTGTCTCTATGTTGAATTAGTTTGCATGATGTCTTGCCCCACGTTGATGCGCCATTTGTAGTAGTACTCTGCTGTGGCGGCTCACCAAAGATGAGATGGAGGCATTTTCACACATGCAAACTCTGCCGGACCTCAGTAGAGGGAACCACCACCCTGGTCAGCGCCAGACTCCATGGTGGAATCCAGAGCATCTCAGCTCAGGTGGTTTATTGATTCAGCACTCCTTGGGTGCAGATCATAAGCAATCAAACAACCCCCATAGAAACCCAACACCTGCAGACACTACAAAACGTCAAGACCTAGGGTAGTCCCTCACCCACAGTGCATAAAACAATTTCAAACAGAACTAAAAATAAACTTCCCTAACACTATGGTGACTGCCCTAGGGCTTCAACTAGGGGAAGGTGGAATACTCTGGACACAGGCAGTGTCACCAGTCACAGGACACTCTACAATACGGTCAAGAAGCCTGTCTGATCTCCCAATGCCACAGGGTTTGCTGGGCCCCGCCCTTTCAAAGGCTGCTCTGCACAAGTCCCACTCATTGGCAGTCACTCTCGGCCTCCCTAGGCACAAGCTCGGCAAATATAACAAATGACTTCTTAGGTCAGACAGGTAGACCCAGGAGAATTGAAGCACAAAGTCCAGACAAGGGCAGATGGAAGCCCTGGGGAGTGGTGTCGAGGTGTGTTCATAGCAGGGCACAGAATGACTCCCTCAGCCACATGTTAGGGCACCACAGCAGCCCCCATGCACCAGGTGCTGTGTGAAGAGGGAGGAATCTGGCTCTGCTCTCCTACAGTGCAACCAACGGCCACCACCAGACCGGGACAGCAAGTGTTGCAGTTCCTCATATTCAGTCTAGAGCTGCTGGACCCCAGCTGACACACCCCGAAGGTGTCACACCCCCAGAAGCCCCACCCCTGGGTATCAGGCTCCATCCCAGGTTCCTGTGAAGCTGACCCAATAGGCTGCTGTGGGATCGCCACCACCCAGAACATCCTGCCCCTAACATGGGGCCAAAGGGAAGAGCCACAGCTGTTCAGCCCTTTCGACAACAGGATTTTTGGGGGGGTCTTTTGGGTTTGTTTCTTTCGAGACAGGAGCTCATATAACTCACACTGCCATGTAGTTCAAGCTGGCCTTGAACTCCTGATCCCCCTAGAATGACAGGCACAGCCACCATGCTTGGCCAATCAGAATACTTCCCTGAATATTTTATGATGTAGACTGAGTCTAATGGAACAAATGTCACCACAAGCTGCCTGAGTAACTAAATGCCACTCAGGGATCATCAGCACTGCCCTAGAGCAGGGATGACCTTGCTGCTCCCCTCAAAGAACCCAGATTGTTAATGATTGAAAAGGGAAAGCACTCAAGGCTCACCCTCTGTGGAAGGGATGGACTCGCAGCTGGAGGTAGTGGGGCTTGAAGAGGAAGCCCGGCGGAAGCTGAGAGACCAGTTCTCCTGGCCAGTGATGCCTGCCCAGACACTCCGAGCAACGGTCCAGCTGCTGGATGTTCCAAGTCCCCACCATCTGCCCTGCTGTCTGAAACACTGAAACACACCCTACAGTGACTTAACTACCCAGGTGGGGGGGCACACCTGTAATCACAGCACCTGAGAGGCTAAGGCAGGAGGATTGCCTGAAGTTCAAGGCCAGCCTGTGCTATGCAGTGAATCCAGGTCAGCCTGGGCTACATAGCAAGACTGTAACTCAAAAATCTGATTTAAGAAAAGAAACAAAGAAAGGGCTAGGTGGGGAGATCGCTCAGTGAGTCAAGTGCTGTTCTCACAAGCAGAGGGCCTGAGTTCAAGTCACAACAGCACACTCGCAATCCCAGTGCTCTGACAGCAGAGGGAGATGTAGGCAGAAGCTCCGGGAGCTCGGGGACTAGCTAGCCTACACAGAGAGCAGCAGAGACTGCCTCAGACAGGTTCTGTCACAGGCACACCACGGCATGTAGTGCTCATGTGTGTACACACCACACATGCACACACGCGCACACACTCATGGGGGTTCTGATGTAAAGAATCACCAAGTGAATCTTCACACTCTCAGCATTCAGGAGCTGAGGCAGGAGCCGAGGATATGCAGCCTAAATCCCAGGTAACAGAGAACACAACAGGGAAAAGATTCTCAAGACAGTGACTCAAACTTCCCCAATTTGAAACTTTTACTTCAGCCAAGTGTAGGGGCCACATGCTTTTAATTCGGCGCTCCAGAGGCAGAGGCAAGCAGATCCCTGTGAGTTCAATGCCAGCCTGGTCTACAGAACAACCAAGGGCTACACAATGAGACTGCCTTGAAAAACACAAACTAAACCAAAAAAGAAAGAAAAGGAAAGGAAAGGTCTTCAACCAGCAGCAAGGGCTGGAGAGGTGCTCGTCAGTTAAGAGTAGAGGCTGCTCTTAGGGACCAGGGTCTGGTTCCCAGCACTCACTTGGCAGTTCAGTCTCTAATTCCAGCTCCAGGGAACCTGTGCCGCCTCTGGCCTCCTCTGGCCTCTGCAGGCACTGCATCCACGTTGTGCACAAACACGCACACCCATCCCAACCGTCAGAGGTACCCAAGTGTCTGCCAGTCTCTCCTATGCCATGGTCCCCTACGGCATATGCCCAAGGAGACTAGATTAAGATGTGCTCCTTCTAGCTAGGCATGGTGGTACTTGCTTTTACACCCAGCACTCAGAGGCAGGTGGATCTCTTCGAGTTCCAGGCCAGTCTGGTCTACAAAGCAAGTTGCAGGCTAGTCAGGGCTATATAGTGAGATCCTGTCTCAAAACACAAAACAAAATAAAAACAACAGATATGCTCCTTCCTCGAACCATGGACATTTTGGTTTCTGTTACACACACACACACACACACACACACACACACACACACGCTCACGCACAAAGTTATACATGGTTGTGAGCTGTCACATTGGTGCTGAGATCCAAGTCCACGTCCTCTGGAAGAGCAGCAAATACTCTTAATGGCTGAGCCATCTCTCTAGCCCTCAAGACATTTGAAAAGAAAGATCTGCTCCTTCCAATTGGGGCCACCCTCTCTGTGCAGTCTGAGCATAGCAGGGCTGGTCTTGTCTGCTGCTCAGGTAACACCCCTGTCATCCCAGTATTTAGAAGGCAGAAGCAGGAGGATCTGAGTTCAAGGCCAGCATGGGCTAAACAGTGCAATCCTGTCTCTAAAAGAAATGAGAACCAAGCCTGACCCCCTGAGCCTGAGCCCTTGAAACAACACGGTAGAAGTAGAGAAAGGGAAGACAAACAGAACAAAGCCAGAGCAGACACATTCCCTCCAGTCTCTTTTGCTTCTGTGGCACCAGTGGCCATGAGCAGCTGGTGCCTGCTAATCTCCGTGCTATATCCCCAGCCCTTGGCTTTCTCAAAACATGCCTCACTGTGTAGTCCAGGCTAGCCTTAAACATGGAACACCCTGCTTGGCTCTCCTACAGATGTGTGCCACCATGCCAGCTGGCTTTGTGAAAGATGGGAGCTGTTTTATCAGGCCCATAAGGAATAGGTGGTATAGCCAAACCTGGAGAAGCCAGGCAGTAACCAATGCTCAGCTTGCACTTTCTGGGTTGAGCACTAGATCCTGGGTCCCTAGGTGGGCCTGGCAAGGGCGTCATAAGAAACATAGAAAAACCATGGCAGGTGAAGGGACACAGGCCACTGAGACACACTTTAGTCCAAGAACTGGTCCGAGAGCTATAGTCTGGGCATGGCGGGGCTAGTCTGTCCTGGGGCCCCAGGGGCACAAACACCCTGCCCAGCACCTAGAATCTCCACATCCTTAGCTCATGCTCCCTTCTCCCCCAGAGCCAGCAAGCAGATTCTCTACCTCTTCCTGCCTCCTGACCTGATGGCAATCCTGGGCCCAGACTACCCAAGATGATGTCCCGCTCAGGGGCTTCTATCCGATCCCATCAGCAGAGTCCCTTCTGCCACTGGAGGGCATGTGTCCACAGGTCTCAGAATTAGCAAATGGGCATCTCTGGCAGACAAGTTTCACCTCTGGTAGACAAAAGCCACCTCAGAGCACCCAAGTCTCCCAAAGTTAGACCAAGACTGAATCAGGAGACTGTGGCTCCCATGGCTACAGCAGAGAAACAGGCAATGAAGTGACCCCACCGACAGGACTGAGAAGGCAACATGGATGCTTGGGGACCCTAGGAACCAAGGAGAAGGAAGTCCCAACCTGGAACCCGAAGAATTAGCAGCAAAAGAAGCCTAACGCCTAGCAAAAAGAGAGAGAGAGAGAGCAAAAAGAACAGGATCCAAAGGGATTCCAATATCTGCCCTCTCAGCTACCCAGGAAGTGGAGACAAGAGGATCTTGAGTTCAAGGCCAGCCTGGGCAACTTTGCATAACCCTGTCTAAAAATGAAAAGTAAAGGGTTGGGAATGTAGCTCCGGAGTAGAGAATGAGCAAGCGCGTGCACACACACATACATACATACACACACACACACATGCACACACACACACCAAGGATCTCCCAGTGGGGGACTAGAGGCATGGTCAGGGTAGAGTCCCTGCCCAGAATCCCCCAGAGGAGTTGGGGGGCATGGTCAGGGATGGAGCCCCTGCTCCGAATCCCCCCAGTGATTGGGGTTGTGGCTCAGGGGTAAAGAACATCCCTAGAATTGATGAGGCCTTGACAGTACCGGGAGTGGGGGTGGGGGGTGGGAGGGTAGGGGGGGTGGGGTGGGGGGGAACCAACCTGGGTAACAGCAAAACTCTGTTTAAAAGCAAAAACAAACAAACAAACAGCATCAGTCATTTGTTCTGGGCACAGAATGAGCAAGAAAGGGTGGCCAAGGCAGAGCAAAGGACACAGGCAGCTAGAGGCACGGGTCACCTCAGGCCCAACCCTCAGGGACAGCGGTGAGCTCCCAGCTTGTCAAAGAACCTGGCTAGTATTTACCTCAAGGAAAAGTCCAACCCAGGACCATGAGCAGCCACTGACCCTGAGAAAGGAATGCATGTGCCTGGGCTTTAACTGGGAACACTTCCCACTGGAGGTTAGACAGAAGCGTGCCCTGGTCTCAGCCAAGTCCAGCAAGGCCAGGCTATGGTGGTGAATGAAGCCTGTCTCAATGTCCCTGCATACCTGGCCATGAGCTAGAGCAGAATGGCAGTAGCCTCTGGCACACACGGCATAGATGAGTGGAGTCAATCCATCTCCTTCCCGAGCAAGGGTAGAGGACTATGAGACTCAGTTGGGATGCTACTATCAGCACTAAATGGATGCCACAGGTGCCAAGGAAATTTCTAGAAAGTTCCATGAGCCAAGCAATGGAGCAGTTCCAACATGGGCAAAGTGTCCTCTGGAAACCTGTAACTCCCAGCTCATCAGACATTGCCACAGGGAAGACATGGCTTCATTCAACCCTTAGAGCTGCCCATCAAAGGGAACAGCTAAAAACCTCCAAGAGTTTCAGAAAAGCCAGGCTGGGCTGATCACATCACACAGAAAGAGGTTGGTGCCCAGAGGAAGCCTACAGGCAAAGATGCTGAGTTAAACGCAGGCAGGTGCAGAGACCCACCAGACTTCAGAGAAACTTACTCCAGGGACAGTGCAGCAGCTACCCTGCAGTGGAAGGGGTACTCTGCAGTGTAAGTAAGTACTCTGCAGATCTTTTGGTTTTGCTTTCATTTTTTAACTTTCTGCAAGGCACCTGGGTCAGAAGCCAGGGCTTCAGGCCTGCTGTGCACGCGTTCATGGAAGTAGCTGCTTTGAAAAGCAGTAGGGAAAAGAGAAGCTAAGGGAGAAAGGCGCTTTCTGTTTTTATTTAGCAACGTCAAATGTGTGTTTAAAAAAATGTGTTAAAAAAAAAAAGTTTTAAGGGAGGATAAGACCAGCTGGCCTTTAATGCCAGCCCTCAGGAGGCAGAGGCAGGCAGATGTGTGAGCTGGAGGCCGGCCACAGCTGCGTTAGCGAGGCCTGTATCAAGTTAAGGTAGAGGGTAGGGTGCAGCAATAGAGCACTAAGTCAGGGCCTGCAGACGGGAGGCCTTAAATTAAAGGTGGGATGCGGAAACCGTTAAGAGTGCTGCTGCTCTTCAGAGGGCCTGAGTTTGTTTCCCAGCACCCATGTCAGGTGACACACAAACACCTGTGACTCCAGCTCCAGGAGACACACCGCTACACACATAAGGGAAAGTAATCTTTAAAAAATATATATACATATATATATGATAGATTATTACTAAACAAAAAAACAAAAAAAACAAAAATTCACTGGGCAAGGTACTACTGTATACCTACCTACAGTCCCAGCCTTGGGGAAGCAGAGATAGGTAAGCCTTGAGTTCAAGACTAGCCTGGTCTAGAGAATGAGTTCCAGACCAGCCGAAGTTACACAGTAAGATCATTGCAAAGGGACTGCAAAGACAGCTCCAAGGTACTTGCTGCTCTTCTAGAGGGCTTGGGTTCAATTCCCTATGTCCACATGGCGGCTTTTAATCATCCATAGCTCCAGATCTCAGAAACCTAATGACTTCTGACCTCTGTAGACACTGTGTACAGGTGGTACACAAACATATATGCAGGCAAAACACTCATACAAATTAAATATAAATTTTTTAAAGAAGATCATCTCAGTCCGGGCTGTGGTGGTGGTGGTGCACACCTTTAATCCCAGCACTTGGGAGGTAGAGAGACAGATCTCTGTGAGTTCAAGACCAGCCTGGTCTACAGAGTGAGTTCCAGGACAGCCAGAGTTACAACAGAGGAGACCCTGTCTCAACAGCCCCCCCCCCCAAAATCATCATCACCATCATCTCAAAAAACGAACTAAAAAACTTCCACAGCACACACCTGCAACTCAAACACTTAGAGGCTAAGGCAGAAAGAGGATCACAATCCCCAGGTCAGCCTGTGTCAACCACAATGCAGCATGGGATGGTCTCTGCATGGCTTCTGCTGCAGGGTGGTCCAGCAGGCAGTGGGCTGCATCAGCACCCTCAAAGGAGCAGGGGTCTGTAGTCAACACAGCCCCTCCAACATGCCCAGGGCCTTGAAGATGGTCCCTGAGCAGGAATGGAGGATCCAAGCAGCCTTAACAGATCTTGTACAGACTGGCCAGCCAGGGTAGGAGAGATGGCTCAGCAGTTTAAGGTGGGTTCAAAACCAAAACCTCCAAAGGGCCAGGCAGCCAGCAGCAGAAGCCACGAAGAAACTGCATTCTTGGAGGGTTTTCTGTGCTGGTCTAGCCTGCACCACTGAGTACTTCCCACATTCTAAGCACATTGAAAGTATAATGAAACCCAGTGTTACATATAATACACATCAGTTAAAAACATTCCTCCACCATTCCCCCCCCAGATACCTGTGGGGCAGGCACAGTCCATCCACACCAGTTCCCAATGAAGGCACGAGCCTTGGGTGGAAGACACGAAAAGCAAAACACAACAGAAGCTCCTGAGGACCCTGGCACACGCCCCTCAGAATCAGTCAGCCCAACACTGGGAAGATAAGAGGCAGGACAATCATGAGCCTCAGGTCAGCCTGTATTATGTCCCAACTACAGCCTGTTCGAGGAACCCAAACTAGAACGTGACCTGTCCTTGGGTTTCCTGACCAGGCTTCCCAAAGTACACACATTGAATAGGCAGGCAACGGGGGACCTGGGATCCCTCTCAGAGCACGGAGGGGCACAGGAGTGCAAAGGAGACTTCAAATAGGACAACGCAGGCCAACCAGTCACCGTCACCGAAGTGGCAGCCAGAGAGAGCAGGGGGGTACAAACAGGCCTAGGTTGGGTAGTAGGGAAGGGGGCTGCAAGGGGGACTGTCCCAGCCAGGGGCCTGCTTCTGGAACTCTGTGTCACACAGCAACCAGGAGGCACCTGTCACAACGCCCCTTTCCAGGATGGCCTTCCTGCCCTGGAGAAGGCCTGTGTCCTTCCACTGAGCCAGGCACTAGGTGGCCTCTGTCTCACTTCTTCCTTAATCTAGGTCACAGGCTGTGGGGAGGAGAGGGAGCAGTGCTCTGGTCACAGCTTAACTTCTGGAAAAATCACTTCCACATCCCGACTTTGGCTTTCTTTGAGCTTCCAGTTCTGAAGTCAGGCTTCCCCATTCCGGGGCACCCCTGAATTGCTGGCTTATGGGGACTCAGACTGCAAACACTGGCAGTTCAGGGGATCTGGTGACAGGGACTGAGAACTGGCAGGGTTCCCAAGTTAGGACCAGAGAGTAACCAGTGTGTTCCGGACTGACGAGGGGGTTTATAGGAAACCCGAGGATCAATGAGTTGGTTTCCCTGGGAGGGTTCCCCTGGTTCCTCACGCCAGAAACAAGCTCAGATGGGAGAACCTGTGCCTAAGCACATGTCTGTGCTAGCTCTTTGGAAGGCCAGACTCCCTCCAAGCAGGTAAACTGAGGCTCAAGGAGTGGCACCCAATTGCAAAACCTAAAACACGTGGGCCTTTCGAAAGGCGCTTGCTCCAAGCGGACAAGTTGGGAGGTTCAGGGAGTGGCCCCCAGTGACAACAGACGAAGACACCCGAGCCGTTCTGGACAGCGTCTGTTTCAAGCGACAGGAGCTGCTAGAGGTAAACTGAGGCCGTGGGGAGGAAAAGGCTGTGCAAAGCCACAGCTTCCGAGCAGGCAGGGCGGGAATGGCGATGGGGTGGAGGAGGCGACACCACGGACGGCCACAGGCTGCGGGAAGAGCAGAGCAGCCCCGCTCCCGCCGGCTCACCTCGTCCTCCTTGTGGTTGCGGATGCCGCGGACCAGATCCTGCAGGTTCTTGTCGAACATGCGGTCGATGCTGCCCTTGACCATCTTGAGGGCCATCGCGGCGGCCCGCGGGCTGCGGCCTCCGAGGAGAACGCCGCGGCCGCGGCCCTGGGAGGCGCGGGGACCCGGCGACCGCCCCTGAGGCGCGCGACGCGCTGCGCTTCCGGCCCCTGCGGAAGGGACGACGTGGAGGCCAGAGCGACGGCTGCGGCCGGAGACCCGTCTGAGGAGAGGGGCGGCGAGTGAGCCCCCGCTTCCACAGAGCCCTCGCTCACCAGCTCAGGGCCGCTCGCAAATGGCGGCCAAGATGGCGGTGGGTCAGCTGACGGAGAGCCTGGGCGTCCCGGAAGCCCCGCCTCCCCAGGAAGCCACGCCCCCACACTGCGGTTTCCTTGACAACCACACGCCACCCAATAGGAAAGCAGACATCGCCCTTTGATGCCTGCGTGGCCTGCCCCTTCTTGTGCAGCGCCCTGCAGTCTCATTGGTGGGCAGTAAGCCCAGACGTTCTAACCACGCCCCTCAGGGAAAGGCCAGCAGCGTCTTCCCCTCAAATGACAGCAGCGGGCGTGGTCTGGCGTGGGCGTGGCTGCATGAGGGCGGAGCTCCCACGTGGAGCTTATTCTGCAAGTTCCTGGTGAAGTTCCAGCTCCGCCTTTTCTGAATCTAGGAGGTGACGCGGCGGGAATCTGCGTCGGGAGTCAGTCACGCGGGCAGCCCAGAGGCTGAGCTGGGGGACCAGGGGTTGCCGCCAGCCTGGGCTGTATGAAACTCAGTCTGGAAATACCACCGCAAGGCTCGGCAGTGGCTCAGTGGGTAGCGCTCTGTGCATCCCCAGAAGCACATCAGCCATGCTGTCATCACAGCACTCGGGAGGTAGAAGCAAGAGAATCTGGAGTTCAGTGCCAGCCTTGAACACTGTAGTGGTTGCATACAAACGTAAACATCAAGGTTGGGGGACTAACTCAGCAAGAATGCCCCTGCCAAGAATCCTCCAGTGAGGGGTTCGGAAGCACGGTTAAAGATGGAGCCCCTCCTAGAATCCTCCCACCTCCGTAAGGGGTCCGGGGCGTGGCCAGGGTGGAGTCTGGGCCAAGAATTCTCCAGTGAGCGGCTGGGGGCGTGGCTCAAAGGTAGAGACCTCCACCCCGTCTAGAATCCCCCCAGGGATTGCTGAGGAAGAATGGCTCAGTAGTGAGTCTAATAGTGAATTTAGGATGCATGAAGCCCTAGGTTAAATCACCAACACTGAAAAATAAATGACAATCACTGAAAGTGGAGCTGGAGAGCCGGCTCAGTGGTGAAAAGCGCTGGCTGCTCTTCCAAGAGAACCTGGGTTCAATTGGCAGCGCCCACACGGTGACTCGCAATCATTTGTAATTCCAGTTCCAGGGGATCCATACCCCTCTTCTAGCCTCCTTAGGCACAAAACACAAAAGTGGTGCACACTCAGGAAGCAGAGACAGGCAATCTCTGTGAGTTCGAGGCCAGCCTGGCCTTCAGAGTGAGTTCCAGGACAGACAGAGTTACAGCAGAGAAACCCTGCCTGGGGGGGGTGGGGCGGAAAGCAAGCGCTCCACAGACATTGTCTTAGTTACTTTTCTGTTGCTGTCACAAACACCACGACCATAACAACTTGTGAAAGAAAGCATTTAATTTGGTTTATGGTTTCAGAGGATTAGAGTCCATGAAGGCAGAACAGAACGCTGTGGTAGGAGCAACTGAGAGCTCACATCTTGAGCCACAATCAGGAAGCAGAGAGAGGACATTAGGGATGGAGAGAGTCTTTTGAAACCTCAAAGTCCCAACCTCAGTGACACACCTTCTCCAACAAGGCCACCCTTGCTAATCCTTCCCAAACACTCCTAGACACTGGGGACCAATGACTCAAAACATGGGAGCCTTTGGGGGCCATTCTCAGATGTACACAAGCCAGACATCTATACACCTAAAATAGTAAAATGATAAAATTAAAAATTGAAAAGTGAGTACAGATAGGGCTAGTGTGCTCCCTCAATGGTTATAAGATCCATACTGCTCTTCCAGAGGACCGGAGTTTGATTCCCAGTACCAATGTGAATACTAGATGCACAATCCTCCAATAACTCCCGTTCCAGGAGATGGCACGCCCTCTTCTGGCCTCAGTGATGAATTACACACATGTGGCACACACAAAATCAAGCAGGTACTCATACATACAAATAAAGAATATCTTAAATATAAATCTTTACAAAGATAGGTAACTAGACACATGACTTGGTTTGAGAGCACTGGCTACTCTTCCAGGGAATCTGGGTTCAATTCCTAGAACCCACCTGACTGCTCACAACCGTGTGACTTCATTTCCAGGGGACCCAAGCCTTTTGTGGCTTCCACAGACACCAGGAATGCACATGGCATACAGATATGCATGCAGGCAAAACACCTGCGTGTGTAAAAAAGTAAATAAATGTAAAAATGTTAAATGGTATTTGATGCATTGGAGTGGGGCAAAGGGGTCACCAAAAGCTTGAGTCAGCCTGATCTGCAAGTTGGATTTTGAGACACAGTGCTACACAGAAAGACACAAGACCACACAAAAACAAGACAACTACTTGTTAATGATGGTAGAAGAGCATTTGACAGACACATTTGACAAGAATGGGAACTTAGGATGGATGTGCAGTCCTCAGTGTGGCCATCAGGGGGCACTGGTGACCAGGCCCTGAAGTGGCAGCCTGAGCAGGCCAACCTGGCCAGAGATTCAGGGCTGTGTTACCAATTACACTGTAGCTCTGAATCTCTTTATTTATCCACAAGTAATCAGTCTACCTACCCATCAACAATCTACCCACCCCATCCATCCATCCACTCACCAATCCTCCATCCACCCACCCATCCATCCATTTAGCAAGGTCATTGCTAAAATGTCTCCTAAAAGCAACATGGTGGTGGTTTAACTAACTGCTATCCACAGTGAAGTACAGAGACGGGGGCTTGAGCGATGGCTCAGCCGCTGAGGGAATACACTGCCCTTGCAGAGGGCTGGGGTTCAGTTCCCAGACACATGCGTGCACCTTACCTGTAACTCCAGCTCCAGAGGTACCTCTCGCCTCTGGCCTTCCTAGGGATCAACTCACATGTACACGTGTATTCTTCAGCCTTTCTTGTTGGTGGCCAATTATAACTATTTTCTTTTTCACTTGTAACTGACCTCTCTGTCCTGGTTTTCCTGGCCTGCTTGTAATTGAAAGCCGTTCTCTGCCTGGCAACTGTTCTCTTGTCCTCCTCCGGAATGCCACTTGTAACTGAATGCCACTGTAAAAGATTCTAACCTGCAACTAAATCCCAATTTGTACAGATTACAAGCTCAGGAAAGATAGAGAGAAATAGATAATCTTCGCAGCTCCTTTTGGCTGCTTTATCTAAAGCCTGGAGAACTGGACTAACACCTAACATCTTTTATCTCCTAACTGTCTCATGCATTGACTGTGCTCTAACATGAACTGGTGCCTGCTTGCTTTCCCATCAACTGTCAGCTACCAACTGGCCACACTCTCCTTTATAGGGCTCCTAAGGTGTTCCCAGAAGTCCAAGTGGCATATAACCATAAGGAAGACTGCACGGTACAAAAGACTTCTAGGCAAAGTCCCCCCCCCCCACACACATAATCAAATAAGAGTTTTTCTTTTTCTTTTTCTTTTTCTTTTTGTTTGATTTTTTGAGACAGGATTTCTCTGTCGTAACTCTGCTGTCCTGGAACTCACTGTGTAGACCAGGCTGGCCTTGAACTCACAGAGATCCACCTGCCTCTGCCCCCTGAGTGCTGGGATTAAAGGCGTGTGCCACCATGCCCAGCCCAAATAAGATTTTAACAAAACAGAGAGTGCCAGTGTGGTGGCACACTACTTTTATGCCAGTACAGCAGAGGGAGAGGTGGGTGGACCTTTGTGAGTTGGGAGGTCTACAAAGCAAGTTTCTGGTCGGCCAGAGCTACGGAGTGAAGCCCTGTTTCAAAGCAACCAACAGCAAAGGAATTGATGAGGGGAGGGGGCTGGAGAGATGAGTCAGCAGCTAAGAACACTGGTGGCTCTTCCAGAGGACCCCGGTTCAATTCCCAGCACCCACATGATGGTCCACAGTAGTCGGTAACTCCAGTTCTTCTGAGCTCCGCGGACACCAGGCAGGCAGACAGACATACATGCAGACACACATACACATGGAATTTTGTTTAAAAATCTACAAAAAGGAAAGAGCATAAGAGGCACGTTGAAAGTACTGTAAG
Organism: Cricetomys ansorgei; assembly: GCA_026225945.1. Lineage (NCBI taxonomy): Eukaryota > Metazoa > Chordata > Mammalia > Rodentia > Nesomyidae > Cricetomys > Cricetomys ansorgei. The sequence continues at coordinate 516,358 of JAMJFZ010004123.1, forward strand.
TCGGTCCACACCTCTCTCCCCGTAATAAAGTCCTTGCAGCTTTCCGGGGTCCTTTCTCTAGGCCCCTTTTAGAGGTTGACCGCGGCCTCCTGCCGGAAGCCGACTGGAGCTCTCCGTGGTACTGAAATTCCTTCGCCCTGGCCTCTGGGTAAGGTTTGAGCATCCAGGATTCTCCTAGCCGCACACCCCACACCTCATCTGGCTGATTCCTGTTCCCTAAGCGTGTACTAACCCACAGCCCAAGGTTTGCCGTGCATATGTGCACGAATGTTCATGTATTGAGGCAGGAGGTCAGTCATGAGTGTGGCTCCTTAGAGGCAACCCAGCTTGTTTCTGGAGACAGTATCTCTCATTGCCCTTGAACTCACGGGTCAGACTTGGCTGGCTGGCCAAAGCCCCAGAGCTCCCAGGGCTCCCCGTATCTGCCACACTCCGGCCAGGCCTGTTGTGGGTTCTGGGCATCAAACTCAGGTACTTAACTAACTGAGTCATCTCCCCAGCCCTCTGGTACTTGATTTTTTTAGAAAAAAATTAATCCAGGTGTAGTGGTGCACTCCTTTAATCCCAGCACTCAGGAGGCAGCGGCAATCAGATCTCTCTGAGTTCAGGGCCAGCCTGGTCTACAGAGTGAGTTCCACCAAAGACAGAGATACACAGTGAAAACCCATCTCAAACCAAACAAACTAATTTAAAAAAATTTTTTTTTCCATTTTTTTGAGACAGAGTTTCTCTGTGTAGCCCTGGCAGTCCTGGAACTCTCTCTGTAGACCAGGCTGGCCCTGAGATCACCTGCCTCCGCCTCCCCAGTTCTGGGAGTTAAGGCGAGCGCCACCACACCCAACTATTTATGTTTTCATGTTTCTTTTGCACGCATGGATGTCTTCGCAGCCTGTGAGAGCCCCAGGCCTACTGAGGCGAGATAGGGCCTTGGATCCCCTGGAACTGGAGTTACAGACAGTTACTGCAGCGTGGGTGCTGGGACTTGAAACTGGGTCCTGTGGGATGGCAGTCAGGGTTCCTCATCAGGCTCTTACCGTCCAAGCCACATGTGCTGTGCTCACACACACAACAATTCGAAATAAATAATAACGTAATTTTATTTTTATTTTATGATTATTATTATTGATTGATTGTTTGATTTTTATTTTTTCAGGACAGAGTTTTGTAGTTGTTAACTATGATCTTTTATCCTCAATTTAGGGAAAGAGAACAGAAGGACAGAAAGAAATTTTTACCACTTTTGCAGGTGGCCTTGATCTAGAATGATCAAGAAAGGTAGAAATCTTCACAGCCTCTAAGCTTGAAGAGGACTGGCTGACAGTGAGTCAGACTGGCGTCTCAGCTCACTTTCTGTGAACTCGATCTCTCCAACTTTTGTTCTTCTAAGTCAGAATCAACTCACTAACATGGACAACCCAACCAACGAACCACCAGCCAACACTCCCCCACAGAAACCCAACACCCGCAGACAATACAGAACGCCAAGACCTAGAGAGTCCCTCACTCACAGAGCACAAAACAGTTATTTTGTACATAACTGAAAATAAACTTCCACCACAGGGTTTCCCTGCTGTAACTCTGGCTGTCCTGGAACTCACTCTGGAGACAAGGCAATTATGTAATCTTTGAAAAAGGTTGGGGCTCAGTTGGTAGGGCTCTGGCCTTGCGTGCATATGGCCTGGGCTTTAGCCTCAGCACTGCACCAAGCTGGTGGCTGTCATCCAGCTTTCCTGGAAGTGGAGGCAGGAGGACCATCCTCATCTACGTAGTGGGTAATAAAGTGGGGCAGGACGGGAGAGGGAGAGAGAATCAATGAAAAGCTTTAATAGTTTGGGCTCAGTGTGGACTTGGTGTGTGGTGCACGTGTGTCTGCATGCGCATGTGTGTGCACAGATGCACATGGGCACATGGGCGCACATGTGTGCATGGATGTATGTGTATGCAGAGGCCAGAACTCAATCTCCAGCATGATTTTTTTAGGAGCCACTCACAGTTTGTGGGAATCGGTTCTCCCTTCCCACCATGCAGGTCCAGGGTCTTGAACTCACTCACGTTGTCAGACTTGGCAGCAAGCACCTGCTTTCACCTTCCACCTGCTGAGCTGTCTCCACAGCATCTCCCCTCCCCCCCATTTTGTCTTGCTTTGTGTTTTGTTTGTTTTTGAGACAGGGTTTCTCTGTGTAACTGTGGCTGTCCTGGAACTCACTATGTAGACCAGGTTAGCCCCAAGCTCACAGATATCCTCTTGCCTTTGCTTCCAAGTGCTGGGATTAAAGGCGTGCGCCACTACGCTTGGTTCTCCAGTGGGGGTCGTCTGGAAGAGCAGCCAGTGCTGTTAACTGCTGAGCCATATCTCCAGCCCTCCAGTGGGTTTTATACCTCAGTCACCCACAGACACATCCCGGACACCTACTGTGTGCAGGGTACTGAGCTGGTCTACAGCAGAGTCCTGTATTCCTTTTGCAGTTTAGGAAGGTGCTTGTGGTGTTTTATATTGATTATCAACTGCACAGGATCTAGAACAATCTTGGGTACAAATCTCTGGGTACATCAGTGAGAGTCTCTAGCAGGGTTAACTGGAGTGGGATGACTTCCTTGTGGTGCCGTGGACCTTACAATGCACCGGAGTCTGGGGCTGGGGTTAATGAACAATGGAGGCCTGGCAGGCATGGTGACCGTGCCGTAAAGCCAGCTCTCAGAGTGCAGAGACAGGTGAATCTCTGTGACTTAGAGGCCAACCTGGGCTGCATAATAAGACGTTGGAGAGCGAGAGAGAGACACTAGCATCAGCATTCGTCTCTATTTCTTGAGATGCAATGTGAGCTACTGTCTCAAGTCCCTGCTCTCAGAACTTCCTGGCCATCAGCCCAAGTACCCTTCCTGTCTCTAAGCTGCCTTTATGGGGACTGTCATCCTAGCAAGGCATTAGGTAACATACAGACTGGCACAGACAGACATGGGGTGTGTGTGTGAGAGTGAGAGAGAGAGAAGGAGGGAGAGACTGCACTCGGCAGCCACAGTGCCACTGATGCGACCTCTGTCTTCCCACCGTCACCGTCACCATAACCTTCACCATCGCTGAAGTTATTTGGATTTTGTGTTTTGCCTGCATGCTTGTCTGTTAACACGTGCATGCAGTGCCCTCAGAGGCCAGAAGAGGGCATCAGATCCCCAGCAAAGGGAGTTACAGATGGTTGTGAGCTGTCAAGAAACCGCTGAGCCATCTCTCCAAGCCGGTTTCTATCTTCCTTCCTTCCTTTCTTATTTTCCAGTTTCTTTCTTTTTCTCCTTTTTCTCTTTCTTCGTTTTTTTTTTAACAAGGTTTCTCTGTTGTAACTCTGGCTGTCCAGGAACTCACTCTGTAGCCCAGGCTGGCCTCGAACTCACAGAGATCCCCCTGCCTCTGCCTCCTGAGTGCTGGGATTAAAGGCGTGTGCACCACTGCCTGACTGTTTTCTTCAAATACTTTATTCTCTGTGTGTGTGTGTTTGTGTGGTGTGCCAGCAGGTGTGTGTGGAGGCCTCAGCTTGAGGACCAGCATCTTTCCCATTCCTCTGCACCTTAGGCATGGAAATGAGGTTTCTCCATTGAAGCTGTGGCTGGGCAGTCTGGTAAGTCCAGCTGCAGCTCATTCCTGGATACTATCTTTGTCTCCTGTGTGTTAGGACGAGCCACCACACCCATGAGACACTGATGTGGGCTCTGGGGACCCTAACTCTCCTCAGCCTCATCTCCCCCTCTTCTTAAAAGACAGGGTCTCATGTAGCCCAGGCTGACCTCAAGCTCACTATGTAGCTGAGGGTAACCTTGGACTCCTGATCCTCCTGCCTCACCCTCCAAGTGATGGAATGACAAGTGGCGCCACAGCCAGCTTCTGGAGCAGCTGATGATGCATCCCAGGGCTTCCTGCTCAAGATCAGCCCTCTGCCCACTCAGCCCCATGTCTGGTGCGGGCCCGGAACTTTCCATCCTTGGTCTTAAGTGTGCCTGGACTATGGGCACAGCTGGCTGGGAGGCAGTGGCTGACGGACCTCGCAAACCCCCATCTTCCTCCGCTATTACTCAGGTTTCCAGAAATAGAGCTGAGTGCGCACAGATATAGAGACAGGTTTATTTTCGGATGTGACTCACACAATTCTACGGGATCCTAGCCCAAAATTAGCATGGCTGGCCGGCAGCCTCAAGAACAGGGAAGTGCAGGAACTTCAGAGATGGGGGAGGGGCAGAGGCTCCCCTGTGTCTGTGCGCCCAGCTTTTCTCTTGCTGCTTTCAGATGATGAGCTGTGGTTGAGAGCATAAAAGGGCATCTGGCATGGTGGGTGTCCTCTTGAGGTCTGTGCATCCCCCACATTCCAGCACCCCCCCCCACATCCCAGCACACCCCCCCACATCCCAGCACATCCCAGCACACATCCCCCCACATCCCAGCACACCCCAGCACACACCCCCACATCCCAGCACACCCCAGCACACACCCCCACATCCCAGCACATACCCCCCTTATCAGAAAGATCATGAATTCAAATCTTCTTGGGCAACATAGAAACATTATGCCTGAAAAATTCAAGGCTGGGGGCGTGGTCAGGGCAGGGCCCCGCCTAGAATCCCCCAGTGAGGGGTTGGGCTCATGGTCAGGGTGAAGCTCCTATCTAGAATCCCCCAGTGAGGGGCTGGAATCGTGGTTTTGTGATAGAGTACTTGCTTAACTTCTAGGAAGCACCAGGTTCACCAGGTTCTACCCTTCGCTCTAACAAAGAAAGCAAAAGGACCTGGGAAATTCCTTCCAGGATCACTGATTGGCTGAGGGGTCACAGGGATGGATGCGGTTGGGGAGAGGTAGAGTTCACTCTGGACAATACAAGGAAAAGTAGGCACTGACAGCCGAGGACGGAGGAGTGCCCGGAGAGGAATCCCCCAGAGTCACAGCGCGTCAAAGAAGAAAGCTGACTGACAGAATTGGATCTCCCCTCTGGAGGGGTGAGGAGTCAGAACCATGGCATGGCAGCTCCTGGCCCTGCACGTGGAATGTCCTGAGTTCAATTCCTCAGCTAATAAGGAAATAAAATAAAATAAAAGGAGTTCAAAGTCATTCTGGGCTATATAAGAGCTTTTCAGAAACCAAACCAGGTGTGGCACAGAGGCATACACCTTCAATCCCAGCCTTCAGGGGAGAGGCGGGCGGATCTCCGAATTTGAGGCCAGCCTTATCTGCAGGTGAGATCCAGGGCTACACAGTGAGCTCTTCTCTCCCCACACTCTCTGAAGAAAAAGTAAAACAAGAAACAGTAAAATCTAGAAGGCAACAAATAAAAACAACCAAGCAATGTAGGAACAGCCAGCCCAGAATCTGGGGAAAGCTCAGATAAAGCCCAGGCTTTAGGAATCTAAATGAACGTTTCTGTTTTTGTTTTTCCAGACAGTGTTTCTATGTGTTGTTCTGTCTGTCCCAGAACTTGCTGTGTACTCCAGGCTGGCCATGACCTCAGAGATCCGCCTGCCTCTGCCTCCCAAGTGCTGAGGTTAAAGGCGTGCACGCCACCACAGCCAGGCTCTAGGTGAGCATTTCTTCCCAGTGAGCCCAGCCCCAGCCCTTTCACGTTCTGAGCCAAAATCTCTCTAAAGTGGTTTTGGACTTACTGTGTAGCCTGGGTTGACTTCTTTTAAATCCTTCTGCCTCGACCTCCTGAATGCTATCACCACGCCCAGCAAGTGCAATTCTTAAAGTATTTAGATTACACAGAACTACAATCTTAAACCTTGTCTATTCAGCATTTTAAATGTTCAAGATAGCCTGGTCTGGAATTCACTTGATGGCTCAGGTTGGCTTCTAGTCACTGATCCTTCTCTTCTGGGCTCGTAAGTGCTAGAATAAGGGGTGCAAAGCACTTTGCCTAGATCAAATTCACTCCTGTGTTAAGTAGGGAGAGGGAAGCAGCTATCCAAAAATAGCTGACAGGCTGTCTGTCACCAGCTCACCTGCAGGTAACTTATTTCCAGAAAAATTCAGGGGGCGGGAACTTTGGTACTATAAAGATTAAAACTGGCCGGTGGGGGCAATCGACGTGGCTTCTATCTCTGTTGAGTTCTGGAAAGGCCAGAGAGTAACTTTGTGTTGCACCATATAAGGAGCTTCTGGGCTAGGTGGCTCTGTTGATAGAAATATCAATAACTCTGATGGGTTCACTCAGAGGACAGGAGACAACCCTGGAACCAGAGCTACATATGGTTGTGAGTCACATGTGGGTGCTGGGAATTGAACCTAGGTTCTCTGGAAGAGCAGCCAGAGTGAGTGCTCTTAGATGCTGATCCATCTCTCCAGTGCCTGTTTTATGTTTTGTTGAGGAAACAAAGCCTTGAATTGTTATCCCCTGCCTCAGCCTTTCAAGTGCTTGGATTATAGGTTCCTGGTCATGGATTTACAGTTTTGCTAGTGTGATTCCGCAGAAAAAGCAGATTTTTTTTTTTTTTTTTAATAAGATGCCAGGCATGACGTCACTGTGCCTTTAACCCAGCACTCAGGAGAGCGATGCAGGTGGAGCTCTGTGAGTTCCGGGACATCAAGGTCTACGCAGAGAGACCCTGCCTCGAAACATCAAAAACAAACGAATGAATGAACAGAATAGAACGAAAAAGACAAAAAAGAAAAGAGAAAAAAGAAATAGAGCCAGGCAGTGGTGTGCTCGCTTTTAATCCCAGCACTCCGGAGACAGAGGCAGGCGGATCTCCGTGAGTTCGAGGCCAACCTGGTCTACAGCGTGAGTTCCAGGTCAGCCAGAGGCCAGAGTTACAACAGAGAATCCCTGTCTCGAAAAACCAAAAAAAAAAAAAAAAAAAAAAAAAAAAACCGAAAAAAAGAAAAATCGAGAAAAAGGGAAACAGTAAGAAAAAGAGGAAAACAGAAAGAAAAGACAGAAGAGAAAAAGCGAGCTTGCGAGGTCGGGGTTTGAACCTGCGTCCCTGATCGCTCTCGGTTTCCTCTGCAGGGTTTCCCCGGGTCCCCGCTTCCGGCTGGCGGGGGCGTCCGAGGGCAGCCGAGGACGTGCGTGCGCCCTCGCGTGCGTGCGTGCTAGCGTGCGTCGGCCGGGGGCGGGCGAGTCCAAGGGGGCGTGGCGTGCGAGGGGTGGCGCGCGCGGCGCGGCGGGCGGGGGCCCTGGGCGCGCACCGCCTCTCGGCTCCCAGCCTCCCCCGCGCGCGCGCGCCGAGTGGTTCGGCCCGACCCCCCGGCTCATTGTGCCTGCTCCTCACGCCGGCCCAAGATGGCGGCGGCGCTAGACGCCCCGGACCTGTGACTCCTACAAAGAGGGGAGCCGGGGGCCGCACGGGAGCGGCGGCCGAGGCGCAGGCCGGGCCGTCTGTCCTCAGCCGTCCGCCCCGCGTCTGCCCGCCCCGCCCGCCCGGCTTCCCGCCGGCGGCCCCGCCCCTCCCCCAACCGTCCTCCTAGCATGGTGCGGCGGCCGCGCGCGCCGACATGGGCGAGAAGCTGGAGCTGAGGCTCAAGTCGCCCGTGGGCGCCGAGCCCGCCGTCTACCCGTGGCCGCTGCCGGTCTACGTGAGTGTGCTGCCGGGGCGGCCGGGGGTGGCGGGGACGCCGGGCTGCGGCGCTCCGGGCCGGCGGCGGGTCCTCGGCCGTTCCCGGCCCGCGCCCCCGGCTGCCGTTGCCCGGACGCGGCCTGTCGCGCTGTCGCCGCCGCCCGCCCGGATCCCCGCGTCTCCGGCCTTTGCGGACCTGAGTCCGGGGCGACGCGGTGGGCAGGGTGGTGGGGACCGGGAGGTCGGGGTGCCTTCGTGTGGCCCGCTCGTGCTGTCACCTCCAGCCCTCGCACTGTCGCCCCGTCCCCTCTTGTCCTCTTACGTTGTCACCTTCAGGCGTCGGTGGGCAGGTGCTGCAGGGTCTTAGGGAGTCGGAGAGGTTGGTCCCTCGTGTCACTTCGGGGTGTCCCGTGTTGGGGGCACGGCGGGAGGCTTCTGGAAAGTTGTTCCTTCGTGTCGGTGCGCCAGGCTCCAGGGCCTGGGAGTTGGAGAGGTTGTCACCTCCGCTCGTACCTCACGTGTCGTCTGATTTTGGCGGTCTGTCCTGGAGGTACCCCGAGAAGCCCGAGCGGTTGTCTCTCACTTCGGTTGAAAGTCCGGGAGGTTGGTGGGAAGGGCTGGTGAGACCCTGGAAAGTTGAGGGCGTTAGCCCCCGATCCTAAAGACCCTTGGAAAATGGACAGGCGGAGTGGAAGTGCCAGAGGCGTGCAGGGGTTCTGAAATCCAGGAGGGCCCGAGGCGGCCAGCCACCTGGACCCTGATGGCCCTGTGTGTGTTCCCAGGAGAAAAGGAAGCCGTGGGCTCGGTGGGTGCTGTTGACTGCTCGTCCTCTCTGGGGCCCCATGGAATGTCTGCGACCTGGGATGGATGCCTTTGCAGCTGGTCCTCTTACCTCTTCCCGTTGGGGGTTTCTGTGTGTGTGTGTCCTTGAGAATTCCTACAGGTGTCCTTTTCTCAACTTGTGGGGTCAGCAGGATAGCTCAGCAGTCAGTAGATTCTTGCCACCAGGACTATCATCTGAGTTCTGTCCTTGGTACACGCTGGATTAGAAAACACTTGTCTGTATTTGTGCTGAATGTGGTGGCTCACTCACACCTTAAATCCTGCCACTTGCAGAGGGCAGAGGCAGGAGGGTCTCGGAGTTCCAGGCCAGCCTGGTCTATAAAGCGGGTTCCATGTTGGTGGCTTGTCTAGAAGAAGTGAGGATTTGGAGAGGCTGTCCCCTCTTGTGGCTGCGACTGGAAGGACTGTGGGAAACTGGAAGAGTTGTCACTTTGTGTTGGTGGTGTGGCCACGGGGGCCTGGGAAGTCTGGGAGGTCAGGTTGTCCAGTGACACTTGGGAAGAAAGAAAGAACAAACTTCTCAGTACTTTTCCTCTTAGGACGCAGCAGAAGTTCTAAATCAATTTTGATCCCTTCTTTCTTCGTCAAGGGTCACCACCCACTCTTTTCAGGGTACAGGTCTGTGAGTCGGGGTGACTGCGGCACTCCAGCCACCCTCAGTCTCACACCGCCCTTCTGTTATCTGCCTCCCACCTCCTTGGCCATCACACTGTGACTTCTGGCATGTTTCCCCAGAAAGTCCAATGAATGATCAACAGCTCTGGAGTGTTCACTGGGGAGAATGTGTCTGATGCTTGCTCGCACTGTTTGAGGGCTTGGGGTCACCCCTAGTTTTTCTTTTATCTGGGGAACATCCTTTGGGCAGTGAGCCAGTTTGGTGACCATTTATTCTGCTGGTCATGGGATGCCAGAGCTGGCCCAGTGTTCATATTAGTTCTTTGGTCTCGTTTTACAGGTGTGGCTTGCCTGGAACTCGCTCTTGATCAGGCTGGCCTTGAGCTTGTAGTTACATCCTGCTTGTACTCCAGCATGTGTGTGCGTGCCTGTGACATTAAAGTCTGAGAGCGGTGTACTCCTGCAGGTGGGCTTGTCCCAGCTGAATTAGTCCCTGGGGAATACCAAGAGCTGGACTGCTTGCTCAGTACTGACTGGACAGTCACCAGTCCGTGTCCCCAAAGTTGTCATATTTGAATGTGTAGGGTTAAAAAGTCCACTGCAACCCTGTTGATGCCCCAGTGGAGTGGAGCTATTAGTTTGCCTCTACCCTGTTCTCTGGGGATGAAGATGAAAGTTCACCCAGAGACACTGGCCCGGTCCCTGCCCCATGTGAATCAGGCCTTCAGTTGAGCCTGGCGGGAACTGGCTTTCCAGTGGCTGCTGGGAATGACCGCCCAGTGCCTTTCCCTTGCTGGCCCAGATCTCACTTGGCAGGGTTGGCGCTGCTGGCCCAGCCCTGCTCCTGACATCTGCAGGCACTTTCCAGCTGTGGCTGTTACACTGCTGTCTATCCAGGGGCCAGCAGGTGGGGTGGTCAATGGGTTCTCATAGTCTGAGTGGAGACAGCAGCGCCCTACAGTGCCCTCTTCTAGCCCCATGTTCACAGAGGGTTCTGCTTCTCAGGAAGCCAGGACCAGTACCTGGCACACACCACACAGCATCAGGCCTGCCATCCCAGCACCCAAGAAGTGGAGGCAGGAGGATCAGGAGTTCAAGACCAGCTTTCTCTATGTATTGAGCTCCATGCCAGTCTGCTCCACATGCACAAGACCCTGTTGCAAGTTCCTCTCCCCAATAAGTAAACAAACATAGAAAAAGCGCTTGTTGCCTGCCCTGTGATCTCATTACTGAGCCATCGAGAAGTGACACCATCCCTGTGCTCCTGCCCCTGAGGGTAGGAGCTCTGGTCACACTTGGGGCCTGCTTGTTTTGTGGTGGTCTTAGCATAACCTGACTGGCCCTCATCCTCCTGCCTCCCCTCCCCTCAGAGTGCTGGGATGCCAGCTGTGTGTCACCAGGTCTGGCTTCATAATCCTTTGTAAAAGCACCTGCAATGTACTTTTGGTATTGGTGGTGTGTGTGGGGGACGGAAAGACATTCATCACTCCAGGCTCTGGAGCTTCAGGGACAGATTAGGAACTGAGTGTGACGGTGCTTGAGGCACGGCCCTGGGCAGCTGTCTAGAGGAACTGGGCAGAAATACCCAGTTTGGGGACCAGGTTTGGGCAGCTGACAGTAGGAGGAGACATCCCCCTGACAGCAGTGCAAGGCTCTGGGACTCAAAGGATGACCCCTTTGTCAGAAAGGCAGATGCCATTTTTAGCTGTCTGCTTGGCAGGCAGCTTTGGGGACAAATCTGAGGGGGTAAGCGCTCAGAATGGCCTTCCTGTTGGTGACTCAGTAGGCCCTGTGTGGTGGCGTGTCCCCTCTGATGAGCTCGGGAGTCCCGTGGGTGGCTGGGTGAGTCGTGCTGTGGATAGAGTGAGCCAGTCTCTGAGTGACTCAGAAGGTATTTTCTGCTGCTGACCCCCTCTCCTGCTAATCCGTGCTCACACAGGCAGGCTGACCTTTAGCCTGCCCCTGTGAGCCAACCACCTGCTCCAGAAGGGAAGGGGTGATTGTGGTGTGTGGTGATTCCAGGTTTGGCAGTGTGAAACATCGACTCTGTGCTTGTATTTTAAACCCAAGCTCAGGCCACTTAATCTATTCATGATGAGGGGGTGGGGGAACCCCCTACTGGGCCTCTCCCTGGAACCACTGCCCTTTTTCAAGTTATACTTTTTTTTCCTGAGATGGTCTGATTCTGTACCCAGGACAGTTTGATACTGTGTAGGCCAGGCTGGCTTCAAACTTTTGAACAGTTCTGTTTCATTCTTCCAGGTGCTGTAAATATGGGCACGAGATGTCAGGCTTGCTCCAAGGTTGACATTTTATTTGGGAGTAATTGTAGGTTCATGCACTCAGGAATGTTCTAATATTTCCACTTCAAAAAAATATTTTTTTAAATTTTATGTACGTTGGTGTTTTGCCTGCATGCATGTCTGTGTGAGGGTATTAGATCCCCTGGAACAGGAGTTACAGACAGTTGCGAATTGCCATGGGGGTGCTGGGAACTGAACTTGGGTCCTCTGGAAGAACAGTCAGTACTCTTTTTAAAATTTATTTATTTTTTTGAGTGCTCTATCTGCATGTACACCTACATACCAGAAGAGGGCATCTGATCCCATTATAGATGGTGGTGAGTCACCATGTGGTTGCTTGGAATTGAACTTAGGACCTCTCGAAAAGTAGCCAGGGCTGAGCCACCTCTTCAGCCCCTCTGGTCCCACTTTTACAAAGTGAAATTAGGTTGATGAGGAAGACCCACCTCCCCAAGGACCCCTGTGGGGTATGTGACACTCTGTCAGAAGCAATCACTTCTCCATATGAAAAGCCCAGCCAACCGTTCTCTTGGGGGTCCTGCCCTGAACTGGCACTTGGTGATGTCTAGGGATGTTTGTGGTTGCCACAACTGGAAGAGGGGAAGCCTGGGCACTGGACTCGGCAGTGCAGTTCTGGGTCAGTGGTGTGAAAGACCACGCACTGTTGTCTGATGTTCAGGGGCACAGGTCAGCTGCCCCTTATCTTGGGTTGGATAGGTAGTTCTGTTTTGGGGGGCAGTACTGTCATCTTTCCCAGGATCCTCAGAATGCAAGCCAGGTTGGCTGATCTTTCTAGAACCTGGTCTGGCCCTGTGCAGTGCAGATGTCCACCCTATTGCTAACTCAATTCAGACAAACGAAGGGTGTCTGCCCTGTGTGGGCACCAGTTCTGGGGCTGAGGTATGAGGACACACGTGACTGCCTTCCCAGGTCTTACACAGGCCATAGAGTTGTGCTGGTTGCTCTGCTGGTGGTGTGGGCATCCAGGGGCACAGGAGGGCAGAGCTATTCAGGGAGGGAGCTTCATGCAATCACTGGCTCTCGAGTCTCCTCCCCCTCCTTCTCTGTGTCTCTAGAATCCTGACTCGCCCCTGCCTTCACCTCCAGAGTATAGGGGTGCCGCCTGCCTGGTTCCTGTGCTGCTAGGATGGAACACATGCTAGAGAGTGCTGTACTCACTGAGCTAATGTCCCTGCTCGGTAGGGGAGCACCTACCCCACCAGCCTAGCCTGGGGAAGTCCAGGCTTCCTCCCCAGTACCACAAAGTCTCCACCCAAAACAGTCTGTTTTCAGAGCACTGGTCAGGACCTGTGGAATATTCACGGGTCAGGCAGTTGTCTAGTTCTAGAATAGCCCATCACCCCTGTGAGCTGTCCCCAGCACCCATGAGTGTACTTTCTGTCTCAGAATTACCTGTTGTGGACCTCTCCTGTTGTGGAGCTCTACACTGTGGCCTGTGTGTGTCAGGGCCCTGCCTTCACCCCTGGCTTATGCTGTTTGAGAGGTCTTAGCCCTTGTTCCACCTTCCTCCTGGGATGGAGTGACAGGAAAAGAACTGGGGTCACACCAGGGCCGATAAGGGCCATCATATATGCCAGGTACAGTTTTTAAAAAGATTGCTTTTCATTTACTGTGCACAGGCATGTATCATGTGTGCCAGTGCGGCAGCCAGAAGAGGATTCTGTGGGTCTTCTCACTCTCTGTTCCTTTGAGGCAGGGCCGTTCACTAGACCTGATGATTGAGCTCGGCAGGGCTGGAAGCCAGCAAGCTCCGATACCCAGTGTCCACCCCAGCTGGGGTCATGGGTGTTTCTGGTCACCTGGCTTGATACCTGCCCTCCTGATTGCGGAGCAAGTGCTGTGAACTCCTGGCCTCTTTGCAGTCCCTGTGCCAGTCCTCACAGCTGCAGCTGCTCGGGTACTGGAGTGCAGTGTGGTGCTTTGCTGCTCTCTGGGCAGGGCTGCTTACCATTCCCTCAGTGCTTGTCCCAGCTCTCCTAAGAAAAGGCTAACTGAGCCCCTGCCCTTTGCCCTCATACCCTGAGGGCGGAGTGGTCTATAGTGAGGAGGTGTCCTGGTGGTGAGCATACAGTCACTCTAATCTAGTGGCTCACCTAAGTCACTTGATGGCCTGGGTAGGTGATGTCAGTCCTCCTTGACCTCAGAGGCCAGCTTGGCATGACATGTTAAGCAGAAGCCCTTGTGCCTGCAGAGCATGTAGCTGGCACAGATGGACAAACTGTCTGTGGCCTCAACTCTGTCCTCGTAGCTGAGTAAGGATATTTGTCCTCTTGAATCCCCATCCCACACCCGCCTCCTTCCTTCAGGAAGGCGGGCAGCCAGGAAGCTGGGTGTCCCCGTGTGTGCTGTGAATTAGTGGCCTGGAGCTGGGCCAGGCCCTGGGGCCCTGTGTGGACTTTTGAGTTCAGGGTCAAGTCTAAAAAAGAATGTTCTCCAGTCTGGGTGTGTCTGTGGTCCCAACTGCTTGGGAGGCCCGGGTGGAAGAGTGCCTGAGCCCAAGAATTGGACACCAGCCCGGATAGCATTATGAGGCCCCCAGTCTAAAGCTAGTAGAAAAGTTATGGACTGAACTCTCCCTCTGCCTCTTCCTCTTCACATGTGAGCAGACACACACACCAAGTCTGGAATGTGGTGCACGTTCTTGGGGCAGCCCATCAGGGTGAGCCTGTGTATGTCATATTCCCATAGCCATGTGGGACACCTAGAGTGCTGGGTGCTGCACATCTGGCCGAGCTGCCCACCTGGAGTTAGTCCCTCTTTGTGGGACCATGTCTGCTAATGCCTGAGGTCACTGGCTCCACTCTGTCAGGCTTTGGCTTCTCCGCAGGATGCATGCCTCGGGTTTCCCAGTGAAGGATCTCTGTAGTCTGTCTCCCATTGGCCTTTGGGTCTGGGGTGGGGATGTTGACTCCCTTTGAGCTGATTCTTGGTCTGGCTCTGTCCTGGGAGTCTGTGAGATTCCCACTTTTCCTGCTCTGAGCAGGCAAGTGCTCTCTGTTGGCTCTGTTGATCTCTCTGATGTGATGGGAGCAGCTGGTGTTCGGGTGTGGGCGAGGGGAGCAAGTCCAGGAGCAGGCTTGGATCAGCCTCTCGCATCTTGCTGTGTTACGCCTGGTGTGATGTTATTGGAGGAATCATATGAGAGTGTTGTTTGATGTTTTCGAGACAGGGTTTCTCTGTGTGGCCATGGCTGGCCTTGACCTTGCAGAGATCCACCTGCCTCTGCCTCTGTTGTGACTAAAGGCACCTGGCCATTGGGCATTGTTTTGTGGAAGAAGTGAGCTACTGTGGTGTAGCTCCTTTGAAGAGTATGGGTGAGCCAGGCACATTCGAATGTGCGCAGTGTCACGTTCTAACTGAACTCCTGCTCTTTACTTTGTAACTGAAATCTCCTGTTCTTTCTACTCCACTTGTAACTGAAAGCTCATTCTCCTGCCTTGAAAACTGTTTTCTTGCTGTGGGGCACTCCAGCTGTGGGGCTGGAGTAGGCTTCTAACTGAATGTTACTGTAACAGATTCCTAACTTGTAACTCTAGCTGTCTGCGAGCGCTGAACTAACATGTATCCATCCACTTCTGTCCCACTACCTACCACGCCATCGACTCGTCCTCTAACGTGACTGGAGCCTGTCTGCTCCCTCTGCAACTGCCACTGTCAACTGCCGCTGCCACTTTTATACCTAAGCTGTCCCCAGAAGTCCAAGTGCATCCAGTCATAAGGAAGCCTCCACAGGATCTTCAAAAATGTCCTGCTACATTTTACCCATTACTAAGCCATAAGTTGTCCGATATTGATTACTTCTTCTCTGAGGCCTCCTGCTAGGCCATCTCTTCTCCTTTCTGGTCTTCAGGAGTTTATCTTTAGCATTTGTACACACAATGCATTGCTAACAGAGAGTGAAAATTCACAGGACGTTAGGTTGCTTAAATCAATCCTCTTTCTCTGAAGCTTTTTACTTTCAGGTGGATATCAAATGTCTCTGTCAGATTCTGTCTTGTTACTCTTCCCACTATCCATTTTCTACAAAGATGCTATGTGGATGGATCTTCATGTTTCACGGAACTCTAATGTTTACTGATATTATTACGGGCAACGCTGTTTCAATGTTCTGTCTACTGGCTCCTTCGCATACAGCCTAGTCCCTTGAATGTCTGGACCTTTGACTTTAAGGTTTCCTCCTCTAAAAGGGAGGCCACAGTCTCCTCAGGGCTAATGCACCGTTGGCCATTCATCGTACAGGTCATGGGAAGTTGGAGTTCTTGGAGGTTGTGTCAGATTTGCAGTGATTGGCACTTGGTGGTCATCACTCTTTTCCTGGAACCTTCCGATGACTGCCAGCCGACTGTTCCAAATCAGACAAAGTGGGATTCACACGGGGACAGTTTTCATCAAGACTTCATATTCTTCGTCTTCCTCAGACTCTTTACTGTCACTGGAGTGGGAGTCAGGTGGGAATTTAGGATTCAGAAACTTGACTCCATGACCCAGGGCTGATTCTTTGTCGCTTTTAGTTCCGTTTGTACTTTAATGCAATCATTCGAAGGCTCTCTCTTTTTAAAATAACTTTTCTTTCCGTAGCCACGCTTTTCAGGTCCGCGGACGTGGTATTCAGGACATCTTCCTGACTCAGATCTAGTCTTTATCAGTTTTGATGGTACCCACAGCTTCTCGTTTCCACTGGGAATATCAGTGTGGCCCCTACCCCAGCGCAGCACTTGTCCTGACTTCCATTCAGATGTTAACTCGCCTTTCTGATATATGGGTTGGTTTAACTCTGCATTCTTTCTATTGGGCCGTTGTTGTTTCTGTCTCAATAACATTCAGAGATTTTAAAGTTGGTAGTACACCATGTAGTCTATCTCTGGGGGTTATTGTTATTCCTTTTTGTATCGCAAGCATGTCCTTTAAAGTCTGATTACTTCTTTCTATAACTGCTTGTCCTCTGTAGTATACCAGTAATATGTTCGATGTCATAGTGTGCAAAAAATTTTTTTCATTTTACTGGAGATATATGCGGGGGCATTGTCAGTCTTGATTTGTAATGGTGTTCCCATAATAGCCATTACTTCCAGTAAGTTCGTAATTACACAATGAGCCCTTTCAGAACTCAAGGCAGAAGCCCATTGAAATCCTGAATAAGTATCGATAGTGTGCTGCACAGAGTTTAGTTTCCCAAATTCTGCAACACGAAACACATCCATCTGCAGATCTCCCCTCTTTTACTACCTTAAGGTTACTTCCAGCAGGTGATGGGGCAGGATTATACAAGGAACACCTTGGAGAATTCTTTACAATTTCCTTGGCTTGTCACCAAGTAATGGGGAAGTTCTTGCTGTTTGCATGGTGCTTTTCATGAAATTTTGAGGCTTCTAACATTTCCTTTTAATAACTGCTCGATCTCATCATTCCCTTGAGCCAGTGGGCCTGGCAACCCTGAGTGAGATCTAATATATAATGGACAATTTCTGTCTTGAATTACTTGTTGTAGTTGCATAACGATGTTAATTCTGAATTACCAGGAATAAATGCAATAGTTTCTATATGCAAAACAACCCTTTCAGCATACTGAGAATCAGTAATGATATTAAGAGATTCAGCAAAGCCTTAACAGTACCGTAAGTACCAACAGCACCATAAGAATAGCATACAACTCTGATTTTTAACTGAAGTATAGGGGCTTTGATTGACTTTACTTTTTTTTTCTGACTTGTAGCCTGCCATTCCTGATTTATTTGCGTCAGTATAAAATGCAGGCTCTCCAGAAATAGGTTTTTCTTTCACTATACAGGGAAGTATTCAGTTGGTTCTTTTTATAAACTGAATTTGCTGTCTCTTAGGATATTTGTTACTAATTTCTCCCAAATAATTGCTACAAGCCCTTTGCCAGTCTTCATTGAGTATCCGTGATAGCATAATCTCAGCATCAGCGCAAGGCACCACTGTTTCTGCTGGAACTGTTCCTGACAGCTGACAGAGTCTTAGTCTTCCCTCTATAATTAAACCAGCAACCTTTTCTATATAGGTCTTTAACTTTTTACTCTGCTATGTGCCATAAATATCCAGGAGGGGCTGGGGTGACCTTGGGACAAGACTAATCATGACGAGTGAGAGGAGACTGGGTGTTCACAGCGGAAGTAGCCCAGGAACCTCTGTGTGTGTGTCCCGTGTGCACATGCTCCCCAGTGGCTGTGTTACACGGTGGTAAGGAAGAGGAGAGGCAGTTGGGTAACAACACATCTGCTCCCACTACTGTGTCGCTTCTCTGGGGACACGTGGGCGGTCATCGCCTCACCCCAGCCAGGGCACCAGCCACAGACCACAGACATGATCCACAGAGTGGAACTTGGTGAGTTCACTAGGGTCACTGAGAGTGGGTGACTGAAGGCAGCTCTGCACTGGAATGTGCATCCTGGCGTGGTGACTTCTGGGGTTCCCTGCAAGACCTGGTAGCTGCTTGGCCACACAGCCAGGGCGGGAGACTGTCTAGAGACTTAGGGTTGTGGGGCACACTCAGAACCCACATCAGTGTTCATGGCCCATGTTGAATGTTCCCTATCACCCTATGGCTGTGCACCAGACCCAGCACAGGGTCCACCAAAGGCTGTAGCTCCTGCGTGAGGCAGTGGACAATGGCCAGGAATGGGGCAGAACTAGAAGCCCAGGCCCTGGGGAAGTCAGGCATGGCGTTTGTGTGTCCCATTCTCATCGGCCTTCATCATCCCACAGTTCGCTCCGTGGTAGAGCTGGGGCTGTGTGAGATCTTAGGCCACTGTGAAGGATGCACAGTTCACAGGGTCACTGGCCAACCCAAGGAGATGGGGAACAGGCCTCCTGTTTCCCCTTGTTGTCTTTCCTCTGTCACTTTCTGTCTGACATCCTTGTGCTTCATCTCATGGTGACAGATTTGAGGTCTGGCTTTGAGTAGTAATGCTGGGGTAGAGCTTGATTTCAGGGTAGCACACGTGCTGGCCAGTGGCTTTGCTGGGCCAGTGGGACTCTGTAGGACTTGCCTATACCTGTCGGTTTGCAGGGAGACACGGCTCTGAGTCAGGCTCCAGCTCTGGGGAATGTGTTCGGTCAGCACCTTTGTGGGGTGCTGGCACAGTGGGTGTACATCGCAGAACAAAAGGAGTTAGGATGTCACTGTATGGTTGCTAGGGACCAACTCTGCAACCTTTTCTCTTTCAGGACAAGCACCATGACGCGGCTCATGAGATTATCGAGACTATCCGGTGAGTACTTTAGGGGCAAACGCTGGGGCAGATCTGCTTCCTTAAGGTTCTGTGCTGTCCTCACTGGGACCTCCTCTGGGAGTGGCAGGAGCCTGGCAGAGGCATCAAGTTGCAGGGCCACCCTCCACAGCCCCCCAACACTGTGCTGGTCAGAGAACACCTCAGTTTTTGTTCTCCTGCATGGTGAGGATGGGGTGGGGTCTCACTTGTGCAGCCTTGGAGCTGCAAGCCTCTGTGGAATGGAGCTGGTGGGGTCTCTGCCCCTTCCTGTCACTGGTTCCCCCCTTTTAGTGACTCGGAGAAAGATGGGAGTTTGTGAGGACCACTAAGGTCTGATGTTCCTGAGCGGGACCTCTTTCCTGTGATGCCTGCAGAGGGATGCCTGTTGGGATGGTGTCCTACTTCTGGAGCCTCTGCCTTCTGAGGCTCCTCAAATAGTGGGCATAGCTTAGTGGGAGAAAAGCCCTGGCAGACTGTGACCTACAGGCCAGCCTGGGCTGTGGAGTGAGCTGGTTCAGTGGGGATAGCGCTTACTGTATTAGCCTGGGCCCCGAGTTTCATCCTGGAAGCCGTGTGTAGATGGAAAAGAGAGAAGTAGCTGCAGATAGCCTCTGACTGCGCATGCTCTGTGGTTCATGTGTCACCCTGTCTTGTGCATCCACAGTGCACACGTGTATACCCCCACCCCTGTGCACAAATAATAATTATAAAAAAATCAAAATCCGACAGCCAAAGCTGAGGCGTTTTTCAGGTTGAGGAGGGGGGTGCAGGTGGGACAGAACCTCGTCAGGGAGAAGGGACGGAATGGGTTATAGATGGAAATGTTAGTATCTTAGGCGACAATTGCTCTAGGCAAAAGGCCTCGCCTCTGATGTGGACTGACCCAGAGTACATGACATCTAGGTATTTTATTGAAGAAAAGCACTGCCCACTGATACAAAGGCCTTTTTGCTTAATGAATAGAACTTCTACCATGAGTCAACTCCCAGCTATAGCTGGTCGACCTGAAGCTGTTTTATGGGCAGTCAAGGCCCCAGGCAAGGTATTCCTTGACTGATCTTAGGCTGAGGGAGGAGCCCGGAAAGTTCCTTCATTTAGCATTAATACAGTTGGGTACTTTCAACACAAAGATCTCAGTTTCATTGTCAGATCTGACCAACAAATGCTCCGTCCATGGGCCATTGAGTAAATTGCTGGTGCTCCAAGCTAGCATGCTTTCTGCAGTCTAAGAATCCACACCCGGGACACTGGTCCCAACAGCTAAAGAAGGTGACCTTCTGGCAGTGGCTCTGGCTGTGGGATACAGCAGCTGTTCACAATTCCTATCACTGCACAGAAGTGCATGTAGCTTTATAATATTTGAGAGTAAGCTCAAATATTCCACTGCAGTGGGTACCAGGAACAGGATGGCTGGGATTGGAGTGGACATCTGGGCAGATGCTTTCCTGTCTCCTCCACCTAGCCAGAGAAGAGAGAAGATGGTGGAGAGACATGGTGCTGAGCATCTCCAGGGTCGCAGCAGCCCTTTGGGCCACCCTAACACCTACTTCCTTTTGCAGCCATCAGACACTCCCAGTGGCATCAATCCTGTCTCTGTAGTCCTTAGGACAAAAGCCTGGCCTCTGCAGCCCCACAGACCGGGCTTGGCTAGCCACTGTGGTACACTCGACAAAGGAGTGCTGGAAAGCAGAGCAGGAGACTGGGCCTGGGTTCAGATCTAGTCCCAGAGTCTGCCTAACCAGACATGGTAGCAGAGTCTGGGATCTCAGTGCTCCCTCTCCACGATGGAAGACAGAGATAGGAGGGCCCTAGGAGTCATGGGCCAGTCAGCCAGGCGCACTCAGTGGCACGCAGGAGACCATGTCACGGTGGACAGCAAGGAGCGGCCCCTGAGTGCCTCTGGCTTCTGTGTGCACCTGTGTACACTTCGTCTTACACAGATGAGTAATCATGAAAGGCAGGAGGATGCAGTCAGTGGAGCTGCAGAGCAGAGGGAGGCCTCTGGGGACGGACGTGTGCTTTAGGGTTGAATGAGGAAGAATTTGGGGAGCGTTGAGGGTGACATTGTTGCTGTGGGGAACTGGAACTTTTCTAGGTGCCCCTCGCCATTGCAGCCTTCTACAGCTTCCAGTGCAGACCCCACCCTTCCTAATTTTTAAAAAATTTATTTACCACTGAGCGTAGCGACACATACCTTTAATCCCAGGACTTGGGAGGCAGGAGCATCTCTGTGAGTTTGAGGCCAACTTGGTTTACAGCTTGGTCTACATAGTGAATTCCAGGACAGTCGGAGCTGTGTAGAGAGACACTGTTTCTGAGAAAAAATATTTTTTCTTAGACCTTATTATCTGGTGTGCCCCAGGCTGGTCTTGAACATAACTATGTAGCCTTGGATGGCCTTGAACCCCTGATCTTTCTGCCAAGCCCAGCGCCCCGGTGTTTTTTTTAAATAGTGTTTGTGTGTAGTTGATATGTGTCTGTGTGTGGCGGTCAGAGGACAGCTGTGCAGAGGTGGTTCTCTCCGCCTGCCTTGTGTGGGTCCCAGGATTGAACTCAGCTGTTGGACTTGTGCCACGATTGCTTCTACCCACTGAGCTGTCTTGCCAGCCACCCCCTTGAGACAAGGTCCCATTATGTAGCCAAGTCTGGCCTAGAATTTGGAGTCTTTGTGCCTCAGCCCCACCCACCAGTGCTGGGATAGCTGGCATGTGTCTCTGAGCCTGGCTAAATTTTTACTTTTACCAGAACACGTGAATTTGTTTCTCTTCCAAGTGCCAAGACTGTTTGACCTTGGCCTCATAAAGTCTGTGGTTTCTCAGTAGCTCCTCACGGGCTTGTACTTGTACAGCCCTAGCCCTCCCGAATCCAGAGAGGCCAGGCCAGCAGCGCCTCTGTGTTCCATTGCAGGTGGGTCTGTGAGGAAATCCCGGATCTCAAGCTGGCCATGGAGAACTACGTCCTGATCGACTATGACACCAAAAGGTGAGCAGGAAGGGGGTGAGTGGCTGCTGGTCGCACCTCTGACTGCCTGTGCCCTCGCTAACCTCCTGTCTAGAGCTTCCAGGACTCTTGTGGGAGGAGAGTGTATCCGGCTGGTGGGATGAGGCCATTACTGGGAAATTACCAGGGCTGTGGGTAGCTATAGGCCTTTTCATAGCAGTGGCTGCTGCCAGAATCTGCCTTTGGTGCTGTGCTGAGGGGCCCTTGCCAGCTCTGCCTAGGTAGATGCTGGGTGAGGCTTGTCCCTGTCCCCACCCAGCACCTCTCCCTGACAGGGCGGACAGGGCAGGTGGGTGGAGCAGAGAAGGCATCCCTGGAATGCTGTTTGGAGTTGGCCTTGTTTTCCTTTGAGAAAGGCCAGCCCAGGCTCCACCTCAGCTCAGAGCCCGAATTGTTCTGGACTCTGCCTACAAAACTTTGCTTGACCTCTGACCTCATTATTAGAAAGGACTCCCAATGCTGCCTTAGTGCCCTGGGCTAGAGCCCTGGCTGGGCCTCCTGCCTCCATGACCAGCATCTTGGTGTGAGCTGAGTGGAGCTCACTCCCTGCCAGAGCATCGTGCGGAACGTCCTGTGCTGCAGGCTCCCCTCTGAACGCATAAGGCATGGAGGCCTACCGTCTGGTGTATGATAAGAGACGGAGGACAGCCAAGTGACCAGGCCTCTGTGTTCACACCCAGAAGCTCCTGGACTTTTGGGCACTGTATTTTTGCTGTGCGAGGAGCATTCCCAGGGCTTTGCACGCGCATCCCTAGCCCTGTTGATAGTAGAGTGCCTCACCTAGCCTGCCTCAAACTCCTGGGCTCATGTGACAGCTCTTAGTATCCGTTGTGTGTGCCACCGCCGTGCCCTGCTTTGGCTTCCCACAGTACCTTCAGTTGAGGGAAGCCATGCTTCTGTCCTATGGCTGATAGAGAGGTGTAAGTCTAGGTGCACACTGTAGCTGCACTGGAGTGCTGTGGCGTCACATGGCATTGTGTGACCACCTCAACATGGGGAGGAAGCTGCCATGTCTGTTAGTGCCCCAGAGCCCCTCCCCCAGCATGGGACTCCTTGGGGTGTGCTGGGTTCCTCTCAGAGGCAGCTCCTAAGTGAGCTATCCTACCCCAGGGTCCTGTCTAGAAGCTACAGATACCTGCAGCTGGTCACAGATGGCAGGGACCTGGAGTACCAAAGATGATGGGGAGCTCTGCTGCCCACACACCCCTAGGCACACTACTTGTTTGCTGCCTTTTTAAAAGGTTGTATTTAGAGCTTGAATGTTTGCCTGCCTGTGTGTTTGTGTACTGTGTGCATATCTCACGGGAGGCCAGAAGATGGCGTCAGATCTCCTGAACTGTAATTGACGGATATAAGCCACCATGTGGGTACTGGGAATAGAACCCTGGTCCTCTGCAAGAACAGCTAGTGCTCTAACTACTGAGCTGTCTCTCCAACTCACTCTTCCCTTCCTCCCTCCCCTTCCCTCTTCCCTCCCTCTCTCCCTCCCTTCCTTCTTCCCTTTTTCCTTCCTTTCTTCCTTTTGAGCCTCTCACTGTGTAGCCCTGGCTGCTTTCAACTTGGAATGTTGACCAGATCTATTTATCTCTGCCTCCCAAGTGCTGGTGTTAAAGGTGTGGGCCAGCACGCCCCACCCTGCAAACCCGCAGCTGCTTGCAGCTCAGAGAGAGGATGCTTGGCAAGTTTTCCTGGTCTTTCCTGGTCTAAAGGAGTTTGGGAAGGTGGGTGGCTCTCAGGGAACAGGACCCTCTGGGTGTCTGTGGGTTCCCTGTGAGCACCTGTGCTCCACCACCTCTTTAGTTTCTATGCGTGTGTGCTCGAGTGTGTGTGTGTGGGGGGGCGACACATACTCGTGGAACTCATGGAGGCCAGGAAAACCTGGGCAGCTGTCCACCTTCCACCTCATTTGAGACAGTCTCTTGTTTTTCCCTGCTGTGCATGTGGAACCCTGCCCTCTGCCTTAGAAGCATGGGACTCACAGATGCGTGACCCTGTCTAGCTGTATGTGGGCGCTGAGGACTCGAACTCAGGAACTCATACTTGGCAACAAGTGCCTTAGCTGCTGAACTATCTCCCCAGCCCTAACTGCAGTCTTTGCTCTTGAAGCCCGTCATCTAAGTGATCTGGTCTGACCGTGGAATTGATGATCTAGACCTACCCAAACTGCCCTTGGCCTTGGCGCTGTGGCTAGGGACTGTCTCATCACGGAGCCACTGGCTCGCCTGCCATGTTGCTGCTTCCTCCTGGTGGGGCATTCGTTTGCCCAGTGCTATGTGCCTATGAAGCAGGGTACATTGCAGCCAGTAACGCTCCTCCTTTCTTTTTCAGTTTTGAGAGCATGCAGAGGCTATGTGACAAGTACAACCGGGCCATCGACAGCATCCACCAGCTGGTAGGTGGTTCCCCACTAGGTGGCTGTCCACTCCTCAGTGGGTTTGCGTGCTGCTGGCTCCTAGGCCTCCCCAGCAGCCAGGCACTAGGATCTTCTCTCCTACGGGCTGTGAAAGAGCTTGGTGGGGCAGAGGACTCAGGCGCCACCACATGTGGTTTCCTCAGGTAGCTTCTTGGGGTCACTGCTGCTCAACAGACCTTTGCATCTGCCCTTGTCCCTT
This sequence comes from Cricetomys ansorgei, assembly GCA_026225945.1. Classification (NCBI taxonomy): domain Eukaryota; kingdom Metazoa; phylum Chordata; class Mammalia; order Rodentia; family Nesomyidae; genus Cricetomys; species Cricetomys ansorgei. The sequence goes on from JAMJFZ010004123.1 coordinate 540,514, forward strand.
GTGCCGCAGCAGAGATGCAGGCCATCAGTCCTTCCCAGACCGTGAGGGCCACCTCACATCTTGAGACTTCTGCTCAGCCATGTTCTAGTCTGGTTCGCCCGCTCTGGGGGTGTGCTGTTCGCAGAAGAGCCTCACAAAGCTTGTGCTCATGCCCGCCTGTCATAGCTGATAAGCTGGGTGCAGGCAGCAGAGCTCAGCTACTCAGCACCAGGGTGTGGGCTCTCGAGAAGGCACGGGGTCTCCGGCACTGGGGCTTTTAGCAGGTTCCAGGCTGCTGTGGGGTTCTGTGGTGTCCAGGAAAGCTCTGTGGAGGACATAGCTGTTTAGAGAAGCTGGGGCTGGCACAGGGTGGCTCTGTGGGTCCTTTTGGTAAGACAGCATGCAGCTCAGTGCAGCAGCTGGCCACTGGGCACTGACCATGCCCACGCCTCCTTACCATAGGGATACCAGTTGAGTCAGCTGCTCCTTTGGGCCTGGCCTTGGAGAGTCACCAAGCTCTCGGTGTCCTCCCTTCAGCTGGGCTGTCCTGCACTGTCACATCGTGTCCCTTCTCCTGTGGGGGGAGACCTCCTTCTCTCTGCTGGTTGAGATGAGTGCCAGGATGTGCCGGATATGCTGCAGGGCCAGCCTGACATGTAGTGAGCCTCTGGCTCCCAAGTGCTGGGATTAAAAGTGGCCTTTTAGGTTTTTGATACAGGATCTTACTATGTGGTCCAGGCTGGCCTTGAACTAACAGTGTTCCCCCTGCCTCAGCCTCTCAAGTTTTGGATGTCAGGCAAGTGCAGCTGGCTGCTGTGGAGTATAATGGGTGATGTCTGCTCTTGTCCCCAGTGGAAGGGCACCACGCAGCCCATGAAGCTGAATACGCGGCCATCTAATGGGCTCCTGCGACACATCCTGCAGCAGGTGTACAACCACTCTGTGACTGACCCCGAGAAGCTTAACAACTACGAGCCCTTCTCCCCTGAGGTGTACGGGGAGACCTCCTTTGACCTGGTAGCCCAGATGATCGACGAGATCAAGATGACCGAGGATGACCTGTTTGTAGACTTGGGCAGTGGTGAGTGTCCTCAGTGGAGCTTTTTAGGGAGGACTCTGGCTGAGCTGAGGTTCCCTGTGAGGAGCACCACCAGTGCTCCCTGCTCAGCCAAGTCTTCCATCTAGAGCCCTCAGCTCTGCTGGCTCCTTTCACCCTGTGCATACCTGTGGCCCAGCAGCTCTTGGGTTGTAGGCTCCTCCTCAACCAGAGCAGTGGTCCCAAGGCCTCTGGTCATAGCTCTGTGCGGCCTTGCGCTCGGGCAGACATAGACTCACGCATGCACGCACACAGCAGTACTGGGCTGCCTGCGTGCTGAGAGAGTCCACTCTTCCTGGGGCCTGTCTTAGTCAGGGTTTCCATTGCTGCGATGAAACACCATGACCAGAAAGAAGCAAGTTGGGGTTTGTTCAGCTTCCACTTCCACATCACAGTTCATCATCAAAGGAAGTCAAGACAGTGACTCAAGCAGGGCAGGAACCTGGAGGCAAGAGCTGACGTGGAGGGGTGCTGCTCACTGGCTTGCTCCCATAGCTTGCTCAGCCTGCTTTCCTATAGAGCCCAGGCCACCAGCCCAGGGATGGCACCACCCACAATGGGCTGGACCCTCCCCCATCCATCACTGATTAAGAAACCGCCCTACAGCCTGTTCTTATTTAAACTTTTTTTTTTTTTTTTTTAATTTAGGGTCTCTCCTTTCATGACTCTAGTTTTCGTCAAGTTAACATAAAACTAGTCAGCACAGGGCGTCTCTCCTGTACCTCGTGGGGCGGGAGGTGGAGCCTGGAAATGGCCCAGCCGCTCCTGGTCTTTAGGAAGCTGCTGGTCCAGCTGTGAGAGTTGAGCCTCTGGGTCCCTTGCCCTCCAGAGAACCTCCCAAGGCACCTATGGAGCGGATGCCTCCCTCCAGAGAGGCTCATGTATGGCCTTTCTACTTTGTGGTTCTGAGTAGCATGCTGTTTGTGACTGGAGCACTCTGTGGAACTGGCCTGCCAAGTGTTGCCCTGGATAACATGAAGCAGTGTGGCCAGCAGATGCTAGTCCGCAGCAGCTGCGGCCTCTGGGTTTCTTGCTTTCCCATCACCAAGCAGATGTGTTAGGTAGGGTGCCTGCAGGCCTGACCAGCTACAGCTGTCTCTGCCACAACAGGACCAGGGGGTGACATAGGTGAAGAAGTCCCTTTGGGGTCCACTAAGTCTTGTGCAGCCATCCCCACGTGGAAGCAGCCAGGCCCTGCCAAACTGTAGAAGGGGAATAGGCTGGGTGCAGGTTCACAGATGGCATCATGGGTACTGGGGGGCGGGGGGAGGGTCTGTGCCTTTGAATGGCCTCCTCTCTGACACCAAGGGACATTATCATGTGGCTGAGGCCGCTGGGTCTCTGAGGAGGCCACATGGACTCTGACGTATATGTCTCTGGCTGAAGGTGTGGGGCAGGTTGTCCTTCAGGTCGCTGCGGCCACCAGCTGCAAGCATCACTACGGAGTGGAGAAAGCGGACATCCCAGCCAAGTACGCGGAGGTGAGCAGTCTCGTTTGCCTCCACTTAGGGCTTCTCTGTCTGCACACAGCTCCTCCAGGCCTAGGGTTTCTGTGTGTATGATAGCCAGCACCTCACTGCAGAGAGCTGGGGTCCTGGTGACACCGCAGGGCTACAGGATGAGCACACTGCAGTCCTGGCAGGGACAGGGTGGTCTGAGCTGCTATGAATTGAGAGGGTACACCCTCTTGTGGACACCCCCACCCGGCTGTTCCTCCCAGGATGAGGGTCAGATTTTTGCTGGGGCTGGAGAGGATGGTCCTGGGGCTCTGTTGTCAGACGGTTGGGAACCTTGTGACTACCACTGTGTGCTCCACAGCAGGGTTGCTGTAGGTACAGTGTCTTGTCTGGTGTGACCCTGCGGAGCCTGTGGACCTTCCACAGCCGTGGCCTCCCTGAGTTGGTAACAGGTTGTGTGCTTTCTTTCCCTCAGACCATGGACCGAGAGTTCAGGAAGTGGATGAAATGGTATGGAAAAAAGCATGCAGAATACACAGTGAGTGCCATCGCTCCATGCCCTCGACCTCTGTCCTGCCCAGCCCCCTTCCCTTCCTTTCTTGACCCAGTCAGTCTTGCCGCGTGACCACATGCTATCTCCTGTGGCTCTGCCCTCTGTGGCAGTCATGGAGCTGGCTGCATAGCCTCAGTTGAGCCCTCTCTTCCCCGCTTTCCTTGGCCTGAGCGCTGGTCCTTAGACACAGGTGCTAACTGCAGACCGTGCCGCAGATGCCTATCTTGGTGGAGCTGAGCCCTACCAGAAGGGACAGGTGCACCTCTGCTGAGCTGTGCACACCCTTGGGTTCTTGATGCTGAGGTCTGGTTAGGCCATCCTCTGGGACAGCTGGGGCAGCTGGGAGGGGTGGCCTGCAGTGTCTTTTTGTGGTGCCTGTGAGCTGTAGTTGCTGGACCGCCCTGGTCACGCTGTGCCTTCCTCTGTGTCTGTTACCCTTCCTGGAGCAGGACATGAGGGCTGCACAGTCAGCCCAGCTTCAGCCGTTCTTTCCTGGTGAAAGTTTCCCTTGTGAGGGTCTCGGGTGTTTTATCAGGAGAGAGGCACCTGACACCTGTTTCTGGGACATAGGAGGGGTTCTCAGTAGGTGTAGGTTCCGAGACCTTGTCCTCCCCTTGTGTCCATCAACTGTCAGACTCCTTGTGCTTGTGGTGGGAGCCCGTTAGTTCTGTGCCCATGATGTAGAGTTCTTGATCGTAGAGTTCTCGGTCGGGGATACTGTTTTTAGGAAGACCCTGCTGGATCCTGAGTGGCCTCCTGGTCACTTCCTCTCCTTCCTCCTCAGCTTTTCATTGTTGGATGACCTGGCTTACGTGCTTGACACCAGCAGTGGCTGTTGTCACTGTTGGGCCCTCATGGGCCTCAGTGCTCATGCTGGTGGCCTTTGGGTTGTGGCCGGGAACGGGACTAAGGGAAAGGGCAGTTATTGATGCCTCGTGACCATCAAAGCAACCTGGCGGCAGGGATAGAGAGTGACTGTCAGCCTCTGCTTGTGTCCACTCTGGCTTCCCATGGACCATGGGTGACGCCAGGCTTCTCCAGGAGGTTGCAGGCACCTGCCCAGCCTGCATAGAGCTGCAGCTTTGATGTGTCTGGTTGATGGGCTGTGAGCCCGGCTTCTGTGCCTCAGAAGCACACAGGAGAAAAGCCAGGGCATCCTAAAAATAGCTCAGAGGACTCTTCCCAGCCAGAACTGCCTCATGCCAGGGATGCTGCCCCTCCCCATGCAGTGGCCTCGTGCCAGGGATGCTGCCCCTCCCCACACAGTGGCCTCGTGCCAGGGATGCTGCCCCCATGCACTGGCCTCAAGTCAAGGATGCTGTCGTCCCCTCCTCCCCTCTCCCCATGCAGTTGCTTCTTGGGTGCTGCTACTAGCCAAGTCTGTTGACCTGCTACCCCCAGTGGATGAATTGAGTCTGGCTCTTCCGAGCCTACACCAGCTTCCAATCAGGGCTCCTGGCACTCCCCTCCCCCATCCTCCAAGGGCCCTAAGCCAGCTTGGAGCAGACTTGGGGCCATGCTCAGGTCTCTGTTGATGGTACCTTCTAACAGGTCCAGGCTTGGTGACACTCTGTGTTCAGAGTGTGCCTGACCTCCACTCCCCTGGTAGCTGCAACTTTACAACTTTGTAAGGAATTCCTCAGAGGTGCCTCTAGGCTCTGGCCACTGACCCCGGAAGACAGTAGCTTGAGACTCCTGGGGTGCTGGCTGCAGCTTGCCTACGCTGCCCATCATGGGAGCCTGTGGGGAGCCAGTCTTGTAGAGATGTTCCTATGTAGAATCTGTCTGGAACTGTATCCTAGGCCGTAGCACCTCAGCCCTCATGTATTCCAGCTGAGCTGATGGGTTCTTGGAGTGGCTAAGTCTGTGTCTGGCCATTGTGACCTTTTCTGGCTTTCCCCAGGCTTCTGTGGGGCCCATGTCGGTTCTCCCCACTTGCTTTGTGGATGCTGGCCTGCTGGGTCCCGTCCCTCCCATCTAGCTTTTTCTGTATTGACGGGTGTGGTCTGACACTCTTCCTTGGTGGATGTATGCAAATGCTTCCCAAATAGGGAGCCACCAGAGCCCAGTGTGGTGAACCTTGAGCTCTATTGGGTTAATGACAGGAGTATGGGTAGTGGACACCCACAGGAGCAGAACTAATTCACAGACAGCTGCATTGCCACAGCTCACCCCAGTGTGGGGACAGCTCACCAAAGCTTTAGCCCTGGAGTGTACTGCACGGCCTGCAGGCAGTGTAACAGGCTGGACAGTGTTCTTTCTGGGCTGCCCAGTCGACCTGCGCTTCTCCCCAGCAGTCTCTCAGCAGTCCTTACTGTGTATATAAGCTCAGGGAGGGAGGGCCCATGCATCTGTTCAGCTCCAGGGACTTCCTGTCTGAAGAGGCTTCCCTGCAGAGTGGGGTGTATCGATGAGGAGAGTTCCAACACAGCCGCAGAGATTTCCATCCTGGGCCAGATGTCCAGAATTGGAGAGTCCCTGGCCACAGACACAAAAGACTGCCGCTAGGTGACTTCCCAGACTGCTGGCCTGTCTGCAAGGGTAGTCCTGGAGGCCTGCAGGGGAGGAGTGCCAGTTCACACTTGACACATATGCAGGGCGGGCTTTGTGCTGGACAGTGGACTCCAGAGGCCAGAGCAGCCACCCTGCCAAATCTCTGGAGTGTAGTCAGCCCATGGCCATCTTGTAGCTGCAGCGAAAGGACCCAGCAGTCAGCCACAAGAAGGGCACACTGAGGAGCCAGGGAGTTCAGTCAGGACTTCCAGAACTCTCCCTGGGAGTCTCAGAACATGACTCAGGATGTTTTCATCAAGAAACTCAAAAGAGACCCAGCATTTGGGACTTTAAGGGCTCCTCTGCTTAGCTCATGTCCCGAGCTCAGACTCCAGAGGAGAGCAGGAGTGGGTGAGGGGCCTTGGCCTCCCTAGCTGGTGGTCTTCAGAACTTGGGTCTCCGAGTGTCATAGCTCTGGACAGTCAGGGTAAGAGTTCTTTCCCTTTAACACACGGGCCTGAAGGGTGCAGAGTAGCATCAGTCTGTTGACAGACACTGAGCTCCAGGTAGCAGGATCACTGCCGCTGGCAGGCAGTAGTTTTGGGGTCACTTGTGCAGCAAACATGTACTAATCCCAGGTGTACAGAGACGACCTCATTACCTGCAGGCACAGCCCTCACGGACAATGACAAGGGCGAGGATGGTTGGTCCAGTGGCTTTCCAGCCATGTAGATGCATCTCTTGTCTGTAGGGTCTTCAAGTGGCCTGTTTTTCTGGGCTGCAGTCTGGGGTGCTGAGAGGGTTGGCTGGCCAGGCACACAGTACTATGGTTCTTTGGGACTACGCTGTCCTCTTTTCTGTCCTGAGTGGGTGTTCCTGCTGGGATTCAGGCCTTGCTCCCTGCAGAGCGTCCACTGGCTGTCCACAGTCACCTTCCCACCCCTAGACCCAGCTCATTCCATGTCTCACAGCAGTTTCGGGGACTGGGTTCGAACCGGAAGCCCATGGGTAAACGTGTTCCTTTCTTTCTCAGCTGGAACGAGGCGACTTCCTCTCGGAGGAGTGGAGGGAACGGATCGCCAACACGAGGTACGGCCGGCTGTGGGCTGTGCTGCTGTCTGTGCTGGGCTCTGTGACTCTCGCTCTCCGGATGTGGGTGGCCTCTGTGGAGGGTGGGGTGGGTCTGCTGCTCTAAGAGTGCCAGTCCCTCCTCAGTGCTCACGGCCTGTGGCCCTGTCCCACATAGGGTGGAACAGCTCCTGTGCTGTCCTTGGTATGGCATCTGTCAGGGAATCCAGGAGCCGTCCGCCTGGCATGGTGCGTGCCTGTTACATTGCACCTGCCTGCTCGTTGGTGTTTCCCTTTGCTCATGCCCTGTGCTTATCTGTCTTCTGTGGCCAGTCCCTCCCTGGACTCTTGTTGCTAGGGAACGCTTCTGGGAAGCCCACCTTATTTCAGAAGCACCAACATTCAAAACAGGCGCCTGGTGCTATCAGCTCTGGGCCAGCTCCTCTATGGGGCAGTCTGTGCCCGTCTCCTGCCCCTGCCCTCCTGCTTACTCTGCTCACCTCAGGCGGGTGGGCAGGCAGGGGCAGCGCCCGGCAGGGACCGGCGGCAGGCTGTGTCCAGCTGGGACTTGATGCGCACAGCCTCGGTTTTACTGAACTGGAACATTGTTTTGCAGTGTTATATTTGTGAATAACTTTGCCTTTGGTCCTGAGGTGGATCACCAGCTGAAGGAGCGATTCGCAAACATGAAGGAAGGTAACGCAGCCCTCTCTCCCACATTCCTTGTACCCCTGCCCTCTCCAGGGCACACACAGCACGTCAGTCTTCCTTGAGAGGTCCTGGGCAGCCCCTACCACTCAGGACAGCCGTGCACGGAAGCCCCAGGCCACAAGCTTTCTTATCCTTCCCCAGCTCCTGGGCTGGATGGCAAAAGTGATTGCCTGGTGGCCCTAGGCACTTGTGTCCCCACATCCCCAGATGGCCATCAGAAGCGTAAAAAGCTAGCCCAGCTTAGAAGCAGTCTCCTGTTGCAGCACCCACACCAGGGCTCTGCACTTGTGAGCCTATGATCTGTCTGCTCATGTGTTCATGCCTATCACTCTTTGATGATGGAGAGCTCCTCCAGACTACTTCCGAATGAGGCACTGCATATGCATAGCACACGCCGTCCCTTGAGTAGGGCCAGGGTGTTCTGAGCCGGATGTTGCTGTCACAGATGTGACGGTGCGCTGAGGGCCTGGCTTCAGCCTGCCTGGTGCTTTTAGAGTTAGTTACTGTGGGGTGCTGGGGATGAACACAGGGCCTTGTGTGCTCTGCAGACACCCCCACACAGCTCCACCCCTGCCTTGGTTTTGTTCCTGTATCACTTCATCAGTGCATCACTAGACTCTAGACAGAGTCTAGCCTAGTCCCAGGCTGGCCTTGAACTCAGTCATATAGCCCAGGCTGGCCTTAAACTTGATTTCAGTAGACACCACCACACTAACTCCCATCTAAATGCTGCTGTTTGGGCTCAGGCCTGTGACCTTGTGAGTCGTCCAGTCCTAGGTTAATGTGTCCCTGTGTCCTGCCTGTTTCCTTAGAGTTAGTATACACAGTTGTCAGGTGGGCTAGGTCCCATGACATAGCCCCAGCCTTCAGTTGCTCTGACCCCTTCCCTGCCCTTGTCCTCGGAGACCCATGTTCTCTGACCGCTGCTGCAGTTTTGTCCTGGGGTGCTCTTTATGCTGTGATGGCTGCTGTGGTGTTGTCCCCGGGTGCTCTCTGCGCTGCGATAACCACTGTGACCAAAAGCAGCCTGGAGAGGAATGGCTCGTTTGTGTTACACAGCTGGTCACAGTCCACCAGCAAAGGGAGTCAGGGCAGGAGCTCAAGACAGGAGCTGAAGAGAGGCTGTGTTGGAAGACTGCTTACTGGCTCAAGCTCAGTCTCGGCCTCGCTCCTTACACTACCTTGGACCATTTGCCGGGCCTCCCACACAATCAAGGAAACACCCACAGGCTTCCCTACTGGCCGATTCGATGGAGGCGTTTTCTCGACTGAGACTCCCTCTTCCTAGATGGCTCTAACTTGTGTTAAATTGACAAAAAAGACCTATCCAGCACAAATACCTGCTTGTGGGTGTTATGGGGACCACATCGTGCCTATGTCCCTGAGCGTGCTGTGTCCTGGCCCCTCCTCGTGCTCAGTGGTAGTAGGCCATTCCTGTCACTGCTCAGGGAAGCTAACAGGATGCTGCCTAGACTGCTGTGTCCTATCAGCCCGACCTGCTAGTCTTCACTGCTTTCCCCTCTTGGTGGAGACATGGACCTGACCTGGTTCTAACCCCGTCAGGCCGTTTTGCTGGTGACAGAGCCCAGAAATCAGGACTTTGAGTGGGGTGGAAGCCAGTGCAATAGTGTAAGCAGCTGTGTACACATCCACAGAGGTGTGCGTGTGTTTGTGTGGAGAAAGGAGTCTCATTATGTAGCCCAGGCTGTCTCAGAGCAGTGTCGCCTCTATTTCCCAGGTGCTGGGGTGACAGATGTGTACTGAGATACTCAGAGGCTTTTGAATCTGGAGCTCAGACTTTTCCCAGCACCCAGGAGGTCAGGGCAGGAGGCTTAGAGCTCCCAGCGTGGCCTGGCCTATAGGAGTTCAGAGCCAGCCTCAGCTTCATGATGCTCTCTCACTCTCTCCTCTCTACTCCATCACCCCTCTTATATATATAAAATAATCTCTGTGTTCACAAGAATCAGGCTGAGTTTTGTTGCTTTGAGATAGGGTTTCTATGTAGCTCTGGCTGTCATGAAACTCTTTATGTAGACCAGGCTAGACTACTCTCAGAGATCTGCTTCATATCAGGACCAAAGGCATGTCCCCCTACACCTGGACTACCATGTTTTAAGCTGTCACAGTCTTAAGTCTAATTAGACTCTGTTCGTGTGGTTTGGTTTGGCTTTTTTGCCTCTTGTGTCTCAGCTTTGATTCCTGTCGCCTGTCCTGGCCTCTGCTGTTACCTCCCCAGCTTCAGGGGCTGTAACAGCCAGTCAGATTCCCAGCCCTGCTCTGTGGGCCTTTCTCTGTTGTGTGCTTTTAAAACCGGATCTTGCCACTTTATCCAGCTTGTCCTCAGACTTCTGATAGCCCTTCCCTCTTAGCCCTGGGATGCTGCACCATCTGCTGTGCCTCTGTGCTTGTGGGTGGCTTACAGCAACATCCCTCCTTTTCCAACATGCCCTTTTTCCCCAGGTATCCAGTTGTTACCACAGTGCAAGGGTCAGGTGTGAGCACCACTGGAGTATTTTGAGAACTCCTAACATCTCCTGGGTAGTTACTCAAAAGCTCAGGCACTGCTCACTTCTGCCCCAGTCCATGCCTGAGTTTATGGTCTCCAGTTTTTTTTTTTTTGTGTGTGTGTGTGTGTGTGTTTGTACACGTGGCAGTGACAGACTTCTGTGTTGCAGGCGGCAGAATTGTATCCTCAAAGCCCTTTGCCCCTCTGAACTTCAGGATCAATAGCAGGAACTTGAGTGGTAAGCTCCGAGCTCAGCACTGCACAGGGTACCTGGCTCCCCTGTCCTTGGCAAATGGGGCTCTGCCCTGCAGGGAGGGTACTCAGCTAGCTGCTCCCCGTCCTCTGTCTAACATATGCCACACATGTCCCCTTTTAGACATGTTGCTTTAGGAAGAGGTGGTGTTCCAAGAGAGGCCTTGGGGTATGGATTTCACAAGGGTGGCCAGTCCTTCTGTGGGCCCTGGGGTGGCACTTGGCTGACCCAGCTCAGGATCTGCATGCTGGCCTTGATGCTGGCTGACTTCACAGCCTGACCCATTCATGTAGGCTCCACCTTGTTCCTGTCAGGTCCCAGGTAGTTCCCCCAGTGTCTCAGCAGCTAGGTGGGCTTTGGGGTGCTAGTGTGCAGACTGATGTGTATGGGAGGGGCAGTAGCTCAGGGTTCAGGCCTCCTGCCGCAGCCCTGACCTGCCGCTCTTCACACAGACATTGGCACCATCATGCGTGTGGTGGAGCTGTCGCCCCTGAAGGGCTCCGTGTCCTGGACTGGGAAGCCCGTCTCCTACTACCTGCACACCATTGACCGCACCATAGTGAGTGCCTGCAGTGGGGCAGCGGGGCGCAGCTGCCTCCATGTGCCCTGCTTGCTAACCTACGGAGTGGGAAAGGTCACAGCCCCTACTGCCTCGCAGTTCTGGGTCTTGGCCCTCGCTCTTCCTGCCGTAGCAGTTTTGGCCTTGTTACCTGCAGGCCTCTGGCCTCTGGCCCCCCTTCCCAACTTGTTCCCATCAGCTTTCCCCAGGTGTGGCCTGCCTTTCCCTCCTTGCCAGAGCCTTCTTTGTGTGGGTGTCTGGCCTGCTGGGCTTAGAAGGAGTATGTTGGCAATCCCGCTTTTTGTTTTGCATCGTCCCTGGGTCAGTGCTGTAAACTGGCAGCTGAGAGCCAGCAGCTGTGTTCCACCCTCCTGCTGTAGTAAGAGGACGCCCAGCAAGGCTCCTGAGCTGAGCTGCAGGTTCCTGGCCAGTGCCATCACACATAGCTCCCAGTGCAGCAGCCAGTGTACCCCCTCAGGAGGCCCCTTCGCCGGGTCCTTAGAGTCATGCAGGAGGCGAGGATAACTGCCTTGGGCTGTATTGCTCCAGCTATGGCACCTTTGGTATCTGCTGGTGTGCCTGGTGGCTCTGTGGGACACAGCGTCTGTGCAGCCACCTCATATCCATGCGCAGTGCTTGCTTGTAACAAAGCCTTTTCCTTTTCTCTCTAGCTTGAAAATTATTTCTCTAGTCTGAAAAATCCAAAACTCAGGGTAAGTTTGCCTCTCTCCTGACTCTGATACTACACGAGGGTCATAGTAGCTGGCGGGGTGTATGCTGGTGGTGTGTGTGACCCAGGTCCCCAGGCCCAACCTGGTCTTTCTGCCTCCCGGGCTCCCCTGCAGCCCCCACATCTGCAATGGGCTGGGTGTCCATTGTCTTTCTGTGGGTGATGGTCCTGCAGAGGGACCAGGTGCCTGCACTTTATTTTTCTCTCAGTGCTGTGCGTCCCTGTGCCAGGGCTGTGTTTAACAGTTGGGGGTCCCTGTCTCCAGAGCCCTTGGAGGCTGGGCAGTGTGCTCCTTGACAGTCACTTGTCTAGGCACATCTGCTGGGCATTTACCTGTCTGTCTCAGGGACCCTTAGCGCTGGGCTTCTAGACCTGTCTTCCTCTGGTCTGTGCACACCACATGAGCACTAACAGAGCACAGCATTCTTCCTGTGGTAGTTTGGCGAGGTGGTGAGCTGAGGGTTATAAGAAAATAGGTAGCTTACAGGCACTAGGCCACCTGACAGAGTGCATCCTGCCCAGCCCCCCAGAGACTGAACAGTACATATCCTCAGTGAAAGGCTGAGAGCCCACCCTGATCCACAGGGCTCTCAAGTATGCACCTCAGGAAGGTCAGCTCAGCTACTGGGTTCAAGTCAGCAGTGGCTACGTCGTGCCAAAAGGACATGGGTCCTTAACACGTGGCTTGACTTTGCCTAGCCCTTTGGATACTGTATCCTTCTTACCAAGTGGGCCAGTTGGATCTCTGTGCTGGCTAGCATGTCCCATGTGCTCTCATTGCCATGTGGTTCCACAGCTGTCAGTGCAGGGGCAGTTTTGAGCCAGGACGCCGTGACAGGCTTGTGTCTTCCCCACAGAAGGGCCATGGGCCCCAAGTCAGGTGCCAGGCCTCTCCCAGTGTCTTGTGTATGTGCCATTTGATTCATGCTGGGGCAGAACTGGGGCTTCCACCCATCCTGGACACTTGTCCATCGGTTCCCTCCAGGAGGAACAGGAGGCAGCTCGGCGCCGGCAACAGCGAGAGAACAAGAGCAATGCAACCACTCCCACCAAGGTCCCCGAGAGCAAGGCAGCTGTCACTGAGGCCCCCGTGGTGAGATGCCCTGTCCTGCACATAGTGGTGGATGGATGGGGTCCCCAAGGGTCTGTAGGCACTCTTGCTGTGGCCCTTCACTACCTTCCTGTGTCCTCCAGGATTCTGGTGCTGAGGAAGAAAAATCAGGTGTGGCCACTGTCAAAAAGCCATCTCCCTCCAAAGCCCGGAAGAAGAAACTGAACAAAAAAGGGAGGAAGATGGCTGGCCGGAAGCGTGGGCGGCCCAAGAAAATGAGTGCTGCAAACGCTGAACGCAAGTCCAAGAAGAGCCAAAGCACGCTGGAGCTCCTGCGCTCCCCGTCTGCAGCCCCTCCCTCAGCCTCACCCCAGGGTGAGCCTCTTTCCTGCATGGCAGTGTGGGTGTGAGTCCCGTCCACCATCGTTCCCTTTCAAGTGTCTGTGGGTCCTGCCCACGGGAGTCCCATTCAAGTGTCTGGGGGTCCTGCCCACGGGAGTCCCCATCTGGACTCTGTACCATGTGCCAGGCCTGTGCCTACCCACCAGGAAGTGCTCAGTAGTGTCTGGCCTCAGATTTGCCAAGCTGAGGCTTTCGTTGCCTGCAGTAATGTGGTACTACAGTGGTGCCTGACGGGGAACCCCTCTCTGTCCTGCAGATGCATACAGGGCACCTCACAGCCCGTTCTACCAGCTACCTCCGAGCACGCAGCTCCACTCCCCAAATCCGCTGCTGGTGGCACCCACCCCGCCTGCATTGCAGAAGCTTTTAGGTGGGTCATTGCTCTTACCATGGAACAGTTCTGTGGGGCCATGACAGTGGCAGGGCCCGAGTCAGGCCTTCTGGGTGACAGGGCATCCTAGTGGCTGAGACTGGCTTGCCTCAGGGACCCTGGGCCATGTCTGGGATATGTGTAACCATCAGGCCTGGGGGAGCCGGTGGAGAAAAACTCACTACAGGAGAGGGCTGGCAAGTCCCTTACAGAAGGAGGCTCTGCTCTTGGGGTGTAGGGTTGTCTGTTCCGCTAAGAGGGAAGCTCCTGTGTTGTGAGAAGAGGTGAAGTCACAGGCATGGATGACCCTGCAGCAGGGGTGGGGGTGGGTGACGGTCAGCCCTGGCTCATATGCTGTGGTATGTGCCTCCAGAGTCCTTCAAAATCCAGTACATGCAGTTCCTGGCATATACAAAGACCCCGCAATACAAGGCCAACCTGCAGCAGCTTCTGGACCAGGAGAAGGTGTGTGCCTCCGCCTTAGCGTCAGTAGTCAGCTTGGGGCTTCCTGGCGGGCTCTGAGGTCACCTGCTCCTGTTTTCTCGCAGGAAAAGAACACGCAGCTGCTGGGCACAGCGCAGCAGCTCTTCGGTCATTGCCAGGCCCAAAAGGAAGAGATCCGCAGGCTGTTCCAGCAGAAGCTGGATGAGGTGACTGGGGCCACCCGGGGCCACCTCAGTAGACACCTGCCCCATGATAGGGAGCAGCAGCCCACGTCCAGCTTTCTTCGTCCTCAGGGACGCTTTGTGTGGATGCAGAGGGTGGCCCTGGCTGTACTGGGTCAGGGCTCTGCTCACCCGGCTTTGCCTTCTGTGTCTCCAGTTGGGTGTGAAGGCGCTGACCTACAATGACCTGATCCAGGCTCAAAAGGAGATCTCTGCCCATAACCAACAGCTTCGGGAGCAGTCAGAACAGCTGGAGAAGGACAACAGCGAGCTACGGAGCCAGAGCCTGCGGCTGGTGTGTGCGAGTGTGTGCAGGTGGGGTGGAGGGCTGGGTCTCCCACTCACGAGCCCAGAGGTGTGTTGACTTAGTGCCCCAGCACTGGACATGGACCTGCTGCTGCACGCTCCTGCTGGGCTCTGTAAGGATCGCCAGTAGTCACCCCAGGGGTACTTTGGATGCGTGCACATGGGCCTTTCTTACCTTGCTTGTGGGTGGGTAGTGAACACCATGTGCCACAACTGCAGAAGGGATCCAAGGCACTGCCCAGGGGCCTGGCCCTCACTGCCTCCATCTGCTGAGACACCTGTCCGTCGGTGTGCCCACAGCTCAGAGCCCGGTGCGAGGAGCTGAGGCTGGATTGGTCCACACTGTCACTGGAGAACCTTCGGAAAGAGAAGCAGGCCCTGCGGAGTCAGATCTCGGAGAAGCAGCGACACTGCCTGGAGCTGCAGGTGGGGTGTTTGGGTGATGGACAGCAGGGCTATGTGTGGCCTCTGGTCACTTCATGTGCTGCTTCCCCTGGTGGGTGGAGCCTGGGTTGCTCTGTGACATGCCTCCCGTGCTGCAGATCAGCATTGTGGAGCTGGAGAAGAGCCAGCGACAGCAGGAGCTCCTGCAGCTGAAGTCCTGTGTGCCACCGGACGATGCTCTGTCCCTGCATCTACGTGGCAAGGGTCCCCTGGGCCGAGAGCTGGAGGCTGACACTGGGCGGCTGCGGCTTGAGCTGGACTGTGCCAAGATCTCTCTGCCACACCTCAGCAGCATGAGCCCTGAACTCTCCATGAATGGCCATGCCACAGGCTATGAGCTCTGCAGTGCAGCTAGTCGGCCCTCGTCCAAGCAGAACACCCCCCAGTACCTGGCCTCTCCCTTGGACCAGGAAGTCGTGCCCTGCACCCCCAGCCATAGTGGCCGGCCTCGGCTGGAGAAGTTGTCGGGCCTGGC
Source organism: Cricetomys ansorgei (assembly GCA_026225945.1). Classification (NCBI taxonomy): domain Eukaryota; kingdom Metazoa; phylum Chordata; class Mammalia; order Rodentia; family Nesomyidae; genus Cricetomys; species Cricetomys ansorgei. The sequence continues at coordinate 555,632 of JAMJFZ010004123.1, forward strand.
TTTGCCAGACTACACCCGGTTGTCACCGGCCAAGATTGTGTTGAGGCGGCACCTGAGCCAGGACCACACTGGGGCTGGCAAATCAGCTGCTGGTGAGCAACACCCTCGGTAAGTAGAGGTGCTTGCAGTGGCTCTGCCATCATCTGCTGCCTGGCTCTTGTTGGGCCTGGGTGCTTATGTGAACTCAGTGAGACACCAGTCTTTCATTGCAGGGCAGAGCACTCCAAAGAGAGCAGCCTTCCCTACCAGAGCCCTGGTTTGTCCAATAGCATGAAGCTCAGCCCCCAGGACCTACCACCTGCCTCCCCGGCGGCCTCGCCCCTCACCTCGGAGAAGGGCAGCGAGAAGGTGAGGGCTGCTAGTCAGACACCGCCGGAGTGTGTTAGGAAGATGCCGAGGGACAGCGGTGCTCCACAGAGCTTTTCATCTGTAGGGTTCGTGGAGCGTAGTTTGGGAGAGGAGATGGGGACCAGCATCCTAGGCCTCGTGAGTAGGTTGCAGAGGCAGGTGTGACGCAGCCTCTCGTGGGTGGCTCTGTGTCCTTGGGGGACTCAGGTGCTTACCTGCTGGACCAGGGTTTAGCCAGTTGCTGGGGCACTTGGGCAACGGGGCCTCTACTGTATGTGCAGAGATAGGAGTTTGGGGGGGACTGGGCAGCATCCACGACTCCACACAAGGACTTTGCATGGGTGGCCAGCCCATGTCCTGAGGACAGCTGTGCTGTCGGGGTGCAGCTGAGCTCCCATCCAGGCCTGGGTGACACGTGGCTGTCTTTGGCAGGGCGTGAAGGAGCGTCCGTACAGCAGTCACGGGGAGACCATCACCAGCCTGCCTGTCAGCATTCCACTCAGCACGGTGCAGCCCAACAAGCTGCCTGTCAGCATCCCACTGGCCAGCGTGGTGCTGCCCAGCCGTGCTGAGAGGGCGGTGAGTGTGCTGTGCCAGGTGGCAGCGATGGTGATGGTGGTGGCGCTGGCTACAGTGGGGTTCCAGGCATAATTTTGGTCATTGGGATTGTGTCGATGCTGTTGAGTCTGAGCATGCGGTCAGCCCCAGAGCAGCCGAGGGCCGCGCCCAAAGCTAATTCTGCTGCCATGTAGTTGGGCCCTTGGTGTGTTTGTGAGAGGTGGGAGCAGAAAGCGAAGCAGGAGGGCTTGAGCCACTCCAGCAGCAGTGGCAGGTGTGGCCCTGGGATGCTGTCCCTGAAGGCTGCACACCAGGAGTGACTTGTTCATGGAGACTGGGCTGGGTTGGCTGTGCAGCCGCACCTCCCCTTTTGCTTTATTTGAGGCTGGCCTGGAACTCACAATGTAGCTGTGGCTGGCCCTGACTCTGATCCTCTTGCCCTCTTGTCCCACTCCTTGTTAACCCACTGTGACCTGGCCTTTCTGCTTGGACACTGGGCTTAGCACAGCTCTGTCCCCTCCCAACCCTCCCCCAGCCCACTGTCCCACTGTACCTGTCGGGTCTGCTGCTCTCAAGCCTGCCTGACTAGGCGGGTTTTCTCTTGCAGAGGAGCACGCCCAGCCCTGGGCCGCAGCCCCGAGACTCCTCATCCACACTTGAAAAGCAGATCGGTGCTTCCACTCATGGTGCAGGGGGCAGCGCAGCAGGGAGCAGGGGCCTCACCCTGGCGTCCACAGGTGACCCTCCCCCACCCCATAGGTCTGCTCCCTGCTAGCTGCCATTTTCCCTGAGGAGGAAATCCCATTGGAAGACAGAAATAGGGTCTGGGGCTGCCCAGCAGTTTGCTCTGAGCCTCTGAGTCCAGGATCCTGTGTTACCTGTGTTACTACTAGAGGGGGACTAGTGTGTAGCTGTCTCCTGACTTGTTTTGGGCTAGCGTGGGCCAGGCACCTTTTCTGGGGTGCTTAAGGTCTGGACCAGTTCTGGAAAGCTGGTCTGTGCTAGAGTCAGCTGGTCCCTGAGGGTTCCTGCAGCTCACAGCGGGGGATAGCACCAGTGCATCCAGTACACCCTGGTGTTTGCAGATGACTGGAAAAAAACAGTCAGGAGGCTGTTTTCCTCTGTGTGCCTGGTCTGTCCACACCTGCCTGTGTTACAGGCTGACCTAGAGCCACCGGTCTGTTTCTAGGAAGCGGCTCCTGACCTTAGGCCTGTCCGTCCTGGGAGGAGGTGTCCTCATAGCACCCACCAGTAGGCTTGGCCTCCTGGCCTCCTTTGAGAAATTGGTGTCTTTACTGACAGGCTTCTACACTGGTTCGGTGGCCATCAGTGGGGCCCTGGCCAGCAGCCCAGCACCTCTGGCCTCTGGAATGGAATCTGCTATCTTTGATGAGTCTTCTGGCCCCGGCAGCCTCTTTGCCACCATGGGGTCTCGCAGCACACCACCACACAGCACCCACCTCTGCTGCCGCAGCCCCGAAACTCTGGTCCTGCCTCTCCTGCCCACCAACTCTCCGCTAGTCCCCGCCTGAGTGTGACCACCCAGGGCCCGCTGCCTGACACCAGCAAGGGGGAGCTGCTTTCAGATCCTGCCTTCTCAGACCCAGAGAGTGAAGCTAAGAGGAGGATTGTGTTCAGCATTGCAGCCACTGCCGGCTCCAAACAGTCACCTTCCACCAGGCACAGCCCCTTGACCTCCAGCGCCCGTGGGGACTGTGTGCAGAGCCACGGGCAGGACAGTCGTAAGCGCAGCAGAAGGAAGCGTGCATCCGCCGGAACCCCCAGCCTGAGCACGGGTGTGTCCCCTAAGCGTCGGGCTCTGCCTTCTGTCGCTGGCCTCTTCACTCAGTCCTCGGGGTCTCCACTCAACCTCAACTCCATGGTAAGTGCAGGAGCTGTCAGGCCGGATGGGGAACAGCTGTGGGCTGGGGGGCTGGGGGGCAGAAGAACAAATCCAGAGACAAGCTGGCCAGCCCGGAGGCGGTGGTTGGTGTGCAGCCCCCTGGCCCTCCTCTCTCCCTACGTGCTGCTTCACAAAGAGCTGGTGACTTCGGATGTCTCAGGTGTCAGATGCACTCTCTGGTATCCCCGAGACCCTGGCCTGGAGCACTAGTGGGACTCATTGTGCATGTGGCTCAGCTGCCCTCTGACCCCACAGGTGAGCAACATCAACCAGCCCCTGGAGATCACAGCCATCTCGTCCCCTGAGAACTCCCTGAAGAGCTCACCTACTCACTACCAGGACCATGACCAACCTCCGGTGCTCAGGAAGGAACGGCCCTTGGGCCCTACCAATGGGGCCCATTACTCGCCACTGACCTCAGATGAGGAGCCAGGCTCTGAGGACGAGCCCAGCAGTGCCCGGTGAGTGCTGTGGGCAGCTCTGCAGGGCCAGGTGCTGTTTGCATGGCCAAGTGGATCCTGTCTCCCAGCCTTTCATCCTGACCTCCCTGGTGCTACCAGGTTCAGTGTTCTCACTGAGAACACCTGTGGTCTCCTTGGTGGTAAATGGGATTTTTGAGTCCTGCCTGGGGAGTACGGTGAGGTCTCTGGTGCTCTGCCTGGGTCTGAGCCGCCACACTCTCCCCTCTCCCCACCTGTATTGTGGCCACATGGCGTGCTTTGAGCGTTAGTGTCACAGTGGTGTTGCTACTGTGTTGCATATGTGGATTCTGTCACGCTTTGCCTTTGACACCCGTGCTGATTGCTACCCAGTATTGTGTTCTAGGAGTCTGACAGATACAAAGTCCACCATTGTAGAGCATTGTAGAACACCTGCTTCCTGTGAGCTGGGTCTCTGCTGCATTAAGCTCCTGGCTGACCAGGGCTCAGGACACACGGCTTTGGATGCACAGTTGTCGCCTTGTAACCTGGTCTTCTGCCACAGCCCAAGCAGACATTCTTGGTATCCCCACCAGAACAGCCCAGGCAGAGACAGAACCCCAGTACTTCCAGTTGCCCAGACTTACTGTGGCTCTGTCCAGGGTCCCCTTCCATGTGGGGCCCAGGGGTAGCCTTTGGACCCTCCATTCCTGAATTCTGTGTGTAGGGAGCTTCAGATCCTTTCTGGCACACTTCTGGCACACTTAGACTAAAACATTAAAGACCGTTTTCTTTGTACAGAATCGAGAGAAAAATTGCAACAATCTCCTTAGAAAGCAAGTCTCCCCCGAAGACATTGGAGAACGGTGAGTGATCTGCTCCCGCCTGCATCCTGCAGGGACGGTGTGCTGCGCTCAGGGCAAGTGGCCTGGGACTGCGTGTGGTGCTTGGATGCTGGGAGGGCAGGGCCTAGGCCTCCATGTACTGAGCAACAGGTCTCAAGCTGCATGGGCACTTACATCCCGTCCGTCCCCCAGGCTCGGCTCATGGCCCCTGACTCTTTCCATCAGGTGCTGGCTTAGTGGGAAGGAAGTCGGCCCCCTCAAGTGAGCCTGTGAACAGCAGCAAATGGAAGTCCACCTTCTCGCCCATCTCTGACCTTGGCTTGGCCAAGGCTGTGGACAGTCCACTGCAGGCCGGCTCTACGCTGAGCCACAGCCCCCTGTTCTCTTTCCGGCCGGCCCTGGAGGAGCCTGCTGCTGAGGCCAAGCTCCCTACCCATCCGAGGAAGAGCTTCACCAGCTCTCTGGCTGCAGCCGAGGGGCCAAGCCCTGGCACCAACCCTTCCAACGGCCTGGCCTTCAGCGGGGGCCTAACTGCGGACCTCAGTTTACACAGCTTCAACGACGGTGCTTCCCTCTCCCACAAGGTCCCTGAGGTGGCCACCCTGAGCACCTCCTTGAGCTTTCCGTCCCAGCGGGGCAAGGACGGTACCACAGAAGCCAACCCCTTCCTCAGCAGACGGCAGCCGGAGGGCCTGGGCGGCCTGAAGGGCGAGGGCAGTGCGGGCAAGGATTCGGGCGAGGCCCTCCCCCTGTGTGGGCCTGCGGACAAGGTTGCGCTGCCACATGGCAGCAGGGTTGCCAAGGGCCGAGACCGTGAGCTGGACTTGAAGGGCGGCCACAACCTCTTCATCTCCGCTGCGGCCGTGCCTCCTGGTGGCCTCCTGGGTGGCCCTGGCCTGGTGACTGTGGCTTCCTCTGCAGGCAGCGCAACTCCTGCTGCCCAGGCTCCCCGGCCCTTCCTGAGCACCTTCACTCCGGGGCCTCAGTTCACTCTGGGCCCCATGTCCCTGCAGGCCAACCTGGGCTCTGTGGCTGGCTCCTCTGTGCTGCAGTCCTTGTTCAGCACTGTGCCGGCCGCTGCAGGCTTGGTACACGTGTCATCCACTGCGACCCGACTGACCAACTCACACACCATGGGCAGCTTCTCCTCCGGGGTGGCCGGCGGAACCGTTGGAGGTAGGCAAGGAAGGGCTTTTGAGGTCCAGCCCCTGGAGCTCAGTCCCTTACCAGGTACTTTGGAGATTCCTCCAGAGCCCTCTAGAGGGCGCAAGGAGAGCGTGTCTATGCAGGCCATCGTCCCTGTGGGACTGGAGGAGACTGGCTAGCCTCATAACCCATGCCTCTCGTTTTCAGAAGACCACGGTGCACTTAACTAGGGCAGCCCTTTCTTCTGGGCCGGTCCGTGGAAGCGGGCCTGGTGCGAGAATGAGTCCAGGAGGGCCTGCTCAGACAGGGCGGAGCGGAGCCTGGGTCACAGCCAGGCATGCGGTCCTGGCTGGGCAGGGGGGCAGGTGGGCCCGAGGGGCGGGGCCTCGGCCTGGCAGGTAAGTGTCCTCGCACTGAGCCCGCTGCTTGCTGCTTGTGCCTGCGCTTGGAACGGAGTCACACTGTCCTCTGCTTCTTCCTGCTGGCGGCTGTGCTCCTCTTGCTTCGCCCAGACCATGCCGCCTGTTGAAGCTGCTTTTTCTCTCCTGTTCACAGGTGTCTTTACCCACGCGGTGCCCTCCGCCTCTGCTCACCCGTTTGGAGCTGGTGTCGGCAGCGGGGCTGTGTGTAGCAGTGCCACGCTGGGCCTGAGCCCGCTGCAGGCGGCGGCCAGCACCTCGGCTTCTTCCTTTCAGGCCGGGGCTTCGGTCGAGACTAGGCCGCCCCCTCCACCTCCCCTGCTTCCTCCTCAGCACCTGGGCCGGCCCCCTGCGGGGCCACCTGTCCTCCATGCACCCCCTCCTCCTAACGTCGCCTTGCCTCCTCCACCCGCGCTGCTGGCTTCTAACTCAGAGCCGGTGCTCCTGCAGAGCCTGGCCTCCCTCCCAGCTAACAAAGCTTTCTTACCCCCCTCCTCTGCCGCCTCTCTGCAGCCTGCTAACGCCTCTCTGTCTGTCAAGCTTGCCTCCCTCCCACACAAGGTCTCCCGCCCCTCCTTCACGGTGCACCACCAGCCCCTGCCCCGGCTGGCCCTGGCGCAGGCCGCGCCCGCCGCCCCACAGGCCAGCTCCTCGGGGCCACCTGCTGTGTGGGTTTCCCTTGGCATGCCGCCTCCTTATGCCGCGCACCTTTCGGGGGTTAAGCCTCGATAAAGACCTTGCTTAGCTAGCAGTTCATGTTCTGTAAGGTAAGGCTAGAGCCAAACCGTCCTTCCTCTTGCCCAGGAGACGGCTGGCAGGGCTCGGCAGATGCCGGGGTCCTGAGTGGTGGAGATGGGAGGCTAAGGGAGGCAGGGCCAACATTGTGCAGGGCTGCTTGGTCCTCAGCCAGCAGCTGTGAGGACAGCCGAAGTGATAATGTTCAAGCTGGCTAGCCAGAGCCAAGGCAGCCACACCACGAGGCTCCTGGCCCCATAGCAAGCAATCCATGAGGTCTCAGTTTTACCTCTCCACTGGTGGTTCTCAACCTTCCTAATGTGACCCTTTAACACAGTTCCTCATGCTGTGGTGACCCCAACCATAAAATTCTTTACACTGCTACTTCATAACTATAAATTTTTTACTATTATAATAAATATCTGATATGCAGGTGGTCTTAGGTGACCCCTGTGAAAGGGTCATTCGACCCCCCCCCCCAAAGAGGTTATGACCCACAAGCTGAGAACTGCTGCTCTAGACTAGGATCTCTGCTTTCCAGCCCACCTGTGCAGGAGAAGCAAGGGGTCATCGGTGGGTGAGGTTTTAGGCTCTGTCCATAGGCAGAAAACTGCCCGGGGCTTCACGGGCACCCTTGAACACAGAGTTGGGGGACCCTGTTTACCTCTCCCTGCCCGGCTGTCATCATGGTGGTAGGGACATGCCCTGAGAGTGAACAGCCAGGTGGCAGCCCTCTGTAGAGATTGTGAGGGCCTTGTGCCCTCTCCGTGGGCATGGCCAGGGGAATGGCAGTAACCTGGGCACAGGGCAGCCTGGCTGACTCCATCTGGAGAACCTTGGGCTAGATACCCTCGAGCTGACCCACCCTCTGTGCTCAGCAAGGCAGAGCTGGGGGAGGGGGCACAGCGCCTGCCAGGAGCTCCCCTTGCCCTGTGTCCTGCCCGCAACCCAGCCACTGTGCACCTCGAAGCACCTAACCCATACCCTCCTCCCTGCAGGTAATTAGGACTTCTACCTCAGCCACGACCTATGCAAGGACGGTGTGGACCAAGCCTGCTGCCTGCCAGGCCGGCGGAGCCGGACGTGGAGCCACTGTGAATCGGCGGCACCGCGGGAGGTGCTGGACTGGTCCAGTTTGTACTGTCGATAGTTTTAGATAAAGTATTTATCGTTTTTTTTTTTTTTTAAAGTATAAGCAATTCTGACTTATTTTATTCCATCAAAGTCGTCCAAGGCAACCTCTTGAGACGTCTAAGTGTCTGTGAGAGAGAATCATATAAAGACTTGGCCTGCCGGGCTGGCCACCACAAGACTCTTGACTCCGTCCCGGTGCTATCTCACCACCAAGCCCATGCCCACCCATCTCCACCTCCGCCCCGGGTGCTGCCCCAGATGTGGAGTGTGGCCAAACAGTTCTCAGATGTGCACCGCCCCCAGCCTGTTCTGATACCAAAGGCACGCCAGGCATGCCTGCTGTGGGGCTGACCTTCGCTCCCCTTCCTTGGAACTCGCCTGCTGTCACTGTGAACACCCCGCTGTTAACCCTGTGGCTTTGGGCGTGCCTTTGCAGTGGGTGCAGACTAGGCTGGGGCAGGACTATGGGTGCCCAGCTGGGCTGAGTGGTGCTGACCGGTGTGGGCCGCGACTGTGGGGCCCAGTGGCTCCTGTGACAAGTGCATTTACTTTGTATTTCTTTGCTTTTCTGGCTGGGGCATGCTGGCCAGGTGACATGGGGCTGGCCCACTGAGGGTCCCCTGGCATCTGTGTATAAGAGAGTCACATGATGAGTGACAGTATTTTATAGAGATGTGATGGAGATTTATAAATTTCATAGACTTGATTGCATTTATTTTTAGATTGTATAATGCACAGTGAACTTTAAAGAAAAGTGAGGAGGAAAAATACTTTTATTTATTCAAATGCACAAAAAAAATGGCGCTGGCCAGGGGCCCTGCAGGAGTGTGGCCCAGATGTGCTGGGCTGCCCAGGGCCTCTGGTCATGTGGGCAACGCCTGCCTATGTCCAGGAGTAGCTTCCTGGTCCTAGGGACAGATGCACTGGGTGAGGCTGCAAAGGGGCCAGTCCTGACTGCCCTCAATGCTGCTCACTTCCAATTGGGGGTGAGTGGGTGGTGAGAGGAGAGGCCACACTGCCCCGCCCCCCACCTGACCTGCCTCCCAAAGCAGTTGTGAAGACGGTGCTGGTGTCCCCCTCCATAACTCCCCCTCCCCCCGCGATGGTGCTCATGCTTGCCGGGCCTGTTCCTGCACACCACAGCTAGCTAAGGTGCTGCAGGGCAGGGTGGCCATAACAAGTTAGCAAGGTCCCAGGCCTGGAACAAAACACTGAGTGAACACTGTACACACCGCCTGCCATCCTGGCAGCTGCTGCTCCAGTGGTCTCTGCCTCCACCTTACTTGAGTGTTAGGGGACAGACACTGCATGTTCGTGGCCCGCATGGCCCAGTGGGCCACAGGTGCTCCGGGCACAGCTGCAAGTCCTCTCCTGAGCCCACAAGAAGCAGGGGAACCCACAGTAAACTGACCATGGTGCATGGTAGCCCCTGGTAGACTGGCTGATGGGCCCAACATGGGGTGAGGCTGCCCCAGTGGTCCCTGCCACTCCAGCCCAAGGTCGCCACGGGGCTTGAGCTCAGGAACTGATTGGAAGCCCTAGGGACTGGGACCCACTCCTACGCTAGCCCACATGGGGACTCTGCCAGACACATCTCCAGTTCCCACCCTCAACCTCCACAGCTCTCCTGGCAGCCTTGGCCTGTTTGTAACTTGATACAGCTTCGCTCTGTCTTGTAATGACCTCTGTACTTAATGGGTGCACTGTTCTCTCCCTTGGTTCCCCAAGGCATCTCACACATTGTTGCCGCCTCTAGACACAGTAATAAAAAGCCGTTTTCACTTGAGTCAGTTCTCAGCATCAGTCTGTCTTTGCCTGTGTCTTGTTGTCTGACATGGAAGAGCATGCCCTGTATCTCCCTGGAGGGTTGGTGCCTCTGGAGGAGGCCCACTTTAGGGAGACCCAGCCTCACTTAAGAGTCCAATCCTGACTAAGTCAAGGCTCCTGCACAGTTTAGGCTGCTCAAAGCCAGAAGGTACGGGTCCCTTACCACATGGGCAAAATGCTGGCTGTGTCCCACAGGGCCACCTAGGACTCCCCCTTATATGTGCTTCAGAAAACCCAGGCAAGGTTCCGTGTCTCCACAGTGAGGGCATTCCCCAAGTCCTGAACTTGTGTGTGCAGGTGCGTGTCACCAGCCCAGCTTCTGAGTTCCGGGAAGGGTGGTTCTGCCACCTGGGTCCCCTTCTCCCGACTCACTTCACTGTGTGGCTTAAGAAAAGAGGTACCTTTATTACAAAGCAGGCTCAGTGCTGAAGGCCAGCACCAGGGCCTGCTCTATCAGCAGGAGTGGGGTTCACAGCTGGCTGAGGGGAACCCTCACCATTCACAGCTTTGCCTAGCATTATACATTCATCTGGCGACGGACAGGATAGCCGTGCCAGGCTCAGTCCCTGGATGTGGGTGCTCAAGGGGCGTCGGCAGGGAGATGGCATGGGGAAGAGGGACCACAGCCCCTGCCCACCTCCTCTTGACCCCCGGCTTTGGACGTTTCTAAGCCTATAAAAAACACCTCCCAGGGGCCCGGTGGGTGGGTCAGTCCAACACATCTAGCTGGGAGCCAATACAAGCAGTCCGCCCGTCCCCGGGCAGGCTGTTCAGCTGGAACCTGGCCTCCTCGGAGATGCCGAACTGCTCCAGGGGGTCCTGTGGGGGGCATGGTGGCTGTGAATAAGGCCAAGGGAAGCTGCCCTCTCCCCTCTGGCCCCACACACCTTGCCTGTCATCTTCCTGATCTCATTCCTGTAGAAGATGAGGCTTTGCCGCATGTACTCGTAGCTGGAGGAGAAGGCTGGGCTCACTGGTCACGTCCCCCATGTCTCCACCCAGCTCCCGGCGGTCCCCAAAGCCCCACCTGGCCCGGCGCAGAGCCTCCATCCACTCCTGACACTGCTCTTGGCTACAGCATTCGAAGTGATACTTCCTGCTGAGGTCTTCCACGAAGCCTGGAGACGGATAAAGGGAGGGAACTGGCGCTGGTCAGTGTCCATGTGGCCTGCAGCCAGCTTCCTCTCACCAGGGTCCTAAACTGCACCTTCTCTTGTCCCAACACCAAGCCATATTGTGCCTGTTGCAGACTGGCTTGGCTCCTCCAGAGTCCTGAGCCCTGAGTCCCCTGGGAAGGTGGGGTAATGGTGGCCAGAGTTGGTTAATGTGAGGCTATTAGGGTAGGCCGTAAATGAATGGAAACAGGACTGGGGAGGTGGTTCAGTTGGAAAAGTGCCTGTCACGCGGGAGCATGAGGAGTTGAGCTCAATCCTCAGCACCCAGGCCAAAAAGCAGGACGGGCCTGTAATATCAGTGCTGAAGAAACAGAGGTCGCAGGATTCCCACTCTGGCCAGCCAGTCTAGCTTAAAAGCAAGTTCCAGATCCCAAAGAGACCTTGTCTCAAAACAAATTGGGGCCCGTGAGAGCCAAGCAGGTAAAAGTGCTTGCGGCCAAGCCTGATGACTTGGTTCGCAGAGTCCGGTGTCAGGACCCACATGGTGGAAGATGCGCGCCAACTACCCAAAGTTGTCCTCTGACCTGACTGGCGTGCTGGTTAACACACAAATACACGCGAACGAATGTGTCCTTTGTGGGGAGAAAGAGACTGAGGACAGCAGACGTTGACCTGTGGCCTCTACATACAAGTGCAAGAAGTGGAACAAAGGGGTTCAGATGGAGAACCCCGTGTATGATGGAGGTAGACAGGACGGCCAAATCTCTACAAGACGGTACCGTAAAGGTCGACAGGGGGAAGGCGTGAGACAGGCGTCACTTGAAGGCCTCAGACAGAGACTGTTGTGCTATACAAACCAGGTCTGCGCGGCTGCCCTCTCCCTGCTGTGAACAGGCAGAGGCCGGGGGAGAAGCTGCGCGCGCCCCAGGGGGACCAGACCGGGTGGCACTCTGAGTGACAGCGGGAGCTGCGCTGGCCCCGCCCTGGGGATGCCGGATCCAGGACAAGCGAAGGCTCCTGGGGGAGGAAAAGGGAGACTCGTGCGCGGAGCAGGGTCGGGCGTGGGGACAGCGGAGCGGGCGCACTCACTGATGGAGAAGCCGCCGGGCTCTTCCTGGGCCACTCTGCAGCGCTCCAGCAACAGGGCTCCGAGGGGCTGCGCGAGACACGGCCGTGAGCGCCGGGCTCCGGGCCGCGCGGGCCCCCCGCGCCCCCCACGCCCCTACCTCGGCCTCGTCCGGGCGGAAGTAGAAGAGGAAGTTGACCACCAGCTTCACCAGCCGCCTCTTGGCCACTGCGGACACAGGGCGGCGTCAGCACGGCACGGCGCTCGCCCGCCCCCCCGGGAGCCGCGAGCCCGGCCCGCTCACCGCTGCCCTTCTTCGGGCCCCGCATGCCCAGTTCGGCCGCCATCTCCGCCGGCTGCCGGGACAGCGCCTGCAGCTCTTTCTCGTTGTACCGCATCACGCCGCCGGGATCCACGCGAACCAAAACTATTCCTGCCTCCCGGCCGCCGTCCTCTGCGAAGCCGCCACCAGCGCCACAAAAGTCTCAGGGAACAGTCCCGGAAGTCCCAGCGGAGCTGCTGCGTCTGCGCATTATGAGAGCCGCCGCGCAGCGGGACAGCGCGAGGCGCTAGCGTGCGGGTCGGCGCAGGCGGACGCCGAGTCCGAGGAGAAGGTAGTCGCCCGTCCTTAGGTGAGCGTCACTTAACGTAAGGAGTTAAGTTAGATTCATAGCACCCCACGATAAGCGAAGCTCCTTCCGCTGAATCATAACGATTTCGTGCTGTCGCGATAGTCGGCGCCACGAGATTTTGAGCGGAGCGGGAGTTGGCGGACTAAGCAGTGCGCAAGCGCACTTTGACTTCGGCGCTCTTTCCTCGCCTCGCTCCCCTTGAAGTTCATCCGCCAGACATGCGCACATACACGACCCCGCTCTCTTTGCTCCCGGAAGTGATCGCTTAGTCCGCCGTGCGCACGCGCGCAGCGAGGTCGTCGCCGTCGCGGAGAATAAGGCGGTGCAGCGCGGCCTTGGGCGCGGGTGAGGAGCTGTGCGTGCGTCGGTGGCGGCGGCCGGCTGAGGGCCCCGGCGGGGTTGAGAGCGGGGGAGGCGGCGCGCTCCCGCGAGGCCCGCTGAGTCGTGGCGGGATCGTGGCGGCCGGGGTGGTTCGGGGTCTCGGAGAGCCTTTGGACGTCCCTGGTTGCCTCAGTTTCCCTCCTGGTAATCCAGGGCCCTGGCGGCGGCTGCGTCCGCCCACCCGAGCAGGCCCATTGTTGGGATTAAAAGATAACGGTGTTTCCACTCAGAAGCGGCTCGTCCTTGGGCCGGGCCGCCTCCCGGCCGTTCCCCGCGCTAGGTCCGCTTCTCCCTCGCCGATCGCCCCTAATCTTGCGGTGGTCTGAGGGGTCGCGCGCTCCATCCGTCCGTCCGTCCTCCTGTCCCCCGGCCACTGGCAGAACCGTTTTGTTTTGTTTTTCGAGATCAGGTTTTTCTGTTGCAACCCTGACTGTCCTGGAACTCAGAGATCCGCGCGCTCTGCCTCCTGAGTGCTGGGACTAAAGGCGTGCGCCACCACCGCCAGGCTTGGCAGAACCTTTTAAAGACCTTGTGAAGTGTTTGTGTGGAGCTGGCCGTTGTGCGTGTGGGCAGGGTACCCACTGCGTCCAGAAGAGAGTGTCAGGTCCCCCAGGAGCTGGGGTTGGGTGGTCGTGAGCCGGCCAGTGTGGGTGCTAGGAACTGAACTCGTGTCTTCTGCAAGAGTGGCAAGTGCTATTAACCCCTGAGCCACCCGGCCCGCCTCCCAGCCCCCTCTTACCTTATTCGAGACTGGCTGCTGTGCAGCCGGGGCTGGCCACTAAGTCCGTCGTCTTCCTACCTTGGCCTCCCAAGACAGCCGCTGAGACGGAAGGTGTGCACTGCCATGCGCAGCAGCTGGATGTGTTTCCTGAGGTTGAAAACTGTTCACGGGCTGAGGAGGTAGCACAGCCGTGAGATTTTTGCAAGACTCCGTATTCCATCCCCAAAACCAAGGAGTGTGTCCCCCCAGGCTGGTCTGGTCCTTTAATTCCAGCACTCTGGAGGCAGAGGCAGGCAGATCTCTGAGTTTGGAGCTGGCCTGGTCTATGTATAGAATTCTAGGACAGCTAGGGCTCCACAGAGAGACCTTGTCCCGATAATCATCATTATCATAAATTACAACAGGCAGAGGTGGCTCAGACCTTCAATTGCTGCACTTAGGAGGATCAGGAGTTCAAAAGCAGACCCCCATATGTAGGGGATTCAAGGCTAGCCTAGGCTACATGAGACCCTGCCTGTCCCCCTCACCCTTGCAGCACCAAGAAACAGGGATATAATGACACATCCCTGTAATCCCATGCTTAAGGGCACTGGGAGGTAAAAGCCAGTCCCAGCTACATACTGAGTTTGTGGCCAGCCTATGCTACATGAGACTCGAAGGAGTGATTCTAGGGTCTCAGGCTGCCTTGGTGGACACTGGCTGTTTCAGTCACTAGTGTGTGGGCTGTCTCTGTGCCCTGTCCACATTGGCCCCCAGGCTTGGGTAGAGTCCAGTCTGGGACATACGTGACAAGGGACCGCCTCTGCCTACCTCGTGAGTGCCTGGCTGCCCATGATCCTGGCAGCGTTGGCAGCGTTCTGAGTCTCAGCCTTTCTTCTCCCCCAGGTTCCTCCCTGTCCTCTAGAGCACCCAGGCCTGCACCATGGACTTTCAGCACCGACCTGGAGGCAAGACTGGGAGTGGGGGCGTGGCCTCCTCCTCCGAGAGCAACCGGGACCGAAGGGAGCGTCTGCGGCAGCTGGCCCTAGAAACCATCGACATCAACAAGGTGGGGGGCTGCCTACAGTGGGGGTGTGTAGGGGGCAGTGCCCCTACAGTCACAGAGCCCTGACCACACCTCAGTCCTGGCTCACAGTGCCAGGCTTTGCGGTGTAACGATGCGTGTATTCTCTCCCAGGACCCATATTTTATGAAGAACCACCTGGGGTCCTATGAATGCAAACTCTGCCTGACTCTGCACAACAATGAGGTGCGTGCTTCTCCCTGACCCTCTGCCCCCAACTGCCCAGCTGTCTTGTGGCTCTTTTACACTGATGAGGTGATGCTGGGGTCCGTGGCCCTGCCCCCTAGAGCCCACACAGCTCACTCGGTGTTGCCTGGTGTGGGTGGATTTTTTGTTTTTTCTTCTCAGCACTGGGGCTTTACCCCGGGCGCACACTGTGCTGGGCAGGCAGCCACAGAGCTCACCTGCATCCCCAGTGTGGCCCTAGCTAGCCTCGAACTCCTGCCTCTGCCTCCTAGCTGTCCCTTTGGCCCTGCACTGTAGGTCGCCTGGACACCAGCTGCCCCTTTACCCTTTCTCTTTTCCTGTCCTTGATGTCGGACAGGAGCCAGCACATTTGATCTATGAATGTCCCCACAAATAGTAACGGCTGCCCACCAGCAGCAGGGCTGCTTCTGCATTTGAGGGACCTGGGAGGGGGCGTGGCTGGGGTCCATTAGTCTGCTCCTCATCCATCGCACTGGATGACCAGAATCAGCAGAGAATGGACGAGCATGACCTTGCTGACAGTGGGGTCAGGTTGGAACACTGGGCAAGGTGCTGAGCAGTGTCCTGCGTCTCTGGGGAGCCCCAGGCATCTGCCAGGTCCCTGTGGTGGGGTCAGGTGAAGACCTTTAGTGTGTATGCTGGTCCTGACCCCAGAGAATTTCTAGGGAGTGATGGTAGCACGGCGAGTCACTGTCTCCAGCCATGGTGTGTCCCCTCAGGCTCCCATGCTCCCCTGTACCCCAAGCTCCGGCCTGGCTGACCTCAGGGCTGGGCTGTTGGAGCTGCCCGCTGGGTGCCCGCCATGCCCTCCCCACCTCTGCTGACCTGTCTCCTTTCTCTGCAGGGGAGCTACTTGGCCCACACCCAGGGGAAGAAGCATCAGACTAACCTGTGAGCCCCTGGGATTACAGCACTGCCACCCTGGAGGGGAGCCCTCACCTGGGGTGGGGGATGGGGAGGGCAGGACAAGGCCCTCTGTGTCTAGACACGCCTGACTGGCTGCAGCGAGGACACTGGGAGTGACAGGGTGTTCACTTGCGCTGTCCTGGCTTCTCGGGGTCCTCCAGGGCTCAGCTGCTCCAAGGGCAGGGGGGCTCTGGCACCTGGATACGTGGCCTTGGTAGCTGGGCGGGGGGCCACAGCGCCGGTGTCTGTTTGCAGGGCCCGGCGAGCTGCCAAGGAGGCTAAGGAAGCCCCTGCCCAGCCAGCGCCAGAGAAGGTCAAGGTGGAGGTGAAGAAGTTTGTGAAGATTGGCCGCCCAGGCTACAAAGGTGTGTTTGTGGATGCGTGGCGGCCTGCCCACGGGCAGGGGTTGCGGCATGAATGAGCCCTTCGGGCCCTGGCACAGGATATACCTCTGTCTCTGTCCTCACAGCAGCTCCCCACACCCCCGTGTCTTGTCGGGAGCCCACAGGTGGCTGATAAGAGCACCCCCAGCCCACCCCCACACCCCTGCTGGTAGCTTCCAGCAGGGTGGGGGAGATTGTCTGCAGTCACTGATCCCAGAGCCCTTAGCAGAAACCAGGTGCCGGGGCGGCTGTGAGTCAGCCCTGCAGATGGCTGCCCACGCTGCGCAGAGCCTCCCTTGGTGTCCTACCTATGAACAACACTGTTGGGTTGCCCGCACTCTGGTCCTAGCCACGTGGCCCTGGGCTAGGGGGGGCCCACCTTTGTTGAGGGCCCTGGTCTGGGCTGCACCCACACCACGGTCCCTGTGTGTTGCAGTGACCAAGCAGAGGGACACGGAGATGGGCCAGCAGAGCCTGCTGTTCCAGGTGAGGTGGGGCCAGTCGGGTGGGCTGGGCATCCGGGCGCTGGTACCAAGGCTGCTGTGCCCACCCCACAGATTGATTACCCCGAGATTGCCGAGGGCATCATGCCTCGCCACCGCTTCATGTCGGCCTACGAGCAGAGAATCGAGCCCCCGGACCGCCGCTGGCAGTACCTGCTTATGGCTGCCGAGCCCTATGAGACCATCGCCTTCAAGGTGGGACCCGCAGGGCAGGAGAGCAGCTGTTCTCAGCCCTGTCTGCCGGCGCCGGCCCCCACCCTGGGGTGCTACAGCCTCTGCTTCCGTCCCCCAGGTGCCTAGCCGAGAGATTGACAAGGCGGAGGGCAAGTTCTGGACCCACTGGAACCGCGAAACCAAGCAGGTGAGGTGCCGCACGCAGGCCTTGTATGGGGCCCATCCCCCACCCTAACCTAGCACTGACCCTGTCCTTCCCTGCAGTTCTTTCTTCAGTTCCACTTCAAGATGGAGAAGCCCCCGGCCCCGCCCAGCCTCCCAGCAGGACCCCCGGGTGTCAAGCGGCCGCCACCCCCACTCATGAATGGCCTGCCTCCTCGCCCCCCGCTGCCTGATGCCTTGCCCCCACCTCCACCGGGTGGCCTGCCTCTGCCTCCTATGCCCCCCACCGGGCCTGCTCCCTCTGGGCCCCCTGGACCTCCCCAAATGCCCCCACCAGCTCCTGGGGTCCATCCCCCAGTCCCAGTAGTCCACCCACCCACATCTGGAGTCCACCCCCCAGCTCCTGGGGTGCACCCCCCAGCCCCAGTGGTACACCCACCGACATCTGGGGTCCATCCCCCAGCACCAGGGGTCCACCCCCCAGCCCCCGGGGTCCATCCCCCAGCCCCTGGGGTCCACCCGCCAGCCCCTGGAGTGCACCCTCCAGCACCAGGTGTGCACCCACCAGCCCCTGGAGTGCACCCTCCAGCACCAGGAGTCCACCCTCCTCCATCAGCTGGGGTTCATCCTCAGGCTCCAGGAGTGCATCCACCTGCTCCTGCAGTCCACCCTCAGGCCCCTGGGGTGCACCCTCCAGCCCCTGGGATCCACCCTCAGGCACCAGGGGTACACCCCCAGCCTCCCCCTGGGGTTCACCCTGCTGCCCCTGGGGTACACCCTCAGCCTCCGGGGGTTCACCCCTCAAATCCTGGGGTGCACCCAGCTCCTGTGCCCCCCATGCTGAGGCCCCCACTGCCCTCAGAGGGCCCTGGGAACATGCCTCCCCCTCCCCCAGGCAACTGAGTAGTCACCCTGGCCGCCCCTGCTGTCAGTGCGAGGCCTTTTCCCATGGCCAGTCCTTGGAAGGTTTTCTGTTTTGTCCTCTCCTGAGCCCATTAAACAGACTCCCCCGTGTCTCCACGTCTGTAGTGTGTGTTCTTGGTGTGGGGACGGGCAGGGACTGCTTGCCTTCACTGAAGGCATGGTGACCCTGGGCCTCTGGCTTCTCCAGGTGGGCGCCCAGGCTAATGGGACCTGCCCAAGGACAGCTGTGGCCTCTGCAGTTGTGGGCCTGGCTCTGTCTGAGGACAGAAAGCCCTTTGAGAGGGCTGCCTCCCACCTGCTGGGCTTGCAGGGTGCCAGGCCCTGTCCCTCAAGGTCGCCTCTGGAGTTGATAGGGGTGTCCCTCCCAAGCACTCCGGCTCGGCCATGTACATAAACAGGGCCACCCAGCCTTGGTAGCATCTCGAACACCACCATGCAGCAGCCACCCCTGTCTCTGCTGGCGCTCCTGCTGGTGACCATGGGGGCTGTGTCATGGGCTGAGACCCTTGAAGAGCTGGCCACCAGCAGCAGGGGCCTTGTCTTCCTTGAAGATGGGATCTGGCCTCCCAGCAGTCCCCCAGAGCCCTTGTGCCTGGTGACACTGAGAGGAATGGAGAATGCGAGCAGAGCCCCCTTGAGGGTGGTGGGGGGCCTGGACAGCTATGAGCACACCTTCCTGGAGGCTGTACAGGAGTCTCACTGGGGACCCCAGGACCTGGCTGCCTTTGGAGTCTGCAGTCCTGACTCCCGGGCCATCCTGCCAGCCCTGCAGCGCCTTGGGGCCTGGCTGAGGGAGACTGGGGGGCAGCACCTGCTGGTCCTGCATCTGGCTGAAGGTATGAGGGACCCTGTCTCAGCACCCTTGGGCCTAATACTGCTGAGGCTCCTCCCAAGCTCTTGGCGGAGGCTGTGGAGTCCCCTCGCTTGGCTGCCAGGCAGAGCCTTGCAGGCCTGTGTGGGGAGCCACAGTGGGCAGGGTGGCAGGGCACTCCCAGTGTCATTCCTTCCCAGACAGGCAACAGAGGCCACTGCCGCTTCAGGCAGGGTGCTCCCAGACCTGCACAACCCCAGGAGATCCCTGATTAGATTCCAGCTGAGGGACTCCATGTAGGACAGGAATTGAGGGGTAGAAGCCGATGGCCTCAGCTTGTTACCAATATTTGGTCTGCAGTGACGTGGGAGCCCAAGCTCCTGCTGAAGTTCCAAGAGCCTCCACTTGACGAATCCAGCCGCTGGGAGCAGGCGCTGCTGGTGCTGTACCCTGGACCGGGCCGCCAGGTCACAGTCGCCGGGGCGGGACTGCAGGGCACACAGGTACCTGAGAGTGACCCTGGGCAGCTCCAGTGGCCCACTGGTATGGGGGTGTGTATAAAGGTCTGCCTAATGGAAGGGTTTCTGGGGTCAACTCCATTGTGGAAGTGGGGGGGCGCTATAGCCCGGCATCTCTGCCACTCCAGCTGAGTCCACACATCCACAGAACCTCTGCCCTACTCCGGACACTCGCTATTTGGTGCTGGCTGTGGACTTCCCAGCAGGGGCCTGGAGCGGCCCAGGCCTCGCCCTAACACTTGAGCCACACAGAGAAGGTAGACCCAGGCGGAGGGGAGGGGACAGTGTGGAGAGAGGCTGTCCTTAGCCCCAGCCCTAAGCCAGCCGCGTGCCCACCCTCCGCAGGAGCCACCCTGAGCATCGCCGAACTTCAGGCCTTTCTGTTCGGCTTTGACTCCCTTTGTTTCACGCGCATGACTCCCACCCTGCTGCTGCTGCCACCTGCCGGGCCATCGCCGCAGCCTGCGCATGGCCAGCTGGACATCGTGCCCTTCCCGCCGTCCAGGTGCGCACAGGGCTGGAGCAGGAACCGGGAAAATGGGGAGGTAGAGGCACGCGCCCCAGCCTCCTGTGCTCACAGCTGGCCTGCTGCGTTCTATTCCAGGTTGTCCCTGGAGTCCGAGGACCTGCCACACAGCGCTGACCCCTTCCTAGAGACCCTCACTCGCTTGGTGCGTGCCCTGCGGGGACCCCCGACTCGGGCATCGCACGCACGCCTGGCCCTGGACCCTGGCGCGCTGGCCAGCTTCCCACAGGGCCTGGTCAACCTGTCGGACCCGGCGTCGCTGGAACGCCTGCTAGACGGGGAGGAACCCTTGCTGCTGCTGCTGTCCCCTGCCGCGGCCACAGCGGGGGACCCAACGCCGCCGCACCCCACCTCCGCTCCCTGGGCAGCGGGCCTGGCACGCAGGGTGGCGGTGGAGCTGCAGGCGGCGGCCTCGGAGCTGCGGGGCCTCCCGGGGCTGCCGCCCGCCGCGCCCCCGCTGCTGGCCCGCCTGCTGGCGCTGTGTCCCAACGACTCGCGCAGCCCCGGGGACCCGCTGCGCGCGCTGCTGCTGCTGAAGGCGCTGCAGGGCCTGCGCGCCGAGTGGCGCGGGCGCGAGGGCCGCGGGAGGGCTGGGCGCAGTGCGGGGTCCGCGTCGGCGACGGACGGGGGACCGTGCGCGCTGCGCGAGCTGAGCGTGGACCTGCGTGCAGAGCGCTCCGTGCTCATCCCCGAGACCTACCAGGCCAACAACTGCCAGGGCGCCTGCGCGTGGCCGCAGTCCGACCGCAACCCGCGCTACGGGAACCACGTGGTGCTCCTGCTGAAGATGCAAGCCCGCGGGGCCGCCCTGGGGCGCCTGCCCTGCTGCGTGCCCACGGCCTACGCGGGGAAGCTGCTCATCAGCCTGTCCGAGGAGCGCATCAGCGCGCACCACGTGCCCAACATGGTGGCCACCGAGTGCGGCTGCCGCTGACTCCCACTATGCCCCAGCCTGCGCCCAATAAAGATCAGCAAGCACTCAGCTGGGGTGTCTGTGTGTGGAACCTCCTGTCATCTACCTCCTCCGGTGCAGGGCCTGATGCCACCCCCTCCCGTGGGGAAGTGTCTCCCCCATCCCCCGATCCCCGTCAGTTTTTCTTTTGGTGGGAACGGGTCTATTTGCTCAGGCTGTCCTGGAACTCACTCTGTAGACAAGGCTAACCTCGAACTCACTCTGTAGACAAGGCTGACCTCGAACTCACAGAGATCCGTCTGCCTCTGCCTCCCAAGTGCTGGGATTAAACTCCTGCATCCTGTCAGTTTTCAAATCAGTTAAAATTTTTATGTGTTGGAGTGGGAGGGGTGTCTTACCGGAAGGAACTTGAGGCAGGAGAATTGCTTTGAGTCCACTCTGAACTACAAAGCAAAACCCTGTTTCAAGATCCACAAAACGGAGCTGGTTCTCCATTCTATGGCTCAGCATTAAAAGACCGACCGTTGCACACCCCAACACACACACACTTAAATCTTTAAAACAAAATGCCAGGTGTGGTGACACCTGTCAGTCCCAGCGCTCTGGAGGTGGAGGCAGGAGGGTCAGGAGTTGAAGCCAGGCCTGGTTGCACGTGCTTATGCAGTCGCTCAGGGCATAGATGGAGGTCAGAGGACAACTGAAACAGTCCTCCACGGTGTGGATCCCAGGCTCGAACTCGGGTGCTCTCGCTTGGCGGCAAGCGCCTTTACCCACTTCGCCATCTCGCGGACCCCATCCCCATTTCTTCGACCCTCGGGGCGCAGGCACAAAGGAACAGGCGATGTGGCTGTCGCGGCACGAGCTTTATTTGCTGGTGCTGCAGGGGAGAGGGGACGCGGGACTCACGCAGGAGGGTCAGTCACGCCCTTTTCCCCCACGGAGCTTCTGTCTCGGCCGGTGGTCGCCGTCGTGGCGCCGCGGGGGAGCCCAGGCCTGCCGCTTCTCCTGCCCCGGCTCCCCGGAGTCCCGCGGCCGACGGCCTCCTTCGCGCGCCTCCCAGCGTCGGGGCAGCGACTGGCGGGGCTCCCTGCTGGCCCGCGGCCTCTCCTCCCCCCTCCGCTTCTCCTTCTTCAGCCTCTCCCCTTTCCTCGGCTTCTCCTTCCGCGGCCTCTCCTGGGACTCTCGGTCCCCAAGGGGTGCGCGCTCCTCCCCAGAGTCCGGGGTGGGCCCCCCAGGCTCCCCCGGGGCTTCCGCAGCCTCCGGGCTCCGGGGAAGCTCAGGCTCGTCCTGCGTCTGCGCCTGGCGCACTGGGGGCCCGGATGGGGGCGCCGAGACCGGGGGCTGAGGCTGCGGAAAGACAAGACCGGGTCCTGGGGTGCGTACCCACCTCCACGGCCCGGCCTCCTCCCTGGTGAGATCCGCCCCGTCGGGTGACGTCACTGGAAGGAAGGCTTACAGTGGGCGGCGCCGGCTTCTTAGGGGAGGAGCTGGGCGGAACCCACTGCTGAGGGGCGGCCGGGGCCTCCCCAGCCACTGCGTCTGCCAGGCGGGTGGGAAAGTCTGTCAGTCTGGGCTGGGGACGAAGAGCACGCTCGCGTTCCTCCCCGTCATCCCACTCCCGGGATGGAGCTGCATCTGCTCCAGCTGGGATACCCCAACTCTCCCTGCAGAGCACCCCCCCCGGAGTGGCCATTCTCTCCCTACAGACACCCCCCCGGGAGTGGCCATTCTCTCCCTGCAGACACCCCCCCGGGAGTGGCCATTCTCTCCCTGCAGACCCCCCCCCTGGAGTGGCCATTCTCTCCCTGCAGACCACCCCCTGGAGTGGCCATTCTCTCCCTACAGACCCCCCCCCGGGAGTGGCCATTCTCTCCCTGCAGACCACCCCCTGGAGTGGCCATTCTCTCCCTGCAGACCCCCCCACCCCCAGAGTGAATGAACTATGAATGAGAAATAAGCCCAGAACACCCCAAAGGCAGGCCTGGTTGTCAAAAGGTAGACACCATAATCCTAGTTGTGCACATGGGGCGCCCACGTTGGGGGACAGGCTACCCCGGGACGTGGGGGAGACGGCTTGAGCTCAAGGTCTGTAGCCTGTGCTAGGCTGAGGGGTGCACCCCTCCCCTTCGGAGAGGACTCGCACTGTCCCCACCCCCCGCGCAGGCCTCACCCCGACACAGCTGGAGCGCAGAGCCCAGCAGGGCCAGCAGGGAGGCCAGCGCCAGGCACTTGTTGAGGGTCAGGTCCCCCCAGGGCAGGTCCTGGCTGGGCGGCGGCGGCGGCGGCGGCGGCTTCGGGGGTGGAGCGGGCTGCGACTTCCTGCGCGCAGGGGCGCTCCGGGGGCCTGCAGGGCCAGCGTGGGTCGTGCTCGGTCGTCTGTGGACCCTCCCCCGCCCCGGGGTGCAGCTGTTCGGTGCAGGCCTTTCTCCCCCCCCCCCCCCCCCCCCCCGCTCCTGCGGAGCAAACCCACTTGTTCCAGCTTTAGGCGTCTCCGGTCCGGTTCCTGAGCCCTCCGCCTTCGGTTTGACGTCTGCAGCTGTCACGGGGTCCTGGAGGACCTGTGGGGCGCAGATGTTCCACGCGGTGTTTCAGTCTGGGCTGTGGAGCATTACCTCCCCGCTAGCGAGTTGTAGTGACTCCTGTAATCCCACCACTCGGGAGGCTGAGGCAGGAGGATTGCCTGGAGTTGGATGCCAGCCTGAGCTGCATAGTGAGAGTTTGTGTCTAAAAATCAGCAAGAAGGAGACCAACCAGCCTGCTCAGTGAGTGATGGCGCTGCCTCCAAACGGACGGCCAGGGTGGGACCCCCAGACCGCCTGGGGAAGGAGAAAACCAACACCGGGAAGTTGGCCTGTTCTCACACACACACACACACACACACACACACACACACACACACACACACACGTGTGCTGGGTGGTGGTGGACACGCCTTTAATCCCAGCACTTGAGAGGCAGAGGCAGAGGCAGAGGCAGGCGGATCTCTGTGAGTTCGAGGCCAGCCTGGTCTACAGAGTGAGTTCCAGGACAGCCAGAGTTACAGACTACAGAGAAACCCTGTCTTGAAATATGAACACATTAGCACATTAGAGGCTGGAGAGATGGCTCAGTGGTTAGAGCACCGGCGGCTCCTGCAGAGGACCGGGTTTGGGTTCTCAGCACCCACAGACTGGCTCACAACCACCTGTGACTCCAGCTCCATAGGATCTGACGCCCCCTCTGGCTTCTGCCGGCATGAGGCCCACATGTGTGCGGACAAAATACATAAAATGATAAAGTTTAGATAAAAAATACCCATAGACATAAAATAAAATTGAAGGAAAACATCTTTTTGGTTCTTCGACAGGATTTCTCTATGTATAGCTCTGGCTGTCCTGGAACTCACACAGATTCTCCTGCCTCTGCCTCCCAAGTGCTGGGATTAAAGTGTGAGCCAGCACCACACAGCTGAAAGAGAACAAGTTTCAAAGGGGGCTGGAGTTGTAGCTCTCCCAGAGCACAGGAAGCGATGGCTGTGCATTGGGCCTCCCAGCCCCGGGAGGGGGAGGCGGGAGGATCCTTTGAGGTTTGCTTGAGGTTTAAGTTTGAGGACAGTGTAGGTCACATGAGACCCTAAGTCAAAAAAGAAAACGGAAAAGAGGAGAAAGAGAGAACGCGGCTGAGGGGGAAGAAGAGTCGGACAGAGGAAATCTTTCCTTCGGTCAACCCTTCCCTTTTGCCAGCCACTCACGTGCATCCAGCTACTGGAGTCGGCCCGCCTGGATGTCCCTGTTGGTGGGACAGAGGAAGAATCAAAACAGTAGGCTAACTCACCACCGCTGACCAGTCCCATACCGTCCTCCGCCCCCACGTTGCCAGGACATGAGTGACCACAACCCCCGTTACACGGCAGATGACAAGGGCACAGAGACACTTTTGCGTGTCTCCCAGCGGACTCCAGCCTGTGTTACACCTGTGTAACCAGCCCCCGGACGGAGCAGGCCGAGACTGGAGGGAGCACCAGGCTCGCCCATCAGTACCTCGCGCCTTGCTGTCGGACCGCCGGCCGGAGCGTGGCTCCTCCAGTAAGGGAAGGTCATCGCTGGGGAGGCAGCTGCCCAGGCCCCTGTCCAGGTCCTCCAAGCCTCTGCTTGTCATGGAGACTGGAAGATGGGCAGGGGGACAGGATGAGGTCTTACTGAATCTCTCTGTGTGTCTTCACCGGGGAAATTCTCACTCTTACATGCCCTCTGCACCACCCTGGGCCCTGGGACCCCTTCCCCACAGCCCAGCTGCTGGGGGATCCAAGGATCCATCAGTGCAGCGTGGACAAAGCCTACGCTCAGAGAGGCCCGGAGCCATCCCAGATCACACAGTGTGGGTCAGAGGACCCACACTGGAACCCTGCTCCCCGGGCCAGCTCATGTTCTCTGAGACCATAGACTATTTTTATCCGGTGTCTAAAGCCAGCAGGATGGGTCATTCTGGCAGCCTAGCCCTCCCCAGGCCTCCTGGCACCCCACCCCAGGCCCAGGACTCTGGGGGACGAAGCCCCAGCAGCCCAGCCCAGCCTGACCCTCACTGACAGCTGAAGGGTTGGACGAGGGTCCTGAGGATTTTCCAGTCACAACACTCGGCCGTTTGTCCCCGTCTCCATAGGGCACATGGAGAAACTGGAGGCACCGGCTGTGCCGAACTGGAAGCCAGACCCAAGCCTAGCTTATCAGGGAGAAGAGGGCACCTCCATGGCCTCCGGCTGCCTCTAGTAATGTGTCCCTATGCCCAGACAGAAACACTTTTAAAAACTCGGGCCCGCCCTGGGCCGGTGAGATGGCCTAGCAGGTGAAGGAGCTTGCGGCCAAGCCTGATGGGCTGAGTTCAACCCTTCAGTCCCCTTTACCCACAACCCACCGCTGGAAGGAGAGACCTGACTCCCAGGTGGTCTTGTGACTACCACGAGTGCACCTTAGCGCATACCTTAGCACCAGTGCCTGCACGTACACTCACAAAAACTAAACATTTTAAAACGTTTTAAACGTAATTAAAATAAAACCATGGCGAGTTTTCCCCCGGGGTGGGGGGGTCCAAACAAGGCAGAGGCAGGGAGTTTGGCCCCTACCTGTGTGTGTGTGTGCACGCGTGCGTGTGTGTGTGTGTGTGTGTGTGTGTGTGTGTGTGTGTGTGTTGGGGACCCTTAAGGATGTCAGAGATTCCCTTACCAAGCTCTAGGGACCCACACCTCTGTCCAGGTTTCCCACAGCCCCTCTTACCCTACAGCCTCCGAGCTGGGCCTGACAAACAGGACAGCGTATAGAAGGGTAGCCTGTGATGGACAGCAGCAGGTGGCCAGCGACAGCTGGGGAGGACCAATTGGAGAGAGCCAGGGAGCCAGGAGGAGGGGCTTCCATGGAGTCACCAGCAGAGTGGCCACCGCCCCAACAGAGAGCTGGCTGAGGGGCGACACACCCCTACCTCAGTACACAGCCGCCTCCAGCAATGATCCCGGGGACCAGGCTTGCAGCTCTGGTGGCAGAAGGCCCCAGCCCAGGCCTCGGCATCTGTTGATCCATAGCTTGTCTATGAAGTTCTGCCCTGTGGCGGGCTCATGCTCATCCCTGGCTTGCATTCTTGGGTGACTCAGAGCTGCTTGCCAGTGGCTCAGGGTTTTCTTTCAGACTACTTAGTTTGAGTTATTTATTTTTGTGGTAAGGTAAATTGGATTCACAGACCCCCACCCCTCACTGGGGGATTCTAGGCAGAGGCTCCACCCCTGACCACGCTCCCACCCCTCACTGGGGGACTCTATAGGCAGAGGCTCCACCTCTGACCACGCCCCCAGCCATTCACTGGGGGATTTTAGGTAGATATTTTGGACACAGCAGCACAAAAGTGTCATAGCTAATACAGGAGGAAATGAGGAACTGGGGTCAGGGAGGGCTCCCTGGAAGTGGAGTCATCCCACATTGACCAGTAAACAAGGCTTTCATGGGAAATCCAGAGCCTCAGTTTCCTCGAGTGCAAAGCGGGATTTCTTCCTCCCTGTGTTGTTGTGGAAAATGCCTTGTAGCTGGGAAGCCAGACGCCTTGCAGCGGTGCAGGCCTTGCTTCCTACCTAGTCACACCCTTGTGCTAGCCTTGAGATCTCCACAGATAGAACTACCTGTTACAGGTGAAGGTGACCAGTCAGGAGCAGATCCTGAGCAGATCCGGAGCAAAGACTCTGATCACCCCCAGCCTAGTACCATTGTGTTGTAATGAAGGCCTGGAAGTATAGAGGGGGAGGGGGAGGGGAGGGGAGAAGATTTAAAGGGCGAAGGAGAAGCAGACAGGGGAGAAATAAAGAATGAAGGAGGATTGGGGAAGAAAGATGAAGTCTCTCCCTAGCTGCCCGGGTATAGAATTCCCTGAGATTTGACATGGTTTGTGATTAATAAAGAGCATTGGAAAATTCAACGTTGGACTCTCATTAAGAGATCGAAAGATACTTTAACACTGTGTAGTGCTGAGGTAGAAATGGGCTCACCTGCATTCACTAACCCCCTCCCTTAGGACACCTCCCTCCACGGGAACACCTTGCCAAAATAGTGCTACCTGTTGGGGGTTTAAAACGGGAGCCTGTGATTTGCATGGTAACCTCTCAGCACTGAGAACTGACTGACGGCACATTTCATACATGACTTCATCATCTGCCCATGCAGTCGCTCAGTCAGCAAACAGCCCCGGCCAATCCTGCCACGGGGTCACCGTTACTGTTAGCAACAGCACAGCTGTTACTTTCTTTTTACCCTTATGTATTTGGTTCCGGTTCCTGTGCCTAGGCTCCCGTTCCTCAGAGCTTGTGTGGAGGCCAGAGGGTGGCTTGTGGGATCCGGTCCCCTGGTTCTAGCCTTCAACCTTGAGCGTTCTGGGAACGGAGCTCAGGTCATCAGGCTCACTGGGTAAAGGCGCTTGCCTGCGATCAGGCTGGACTCGAACTTGCAGCTTTTGCCCCTCAAGTTGGATAACAGGCAGGCGACACACAGCTAGCCTTTGTTTTGGTTTGAGACAGGGTGTAACGTAGCCCAGGCTGGCCTGGAACTCCCTGTGTAGCCGAGGATGGCCTTGAAAGACCAGGCCTGGGCCACCACACCCAGCTCTGGGGCTTCAGGTTTCCAGCGTATGTCTGTTACCCACGGCCATGCCAGCACTTAATATGTTCTTTATCTTCAATATTATTTGAAAAGTATTTATTCTACTGTGTGTGTGTGTGTGTGTGTTTACAGATGCTGACGAAGCCATTGGATCTCCTGGAGCTGGAGTTACAGGTGGTTTGTAAGCCACCACATGGGTGCTGGGAAACAGACTCAGGTCCTCGGAAAGACTTACGACCTGGGGCTGGCAGGATGGTTCACTGGGGAATGGGGCTTGTGGCCAAGCCTGCTGATCTGCATCTGAGCCTCAGGACTGGTATGGCGGAAGCAGAGAACAGACTGTAGCATGCCGCTGACCTCCACTGTTGCCTGTGGGAGGTACATGCTGCCCCCAAGATGGAAATAAACAAATGAATGTGGCTGGGATTCAGATGGAATTCTGGTCCAGCACGCAGGAAGCAGGTTCTATCCTCAGCACTGCATAAGCTCAGCCAAGGGGCCCTGGGTGATGTGGTGTGCAGCCGGGAGGCAGGAGGCAAGCAGATCTCTGTGAATTCGAGGCCAGCCTGGTAAAAAACAACCAAACAAATATCATAAAACTAACCAGAAAAACAGGAAAACTGAAAATGGTTGAATTCACAGGGGTTGAGTTTAGTGAGGCAGGGGACAGTTCAGTTCAGATGCAGAGTGAATAACCAGCAGCCACTGATCCACACCCCCCCTCCCGGGCCATGGGGACCCCCAATCTTTCTTTTTCCTTTTTTCATTTTTTTTTTGTTCCAGTATACAAACTGAAGAAAAAAAAAAAGCAAAATAAACCAGATGTGGTGGCGCACGCCTTTAATCCCAGCACTCGGGGCAGAGGCAGGCGGAAAAAAACAAAAAAAACAAAACCTAAAAAAAAAACAAAAATAAAAAATAGGAAGTAGCACCAAGTGGAAAACACCTTTCCACCCTGAGATCTGCCGGACTACTCTGGGTCCTACAGACTCGTCTCGGGTTCGAGAGGCCCAGCCTGTCCCTGGCTTTATCACCCAGCAGCCGCAGGGCTGGGCGGGGACTGTGCCCACGAGCCAGATCTGCTGGCGTGCTGAGGTGCCTGGCTCTCAGTCTGCCCCACTTTAACGGCTGAGCCGTCTGTCCAGCCTTCTTTCTGCCCTTTAAAATTGGCTATCTATCGATTTTCCTTCATTTGAAGTCTGGAACTCACTCGGTAGACCATATTGGCACCGAACTCACGGAGCTCCGCCCGGCTCTGCCTTCCGAGTGCTGGGACTGAAGACGTGGGCCGCCATGCTCTTTTTTATTTATTTATTTATTGGTTATTTTCAGACAAGAGCCTCACACTGCAGCCTAGTCGGGACCTAACTTACAATAATCCTCCTGTCTCAGCTCCCAAGTATTGGGATGAGAGGTGTACGCTGTCATACTTGGTTAATCTTATGTTTACTTCAGTTTGCTTTTAAATTTATTAAATTTTATATTATGTGCACTGGCGTAAGGGTGTCGGAACCCCCGGAACTGGAGTTACGGGCAGTTGTGAGCCGCCCGGGTCCTCTGGAAGGGCAGCTCCTGCTCTTAACCACAGAGCCATCTCTCTAGCCCCTTACTTAAAATTTTTTAAATACCATTTTAACTGTGTGTGTGTGTGTGTGCTTTACTGTTCGTGTCCCCGGGAGGGAGGGGGCCTCAGCACTCGCGCAGAGTCAAAGGACAGCTTTGGAAGTCAGCTTTCTTCCTCTACCAAGCGGGTCCCAGGTCATCAGCTTTGGCAGGAATCCTCTAGGCTCCTGACCTTTGCCCTTTCAACCCTGAGTCCTGCCTGCGGACACACGGACACAGTGACCAGCTCCGCAGATCTTCACACTGGACACTACGAAGGGTCCCTCTGTACCTCGGCCTGGTGGGTCCTGGTGTTGGTCCCAATCCTGGGAAAGCAGAGGCAAAGGTTTCAAGCCAGCCTGGGCTCTGGAGATACGCCCTATGTCAGAACGCAAAATGCGGGCTAGAAAGACGGCTCAGTGGGTAAAGTGGGTTAGAAACAAAAACCAAAACAGAAACAGAAACAGAAACAAAACCAAAACCAAGTCTGCTGACCTGAGTTCAATCCCCAGGACCCGCCTGGTAAAAGAACTGAATCTGCTCAACCAAGCTTTCCTGTAACCTCTGCAAAGGTGCTACGGCACAGATGACCCCTTCCCAAAATACACTCATGCAATAATTGAAGAGGTAAAACAAAACTGTTTGCCTTAGGTGCAAAGGCAAAACTTCTAGAGACCCAAAGATAAGCCATGAGGATCAGGGGTGGAGCCCGCCTAGAACTCTCCGCTGAGGGGCTGGGGGCGTGGTCAGGGTGGAGCTCCTCCCTAGGTTCCATCCTCAGCACTACAAAAGAGTAAAACCACCCCTGTGTCCATCTTGGGTGATAACACACAAATTCCCTGTGGCAGGAAAGTCAGGTCACTACAGCTTTCCCCATTTTGCAGAGTGCTTACAAGCTCAGACACTGTGATTACGAAAAACAAATCCTGGAGGAGAAACCAACCCGATTTCCGGTAAATGCTTCCTCCTTTCTTGACTTTCTATTGCTAATTTTAGCAGAGGCTCCAGCCCCCAACGCCAACACGCAAACCTTCAACTAACAGATGAGATCCTCATTTTGGTTTTTTATTTTATTACATTTTATGTCTCTGTTGTGTGTGCGCATACGCGGAGGTCAGAGGACAGCAGTCAAGACTCAATTCTCTCCTTCCACATTATGGGTCCCTAAGATCAAGCTCATGTTGCCACCCTTGCCTGAAAGCACCTTTCCCCACCTCGCCACCCCCCACACCCCCACCGCCACTGTTGTGAGCAGAGTCTACCATAACATACCTAAGATTGTCTGTAGCTGGCTTCAATCTATCACCAACCTTCAGAGGTCAGGAGAACGTTGGATCCTCTGGAACTGGAGACACAGGCGGTTGTGAGCCATCTTGGGGGTGCTGGGAATAGAACCAGGGTCCTCTGCAAGAGCAGCCAATGCCCTAAGCACTGAGCAGTCCTTCCAGCCTCTGACTGAAGGCCTGACTTCCAGTTTCCATCTGTGGAGTAGGTGACTCACTTTACATGCTCATGTGCCTCCGATACTCAATTTTAGAGTTGTGGACGGAACCAGGGCTCTCTGGTGTGCCCGGCTGGGCTCTACCCACTTTGCCACATTCTTTGTTTGTTTAGATACAGTCTCTGTATTCCTCGCTGGACTCAGACTCACCGTGTAGCAGAGAATGACCTTGGATCTCTTGTCTCCACTTGTCCCAAGTAGTGACAGAAGGGAACTACAAGGCAGTTTTTTTTCCTGCTTGGGAGTCTCCAGGCCTTGGAGATAGTAAATGGGAGGGTGGGGGTCAGGGTGGATCTATCCCTGACCACGCCCCCAGCCCCTCACTGGGAGAGTCTAGGTGGGGGTGGGGGTGGGGTGGCTCCATCACAGCACAGTTACCATCAGACTGGAGGTGTCACTCAGTGGTACACTTCCCTGGTGTGTGAGATACTGTGTTGAACGCCAGCACAGAACCAACTCAGAACCTTGTGAGGAAGTGCGGTCTGAAAGAAATATTTAAGATGTTTCACGTATGTGTGTATGTACCCGTGTAAGTTTATGTTCACCATGGATGCGGTGCCCTCAGGAGCCAGAAGGTCACAGGCTGTTGGTGCTGGGAACTGATCCTGGGTCCTGCAAGAGCAGTCAGTGATCTCAACTAGTCCGTGGTAACTATTTTGTTTGGTCAGCATGAAGAGAAGCCAACACACACCAATACAGACGGTTATTGAGCCAGCACTAGGAGGAGTATATTTGCTTGGCGAAAGCAAGGTTTGGCCTCCACCCAAATCCATCCCCCAGTTGAGTAGCCTAGAGTTCTTGTTTTGTTTCTCACATGCAAATTGTATCCCAAACTGAAACTGAGTTTAACCTGCAAGTGAAAGAGGGCTGCTTAAGTCAAACTGCTGTCCAAATAGGCAGTATTTGGTCAACTTTAGTCTCAAAAGACCTGGTATTATTGTTAGGACTTCCAACTTTACTCGTGTGTGTGTGTGTGTGTGTGTGTGTGTGTGTGTGTGAGAGAGATGCCTGGTGGGTAGGGGCGTACATCCCTGCGTGTCCCTCCCTCACTCCCCATTACCCAGGACCTCTCCCTGTCTACCCAGTGAGTCCCTGCGATTAGGACACTCACCCCACTGAGCCCCCCCCAAGTGTTTTAAAACTTTTATTATTATTTTTTGTGTTATTTTTTTTAAACATTTACGTATGAGTGTTTTGCCTGCATTCCTGTCTGTGCACCATGTGGGCACAGGTGGGAGAGGAGGGAGTCAGAGCTGGAACAACTGGTGGTTGAGAGCCACCACGTGGGTGCTGGGAATTGAATACAGATCCTCTGGAAGAGCAGAGGCCTCTAAGCCCAGAGTTCGCTCTGCACTCACTTGTTTTTATTACTTTTTAAGTATGCTATATATGTGTGTGACTGAGCGTGGGTGGGCGTGGGAGTGTGACTGTCCACGGAGGACAGAGGGGGCACCCCGTCGACAGCAGCATGGAGCACCTGGCATGGGTGCTGGGAGCTGAGCTTGCATGTCTGTCTGCAAGGGCAGTCTGTACTCTTAACCACCCAGCCGCCGCTAAAGTTCCTGAATTCTCTTTCTTTCTCTTTTTTTGGACAGGGTTTCTCTATTTAAGAGCCCTAGTCCACCAGTAACTTGCTCTGTAGACCAGGCTGGCCTTGATCCCTCTGTCTCTGCCTCCCGAGTGCTGGGACTAAAGGCCTGTGCCACCACTGCCTGGCTTATCTATTTATTTCAAGACTAGGGATTTTTCTGCTGTCCATCGTGACTTGGAACTCACAGCAATTCTCCTGCCTCAGTTTCTATGAATGCTGGGATAAGTGGTCTGCACCATTGCCACGGGGATTTTCCTGAATTCAGATTTGTTGTTTAGTTCTCATTGCAGTTTGCTGACCAAAAAAATAAAAATAAAAAATAAAGGAGGGAAAAAAACCTTCAAATTGGGCCTATGAAAAAATTTTTTCGCTTAAATTCAAACTTGACATGAAACACTTCACTAGATGGAACTATCTTAACGTCTGGTTTTTCTTTTAAATGGAAAGTTGTTTTTAAAACGAAAAGTCGCAATCTAGAACGTAATTCCCCATTATTACAAGGTCCTTAGAAGAATTTTGTCCCGTGGGGGATGGGCACCCAACAGGCTACCTAGCTCGGCCTCAGGTACCCTCGGCAGTTATGTCCTGCCAATCAACCTCTCTGGGGCGGGGCGTCCCGTGGGTGAAGGGACCACAATGGCGTCAGATGGAGAAGGTGACGGACGACACAACAGCAGGTTTAAGGCCTGGCGTGGCACTCTCGGACCCCGAGGCCTAGCGGTGGGGGCTGGGCTGGGCGGGGCTTGCGTCACCTACGGCCACTTCACTGAGGCCCCGCCCCCTTTACGCCATAAACGTTCGAGGGCGGGCTCGTCAAAGCTCCAACCAATCCTCAAAGGGCCAAGTCCGTCCGTTTTTCAACCTTGACCAATCAGAGTCTCTTAGGGGCGGGACGCGTCAGCTTTTTTCTGTCTTTCCTCTCGCAGAGTGACGCAACACTCGAGGGCGGGATTCTCCGATCGCCGACTAATCGCCAACGGAAAACTTCTGTCTGTTTTTCTATTTTCGCCAATCAGAAGCTGGAGGAGGCGGGACGCGCTTGGTTCTTCCGGGTGGCTGCCGCGGCCCCACCCCGTTCCTCCGCCGCCTCACGCGGCCGCATTCGCGTCTGCGTGTAGGGGCGGGGCCTGCGGTGACGACGCGTATAAAAGCGGGCGTCTGCGCCGGCGCCATTTTGCGAACGGCGAGCAGCGGCGGCGGCGCGGGGAGTGCAGCGGAGGTTTTGCTGGTTTCGGACCCCAGCGGCCGGATGGTGAAATCCTCCCTGCAGCGGATCCTCAACAGCCACTGCTTCGCCAGAGAGAAGGAAGGGGACAAACGCAGCGCCACGCTCCACGCCAGCCGCACCATGCCGCTTCTTAGTCAGCACAGCCGCGGCGGCTGCAGCAGCGAGAGGTGAGAGCCCCGCCCCCGCCCCCGCCGTGGCGAAGCTTCCAGAAGCGGCGTCCGCGCAGGCCCTTGAGGGCAACACAGTACGCGCAGGCCCGGAGCGGGGTCGGCCCCGAGGCGCCAGATAAGTCTCGGCAGCGCGAGATCCGCCCCTTTGTGGCGGCCACAATCGCGCCGGGGGCGGGGCGGGGCGGGGCGGGGCCTGCGGCGCGGGTCACGGACTCGGATCTGGGATTCGAATGGGCTTAGAGTCGCAGGTTGACTGGGGTTGGTGTGGTTGGAGGATGGGACGCGTTATTTGTGCGAAGTTGTGGGGTGGTGGTTAGGGTTCCGGTCAGATTCAGGGTGTTGGGAATTGGACCCACGATTTAGGGAGGATTCTGGGAGGGGATTGGAGCCTCGAACTTGGGGTTTGCGTTTCGGATTTGTGACTCGGATCTGATGCGAGGCGGCGGAGGGTCTGGAAGTAGATTGGGTGGTTGGATTAGATCGGTTTCGGGTCGACAAACCGTATGTTGTGTAGACGAGGGGCTCTGCTCGCATCTGGAAGTTCCTTACGGAGGACTGGGGTTTGGGGTGCTGTTGGTGAGAGAATCGAGTTATGTTTAGTTCCAGGTTGAGGTCTCTTCATGGAGGGAGAGTCTGCGATCTGATTTGGGGTGTTTGGGGTAGGAGCTTGTGTCGGTTTAGGGGGTCGCAGGTTGCGATGGCCTGGGTTGTATTTAGGGTTTAGGTTGGATTTGGTTGCGTGTTGAGGACTGAGGTAGCTTGGAGGGACTTGGATCAGATTTGGGAGGACTTTGGAAGTGGTCAGATTTGGGGAGCTCATGGTGCTGGCTGGGGGGGGCATGGAGTGGGTTGTTAGGGTCGGGGTCACAGGGTGTGATTTGCAAATCACTGGGTCTCAGGAAAGTGATCCGATAGGGTGGAAGAGGCTGGTTCTGGGCAGGGGTGTGGACTCTGGGTCCACTTGGGTCTCACCTGAAGGGGAAGGGATGGGACTAGCTTGGGGAGGGTACAGGGATGGAGGGTGGGCTTTGGGATGACAGGACTCAAACATGGGCTGTGCTGGTTCCTGTTGAGTGACAGTGGGAGGGTTTGGAGTTCTCTTGAGTCCAGAGCACAAGTTTAGGCGTTTAGTCCGTGGAGGAGGGTGACTTCAGGATGGGCTGGGCCTGAGCTCTGGAAAGGAGCAAGCTGGCCAGTGTAGGAGGCTGAGTGGGCAGCATGGGGAGTGGGGTGGTACAGCTTCCTGCTGTGGACCACAGTGCTGAGAAGATGTATCCTGAGGCCCTGTTCGTGCCCTGCCTTGCTGCAGAAGGGGCAGAGCCACAGAGGTGAGGGGCAGGATTTGAGCCACTGTCGCCAGTGACTCTGGAGTAGAAATCCTGGGGACCCCAGCGACTTACTGCAACCTGAGCACTGTTTTCCTGCAGTTCTAGGGTCACCCTCCATTGCTGTAGTAACCTGGGTCCAGGGCCTCAGTGGTGCTCCTGATGTCCCTCACCCACCCCTGAAGATCCCAGGTGGGCGAGGGAACAGTCAGCGGGATCACAGTCTTTCAGCTAGCATCCTGTACTCCGTGAGTACCTGTGGGAGCCGGGGTGCCTGCCACTGCCACAGTGAGCCGGCCGCCATCCTGACAGCCCTGCTTCCCTAGGACGAGCGGCTGAATGTGACAGAGGAGCCGACGTCTAACGACAAGACCAGGGTCCTGAGCATCCAGTCCAGGCTCACGGAGGCCAAGCAGGTCACCTGGCGGGCGGTGTGGAGTGGGGGCGGCCTCTACATGGAGCTCCCGGCTGGGCCCCTGCCTGAGGGCAGCAAGGACAGGTGGGCAACTCCCATGGGGCTTCAGGGGGTCTGGGGCCTGGGCACAGGTGGCTAATGCCAGCATGCTCCCTCAGTTTCGCAGCTCTCCTGGAGTTCGCCGAGGAACAGCTCCGGGCTGACCACGTTTTCATCTGCTTCCCCAAGAACCGCGAGGACAGAGGTGGGTGTCGCTGTGGGGTTTCTGGGAGGGAAGCTGTGGCCCCCAAGACTCTGACCCTGTGTCCTCCACAGCCGCCCTTCTCCGAACCTTCAGCTTTCTTGGCTTTGAGATTGTGAGACCCGGGCATCCCCTCGTCCCCAAGAGACCCGACGCTTGCTTCATGGTCTACACGCTGGAGAGAGAGGACCCGGGTGAGGAGGACTAGGTGCCAGCCCTGCCCAGTGTCCCCTCCTGGGTTTGTCCACATGTCGTGATTGTGCAGAATAAAGGCTCACTCCATTAGCGGGGTGCTTCTTCGAGCTGAATGCTGTGTTTGTCACACTCAAGTGTTGGCTTTAATTCTAAATAAAGGTTTCTATTTTACTTTTTTATTGCTGTTTAAGGTGGTCAGGTGACCTGTGCTAGAGCAGCCTCCTTTGAAGTCTGGCAGAGATAGATAGTGTCACCTCCCCTGGCTCAAACCCAATAAAGTGATCTCGTTCACTGTCTGTGTCTGTGTCCTGCCCTGGGTTCTGGGGTTTTTCAGCCCTGGCCTCCCCTGCGTGTGTGGGTGGTAGGGCTGAGGTGTGTCCTGGACCCTTGTGAAGCTGTGGGGTCTGTGACTGCTCCCCTGGCAACTAAGGTGGCAGCCAGCTGAGGAGCACTTTTACAGGCTGCAGCGACACCTGCTGGCCGCTGTGGGGCCCTGGGGGGGGGCGCCAGGCAGGAGCTGCCTGCGGCAGTGGGAACATGGGAACATGGGAAGCCTGCCCGCTGGAGCTGGGTTGTAGACAGGACTAAGATGCAGCGTTAGGGTTTCCAGTGGGTGGGAGCCCAGCATAGACGGTTGGTGGTGTGGCGTGTAGACACTGAGGTGTAGGGAGCGGTGGGGTGTCGAGCGTGCAAGGGCCCAGGCCTCTGCTGTGAGCCCCTTCCGTGGCATGTCTTGGAGACGAGTGCACGAGGCTAAGCTGTGTGCCCAAGAAGGGTCCTAGGCTGAGAATATATTGTTCTTTTAGGCTACTGAGGGCCTACTATGTGCTGGCCTCCTGCTTCTCTCGTGGAACCCACAGCTCCAGGGTCCAGTGGATAGACAGGTGGACTTGGCACAATAAATAACGCACGGGGAAGTGGCTGGGGTGGGGGTGGGGCACATGGGGTACCTGCTGTTCAGTCACAGAAACGGCTACCTATCATGAAGACCTGATTCCGTGGCCAGCAGCACAGCTCATGTGTTTTGTTCAGGTAGGAGCTTTCATAGCCCAGGCTACCCTTGAGCTTCCTGCGTAGCCAAGGGCGACCTAGAACTCATCTTTCTGCTGAGTGCTGGCGTGACAGGCGTGTGCCCTGCTTCCTAGCAGTGGTGTATGGTTGCCTGGGCACCCTGGTAGAGTCAGCCTGTGGCAATGAGCGCATCCTCAGGGATTTGGGGGGCCACATGGCCCCACTGAACAGTATCCTGAGTTTCCAGAGTCTCGGACTCAGCTGTGTGAGAGCCACCAATCAGATTGCGGATGTCAGGGTGACCTGCGCCCACTCCCTGAGTGAGGCAGGACAGGGTAAGTTGGGGTGTTCGAACAAGCCGTGTGTGACAGGGCAGCGCCCCAGGCTGTTTCTCAGTGGGTAGCTCTTCCGGGACAGGAAGACTGAGTTCCACGCCAGCCTGGTCTACACAGCCTGACTTCCAAAAACAAAAACAGTGCTGTGGGAGCTCAGAGCCCTTTCCATCCGGGAACCCCTGGTAGGAGACAGCTCCTGCATCTCCCATTTTCTGTGCCAGGCTCCCAAAAAGATGTCACAGTTGCCATGTGCAAGGGGTCCGGGAGGCTGCCGAGCCTGTGGCCTTAGCAGGAGGCCAGTCTCCCCAGGAAGGCTCATCCTGCACGCACATTTCCCCGGTCTCGCTTCCTTCTGTGTTGTGTCTCTTGTGAGTCTCACTGTGTAACTGGCTGGCATGGAACTGCCTGTGTAGACCGGGGTGGGGGTGAAGGGGTGGGCTCTGCTTCTCAGGTCTGGGGTTAAAGGTGAATGCCTCCAGGCCCAGCTACTTTTTAATTTGTGTGTGTGTGCTGTGTGGGGTTGCCTGAGGAGACCACGGCATTGGATCTGCTGGAGCTGGAGTTACATGCTGTGTTCTAAGCCAGCGGATATGGGTGCTTGGCAGGTCCTCTGCCAAACTCATGCTCTTAACCACTCAGTCACCTCTCCGACCAATGTCTCTTGTGCTGGGAGGACTCTGGATTTCACGTGCAAGGCTACTGCTTGCCTCTGACCAGCCCCCAGCTGTCATTGGAGGGTTCTAGGTGGGGCTCCACCCTAACCATGCCCCAGCCCCCTCACTGGGGGCCTCTAGGCTGAGCTCCACCCCTGACCAAGCCCCCAGCCCCTCACCAAAGTGTTCTAGGCCAGGCTCCATCCCTGAGCCAGGGTCCCTGGCTTATTTTTGCTTTTATTTCTTGGCAGGATCCATGTTGGCCTTATGATAATCCTGCCTCAGCCCCCAAACAGCTGGGATAACAGGCTTGGACCATAGGTTGGGAGCATGCTCCTGTTTGGACCACAAAGTGCCATCTATGGGCCTTCTGGCTTGTGACCTACAAGTCACAGGTAGCTGCCCGCAGCTGGCTCCTGAGCAGAGCTGCTTGCTGAGGGCAGTGTTTTACCAGTTCCCAGTGAGTGACTATCGTTACTCTCGCTGTCCTGGGGACTGGAGGGTCACATGTAGGCAGAGCATGCGCACAGGCATGGCGCCTTTTAAGGGGGAGACTGCACCAAGGGCCCTGTGAGATGGCTGTGACCCCTGAACTCTAGTTGTGTGACTGCGCCTTGAGGGAGCTCTGCAGCCAGGCTGCTCGCTGTCTCTGGGCCCCTTTTCTCACCTCTGAAACAGGAGTGTTGGTCATTTCTTGGGGTGCCGGCAAGCACCCACTACAAGTTTGGGTTTGGGACAGAATGTCCAGTCCAGAGGACATCAGGAGGACACAGATAGAGATGAACCACTATATACAAGGCCTTGTCCCCCAGAGCCCAGCCCCCACAGTGAGGCGGGTGTCTGTAGCAGTCCAGCCTCCTCCACCTAGGGCCCTAGACAAGGAATCAGACCCAGACAGACAGGAATCACACAGACACCCACCGCCACCCCTCACCTCAGGCACCTCAGGATGGGATGCTGTGGGAACAGAAGCCAGGAAGTGAGACCTGGAAGTGAGCAGGCCTAGGACAGGTGCAATGATGCACACATCTGTCACCCAGCACTCAGTTCAGGGTCAGCCTCAGCTACACAGTGAGTTTGACACCAGCCTGGGCTACATGAGTTTCTGTTGAAAAACAATGAATTACAGAAAGGCAGGCTGCGGCGTCAGGGCCAAGAACTCCAGAGACTCCTCTTTAGGAGGAGGAACCGGGCAGCGTGTCCCGGGGCCTTCACTTTCCTGAGGTTCTTGTCCTCTCTGGGGACACCTCAGTAGTCCTTTGTGCCTCTGTCCAGCTACAGAGCTTGTGGACTCTTCCAGAAAACTCTCCCAGTCCTGCTCTGCCCTGCTGTGTGGCCACAGGAGAATCACTGTCCACCCTCTGCGCGGCAGTAAAAAGTAAAGGTGTCTCCCAGATCCTGCCACTGCTCCCTCTGTAGCCCATGCTGTCCTGGAACTGCTGAGGCTCCTGCCCAACCTGAGTGCTGAACGGACACTGATGACACCCTGTGTCTGAGGTTCAGGGCACCCCGCCTCCGCCCTGATGTCTGTAAACATGTCAGCTTCCAATTGTTATGTAGCTGAGACTGGCCTCCAACTCCTGATCCTCCGGCCTCTGCCGGCTGGCTGGTGCGCCAACACCACTAGCTTCTCCCAGTATCACCCTTGCAGCGTAGCCACCATGAGGGAAAGGCCCAGCCACCTTGTCCCCCTCCTGTGGGAATAATAGTATCTAAAGATACGCTCTTTGTATTAAATCAGTTTTACTGGATTTCTGTGGAACAGCAGGGTGAGCTTGTTGGGACTGGGGAACCCCAATGTAACGTATTGACACTCTGTGAGCCCTAACTCTGCCGGAAGTGCACCCCTCCTGTCTTTTAATGACTCTAAAGGCACT
Source organism: Cricetomys ansorgei (assembly GCA_026225945.1). NCBI lineage: Eukaryota > Metazoa > Chordata > Mammalia > Rodentia > Nesomyidae > Cricetomys > Cricetomys ansorgei. Next base: position 595,224 of record JAMJFZ010004123.1, read on the forward strand.
TGGATTTCGTTAGTTGTTTTGAGGGGGGGCAGGCTCAGGATTGCCATGGCAACCAGTGGCTAAGAAGGATGCTCCAGGACCACAGGGGTCAGTCCCGGCTGGCTCAGGAGTGGAGTCTGGAAATGTCGTTCTACCCAGTCACTGACATCCTGTTGATCAGTTTGTAGATGATGCAAAGGCTGGGGAAGGCAGGACCAAAGGGTCCCCATGTTCCCAGCCAAGTTCAGCTCTGCCAAACTTGAGCTGAGCCCTTCATTGCGTGAAGTTGACGGGCTACCTGTGCGAGGCCTGGCCTCAGGGAACAGGCAAAGGCTGCAAGCTCAAACTTGTTCTGTAAAGGAAGACACAGAGGGTCCCTGTGGGCTGCAGATGTCACCGCTGGCCAGGCGGGAGGCGAGCCACAGTCTGTCTCACCTATGCAAGGAGTCTGTCATCCCTTCCTGGTCTCTGGCCAAGTCCCACAAAGCCTCCTCTGTCCCCTCCCCCCCGTCATCAGTGTCCTAACTGAACTGGCAGAGGTGGAAGGTGGGGGGAGGGACTGTTGGGATAGGCCACTGGGTCATGACCTGGCCCTGTCACCGTCTGCGGAGCAGCAGTGGACATGGCTGGCCTGCATTGAGGCACCCCTAGGACCCATGGCAGGCAACTCTCCTGCTGGGAGAGGTCCCTACGCTAGGCAGGGTGGGGGGATTTCTAGGGGGGACATTGGGACATGGCTTCTGGTAAGTGGCCCCGCTGGACCCTGGTGGGAGGGAGGATAGGGGACAGTGACTCCAAGTCACTCAGCAGGGCCCAGGGCAGCCGGGCCAGTGCAGGCCCTGGGGCTAAGCAGGGTTCTCTCTACAGCCCTGGGCCCTGTGTGTCATGGGAGTGAGCCGAGGCCGCGCACTGTCAGAACTGCGTCTGTCCTGGGTCCTGGGGGCATCTGGGGCACCTGACTGCTGAGTGGGGGTGGGGAAGGACGCAGAGCTTTGTGGCCACAGCCTACACCTGCATAGGGAACCTTGGACCCTGAGTGGCCCCAGCCACTTTGGGTCCTAGTCCAGCAGCCACAGCAGAGAGCGGGAAAGACAGGTCGGAACCGTTAAAAAAACACTTCAGGAACTGCAAAAGGTACGATCTGCCCCATAGAAGTCTACAAAAATCAAGGAAGTGTGTCTGAGAGCTGACTCGCAGTCGCCACGCTTACCCCTTGGGGAAACAAATATGCATAGGTGGAGACCATCTGGGACTGGACGGAGGTCCGAGAGCACCCCCGCCAGGGCCACCACGGGGCCGTGGGCTCAGATCATCTTCATGTTGAACTTGCGCGCGCCGCCCTGGCCCGCCGCGGCCGCCGGCCCGTCCACCTTTCGGAAGGAGTATTCCACCGAGAAGTTGTTCTTGTGCTGCCCGCGGCCGCGGCTCCACACGAAGAGCAGCAGGAAGCAGAACAGGACGACGCCCAGGAAGGTGATGCACCCCATGGCGGTGGACACCAGGATGGTGGTGAGGTCCAGCGGGAAGCGCACGCCCACCTGCGTCTCGTTGAGCCCGTCGCCCCGGGTCCGGTTGGCGGCCGGCTGCACGGTCAGGGTGGCGAAGTACGTGTCGTTGCCGCCCGCGTTGCTGGCCACGCACGTGTAGGTGCCGCTGTCCTGGGGCCGCGCGTCCGCGATGGCCAGCGCGCCCCCGGGCAGCACGCGGGCGCGGCCCCGGCTGGCCGCCGTCACCGTGACGTGCTGCGGCGTCACCCAGGCCACCGTGGGCGCGGGCTCGCCCTCGGCGCGGCACAGGAAGCGCACGTCGTCGCCCTCGGCGGCGGCCACGCGCTGCAGCCGCCGCTCGCGGATCTTGGGCTTGCGACACACGAAGTACTCGAAGAGCACCGAGTCCGGGAGGTCGCGCAGGGCGTCGCCGCGCACCTCGGCCGGGGTGGCGCAGGCGGGGAGCCGGCCGTCGAAGTTGAGCGTCTTGCGCCTCTGCACGATCCACAGCAGGCGGCAGTCGCAGGCCAGCGGGTTGCCGTCCACGCGCAGCGTCTCGAGCGTGTTCACCGAGTGGAACGTGCTCTCCTCCAGCGTGGACAGCTGGTTGTCCGACAGGTTGAGCAGGCGGATCTGGCGCAGCCCCACGAAGGCCTGCGGCTCCACGACGGCCAGCAGGGCCCCGGCCAGGTGCAGCTCGCGCAGGCGCACCAGGTCCCGGAAGGAGCCGCGGGGCACCGTGCTGATGGGGTTGTGCGACAGGTTGAGGCAGGTGAGGTGCGCCTGCTGTCGCAGCGCGGGCGGCCGGCACCGCCGTGATGTTGGTGTGCGTGATGGACAGCGACGTGAGGTTCAGGCCGCGCAGGCTGCCCGGGGCCACGTCCTCCAGCAGCGGCCAGTTGTCGATCTCCAGGTGCGACAGGCCCGGAAGCTTCTGGAAGTTCTGGTCCTCCAGGGCGGCGATGGCCAGGTGGCGCAGGCGCAGTGCGCCCAGGCCCCGCAAGTGGCCCAGCGACTCCGGGGACAGCGAGGTGAGGTTGCAGCGCTCCAGGGTGAGCTCGGCCAGGCCCAGCAGCCCCGCGAAGGCCCTGCGCGAGATGAACACCAGGTCGTTGTCGCCCACCTCCAGCCGCCGCAGGCTGCGCAGGTCCTGGAAGCTGAAGTCCAGCAGGATCACCAGCTTGTTCTCGCTCAGGTCGAGCAGCGTCAGGCTGTCCAGGTGCGTGAACACGCCGGGCGGGATGAGCTTCAGCTGGTTGCCACGGAGACGCAGGATGCGCAGGCGCGGCAGGTTGGCGAAGGCCCCCGGCTCCACGTGGGCGATCACGTTGTGGTTGAGGTCCAGCTCCTCCAGCGTGGGCAGCGAGGCCAGGTCCCCCGGGTTGAGGCAGCGGATGCGGTTGCGGCTGAGCTCCAGCAGGCGCGTCTCGGCCGGGATGCCGTCGGGGACGGCGGTGAGGCGCCGGCGCCCGCAGGCCACGGTGCGCGTGGGAGCCGAGCACTCGCAGCGCGCCGGGCAGCCCGCGGCCAGGGGCGGCGCCGTGGGCAGCAGCAGCAGGTGCAGGCCCAGCATGCGCAGCCAGCCGGTCATGGTGGATGGTCTGGGCCTAGGGCCGCGCCAGCATCGTCCGGGACACCTGGGATGGGAATTGGGGTGGGGAGTGACGTCAGTTTCTGTAGAGCCTGGGCACTTCTAATCCCAGCCAGACACACCCAGGGGCGCTGACCCAGGAGACCCCGACACGGTTGCCTGTGGTGACAGTGTGCATGATAGAAACCCAGGGCTCACGGACAGACAGCAGGAACACAGCATGGGCCATCCACGCGGAGTATCACTCAGCCATGAACAGGAGCAAGGTTCTGACACGTGCCACAGTGCTCAGTGAGAGACCAAGTCTCAAGAGACCACTCGCTGAGACTCCATCAAACACTTAGAATGGTGGGTGAGGTTAAAAACAAGCTCTCGTAGCCCAGGCTGGTCTCGAACTCACTCATGTAGCTGAGGCTGACTTTGGAGATGAGGGCAGAGCTGGGTGACACCTGAACTTTAGAACTAAGAGAGCAGGACCCCGCCCAGGGGCCTTGGAGGGACCAGGCCCAGTGGACACCCTGTTGGTGACTCTCGGTGACCCCAGTGGCGGCCAGAAAGATGCTCTAGGATGGAGGAACAGCCAGCGCAACGGCCCTGAGACCAGATGGACGGCGATGGGGATCCGAATGGAGACAGAGGGGCAGAGTGGGCGGGAAGTGGAGACTGGCTGCAGTGCCTCCCCGGCTAGGCTGATCCAGTGCGTCTCCCGGCCCTGCGGTAGCCCAGACCAGGGGTTGGGGTGAGGGAGGGACAGCTGGGCCGGGCTGCCTGGCCTCTTTACAACGGGTTGCCATCTGCCAGGCAGCTATTTATGGCATGCTAGCAGCTGAAGCCCCCAGGCAAGACTACTAGCAGCACCTCGCAGACCGAGTAGGCAGAGGACAGAGACAGGAAGGCACAGCGCAGAGGAGAGCCCTTGCCTGGAGACCCCCAGTGAGGGGCTGGAGGCGTGGGGGCGTGGCCAGGGTGGAGCCCGCCTAGAATCCCCCAGTGAGGGGGCTGGGGGCGTGGTCAGGGTGGAGCCCCACCTAGAATCCCCCAGTAAGGGGCTGGGGGGCGTGGTCAGGGTGGAGCCCCACCTAGACTCCCCCAGTGAGGGGCTGGGGGCGAGGTCAGGGCGGAGCCCGGCCTAGAATCCTGTCTTCCCTTTCTCTTTCTGTGCTGTTTGTTAACGCCCAGAGTCGGACTCAGGCCTCTGAATCCGTTCTCCACCTCGTGTTTTAAGACAGGGTCTGCTGGCTGTGCTAGGCTGTCCAGCCAGGATTCCCAGGGATGCTTCTACTTCTTAAGCGAGTGTGCCTTTGTGCCAGTTTCTCATGTGGATGCCGGAGATTCGAACTCAGGTCTTCCGGCTTGTAAGCTGAGCACTTCACGACTGAGCCATCCCATCACCTCTTTGCCTCAGAGCCTTCTGCAGGCTACACAAGTGCTCACTCCTTGAACCCCATCCCCTCACCCCTCTCAGACGTGTGTTTTTTTTGAGATGGGGCCTCTGTAGCCCAGGCTGGCCAAGAACCATCTATGTGGGTGGTCTTGAACACCCGAGTAGCTAGGGTCAGAAAAGACCCTGTGGTTCACAGCTTGATTGTGGCTCCCGGATGGCCCCGCACCCTCTGTGGCCCTGGCTTGTCAAAGCTCAGCCGCCAGATCCCCCAGGGCGCCGCATCGCTCTATAATTACTCCACTACCGGACCGCAGCTCTCTTGAGCCAGCGCAGCAGGGGCCACTCAAAGGCTGACCTAGTTTTTCAACTCTTCACCTCTCCCGCAGGCCGGGCCAGTCATCTCCTCCGCAGGGTGTTAGGCAGTGTGGTGGGCAGAGAGGCTGGGGGACGGCCGGCGGCTCTGAAGCCTCTGCTAGCTCCCGGTTTGACCCTGTCCCTTCTTACTCGTGCCTGGAGGAACTTCCTTGCCCTCTCTGGGCGTTTGCTGACCAAGGCGTGAGAGGGTGGGAGGCAGACAGTCGCCTGAATCCTTCTCTCCATCCGTCACCTCTCAGGTGAGAGAGGGATGCTGGACGCCCAGGCGGGAGTGAACCCTGAGCGTCGCTGTAGGCTCAGAAGGCTCCAGATCCCTGGTCCCTGGGATTCCAGGTCCTTGGGCTGAGGTCCCAGACGGTGAAGAGCTGAGAGGGTGCGAGGAAAGCCCACCTCTCTAGGCCCCAGCCCCACCTGGAGGGTCTCGCCTTTTGAAGACATTCTTTTGTTCTTGCTGTTGATTTTGAGACAGCCCCAGCAAGCCTTAAACTGTCGGTAATCCTCCTGCAGCAGCCTCTTGAGTGCTGCAAGCGTGAGGGACAGGACCCGACTGCGTGCGTCACCCCGGCTCCCTGCAGTCCAGCTCCGGGGTGTCCGGTGGTGTCTCCCAGATCGGCTCCTGGTGACCTGGAGGGGTCCATCCTGGCTCCTCCCTCTGACACAGGTCAGAGAAGGGGTGCTTTGCTTGGCCCTCACAGACACCCCATCAGGTGCTGGCAGCTAATGACATCCCAAACCTACTGGGAGCAGCGGCACACGCCTGTCAGCCCAGCCCAGTGACCCAGAAGCTGAGGCAGGAGGATTGTGAAGATCATGACAACCTGGGCAACTTAGTGAGACCCTCTCAAAACCAAAGAGGAAAAGGGGCTGGGGGACGGCTCAGCGGTTAGAGCAGGACTGCTGTTCCGTGTTCGGTTCCCGGCACCCACGTGGCGGCTCACAAACCCCTGAAACTGCGTTTCCAGGGACGCTCAGGAGGCAGAGGAAGGAAGATCTTTGTAAGTCCCAGGACAGCCAGGGCTACATAGAAAAACAAAACAACAGAAAAAAGATACGCCCTATCCCCCAAAAACCCTCAAAAACAAAACCTATGCCTCCAGTAAGTTAAAAATTAAAACTAAAAGATGTAAAATAAGCTGGGCAGTGGTGGCGCACACTTTTAATCCCCGCACTTGGAGGCAGAGGCAGGGGGATCTCTGTGAGTTCAAGGCCAGCCTCGTCTACAGCGTGAGTTCCAAGACAGCCAGAGTTACAACACAGAAACCCTGTCTCAAAAAAAAACAAATAAAATAAAATAAAAAATGTAAATCAGGAAAAGAGTTCTGGAATGTGGCTAAGGGGTGGAGCCTCTGTCCAGAATCCCCCAGTGAGGGCTGGGGGCGTGGTCAGGGTGGAGCCCTGTCCAGAATCCCCCAGTGAGGGCTGGGGGCGTGGTCAGGGTGGAGCCCCGCCTAGAATCCCCCAGTGAGGGGCTGGGGGCGTGGCCAGGGTGAGCCCCACCTAGAATCCCCCAGTGAGGGCTGGGGGCGTGGTCAGGGTGGAGCCCCGCCTAGAATCCCCCAGTGAGGGGCTGGGGGCGTGGTCAGGGTGGAGCCCCACCTAGAATCCCCCAGTGAGGGGCTGGGGGCGTGGCCAGGGTGGGGCAGACCCTGTGAGAGACCCTGGCAAAAATGAAGGCTAACAAAGGGACAGCTTTGTCCCCAGAGGCCCCTCTGCGGCTCTGCACCAGGCCGTAGGAACAGAGAGCTGCCTCATGGACCAGAATCTGGAACCTTCTGGCCTCTCTCTCACCCCCATCCCCATGGTGGAACCCTTGAGGCCAGGCTGCCTGGACCGGCTCGTGCAGCCGCCATTGCCATGGCCCTTGCTGGCCTCGGGGTCTGGCTAGCCCCTTGCAGACCCCCGTGGAAGGGAGAGCTCAGCAAGGCGGCAAGGATATAACTCACGAATATTCATGAGAAGCCACCGCAGCGGCCTTGGCAGGGGAGCCTGGGCCAGTCCTGGGCGCTGCACCACTGCGGGGTCACCGCCACTCTGCCCCCACCTTCCTGCCTCCCGCCCTTAGCTCATGTCACCCCTGAGCTGGGGCCCCACGATTTCACGCAGCCCCAGGGCCTCTAGGACATTCCCATAATACAAATGCCTCTAACTCAAACCCCCATCACCCCACAGGGGACCCCAGTCCAATGAGCCATCATCCCGTCCCCTCTCCAGCCCCTGGGCACCCACTCGTGTCTCTGTCTTCTCCCATTCTGGACATTTCCTACCATGGAGTCCCACACCTGGAGGCCTACTGCGTCTGTGCGGCTCACTAGGGGTGAACGAACAAGTAAGTCAACTCAAGGGAAAAAATCAGCTTCCAGGAAGTCAGGGGGTGCACGGGTGTCGCGGTGGGATCGGGTCACCCCGTCTCTGTGCCTGGGGCGATAGGGAGCCACGGAAGAATACAGAGCAAGAGAACAGCATGGTCAGAGGTATGCTTTATACCGCTTGCTGCCAAGCCTGGCGACCCGAGTTCAGTACCCGGGATCCCGTGATGGACAGGGAGAACTGACTCCTGCCTGTCATCCTCTGACCTCCGTATGTGTGTTCACATACGCACACACACAGAGGCTGGGGATCTGCTCAACCATGTCCCTGTGGGCCGAGAGACGATCATCTCTCTTGAGCCTCAGTCCCCCGTTTTGCTGAAGGCCAAATAGGACCCCTGAGCTGGGGTGTGAAGGGAAACCCAGCTTTGAAGCATCTCCACGGACTGGCTTGCTTCTAGAAGTTTCCACTAGATGCTGCCTAAGTTAGGAGTAGGTCCCCAACTTGCTCACTCATTCATCCGAGAAGCATTTAGTGGGTGCCTGCTGTATGCCTGGTGCTGTTCTCACTATGGAAATGGGACGGTCCCGGGGCCTGGGGACCGGTCACCTCCTGTGTGGACAGGACTGAAGCTGAGGACTCTCCTGGGCCTCTGGGACCCATGTCACCTCGGGGTTGTCGAGCAGGAGGAAGAGGGAGAAAGGGGCCCGAGCCAAGGGATGCGGGGCCTCCAGTGAGCTGCTGGGGACTCGGGAGGGCCTGTGTGTCTCTGGCAGGTGGCGGCTTCTCCCGCAGCCTGGGGACTCGCACCCAGGGCCAGCGTGGCTTGGAGGAGGAGGAGAGTGGTGTGCGGCCTTGCAGCCCGGCACTGTTTCCTGTGGCTCAGACCCACCCTGGGCTCTGACATCTGCCGGACTGTGGGGTCCTGCCAGAGCACCCCAAGACCTACATGCGTGGAGCAGTCTGGAAAGTAGGGACCTCTCCTGCCAGCACCCCCCACCCCCTGCCAAATCTCTCTGGCTAAGGACTCTGGGAGGAACGTGACAGAAGTGTTCAGCCCAAGGGAGAGATGGCGTGGCTGGGGGATCCCGGGGTCCCTCGTGCCCTCTTAGGCCACAAGACACTGATGAGCCTGTGTGGTAGGGGGAGTCAGGCTTCAGCGGCCTCCTGTCCCTCAGCCCTGTGTCCCCCCACCACAATAAGAGTGTAGGGAGAAAGTGGGGTGAGGATGGGCCTGGCACATCCACACACAGCGCCTTTCTGAGCTACACTTTTGGGGACACTCTCTCACCCCCCCCCCCCGCAGGGCTGGTACATTCATTCTCCTGTCCTAGATCTGGGTCCTCCTGGGGCTTTTAATTCACGACAATTCATTAAAGCCCTAATTAGTCTTCCATCTGCCATGGGTCCCTGTCCACAGTTTTGGGGGGCATGGGGGCCTGCTGACCCAATTTCTTTAGTAGCCCATGCCTGAGGGGAGTAGTGGGCTCCCCACCACCTGCCGCAGCAGGGAAGGAGAGGAAGGTTCTAGATTTGCAAACACTTGAGCCCCTGGTATGAACTATGCCCACTCATTCGCCAGCCAGCCCGAGAGCAGAAACCGTGGCGTTCCTGGGTGAGGTGGGGGGCGTTCCGAGGGTCAGAGCGGCCCGGGCTCACTCACCTGTGCGCACTGGAATTCGGGCTTCATGCCAGCTCCGTATCTGCTAAACCCCAGCTCCTCGGTTCTGGAGGCTCAAGATTGACATGGAAGGTGGTGGGCGGCTCACCCGGGCTGCCCACCCCGAGGCAGGGGCTGCTGGGAAGAGTTCTCCAGAACAAGGCTCCCTACCTGGTGACTCGGTGGTGACTCAGGAGCGTCTGGGAGTGACAGCCCTGTGGGGAGAGAGGCATCAGAACCTCGGCGTTGGGACCCTTCAGGCGCCACCACGCGCCTGGCTGCATCGGGGGCGGATGGCAGCGGCCACTCCCACTTTACAGATGGAAACACTGAGGCCGGTGGCGCATGCGTGCTGCAGGGGTGGGAGCTGACGGAGGGACTTTTGGCACATCCAGCTGCCTTGGCGCTTGATCCTGGGGGGGGTGGTGGCTGCTGAGATGGGGTAGGGTGTCAGCCAGGAGACTAAGGGGACCCTCACTAAGCCTCCCACCCCATCCTCGGTGTCTTATGCCTCTTGTCTCACCTCATTTGGGTGTCTGGTAGAGGAGACGCCCATGGGGTTACCTGACACCATCCAAACTCTGCAGCATAGCTGAGCTTTGACCCCTCAGGTCACAGGTTTGGGGAGGGGGTGGGTGGGTGCTGTTTCTGGCCTAGCCCCTGTTTCCGGCCTAGCCCCTGTTTCCGGCCTAGCCCCTCCGCCTCCTGTCACTCATCTCTTAGCTCGCTTCTTACAACCTCTGTAGCTCTCCTCGGGGAGCCCTCTGGGGTTACCCTCAGCCTGACAGTTCTGCTCTCGCTAGAAGTCCCCACCAGGTTCCAAGGCCCGAGAGCCCCTTCCCGCCCCTCCCCACCCACTGGAAACAAGGTGGGGTGGCGTCTCAGGCCTGGCCTGGGCTCCGGGTCCTCCCCCACAAGAGGCCGCCTGGCACTAAAACAGGTTCCCAAATGCATCAGGCCCCCAAGTTCTGAGTCCTCCCCACTGGCAAGGAGGGACACCTGTGTCTTAGAGACTCTGGCGTTGGGAGCACTTGATAATGTCGCGGGCTGGGGACACGCACCTGCGTCCTGCTGGGACCCCAGCTCTGCGTCCCCCAACTTGTTGAGTGGGCCCAGTGGCCTCCCTGGCCAGCGTCACCCCCCCAAGGGACACCAGGCCTGGCCTCTGGGTGGGATGGCCATACGCCCCCACCACCGTGGCTGCTGCGGGATGCAGGCCTGCAGAGTGGGGGGACAGCCCGTCACCCCAGTTGCCCCCAAGGGATCGGGACCCCAAATTAACGCGAATGTCGCGTGCAGACAACCCCCCCCCAACTCGAGCGCATGGCCCTGCACCGGCTACCAGGGAATCGCAGGGAGCCTAGCCGCTGCTCCATCCCGGGTGTCCCCCTGCCGCAGTGCGCATCCCATTCCGCGTCCCCAGGGTGCTTCCCCAGATGCGCCCCTCGATCCCCTCGGCTCTGCATTCCCGGAGGCGGGGAGGACTCCGAAGTTTCCTGGGGGCTCAGAGGGGCTGGAGAGGAGCGCGCGTTGGGGGTCGGGGGGGGTCCCCGGACTGCAGCGCTGTCACTCACCTGGGCAGCTCCGCCTCGGACAGGGCGCGGGGGCCGCTCGGAGCCGCCACGAGCCGCTGCCGCCGCCACCGCCGCCTCCCGGGCTCCGCCGTGCGCGTCCCCGCCGCGCGTCCCCGTGCGCATGGCCAGGGCCCGCGCAGGCTGCAAGGGGCGGGCGCGCGACACGTGTTGGAGCAGGTCGGGGGCAGACGGGGACGCAGCCCCGGGCACTCCGTGCTGGCGCCTCCGGGTCCCGGGGCCTCCGCAGCCACCGCGTACCGGGAGATGCTCCGGGGCTCCGGGATACGGCAGGTTGTCCCGTTGGAACCTTCTGGAACCGCCAACTCCTCTGCGGTCCACTCCCGCCCCGGCCAGGCCCCACCATCCGCACCACCGGGTCCCCTGCCCCTTGGCGGGGTCCAGAGCTGCCGGCCACCGGCCCCGCCCCCGCCGTTCCCTGAGCCTGGGACCCGGCTGTGCGCAGCCTGGTGTAGGAGACGCTGCCTACATCACAGATGGGGAGCGAGGACAGAACCGAGGTGAGAGGGGGCGGGACAGAGAAGGCCGCTCCTGCAGAGCACCGGGTTCGGTTCCCAGCGTCCTCACCACCTATGACTCCATCCCAGGGGATGCGACGCCCCCTTCTGGCCTGTGGGCTTCTGTATGCACTTGGTGCACAGACACACACATGCACAGACACACACACAGAGACACACACACAGAGACACACACACACACACACAGGTAAAAATCAGATAAATCTTTAAAAACAAAGGTGCGCGCGCCTGACCCAGCCTGAGGAGAGGCTGCAGCAGCACTGACGTCAGATGGAGGACACCCCTATTCTGAGGCTGGGAACGAGGGGCTCCCCCATGGGAACCAGCCTGAGAAGGATGGGAACAGGAGCCGGGGTGTGGGCACACCAGGACCTACTCTGCCACAGCTGGGGGCTCGGCTACAGGGTCCCACATGGGAGATGTGGGAGCAGAGGTGGGGCTCCCCAGAGCCTGCTGATGGGGGGCAGGTCAGCGAGCCTACATTCTGGGTGGTGCAGCCTCGGTGTAGCAAAGTGAGCTGGAGGCTCAGTTGCCTTTGTCCCCAGTGAGGGGTGACCTGTGGCCTGGCTGCAGGAGCGCGGGCATCCTGCAGTCACCCCACCCCCACCTGCCCTCTGCGTCCTCCTCGGCTTCGGCAGTGGCCTGGCATTGGCTCTGCCACCTGTGACTCAGGCAGGCTCGGTTCCCAGACTGTCACATTGGCCTGGGGCCCACAAACTGCATCCCTGGAGGCCACAGATGGGGTCCCTCCCCAGGCCAGGGGGCCGGGAAGCCAGTGGGACATCCCGTCCGGGTCGAGGAAAGGTCTAGAAAGAATAAAAGGGACCGCAGTCTCCCTGGAGGTAGACCCCAACTCCACACCCAGCGGCCCTGTGTACTGAGGTGCTGTGTGACCCCGCGGTCGCGTCTCCTGTCCGAGACTCTGAGGTTGTGATAGCCTCGTTCTGGGGACTCTTGGGCGAGGTATTTGTTGAGTGCCTACTGCATACAAAGCTCCATGGTACACTGGGCTTTGCATGGGTGGGGCGACAGGTACAACCAAAGCCAGGGGTGGCTCCAGGAGGGCCGGGGACATTGGCCGGCCACTGGGACCACTCTAGACCCTGCCCTTCCTGGCTGAGCCCAGGTTACCACCCGCATCGGATCGGGGAGCTCAGGCCAGCGCTGCAGACTGCAAGTTTACGGGCAGAGGGACTCCAGGGCGCGCTGTGTGTGTGGGGTCCTCCCTCTGCTGGTCTGTGTGTGTGGGGTCCTCCCTCTGCTGGTCTGTGTGTGTGGGGTCCTCCCTCTGCTAGAGCAGGCCCGGAGCATGCAGCAGGGGCTGGCTCCCACCTCAGGACCTTTGCACATGCCTGTTGGCTGCAGAGCAGGGTGCCTTCCCCGCCCCGTCCTGCCCGCCCCTGCTTCCTCCTGACTCATCCCCACCCTGTTCCCAGCCTCCCTGCAATTTCCCAAGATATCCTATAATTTACTCATTCACCCTATTTATGGCTGCCCTTCCCCCTTTACCCGCAGCAAGACCTCCCCGCGCGCACTCGGCGTCCAATAGGCTTCCGCTTGAACTAGAGGCACAGTTGACAGAGATTGGGGTGGCCTGAGCAGGGGAGACCACGGCGCCCTCTGCCCTCCGCCGGCGTGCCATCCTGGCCCCCGTGGGAGCCCGCTGAGGACGAGACGCGCTTGAGCCACGCATACAGCTGGCGCTCAGTAGGCACTGAAAGCGTGTGCGGTGCCGCCCGGGCGAGGGTGTGAGAGTGGAGTCCGCAGGCCCTGCCGCCGTGACCGCAGGACGGTCTGCGGCCCTCTGGAGCTCAGCGTGCCTGGCAGGCTCCCCACCCCGCGCGCAGCTCCTCCGAGCCGGGGGCGGCCGCGGCTGCGTGGGCGAGCGCGAGGGTCACAGCCTTCCAGGCGGCGGGGCGCTTGGCACCTGGTTGCCAGGGTTACGGCCACCTGTGGATGGGACGTTGCCATGGAGACGGGCCACCTGGGTGGAAAGGGTGGCTCCCGCTGATGGGGAAGCGTGGGCGTGGCCGAGGAGGTGAGGGGCTGCCTGGGAGAGGCCGGGGAACAGCGTGGGGTCCCCATGCTGAACAATGGAGGGACCCGACACCCCGATACCCCCGGAACGAGGTTTGAAATGAACGCCCGTGTCTCTTTCCTTCTTGATTATGATTGACAGTCGTGTGGCACCCTCCAAGCAGGTGAGGGCAGCTGTGCCTGTACCCCAACTCCTGACCAGTGGCCTCCCCTGTGTAACGAGAGGGTCACTTGTCACTTGCCAAGAAGGTGTGAGGTAATGGGGTCTAGGTGTCGTGAGCCCAGATCCAGGTCGGAGGGCTCACTGCTGTTCCTCCTCAGATCCATGACAAGCCTCTCTGAGCCCTAACAGGCCCACCTGTAAATTGCGAATGGTTAAGGACCCCTGTGGCTCTGAGCAGGTTTGTGGTGTCCCAGCTGCTGCCTGTGGTCCCCAACAGTTCGGACAGTTACAGGGGGTGGTGACATTGAGAAGGTAGATGGGAGCCGGTGGGGAGGGTTACAGTGGGGTGTGCCTGGCCCTGTGGGAGCGCCTTCCAGCTCCTCAGTAAGTGGCCTCCCACTCGCAGAGGGAGCTCACTGGAGTCTCTTAAGAAATGGCGTCTTGTTCACGCAGAGAGGCCCTGTCTCAGAACACAAAAGAAAGGGAAGAAGGGAAGGAGGGAGGCAGGAAGGGAGGGAGGAGGGAAAGAGGGAGGGAAGGAGAGAGGGAGGGAAGGAGAGAGGAGGGAGGGAGGGAAGAAGGGAGGAAGGGAGGAGAAGCCTCTCCGGGGCTCTCTTCATGGTGCTGAACCTCGCTTCTTTACCTGACCCCTTCATTTGGCCTTCAACTCCCACTGAGGCTGCACCTCACCAATGGCCTCTCCTGGCCGCTCACGGCGCCAAGCCTCAGCCGCTCTCCGTGACCTCTTCATGCCTTGGAAACCAGCAACACCTGGGTGACTCTCACAGTACCAAGGTCGGCTTCCAGCAGGAGATACAACCTCAGCCAGTTCTGGAAGACAGCTTCTGTGCGCTGGCCCTGAGGAAACCCTCTCCAGATTTCAAGGTAGAGTCTGGTCACCTTGTCTGCAGTGAGAGCGCCCTCATGGGACGGAGCGCTCATCACGATAGCAGTTGTGTCTTCTCAGGACCTCTTGTAGTCAGGTTTGCAAGAAAACAAACCAAAAAAACCCAAAAGAACTGTTCAGTTTAACTAAGCCGCTTTTTGGCTCTATGTGGAAGCTTCCACTATGGCAGCGGTCCTGGCCCAGTGGGAAGAATCTCCAAATGAAACATTTTGGAGGTTTGGCGATTTTTTTCACCACCACTGTGGGTAAACACGCACCCTTCCTCATAGACCTCAAACACAAGACCGTGAAATTAATAAATAAGAAAGCAAGCCCCGAGGTGAGAGCCACAGAACGGAGGCCTTAGAGATCAATAATTCACCTGGGAGCAGGACAAGCAAGGTTCTTACCTCTTTTCCTGATCATGGAGCCGACGCTCCTGCCGCTCCCTCCTGCCGCTGCCTGCTGTTTCACAAACTGACTTTGTTGATGGCTTTTTGTGTGAAGCCAAAGAGGGTCTCGTGTTGAGATTATGAAGAAGCGTGCATGTTTACCCACAGAGGCTTATTTCCTTCCTCGCTCTCCGCTTCCTTCAGGACGCTTCAATTAACACCTTACTCTCTGTCCTCTGCTAGCTTCTCTGAGCAGACTTTACTGGACTCTGAGGTCTGGAGTCTTTCTTGTCTCCACATTACATTAGCTGGCGTGATGTCCCGCCCCACGTTGGTATGCCCACTGCTGGGGCGGCTCAGCAAGGAGACAGGGAGGCACTTTCAGATCTTCAAGCTCTGACAGACCTCAGCAGAGGGAACCACTATCATGGCCAGCGCCAGACTCCATAGTGGAACCCTGAGCTCTGAGCTCAGGTGTTCTACTGATACCACGTGCAGAGCATTACCAATCAACATCACCTACGTATATCCGACACCTGCAGACAGTACAAAATGCCGAATATCTAGGCATCCTTCGCCCAACAGTGCATAAAACAATTATTTTATATATAACTAAAATAAACTTCCCCAATAGGGAGGGCTCTGGCCTCTGGTTTCTGCTCTCCACCTCATCTTCATCCTGTGTGACCTGCTGTCTCAGAAATCCTTGGAAAATATTCCTTCTGCCTCTGGATTCTGGAAGAATTGGGACCTTGAGTTCCTGGGAAGCCTCCAGATTGATTTGACTTTTGTGGCTTGTGGAGCTGGCAATGAACCCAGAGCTTGGCAGAGCTCCAAGTTCTCACCCCTGACCACGCTCCCAGGCCTTCACTGGGGGATTCTAGGAGAGCACTCCACCCCTGACCGTGTCCCCATCAGGCCTCCAAGAAAGGACAGATCCAGGGGCTCCTGGCTCCTGCCCTCCACCCCAGAAGGGAGTGAGGATGCCCCAGAGAATCCAACCCCACTGCCCAGCCTGAAGCTCTCCATTCCCCGTGGGCTCTGCAACCGTCAGGAAGGAACTTAGAATCAGGCAAGCCCCAGATCGACCCTCACTCCCCCTTCCACCCAGGGCCTCGCTGGCTGCTGCTGTCGTCAAACTGTGGGTCACCCTAACTCCATCCTCCAAGGGATGCAGAATCTACACCTACAACGGAAGTGACAAGTGACGCCAGGGGCTGGGGCGTGGTCAGGGTGGAGCCCTACCTAGAATCCCCCCGTGAGGGGCTGGGGGCGTGGTCAGGGTGGAGCCCTTGCTGAGAATCTCTCATTGAAGAGTTGGGGGTGTGGTCAGGGGTGGAGCACCCTAACTCTAACCGGCATGGTGGTGTGGTCCTGCGGCCCTGCTGGCTTAGGCGCGCGTGTCCACAGTCAGCTCTGAGGCCAGAGCGTTGAGTCTGTCAGTCCCCAAGAGAGCTCACAGGACGGCCCCTCCGAGGTCCCGGGTGTGGCGTGCGGGTGAAGGACACGCCCTCAGCTCTCCTTCCTGCGGACCCCCAGACCCCATGACCAGTAACACCCAACCTTTGTGCAGCAGGACGCCTAGCAGCCGGTGCAGAGCGCCCTGGCGCTGGAGACCCCCTCCGGCGGGCTGTTTTGGTCTTCTGGGTTTGTGTGTGTGTGTGTGAGTTTTGTTTCTTAGTAAAATTGCGCACTTGAGCATCCACGCCTCCTCCCCCTCTTCTGCTGTGTCACTTTAGTCTCCTGAGACCCTGGGTCGGGTGGAGGCCTGGCTCAGACACTGTGGTGCAGGGCAGAGCAGGAGACTTCACAGGGACAGGAGCAGCCCAGCACCTGAGGCCCCTCTCACAGCCGCCCCTCACCTGCTGGGCTGTGGCAAGAAGACCCTTTCGGATGAGTTCCCTTTAAAGCTGGGGCTGCCAGGACCTGGCCTTCTCGCCACACGCCATCGCCATTGTCATCGGCACTGACCCCGGTGCATTGTCCCCGCCGCGCTGGGGGCCACGTGGACCTGTCACAGGCACATGGGGAGAAGGCAGCTGAGGAGCGGTGCCTGGCTGGGAGCCCGAGCCCTGAGGTCCCTCAGGCGGGGACGGCTACCAGGGGCAACTGCCACCAGGGAAGTAGCCGGGGCAGGGACCCGCCCAGGGCAGGCAGGCCGCAGGCACGCCTGGACCCAGGCTGCTGTGAGGCAGCTGTGACTTAGGGAATTAGCTCTGGTCCTCCAGTCCTCCCTGTGCTCTGGCCTGGCCCTGTCGCCTCTGCCCGTGGAGCACGGATATGAGAGCTCTTGGCTGGGCAGGAGACCACAGCCACAGTCCCCAGGGACAATCTTAAGTTTGGGGAACATGAAGATATACCCCAAGGTGAGTCCCCAGGGACAATCAGCCCCCTCTTAGGTTTGGGGAGCCTGTGGGTTGCTGAAGATATGCCCCAAGGCCTGTGTCAGCCAGGGACCCACAAGACCTGCAGCAGCCCAGCCCTGCTTAGCGCTCCCAGAAGCCATGGAGGAAAGCAAGTCAGTGCTGCAACAGTCCCACAGGTCCCCACAGTCAGCATGGCTTGTCCCCATGCCCCTCAAAACTGCGCTCCAGGTGTGTAGTCCCACCTTGGCTGAGCTGAGAGAAAGCATGGAGGACCCAGCCCGGCCACAGACAGCAGACATGTCACAGGCCCTGGATGGTCAGCTCAGGAAATGGCAGGAATTCACTACACTTCAGCTGGAGTGATTGCCCCAGCTCCCAGAAGAGCTGAACTCAGGGAACCCAGGGCCTTGCTGTCAGAGGAGTGACCTCAGAGTGCCCCCCTGCCCCCCCCCTCCCGTGCTTGCACCAAGATGCAGCCATGTGAATGGGGGAGGCCCTGTCTGGCTCCTGTGTTCCTGTGTTGTCTGGAGACAGAAAGGCGCAGACCCCATCATCTTGGGGCAGCAAGTACCTGGAGGCCTGGAGAGGAGGCCCAGGCAGGGCAAGCTGGCCCACCCCGGTTAGCCTCGCACCTGGGAGCCTGAAGCAGGAAGGCTGCAGGTTCCGGGACAGCCTGGGCTACAGAGCAAGACTCTGTTCAAGGGCAGAAAAGCAGGGCCAGTGAGAGGGCCAGGGCAGGGAAAGGCGCTTGCCTTCAAGCCTGGTGACCTCAGGTTGGTCCCCGGAACCTACAGAGGACAAACCCAGTCTGACCCCCACACGCGTGCCGTGGCACTTGTGCCCATGAGTGAATGAGATGGAGACTCAGTGGGCAGCCTAGGTGAGGCCGTCACACGCTCGTGAGAGAGAGCGTCACGCCATTGGGGTGGTCGTCACACAGTGTGACACTGCCGACACACCCAGGGACAATTGCAGAGTGAAGATTCAAGTCAAATCTGTATAGAACGATCCCATTTGCGGTTGGCATTTTTGACTTCTGTAGTAGTACACCTACTGTGTGGGCTCATCAAGGACGACACGGTGGCATATTTATAGACGCAAACCTGCCAGGCCTCAGCAGAGAGAACCACTGTTATGACAAACATCATCCTGGGCAGTGGAACCCTGAGCATCTCAGCTCAGGGGTTTTATTGATTCAGAACTCCTCAGGTGTTCTACTGACAGCACGTGCAGATCATCAGCAATCAAACACCCCCACATAAAGCCAACACCTGCTACAAAAGGCCAAGGCTAGGCAGCCCTTCCCCCAACAGTGCACAAAACAATTATTTTATACATAACCAAAAGTAAACTCCCACAACAGATTTTCTCTAAGTTTTGTAATTTTTTAAAAGGCTTTCTCTTGGGTGTATGTGTTTTGCCTGTGCGCCTGGTGCCCATGGAGGCCAGAAAGGCCGTTGGATCCTTTGGCACAGGAGTTACAGACAGTGTGAGCTGCAGTGTGGGTGCTGGGGCGGAACATGGGTTCTGTGCAGGAGCAGCCAGTGCTCTAACCACGGAGCCACCCCTCCAGACCATGATTTTTATAAACCTTTTTAACATTTTGTGTTCAAGGGTGGTGCACTTGTGGCTGTCAGAGAGCAACTTGCAGTTGGTTCTCTACCGCCACTCGGGGGGCCTGGGGGGTGCAACTCAGCTCTGCCCGGAGGGAGGCAGCCCTGGCCACCCAGCCTTCTTGCTGACCACAGTTTTTTTTTTCTTTTGAGATAGGGTTTCTCTGTTGTAGCCCTGGCTGGCCTGGAACTCACAGAGATGCGCCCACCTCTGCTCCCCAGTGCTGGGATTAAAGGCGTGCGCCACCACTGTCTGGCTCCAATTTTTATTTTATTTCTTGAGTCTATGCGGCCCTCAAACTCCAGTGAGACCAGGCAGACCTCAGATTCAGAGACCCACCTGCCTCTGCCTCTGGGACTAAAGGCCCCCCACGCCTGCCCCCTACTTCTTATTTTAGACTTGAGATGTCACTCGCGTGTGACTGCGAGTTTCGTGGACAACAATGTCCTATCGCAAAGTCAGAAGGCCGGACAGGTCCCAAGAGTCCCCCGCCACCTTGGGATGGGAGAAGGCGGCCTAAGGCTGTGGGAGCCGCATCCAGCTCCTAGTGTTTCAATATTTTAAAAAGGAGAAATTTAATATTTAATGTTTTTCCTTAATATTACATTGAGATTTTAATATTTTACTAGGAGTCAGAGGGGGAAAGGCAGAGCTGTCATCGCTGCACTGGGGAGGTGGAGGCAGGAGGATCAGAAGTTCAAAGTCATGTCTAACTGAACCCTAACAGGAAGTGCTCTGGGGGTCTGGAAGAATTTCTACTTAAAAGCAAGTTTCCAGTATGGGGCGGAAGCTGTCTGCCCCTGGGGTGGAGAAAGAGGTAGGCAGGCCTGTCCTCTGTGAGTCCTTTATCTCCGGTCACAGTGGAGGGAGTTGCTCCTCTGGTGAGGCCTTCCTAGCTGGTGGTCATTGCCAGAGGGTCTCTGGGCAGGCCTTGCCCAGAGGAGACTGGCAAAGAGCAGCATGGCTTTCCAGGGTTGTCCTGCGCCGACTGAGCTGCTGTGTGAGTGTCTGGCTCTCTCGGGTCCCCGGGTCCCCGGGTCCAGCAGGCGGAGCGGCAGATCGCACCTCTCCTGCGGTAGCCTATGCGGCAGGGGGCGGTGAATGAAGAGAAGGTGAGCTGCTCCTGCTTATGGTGGACAAGAAGGTTCATTGTACTACGGGACAGAGAACAGCCAGAGGCTCCTGAAGGAGTCCAGACTGAGCATGGCCGCTGACTGAGCCAGGTCGCGAGAGGAGAGGTGGGGAGCAAGAGAGAAGAAAAGTGGGGGCAAGCAGACCAAGAGGGGAGGTTCTGGAGCAGAGCGTGCCTGGAGCAAAGGGGCCACGTGTCCTAAACTCTGTAGAGACCAGAAGCTGGGGAAGGGACACTAAGCCCAGCCTCTGGGAGGGAGAGGCTCGGGCTAGGAGCTTGGGCGAGAGCGGCTCAGGTGCTGACTGAGGCTCAGGTGCTGACTGAGGCGGGTCCTGGGTTTCTTCCAGGCCTAACAGGCAGGTGTTAAACCATCTTAACAGTGGTTTTGTGACCAGGGCGGTGGCTCACACCTTCATTCCCAGCACTCCAGAGGCAGAGGCAGCCGATCTCTGTGGATTCAAGGCCAGCCTGGTCTGCAGAGTGAGTTCCTGTAACACAAAGGAACCCTGTCTGCAAAAACAAAACAAAAACTGTTTTGTGTGTGGCCCTGTTAGAAGTCAGTTCAGGGTGGCAGAAAGAGAGCGCCGCTCCACGCGCAGTGTCTGGACGGGATGAACTCTACTCTTGATCGAGAGGCTATGCCTGAGGCCTCGACCAAAGCTGCCCTGGATTTTATCCTAAGGTGGCCATCTTTTCCCCCTTGTCTGGGGTCTGACGTCTCTCATTCCTTTGGGCTTAGGGAATGGAGGAAGGGGAAGGAGGCACTGCTCTGAGGAGAAAAGAGTTGCTGCTCCAGGTCATCAAACCTTAGCACAGAGAAGTGGACCTTTACGGAAATGAAGGTTTTACTGGGTTAGGAGATTCAAGAGGTTTGCATTCCTTGTTCCCATAACAAACGTAATAATATTTTGTAGACAAGACACACACACACACATACATATATAATGTATATATATAATACACATATGTAAGTATATACACAGACACAGATTCCTTCCTCTCTTTTTAAAATACTTTATTCTTCAAACTTATTAAGATGTTGACCACGTGTACCTTGTCTGTTATGGTATACAGCTGGAACTCCTGAGAACTTTCTCATGTGACTTTTCTTAACCCGCAGAGTATAAATATTCGGGAGCTCTGAATAAAGTTGCATGAGACTTTAGTTAGCCTCAGATATCGGCTCAGGCTCAGTTCTCCCAGGTCCCGCACCTCTACAGCTGTGACTTTTGCCCAAAATGGGGACCTGAAGTGGTTGTTAGATAAGAGTGGGGGTCCTCAAAGAAGCAAGCGAGAAGCCAGTGGAGGCTCCCTCAGTTCCCTTACCGGAGGGGAATTTAAATGTGTATCCTCCATTGCTTTAAGATGATGCTGAAGCATGGGGTGAGTGTTTGATAATCAGTGTAAGTAAGCATGGGTCCTCTCCACTTTTGGATAACAATTTAGGAGAGCCTATGAAAATCTAACTGGACAACCTGCGCACTCTAGGCCACAGCATTGAAAACAAATTCCTTTGCCAATTCCTTCCCAGCCTCACCAGCTGCCTTGGTATTTCATGTACAATTTCAGAAAAATCAAAATATTTATCAGGGATTAGACACAGATGTAATAGACAATTTTAAAAAGCCTTGTGCTTCCACGAGCCTCCTGCTCCTATTGTCATAAATTCCTTCTTGGGTGGAGCAGTAATCCACACGGGTTGCCATGCAGTTCTGCATCACCGCTAACATGGCTCTTAGCCCTTCCTAATTTCTTCAGTGGCAAACGCAGCTTGCAGATGAAGCCCGTGAAAATGTTTGACAATTAAGACCAAGGGGTGTTCCTGAAAATTTCATCACATATGAAATGCTGACAGAGAACAGTCGTTGAGTATCAAGAGATTATCATTTGCAAAATATACCTCCCACAGCTTTCCCACAAGGTAGGGACATGGCCATGGCTGCCTGGATGAAGCAGATACAGGTCCTGACTTCAGATCTACAAATATATATATATACATACATGTATATATATACAGTGTCCCTGTAAGCCTTGATTTAGGTTCAAAGGGCAGTTTATTCTTTGTCTAGTTCAACCCCTAGGGGCTTTCAGCCTCCATACAATCTAAGCTTCAAACCTAAACCTAGGAACCTTTCAACATTAGAGACTTGCTGCTGACTGAGCAACTCTGACTTGCTCCTTCTGAACTCGGAGCTGTACTGAACTGAACGGACTCTTCTGGTTGGCTGATTCAACTCCCTCGCTGCTCTGGCTCAAACTCTTCTCTAAGCTGACCCTTTCAAACTGACCTTCTGAGCCAGCTGCTTCTGACTGAGCTCTTCTGTCTCTGGCTGACTCCCACAACTTCTCTGACTGAACTGCTGTGCTTGGCTTCAATCTGAGTCACTCTGACTCCTCTGCTGAACTGCCTCAGTGTCTGTGCCTCAGAACCCCTCAGTAACTCACTGCTGGACTGTCTGTGCTGGAAGCCTGCTTTTATATCATGAGAGCTGGGCTTGTCCCCACTGTGATTCAATATCAGACTTCACTCTGTGGCTCTTCACTCTGATTCAATCTCAGAGTTGGGATTAAAGGCCTGTGCTCATTCTGTAAGCACGTACTGAGAGCGTGACCTACTTCTGAACTGACTGCTTCCTTTTAGATGTTGGGTGTTTAGTGTTGGGATTAAAGGTGTGTGCTGTGTTGCAATCCCTTTCATCTAGCATTAGCATAAACAGGATAGGATTAGTCTGACTAACAGTCTTTCTGCATCCCATCAGGATAACACAAGCCTCTGAATGTGATCCCTTCATACAGGCCTGTAGTAGTATGCCCACGGGGCAGCTCATCAAGGATGACAGCAGGCATTTTCATGTGTAAACTCTGCCAGACCTCAGCAGAGGGAACTACCATCTTGGCCAACACCGTACTCGACAATGGAACCCTGTTAAAATATCTTTACGGCGCTTATCAGAGAGTCCAGTCCTTGAAATTTCCAATGCTCTTTATTAATCACAAACCATGTCAAATCTCAGGGAATCCCATACCTGGGAGGCTAAGCAGAGACTTCCTCTCTTTCCCCTCTCTCCTGCCTCTCCTCAGCCCTTATTTAACTTTTCTCCCTAGCCCCCTCTCCACATCCAGGCCTTCATTACAAAACAATAGTACCTTAGCATACTCGGCTAGGGGTGATCAGAGTCTTCTTTCATCACCTGCCTGCAGTTCTTTCATGTCATGGGTCACCTTCAACTGTAGACAGTTAGTTCTATCTGTGGAGATCCCAGCAGGGCTAGCACAAGGGTGTGAATAGGTAGGAAGCAAGGCCTGCATCTGCTGCAAGGCAACTGGCTTCTCAGCTACAAGGGATCAAGGCCCTTTTGCAAACCAAAACAACACACAGGAGTAAAATATCCCACAACAGAACCCCGAGCATCTGAGCTCAGGTGTTTTTATTGATTCAGAACTCCTCAGGTGCAGATGATAAGTAATCAAACCTCCCCACAGAAGTCCAACACCTACAGACAACACAGAACGCCAAGACCTAGGGAGCTCCTCACCCAACAGTACAAAAACCAGTATTTTAAGCACAACTAAAAATAAACTTCAACAACACAGGCCCTTAGATTTGATCCCTTCCTAGGGATCCCTAGGATTCCTATTTTAGGATTCCCTAAAAGATTAAATATTCCTCTAAGTCTGTATGAGACTTATGCTATTTCATACGAAGACTCAACAATACTATTGTAAAATGCTGGAGGGGGACAACTCAAGAGTTATTATTAAAACAACTGGCTTTTCTTAATGTCAGTGAAGATTGCTAAGGAGCAATCTGGCCTCAGAGAGATAGGAAATGTTAAGAACTTTGTAGATTATGTAGAAATGTGGGGACCTACAATCACAGAGGAAAATTAGTTCTTTACAAATGTATGCTGCTCACAGAAACTTTGATTTAAAACAAAGTATGCACCAAAAATCTACAATTTCTCAATTTTGCATTGTTAAGGAAAAGTAAATAACGAAACTGATAAACATACATATTTTTACATCATGCTCCTATTGATTTTTTTCTTAGTCAGGGTCTCACTCTGTAGCTCTGGCTGGACAGGCACTCACTGTGCAGACCAGGCTAGCCTAGAAATCATAAAATCCAGATTTTCTCTGATGCAGAGTGCTAAGATTAAAGGCCTGTACCACCATGCCTGACTTCTATTCATTTTCTGTATTCACTCATTAAATAAAAAGAGGCTAGGTGTGGCACACAGCTGTACTCTGTGCTGGGGACACCGGGGCAGGAGGCTCACTGTGAGATCAGGCAAGCCTGTGTTACAAGCTAGACCCTATTTCCAAAAATGCAGTGCCGTGGAAATGGGCCAAAGCTCGCATGGCCGTTCGAGGGCACTAACAGCACCTGCTGTCAAAGCAGAAGAAGCTGTGGGCCCCTCCCTCCATGTGTCATGGCATCCATGCCCTGGCCTGCTCTGAACCAGTGATTGGCAGATCGGCTACCTGTTTCCCCCTCCCCCACACCCTGATATATCTTGTACACCCTCAAAGTCAAGTGACTTTGTTAACCATCCCTGAATAGAAGTCCCAGGGTAAAATTCATTTTTCCTGCCGGGCTCTCTGCGCCTTGACTGGATCTTCTGCCGTTCAGCCCGCGTCCTATCCCTTCCTGAGTTCCTGCCTGTGATCCCGCTGTCTAGCAGCAGGGAATTGGATCGGATAAGATGGGCGGGAGTGAGGGAGCGAGAGAGCGTCCAGACCAATGGACTGAAACAAAAAAGCAAATGGCAAAGTGTATGCAGCCTCTGCCACTCCAGCTGTTTTGACCACAAGTCTCAGTCTTTGTCCTGGAGGCCCCAGGGAATATGTCACCCTGACCTTAGCCACCAAGTCCACATGATTCCCCCCCCCCACTTTTTCATGCCTTCCTGGTGTCGGTGATGGTGCTGAAGCGGCAGCCAGCAGCAGTGGCAATGGCATGAAGAATCCCTGTCCAGCTGCTTCACTGCTCTGCTCCACTGCTTTTCTGGAGGAATTTTATCGTGTGTCCAGCTAGCAGGGCTTCCACTGAAGTTACTTGAAAGCCATGCTAATATTTGACTGACATGTTCTGTCTGGAGTACTATAGTTTCTGGCCTAGGTGATCTAGTTTCCCAGGGCTACCTTTTTCTTCCCAAATTTGGAAAATAACAGGTGGAGCCAATGCTCCCGGTGATTACAGACACAGCTGGACACTCGTTGATAGCCACTGCATTGGCCTGAGCTGCAAGAGGTCCTACTGTCACAACTGGTAAAGACTGGAAAGCAGGTGATGGGTGGCTGAAGATGGTTTTCCATGCCAAGACGACCCTGCCGGGGTCAGGTGGCTTCACATTCTGGCACACTGAGCCTCTGGCAAGCTCAAAGTAAAATCTTATGTGTCTTTAGACCATCTTACTTGAGAATCATAAAGGTACCATGACAACAAGCCAAGCAATCATTCTATAGTGACTCTTACCCATCTTAAAGGTACATCGAGTGGGATGCTCTTTGACATTTAGGCTTCTACCTGTGGCAAGAAAGGAGAGCATGGGACTCATTTCAAAAGCAATGCTTTTCCTCAACAAAGGAAGCATGGGGATTTTACTTAAGAGAGTGTGGACACTTTCCCAAGCATGTTCAGTTAAAATGTGCACTTCTGACCAGGGCCACTCTGTAAAGATAGACTCAATTTGGGGCATTCTTAGCTCAAAGTCATGCAGGAACATGTGAAAAGTATAAAAGTGATGGACAGAAATGCTTCTGGAATATTCAGTTTGCATCATAAGGTCTTAGCTGAAAACCAAATGAATGATACTGTGTATGTAACTTGCTCAGGAGCCGATGTTCCCTGTTAATCAAGATGTTTAATCTAAACTATGTTGTATGGATGACAAAATTCTCACACGTACAAAGGAGGGAGGACATAAATAAGGAAAACGTTAAGAAAAAGCTATCTATTGGCACAATAGATGCCATTCTTTGATGAACTGCATACTGAGCTATTCTAACCTCAGAATAAAGTTGATTTGTAACCGAGCAGACTGGCTCAGAGGAACAACATGGCTGCTTCCATGTACCCGAAAGAGATCATTCCAAATAGCGTGGCTGCTGTCTGTCTTGGGGTAGTGACAGCACTATAGGGAATCCCACACTTTTTAGATTTTATTTTTATGGATGGTCATTAAAATACAATTACATCATTCCCCCTTCCCTTGTCCCCTCCCTCAAACTCCTTCTATCCCTCCTAACATTCAAATTGACTGTATATTTTTCTATATTTTGTTTCATATATACTATATATATACATATATATGTCTGTGTGTGTGTGTGTGTGTTTGTGTGTGTGCACAAGTATGAATATAGTCTGCCGAATCCATTTTGTTGTTTTGCCAATTCCACAGACACAAGGAAAAAGACCAACGAACCAAATTATGACAAATCAAAATGAGGTGTATAGAGCTCAGCAGAGTGCTGGCCCGTGGCTGTCTCATGCGAAGGCGGGTTCAGGAGACCAGCCTCAAGCCCAATTTTCCAAACCTTTTTCAGGGCAGAACTACAAGATGTGGGATGTTCTCAAGCAAGCATGTTTAGAGAAGTGAGTTCGGGCAGTCAGGATTTTACAAAGCAGTTAAGGAAACATTTCAGGAACATTTGTTACAGAACATCTTGTAGATGAAGATGAATATGTTGATGTGAATTCACCAGATGTAGACGTTGGTTCAGGGCAGAGGATGTTTTATTCTTTGTCTAATTAAATCACTGGTTCTAGCCCAAAGCCCTGGAGCATCCTGGCCTCTTTACAATCTAGTCTTAATCCTTGAACTGGAAGGCTTCAGCCTTCATACAATCTAGAACATTTAACCTGCTAGGCCAGACCTAGAAGGCTTCAGCCTAAGCCTTTGAGACCTACAGCTGACTGAGCCACTCTGGCTAGCTCTTTCTGATCTCTTATTCTTCTGATTTAACTCACTCTGTTCTGGGCTTCTTCTACTGAGCTCTGCTGTCCATGTCTCTCTGACACTCAGTTCTTCATCTTGCCTCTGTAACTGCTCAACCAACTGCTCTGTAACTCACTCCAGCCTCAGCTTCTGTGACTCCTCTGTCATTGACTCTTCAGCCTGCTTCTCAACTGACTCTAACTCCTCTGTAACTCTCTTTTACTGAAGCAAGATCCCACATTTTCTCACGAGAGCTGGGATAGTCCTTACTCAGCTAACTCTTCCTCTGATTAGTCACTTTGTCTGCCATTCACTTCTACTCATCTCAGTCATCACTTACTGGGTGACTCCTTCTGAGTTCTGCTTCCTGTGTCTGTTCCACTGTTTTTCTAGGGATTAAAGGCGTGGACCACCACTGATTTCTGAATACTAGATTCAAGGTGTGTCTACATCCCATCTATACCACAAAGGGATCCTGACAGGGTGTGGCACAGCCCAGCTCTGAAAAACAGAATCTGAAGTTTCACATTAAATAGAAACTTAACTTGGCTACACAAGCAAAATGGCTCCTAGGAACAAAATCGTGTCAGGCTGGTTCTTCTTTCCCCAGTTGTCTTACATGGCCCTGTCAAATCTTTGATAGAGTCTCTCCTCTCTATCCATTGTAGTTGCTGTATGGGATGATAATACCGATGGAGAGCAAGTATTTTAGCATTATCTATCTGGCAGAAACAAAAGTTGTGCTAGAAGATGCATGGCCTGATTGTGAGGATTATTGGCAGGATTAGGGGTCCTGCAGCAGGTGAAACTAGGGTAGTTAGCCAGGGAGAGCAGCTGAACAGGTGATTCCCCTCTGTTTAAGTATTGGGTTTTAAGACAGTTCTTCTCTATGGCTAAGTATTCTCTAATTATGCCCTACTGACTGGCATAAAATCAGCAAGTTTTCCCTAAATCTACAAATAGCACTCCTTGTTTTATAAAGAGTGAGTCAAGACCTCTCCTGTTTTGTAAAACCACCTCCAAGAGTCCATCTGATTGCTCTAACCTAGAGACTGAGTCTTTAAACATTCCCAGGTCTTGTTTTACCTGTGATCTGAAGGTTCTGACTCCCTGATCTTCTACAATCAGGCCCGATGTAGCAAATGCAGCAGACCCAGCAATCCCTGCACCGACTAAGAGAGGGAGCAGTGTGGGCGCTCGTTCAAAGGTCATGGTGAAATGTAGGCGGCTCATCCCTATCATACATATACATTAGTGGAGGATGTGGGTAAGGACACAGAAAAGTGGA
The DNA here is from genome assembly GCA_026225945.1 of Cricetomys ansorgei. Taxonomy (NCBI): domain Eukaryota; kingdom Metazoa; phylum Chordata; class Mammalia; order Rodentia; family Nesomyidae; genus Cricetomys; species Cricetomys ansorgei. The sequence continues at coordinate 622,936 of JAMJFZ010004123.1, forward strand.
TGTGGCCCATGGACGATGCAGGAGACTGACATTGTGTGATATCCTTGGTACAAGCCCAGCAGGCAGCAGGGGGGTCAGGTCAGCTGTGGAACCTCAGTGCCTGTGGTAGTCAGGTTCTGAGTAATGGTTGCACAATTGTCCAATTAGGACAAAGCCATTGACACGACCCGGTCCTTGTATATCACGAAATGTTAATTTTGGCTAGGACTAGGTGCAGGCGTCAGAAGTGACTTGTGGCGGTGCTGTGATACATTGTAAGCCATTCCTACGTGGTCAAGACAGCCAGCAGTCTGTCTGTTTAGGTGGAGTGCTTGAGGAAGGAGTTGCCATTAGCATAGTCAGGAGAGGCACTCTGCCAAAGGGTGGGCAGGAATGGCCTAGGAGAGGTTAGAATAGTTGGCAGGGTATATCAGAGGACCCTGAGGTGTTGGGGGAAGGGAAGCACTGGGAGGGGTCTTTATTAGGGTCTATAGGTCTAGATATTTCAAACTGAACCCTCCTTCTCTGGATGGTGATTACATTCCCCAAGTCCTTCCCATGAGTACACTCTAAGTCCCCAGGTACTTTCTGTATCCATGTCAATTGCCATAGATAGTCCAAGAAAGTTGAAGTTTAAAGGGTTTGCAAGACCCTTGCTTGCAGCCGGCATCTATTGGCGGGGTTATGGGAGATGGCAGGTTATGGGGGACGGCAACAGTGTCTTCAAGCCTCACTTTATTCAGAGGACAACAGTCACACAGCTCCAGGAAGCAGATTTGGACCTCTGCCGTGAGGCGTGACTCAGCTGATAGCAGGCACAAGTAGTGTGGTCATGAAAGGCTTGCAGACTTTTCCACTAGTTACAGACTGGGATTACATCAGTGAGATTAAAGTTATGGCATCTGCTCCTACCAGCATTCACACTATAGAAAAAGGACGATGCATTGCTCAACTGGTAATGGTCTCAGTGTCAGTGTTTAATCAGGTGCAGTCTGTTCAGGAACGGGGGCCGGAATGGCTCAGGTCCTCAGATGTGTACTGGATGCAGGCAGTTACTAAAGAGGGACCCACCATGCCTCTCTGGATGGAAGATAAGAGACCTGAAGGACTGTCAGACACTGTGGCTGATGTCCCAGTTCTCTCATCAGTCATAGCCCTCACACTGGCCCCTACACAGCACCCAAGTGGAGCTCCACTGAGTTGCAGTCTCCCAAGGAACTCAACAATGTTCAAGGATTCTTAGTTGGAAAACCGATGATGGCCAATCAGGTTCCTTGCAGCCTTATGTGCTGCCAGGGCTGCAGGTAATTTTTGGAAAGAGATGCCCTTCAAGTCTAGGCATGTATCTCTTTGTGCCTAATACCCCTGCTGAACAGGTGACGCTTTCACAAGGATGGATTCCTGGAGAGGGTCTGGGAAAAGATTTGCAGGGTGGTGTGAGAAGGTGGTGTGTGATGATTTACTGCATTTATTATGTTCATGGGGCTTCTCTCCACTATGACTTCTTTCATGCCTGTGAAGACTACTGGGATATGCAAAGGCTTTACCACATTGATTACATACATACGGTTTCTCTCCACTGTGCCTTCTTTCATGCCTTTCAAGATGACTGCTTGTTGCAAAAGCTTTACCACACTGATTGCATTCATAGGGTTTCTCTCCACTATGCCTTCTTTCATGTCTTTGAAGATTACTCTGATATGCAAAGGCTTTTCCACATTGACTGCACTCATACGGTTTCTCTCCACTATGTTTTCTTTCGTGTATTTGAAGATGACTCTTCTGTACGAAGGCTTTACCACATTCATTGCACTCATAGGGTTTCTCTCCAGTATGAATTCTTCCATGTATTTGAAGATAACGCTGACGTGTAAAAGCTTTACCACATTGAACACATCCATAGGGTTTCTCTCCAGAATGAGTTCTTTCATGCATTTGAAGATGACTGTTTGTTGCAAAGGCTTTGCCACATTGATTACATTCATAGGGCTTCTCTCCAGTATGAGTTCTGCCATGTATTTGAAGAATACTGTAACGTGAAAAAGCTTTACCACATTGATTACATATATAAGGTTTCTCCGAAGTGTGAGATCTTTCACGTTTTTGAAGATGAGTGGTAGGTGTAAAGGCTTTATCACATTGATTATGTTCATAAGGTTTCTCTTCAGTATGACTTTTTTCATGCTTCTGAAGATTACTCTGGTATGCAAAGGCTTTCCCACATTGATTGCATTCATAGGGTTTCTCTCCACTGTGCCTTTGTTCATGCTTGTGAAGACCACTATGCCTTCTTTCATGCTTGTGAAGACTACTGTGATATGCAAAAGCTTTACCACATTGATTACAAACATAAGGTTTCTCTCCAGTATGCCTTCTTTCGTGTATTTGAAGATGACTCTTCTGTACGAAGGCTTTACCACAATGATTACACTCATAGGGTTTCTCTCCAGTATGAATTCTTCCATGTATTTGAAGATAACGCTGACGTGTAAAAGCTTTGCCACATTGAACACATCCATAGGGCTTCTCTCCAGTGTGAGTTTTTTCATGCATTTGAAGATGACTGTTTGTTGCAAAGGCTTTGCCACATTGATTACATTCATAGGGTTTCTCTCCACTGTGAGTTCTGCCATGTATTTGAAGAATACTGGAACGTGCAAAGGCTTTACCACACTGATTACATCTATAGGGTTTCTCTCCGGTGTGAGATCTTTCATGTATCTGAAGATGACTGGGACGGGCAAAGGCTTTACCACACTGAGTGCATTCATACTGCTTCCTTCTTGTATGAGGTCTAAGTACATGAAGACTACTAAGACTTGCAAAGTCTTTATCACATTGATTATATTCGTAGGGCTTTACTCCCAAATGAGTTCTGTGGTGTAATTGTGAAGAGGAATCAGGTGAAAAGGCTTCATCCCATTGAGTACATTCATAGGGTTCCTTCTCATTACAGGTACTTTGATGGGATGGAAGAAACCTGTGATGGTTAAAGCCTGTAGTACGTGGCTCATATTCATCACTTCCTTTCTCTATATGAGTATTTTCACCTCTATGAAGAGAACTGGAAGGACTCAGAGCTTTACCACACTGACTGCATTCATAACAGTTTCCCATGGGGTGAGACACAGGACACGTGCAAAGTGATGCAGGACAGACAGGAGAATTCCCACATTCCTTGTCCTCATAGGGCTTCTCTCCACTGTGAGTTTCTTGGTTCATTCCCACTGAAGGTGGAAAAGCAGTTAACTGTAAACTTGTGTTACATTCATTGAGCCTCTTCATAGTGGGGACTACTACATGTCTTCCAATTTTTCTGGGAGGGAGAGAGGCACTTTCCTTCTTTCCAGATCTGTTATGAGCACATGGCTTGTACCCAGAATGACACATGGTATGCCTAGTAAAGGAAGAGAAATAAAAGGTGGTCACACTGCATTCAGAGTTGAGCTCTTTGTTCCTCACACAGAGGAGGTGCAGGGATTCAGGTTTCTGCACCACAACAGCCTTCTTGATTTTAATAAACTGCCCCTCTGTTAAGTCACAACAAGTATATGAGTGCAACTAGTTTTACTATGGATGATTTGCTTATTAGAAGACCTTAGACACACACTGCTCCCTAATCCATATGTATGTCTTTTGTGATAGTTGAATGGTATGAAACTATACAGTTTGACAGTTGTACGACATGGGACGTGGATTTTATGGTTCTGTGATTAAAACAGTGACAACTGTTGAGTATTCCTTTCCTTGTTTTGCTTCTTAGAGCAATGTTTTGCAAACAGATCAGCTACCTGACATTGTGGTTCATGGTGTTGTGAGAAGTTAGTAATAGTTCATATACTTAAAACTGCTTACTTACATTGTCGCTTTTCTTTAAAACTACAGGGCACAAATCCAAGCAACTCGGAGGCAGAGGCAGGAGAATCTCTGAGTTTGAGGCCAGCCTGATCTACAGAGTGAGTTCAAGAATAGCCAGAGTAACAACAGAGAAATCCTATCTTGAAAAAACCAAACCAAATCAAACCAAACCAAACCGAACCAAAACAACAAAACAAACAAAACAAACAATAACAAAAAAAACCTCCAAAACTCCCCTCCCCCCCAAAAAAAACCCACAGGGGACATTAAAGCACATTTTACCAGCTTGCACATAATAATTACCTATAATTTCTTCTAGAAGTTTGACAATGTTCTTCAGTATTGTGGTCTGCCCATATGGTTTCTAGAATATAGTAACAGAAAAGGAATGATACATTATTGGAAAATATGCAAAATTCAAAATCTCTCTTATTTTAAATATTTGAATATGCTTACCAATAGCAATGAGGTTCCTGCAGGTTTCTAGCATCACATCTACGTAGAGACTCCTCTGGGAAAGATCCAGCAAAGCCCACTCTTCCTGAGTAATGTTCACACGCACGTCCTCATAGGTCACTGTACCCTAAAATAACCCATATATGTAAGTAATAGAAATGCTGAGACTGACTGCAGTGAAAATGTACACTTCATTGAGAAAATGTTTACAGAATTCTGTTTGCCTGAAACATTGTAATCACAATGTAATCACCAAATCATTTTTGAAGGAAAACAAAAGGAGGATTCATGCCTCTCATTTCTGGACCCATTGAATAAAAGATGGCATGTCAAAAGAAACTACTACTAACAGGTGTACAGAGAGACACATAAACAGACCAGTACTATTGAGTGAGTATATGCCAGAGAAACAGCGTGCACAATTACTACCTTAAAAAAAAATGGACAAGCAGGGTGTGGTGGCCACACCTTTATCTCAGACCTCAGGAGGTGGACACAGGTGAGTGTCTGATTTCTAAGTCAGCCTGGTCTATGGAGTGATTTCCAGCCAGCCAGCGCTACATATTGAGACCCTGTCTCACACAAACAAATGAAAAAGGAAAGCACTCGTGGGCTCACTCAAAATTCTAAGAGTTGAACATTCCCTCCAGATCTATATTTGTTTTCTAGAGAACTGGAGGGCCTCAGTTTAAACTGTAAGGCTAATATGACATTCCTACAGAGGAAGGCATTTTTATCAATAGATCGAAAAGTTTTCAAAAACTTTAACAAAGTAAATTGTAATCCTTAAAAAACAAAACCAAAACAAACATATATACAGTGTTGGTTGAGAGGACCACCAAGGCACCCCCTTGTGGTGGGTGGGCCCTGACCTGGGTCTTCAGGAATCCCTGGTAATTCTCCGAAAAGCCCTGAAGCCAGCTGCTGGTCTCTGTGCCCCACTTTCCTGTGAACCCCTCACTTCCCAGTGAGATTTAACAAGCCAGTCTAGTATTCAGTTGCTGACCAATCAGGAAGGTTCCTTAGCCGCTGCCTGTTTGGTTTAAAAGGCCCACATGGCCATATCTGGGCGCTGTCATATTTTTTTAATTGGCTGGACCTGACATGTCAGAATAGATAAACTGCTTTGTTTGGCCATATGTATATCTCAGCGTCTGCTTGAGCTATTTTATGAACCTAACGTTGACACCCTTGGGAGCTGGAGGACTTGTGTGAGGATGAGCGAGGATACAGACACTGATCCCTCAGCCAGAGTGAATATCTGGCCTGACAGATTGCTTGGCCCAAAATGGTAGATCCTGGCAGACTAGTTTGAGCCTCAGTGACACCTCCCCCTGCCCTTCACAGAAGTCTCCCTAATCCCGGGGAAGCCACTCCTCTGCCCTGCAACAACAAACTTTAGATAGGCTGATTCAAGTGTCCAGTTAGCGTGGGCCAAAGTGATTGGAACCTTCCCTTTAGCAACACCTTGCTTTTTCTGCAATAAAGTAGATCTGCATATGAGGCTGATTTCCGGAGTCTGAGTTTCTTGGGCTGGTGGCTCCGTTGCCTTCACCCTCTCAGGCTACTCCCTGTTCCAGAACACCATCCCCCACATTTCTGGTGCCTGAACTCAGACCCTCGTGAAGGCAGAACTCTTGGAATACATCATGGGAGTGGGCCTCTCCCCAATCATGGGAAACACCTCCTCTCACAGGAGAGACAGCGTAATATTTTAATAGGGGTGTTGGAGAGCAGGCAATTAAATGTTTCCTCTAAACAGTTAAATGCCTTTTATGACAAAGTAGTGGACCTCAGTCCCTGGATGCTGGCTAGTCACATCTGGGACAAGGGCGCTTAGGAACGGGTCACTCAACAGGCTCGGAAGGGAGACTTTATGGACCAGCTTCCTCCTTATTTCTTCCCTATGATGGTAGTGGTCCTTCGCTGCCTCGGGGGTCTGGCACAAAGCCTTGCCGTGCCCAGTCCACCTCAGGGGAACCCACTGATTCCTCAACATCCTCTGTAGATACAGAGACGATAAAGAAGACGAGGCGTCCCCGCCACTGGCCTCCCCTGTAGATGAAGGGGAAAAAGAGCCTCCTGCCGCACTTCCTCTCATGGTTTGCAAGGACACCAGTCACTCATCAGGTCCTCATGGGGATATTGTGGAACCGAGGGGCCTGTATCCCATCCTGGCTGATTTCTCCAGAGTCGAAAGGAAAAAGACTAGATGCATGGGCGCAACCTTATGGCGCTCATCCCAGCCGCTGGTGGCCAGGCCCTTGCCCTCACCAGCCTCACAGTTACTACAAGGTTAAAAAACAAAGCCTATTTCTTTGTCTTGGACATGAGATAACACGCTCCCATGTCCGCCTCCGAAAACTGCAGATAGCTTTCCTTCCCTCTCCTGCTCTGCCCCGCCTCCAATTTTCCTGTGTCTGAAAGGACCAGTGTCCTCTAGCGGTGGGCCACAGTGACCTCAGCTCTCCGCTTACCTGTAAAGTCCTCGCTTTCCCAGAAGCCCCTTGTTTCCCTGTGAGATTTTATGAGCCAATCCAGTATTCAGATCATGACCAATCAGAAAGACCCCTTGGCCATTGCTTGTTTGGTTTAAAAGACCCAACATGGCCACATTTCAGTGCTGCCATGTTTTTTTAATTGGTTAGCCCTGTCAGACTGTAACCTGCGGAAATAAATTGCTTTAAAATGGCCACATGCCTCTCTCAGTGTCTACTTGAGCTGTTTTGCAGACCCAACAAGCCTAGCTAATATTTTCTTTGGTTCGACCCTCTACTGCTCAAAGTAGACTTCTAACAACTGAGGCTTCTTCATGTCTTCTGAGATGTCTAGGTATGGTAAGTTTGTCATTCTAATTAATACATAGACTAATTGGGTTATGATGAATTGTTCCCAGATCGCTAATGGTGTTGATGGCTAAATACAGTTTTCTTAGTCTAACAACAACAGACAACCAGTCCCTCACCCAAGGCTACAGCTGCCTTATTAGCTCAATTCATGAGAGCCAACAGAGCCTCTTCTAAAAAGAGATAAACTCACAAACCGGTTTTAAAGTAATTTTACTATTCTTTATTTAAAAGAGCTTGCCTTATGATGACTGCTGTGTCTCATGAAGTTCTTGGAAAGTTGGAAAGTTAATGTAAGTTGTGAGGGAGTAAGGAAATGTTTTGAGGTTTAAAATACAGAGGTCTATGAAAGTGATTTAAGTTTTGAGTGTCTAAGAAAATTTGAATATGTGGAAGTTTAAAGGTCTGAGGCTATGAAAGCCTAAGTATGTTGTGAGGGTCTGAGCAGTTGATTTTAGATGTATGGATAAAAGTTAAAAGGTATAAGAGAGTGATTTAAAGATTTCAACGGTTCAGAGGTATAACATTGATGGAACTTGGGATACATGGTCTTAATAAAGCTCTGATAAGCTGATAACTGCTATTATCAGTCACAAGCTCAAAATTTCACATTTCCTTGGGTTGTACACCTGGCTTTCTAAACCAACAGTTCATGCTTTTTAACCAAAGCCTTCGTTTTTCACACCAGCTTACTGCCACTGGTGAGGCAGGGCCCCTCCCCACTGCTAACCCCAGGGTGAGGTTTTGCTTGTCTTTCCAGAGGGAACAGATAAGCCTGTCTGGTTCCTGGCTTGAGCCATCTGCCCATACAACCGATACCAATGGAGACCCTGTGAGAAGCAATGGAAAGCCTCTCCCTGAAAGGAAAACTGACAGATCCTCGGGTGTCTCCAGGGCTGTTCTTGTCCAGACCAGAACCACCTTGCTTCAGACTTCAGCAACCGACTGGACCAGACCACGGCTTCGACCACCATGAGCCTTGAGTCTCTTCAGAGACAGATGAACTCTCTAGCTGGAGTAGTTCTTCAGAATTGCTGAGCCCTGGATTTAATGATTGCTGAACAAGGGGGAACCTGTCTTGTGTTAGGAAAAGAATGTTGTTTTATGTTAATGAGTCAAATGTTGTAGTTATGTTATGTTAATCTAATGTTAAGCAGTTAAAGACCCTCCACAAAAATTTGCTTGGTCCCTATTCCCAGTCACAGTCCAGCTTCTGGCTCAGTGGGCCATGGATTACCTGGCTGTTACCCATTTTAACCCCTTACTCATTTTATGCTTTATTATGATGTTTGCTCCCTACCTTATCCAACTTATTTGTAAGCAGGTCTCCACCATTGTTGATGGGAACGTCACAGCCCATATCTGGCTGCAGACTACTACCCTGAACACCTATGTAGACACTAGTCTTTATTGAGAAAAAAGGGGGAGATGTTGGTGACACCCTTGGGAGCTGGAGGATTTGTGTGAGGATGAGTGAGGATATGGACACCAATCCCTCTGGCAAAGTAAATACCTAGCCCACAACAGATCGCATGGCCCAAAATGGTGGATCCTCAGCATTGACCTGTTGAGCCCCAGTGGAAAACCCTGCCGGGGGTGGTGGCCACTTCACGGAAAGTCTCCCTAAACCCAGGGGAAGCCACTCCCCATCACAACAACAAGCTTTAGATAGGCTGATTTAAGTGTCTAGTCAGTATGGACCAAAGCGATTGGACCCCTCCCCTTTGAAACGCCATGCTTCCTCCAGAAAAGCCCTGCTTCTTCTAAAATAAAGTAGATCTGCACATGAGGCTGGTCTCTGGAGTCAGAGTTTCTTGGGCTGGTGGCTCCACTGCCTTCACCCCCTCAAGGTGTTCCAGAATACCCCCCCCCCCCATAATAGGGTAGAAAAACGTGTCAACAGTTAAGATCACATGTTGCTTTGGGAGAGGTTCTCGATTAACCCACAGTTTCACCTGGCGGTCCTAACCATTTGCAACTGTAGGTGAATGAAATCCAATTCTCTGATTTCATTGAACACCAGACACACAGATGCCAAAATACTGCAAACAACCAGCCTCAGTTACTGTTTTATTGCTGAAAAGAAAGAGTCAAGGCTACTCTTATAATGGAAGGCTTTTAATTTGGGGCTTGATTATAGCGACAGAGGATTAGTCCATGGTCATCAGGAAGGGAAGCACTGTGGTAGGCAGGCACAGGGCTGAGGGTTACATAGGCAGGCTGCATGAAACACTTGTGTCATGAGTTCCTGAAACTTCAAAGCTTGCTTAGGGTGATACACCTTAACAAAGAGGACACATCGACTCTCACAATGCGATACCCTCACACACTGTATCATTACACAATGAGTTCCAGTAACTGGGGATCAAGCATTCAAAGATAGAATCCTAAGAATGTTAGACAAATATAATCCATAAAAGGAATATAATCTAAGTAGAAAAAACTCTAAAATAGAGTGAAAGAAACTGAGAAAAATCAGAGAGAGAGAGAGAAAGAGAGAGAGACAGAATGAAAGAGAAAAACAAGAGCAACAAAATATTTCCCTCGAATAGAATGAAGGTACAGCCTCTGGCTGGGTTACAGGCTTAATAACATGACCTTCCCTACCCCATCTAAGATGAGACTGAACAATGCCCAGCCTCCAACCTTCGGTTTAAGTCCCATCTTTTCCCTGTGTGCATGGCTTTATCCCTAGTTTCCTTCCCTACACGGTTCCCTCAGAGAAGCTGGGAAACCAGGGATCACGTGTCTGGAGGAAGCAATGAAGAGTCTGTTGGTCTGCTGAAATGTGACTGTGGTGGATGACGCCATCCAGAAGCTGCATTTCTAGCTGGGTAGAAGTGCCACTCAAGGGTAATAAGGATTTTAATCTGATACAACTACTTTAATAAGTTGGAATTTGAAGGTCTTAAATTGCAGCCAAAATGGAGAGTCACAAACCTCTCTGATCTCAGCCCAGACCACAGTCACCTGGGATAAAGTAGGACAAGCGCAATCTTGTGTCTGGGGCCTGAGGAGGTAAACACCCGGATGACGACGCTTGGCTTCCACAGTCACGATCTGTGCGGTAAGACATGGACGAAGCCATGGAACTCTCTCCCCGTTCCTCGGCTGTGTGGGGCCGACCCGCCTAGGGCTTAGGCACCACGCCCCCTGTATTCGTGCTAACCCCACTAACGTGTCTATTTACAGAAAAGGGTTAACAGTGCACATTTAGCCTGGGAGATGCGTGCATCCCACCAGGACCTGTGCCTGACGGAGGACGGGCTCAGGGGCTGGGCTGACCTTGTGCAGATGGCAACCACGTGGTCTGCTAGCGTCTTGGCTCTTATGTCAATATTACATTACCACAACTCAGGATGCCAACTGTAGGGTCAACAAAAGTCCCATAGAAAGCTCACCAAGGTCCGTCACCAGCAGCAGAAAACTGGCCGCACTAGGGAAGAAGGAACGGCAAGCGGTCAGCAGAGACCGGATGAGCAGCGCGCGCAGCGGCGCCTCCGACTCAGAGCCTGCGCACAACTGCAACAGAGACCGCGCCGTCGGGAAAGAACAAAGATCAACAGCACAGCGGAGAGGACACGGAGGTGAAAACAGCGGAAACAGAGTCGACGTCCACACGGGAGGCCAGGACGGTGAGGGTGACGTCACGCACACGTGACCGGACCTCCCTGCGTCTCCACGCAGATGTGTGATGACGCAGACTCCGCGCCCTGCGCAGAGTTAACTCCAGACGGATCCCGACCCGAGCGTCCAGTGCCAAGTGCAGAACTTCTAGAAGGTTCTGGACACCGGGCTCTGCGGGGCGGCTCACCTGCCTCCCAGGACAGGAGGAGCGGCGCATGCGCGCGCTGCGGTGACGTCACAACAAGGACGCGCACGCGCAGTCCGCACGGGGAAGCACCCGCGGCCGCCCCGACCCGGGCGCGCAGGGACCCGCAGGGCCGCGCTGGAGACTCACCGGAAGCCGCGTCTGCCCGGCGGTCCCCGCGGCCCCGGGAGGACCCCGCACCGGCTCCCGCGGCTCCTCCCCGTGCGCGGACGGCGGCCCCTCGCTCACCATGGCGGCTCCGAGCGCGGCCCGCTCTCCACGGCTCCCGGCAGCGGGCACCGCGCGCTCACGGGACCGCGGGCCGGAAGTCCCGCCCAGTTCTGGCCGGGCCGCGCTTCACTCTGATTGGCCGCTGCGGCCTGAGTGACAGCCGCGGCTCCTTAGAGACTTTCTGGTAAAGTCAAAATGTACTCACCTTTTTAGCTTCTGTAGTTTCACTTCTAGCTAACTGGTCTTGTTAACTGAAGTGTGTTGACACAGATTATGGTTTTTGTTCTTAAATTCTCATTCTGAGAACGGGTTGGAGATACCCTGGGGTCCGGAATACCCGTTGTAGTCACCACCAGCTGATAAAAGGATTCACAATGGTTTAAATCAATGCCTGAGTGGTCTTCTCTGGTGAATACCCCTCAACATCCTGGGACTGAAAAGATCTCAAATTCTTAAATGTTTTCAGAGATAAAAAAAAATCTAAAGAAAGATATATCTCTTGATCCTTGAAGGGATTATAAATCACATTTGACATTTATCAATAAAGTTTTATCAACACACAGCCCTGTCCGCTCACAGCAAACAGGAACAGGACACTGTTCCTGCAATACTCTGTTCTTTCGGCCCCTCCCTCACAGAAAAACACCAGGCCTCCCCTCTTCAGGGTCTAGGAGCAGGCTAGGGTCTGGCTCAGTCCAGTAAGCCATAAAGAGAACGTGGATTTTAACCAGAGTTTATGGGATGCCCAAGGTTGACCTGTGACCTCCACACATGCACATGCACAGAAAGAGCCCACACAAAAAGATATGACCGGGGGCCACTGAGGTGGTTCAGGGGTAAAGACACCTGCTGCCACGCCTGTCTCTCCCTGAGCTCGACCCCCGGGACACACACATGCTTGAAGGACAAACCGAATTCAGGCAAGTCGTCCTCTGAGCTCCACACATGCACGCCCCACCCCACATAAATACAGACGTAATTTAAAATCTTAAAAAAACCCACATATGGGAAACGTGGGTTCAAACCCTGGCTTAGGATCCATCTAGCGGCCGTGGGACCTGTGCGTGGCATCCCCTCTCTCTGCCTGTTACTTCAAATGGGGATAGAGAGAGCAGTAAGTGTTCCACACCGGTTACCATGGATACAAGGACAGTTGGAGCATCAACATCCAGAGTGTCTCTAGTCAAGACTCTCTTCTTTTCTGTGCCTCAGTTTCCCATGTGAGAAATCTGACAATTTCACAAGACCATGAAGGCTGTGAGTCCTTCAGTTCTGTGTAACCTCGACTGAGTGGGCCCGTCAGTGAGGAAGAGGGGACCCACCTTCTTGTCTTTCTCCTTGGCCTTGTTCAGGGCCTCCTGGGCTCGGCTCTGGGCCTGGCCGAAGCCCGTGGAGCTTATTCAGGTTTTTATTTTTTTACTCTGCTTCTGTGCCATAAATATTCTAAGATCTTATCCTCTCTCTGCACAAAAATCTCAGTAGGGGAATGTTTTGAATGAATGATGATGAAAATACGACTCAGACGAGGATCTATGCGATCCACACGTGCGTCCTGTAGTCTCTTTTCCACCAGACTTAACTCTTGCTCTGCTGCAGTGGATAAGTGTCTTGGACTATCCAGGTTTGATTCTCCTTATAATATTTGAAACAAATTACTTAACTCTTGTGTAGTTAATCCAATTGTGGTTCTTACCCAATTGATATATCCCAATAATTTTTGGAAATCATTAAGAATTTGTAACTGATCTCTTCTGATTTGGACCTTTTGTGGCTGAATTTTTAGTTGACTTATAAAATAGATAATTAATAGACTCTCTTCTCTGTATTTTTTCAGGAGGATTTTGTAACCCCCAACAAGGTAGGATTCTTTTTGTTTCATCGAACATTTTTCTTAAGTATCTGTATCAGCGTCAGCCAACAAAATGTCATCCATATAATGGTAAATAGATTGGGAAATTTTCGAATTAGTTCTAATGGTTGTTGCACAAAATATTGACATGAAGGTGGGCTATTTAACATTCCCTGGGAAGGACTTTCCACTGATACCTTTGGAGAGATTGAACATTTTCAAGTCATCAAACTGAATCTGTTCCTGTAATCCAGCATAGCGACTCTCACCTAGAAGCTGATTTTGAGTTACATTTATTCCTCTCACCCTTTTCTGCTGTTCCATAGTGGCTGCTTCTTCTCTTATCCAGGTTAACCATTGAAGCTGAGGACCTGCCTCTAGTACAGCTGATATTAACCCTTTCCCGTCAGATGGGATCATCCTGTGGCACAGTGCCCAGTCACTCAGCACCTGTTTTCATAGGGTGAGTGCATGCCATACAACACCACAGCTTCCTTCAATTGCCTTAAACGAAGCATTTCTATCAGATGCCATTCTGTTTCATTGTAACCTTGGAGGGTGACCCCTAACAACTGGAATATGTTGGGTCACTACTGGAAATGCTGAGGGTGATTTTGTGACCCTGGGCTGCCTTTATCCACCTCAGGTGATGCTGAATAGTCATAATTAGACACCTCTTTTGGGAAGGGCTGTCTTGCCTGATCATTCTCTCATGCGGACTCTTCTATGATATTTCTGGCAGGTCCATCATCCTGTACAATCTCTTCCCTTTTATCTACCCTGGGGGAAATCGTTCTTTCTGTTGCCAGGAATGAACCAGGTTGTGTACCCAGTTCCTCAGTTTTCTGTGGAGAGCCCTCTGACCTTGGGCCTAAACTCTACTGTGTGCTTTATGCTCTATGCTCTATGGCAGGGGGGACCCCTATTGTGGTTGCAATTATCAATATCACCTTCTAGAGCACTGATTCAGTACTATGAAGCTGCAGCTTGCTTAGTACATGTGGCTGGAGAGGAATCTCGCAAGTATTTTGGCAGAGAACCATATTTAATTGGGGTTCCTTTTTACTAAAAGGTAGATTGGCTTTTTCAAAATTATACTGGACAAATAATCATTTTCCAAAAAGATAAACTACTTCAATTTGTTAATTCTTATGCATTGGTGTTTCCTAAAATCATGAAAGAAGGAACCTTTAAAAAATGTTCAGAATGTATTTCCTGATGGATCATCTAACGGTACTGCTTGCTGTTTATGTTCTGCGGAGAGCCCCCTGGCCTTGAGCCTAAGTTCTGCTGTGTGCCTTCGGCAAAATGCCTATATCTCATTTGGGACAGCTGTCGAGCAAGGCTAAGTCATAAAAAAGACAAGCCCAGCGACAGCTCGTTTCAGGGAAGTCAAAGATTACTTAAAGAGACCGACATTCCTTAGTCTCACAAGGCACGATGACTGCTTTGTGGTTAATTAACCTTGATTGAGTGTAACCACATGACTGTACCTATGCCTTCTACCTCGTGATCATTTATCTCGTGCTTGTATGCACACCTGGTTTGCCCCTTGTGATCACCGCCTTGGAAACTGCACATATACCTTTGGTGAGGAAGGGGATAAGAAACTGAGAATAAACCATTTGGGCAGTTCAGTCCCTGTGAACTCAAGACACTGTGTGCGTGTTCATTCTGGTTATCAGCCTAACTCCCTATCCAGCACCGACCAAACTGGTAAGCTGGATTATCAGACTTGATGCCTGGCAGTGAGGTCTGGAATATTGGGGTACACAGTTAAGACCGTAACATGTTAAAATATCAGGGAGCACTCAGAAAAGAGAAGCTTTGTGGCGCAATGAGGAACAAATATGGAAGGACAAGCCTCTGGATAGGAGTTGAGGTTAGACAAGGAAAACTATCATTTTCTTGAATCTGTTGAAAGTAAGATCCCGGTTTTTTTTGGGGGGGGGACGCCCGGGTGGTAGAGAAAGATAGTGAACCCCCATCCCGCTTGGCTTTCCAGAGTGAATTAGGTTTGAGTTCCTGCTCCAACCATGGCTGCAAATGTCATGTCAGTGAGCAAGGTTCCGCCTGCAGCAGGAGCCTCGGGGAGCTGCCTGGGGATTCCGCAGGTGGACGGTGCTGTATGCAGTGGCTGCTGCACCTCTGCCCTGGAGTAGCTGGTGGGAGTTGAATAAAAACCTCCTTGCTCACGGGAAACAGACTTAATAGTATAGATTTTAAGACTCTATTAACGCTGGCCTCAAGTAGGGAGAATGTTTTCTTTCACAGAGCGCTGGCATACCGCCCTGAAGCTCTGGATCCTCTGATACAACCGTTTGGAGAGCTCTTTACAGGGCTGAACTGTCTCAGATTTTTACTTAAGCAGGCAAGCTGTAAAAAAGCAACAGGTCATCTCTGGAGAAGTCCTGAGGTTTCTCTGTTCTTCCAGGCTTGGTTTTCTATGTCTCCAAAATGTTTTTCTATCTGTGTGTGTGGATGGCGATGTGTTTTCTGGTGTGAATCTAAAAAGAGAACATTGAGTTAAAGTTTGTGGTTGATAATGATCTTGAGTACTGCAAGGCGTGACTCCATTTGTGATGTGGACTCCATGTGATTTGCTGACATGGTAGTTTGCAACCATCTTGGCTTCCTCCCTACTTGGGGCTGGCAGAATGGCCATGTGGGTGCTTTTTACTAGGGTCAAAGAGGATGAATGCCATGTGACTCCTCCACCATCTTAATGGAGGTAGCCACATGTTGCCAATCAAAGAGACAACAGATCTAAGATATTTTAAATCGAGTTGAATTTTGTATGGTATTTTTTTATGCTAAAAATAAGAGGATTTTTAAGAACAGTGTTTATTAAGATATTAAAGCTCTGCCTCTGTGCATTCATATACAGGACTGTACCTTGTGCTGGCAGCCACATTTTTTCAGTGTGAGAGTTAAGGGATTAAAACAAAATAAATCAAAACAGCTGAAGTTTGGGTAAAAGAACCTGGCAGTTTTTAGAGACTGAGAGGCCGTGTGATAGCTGAACTGCCACTGCACCAGAGCTGATTTAGGCAGGGCTAAAAAGGCAGACTGCTGGTAAGGGTGGGGCAGGAGGAATGTGCATTACAATAAAGGAACCTTATTTATGATATTACAAGCACACAGTTGGGAGGTCTTAAACTACTTTTCAAATTTGGAATTTTACATAAAGATAAAATTTAAAACCTGGATATTTTTAGAAACAGCTTTTAAAGGTATTTAAATTCAGGATTAGAAGTCACTGCAACATGAGAACTGTTAAAAGTGTCATAGCATTAGAAAGATTAAGAACCCCTAGCTTAAAATTTGTCCCTGATTATGAAAGGCCTATTCAGGTACAAAGATGTATGTTTTATCTGTTTGTCTTTGCTAACTTTGTTAAGCCTTAGCTATTTTGATGATTAAAGTAGAAATAAAAAAGTTACAATATTCTGTAATGATAGATTCTCAAAAGGCCAGGAAAGGAAAGTTCCCAGTCTCTATAAATTATAAATTGTTGTTATAAGTTAAAAGTTTCGTTTTTAACAGGAGTTTCAATTCAGGAATTATTTTTAAAAGCTAACATCTAACAAGGAATAGAACAGAGCCAAACCCCGGAACAAAGTAGTAATATTCTGAGTTGGAAGGATGCTGAAAGGCATCAGGGAACATTTCAGCCATATATAATTCCAGGATTACCTATAAATTTATAAAGAAGAGATGTGATGAAAGAAATGGAAGTATACCTATAAAGCCCCAATGATAAAGTAATATTTATCTAATCAAGATTTGAGTCTTTAGGGACAGAGTATACAGTAACCTTTAATTCCTGCTCAAAGACCTTTATGAGATGGCTTAGGATATTTTTAATAGAAGCTTCTGACCAACCTGTACTCCACGAAGACGCTACACTCCTGTGTGGGTGGAACAGTGATCTTTAATACAGACAGATAGAATTCTCCTATTTTTGTTATTAAAAAGGAAATCTGGGACATAGAGATTACAGGATTTGAGAAAAGTGAATGAGAACATAAAATTAATGGGAGCCCTACTACCTGGGTCACCCACTCCTTTGGCTATTCCTATAGATACTTATAAAATTATTAGAGATCTTAAAGATTATTTTTACACTATTCCTCTTGCTCCTGATGATTGTAAAAGATTTGCTTTTTAGCGCATCTTCAATTAATTTTAAAGAACCTATGAAACAATATCTTTTGAAAGTTCTTCCTCAAGGTATGGCTAGTAGTCCTACATTATGTCAGAAGTTTGTAGCACAAGCAGTTGAAAAAACTAGAAAAAAATTCCAGCAAATATATATAATATGATATCCTTTTAGCTTTTAGGCAAGAAGGAGTTTTACTTACAGCATATGCTCATTTACAGCAAGCCTTAAAAAGTCAAGATTTAGTCATTGCTCCTGAAAAGGTGCAAAAAGAATTACTTTATTCCTATTTGGGACATAAACTGTATTCTCAAATTATATTGCCTCAGAAAATACAGAATAGAAAAGATAAAAATTCTATATGATTTTCAGAAATTATTAAGAGATATTAATTGGTTTTGGCTTCATTAAAAAAAAGTCATTTAAGCAGGTTTTATCAGATTTCGGTATCTCCACCCTTTCTAATTCCCTCCATATTTCTTCTAGTAGTATCTCCAATTACTTTTTATAATTTTCTTTTTTGAAGAAAAAGAAAAATCAGTTGAGCTATTTTGTCCTTCCTTTCGCTCTGGTTTTCTGAGATTGGTCCTTCCAGTTCCTCCCACAGCTCTTCTAGTTGCAGAGTCACTTCCCTAACCTTATGGTTTTTTGAAAAGAAACAGAAGCAAAAGAGGAAAAAGAAAAAGAAAACCATCACTGAGACCAGAAGGGGGTCTATCCCAGTGGTAACAGCCACTGTAAATGCTCTGGTGGAGTCTTGAACAAAAGCACCCATCCAACCCTTTTATCTTTCCCTCTATGACACTTAAAATCAAATTTCCCACTATCCTCTTTTTATCGTTATGTTCTGTGACCCTCGTTCGGATGTCACTTTTTGCAGGCTTCTACTGTGTGGTTTTTTTTAAAACCTCTAGCTCAGGAAGAGAAAGGAAGGGTACAAAGAAAGAAATCCTCATCGCCCTTCTAGCAGCCTTGAAAGAGAGAAAGAACAAAATATCCACAGCCCTTTTGGGTTGTCTGGAGCTTGGAGAGCAGGATAATACGCTGAACTAGCATCCAGCAAAACAACCCACCAACTGCTAACTGCACTTTCCCCTGCTCTCTGGGTTATATTCTAAGCAAAGGTTCCAGATGTGTAAGCGGCATGCAATTGTAAGGAAAGCTGCAGGTGACAAAAATCTCCAAAGTGCCCTGCTGTCCACGGTGTGCAGGACTGCGGCTATTCACATGGCTGCCACTGGGAGGCAGCAGATCCTGGAGTTGAATTCTTTCCAGACTGTGGGTTGGCTCCATCTCTTCCTTTGTGACAGGGGCAGGGAGTGTGTGTGCAGGGCAGGGGACTGTCACGCCTTCAGGGTTCCTACCCGGGAAGAGGCCTCTGCGGAGTCAACCTCTAGAGAGGCTGGGGAGAAAGGGGAAACAGAGTCAGACACCCAGTTCTATGTTCTCAGCTCCAGGAAGGCCATGGGTCAGTCCAGGGCACTCAGGGCTCTTCCAGACACCAAAACATTCATGCCTTTTCTTTGTCTTTTCTCCCTTTCTTCCTTTCTTTCTTTCTTCCTTCCTTCCTTCCTTCCTTCCTTCCTTCCTTCCTTCCTTTTGCCAAACTGGGGTGTGAGTGTGCAGGGGAGAGCTCATTCTGTAGTCCAGGCTAGCCTCCAACTTAAATCTAATTGCCTCAGTCTCCTGGGAGCTGAGCTCCTGGCTGTGCACGACCACATCCAGCTTCTGAATCAGGGACATTAAGGTAGACATTGGTGGAATCCTGGGTGGGGAGGCCTTGAGACTCTCAGTAACAAGGAAATGAAGGGATGATCAGAAACTGCCTAGAAGGAGTTGAGGAGCAGGGCTGGCACCCCAGGCTAGCCCTCAGCTCACTCGTAGCCGAGGATCGCCCTGAACTCCCGATATTCCTGCCTCCACACAAGTGCTGCCATGACAGGTGTGCCCCAGCTGTGTGGAGCATGGAGCCCAGCGCTTCCCTCAGGGTAGCTGAGTGTCCTGCCCACTGAGCTACAGCCCCAGTGTGGACAGTGAGGTCCTACAGCCGGCCCTGTGGTCCCTGCTCTGGACAGAGGATGCAGCCCTGCCATCCACCCAGGGGCAGGGTGGGAAGTACCTGCTCCATCCGTGCTCATGATGTCAGCGCCTTGAGACAGCATCACCTCCAGACAGCCCGCTGCACCCCTCATGGCAGCTAAGTGGAACCTAGAGGCACGAGTCAGGGGTCAGTCCCAGAAGAGAGCCCGAAGCCCCCCCAGTCCCAGGGCTTGGGCACTCACGCAGACTTGCCCTCGGGGTCCAGTTTTGTGGTCACCAGCCCTTTGTGTGCGATCAACGAGGCCACTCTGGCCACATCATTGCTCTCCACGGCCTGGAGCAGGCGCTGGTCACTTTTGCCCCAGTCTTGGCCCTGTGGCACACCCAGAGGTGGGTCACTGCCCCTTCCCACCAGGAATCAGGGGCACTTGCTCTGGACTCACCCACCCACCCCTGGGCACTTGCCTGGCGCCTGCCTCTGGCTGCTGGTTTCGGGATCGGGCACGGGCCACAGGGTGGGCAGGAGCCGAGGTCGGTGGGGCTGAGCCGGAGCTGTGGGGTAGGTGGTCCTGGGCTGGGGGCCTGGAGACAGCGTCTCTGAAACTGCAGCCCCCAGCATGTCTCCAGGCCCACTACCCTGGCATCTTCCAAACATGGAGCGTCTTCAAACCTCCACCCCTCATTGTGCCTCAATCCAAAGCCACATTTCTAAGATATCTAAGACATTAAAAAACAAACAAAAAAAACCTAGCACTTCTCTACGTAGACCAGGCTAGCCTGGAATATACAGATAGCCCTGCCTGTCCCCGAAGTGCTGGGATTAAAGGCAAGGTCCCCAATGCCCCAACTCTTTTTGTTTGTGTAGCCCAGCCTGGCTTCAAAGTCCCTGTGAGTCAAGGATGATTTTGAATTCCTATTCTCTTGCTTCCCCCTTCCCAGGCTGGATGGCAGGTGTGGACCATCACACCTGGTTTACAAGGTGCTCAGGACGGAGTGGTGCTAAGATCTACCCACGGAACCACCGTCCTGCCCCTCGGTCTCAATTATTGTACTGTCTTTTGCTGATTTATTTATTCATAGATGGGGTCTTACTTTGTGGGCAGGCTGGCCTCAAATTAAAGATCCACCAGCCTCAGCCTCCTGAATGCCGGGATGACGGGCCTTTCCCAAACCATCCTGCAGTGCCCCTGACTCCATGGGCCCTGCCCTGCTGTTTGCCCTGCATGGCTGCTCTGCTAAAGCCTAGTCCCTCTCCCAACATGGTCAAGGCCTGGTCAGCAGAACTGTAGCTCCAAATGTTCCTAATCTCCCTTCCCAGGATTCTGGACTGTTTCCACATCACTGTACACAAACTGTTCTCCAGGACCTGCATCCCACAAGACCTGGCTGATTCTGGCAAAGGCATAGTGGCCCTCAGCAATGCTGTCTACGTCTGACCCAACCCCCACAGCTGCCTCCATTCCGGGAAAGAGGAAGAGCAGTGGGACCCAAATGGCTACCACAAAAGAAGCCACTGAGCACAGGCACAGAAGTTTCATGGAGAATGGGCTGTGGAGTGTGACCAGGTAGGATGTCCCAAACCCCTCTAAACACTTCAGACCATGCACACATACTCCCCAGGCTCAGTCCTCTCCCACCTGCTCCCCTGGTTCAGATGTGTACTAGATGCTGTAACCAACACCTTTTTATACTTCTTTGCCTTTTGTCAAACACATGTGTGGAGTGCCAGAAGTAATTGCAGATGTAAGTGCTGACTTTTTAATTTTATTTCTGGTGGGTTCATGGAAGACAGTTTATTCTTTGGTAATTCAAATCCCAATATTAGAGTTTCAACCACTGTATAATCTAATCTTAATCCTAAACAGCTTCAGCCTCTGTACAATCTAATCTACAAGAGGACAGCTCAGACATAGAAGTCTTCAGACTCCAATCTAATCTGCAAACCTAAACCTAGAATGTTTCAGCCTCTGAGACTTACTACTGAGCTCACTCAGCTGTCTTCTGACCTTCGTCTTTTCACTCTGGTCTGCAGTGTGAACTCTGAACTGTAAATTGTGAAACTTCTGCTTCTAATTCTCTTGATTTCTGCTTATTATGGACTGGCTCTGCTCATCTCAGGTTCTCCTGAACTGAACTGTCTGTGAGATGAATGTATTCAAACTGTCTGACTGAACTCTCTGCTTCCCTCTGTGAACTCCGCCTCCTCTCTTAACTGATTGCTCCTTTTATATGCTTCAAAGTTGAGAGTTGGGTTTAAAGTTTTGTGCTACCATTGCCTTCTGAGTTGACTTAAAGGCATATGCTACATTGCCTTAAGATATGTAAAGTCTTTCTGCCCTACAGCAGCCATGCTGCTGGTTTAAAAGATTAAATTTTTCTCTACAGGATGCAACCAGTTACTACAGAGAGACCCACCATGCCTCCCTGGATAGAGGATAAGGAGATTTGAAGGACTGTCAGACACTGTGGCTGATGATCCAGTTTTCTCATCAGTTGTGGCCCTCCCACTGGCCCCTTCAGAGCACCCAAGGAGAGCTCCAAGAGGTTGCTGTTTCCAAGGAACTCAACAACATTAAAGGATTCTTAGATGGAAAACCGATGATGGCCAATCAGGTTCCTTGCAGCCTTATGTGCTGCCAGGGCTGCAGGTAATTTATAGGAAAGAGATGTCCTTCAAGTCTAGGCATGTATTTCTTGTGCCTAATACCCCTGCTGAACAGGTGATGCTCTCACAAGGATGGATTCCTGGAAACGCACTATGGAAACAGTTGGAGGGTGGTGTGAGAGGGTTTAACACATTTATTACGTTCATGATGCTTCTCTCCACAATTTCTTTCATGTCTCTGAAGTTGACTGTGATGTGCAAAGGCTTTACCACATTCATTACATTCATAGGGTTTCTCTGCAGCGTGACTTGTTTCATGCATGCGAAGAGAACTGAGATATGCAAAGGCTTTGCCACATTGAGTACACAGATAGGGTTTCTCTCCAGTGTGAGTTCTTTCATGCATTTGAAGATGGTTGTTTGTTGCAAAGCATTTACCACATTGATTGCATTCATAGGGTTTTTCGCCAGTATGACTTCTTTCATGCCTGTGAAGATTACTCTGATATGCAAAGGCTTTACCACATAGATTGCATTCATAAGGTTTCTCTCCAGTATGAATTCTTTCGTGTATTTGAAGATGAGTCTTTTGTACGAAGGCTTTATCACAGTAATTACATTCATAGGGTTTTTCTCCAGTATGAATTCTTTCATGTATTTGAAGATAACGCTGACGTGTAAAGGCTTTGCCACATTGAACACATCCATAGGGCTTCTCTCCAGTGTGAGTTTTTTCATGCATTTGAAGATGACTGTTTGTTGCAAAGGCTTTGCCACATTGATTACATTCATAGGGCTTCTCTCCAGTATGTGTTCTTTCATGTATTTGAATTTTACTCTTTTGTGCAAAGGCTTTACCACACTGATTACATCTATAGGGTTTCTCTCCAGTATGACATCTTTCATGTACTTGAAGATGACTGGGACGGGCAAATGCTTTACCACATTGAGTACATTCATATCGCTTCTTTCTACTACGAGTTCGATGCACTTGAAGACTATTGTGACATGCAAAGTCTTTATCATGTTGATCATATTCACAGGATTTTACTTCCAAATGAGTTCTTTGGTGTAATTGTGAAGAGGAATCAGGTGTAAAGGCTTCATTCCTTTGATTACATATGTAGGGTTCCTCCTCCTTATGGGTTCTTTGGTGTGTTTGAAGAAACCAGTGATGGTTAAAGCCTTTGGTACGTGGCTCACATTCATCACATCCTTTTCCCATATGAGTATTTTCACCTCTATGAAGAGAACTGGAAGGACTCAGAGCTTTACCACACTGACTGCATTCATCACTGTTTCCTATGGTGTAAGACACAGGACACGTGCAAAGTGCAACAGGACAGACAGGAGAATTCCCACATTCCTTGTCCTCATAGGGCTTCTCTCCACTGTGAGTTTCTTCCCTCATTCCCACTGAAGTTGGAAAACCAATTAATTGTAAACTTGAATCACATTCATCAAGTCTATTCATAGCGGGAACTACATGTCTTCCAATTTTTCTAGGAGAGAGAGAGGCACTTTCCTTCTTTCCAGATCTGTACTGCACACATGGCTTGTATCCAGGGTGACACATGATATACCTATAAAAGGAAGAGTAACACATAACAGGTGTTCAAATTGCATTCACACAGTTGAATTCTTTGTTACTCATGGAAGTAAGGTGGGGATTCAGGTTTCTGCACCACAACAGCCTTCTTGAGTTTAATAAACTGCCCCTCTGACTAAACTCTGTTAAGTCACAAAAAGCATATGAGTGCAACTAGCTCTCCTATGGATGACTTGCTTATTAGAAGGCCTTTGGACACACATTGCTCCCCTAATCCATGTGTATGCCTTGTGGAATACTTGAAACATGAAAGCAGACAAATTGCACAGTCCTCCAACATGGATTTCACAGTTCTAGGATTAAAACTGTGGCAATTATTGAGGCTTTCTTTAGTTGTCTTGCTTCTTAGAGGAATGTTGTGCAAACAGAGATCAGCTACCCAACCTTGAGGTTCATGGTGTTCTGAGAATTTTAAAAATACATAGATACACTTAAATCTGTGTTTATTTACACGGCTGCTTTTCTTTAAAATTACAGGGTACATTACAATTTCTTTAAAGCACATTTTTATCAGCCTGCACATGAAAATTACCTGCCATGTCTTCTAGAAGTTTGACAATGTTCTTCAGTATTATGGTCTTCCCATTTGTAGCCTAAAATATAGTACCAGAAAAGGAATGATATATTATTGGAATTATGCAAAATTTAACTTAAAGTCTTTGGTGAACCTTAAAACCATGCCTGATTTGGTCACCACATTCTTCATGTGAAATCACAGATGAGCATGAATAATCAAGAAACACTTGTCCCCTTATTTGCATGTGGAGGAAAACTCACAGTCTTACCTACAGTAATGAGGTTCCTGCAGGTTTCCAGCATCACATCTACATAGAGACTCTTCTGGGAAGGATCCAGCAAATCCCACTCATCCTGAGTGAAGTTCACACGCACATCCTCATAGGTCACTGCACCCTAAAATAGTCCATACATGTATGTAACAGAAATGCGGAGACTGACTGCAGTGAAAACGTATACTTAACTGAGAATATACTTACAGAATCCTGTACTCTTGGAAACACTTATTCTACAACAAATTCATAATGTAATCACCAAATCACTTTAGAAGGAAACAAAAGGAGGATCACGACTCTCATTTCTGGCTCCAGTGAAAAAGATGGCATTTCAAGAGAAAATACTAACAGATTTACAGAGAGGCACACAAACAGATCAACATTATTGAGTATACACCAAAGAAACAGTATCCACAACTACTACCTTCAAAAAGGATGGAGAAGCTTGGTGTGGTGGACTACACCTTTACCTCAGACCTCAGGAGGTAAACACGGGTGAATCTCTGTCAGTTACAGGCCAGTGTGGTCTGTGGAGTGATTTCCAGGCCAGACAGAGCTACACAGGGAGGTCCTGCCTCACACAAAGAAACAAAAAGGATACAAAGCACTCATGGGAACACTAAAAATCCTAAGACTTAAGCATTCACTCCAGGTATGTAATTCTCATTCAGAAAAGTAGAGTGCCTCCATGTAAACTCTAAGTCTGATATGATGTGCTCAGTTTCATCCACCAGAAAACAGAAGGAGACAAGTGTGCTGAGGTTATAAACACTCAGAGCCCTTCCCCAGAGAGCAACTTCCTCCAGAAAGGCTCCTCCTCCTAAAGGTCCCTAAGACCCAATGGAAGTCTCAATCCAGAGACAAATGCTGACATGCATTTTTCATTCAACTCACATTTCACACAGGTCATGATGGGCTCACAGTCCCCCCATGATGCAAAATCCATTTAGTCTAACTTCAAATATCTATTATGTAAGAGTTCCCACACTGCTTGCATGTCCAAAGTATCTTCTGACAGTCAAGGCAATCTCTTGGCTGTGACGGCTTGTAAAATCAAAACAGCACAAAATGGCATAGAATGTACATTTCCTTTCCAAAAAAAGAAAGATTGGATCAAGTAAGACTGAAAGTCTGCAGGGAAAACACCAAATCCTTCTGTTCTGTGTCAGACACCTGGGGCTCTCTTTCTGCACCTTCTCATACATCTTGTTCTTTGGTTACTTCCAGTCCCCACATGCAGCTATTCCTGGCAGGTGTCTCAATGCTTGTGTATCTCAACACCATGTGATCTCAAAATGCAACCCAGGCTCCATCTTCACACCTTCCTACAATGACTCTGCCAAACAGATGGCTGCACCAATGGTGAACTGAAGGCAGAAGGAAGGAATCCGTGACCTTTAAACGTTGGATCTATCTTCTTTCAAGAAAAAGTAACACACAGATGACACATGGTTCTAGCTTTGAATGGACCTGAGTCCATTGAAATAGAGCAGCAGCAGGTTCTGTATGGAGTCCCATTCTGGAACTAGGAATCACCTTGACTTTTCTACCCATGATTAAATGCTTATCTGGGTAGGGTGGTGCCCTTACAACACCTTTCTATATTTACAAAGCAGAGCAGATGCCTTTTCTTTAATGGCTCTAATCTCCACGATTACTTCCACTGTTTCAGCACATGATTGCCAACTGGAACTACCTAGTGTTGTTTTTCTTGCTAATCCACAGAGTGTTCACTATGTCTGCCCTCTTCTTGTTCTTTTTCCCTATGGACATGCATTAGTCATCAGTAATATCCACGCCACAGACTACATGTTAAGAAATTAGTCCATTGAGTCCTTGCTCAACTTCACAGGAGACAGTCAGACTACAGACATATAGTATTCAAAATATTGTACAAACAACTGGCTTTAGTTATTGTTTTATTGTTGTGAAGAAACACTACGATCAAGGAGACTTTTATAATGGAAGCCTTTTAGTTTGGGCTTGATTATAGTGACAGAGGATTAGTCCATGTCATCAGGAAGAGAAGCATCATGGTAGGCAAACGTGAGGCTGAGAAGTAATATCCTGATACACAGGTAGGCAGAAAGGAACTTGGAGTGACGTGGGCTACTGACACCCCAAAGCCCACTTAGGGTGACACATCTTAACAAACAAGACACACCTACTCTCACAAGGCCATACCTCCTCACTTTACACAATGAGTTCCAGTAATTGGGGATCAAAGCACTCAAATACCAGATATTGAAGGTGCTGACCACAATATAAACCATGAAAGGAATATAACCTAAGTAGAATGTGGGGAGCCCCCTGACCTTGAGCTCAAATTCTGCTGTGTGCCTTTGGCCAAATGCCTCTATCTCATTTGGGACAGCTGTTGAGCAAGGCTAAGTCGTAAAAAAGACAAGCCCAGAGACAGCTCATTTCAGGGAAGTCAAAGATTACTTAAAGAGACCTTCCTTCTTAATCTCACAAAGCAGGAGGATGGCTTTAGGGTTAACTTCAGAACAACAATGCTTTGTATATATTTTGATTTACCTTGTTGAATTGTATCCCAGCGCATACACATATGCTTTTTCCTTCGTGATCAGTAACCTTGTGATCAAATGTATGCCTCTCCCCTCGTGAGCATTTACCTCATGCTTGTATGCACACCTGGTTTGCTCCTTGTGATCAGTGCCTGATGAGGAGGGTATAAGAAACTGAGAATAAATCATTTGGGTGGTTTGGCCCAAGTGAACTCAAGATACAGTGTGTGCATGCTCATTCTGGTTTCAGTCTAACTCCCTATTCAGCACCGACCAATCTGGTAAGCAGTTCTTATCAGTAGAAAGAGCTCTAAATTTAAAAAAAAGAGTGAACGAAATTGAGAAAAACAGGGACATAGAAAGAAAAAAAGAGAGGCAGACAGAGAGAGAAAAACAGGAGCACCAAAACATTTCCCCATATAGAATAAGGTCACTCACTGCCTTTGGCCGGGTCGCAGGCTTCCTTAATAAAACCTCCCTACCCCATCTCAGAAGAGATTAAACAATTTCAGGTTCCAAACTTAGGTTTAAATCCCCATCTTTTCTCTGTGTGCATGGCTTTATCCCATAATTTCTTTCCTAAACAGTTCCCTCAGAGAACCTGGGAAACTTTGGTTAGGTTTCTGGAGGAAGCAATTGCAGAACCTGCCTGACTCCATTCTCAGGTAGGAGCCATTGTGCTGTATTGTTAAAAAAATAAATAGCCATAGTCAGGCAGTGGTGGCACATGCCTTTAATCTCGCCACTAAAGAGGCAGAGGCAGAGGCAGGTGGATCTCTGTGATCAAGGCCAGCCTGGTCTACAGAGGGAGTTCCAGGTACAGCCAGAGTTACAACAGAGAAACCCATCTCAAAAAACAAAACAAAACAAAAATCTTGTCTTTCTTGTGATTTTTCTGAACTTCCTTATTATCCCATTGACTTACTCTGTAAAACACACATGTGATTTCACTCTTAAAAGGGATGGACTTGGGGCCGCTCTCTTTAACCAGACTTAGGAGGCAGTCGCTGGCCATACCTTGGGGCCTCCCAAAAAATAAAAGGCAAGCTTGCTCCAATGTAGCTAAATCTGTGGTAGTAGTTTTATTCTTGCCCAGAAGCCAAACAGCTCAGCTCAGCCAGGGATATTTCCCTTCAGAGCTGCAACATTGGGGACACCTTCCCACCTCATAGCTGTGTGGTCCCTGGGCTCCCAACTCCCAGGACACCTTCCTGTCAGAGCTGTGTGGTTC
Source organism: Cricetomys ansorgei (assembly GCA_026225945.1). Lineage (NCBI taxonomy): Eukaryota > Metazoa > Chordata > Mammalia > Rodentia > Nesomyidae > Cricetomys > Cricetomys ansorgei. The sequence continues at coordinate 650,932 of JAMJFZ010004123.1, forward strand.
CTGCGCTCTCCAACGCCAGGACACACATCTCTGTTCCAGCTGGATAAAAAACTCTAACACCAATCAGTTTTTGGTTGTTAAACACCTTTTGAGTTACCTCTGGACTCTGGGGCCTGTACATCTTTAAAAAACAAACACAAAAACTTTTCTAAACTTTTTTTTGTTTTAAATATCTGGGGCCGATTGGGTGACAAAGGGCATCTTCTTAACAGCTGTTTTTGTTGTTTGTTTTGAGTCACGGGAGTCACGGTTTCTCTGTGTAGCTCTGGCTGTCGTGGAACTCACTCTGTAGACCAGGTTGGCCTAGAACTCACAGAGATCCGCCTGCCTCTGCCTCCAGAGTGCTAGGATTGAAGGCTTTCACCACCACCACCCAGATACTAGCTGTTTTTTTAAAATCTTGTTTTAAAAAGTATCTATCAAATCAATATTCATTTAAAGTCTCCTTGTTAGCGTTAAAAGGGAAAATCTGTTTTGTCCAGGCTTCATTCCCTGGCTTCTACCCGCCTCTTAGAGAATGCTTGGTTTTACAGATCACGGACTGACCCAAACACATAAATCATGAAGGTGAAAGGAGTGGAACTTTTTCCCTCCCAGGGGCTGCTCAGCGCAGGCTTGGATGGAGCAGAGGACATGCTAACCTGGGGGAACTATTTCCCCTCCCTGTGTGCTTTCCGCTTAAATGCTCAGATACCAAGAGGCCCTGGATGAGAGGCCCGGCCCCGCCCACATCTACACAGGGACCACAGAGTCAAGACGACCAGGGGTGGCCGCCACACGTTCATACACCTGAACTCAGGGATTCCTGCGCAGTCTCACAGGACCCAGGGCACTGGATCAGCAGCCACGTCTGACCCCTCCTGTGCGTACACACACAGGCAAGGAACCCAGTGAGGGCGACGTCACGCACACGTGACCGGACCTCCCTGCGTCTCCACGCAGATGTGTGATGACGCAGACCCCGCGCCCTGCGCAGAGTTAACTCCAGACGGATCCCGACCCGAGCGTCCAGTGCCAAGTGCAGAACTTCTAGAAGGTTCCGGACACCGGGCTCTGCCGGGCGGCTCACCTGCCTCCCAGGACAGGAGGAGCGGCGCATGCGCGCGCTGCGGTGACGTCACACCCCGCGGCCGCCCCGACCCGGGCGCGCAGGGACCCGCAGGGCCGCGCTGGAGACTCACCGGAAGCCGCGTCTGCCCGGCGGTCCCCGCGGCCCCGGGAGGACCCGGCACCGGCTCCCGCGGCTCCTCCCCGTGCGCGGACGGCGGCCCCTCGCTCACCATGGCGGCTCCGAGCGCGGCCCGCTCTCCACGGCTCCCGGCAGCGGGCACCGCGCGCTCACGGGACCGCGGGCCGGAAGTCCCGCCCAGTTCTGGCCGGGCCGCGCTTCACTCTGATTGGCCGCTGCGGCCTGAGTGACAGCCGCGGCGGACGGCGCTCCGCTCTGCAGACCTCTGCGCTGGGCCGAAGCGCCGCTCCGCCAGCTATGCCTGCAATCGAGTCATGTCCCAGCTGTCCCGGCGCATGCGCACTCACTCGTGACCAGCCCACTCGCGCCTGCGCAGTGTCCCGTCCAGGCCGCGGATGCGCATCTGCGGCCGGGCCGAGCGCTTGGGCCTCCGCGCCGTGGCTTCGCCCCGTGCTGTCCGCCGCCCAGGCCTGCACGTCGGGCCTCCTCCAGCGGCCTCCGGGATGAGCGGCCTCCGAAGCCGCCCCGGCGCCCCGACCCCGTGGGCCCCGCCCCTCCGCGGCTGCTCTGCTAAAGCCCATCGTTCCCCACGTAGCCAAGGCCTGGCGGCAGAGCTGCAGCCGCGAATGTCCCTACACTCCTCCATCGCTGTCCGCAGGTGTCCTCCAGGGCCAGCATCCCGCCAGGCCGGGCTGACCGTGGCGCCCGCGCAGCCGCTGTCCATCCACGTAGGCCCTGCACCTTCGCGGGTAGGAAGGGCTGTGGGACCGAAACGCCTACCGATGGAGGATGGGCATAGGCACAGTTGCTTCCCGGCCAAGGGGCTGTGGGGTGGGGCCAGCCCGGACGCCACGCCTCCGAAGCCTCTGGCCACGCCCACCTACCACCCAGGCGAAGGCCTCAGTCTGTTTCCCAGAAACAACCCCCCTGCATCCCCTCCAGGTCGCCCCTTTTCCACTCCCCGTTCCGCCCCAGTCTCAGGCCCCGCCCTCTTCCTCCGTGAGTTCCTGCTCCACACACCTCCCCCATCCCGACGCCCCGCCCACCCGCGGTGTAGCCCCGCCCTAGCCCCGCCCCATATCTGGGCACCGTGCCTGTCCTGTGCCAGCTCCTAACCTTGGGCTTCTCCCCCAGGCGCCCATCCGGCAGCTGACCACAGGCTCCGACTGCTTCCCTCACTCGGCCGTCCATTCATTCATTCCCCCACTCGCTCATTCCCCCACCATCTCCCAGTCTGATGAGAGGCTCTCAGTCACCTTGCAGTTAGGGATGTGGTTTGCCTGTCCGTCCACACTCTGGGCACCGGAGTGTGTCGGTCTCTGTGGGGCGTCCTGGGCTCTGCACCTGCTGCTTCACTCTGACCCAGGGACGCCATGTGTGTCCCGGGACACCCACCTCTGAGCCCATCTCTGAGAATTCTGGAGGTGGCCAGCACCTGGGACACAACATACACAGACACACTCACACACAGACAACAGACAACACACACAATTTCGAGAGAGAGAGAATACTTTGATCTGGGTGTGGATGTCCAAGCTGTGACTCCAGCACCCAGGAGGCTGCTGTGGAGGGACTGTGAGTTCAAGGCTAGCCTGGGCAACATAGCACCGTCAAATCTTCACCAGCTTCCTTCATTGCTGTGGAGACATTCTCCTCAAGTAAGGGCAGAAGGTAAGTGGGGGCCCCAGATAAGGTCTAGACAAGGGAAACTGAGGAGGGGATCCAGGAGCCCAGGGTGCTGGGGAGGTCTGTGCCCACATCCATGTGTCTCTTGTGGGGTGGGCTGCAAGATTTTGAAATACTCCAGGCTTTCAAATACATCTTTTTTGTGAGACCAGGGCTCACTATGTAGCTAGACTGGCCACCAACTCACAGATACCCACTTGCCTCTGCCGCCCCAGGGCTCGGATTAAAGGAATCTGCCATAATGCTGGCCTAATGTAGCTTTTCAAAATAATCTTTACTTTAAAATTACATTTACATGTGTGTTCACGTGCATGTAGGCAGAGGTCAGAGGACAATTTTGTGGAGTCACTGTTCTTCCAATGTGTACACAGTGGGGATCAAACTCAGGAGGTGGTTGAGTGGTTAGAGCACTGGGTTTCCTGCCCAGCACCCATATGGCAGCTCACAACTATCTGTAACTCCAGTTACAGCAGATTCAACGCCTCCTTCTGGCATAAGTGGGCACTGCACACATGTGGTGCACAGACGTGGATGCAGGCAAAACACCATACACAGAAAATAAAAAATATTAAAAACCCTCAGGCTAGCAAGTTCGGCTGAAACCACCTTTGTCTCCCGCGCCATCTTACCAGCCCCTAACTCAGCTTTTGCAATGACTTGGTTTCCAACCTCCATCTCGCTCCGTCTCTCTCATCCCTGTAGGTCACACCCACAGATGCCCAGCTCCCACAAGAGGCAGATGTATCACTTCCCAGCTGCATGACTTTGAGCTGAGCTCCTTTCATCTCTCAAATGCAGACAATATGAGTTCATTCATGAATAATCAAGGTGAGGGGCTCATGGCGCAAAGTAATTGGGAATCCCGCTACAATTGCTAACTTCTTATGAATTAAAATTTAGACGTGGGTGGGGAGATTTGGGGAGTACCTCACTGAGTCCTTGCCAGCACGTGCAATAGCCCTGCTTCCATCCTGGGGAGGAGGGGGAGGGAACAAAGGAAGGAGGGATGTAGGGAGTGATGGGTGGGTGGGGGGAGAGTGGGCGGCCATGGTGACCACTGTGTTCTGGAGTGGGGAGTGACAGCAGCTCCTGGACAGCAGAGGGCAGCAGTGCTCACACATAGGGAGCATTTGGCTATCAGAAACTCTGCTGGGGCAGCCCCTGGGAGGTTGGACTGAGATTCAGGCCTGTGGTTCTGAGCCTCAGTGGAGGATAGAGCAGGAGGAGGGACAGCTGGGCTCAAGCCCTCCCTGAGGTCTGTGGTCCAGACTTGGGGAGCAGCAGACTCACCTCTGTTTTCATAAACCTCACATGTTTGGTGTTCATCATACCAGCTAAGGGCTCTTGTCCTGTCCCTGCAGAAGGGGTGGGTGAAATGAGGAACAGGGGTGCTGGGGCAAGCACCATATTGTGCGGGACTCCTGGCTGGAGAGTTGCAGTTGAGGCCAAAAGCGCCCCCAATTCCTGGTGAAGTGGGCTGAGATGCTGGAGGCAGCCTTCTCCTCTTAGTCCACGGAGGTCCCTAGCCAAGAAATATTAGTTATAACTTGCTTGCTTCATTGAAGCTAAAGGGACATGTTTATCTGTATTGTAGACCGCATCCACTCAGTGGGCGGGTCTCTTGCCTTCCCACGCCTCAGGTGCACCCCGCCCTGCCATGCTAATTAAGGCTTCCCCGACCAAGGGAGAAACCCCGCCTTCCCGGGAAAGATATTAAAAGAGGGAGAAGCCTTTTTAATAAATGAGTTTAGTGTCTACCAGACACTGCTCCTGAGACTTATTCTTGCGTCTCGTTCCTTCGTTCTCTGCGCGGGGATCAGAGTCCACAGCCGGTCCAAGAAACTCATGTCCCGCCTCCCTGCACATTCCCGCGGTCCTTTCAGCTTGAGTTTCCTGCTCCTGGCCAGAGCGGGAGACTAGGCAGAGTCCCAGCTGGCTGCAGGCTGGGACGGAGCTGCGGCGACTGCGAGGGAGGACCGAACCGACAATATTGGACAGTGGAACCCTGAGCATCTCATCTCAGGGGTTTTACTGATGCAAAAGCTTCTCAGATATCCTATGGATTCAAAGCTCTGTCCTCTCATCCAAAGGCCTATTTGCAGAATGAAGAAAACCTGTAGCCTAGTCTTATCCCACAATCCTTTAGCAGTCAAGCTATGTCATCTTTACAGTGGGGGAACTCAAGGCCTAAGGGAAGTGTTCTCTCCTTGTTGCCAGAGACTATGATAGAGGGACTGTAAAAAATCCTCCACAGCAACCTTGCTCTTCCACAGTGGCTCTGCCAGAGAGCAGTGAGCAGGTGCAGATCATGAGGCAGCAAACATCTTAATCACAAATTTACTTAAAGTCAGGTAATACTTAAATACTTTTATATACTTAAAAGCAGATAATACAAAGTACCAAGCTCTTCCCCCAACAATGTACAAAACAATTATTATAAATATAACTAGAAATAAACTTCTCCAGCAGTTGAGTTTTTAAAAATTATTTTATTTTCTGTGGGTTTGTGGAGTCTATTCTTTGGTAATTCCCCCCTGGTCCAAGAGGGTATCATCAGCCTCTGTACAGTCTAATCTAAAATTTAAACCTTGAAGACTTCACCCTCTACACAATCTAATCTATAAACTTAAACCTAGAACGTTTCTGCCTTACTAACTACTGAGTTCCCTCTGACTAGCTTTCTTCTGAACTACATCTTTTAACTGTGATCTGTATTATGCAAGCAGATCTGTAAATTGTAAACCAAGTGCTTCTGACTCTGCTTATTTAGGACTGGCTCTGCTCTTCTCAGATTCTCCATCTGAACTGCAAACTGCTTGAAATAACTCTCCGCTTCTCTCACTGAATTCTTTTCCTATCTGTTTCATGTCTGCTTCCACCTCCCTTCTCTCTCTGAACTCTGCCTCCTCTCTCTACTGACTGCTCCTTTTCTATCACAACATTTAGAATTAAAGGTGTGCGCCATCAATTCACTATCATTTCCTTCTGAACTGGCTTAAAGGTGTGTGCTACATGGCCTTGAGATACAAAGTCTTTCTGCCCTAAAACAGCCATGGTGCAAATTAAATGACTAATGTCTCTCCAAAGTCTACAAACACTAAAGAGGGACCCACCATACCTCTCAGGATAGATAAAGATATTTGAAGGACTGTTAGATACTCTGGCTGATGTTCCAGCTCTCTCATCAGTCATGGCTCTCCCACTGGCCCCTACAGAGCACCCAAGTGGAGCTCTGAGGAGTTGCAGTTTCCTAAGGAACTGAAAACATCCAAGGATCCTTATTCGGAAAACGGATGATGGTCATTCAGGTTCCTTGCAGCCTTGTGTGCTGCAAGGGCTGGCAGATAATTTATAAGAGAAGTCCTTCACGTCTAAACATGTAACTCTTATGCCCCCGTTGAACTGGTGATGCTCTCACAAGGATGGATTCCTGGAAAGGGTATTGAGATAGAGTTGCTGGGTGGTGTGCGATGGCTTACCACATTTATTATGTTCATGGGGCTTCTCTCCACTATGACTTCTTTCATGCTTGTGAAGACTACCGGGATATGCGAAGGCTTTACCACATAGATTACATACATACGGTTTCTCTCCAGTATGAATTCGTTCATGCTTGTGAAGACTACTGTGACATGCAAAGGCTTTACCACACTGATGGCATCTAAAGGGCTTTTCTCCACTATGAGTTCTTTCATGCATTTGAAGATGACTGTTTGACGCAAAGGCTTTACCACACTGATTACAAACATAGGGTTTCTCTCCAGTATGAATTCTTTCATGCCTATGAAGATTACTCTGATATGCAAAGGCTTTTCCACATTCATTACAAACATAAGGTTTCTCTCCCGTATGACTTCTTTCGTGTATTTGAAGATGACTCTTTTGTGCAAAGGTTTTACCACATTCATTACACTCATAGGGTTTCTCTCCAGTATGAATTCTTTCATGCATTTGAAGATGACTGCTTGTTGCAAAGGCTTTACCACATTGAACACAGCCATAGGGCTTCTCTCCAGTATGAGTTCGTTCATGCATTTGAAGATGACTGTTTGTTGCAAAGGCTTTACCACATTGATTACATTCATAGGGCTTCTCTCCGGTATGAGTTCTTTCATGTATTTGAATTTGACTTTTCTGAGAAAAGGCTTTACCACATTGATTACATCTATAGGGTTTCTCTCCAGTATGAGATCGTTCATGTATGTGAAGATGACTGGGATGCGCAAAGGCTTTACCACATTGATTACATTCATACCGTTTCTCTCCACTATGTGTTCTAAGAACATGAGGATTGCTGTGACATGCAAAGTCATTATCACCTTGATTATAATCATAGGGTTTTACTTCCAAATGAGTCCCTTGGTGTAATTGTAAAGAAGAATCAGGAGTAAAGGCTTCATCCCATTGATTATATTCATAGGATTCCTCTTCGTTATGAGTACTTTCATGGGATGGAAGACAACTTTGATGGTTAAAGTCTTTAGTATGTGTCTCACATTTATTAACTCCATCTCCCACTTGAGTATTTTCAAGTCCTTGAAGAGAACTGGGAGGACTCAGAGCTTTACCACACTGACTGCATTCATCACTGTTTCCTATGGTGTGAGACACAGGACACGTGCAAAGTGTAACAGGACAGACAGGAGAATTCCCACATTCCTTGTCCTCATAGGGCTTCTCTCCACTGTGAGTTTCTTGCCTCATTCCCACTGAAGGTGGAAAACCAATTAACTGTAAACTTGAATCACATTCATCAAGTCTATTCATAGCGGGAACTACATGTCTTTCAGTTTCTCTGGGAGAGAGAGAGGGACTTCCCTTCTTTTCGTGGCTGTTATGCCCACACGGCTTGCACGCAGAGTGACACATGGTATGCCTATTAAAGGAAGAGTAACAAATGAAAGGTGATGACACTGCATTCAGAGTTGAGCTCTTTGTTCCTCATGGAGAGGAGGTGCAGGGATTCAGGTTCTGCACCACAACAGCCTTCTTGATTTTAATAAACTGCCCCTCTGACTAAACTCTGTTAAGTCACAACAAGATATGGTACAAGTAGCTTTCCTATGGATGATTTGTTTATTAGAAGGCCTTGAACACACACTGCTCCCCTAATCCATGTGTATGTCTTTATCAGTGCTTGAATGGTATGAAAGTAAAAGGTTTCACAGTTGTACGACATGGAATTCACGTTTCTATGATTAAAACTGTGACAATTGTTTAGGTTTCCTTTCCTTGTCTTGCTTCTTAGTGGAATGTTTTGTAAAAAGAGGTCAGTTACCTGAATTTGTGGTTCACGGTATTTTTAGAATACACTGATACACTTGAATCTGTGCTTACTTACACTATTGCTTTTCTTTAAACTACAGGCAAATTATTATTTCTTCAAAGCACATTTTTGTCAGCGCATGAAAATTACCTGTCACATCCTCTAGAAGTTTGACAATTTTCTTCAGTATTGTGGTCTTCCCATACATTGCCTAAAATATAGTATCAGAAAATGTATATTATTGGAAATTATGCAAAATTTAACCTAGTGTCTTTGATGAACCTTAGAATCATTCATGATATGGTCACCACATTCATCATTTCCACGATTAAGAATCACAATTAAAACTGATAAGCAAGAACCACTTGTCCCTTATTGTGAATATGGAGGAAAATTCAGTCTTACCTACAGCAATGAGGTTCCTGCAGGTTTCCAGCATCACATCTACATAGAGACTCTTCTGGGAAGGATCCAGCAAAGCCCATTCTTCCTGAGTGATATTCACATGCACATCCTCATAGGTCACTGCATCCTAAAATAACCCATATATATTCGTCACAGAAATGCTGAGACTGACTGCATTGAAAACGTACACTTCGTTGAGAATATATTTACAGAATTCTGTTTGTTCAAAACATTTATTCCATGACAACAAATTCATGATGTAATCACCAAATCATTTCAGAAAGACACAAAAGGATCACGCCTCTCAGTTCTAGCCCCACTGAATAAGATACTGCGTTTCAAGAGAAAATGCTACTAACAGATATACAGAGAGACACACAAGCACATCAACACTATGGAGGATACACCCGAGAACAGACTCTAGAATTACTACCTCCAAAAAATGATGGACAAGCTGGGTATGGTGGCCACACCTTTATCTCAGACCCCAGGAGGTAGACACAGATGAGTCTCTGTAATTTCCAGACCAGCCTGATCTATGGTGTGGTTTCCAGGCCAGACAAAGCTATATAGTATGTAAGAGATCTTGTCTTAGGCAAATACAAAAGAACACAAATAAAAAAGAATACAAAGCACTCATGGGCTCACTCAAAATCCTAAAAGTTGATCATTCACTCTACTTCAGTACTTAACTTTCAGAAATCTAGAGTGCCTCAGTTTAAACTATAAGGCTAATATCATGTTCCTACAGAGGAATGCAGTTTCACTAAGTTACTGACTGAAGCTTTAGCAAAGCGATGATAATCCTTAAAGAAAAAGGGGGGAAAAACACTGCATACAGCATAAAGATGTATTACAGTTGAGATCACATGTTGTGTTCGCAGAGGACCTGGATTAACCCACAGCTTCACTTGGAGGTCCCGAGCATTTGTAACTCCAGGTGAACGAAACCCAATGCTCTCTTCTGACTTCACTGAACACCAGACACACACATATTGCACATCCACAATAAAGGAATAAGACTCATGTACAGTGTCTAAAATTTTAAAAACATATACTAAAGTAGGGAGAATATTACACATTTGCAATTTGATGACTCATCAGCACACTCATTAATGTCAGGAATGCATTTTGTCCTGGTGGCAAAAAGTATACCCTCTGCCAAAGTTCAAAGTGAATACGTAGGTAACACTCAGCACAAGAGGAAATGATTGACATGTACAAAAACCTAAATCCACCAGCCAAGAATGTAAACATACAAATATCAGGCCAGAAAAAAAAAAATGGCTTAACATGAAAGGCAGCGGCTCTTGGTTTATCTTACATTCTTTAGGGATGGGGTCTGCAATGGTGGTGATGGCGTGGCTGCATGGAAAGGATTCAGGTACTCAGTTTCAGCCACAGAAACCATACAAGAAGACAAGTGAGGTGAGGCTATAAACACTCAGTGCCCTTCCCCAGAGACTAACTTCCCCCAGAAAGGCCCCTCCTCCTAAAGGTTCCATAAGCACCCAATGGCAGTCTCCATCCAGAGACAAATGCTCATGTGCATCATTCTACCTGGGAGATTTTTCATTCAACTCCCATCTCACACAGGTCATGACGGGCTTACAGTATGCCCCATACTGTGTTTACTCTAACCTCAAAGGTGTTCATATTATGTAACAAGCCAAACATTGCTTGAAAGTCCCAAGTTTCTCCTGCAGTCAAAGCAATCACTTGTCTGTGACATCTTGTAAAATCAAAACACAGATTATGCCTTCCGAACACTCAATGGTTCAGAATATACACTTTCTTTCCAAAGAAATAGGGAAAGATTGGATCAAGTAAGACTGAAAGCCTGCTTGGCAAACACCAAATCCTGCTGCTCTGTGCCAGACACCCATAGCTTCAGTTTCCAAGACCTTAGACGGTTCTTTCTCCCCACAACTTCTCATACATCTCCCTCATTGGCTACTTTCAGTCCCCACGGACAGCTATTCATGGCAGGTGTCTCAAAGCCTGAGTATCTCAACATCTTGTGGTCTCAAAATGCAACTCAAGCCCCACCTTCACACCTTCATACAATGAACTCTCACAGAATCCTCAGCAGGGCTCTGACTGCCAGACAGATGGCTGCACCAGAGCTGAACTGAAGCCACAAAGGCAGACTTCACGACCTTTAAAAATGTTGCATCTTTCTTCTTTTCAGGAAAAGTAACACACAGCTGATACCACCCTGCTGGGTTCTAGCTTGGGATGGATGAGGCCCCACAGAACAGAGCAGCAGCAGGTTCTGTATGGAGTTGCATTCTGGAACTAGGAATCTCCTTGACCTTTCTGTCCATGTTTAAATGCTTAGCTTGGTGGCCAGTGCCCTTATAACACTTTTCTCTATTTCCAAAGCAGAGCAGATACCTTTTATTTAATGGCTCCAATCTTCTGTTATTCACAGTCTCTGTTTTAGTACATGATTGTCATTAGGAACTACCTTGTGCTGTGTTTCTTGCCAAACCACAGAGGGTTCACTTATGTCTGGGCCCTTGTTGTTAGTTTTCTCTATGCACCTTCCCAAGTCATCAGTAATATCCTTGGTAAAGAATTCATGTTTTATCAAGAAATTAGTCCATTACTCTTAAATTCAGCCTTACTTAATTTTACAGGAGAAAGGCAGAATATAGACAGACAATATGTTAAAATACTGCACAATGGGCCTTAGTTACTATTTTATTGCTAAAAGGAAACACAATGATCAAGACAACTCTTATAATGGAAGGCTTTTAATTTGGGGCTTGATTATATTGACAAAGGATCCAAGGTCATCATGAAGGGAAACATCGTGGTAGGCAGACACAGAGCTGAGAGTTACACCCTGATACAATGGCAGGAAGGCTGAAGGAAACACTTGGCATGGGATTTTGAAACCTCAAAGACCAGTTGGGGTGACACACCCTAAGGAACAAGACAGATCTACTGTCACAAGGGCATACCTCCTCACTTTACACAATGAGTTCCAGTAATTGGGGATCAAGCATTCAAAGACAGAATCCTAAGAGTGTTGAGCAAATACAATCCATAAAAGGAATATACCTAAGTAGAAAAAATTCTAAAGTAAAAGAGTCAAAGAAATTGAAAAAAAAAAAGAGAGTCTGAGAGAGAAAAACAAGAGCAACATAACATTCCCCTACACAGAATGAAGCCACAGCCTCTGGCCAGGTCCCAGGCTTGCATAATAAAATCCTCCCTACCCCATCTCAGAAGATACTGAACAATGGGAAGCCTCCAAACTTAGCTTTGACTCCCCATCTTTTCCCTGAGTGCATGGCTTTATCCCTTGTTTCCTTCCCTACACGGTTCCCTCAGAGAACCCCGGAAACCTTGGATCACGCGTCTGGAGTAAGTAATGAAGAGTCTTTTGATCTGTAGACACCATCCAGAAGCTGCGTTTCTAACTGGGTAGAAATGCCACACAAGGATACTAAGGTTTTAAAGTCTAACTATTTATCAAGATGGATTCTGAAGGTCGTAAACTATAGCCAGCACGGAGAGTCACAAATCTCTCTGATCTCTGCCTAGACTGTAGTCAACTGGGATAAAATAGGACAAGCAAAGTCTTCTGTCTGGGAACCGAGGAGGAGGTCAACACCTGGACGAGAATGTTTGGCTTCCACAGCCGCAATCAGTGTGGTAAGCTCCATGTACTGTGGTATATTTGAGCTTATTCTCAAATATTATCAAATTACACACACTTCTGTGCAGTAATAAAAATTGTGAGCAGCTGCCTAGCTAGCGGCCTGAGCCACCGCTAGAAAGTGGGTTTGCTGGGATCTTGACAACTATGTCAATATTACATTACCACAACTCAGGATGCCAACTGTAGGGTCAACAAAAGTCCCATAGAAAGCTCACCAAGGTCCGTCACCAGCAGCAGAAAACTGGCCGCACTAGGGAAGAAGGAATCGGCAAGCGGTCAGCAGAGACCGGATGAGCAGCGCGCGCAGCGGCGCCTCCGACTCAGAGCCTGCGCACAACTGCAACAGAGACCGCGCCGTCGGGAAAGAACAAAGATCAACAGCACAGCGGAGAGGACACGGAGGTGAAAACAGCGGAAACAGAGTCGACGTCCACACGGGAGGCCAGGACGGTGAGGGTGACGTCACGCACACGTGACCGGACCTCCCTGCGTCTCCACGCAGATGTGTGATGACGCAGACTCCGCGCCCTGCGCAGAGTTAACTCCAGACGGATCCCGACCCGAGCGTCCAGTGCCAAGTGCAGAACTTCTAGAAGGTTCTGGACACCGGGCTCTGCGGGATGGCTCACCTGCCTCCCAGGACAGGAGGAGCGGCGCATGCGCGCGCTGCGGTGACGTCACAGCACGGACGACAATGGACAGACCCCCCACACACACCTCCCCCGGCTCTGCGCACGCGCAGTGCGCACGGGGAAGCACCCGCGGCCGCCCCGACCCGGGCGCGCAGGGACCCGCAGGGCCGCGCTGGAGACTCACCGGAAGCCGCGTCTGCCCGGCGGTCCCCGCGGCCCCGGGAGGACCCCGCACCGGCTCCCGCGGCTCCTCCCCGTGCGCGGACGGCGGCCCCTCGCTCACCATGGCGGCTCCGAGCGCGGCCCGCTCTCCACGGCTCCCGGCAGCGGGCACCGCGCGCTCACGGGACCGCGGGAGCCTCCCTCAGCCCGGAGCCCGACCTGCAGCATTGACCGGAAGTCCCGCCCAATTCTCACCGGCGGTCGCGCTTCGCTGTGATTGGCCGCTGCGGCCTGAGTGACAGCGGCGGCTCCTTGGAGACGGCGCCGTGCAGGACCGCGGGGTCCAGCCCTGCCTCCCCAGGGAACACTTCCTGGGTCCCCGTGGTGTCAGGCGCCGCTGTGGTCAAGTGACGTATTTACTCCGGTGTCCCAAGCAGGCAGAATCTGCCAGTAATAATAATGGCGCCCGCGGGGTCAACAAGGCGCATGCGCGGTAGGAACTGTCCTCTCCTGTAACTAGGGAAGCTGGCTCCTCCTTCCGGGAGTCCACGGTGTACTTCCGGCGGGAGCGGCGCCAACAAGGGAAGCTATTGTTCCGTGGGCAACGGGGCCGCAATGTGAGCGGATGAGAGCGGGGCCGTCGCCATAGGCGGACGAGGGCGAGTGCGGGCTGCCGGGGGCGAGGGCCTTGGCGACCGAGCCTCAGCTGGAGCGGCCAGGCCCCGGCGAGGGGGGCATTGTGGGAATGGCACGGAGCCGTGACTTGACGTGGGGAGGGACTTCCTGGCAGTAGGGCTGAAGTGACGCTCTTCGCGTCGGGGTGACGCTGAGGGACCGGAGTCGGGAAGGAGGAGGGGCCGAAGGGTTCAGGCCTGGGGATGGGCGCGGCCCAGCGACCCGCAGGCTCTTCCGGGAGGGCCGGTCACCCAGCCCCGTCCCGGGGAGGTGGGGGGCCGGGTCGTCACCCAGCCCCGTCCCGGGGAGGTGGGGGGGGCGGGCCGTCACCCAGCCTCCCGTCCAGGGATCGTCCAGCCCCCTGTACTGCTCAGCGTTTAAGCTTAAGCGGAACGCACACAGGAGCAGGATGAGTCCCCCAGGCCAGCCTTCTCTGAGCAGCCCCAGGGAAGGGGAAAGGTTCTCCTGGACCTGAAAGGAAAAAAAAGTTCCACTCCTTTCTCTTTCATAATTGATGTCTTTGTTTCAATCAGCGATCCTGAAAACCCACCATTATCGAAGAGAAGTAGAAAAACCACCTCAGGGCTGGGCAGGGGGAGCCAGCAGGCAATGCTTCCGGGACAGAACGGACTTTTCCCCAGCCCAACGCTGACTGAGTAGACATTGAACAACTTTCACTAGGTACCTAAAAAAGAGATTAAAGACAACTACTAAAAAGATTTCCATTATCACATAGTTGGCCCCAGATATTACAGAAAAAAAAACGACTCCCAGTTGCTGGAGTTAGATCAGTGAGTGTTTAGCAACAACAACAACAGAATGATTGAACAAGACCTTTTGCGTAAACTAAAAATCACCTTCACCTTCTCTGCGGAGACAAATTTAGATACTTACAGATGCCCAGAAAAATTTTGGTATCTCACTCTGTGTTAGAATGTCTCCTAACTGAAAATTCTGCCTCATCTAAAGATTCAGTTGGATTATCTCAGCTTGACAACAAAGGTTCCTGGGGGCATGAGCAGAAACCAACCCCCCAAGAACTGGCCTAAAACCAAGCTCCTATACTTGTTCAATTAACCAGCTCAGCTGCCTCCATCCAGATAAAGCAATATTCAATGTCCCTGGAAACAAAAAGGGGAAATTACAGTCCACATTGGTTGCTTGAAGAGTGAAACATCCTGGTACTGTTGTGCCCAGATTTTGAAATCCCCCGTCTCCCCAAGTACCATCAGGAGCCCAGTTCTGATGCAAAAGCAAGGAGCCTTTATTCTGCAGAGCAAACCAGCGTACTGGGGTCTGGCACCACCATAAAAGATAGCCGACCAATGAGAGACTTCCTGAAAGGGTTTTTAAAGGGAGCAGGGGCTCTCTCTGGTCAGAACCCAGGCACTGGATTGCTCTTTAAATATTACATAGCAACAAGGATTTCTGGGAAAGTGAGTACTCGCCGTTACACAGGTTTACAGGAAAGTGTAGGAGTCGAGTCCCACATGGGGTTCCTCGGCCTCCATGAAGGGGGATAAACAACAAAGTTATGACAAGTGAGCGCAGTACCTCACTCTTTTATGGGACCCTTTAGCTGATACGCTTACGTGCTTTAATGAGACACATAGAATACACTTTATGATGATTATGACACATGAGCGTTTTCTTTAATAAAAATAAAGAAATTAGAAGTAAGAAAAGTTAAGAGAGAAAAATTAATGTGTACACACTGGGGAAAAATTACAAGACTCCCCCCTAGACAAAAAGCTGTCCTGACTGAAATAGCAAAACTGCTAACTTCTTATCCAGCAGAATGCAGGTGTTCAGACATACAACAATGCAAGAGTGTTCATCCCCTCCCAGCTGCAGGCTTCTAATCGTCAAGGTTAATTTTAGTGGGTAGCCTTAACACAATAGTCTGTTAATGAATAGCTGAGTTTTAGGTCTGTATGCTTGCTACAATAAAGGGGGGCAGGCATTCAGGGGTGAATTATCTATTTGCTTTTTCAAGCTTGCTGACATACTGTCTAGACTTCGTTTCTGATCTTGACTATGGCTTTGTCTCTACGGGAAGGTCAGTTCTACCAAGAATAATTTTTTATATATCTACAGAAAGCATGAATAGTATTCACACATGCCAAAAACTTGAAGGCCAGTAAGACTGCTACAATTACTTAGAGTTGAGATGGCAGTGCTCCTCTCCCAGCCAGCCCAGGAATAGATTTGAGTTTTCACTATAAGGCCAAAATAGGCAATATTATTGAAGAAAGGCTTTTGTTACCATACAGTAAAGATGAGAAAGGGGCAAAGCAGTTGGTGGGCTTCAGACTCCTAGCTAAGGGCAAAACCAGGATCTTTGTCAAGCTGGTTACGTCCACAGCCTGGGTATCATCGGCCCCCAACAGGAAAGTGAGTACTTGACATTTAACGGAGGAGAGGTTAGTGCCTTTACCACTGGCACTGGGCTTTTCAGTACCCTGCCAGTCACTCCGAAATATGCCTCTCCTGTCTATGAAGAAACCTGGGATGTCTGATTCTCATGATTATTATTCCAGAGTTATGGTGGATGGGAAGGTTCATTGTACTATAGGGAAGAGAACAGCCAGAGGTGTCTGAAAGAGTCCAGACTGAGCATGGCCGCTGACTGAACCAGGCAGGCCATGAGAGGAGAGGTGGGGAGCAAGAGAGAAGAAAGGAGCAGGGACAAGCTGACCAAGAGCTTGGAGCAGAGCATGCCTGGAGCAAAGAGGCCACATGTCCTAAATGGCTGAAGTCTATAGAGATCAGAAGCTGGGGAAGGGAAGCTAATCCCAGCCTCTGGGAGGGAGAGGTTTGGGGTAGGAGGCCTGGGCGAGAGGGGCACAGGTGCTGAGACTTGTCTTGGAATGTTTTTGTGTGCTCCTTCCAGGTGTAGCAGAGACAAGTGAGTTTAGTTTACTTATTGCTTGTTATTCATTTAAATCTTTATCCTCTATATGCCTCCATGTCATGTGTGTTTTTTGCCATGTGTGTCTTGTCATTGTATACAGTTTGCACTCATGAGAACTTTCTCATGTGTCTTTTCTTAATCCTCAAAGTATAAATTGTCAGGGGCTCTGAATAAAGTTGTCTATATTGGCTCCATTGTCCCAAGTCCCAGCTGTGACAACTCTTGTTCAAAACGGACCTGAAGGTGGTTATGAGATAGAATGAGGATTTCTCAGAAGGAAGTGAGAAGCCAGTGGTGGTTCCCTCAGTTCTGTGACTGGAGGAGCCTCTTTTAAATATGGGTCTTCCCTTGCTTTTAGATGACCCTGAAGCATAGGCTGTGATACTTGGTGATCAGTATTTTGCATCTCTCTTTGAAGACAGTTTAGCAGAACTTATGAAAATCTAACTGTACAAACTAGGTTAGCTAGGGCTCAGTACTGAAAAGAAATATCTTACCAGTTCCTTCTCATCCTCATGAGCTGCCTTGGCATCTCATGTACTATTTCAGAAACATCAAAACGGTTATCATGGATTAGACATGGACGGCTTTTGATCCCTGAGGACCTGCTGCTCCATATTGTTATAAATACCTTTTTGGTTGGAGCAGTAATGCACAATGGCTGCCATATTCAGAGTGGTCAAGATTGTTGACAGTGGGTGTGGCATATCAAGGTGGTAATAAACACTGTGATGATTTCTGCAACTACAGTTTCTAACCTTTCACCCCATGCTCCCGATCTTACGGTACCTGAAGTGAAAGTGTTGTGGGATATTTCATAGTTATGGGTAATATTCCTGTATGCTCTGAAAGGGGAAGGGTGTTTTCTGATGCCTTGTGGCAGGTAGAGGATCCGCTTTCTACCTGCTAAACCCATGGAGTGGCCACCCAGCTCTCCAGATGAACAGGGCATTAATGCAGATGAAGGTTAGGTTCCATTCATCTGTGGTGGGGTGGAGACAGGGAGGATTTGAAATGAAAAAAAGCACCTAAGGCTGGGGCAGAGGAGAACAAGGAGAACGGGGAGGAGACCAAGGTGTGAGGAGGCCATGGAGTGAGCTCTCTGCCTAAGCCACCCAGTATTGAATCCCTGAGATTTGCCATGGCTCGTGTTTTATATACCAACAATAATTTAATAAGTAGTCTTGTTAAAAATCAACTATGGACATTTATTAACAGAAAGTTCCCATTTTCAACATGAGAAAAATCTGTCCATATCATCAGAATTGTCTTTTGGAATGGATTACTGTGATTCACTGTCTTGGAGGTGCTGGATGGCCCTTTGCATTCCCCTTTCTCTGGGCTTGAGGCTCCTGCAGCTTAGTCTCCCCGGTGTCCACCCAAATTCGAAGAACAGGTTCTACTTCTGCTGCAGACAATCCTTGCTGACTTTCTCTCTGCGACTTTCCTGTCCTCTGCGACACTGGGCAAGTTGGGCATCAGATATAGCTGTAGCTTCTTGCCGGATATAGACATTGATCCGGGGCAAAAGCTTTTGATTCTTTGGCTAATTTAATTTCTACATTCCATCTAGACCATACAGGCTTCTGAATGTGATTCCTAGTCCTGGAGACCTGGAGTATTTTGCCTCTGAACAATCTAGAACATCTAAGCCTCCAAAGCCTACCTGCTAACTGAGCCACTCTGACCAGCTTCTTCTTAACTCTGGCTCCTCTGATTCAACTCAACTCACTTGTTGTTCTGGCCCAAACTCTTCTCCAAGCTGGCTGACTGTTTCTGACAGAACTCTTCAGACGCTGGCAGACTCTGGCTGACTCTCTGACTGCTTCAGAGTGAACCGTTCTTTGTGGCTTCAAACGGACTCTTCCCAGCTGATACTGCTGCTTAGCTGCCTGTGTCTGTCTTTCCCCCAGCCTGCCTGCCTCTTTAACTCACTGCTCCTTACTGCCTCAGTCAGGCTCTCAGCCTTAACCCCAGTCAGACTGCTTCATTGTCTCTGTGTCTTATCCCCTGACTGCCTGCTTCTGACTGCTTGCATCTCACTGCCTGCTGTAACTGACTCTTCTGTAACCAACTCTGCTCTGAGCTGTAGATATCCTGAGTGTTGGGTATGCCCTCACTCTGCTAATTCTTCCTGTTTAGTCACTTTGCCTATCCTTCATTATGACTCATCTCAGTTGTCACTTCCAGTCTGACACTGATTCCACAACTGAGCTCTGCCTACTGTGACTGCTTCCACACTTTTAAGGATTAGAGATGTGGGCTACCACTGCTTTCTGAATACTGGGATTAAAGGTGTGTACCAACTTTCTTAACATTTTTTTCTACATTCCATCTAGACCATACAGGCTTCTGAATGTGATTCCTTTATATTGACCCCTGGATTATAGACCCTTTCTAGCTTTCACACAGGCCTTTTCCTTTACACCATGTAATTTTCATGTAATTGCTAAAATGGTTCTTAGCCATTCCTAATTTTTCAGTAGCAAATGTGCCTTGCAGATGAAGTCCATGAGAAAGTTTGAAAATTAGGACTAAGGAATCATCCTAAAAATGTGACTCCTGCAGCCTTCCCAGTGGTAGGGACCTAGTCATGGTTGTCTAGACACAGGACCTGACTTGGGGTCTATTTATATAAAAATTATACAGTGTCCCTCTGACACTGTTTTGTTTCATAGGGAAATTCTATTGTAAAATGCTTGAATGTGGGAACAAATGCAAGAGTTATTAAAACAGCTGGCTTTTGTTAATGCCAATGAAGACTACTATGGAATAATCAGGCATGAGAGACAGGAAATGCTAGGAACTTTGTAGATTATGTAGGAATGTGGGGACCTACAAACACAGAGAAAAATTAGTTGTTATACAAACATATTCTGCTCACAGAAACTTTGATTAAAAGTATGCACCAAAATCAGCAAGTTTTCAAGTTTATTTTGTATAAATGGCCCAGCAATGTAAACAAAGGATTTGAGTTAAGTACTCCCTCTGAGATCAAAATGACTTTTTTTACACTTGATCATTCCTAATTCACCACTGACTCTCTTAATATTCTGATGACTAAATTATAATTATTTTACTGCCCATTTGAACTTGTTTATGAGAACTTACATATGAATCTACAGATTTGTTTTATCTCAATTCTGAGTTGTTAAGGAAAAGTTAAAGAACCAAGCATGTATATTTTTACATCATGCTCCTATCATTTTATTTTTCTTAGTTAAGGTCTCACTCTGTAGCCCTGGCTGGACAGGCAGTATGCAGACTAGGCTAGCCTGGAAATCAGAAAGACCAGATTCCCTCTGCTGCAGAGTGTGAAGATTAAAGTCCTACACCACCATGCCTGACTTCTATTAATTTTGCACTAAATAAATTAATGATTAAATAAAAAGGTAGGTGTAGCCACAACTGTACTCTGTACTGGGGTCACTGTGGCAGAAGTGTCTTGTTTTAGAGCTTCATCAAAGTTGATAGAACTTGGTAATAATACTGAGTGGCTCACCTAAGAAGACAAGGAAGCACATTCATAGGTACAAACCCTGTCAGACCTCAGCAAGCACCATCCTGGACAGTGGAACCTTGATCATCTAATCTCAGGGGTTTTTAGTGATCCCTAAACTCCTCAGGTCTTTTATTGATAGCACGTGCAGATTCCCCACATAAAGCCAACTGTTGTAGAAGTTTATTTTTAGTTAGGCATAAAATAATTGTGTACTGAATGGGGGAAGCGTTGCCTAGTTCTTGGTGTTTTGTGTTGTCTGGAGCTGTTGGAATTATGTGGGGGATGTTTGATTGCACATGATCTCCATGTGCTATCAGTAGAACACTTGAGAAGTTCTGTATCAATAAAAACACCTGAGCTCAGACACTTGGAGTTTCACTTCGTTGATTAGGAAGTTTACAGGTTGACTTGCAATTAAACCAATTAACACAGGCTCCCAGAGGCCCAATTTGAAAGAGCCTTGGCCCTAGTATTCTTCCAGAGATAAAATTGGCTTTGAACAAGGAGGACCTATGGTTCCTACCTCCCTCTGTAGCAGTACACAATAATCTTTTACCCTCAATTTAGGGAAATAGAAAGGAAGGATAGAAATCTTCACTGCTTTTACAAGCAGCCCTGATGTAGAATGAGAGAAAAATTTTCACAGGCTCTTTTAGGCTGTCCTAAGCTTGAAGACGACTAGCTGACAGGGAGTCAGAATCGTGTCTCAGCTCATGTTCTGTAAATTTAATCTGTCCAACCTTTTAAGAATTAACACACTAACGATGACAACCCAACCAACGAACCACCAACCAACACCACCTCAACTCTTGGGGCATCATACCCTAAGCTAAAAGTTCCCATAAATCCATGCGGCACACACTCTCCTAAACAAGCTACACATGTCAGAATGACTGCACCTAACCAAATTATAGCCACCTGGATCAAGGATTCCAAATCCAACTCAAACATCTACCAGCCCTGGGGTGGGAACACAAACCTAATCCAAATGCCATTTTGCGTTTTTAAAGAAACCAAAATAATAAAAACTTCTTCCAAGTATTTCACCAAATCCCTCACTCCTATAAATCCATTTAGGCCTCCATCTAGGCAGGATGCACTCCTCTGTTCACTGGTCAGGAGACCCATCCAAGGAGTGCTTTAGTTGCCCTGTCAGAATCTATTCCCTTTCCTCTGCAGTGAAGAGCATATCAAAGATTTGTTGGCAGTGTTTCCAAGAAGGAAAGTGAGTGGTTAAAGAAGGCAGATTCATTTAGAGAGACTGAGGAGCTCAGGTCTACACTGAGAGGGGAGACTTCATTCTTCCAGTTCTAGAAAAAGCGTCACAGGCATGTTGGTTATTAGGTGATCTTAGTGTTAGGAAGAACAGGGGCCAGAGTTGCCTCTGAGCCCCCTTCAGGGGAACTGTAGGGGATTGTTGGAGAACATTTGAACGCATCTCCAAGGACTGTATTTCTCTGTGTGTGTGTGCCCCTGTTTTTTCAAAATAATCATTGTGCCAGCAGCCTGGAATGCTGGCAGGAATTGTCAATTCTATGGCTGAAAATGGCCTGTTTTATAATGTAAAAGGGTGTTGCTTTCTGTTAAAGGACTGCTTCTTATACTTGTCCAAAGGTTGTAAACAGAGTAATTGAAGCTGCACTCTTACATTTAAACATTAGGAGCAACGTTTATATGGAGGATGTTTCCCAACACCAATTCCAACCTAAGGCAACAATGGGAGTGCATCACTCCTATTTTGAGCTCCCCCACCATAATGGTGACATAACTTGGCTGCTGAAGGGTTGTGGGATGAATCAAGCTATGAAATTTGTTTCCTAACGCAAATAAGCCTTTGTATCAGGTAGGCAGAACTTTCATTTAATAAAACTCCTGAAGACCATCTCCTGAAGCTGCAGTCAGGAGATGGCTGAGGCATGGAGCCATTCCATCTCGAAGGTCTAGCATTTTTACAGCATTGAGAATTGTCTTTGTCCTTCTTTGCTTAGCCAACCAGTGCAAAGACTGATCTTCTACAAGAGATTCCCTGATGAGTGTCGGGAGAAGAGAGGTAGTGACTCCACTGGTGGAGAGGAGGCAGATGGGGTAGAGGAATAAGGTCACTGAGGCGAGGGATGGGGTTGAGTGGGATGAGATAGATGAGGCAAGGCCAGAGGTGAGGCTTTTGACGGTCCAAAGACAGAGGGGAACAATTATAATGATGCTTATATGGAGGGAGGAGGGCTCCTCCTGGCAATCCTGTAAGTCAGGGTTCTTGAGGACATCCTGTACCCTGTTGGGGTACCAGACTGTCCTTTCCTCTGATAGTCAAGGCATGGCTGCCTTGGACTTTTTTTTCTTCCCTCCTTCCCCCAAGACAGAGTTTCTCTGTTATAACTCTCTGGCTGTCCTGGAACTCACTCTGTAGATCAGGCTGGCCTCAGACTCACAGAGATCCTCCTGCCTCTGCCTCTTTAATCTGCTGGGATTAAAAGTGTGACCACCACCGTCCAGCACCTTGTCCAGTTTGGACCATACAAACCTTTATCTAGGAGGGCAGGTTAGGTGTTGCTTCTGCCTAAGACAAACACATCCAATTTGATCATGGTGCCAATAATTGCTATTGTCTATAATCCCTGAGTGTGGACATAGCCTCTGACAGCCATTTGACTCCAAGTGGGCCATTCCGATTCACAGAAAGTGCACAGATGGTTTTCCAGGATGGGATAATCATAATCCTGCTTAAGTATAGAGGAAAAACTTTGTCAAAAATTTTCATGACACAATTCAAAGGAGTGACAAGCTTACCAGCTGTTGGGGCTCTGCAGCATACAGAGTCCACCGCTTGGGAGTCCACATCTGTGGAGGACTCTCAGAAGCCTAGGTGCTCCTGCTGCCAGCTGCCTTTTGGGGCTGCTGCTTGGCTCATTTGCTACCCTTCTGGGGACTCGAAGGCCCTTGCCACCACCTCTTATGGCCACCAAGAATCCCAAATGGTGACAAGGAACACTGTGGAGCCAGCATATTTCCCCTTTGTAGGAGTCTGGTTGTACAAGGCTGGGGAACTCTGGGACTTGAGAACTCCCATAGAAAAGTTCCTCCCTGGCACTATCAGGGACCCCACTTCCAGCTGGCCGCAGGGTTCTCCAACCTGTGAGAGCAGCACAGAAGCAGCCCCAACTAACGCTCATAGCCCTGAGCTGGGCCCCTCAACCCTTTCCACACTACCAAGTAAGGTTAGAAATAAAATCCACCAATCACAAGCCATCCTGGGGAAGCTGGGAAAATAGCTCACAGGGAAAAGCACACTTACTGTGCAGAGCATGTGACCCTGAGTTCAACACTGGATCCACAGAGTGAATCCTGGCCTGTCACCCATGTCCTACTTCCCTGGGATGGGGATTTTGGAGTGTCAACCTGACTCCATTGTGGAGAGCCCCCTGATTTGAGCTGAAGTTCTGCTGTGTGTCTTCAAGTTAATTCACATTTGGGACAGCTGCTAAGCAAGGCTAAGTTGTAAAAACACTAGCCCAGAGGCAGTTCGTTTTAGGGAAGTCAAAGATTACTTAAAGAGACCTTAATCTCATAAAATAGGAGGTTGGCTTTATGGTTAATTAAAGAACAATAAAGAACAATAATGTTTTGTATATATTTTGATTTACCTTGCTGATTGTAACCTAGTGATTACACATATGCCTTTTTCCCTTGTGATCTGTAACCTTGTGATCAAACCTATGCCTTCTACCTCGGGATTTTAACCCCGTGCTTGCAAGCACACCTGGTTTTGCCCCTTGTGATCGTTGCCCTGGCAACCTCACATATGTCTCTGGTGGGAGAGGGTATAAGAATTGGACAATAAACTATTTGGGCAGTTCGACCCCTGTGAACTCAAGATACAGTGTGTGCGTGTTCCTGTTTATTCAGACTACTCGTGATCCAGAACCGTCTGATCTGGTAAGCTGGTCTTAACACTCCATATGGAATTAACTGATATCCAAATATGGAGGGCATACATGTCAGGAATTTTTGCCTAATTTGAGGTAGGCAGGTCCACTTCTTATCTGGATTGTTAGGTGGGAAGACACACTTTTAATCTGGGCACAGCTTTCGATGGAAGCCAGCATAAGGACATGGAAGAAACTTCCTCTGCCTGCTTGCTTTCACCTCACCAGCAAGTCCCTTCCTTCACTGGCATTAGAGCTACCTCTCTGGGATTCCAGTATTTACTGAAGACCAGCTGAGACATACAGCCTGTGGACTGAGAAACTTCAGGATCCTGAATTTTGCATTCACAGCCATTGTTATCCAACCACAGCTTGAAATCATAAAAACAAATCGTGTGTGTGTATGTATATGTATGTATGGATATATATATCCATCCTATATGTTGTTCTGCTAGAGAACCCTGAATAATACCAAATTTGGTACCAGAAGTGGTTCTAGAATAATAGACATATATGAATAAATCTTTTAAGTATCTGGAATGGGCTGTTCAATTTGCCAACACCTAAGTTACCAAAGCCTCTCCTGGGAGCTCAGAGAGTACTGAAAGCCCATGGTGTGGTCTATATCATAAACTGAATGAGATAACTTGGTTTGTTTATGCTGATCACCAATTGTGATCAGCAATACATTTGATGATCCTGTATATGTATCTTTTCAGTTCGAACAAAATAAGGAAAATAATGATGCTGGTTGGTTGCTCTTGGCATCTCTAGATAAACTGACAGAGGATAGGCCTGAGCTCTATGATAATATTAACCCACTTATAGCATCTCAGAATATGGTGAAGTATAACTGAACTTTGTGGTAAGATTTTTCAGCTCCAGATGTGTATAAATAGTCTAATGGTTGCTAAGTGCACCATGGATGAGAATCTTCTCTCCAGCAGCCACAGACCCTAAGTTGCAGGAAATAAAAGCAGAGGCCTAAAGGTTGGCTTAATTACATCAAAACTGGGTCAAGGGCTGGCTCCAGGGCCTCCCAAAATTTGTGATGCATGTAGTCGTAACTCCAACCTATCCTCAAGAATGAATGTCAACCCATCAGCCCTTCATAGTATGCAAGATCGCCATGTGATATTTCCAGGGCAACCTCAGTGCCAGAAGTGATGTCAATGTCACCTCCAGAATGTCCTAACACCAGAAAGGAAGTTCAGGCCATACCTACTGCTTTGTTTGTGCCTCTGAAATGAATAGTGCTTCAGCTGATAACAGGCAGAAGTAGTATGACCAGGAATGCCTTGCTGATTTTTCCAGGAGTTACAGATTGAGATTATTCCAGTGAGAGTAAAGTTATGGCATCTGCTCCAACTATCATTCAAACTATAGAATAAGGAAAGCACATTGCTCAACTGTTAATGGACCCAGTGTCAGTGTTTAATCAGGTGCAGTCTGCTCAGGAACTGGGGACAGAATGGCTCAGGACTTCAGATGTGTACTGGATGCAATCAATTACTAAAGAGGGACCCGCCATGCCTCTCTGGATAGATGAATAGAGATCTGAAGGACTGTCAGACACTGTGGCTGATGTTCCAGCTCTCTCATCAGTCATGGCCCTCACACTGGCCCCTACAGAGCACACAAGTGGAGCTCTGAGGAGTTGCAGTTTCCCAAGGAACTCAACAATGTTCAGAGAATCTTAGTTGGAAAACCAAAGATGGTCATTCAGGTTCCCTGCAGCCTTATGTGCTGCACGGGCTGGCAGGAAATTTATAAGAAAGAGATGTCCTTCAAGTCTAGGCATGTACCTCTTTGTGCCCAATACCCCTGCTGAACAGGTGACACTGTCACCAGGATGGATTCCTGGAAAGGTTCTGGGAAAAGAGTTGCAGGGTGGTGTGAGAAGGTCTATCACCTTTATTTTGTTCATGGAGGCTTTCTCCATTATGACTTCCTTCATGCCTATGAAGATGTCTGGGAGGTGCAAAAATTTTGCCACATTGAATACATTCATAGGGTTTCTTTCCAGGATGAGTTCTTTTGTGTATTTGAAGACTTTTGAGATATGCAAAGGCCTTACCACACTGATGACATTCATAGGGTTTCTCTCCAGTATGAGTTCTTTTGTGTATTTGAAGAGTACTGTGCTGTGTAAAGGCTTTTCCACATTGATTACATTTATAAGGTTTCTCTCCACTATGACTTCTTTCATGCCTGTGAAGATGACTCTGACATGCAAATGCTTTACCACATTGATGACATTCATAGGGCTTCTCTCCGGTATGAGTTCTTTTGTGTATTTGAAGACTACTGTGACGTGCAAAGGCTTTCCCACATTGATTACATCCATAGGGTTTCTCTCCAGTATGAGTTCTTTCATGCCTGTGAAGATGACTCTGGAGTGTGAAGGCTTTACCACATTGATTACATTCGTAAGGTTTCTCTCCAGTATGAATTCTTTCATGTATTTGAAGATAATTGTGACATGCAAAGGCTTTACCACATTGATGACATTCATAGGGTTTCTCTCCAGAATGAGTTCTTTTGTGTACTTGAAGATGACCCTTTTGTGCAAAGGCTTTACCACACTGATTACATTCATAGGGTTTCTCTCCAGTGTGAGTTCTTTCATGTATTTGAAGACAACTGGAACGTGCAAAAGCTTTACCACATTGAGTACATTCATATCGTTTCTCTCTACTATGAGTTCTATGTTCTTGAAGACTACTGTGACATGCAAACTCTTTATCACGTTGATTATATGCAGAAGATTTTACGTCCAAGTGATTTCTTTGGTGTAATTGTAAAAAGGAGTCAGTTGTAAAGCCTTCATCCCATTGAGTACATTCATAGAGATCCTCTTTGTTATGGGTTCTTTTGTGGGTCTGAAGACATGTGTGATGGTCAAGGCCTTTACTAGGTGAGTCACATTTACTACTTCCTTTTCCAAAATGAGCATTTTCATGTCTGTGAAGAAAACTGGAAGAACTCAGAGCTTTACCACACTGATTGTATTCATAATGTATTCCCATGGTATAAGACACAGGATATGTGCAAAGTGAAACAGGACAGACAGAATAATTTCCACATTCCTTGTCCTCATACTTTTCTCCACTGTGAGTTTGTTGATTCATTCTCACTGAAGTTGGAAAACCAATTAATTGTAAACTTGTGTCATATTCATCAAGTCTTTTCATAGTGGGAACTACTACATGTCTTCCAATTTTTCTGGGAGAGAGAGAGGGACTTTCTTTCTTTCCATATATTTTATGTGCACATGGCTTGTATCCAGAGTGACAGATGCTATGCCTATTAAAGGAAGAATAACAAAAAGTGTTCAAATTGCATTGACAGAGTTGAACTTTTGGTTCCTCACAGAGGTGAGGTATAGGGATTCAGATTTATGCCCCACAACAACCTTCTTGATTTTAGTAAGTTGACCCTAAAGATTAAACTGTTAGTTCATAAGTATATTAGTAAAATGGGCTTCTTTATGGAGGATTTACTTATTAGAAGGTCTTGGACATACATTGCTCCCTTATAAATGTGGATACCCTTGCAATATATGAATTACCATGAAAGTAAATGGATTGACAGTTCTTCAACATGGATTTCACAGTCCTATGATTAAAACTGTGACAACTGCCAAGGCCTTCTTTCCTTGTCTTGCTTCTTAAAGGAATGCTTAGTAAACCGAGATCAGCTTCCTGACATTGTGGTTCATGGTGTTTTTAGAAGTTCATATTCATCTATACATTTAAAGCTGTGCTTACTAACATTACATTACTATTACTAACATTACAATTTCTTCAAAGCACATTTTTACATACATTACATACATTGGTGATATGAAAGCATATATGTAGATGGGTGATGGATCCCCTGTTACAGGAGTTAGAGATAGCTGTGAGTTGACATGTGGGTGATGGGAATTGAACCTGGGTCCTCTGGAACAGCAGTCAGTGCCCTAAACCGCTGAGCCATTTCTCCAACCCCAGAAGCACATTTTTATTAGCCTGCACAAGAAAATTACCTGTCATGTCTTCTAGAAGTTTGACAATGTTCTTCAATATTGTGGTCTTTCAATATGGTGCCTAAAATATAGTAACAAAAAGTGTATATTATTGGAAATTATGCAAAATTTAACTTAGTGTCTCTGGTGAACCTTAGAACCATGCTTGATTTAGTCACCATAGTCATTTTCATAATTAAAATCAGAATGGAGAATTGATATCCAAGAAACACTTGTCCCCTTATTTTGCATGTGGAGAACTCACAGTCTTACCTACAGCAATGAGGTTCCTGCAGGTTTCCAGCATCACGTCTACATAGAGACTCTTCTGGGAAGGATCCAGCAAAGCCCACTCTTCCTGAGTGAAGTTCACAAGCACATCCTCGTAGGTCACTGCATCCTAAAATAACCCACACATGTACATAAGTCTCAATCCAGAGACAAATGCTAATATGCATCATTCTACTTGGGCGATTTTCAATTTAACTTACATTTCACACAGGTCATGATGGGCTCACAATCCACCCACCATTCAAAGTCCATTTAGTCTAACTTGAAACATCTTCATATTATGTAACAGTCCCAACAATTTTTGAAGGTCCATCGCAATCTGTTGACTGAGATATCTTGTAGAATCAAAACATTGATTATTGTAGTGGAATATTTAATCTTATTCTCAACTACTATGAAGCTACATGCATTTCTTTGCAGTAATGCGAATTATGAACAGCTGGTGGATATGGAAGCCACAGCTATTGCTTGGTCACCTTCCTTAGCGTTGGAATCAGTTTTGTAGGTGTGGATGGGCAGTCTCCTTCTTTAATACAGAAAGGATGCTAGCTGGGAGCACCAGCAATTGTCTACTCAAATACCCATGGATGAAACAGTTGTTCAGATTAGACTTTGCTCACTGAGATTTTGTGTTGAAAGTACTCTACTGCATTAATGCTAACGGAGGAACTTTACAGACTCCTTCTCAGTCTAAGCACAGATGAAGGAATAACTTGCCAGGGTCTTGACTGGCCTATAAAACAGCTTCAGGGTATCCAGCTGAAGTTGTGGGTTGGTACACTGAGGAAGTTCTATCCATTAAGCAATTAAAACTTTTGTATCTGTGGGCAGGGCTTTTCTTCAATAAATTACCTAGAGGCCAGGTTTCCTGGGTCAGTCCATGAGAGGTGAGATCGTTTGCCTAGGCTGTACAGGCTTGCACCTTGTCCTTGTTCTTTATTGAAACATGCCAGAGATATTAACATTTCTACCTACAGGTTATGTCTTCCCAACGCTCAATGGCACTGAATACACATTTTCTTTCCAAAGAAGTAAACACTGAACTAAGCAAGCCTGAAACTCTGCTTGGCAAACACTAAATCCTGCTGCCCTGTGTCAGACAGCTGGGACTTCAATATCCAAGGGCTTAGATGGTTCTTTCTCTCTGCAACTTCTCAGACATCTCCCTCTTTGGCTACTTCCAATCCCTACATGCAAATATTCATGGCAGGTGTCTCAAAGCTTGGGCATCTCACTCTCATGAGATTTCAGTATGCAACCCAGGCTCCGTCTTCACATCTTTTTACAATGAACTCTCAAAGACACCCCACCAGGGCTCTGACTCTGTCAAATAGCTTGTTGCAAGAGTGCTAAACTGAAGGCACAAAGGAAGAATACATAATCTTTACATGTTGCATCTTTCTTCTTTTAGGAAAAATTAACACACAGCTGATACCACCCTGCTGGGTTATAGCTTTGGATGGATCAGGCCTCATTGGAACAGAGCAGCAGCAGGTTCTGTATGGAGTTGCTTCTGGGACTAGGGCTCACCTTGACTTTTCTGTCCAAGGTTGAATGCTTAGCTGGGTAGGGCGCTGCCCTTACTCCTTTTCTATATTTTAAAACAAGAGCAGATGCCTTCTCTTTAATGGCGCTAATCTCCTTTATAATCACAGTCACTGTTTCAGCAAATGAATGTCATCTGGAACGACCTAATGCTGTTTTTCTGGACAAGCCACACAGGTTTTGTGTAATTCTGCCATCTTGTTGCTCATTTCTCTATGTACCTACATCAGTCAGCAGTACGATCCATGCCACAGACTTCATGTTTTGTCAAGAAATTAGTCCATTACTCTTTAATTCAGCCTCACCCAATTTTACAGGAGACAGGCAGAGTACAGTCTGATAATATGCCAAAATATTTACAAACAACCAGCATTAGTGTAAATGTATCCTGTTTTGTTTTTATCTTTATTTATTTATTTATCTATTTTTGTTTTTCAAGACAGGGTTTCTCTGTTGTAGCTCTGGCTGTCCTGGAACTCACTCTGTAGACCAGGCTGGCTCTGAACTCACAGAGATCCACCTGCCTCTGTCTCTGAATGCTGGGATTAAAGGCATGCACAGCCACCACCCAGCAAATAAATGAATTCTTAAAATGTAACTGGTTTCTGAAGCTGTAACTGTGCTCTGAATCCTTATTTGTTTGGAGCCAACTGTAACTGTTACTTTTTCACTGGCAAACCAACTCTCCTTGTTTCTTTTCTCCAGCTCTCCTCCTCTGACCCAACTGTTACAGATTCCTTAGTTGTAATTTTTTTTTAACTCTCTAGCCTTAAAATGTTAGAAAGAAAAAGACAGAACGGAAGACCTCTTTACTGTCTCTTCTGACTGTCCTGAAGATCTGGACTAAATTTTAAAGTCCTCAGTCCCATCAACTGTCCTATCACATGCTTGCTCCTCAACTGTCCCTTTTCTCAGCATCATGGCTGCCTGCCTTCCCAGCAACTGTTTTCTTTTATCTGAGTCTAGTTCCTGCCTGCCTTCCCATCTGTATCCTCTGGAACTAACTTCTCTGCCCCTTGCCTAAAAGACTATTCCAACTGTCACTGCCTCTTTTATCCCTAAGTTGTTCCCAGAAGTCCAAGTGACATCGAATCATAAAAAAGGATGCACAGGACACTTCAAAACATTCTGCTTAATTTCCCCCATTTTTATTAAGATACAAGTTGTACAATATTTCTCTAAGGCCTCCTGCTAGGCCATCTCTTCTCCTTTCTGGTCTTTAGGAGTTTATCTTTTGCATTCATACATGATGCATTACTAACAGAGAGTGAAAATCCAGAGGTTGTAAGGTGGCTTGAATCAATCCTCTCTCTCTCTGAAGTCCTTTACTTTCAGGAGGACAGCCAATGTCTCTGTCAGATTCTGTCTTGTTACTCTGCAGTAATCCAGTTTCTATAAAAATGCTATGGGGATCTTCATGTTTTGAGGAACTCCAATGTTCACTGATATTATTGAAGGTGACAGTCTGTTTCAAAGTTCTGCCCACTAACTCTTGTGCATAGAGACAGCCTATTCTTTGAATGTAAAGAATTTCGGCTTTAATGTGTTTTCCTCTGTTTTCTGTTTGCTGTAAGTGTTCTCTTCCTCCATAAGGGACCTCATAATCTTCTTGGGACTAATGCACTGTCAGTCACTGTAATGGTCACAGGAAGTCTTGGGACTCTTGGGGATTGTGACAAATTCATAGTGATGGGCCAGTACTCTCATTAGCTTTTCTTGGAACCTTCTGATGACTGCCAATCAAGTGTTCTAAATCAGCCAAAGTGATATTGACAAGGGGACAATTTTTTGTCAAGGCTTAATATTCATTTTGTTTGTCTTTACTGCCGCTGGTGTTGGGAGTCAGGTGGAAATTTAGGATTCAGAAACTTTACTCCATGACCCAGGGTGATTTTTTGTTGTTTTTAGTTTTCTGTACATTAATACAATCATTAGAAGGCCTATCTTTTTAAAAGACCTATTCTTTCTGTAGTCACGCTTTTCAGGGTCAGCAATCAGAGTATTCAGGAGATCTTCCCGTTGCAAATCTACTCTTTATTAGTTTTGATGGTACCCACTTCTCATTTTCATGGGAAATACCCCTCTCCCAGCTAAATAGTTGTCCTGATTTCCATTCAGTTCTTAATATGTCTTCATAATAAATGGATTGATTTAACTCTGCAATTCTTGCCCAATGTCTCTCAGCTGATCCTTTAACTGCTTCTCTACCAGCTGTTCAAGAGCCTGTAACTTTTCTTTTGTTAAGGGCCACTGCTCTATCCAAACATGCTAGTCAGTTACACAATTTAAGGGTAAGGTAGTTGGTATATTTTCAGCAGTGGCCCCCTTTGTAAATTTGGAAACTCAGGCAGGCAGAAGGAAACACTTATCGTGACTTGAGCTATTAAAACCTCAAAGCTCACTTAGGATGACACACCTTAACAAACAAGACACATCTTCTTTCACAGGACATATCTCCTAACTTTACCCAATGTATCCCAGGGTGCTGAGCACAATATACACCATGAAAGGAATATAACTTAAGCAGAAAGAGCTCTAAATCAAAAGGGAATGAAATTGAGAAAAAGAGACATGGGGGACAAAAAAAAAAAAAAAAGATACAAAGAAAAACAAGACACACAAAATATTTCCACCAAAGAGAATGAATCCGGTCTCTGGCTGGGTTACATGCTTGGTTAATAAAACCTTCCCTAAGAGGTTGAACAACCCCCGGCCTCCAACCTTAGGTTTAAGTCCCATCTTTTCCCTGTGTGCATGGCTTTATCCCTAGTTGCCTTCCCTACACGGTTCCCTCAGAGAACCTGGGAAACCTGGGATCACGTGTCTGGAGGAAGCAATGAAGAGTCTGTTGGTCTGCTGAAATGTGACTCTAGGTGACAACTGGAAGCTGCGTTTCTAACTGGGTAGAAGTGCCACTCAAGGGTAATAAGGTTTTAAATTCCATTTAACTATTTTAACAAGCTGCATTCAGAAGGTCTTAAATTGCAGCCAACACGGACAGTCACAACCTTCTCTGATCTCAGCGCAGACCACAGTCACCTGGGATAAAGTAGGACAAGCGCAATCTTGTGTCTGGGGCCTGAGGAGGTAAACACCCGGATGACGACGCTTGGCTTCCACAGTCACGATCTGTGCGGTAAGACATGGACGAAGCCATGGAACTCTCTCCCCGTTCCTCGGCTGTGTGGGGCCGACCCGCCTAGGGCTTAGGCACCGTGCTAACCCCACTAACGTGTCTATTTACAGAAAAGGGTTAACAGTGCACATTTAGCCACTGCGCGCGCTGCGGTGACGTCACAGCACGGACGCGCACGCGCAGTGCGCACGGGGAAGCACCCGCGGCCGCCCCGCCCCGGGCGCGCAGGGACCCGCAGGGCCGCGCTGGAGACTCACCGGAAGCCGCGTCTGCCCGGCGGTCCCCGCGGCCCCGGGAGGACCCCGCACCGGCTCCCGCGGCTCCTCCCCGTGCGCGGACGGCGGCCCCTCGCTCACCATGGCGGCTCCGAGCGCGGCCCGCTCTCCACGGCTCCCGGCAGCGGGCACCGCGCGCTCACGGGACCGCGGGCCGGAAGTCCCGCCCAGTTCTGGCCGGGCCGCGCTTCACTCTGATTGGCCACTGCGGCCTGAGTGACAGCCGCGGCTCCCTGGAGACGGCGCCGTGCAGGCATCGCAGGTCCCGCATAGGCTGACGGCTCCGCTCGTCAGAACCGGTCCGGGAGTGGAGCCTGTGGGAATTCTGAGTGCGTGAGAACTCTCCGGGAAGCAAGTCCTGTGACTCAGTTTCTCCGGAACACGGAATTACTGGAATGTGTTAGTGCTCCTCCCAGGTCAGCGACAGGAGTGAGGTTACTTCGGGTTGCTCGTCACTGCTCAGTGCTGCTGTTCATTGAATGTTAAACTGTCCTTTGCGTTTCTCCGTGGAAAACGTGGTTTCACCGTGTGGCTTGACCTTGGGATTGTATCAGCGTGACCTCGCGAGAACTTACTCACGTGACCGTGTGTGAGCCTCAGAGCTTAGATTGCCACGGGCTCTGAATAAAGGAGGCTCTTCAATGAGAACTTAGTGTGCCTCAATTACTGTCTCCATATCCCAGGTCCAACTGCCTCCAGACGGTGAGGAGGCTCCACCCCCGGCCACGCCCCCAGCCCCTCACTGGGGGTTCTAGGCAAGCTCCCCAGCCCTGAGACACAACGCCATGCTTTGGTTTCTTTAGATATTCACTGCTGTTGTATTTACTGCCATAGCTGTGTTTTGAGTCCAGAAGACCACACTCTGTTCTGGGCCCTCCAGCCCCATCCCTGCCATTACCCAGCATCCCACACTGCTGATGTCTCCTCTCACAGTGAGCTTGTATTCCTGGGTGGAAGGTTGTGATGTAGATGGTGTATTGGCTGGTGAAACATGTCAGATGGTGTTAGGGGCAGATGGAAGGAGACCCCCGAGAAAGCACCAGGACTCGAGATCGATGCAAAAGCAGGAGGTTTATTTCTAACGCGTTGGGGTCCGCTCCCACAGATTCCTCAAGTGAGGCAGGTGGGAGTGACCAATTAGCACATTCTGAATATGATTTATATATATTTTTCAAAAACAGAGCATAGCAACAGATTATCAGG
This sequence comes from Cricetomys ansorgei, assembly GCA_026225945.1. Classification (NCBI taxonomy): domain Eukaryota; kingdom Metazoa; phylum Chordata; class Mammalia; order Rodentia; family Nesomyidae; genus Cricetomys; species Cricetomys ansorgei. The sequence goes on from JAMJFZ010004123.1 coordinate 685,418, forward strand.
CATGAGTCTGTAGTGATGTGAGTATTAACCTTTAAACTGATTGGTGCTGGCCTATAGCAAGGTCACGGGCACTGGAAAATGTAAACTTAGGGTCTTAGTCAATGTGGGTGGGGGGAAGGTCCTTAGCCCAAGGCCATTAGTCAGCAGTCCATATCTTGTTTGCCTTAGAAATTGTTTTTCTCACAGAAATTGTTTCTCTTACTTCAGTTTTGGGAACTGTTCTGAGTCACATTGCCCCTGACTTGGGCCTACACAATTTTGGTGCTCTTAGAAGCCTGACTAAAGTTTGGCTGCTTTGGTCTTGTCCTTTCAGTGAGGAATGAGGAAAATCACAGGCCCAGAGCGTAGGGAGCCATGGTATGATGGAGTCAGCTGGGCACTGCTGATAAGGCCCCAGGCTGGCCTCCCAGTGTGTGATGAGTCCCGTTTGTCTGTCACCCTGGGGATGGGGAGGCGGTCCCCGTAGCTAAAGCTTGCAGAGGTGAAGGATGGCGACTGAACAGCTAAGTTGTGCCTTCAGTGATCCTGGGCCTGCAGATGTTGCATCTTGCTGAGAAACCATCCCCTGGCACCCCTGGATCCCCCAAGCCCAGCCCCTCGCCCTCACTGTGCTGTGCTAAAGTCCCATCATCCTCCCCCGTGGTGAAATTTCTAGGTATGTTTATAATTATTGTTTTGTACAAGCGGGATTGTCACTCCTGCACTGGGTGGCTAAGATGGGGGACCCTGGGCTCCCTGGCCATTCAACTCAGCTAAACTAGCTAGTGACAGGTTCAGAGACCCTGTCTCAGAACAGAGAGAGACTGAGGCAGACACCTGAGATCAGCCAATGGCATCCACAGGTGGGGATGGGGTGGAAGGGGGGCAGCTAAGCCGGACATGTGGCACAGCTGTGACTCCAGCACTCAGGAAGCTGAGGCAGGAGGATGCAAATTCCAGGCTAACCTGGGGAACTGAATGAGATCCTATGTGAGGAGAACCAGTAAAGAGGGTGTTAAAGTATTATTACCACTACTACTACTATTATTATTCTTATCATTATCGGCAGGTATCAGTAAAGAGGCATGACACTGTCTGAGATGGAAAATCTGGATGGCCACGGCAGAGTCTAGCTCATGACTGACTTACAAGCTCTACTTCCCATCTTCCTGCTTCTCTCCCCCTCTTCTCCTCTTGCACATGACTTCCGGGTATTTTGTTGAAAGGAATCACCGCCCACCAACACACAGGCCTTAATGCATAATGAATAGAACAGAAGATCTTCCTATCAGGTGCTTAGGTTGAGGGAGGGCCCTGTCAAGACCCTCCATCAGCATTAATACAATGGATGCTTTTGTCAGTGAGCAGACAACATTAGAACGACAATTGTTCCAAAGGCCATTGAATAAACAATTGCTGTTTGTAGTGAACAAGAATAAATGTAATAGAATGTAGTGGATAAGAATAATGTAGCAGCGTAATAATGTAAAATGTGATGACAAACAATATCGAAAAGGCAAATGTAAGCAAGCAATATTAAAGTCCAGAAAGTGGGCACTGGACACGCCCTGAGGTACCCCAGAGCCTGTGTGCACATCTGGACAGTCCTGATAAAATTGACCATGCCGTACGCCCATAGTGAGAGTGGCTGAATTTAGCTTAAAACCCTAGTCTGTCCTCGCTCAGCACACCGCTACTCGAGTGCCTCCGGAGATGCTGCTGCTCTGGTGACCGACTGAGGCTGCGTCCTGCTAACTGAAGACTTGACACAGACCACAGGACCAGTGCTTCAGTCTTGCTGAACTGAAAGAGGAAGACAGCTGAGGACCACACAGCGCTGCCGGACAGATCAAGAGGCTTGCCTGCGTCTGCGGCCAGACTAGGAGAGGTATTGGCGCGACTGGTGTGAGTGACTGTGTGTGCTAAGCATAGAATAAAAGTCCTTTGTGGAGCCAGTACCGCCTCTGAGGCTACTTCCTGCCTGATTCTGCATTCCAGAATCCACTCCGAGGAAGCTGTTTCCAATAGTTAAGGAAGGTGACCTTCTGCCAGTGGTTCAGGGCACTGGATCAACAGCTTAATATTTGAGAATAAGTTCTAATATTACCCCGACAAGAGGGCGCTGGGGCCGCACAGCTCTTGCCTAACATCCTGAGGTTCTGGTGTGCAAGCCACGTTACAGAACCCCTCATCTCCAAGGGCGTGGCTGGCCTCACCCCATTTTGTATCTTCTTGCCTGGGGGACTCCGAGGGAAGGGTTCGCCTACTTGGTCTGTTTTTATCTGACTGTCCCCTCAAACACGGACACCTCTAGCCTCCCCTCGACCCTTTTAGGACCCTGAGCTGGTCAGGAGAGGAGCAGTAGCGGGGTGCCCCACCCTGGGAAAGCCTGGCAAGGCCCCGCCCCCCCCGACCGTCAGCAGGTACTCACGTCTTACACTTGGGACATTCCTCTACAAACATGTTTCCATGGAGCTCTGCCAGCTTGTCCCTGCAGAAGAGGATGCGGGTGAGGACCCTCTCTGGGCTGCTCACCTGCGAGGCCCATGGACTCCCTCACACTTGAGGGTTGGAGCCCAAGCCTGTCTGGGTCTAAGGAATTGGTACAGGTAAAGCTGCCTCTATCTGTGCAAACACACAAGTACCCGCTCCTGCTACAAAGTTCTGTTGGCCTAAAAGCCTCTGCCTACACTCCCGAGTGAGGGGCTGTTGTGGTATGTTTTAGTTGTGGATAATATTTTAGATAAGATTCCTCTTTTACTTGTTTACATCTCTGTGCCATCCCCAGCTCCCAACACCCCCTCTACCCCCGCAGGAGGTTCCTGTTATTTGTTTATGGGGGGTCTGTGTGAAAACAGGAAGCAAAACACATGGGGGATTGAGGGGTGGAGCAAGGAGGGAGCAGGGAGGAGGAGGTGGAGCAGGAGGATGACGGGAATTAGAGAAAGAACCAAGAGGAGAGCATGGGGTGAGGAAGCCTTGGAGTGAGCTCTCTGCTTAAACCACCTGGGTATTGGACCCCTGAGATTTGTAATATAATATATTAATAAATAGCTTTATCACGAACAACAATGAACGATTATTAACAAGTGTTGCACCAACTCGTGGCAAGGGCACACGTGGGAAAGGAAAAGAAGAAAAGAAGAAAGAAGACAAACAAAAGGACAGACAATGCGAGACAGGAGAATCCAGACGCAGAGTCTACAAGGAAACAACAGACAATGCGGGACGGCAAGAGCCAAGGCAGAAGAAGAGAAGAAGACACAGGAAAGGTAAAGTAAGTTAAAAGAAAAAGGTAGTTAACAAAAGAAGTTAGGTTAGAGAGAAAGAAAGAATATTAAGTTCAAAAGTAAAGAGAAAGAAATAGTTTTAATTCTCCTTACCTCAGGAGATTATGTAGCTCCTGAGCAGTGCGTAAAATAATAAAGGAAGTGTACACAGAAGCCCCAAGGAAGGAGAGGATACGTAAGAGTGGAAAAGAAAATTTTTCTGTGTTAAAAGTGGAAAATATTAGGACACAGGGCACTTGGGCTCTGTATGGTTTTGTTATGGATGTCTTAGGAATGAAAGCAGTAGATAAAGAGATAAATACTTCAACCGAGACTAGCATAATACATATGGTTTTTGTTATCCTGGTATTTGAAATTGTATTCTTTATAATGATCATGGTACAATGTGCTCTTTTAAAGATAATTGTCAGTACAGAAGGAAAAAAGAAATCTCCTAGCCCTTTATGGGACGCTGACTTAGATATAGGAGATAAATCAAGAACAAAATCAGAAAATTTTAAAATGGTGGAAAAAAAAAAGCAGAATCTACTTGCTTCTCATTAAATAAAGAAATAGATGAGAAGTGGAATGCAAAAATGCAAATCATGGCAAGATTAGAATATTTGATGGAAGGAAGTAAAAACCTACCTTAGTCAGAGAATTCAGAACCTACAGCTCCACCTTATAATGAATGGTAGCAGCCAAAGAGTTTAAAAAAAAAAACAACTTTGGCTTATCCAGTAACTATACACAGGATGCCTGTTGATGAAAGATATCCACAGGGCTATGACGAACTTGGATGGCAACCTACAGAAATGCTAGATTTAAAGAGATTTAAAGAGGCAATAGTAGCCTATGGAATGCACTCTCCTTATGTGAAACAGATATTGAACAACTGGGCTGTTCAACACCGAGTCATTCCTCGAGATTGGAGGGAGTTGACAAAAGCTATATTAGAAGCCAGTCCTCAGTTACAATGGCTGACATGGTGGAGAGAAGAAGCTTTGGCAATAGAACAACGTAACCGAGCTAGAGGCGTTAATATTCTCAGAAATCAATTGATAGGTGAAGGTCAATATGCTGAATTGGAAGTGCAGATCCAGTTTGATGATAATATTTTGGCACAGTGTCGTACAGCGGCTTTAAATGCTTGGGATAAAGTTGAAGAGCCAGGAAAATGTCTGAGTCATTTACTAAGATCATGCAAGGCCCAAACGAGGCATACACTGATTTTTTACAGAGATTGACTTCTGCTGTCCATAAAATAGTATCAGACGCAGAAGCAAGGGAAATGTTAATTAGATCTCTGATGTTTGAAAATGCTAATTCAGAATGCCAAAAGGCAATAAGGCCATTAAAAACAGCTTCCTTGGATCAATGGATTAAAATTACTACTGATATTGGATAAAATGCTTACAATGCCACTATGACTGGACAAGCCATTGTTCAAGGTCTTAAAAAACAAAAGGTCAGATGTTTTGGCTGTGGAAAGTCAGGTCATTTTAAAAAGGATTGTAGAAAAACGGATCCTAAAAATAATGTTTTCTCTGATAAGCCAGAAAGAAAACCTCAGTTTCCTGGAATGTGGAGAGGTGTGGCAAAGCAGACATTGGATTAATGAATGTAGATCTGTAACTGATATTCAAGGTAATTCCTTGCTCTTGGGAAACACCTTTGGGAGCTCGGCTCAGGCCCCTAGCATACAAAACATGAGCCATCCCCATTAGTTTCTTACCAGCAATGGATTGACTCACCCTCAGAGAGAGTAAAGCTAATAGAGCCTGCAACAAAAAACAGCATTGCTCTAGACCTTGCTATCAAAGACAGAGCCACTGCAAATGATAGAACAGGTGAATTAAAAAGTACGAAAAAACAGGTATTTTGGCAAGCAACTATAAATGATCAGAGACCTAAGTCAAGATTACAAACAAATGGAGTTTTAATTAAGGGATTGTTAGACACAGGAGCTGATGTGACAATCATTTCACAAGACTCCTGGAATCCAAACAGGCCTCTTCAAGAGATATCTATTAAGCCCTTAGGAATAGGAGCATTTTCTCAGATAAAACAAAATATAAAAGGTGTCAAATGCATAAGACCAGAAAGTGAAATATGAAATATAAGACCATATGTGGCAGATCTAGCTATAAGTTTATGGGGAAGAGACCTATTAAAACAATGGAATGTACAGATTAACATTCCTTCAATATCAGAGACAACCTGTAAGATTTGAGATGCTATTGATATAGATATTAAAAAATGTTATCAAAAATAATCACAGGCTGTCCAGGTTGTCCATAAGCAGGACAGAACAGGTATTGATAATAATTCTCCGTCTGTTAAAAGGTATCAATGGAAAGTCCTCCCCAAGGGAATGTTAAATAGTACCATCTTATGTCAATATTTTGTATAAAACCCACTGAAAATTAATATCTGCTTTAATGAACCTACCATTGGGTTAACTGCTCAAGAGTTAAGTAATTCATTTCAAGCATTGAATGGTGATACAGATTTAAACAGTCAGAAAAGTTTAACAACAGCAGAAAAGGAGTTAACTCAGGAGAAAGCAGATTACAAAATGCATATGTAAATTACATAGACCCATGTTTGATTGTATGCTTTCTGAATGTTCCTCTACTGAGCTCATGATACAAAAGGAAGACAATATTTTAAAATGTATCATTGTACAAAGCAACTCAGAGAGCTTGAGCAGAATCTATACTGCCTGTGTTAGAGTTTTTCTCTCAGCAGCTGCTTGGCTATAGCTGCTATATAACCAACCCAGATTTGTTCAGGAGTTTGGGCCAAAAATTCAGCCGACTGGTCCTGGTCCTCCAGGGATTTGGTGTCTGATTTTTTTCTGGTTGGTAAAAAAGATACCTAATATTGTTACATTGTGGTGGCTAGATGTTTCTGTTACCAGCCACACCTACAAATCAAGAGTCTGGCATGCTAAGTGAGTGTCCAGCAAGAAAGGGACAAATTATTGGATTTTAAAATTATTGGATACATGGTAAATAAAACTTCAGCTTAAATTTAAAAAAGAAAGATGTATAGGATGTATTTATAATAGGGTATTTTAACATGAAATAATAAAAATTTTAATTTTAAGAGATAATGTTTAAGCCTTTTTCTCAAATAATAATAGGCTGGAGTCTGGAGACTCCACCCCATGTCAGGGAAAGGTTGTGCTTTTGTCTTTTCAGAAATGAAACATCCAACTGAGAGTATCCAGAGACCACTGAACTGGAGAGACATCAGAGTGTGCGGGTTACTGTCCAGCCTTCAACCTCAATAGTCCCACGAAAATGGACCATTGAAGGCCTTCTTAGCTGCCTTGCTCCAGTGCTGCTTATAGACCACAGGCCATGGATTACAAAGAATTGAGTCCCCCAGCTTAATTCAGAGGCTGGCAGTCAGAGATGGGATATAAGAGTTATGACATGAATTTTCCTAAGACAGGGTGCTGATCATGCTTTCAGTAACCCATGGATGGTGAATTCATTGCGGCCATCTTGAAAAGGGGAAATATTGGAAGCTATTGGCTTCATAAAACTGTGTTGTCCTCTGAAATCATCTTGGAGATGACTCTGCAGCTGACAGGGAGCCGGTTTTGATAATTGAGGCAGCTTTCACAGTGCTCAACTGTGATGATGCGATGCAGATTCCTGCTGATTCTTACCACATTGTCTTCTGCTACAGCTGATTTTCTTCAAAGACATTTGAACACCAGAGCATTTTGCTAAACATTGAACTTTTATGAACAATTGGTGAACTTTTAAGAACAGTTTTTGAACTTTTATTAATAATTGGTGAACTTTGGATTTGATACTTGATGTTATGGGACAGTTAAAATCATCAAAGACTTTTGCACTGCATGAGCAGTCTGCTGAACTTTGGACTTGATATTTGACAGAGTATGACTTTATATCTTAGCTTAATTTGATTGTGTCAATATTGTTCTTATTTTAAACAAAAAGGGTGAGATGTTGTGGCATGTTTTAACTGTGGATAATATTTTAGTTAAGATTCGTCATTTACTTGTTTACACCTCTGTGCCATCCCCAGCTTCTACCCCTGGCAGGAGGTTCCTGTTATTTGTTTATTGAGGGTCTGTGTGAAAACAGGAAGAAAAACACATGGGGGATTGAGGGGTGGAGCAAGGAGGGAGCAGGGAGGAGGAGGTGGAGCAGGAGGATGACAGGAATTAGAGAAGGAGAACCAAGAGGAGAGCATGGGGTTAGGAAGCTTTGGAATGAGCTCTCTGCTTAAGCCACCTGGGTATTGGATCCCTGAGATTTGTAATCTAATGTATTAAAAATAGCTTTATCACGAACAACAATGAACGATTATTAACAAGGGGCTGAGGAGGGCCAGGGAGGAGACACCACCTAGAATCTCCTAGTGAGGGGCTGGGGGCGTGGTTATGGGTAAAGCTCCTGCCCAGAATTCCACAGTTAAGGGACGCCGGTGAGGTCAGAGGGTGGAACCCGACCTGGAATCTCTCAATGAGTCGCTGGGGCGTGGTCATGGATAACTCCCTCTTGCCTAGAATCCCCCAGTAAGGGGCTAGTCACCCCAGTGAGGTGAACCTGCGCTCTCGAAGGTGGTGTCAACCTTGGGGGCCAGGCCCCGCTCCTCCATGGTCCACATACCTCTGAGGGCAGGCAGAGGGAGGGAGATAAACAGGCGGAGGACAAAACTGTCTTTCCAGGCCTCGGGCTCTCCCAGTGGCTGCACCGCCCAGGCCGGGAGATGCTCTGGTACCTGGGGCCCAGGCCAACCCTTCCTCAGGGGCCTGGCTGAGAACTCGTCTCCCACGCGTCACCTGGACGCAATGAGCGTCACTTCCGCCTTTCTTCCAGGAAGTCCCTCCCCTCGTCTAGCCGCTCTGTCCCAGTCCTACAATGGCCCGTTCCGCCGGGCCGCTCCCGTCACGGTCATCCGGGGACCGCACCCCACTGCCCGCGCGCACTCGCTCTCGTCCGCGCACGGCGACAGCGCCGCGTGATCCACTGACGTTATGGCCAGCGCCCCGCGTAGAACAGTAAAATTGCCTTTTTTGATGCCGCATGCGCAGGAAGTGGATCAGGGACAGCTGGGAGGAGGAGCCAGCTTCGCGAATTACAGGGGCGGGTTGACATTACGCCCGCGCCATTTTTAGTGCTGGCAGACCCTCTAGGCTTGTGCACCGGGGTGAGGGCAGCAGGTGAGCGCAGCCGCTCCCGACCCCGCGGCGGCCCAGGACGGTTCCCGGAGCCGGGCGCACAGGCGGCAGGCCGTCCTCGGGGCGCCGCCTCCTCCTCGGCTCGTCCCGTCCACGGGGCCGGCGCCCCACGAGCCGCTCGGCGTCGCCCCGACTCCGCTGCCGGAAGCTCGCGGCCCAGCTGTTCCCGGAGGAGGAGGCCGTGGGCGGGGCGGGGCGGGGCGGGGCGGGGCTGCCGAGGAGACCGCCCACCGAGGCCGGCGGGGACGGGTCCGCGGACGCCCTGTCGGACCGCCGGCTCCTCCACATCCGGGTCCTGTGCGGAGCCGGAGGGCGGGCCCAGAGGCCGCGGACCCGCCGTGCTCACTGCACCCCCTCCTGCAGGACCGAGCAGCGCCCGCGGCCGCGATGAAGCCCCTCCGTGCGCAGCCGAGGACCGCGGAGGTGAGTCCGCCGCTCCCGGGTCCGGCCCGCAGACCTCAGGGCGGGCGAGCCCAGCGTCCCTCCTGCTCCAACCCCGCCGGGGCTCAGAACCCCGCCCGAGTCTCCTCCCCCAGTTTCTCCCAGCCGCTCAGGGACCCGTTTCTGTAGCCACAGGCTCCCCACGGGTGAGCACCGCCGCCTCTGCTGTCCAGGAGCTGCTGTCACTCCGGCTCTGGGGCGCAGCGCTCGCCATGGCCGCCCACCCGTCACTCCTACATCCCTCCTTCCCTTGCTCCCTCCCCCTCTCTCCCTGGGATGGAAGCCGGGCCTTTGCACGTGCTGGCAAGGACTCACCAAGGGACTCCCCAAGCCTCCCCATCCCCTTATAAGTTTTATTTAATCTTAATTTATTGAATCTGGAGGGATTCCCGAGTTCTTGGTGCCATGAGCCCTGGGCTCACGCTCACCCTGACATTTCAAGGAATCATTTTGTTTTTTCCAGAGTTTCACTGTTGTAGCTTTGGCTGGCCTACATTTCACTCCTTAGCCCAGGGCGGCCTCAAACTCACAGAGATCCACCTGCCCCTGTGTTGTGGAAGTTTTACTTTTAGTCTTCTTTAGTTAATTGTTTTGGGCACTGTTGGGTGAGGGATGCCTAGGTCTTGGTGTTTGTATTGCCTGCAGCTGTTGGATTTATGTGGGAGATGTTTGGTGGCTTATGATCTGCACGTGCTATCAGAACAGCTGAGGGATTCTGTATTAAAAACACGTGAGTTCAGATGCTCAGGGTTCCACGGTCCAGTATGGTGCCGGCCATGATGGTGGTTCCCTCTGCTGAGGTCTGGAAGGGTTTTCACCTATGAAAATGCCTCCATGTATTCAGCAGCAATGTACTACACCTCTGCCTCCCGAATGCTGGGATTAAAGGCGTGACCCCCCACTGCCCGGCTAAGGACTGAATTTATAATGTGTGCATTTGAGAGATGAAGAGCGCTTAAATAGGGAATGGAAACTGCTCAAAGTCACAAAATTCGGGAGTGATATGTCTGCTCCCTGTAGGGGCTGAGTGTCTATGAATGTGACCAGCAGAGAAGGTCCTGGAGAGGGGGGGTATATGAATGCAGTTAGAAACCAAGCTATTGCAAAACTGAGTTAGGGGCTGGCAAGGTGGCTCAGTGGAGAAAGGTGTTTGCAGCATGCCAGGGCCAGCCTGGCAAGTCAGAAAGTATTTGAATGGGGATTGGGACTTGAGGGCTTTATGAGGAAAGGGGAGAAGAGACAAAAAGGGAAGGGGATAGATCAGGCAGCACAGTATCATTCAGGTCAGATGGAGTGGAGCTGAAGTATAACTTTTGTCTCAGTTTTTATACATTTTTTTCTCAAGGTCTATGTGCAGCTACAGCAGTTACAAAGTTAATCATCACAAGGAATTCAGCAGGTATATAATGAGGGTATCAAGCACAGGGTATAACACTACAGAAGTAAAACATCTTATTCTCTAGTTAAACCTAAACCTTAAAGCAATAAAACAAACATCTTTTTTGCTGGAGCAGAATGTTTACCCTGGGGAATGATGTTTCTTGAGAGCAGAATGTTTACCCAGGGAAATAGCCTCACTTGATGGGGCTAAATGCTTAGCCAGAGAAGGAATGTTCCTTTAGGTAATCTTTGACTTCCCCAAAACTAGCCAGTCTCAGGCAGTCCTGATCTTCCAATAAAGAAATAGTCATATAGCCTGAGGCTCACAGCAGAATGTAGGCCTAGAGTCTGGGGGCTCACCACAGCAGCCAAGAATGCTGACTTGAGGGTTGTAAAAATATATCTTATTTCATGTGTTTGCTGTGTTGGCTGCATTCATGTCTGTGCACTATGTGTGTACAGTGCCCCCTGAAGCCAGAAGGGGGCATCAGATGCCCCAGAAATGGAGTTATATACATTGTTGTGAGCCACTGGGAATTGAACCCTGATCCTCTGCAGGAACAGCCAGTGCTCTGTCTCCTGTGTTTGATCCCCACAACCCACACGATGGAAGAACAGTGACTCCACAACGTTGTCCTCTGACCTCTGCCTACATGCACGCATGCTTGCACACATGAATGTAATTAAAAATTAATGAAGAAAAGATGTTTTTGAATAGCTACGTCAGCCAGCATGGTGGAGGATGCCTTTAATCCCAGCACTGGAGAGGCAGAGGTAGGATGATCTCTGTGAGTTCAAGGCCAGTCTGGTCTCTGTAGAGAGTTTCAGGACAGCCAGAGTTAAGAAAAAAGCACGCACACACACACACACAAAGAAGAAAAAAGAATCAAAGAATCAAAGTGATCCAGAAGCTGATAGAGGTGGGGAGAGGTGCAGTGAGTGATGGGACCTAGAAAGAACAGGGGGGTGGGCAGGAGACGACGACAACATGGGGTCCAGGACCCTCACAGGAAGTCAGGGAAGCTCAGGCTGCTCACGGCCGGGGGCTGGCTACACTGCATCCACTGAGTGGATCCCAGCCCAGCCCCATGTCCAAGCTGCCCTGTACCCTCCCCAGAACTCAGTGTCTAGCCATGAAAAGCAAGGAGACTCCAAGAAGTGGAAGGCACCCCAGCCTCCAGCCAGCACACCTGCTCCTGTTAGAGATGGGGGTACCCTGGGGTTGGGTGGGCTCCACCTCAGACTCAGGATGGTGCAGCCCTGGAAACTGTTAATTTTATCTTGAACCACTTAATGGGAGTCCATCGTTGAATTTTCCAATGCTCTTTATTAATCACAAACCATGTCGAATCTCAGGGAATTCTATACCCAAGCCGCTAGGCAGAGAGCTATCTCCAAGGCTTCTTCACCCCATCCTCTCCTCTTTCGTTCTCCTGATACACCTCCTCCTCCCTGCTCCCTCCTTGCTCCACCCCTCAATCCCCAGGTGTTTTTCTTCCTGTATTCCCACAGACCCTCAATAAACAAATAACAGGAACCTCCTGTGGGGGGTGGAAGCTGGGGATGGCACAGAGGTGTAAACAAGTAAAAGGCAAATCTGAACTAAAATATTATCCACAACTAAACATACCACAACAGGAGACCTCACCTAAGGTGGTGTCCCGTGGAGAGGAGGGAACAGGATGATTGATATGCCTATGAGCAGATTGTGCACCTGCGCCCAGAGAGAGGCCAACTCCTGCAGAAGATCAGGGGCCTGGAACAGCACAAGGAACGGAGGAGGAGGGAGGTCTGAATCTGAATGAGGGGGAGCAATTCCTTGGGACACCACACACCTACCTTCTTATTCTTCCCTCTCCCTCTTCCCCCTCCCTCCCTTCTGCTCCAGACACTTGACTCCCTCACTGGCCTTCGAACATGCCAGGCCCCAACCAGTACAGGGCCTTTGCCCTTGCTGTTTGCAGTACAGAATGCCATCCCTCAGCTGCTCACAAGGCTCCCTTCCTCACATTCTTGTTACCGACCAAATCACTGCTCTCCTTATTTAGAACTGTGCCCCCGTTTTCAGTATCCTTCCTTAGTGGGCCTTATTGGAACTGCTGGTGTCTGGTGATTATTGATCAGGAGGCTGAAATCACATCTGGGCAGGCTGGGCGCCCTTTCTGCTGTATGGCAGGGGGATGACTCCACTGCATGGTGTGACGCTCTGTGTGTGGTGGAGACCCTGTGCCCAGGAGGAAGGAGGGAAAGGATCTACTGGGTGCAGGGAGGCTGCGGGGCCAACTTCCGCAGCTCAGAGCCAATGTCTGCAGTGTGGGAGGATCCAGGGCTGGAACCATTGGTGTGTCCTGCAGGGCACTGTCTCTAAGGGAGCCGCTGCTGTCTCTCTGGTGCTTGTCAGTCTGGGTCGGGGCGGCCTTGTGATGCCTTCCTCGTGCAGATTGCATGTGCGCAGAGCACGGGGATCGGGATGTGCACAAACATTATCACAGATGGCATCACCCACCAAAGTCACATTTAAACAGACCAACAGACTGTCTCTATTGCTTGCTTCAGACACGTGATCCCAGGTTTCCCAGGTTCTCTGAGGAAACCGTGTAGGGAAGGAAACTAGAGATAAAGCCATGCACAAAGGGAAAAGATGGGACTTAAACCTGAGGTTGGAGGCCGGGCATTGTTCAATCTCTTCTGAGATGGCGTAGGAAGGTTTTATTAAAGAAGCCTGGAACCCAGACAGTGGCTGTGCCTTCAATCTGTGTAAGGGAAATGTTTCATTGCTCTTGCTTCTCTCTGTCTCTGTTTTTTTCAATTTCCTTAACTCTTACTTCAGAGCTTCTTCTACTTAGTTTATAATGCATTCATGGGTTATATTTGTTCCACACTCTTAGCACTCTTTGAATGCTTGATCTTCCATTACTGAGTCTCATTGTGTAAAGTGAGGAGGTATGCCCTTGTGACAGTAGGTGTGTCCTGTTTGTTAAGGTGTGTCATGTCACCTGAATTGGACTTTGAGGTTTTAAAAGCACAAGCCAACTGAAGTGTTACTTTGTGGAGGAACATTTAGTCCTTTAATCCAGCAGCGTGCCTGCCCTAAGAAGGGATCACATCCAGAGGCTTGTATGAAAGGATCACATTCAGCGGCGTGCATGGTCCAGATGGAATGTAGAAAGGATGCTAGTCAGAATAATCCTGTCCTCTATTAGTGCTAATGTTAGGTGAAAGGGATTTCTGTGGGGAAGAGAGGGTAGTACACGTCTTCAATCCCAATGCAGAGGGAAGAGCTCAGAGAGTAGAAAGAGAGTAGAAGAAGTAGAAGAGAGAGTTCAGAGAAGCAGCAAGGTAGATGTGAGGTGGAAGTAGACAGGAAGTAGACTAGAAGATTTCTAGTAGTGCGCCAGAAATTTCCAGCTGATAGCAATAACCCCCAAGGTTCTAATGAAATAGGATGGCATGTGATAGAAATGAGTGGTTTAAGGAGATTGAAGGAAGCTAGGGCATACTAATGGTCCCCTTAGATTGGCCATGGTTAATATTTGCTCTAGTACAGGCAGGGCCTCAGCTTCAATGTTTAACCTGGTGGAAGGAAGAAGTAGCCAGTAATGAACAGCAGAGCAGGGCTAGAGGAGTAAATACAGCTGGAAATCAGCTCTTTGGGGAGGGTCAGTATGCTGAAATACGAGAACAGATTCAGTTTGATGATGTAACCATAGAACAATGCCCTTTATCAGTTTTACAAGATTGGGAAGAAGTAGAGGAACCAGGAAACAGCCCACCTCATCCACAAGCATCATTCAAGGCTCAAGTGAAACTTTCAGAGACTTATTGCAAAGATTATCTGCAGTAGTAACTAGAGTCATTTCAGACCCTGATCAATCAGGTGCTGATTGAGACAGTGGCTTTTGAAAATGCCAGCACAGACAGTAAGAAAGGTTTAAGGCCATTAAAAGCAATGTCTGCATCATTGGGATGAATGGATCTGAGGTATTGCAGACACTGGTCCCAGTACTTCCAGGGCTGCTGTAATAGGACTAGGTATAGTTAGAGGGCCGAAATACCCAGACGACTGATGCTTTAACTGTGGAAGACATGGCCATTCTGAAAGAGATTGTGACCAAGCTGCTTCTACAGACAATGGATGTGTACACATGGCATGGGAAGGATCAAAATGGGCAAATGAGTGTAGATCCAAGTGAGATGTACAAGGGAATTCCTGGCCAACAGGAAATGGCACAAGATATTCAACTCAGGCCCTGGGAGAAAAAAACAGCTGCCTGCATCCTGTCAGCACTGGGGTAGTGTGCACACTGAAAACCCAAACTCAGTGTTGGAGATCTGATGCATGCTACTGAAGGCAGTGCTGCATTAGATCTGGCTATAGACAGACAGCTTACCTTATCTTCAAGTGTTCAGTGCTATAAAATCCCTACTGGGGTTTATGGTCCTCCTTACCCAGAGACAGTAGGAATGATCCTAGGTAGGAGCAGTTTGGCCTTAATGGGATTCATTTGTGCACCCTGGAATTAGACATGGAGATTTGAAAGGATAAATTAAAACCATTACCTATGTCACAAGAGACCTGCAATATAACTCATGAGATAGGAGTATGCAGCTGTTACTGTTACCTATATCAGAAGAAAAGCCACCCCTGTAGAGAGAGTGGGTGGATTTGGATACACTGGGAAATGAATGTTCTGGCAAAAGTAGTGGGACTTTGCCAAGAAGTCTGTTCTGTGAAGCCTGTCTTATATCTGGATGCCACTTGGACTCGGGGAACAGCTTAGGTATAAAAGAGGCAGTGGCAGTTCACGGAGAGAGAGTGAGGGAGAGTGAGTGCACAGGTAGTCTCCAGTCATGTTAGAGGAGGATTTGGTGGCATGGTACAGTTAGGGGGACAGAAAAAGATAGAAGTTAGTCCAGTCCTCCAGGCTCAGACAGATAAGGGCTGCCTAAAGCAGCTGTGAAGATTTCTTCTTTTCTCTCTTTCCTTCTAACTGCTAAGAATTCGAGGGTTCCAAAAGTTACCAGTTAGGGATCGTGTCTCAGTAGGTGTTGGGGCAAGAGAACAAGAATCTGTTAGAGTAACGTTCAGTTATGAGTGGCACTCCAGCAGTGAACAGGAGAACAGTTTTTGGGGTAGGAGAACACTTTCAATTACAAGTAAAGTAGGGAGAGAAAGGGAGCTTTCAGTTATAAAATAAGTAAGACAGTAAGGTTGTGGTGAGTAGCCAAAGAGTGTTGGGGTATATTTGAACTTATTCTCAAATATTAAGCTGTTGATCCAGTGCCCTGAACCATTGCCAGAAGGTCACTTTCCTTAGCTATTGGAAACAGCTTCTTAGGAATGGACTCTAGAAGGCAGAAAGCATGCTACTTTGGGGCACCAGCAATTGTTTATTCAATGGCCTTTGGAACAATTGTCGTTCTAATGTTGTCTGCTCACTGAGAAAAGCATCCATTGTATTAATGCTGATGGAGGGACTTGACAGGGCCCTCCCTCAACCTAAGCACCTGATAGGAAGATCTTCTGTTCTATTCATTATGCATTAAGGCCTGTGTGTTGGTGGGCAGTGATTCCTTTCAACAAAATACCCGGAAGTCATGTGCTAGGAGCAGGCTAGAAGAAGCAGATCAGAAGATGGGAAGTAGAGATTGTAAGTCAGCCACGTGAGGCTAGACCCTGTTCCTTGGCCATCCAGATTTTTCAACTCAGACAGTGTCGTGCCTCTTTACTGATACTCGCCGATCATAATAATAATGATTATAATAATAACACTTGAAATAAAGAGGGATCTGTCTGAGAAGTTACAAAGAGAAACGACCATCGGAACCCTTGGAAACCAAAATCCCAGGTGTTTGACACAGGGCTGCCCAGTAGGGTTTCAGTCTTAACTTGGTTCGATCTTTCCTTTCTTTGGAAAGAAAATTTATATTTTGTGTCATTGAGCATTGGGAAGATATACTCTGTGTTTTGACTTTACAAGGTGTCACTGTCAAGATGGTCAGAAGAAACTGGACACTGGAACAGTGTTGGCACTGTTATATAATATGAGAATCTTTGAAGTTAGACTAAACAGACTTTGCATCATGGGGGGACTGAGCCCGTCATGACCTGTGTGAAATGTGAGATGAATGAAAAATCTCCCAGGTAGGATGATGCACATTATCATTTGTCTCTGGATGGAGACTGCCATTGGGTGCTTATGGAACCTTTAGGAGGAGGAGCCTTTCTGGGGGAAGTTAGTCTCTGGGGAAGGGCACTGAGTGTTCATACCCACACCACACTTGTGTTCTTGTATGCTTTCTGTGGATGAAACTGAGCACCCTGAATCCTTTCCATGCAGCCACGCCACCATTGCAGACCCCATCCCTAAAGAATGTAAGGTAAAACAGGAGCCGTTGCCTTTCATGCTAAGCCGTTTTTGTTTGTTTGTTTTTTTTCTTTTCTTTCTGTCCTGATTTTTGTATGTTTACATTCTAGGTTGATGGAGTTCAGTTTTTATACATGTCAGTCATTTGCTTGTGTGCTAAGCTACATCTTGACTTTGAACTTTGCAGAGGATATCCTCTTCCCAACCAGGACTTGTGTATTCTTGACATTAATACTGATTCTCCTGAATCATTGGATTGCAGATACATAACATTCTTTCTGAATGTTTTTAAGTTTTAGTGAGACACGGTCTCACTAATCAGCTGTGTCTAGGTTGGAAATCCCTACATACACCAGGCTGGCCTGGAAATTATGGAGGTTCACCTGTGTCTACCTCCTGAGGTCTGAGATATAGGTGTGGGCCTCCACACGCAGCTTGTCCATTTGTTTGTGAAGTTAGTACTTGTGGATACTGCTTCTCTGGTGTATCCTCAATAGTGTTGATCTGTTTGTGTGTCTATCTGTATGTCTCTTAGTAGTAGTTTCTCTTGTAATGCTGTCTCTTGTTCAGTGGGTCCAGACAAGATTCACATTGCTTTGTTTTGTTTCCTTCCTTCCTTATGTTTTGTTTCCTTCTAAAATGATTTGGTGTTACATTATGAGTTTGTTGTCATGGAATCAATGTTTCAAGCATGCAGAAATCTGTAAATATATTGTCGATGAAGTGTACATTTCCAATACAGTCAATCTCAGCATTTCTACTATGTTCATGTATGGGATATTTTAGGATGCAGTGACCTATGAGGATGTGCATGTGAACTTCTCTCAGGAAGAATGGGCTTTGCTGGATCCTTCCCAGAAGAGTCTCTACAAAGATGTGATGCTGGAAACTTTCAGAAACCTCACTGCTGTTGGTAAGGTTGTGAGTTTAAAATAAGAGGACAAGTGTTTCTATTTTATTGATACTCCTCTGTGATTTAATTGTGAATGTGAAGAAGGTTTTGTCCAAATCAGGCATCATTATAAGGTTCTCCAAACACTATGTAAAATTTCCAGTCATATATTGTTCATTTTCTGGTCATCTATTTTAGGCTATGTATGGACAGGCTACAATACTGAAGAACATTGTGAAACTTGCAGAAGACGTCACAGGTAATTTTCATGTTAAGGTTGATAAAAATGTGCTTCTGAAGAAAATTTAATGTGCCCTGTTGATTTAACAAAAAGCCACAGTGTTAATAAGTACAGCCTTAAGTGTATTGATGATTACGAACTTCTAACAAAACCATGTCCCACGACATCAAGTAGCAGATCTGTTTTTGCAAAACCTTCCTCTAAGAATTAAGACAAGGAAAGGGCGACTTAACAGCCATCATGGTTTTTAATCGTAGGACCGTGAAATCCGTGTTTTAGAACTGCCATTCCTTTTACTTTTATACCATTCCAATATCACAACAGTCATACACATTAATTAGGGGAGGATTATATGTCCAAGGTCTTATAATAAGCAAGTTGTCCATAGTAAAGCTGGTTGTACTCATATTCTTGTGACTTAACGAAGTTAATCACAGCGTCAGTTTATTAAGACCAAGAAAATCGTTGCGGTGCAGAAACCTGAATCCATATATTTTGTCTCCAAGAGGTACTAAAGTTCATCTACATGAATGCAATTTGACCAGCTTTTTTGGTTACTCTTCTTTATTAGGTATATCATGTGTCAGTCTAGATACAAGCCATGTGTGCGTAACAGACATGGAGAAAAAGAAAGTACCTCTCTCTCTCCCAGAGAAATTGGAAAACATGTGGTAGTCCCCACTATGAATAATTTTGATGACTGTGATACAAATTTACAATTAATTGGTTTCACATTGGGAATGAATCAACAATCTCACACTGGAGAGAAGCCCTGTGAGGACAAGGAGTGTGGAAATTCTTCTGTCTATCCTATTTCACTTTGCAGATATTCTGTGGCTCACACTGTTGGAAACTGTTATGAATGCAAGCAGTGTAGTAAAGCTCCAAGTTCTTCCAGTTCTCTTCAAAGAGGTGAAAATACTCATTTGGGAAAAGGAAATGATGAATGTGAGCCAGGTACTAAAGGCTTTAACCATCAGAGGCATCTCCAAATTAAAAAAAGAACGCCTAATGAAGAGGATCTCTACATAAATAATCAATGGGATGAAGCCTTTGCATCTGATTCTTCTGTACAATTACACCAAACAACTCATTTGGAAGTAAAATCCTATAAGTATAATCAACGTGATAAAGACCTTGCATGTCACAAAAGACTTAAAGCACATAGAACTCATAGTAGAGAGAAACAGTATGAATGTAATCAATGTGGTAAAGCCTTTGCACAAAATGGTCAGCTTGAAATACATAAAACAACTCATACTGAAGAGAAACCCCATGAATGTAATCAATGTGGTAAAGCATTTGCACGAAAAAGTCGTCTTCAATTACATAAAGCAATTCATAATGGAGAGAAACTCTATGAATGTAATCAATGTGGTAAAGCCTTTGCAGAAAAGTATAATCTTCAGATACATGAAAGAATTCATACTGGAGAGAAACCCTATGAATGTAATCAATGTGGTAAAGCCTTTGCACAAAAGAGTACTCTTCAATTACATAGAAGAATTCATACTGGTGAGAAACCCCATGAATGCAATCAATGTGGTAAAGCATTTGCACAAAAGAGTAGTCTTCGAATACATAGAAGAACTCATAGTGGAGAGAAACCCCATCAATGTAATCAATGTGGTAAAGTCTTTGCACAGAAGAGTAGTCTTCAAAGACATAGAAAAACTCATACTGGAGAGAAACCCTATGAATGTAACCAATGTGGGAAAACCTTTCGATATCGCCCTAGTCTTCAACAACATGGAAAAGTTCACAATGGAGAGAAACCCTATGAATGTAGTCAATGTGGTAAAACCTTTGCACGAAAGAGTAGTCTTCGAATACATAGAAGAACTCATACTGGAGAGAAACCCCATGAATGTAATCAATGTGGTAAAGCCTTTGCACAAAAGATTAGTCTTCAGATACATAAAACAACTCATACTGGGGAGAAACCCCATGAATGTAATCAGTGTGGTAAAGCATTTACACGAAAGAGTAGTCTTCGAATACATAGAAGAACTCATAGTGGAGAGAAACCCCATGAATGTAATCAATGTGGTAAAGCCTTTGCACAAAAGAGTAGTCTAAATACACATAGAAGATCTCATACTGGAGAGAAACCCCATGAATGTAATCAATGTGGTAAAGCCTTTGCACAAAAGATTAGTCTTCAGATACATAAAACAACTCATACTGGGGAGAAACCCCATGAATGTAATCAGTGTGGTAAAGCCTTTGCACATAAGAATAATCTTCAAGTACATAAAACAACTCATACCGGCGAGAAACCCCATGAATGTAATCAATGTGGTAAAGTCTTTGCACACAAGAGTAGTCTTCAAAAACATAGAACAACTCATACTGGAGAGAAACCCTATGAATGTAACCAATGTGGGAAAACCTTTCGATATCGCCCCAGTCTTCAACAACATGAAAAAGTTCACAATGGAGAGAAACCCTATGAATGTGATCAATGTGGTAAAGCCTTTGCACGAAAGAGTAGTCTTCAAATACATAGAAGAATTCATACTGGAGAGAAACCCCATGAATGTAATCAATGTGGTAAAGCCTTTGCACGAAAGAGTGATCTTCAAATACATAAAACAAATCATACTGGAGAGAAACCCCATGAATGCAATCAGTGTGGTAAAGCCTTTGCACGAAAGCGTGATCTTCAAAGACATAAAACAACTCATTCTGGATAGAAACCCTATGGATATAATCAATGTGGTAAAGCCTTTGGATATCACCTCAGTCCCCAATAGCATGAAAAAATTCTCAATGGAGAGAAACCCCATGAATGTATTCAGTATGGTAAAGCCATTGCATGTCACAGTTATCTTCAAAGACGTGAAAGAGAAGAGAAAAACCCCTTGATGGCAATCAATGTAGTAAAGCCTTGGTACCAAAGCATTACTGTTGTGAGATAGTTTACTCCTGTGTGCTGCTTTTGGCGGAAGGGTGCCTCCTGATGCCTTGCAGCTTTGCTTCCTACCTATTCACACCTCTGTGCTAGCCACTGTGATCTCCACATGTCAGGCCATTTGTTCACAGTTGGAGATTATGGATCAAGATCAAAGGTCTGCAGCTGGGTGATCACAGAAGACTTTGAATCACCCCCAGCTGAGTTTGCTGGCAGACCCAGAGATACCATTGCCTTGTAATGAAGGCTTGTATGTGGAAGGGGGCTCGGGGAAAAGATTAAAGGATCTGGGAGGAGTAAGGAGGGAGGCAGAGGAGAGACCAGTGGGAGAAGGTGATGGACTGAAGTCTCAGCCTAGCCGTCCAGGCATGGAATCCCTGAAATAAATCATGGCTTGTGATTAATAAATAACATTGAAAAAATCAACCATGGACTTTTATTAATATGTTACCTTAAAAAACAAACATCCATAGAGGAGTGAAACCCCATGAATGCACTCAATGTGGTAAAGCCTTTGCAGAAAGGAGACTTTTTCATGCGCATAAAAGAACACATACTGGGGAGAAACCTGATGAATGTGGTAAAGCCTTTGCACATTCCAGTTGTCCTTAGACATAACAGAACACATATTGGAAAGAAACGCTAGGAATGCATTCAGCGTTGTAAAGTCTATGTAAAAATGAGTCATCTTCACGGTCATGAGAAAAATCATAGTGGAGAGAGGCCTAATGAACATAATAAATGTGGTAAACCATCGCAACTCTTTTCCCTGAGTTTATTTATTTGTCCTCTCTCGTGAGAGCATTACCTGTTCAGCAGGGGTATTAGGCACAGAAAAATGCGTGTCTAGACTTGAAGGGCCTCTCTTTCTTATAAGTTACCTCCCAGCTCTTGTGGCACATAAGTCAACAAGGACCCTGATTGAAAGCGTAAGGAATTATTACGGCTGACTACTAATTAACAGTGAGCAAGGACAACTCTCAGGGATGCAATTACCCAGGCGACTTAGGCTCATCTTTCACATGGCTCCCTCTCTTCTGCACCTAGGTGCTTTATTCATTCCAAATTCCCTTCCCCCTTCACCCAGGCCTTCATTCCACAAATGAATAAAACCTAACACCCCCTCATGGTCTGCCAGCAGACTTGTCACCTATCCAAGTGGGTGTTCAAGCTGAGGGAGACCAGAGTTTTCTCTGGCCTAAGGGCTGCAGAACCTGTTAGGGCTATAGGGATCCTTCATCTTCATTAACGTTAACAAATGTCTTGTATATGTGGAGATCTAGGGGGCATGCTCCATTATTTTTAGCACAGAAGTGTGAACAAGGCATGAGGAGGCACCCTTCCCCCCAAAGCAGCACACAGGAGTAAAATATCTCACAACATCTCACCGTTTTTGTTTACAATAAGAATAATATCACTGACATTATCCCAATCTATAACTCCTAGAGATATCTGCAAAACTTTCACGGTCACACTTCTGCCTGTTATCATTTGAGCCACTTCTCATCGCAAATGTACAGACAGACAGTAGGTGTGGCCTGGATTCTTGTTTGTGATTTTAGTATAATCTGAAGGTAGAGGTAGTGTCATGTCTGGAAATGTCTGACATTTCACCTGAGAGTCTTGATACATGACCATATTGGGCACTATGGAGGGCTGATGGATTGATATTAATCCTTGAGGATAAGTCTAATCTATTACTGGTTGTGCCACAAATTTCACGAGGGCCTGGAGACAGATCCTAACCCAGTTTCCCTGAGACAGTGGCCACCCTTCACTATCCCTTAGGTTTACATTCCTGTGCCCAGTGATTTCCTTTTTTACAGCGAGGGCCTTCTGTCTTCTTTGTGGACATTGCCTTTTAAGTGTCTAGACTGACCACAACTACAACTAAAACATCCATTACTCTTATTCCTTTTCCTTGTTGTATGGCTGTCAAAAGTTGAAGCAGAATGTGCTGCCTCTTGGAGGGCTGAAGCCAGAGATAATCCTTGTGAATATGAAGTTCCAATGTAAGTACAAAGGGAGATGTAGTCTTTTCTATCGAAAGGGCTGTATGCATGTAGCATAGCAGTCTCATATGCCAGTTCCTTGACAATAAGGCATCCCTTCCTCTCCATCAGCCACCAGGTGGGTGACCTGCGGAGGTGAGAAACAAAACCTTGGTATATGGCTTATCTTGTTCTTGTCTCATTTTGGAAAGTTGCTCTGTCTTCCAGAATCTGGCCAACTTATATCACGTTTGGGGGGCAAAAGAACTTATTTGTATCTTATCCCAAAGAATGTTTGTAATCTGTTGCTGGCTATCAAAATGCATGCCTTCTGCTAATTATCTCAAAAGTTACAGGCACATCATTTTGTTGATTTCTGTTATCTTGGTCTTGACACTTTTTTGAATGATCAGTCCTCTGCTGTACACACTCACCCCTAGTAAGACAAGCTTTTGTGAAACTCTTCCAGTCAGAGGAAACCACCATATCTCCAGAGATAGAATCCAGTAGAGACAAGGTAAAAGGGGCAGTTGGGCCATATTGAGCTCATGCCCACTCAAGTCTCTTAGGAGTCTTAAATGAAATGGGTGTATAATTTCTAACTCCCTGACCAAGGTTATTAGGATCAGGCGTTTCACTCTCCTGGAAAAGAGAGAATCCCTCCAGGTCCTCTCCCGTCCCCGCGACCTGATACAGAGTCTCTTACATCCAGACCTGTACTGTGATTTAAAGAAATTTATTCTCTCATTCACGGTGAGAAACTTGTGTAAGGTACATGCACTTCTGTGCAGTCTTTGAACCTTAAGGAGCTGCTGTATCTCGTCACCTTCCTTAGATGTCAGAATCAGCTTTCTGGGTGTGGATGGGCTACCACTTTCTCCAGTGCAGAAGGATTGCTAGTTGTATCTCTGGCAATTTTCTACTCAATTACCCATTGAGGGAGCAATTGTTGTCCATATTTGACTTTTGTTGGGAGCCGATATCATTCGCCATTAGAAGATGGCGCCGGCTCCCTGCTTCCTGGTTCTTCACGGGAGCGTTGTTTGCTCTTGCGCATGCACTGACTGTGTAATCTGCTCAAGATAACCACATGCTAATTGGGATAGTAAAAGCCGCCGATTGAAGGCAGTATACTAATTAGGTTCTGCAAGAGCACCAATTGGCAGGGAAAAACATTCCCCAAAACTCTATATTAGTTGGGGGTTTTCTAGACTCGTGGTCCTTCTACATCTGCTATCTAAAAGAGCTGTTAATAAATTGCCGTCAGAAGGATTCTGTTTTGCCGCGTCTCCTTTATCGGCGAAGGTAGCGCGCGACAAATTGGTGCCGAAACCCGGGACGCTGCCGACTCCTGGGCAGAGGAACTATACGAGGGACCCCGGCTGCTCGTCGGAAAAGAATTCAGAACTGACGGCGCGTGAGGCCTAGGCACTCTTCTGCAAGGTACGAACTATCTTGCTCTCTCGGTGTTCGTGTTTGTTGCTTTCTTCTTTTTTTTGTATTGGTGTGCTGTCTGTGTCTCAACTGTGGGAAAAGTGATAAAAAGTGCACGTATCCTTTCTGTACCACCACATAATTCGCTGTCAGTCTCAGGTAGATAACTGAGCAAGCGCTCCCGCTCCTGTAGATAAAGGAAGCATGGGAAATCAACAGATAAAGCCGATTCTGGATGCAATGCAGGCGTTGCTTAAGCAGAGAGGCCTAAAAATATCAGAAAGGGTGCTGAAAAACTTTTTAAAAGAAATAAATCGTGTAGCACCGTGGTTTGTTAGTACAGGGTCCCTAACTAAGGGCTCCTGGGACAAACTCGGAGTAGATCTAGCTAACGAAAAGGAGAAATCTAGGTTGAGACCGGGGACATGGCCTGTTTTTAAATTAATTAGGGCCTGTCTAGAAGATGAGAAATGTAAAGAGCTAGTGAAGGAAGGACAGCGAGCATTAGCCGACCACCAAGATAGTCTATCAGAAGCAGAGGAGAGGAGAGGCATAAATACAAAAAAGAAGCCTCTAATTAAGACTCTAGTGAGTAAGGAAAAAAAAAGAAAACCCAAAAGAAAAGGGAAAAAGTTTATACCCAGTGTTAAAAGAGTTTCAAAAACTCAAGGTTAGTGCCTCTTCCTCAGAGGAGACGTCCTTGGAGGGAGAAGAACAAGATGACTCATTTAGCTCAAAACAAAAACAGAAAGAGCTTGACCTTGAGGAGCAGGCCGAGCTGGAGGAGGAAGCTACAAGATATGAGCCTGATCCTCCTTATGCGCCTGGATTTAACCCTTCCGCTCCCCCTTTTGAGGAGGAAGTGGTAGTAGTCCGGCAAAAGCACTGTTAAAGCATGTCTCACTATGGGACAATATTTAGACTGGAAATCCATTTTCCAGGATCTTTATATGAGTCAGGCTAGAAAAAATACAGCGGATCAGCATCCTCAATGAAATTTTGATATGCTTACAGGACAAGGCCAGTGGGCTGCTAATCAAACAGTTTATCCGCCTGAGGTTTATGAGCAAATTAATAAAGCAGCAGTAAAAGCTTGGAAGAGTTTGCCAAACAAAGGACAGGTTACAGGGAATTTAACAAAAATTATTCAGAGACCTAATGAGCCGTTTTCAGACTTCGTTGCTAGAATGATGGAAGCAACAGGAAGGATTTTTGGAGACCCTGATACGGCTATGCCTCTGATAGAACAGCTGATTTTTGAGCAATGTACAAAGGAATGTAGACAGGCAATTACCCCATGGAAAGGAAAAGGATTGAGTGCTTGGATGAAAACATGTAGAGAGATAGGGGGACCCTTAACAAACTCAGGATTAGCTGCTGCAATTTTATCCGCACAAAAGGGTAATGCTATAAAGTGCTACAAGTGCGATAAAGCTGGTCAAGCAAATGGACTTTAGACTTACAAATGATTATTCCCCCCAAAGTCAAAACATGATGAAAAAGATGGGATGTGTGCCAGGAAGAGGTTTAGGGAAGGCTTTACAGGGGCGTACCAGTCCAATACCTATAAAAAATAAACAAGACAAGACAGGACTGGGTTTTTCCTAGAGGCCATTGAGGAGGCAATTCCTATACCTTGACAGTCAGAGGAACCGGTGTGGGTTCCTCAATGGCCGCTTACCTCTGAAAAATTACAAGCAGCAAAAGAATTAGTCCAAGAACAAGTAACATTGGGACACTTAGAAATCTCCCATTCCCCATGGAATACTCCAATATTTGTAATAAAAAAGAAGTCAGGAAAATGGAGGCTTCTCCATGATTTAAGAGCCATCAATAGACAAATGCAAATCATGGGCCCTATACAGAGAGGGCTACCTCTCCTTTCTACATTGCCAAGGCACTGGGATGTGATCATTATTGATATTAAAGATTGTTTTTTCTCAATTCCTTTACATAATAAAGATAAAGTTAGATTTGCTTTTACTTTGCCCAGTGTTAATCATGAAGAACCTGATAATAGATATCAGTGGAAAGTACTGCCACAAGGTATGGCTAATAGTCCTACCATGTGTCAAATCTATGTGGCAGCGGCAATTCAACCTGTTAGAGATAAGTATAAAAAAATTAGAATTTGTCATTACATGGATGATATCTTGCTTTGCTTTAATAATCTAGAAGTATTGCATCAAGCATTTGCTATGCTGATGGAAAATCTAAAAGATAAGGGGTTGTTTGTAGCACCAGAAAAAATACAAGAAGGAGACGTGAATAAATTTCTAGGATCTATAATAACCTCTACTACTATTAAGCCACAAAAGGAGACAATAAGGAGAGATTCATTAAAGACTTTGAATGACTTTCAAAAATTGTTAGGAGATATTAACTGAATAAGACCTTACCTAAAGTTAACAACTGCTGAACTACAACCCTTATTTAAAATTCTGGAAGGAGATTCGGCAATAACCTCTCATAGAGAATTAACACTTGAAGCTTCTCAGACACTTGAAAAGGTGGAAGAATGCTTAAAGGAAGCATTATTGACACGTGTTGATCCCTCCTTGTCATTTCTATTATGCATCATCCCATCGCCTAAACAACCAACAGCAGTGCTATGGCAACAGGGGCCTTTGTTATGGGTTCATTCTCATACCTCACCAGGACATGTACTAGGACACTATCCTACCTTGGTGGCTGATTTGGCTATGAGAGGCATTCAACTAGCGTTGACACACTTTGGCAAAGAACCAGAGAAAATTATCAGTCCATATACTAAATTTCAGGTGCAAACACTTTGTGCCACTATTGATAATTGGGCTGTCTTGAGATGTATTTTCTCAGGACAAATTGACAATCATTTTCCTAAACATCCGCTCTTACATTTTGCTCGTACAAATGCTTTTATATTTCCTAAAGTCACTAAAAAAGACCCGATCCTTAACGCCACAGATATCTATACTGATGGCTCTAAAACTGGCATCGGAAGTTATGTTGTAAATAATCAGCCTACACAAATCAAATATGATTTTAACTCTCCACAACTTGTGGAATGTGCTGTTGTAGCTACAGTCTTGAGAAAATTTCACGAACCTGTTAATATCATTTCTGATTCTCATTATGTAGTGAGAGCTGTTCAAATTTTAGAAGTGGTTGATTTAATAAACTCTAAAAGCACAGTGGCTACTGTATTTTCGGATATACAGACATCAATAAGAAACAGAACTAATCCTTTCTTCATTCAACATATTAGAGCTCATACTCTGTTACCTGGCCCCATGGCTACTGCTAATGCCATGGCAAATAAAGCTACAAAAGGGATTTATTTGGCTACCTCTCCTATTCAATTGGCTTCTGAATTCCATACCCTATATCATGTCCCAGCTAATACATTGAGACAAAAATTTCATATATCTCGTGCTGAAGCTCGAGATATTGTGCTTAAGTGTAACAACTGTGCAGAGTTTCGCTCTGTACCATCCTTTGGTGTTAACCCTAGAGGGTTACAGCCATTACATATTTGGCAAATGGACATGACTCATTATAATGGCTTTGGAAAAATGAAATATATTCATGTATCTGTGGATACCTGTTCTGGCATTATCCATGCAACCCCCTTGGCGGGAGAGAAGGTGATTCATGTGATCACTCATTGCCTAGAGGCATGGGCAGCCTGGGGCAAACCATTACAACTAAAAACTAACAATGGTCCGGCGTATACATCTAAGCCATTTCAACAATTTTGTCAGAGAATGGGAGTTCATCACGTGACTGGGCTACCCTATAATCCACAAGCTCAAGGCATTGTGGAACGTGCTAACGGCACTTTAAAAGTCTACCTACAAAAACAAAGGGGAGGAATAGGCCCCGCCATGGGACCTAAGACATCTATTTCCCTATCCCTATTTACTCTAAATTTTTTAAATTTGGACTCAGAAGGACGGTCTGCTGCAGACAGACATGCTTCTCATACTGTTCCGAAAGAACAAGTCAAATGGAAAGATGTGATCAATAATCAATGGAAAGGCCCGGATCCAATATTAATAAGATCCAGGGGAGCTATTTGTGTTTTTCCACAGGACCAAGAAAACCCAATCTGGGTACCTGCAAGGCTAACCAGAATTATCAAAAAAGAAGATGTGGAACCCAAGACTATGGATCCTGACATGGATACTCCTGAGCCAACAGAAACAAGCTGAAGAACTACGTTGGGGTATAATGTCAACACTCCCAAAACCCATGCCGGTGATGCATGATGCACAGGTATTCCCCCGGTTTTTTGCAACTAACGAATCCTTGGGCTTGCCCTTTTTGCCCATGGACCAGAATTTAGCAGCTGTAAGTACTAATGAGACTTGGAGGGTGAATGGTAGCCTATGCTTTACAATCTTATCTAATAATACTAATGATCAGCCATGCATTGTACTAGGAAATTTCTCCTATACACATATGGGAGAAATAGTAACATTAAACAGAGTTGTTAAATCAAATGCCACTGTCCTTTACGGCTGGTGGCCTAAACAAAAAACTGATGATGAGGAACGCTCCAATAGAAAGACACAACCACAATATGCCCCTTTTTGCACAGGCAGGATGGCAGATAGAGCAACTCTCCTCCCATGGACTGGATGCCAGAGTCGTAGGGCTCACAGTCTCCAAGGAAAATTTTTTACATTTTCACCATTAGAAGGCTATGGTAATTTCACCGAAATGGATCCATTTAAATATGATATTAATCCATTTGATACATGGCTGCTTTGTGGCTCAGGAGGAAGTTGCTCAGATTTAACACCTATGTCAATGATTCTAGGAGGAGGTATAGTTCAGGCGGAGTTGTCAAGTAATATAATATCTGATGAAACGATAGGAAAGATCAGTAGTGATAAAAGGAAATTGGAGCCACCCCAGTTTGTGTGTGGCCACCATTTATTTGGGTTGTTTGCAACTATAACAACTGTTCCTATACCTTATGCTGGAATGCAAGCTCACATCAAACAGCCACCGTGGCTCGCATGCCTCGATTTGTCCCAATTCCTGTGAGAACCGCCAACACATTAACTTTATTCAGACAAAAGCGGGATTTTGGCATAACTGCGGCCATAGTCAGCATTGTTGCAACTGCGACAGTAGCCGCATCTCTCACTGCTTCGACACTGGCCCTGTCTGGTCAGGAAGAAACTGCCACTACTTTAAACAATCTCTCAGCCTCGGTCAGCCAAGCCATTGATGTCCAAGCCTCTGTGAACGCTCAGATTAGAGGTGGACTCATGATTGTGAACCAACGTATAGATTTGGTTCAAGAACAGATTGATATTTTGTGGCAGATGGCTCAATTGGGCTGCGAGGTAAAAATGCCTGGGTTATGTGTGACATCCATACAATATGAAAATCTTACCCAAGCGGCTAATCTGTCTAAAGAATTGTCTCAACAGTTACAGTACAATTGGTCTGCTGAATTTGATGCAACATTGAGAAGATTACGGATGGCCATTATACAGATCAACTCCACTCGACTCGACCTTTCCCTCACCCGGGGGCTTTCCACTTGGCTTTCTTCTGCTTTCTCCTATTTCAAGGAATGGGTGGGAGTTGGGATTTTTGGCATCCTATTTGCTGGGGGATTGTTTCTTTGTCTTTGGTTGCTCTACAAATTCATTCAACAACAAAAAAGAGACAAAGTGGTGATCGCACAGACATTGCTTGCTGTGGAACAGGGGACATCTCCTCAAGCTTGGTTGAATATGCTCAAACAATGAGACACTGTCTTGAATACTGGTACTCCTGAGGGCTCAGGATCCCATTGCACCAGGATACCACAAGGCAGACCTGTGTTACCTCCCAGGGCTCGTGTTCCCATTGCACGGGATAAAGGTACACAGGGTCTTCCTCCATGTAACCTCCTTGATCGCTTAAAGCTGTTGGATCAGCGGGCTAGATCGGTAAACACATGGTTGCAGTTTGGCATATTAATTAAAGTAAAAGGGGGAGATGTTGGGAGCCGATATCATTCGCCATTAGAAGATGGCGCCGGCTCCCTGCTTCCTGGTTCTTCACGGGAGCGTTGTTTGCTCTTGCGCATGCACTGACTGTGTAATCTGCTCAAGATAACCACATGCTAATTGGGATAGTAAAAGCCGCCGATTGAAGGCAGTATACTAATTAGGTTCTGCAAGAGCACCAATTGGCAGGGAAAAACATTCCCCAAAACTCTATATTAGTTGGGGGTTTTCTAGACTCGTGGTCCTTCTACATCTGCTATCTAAAAGAGCTGTTAATAAATTGCCGTCAGAAGGATTCTGTTTTGCCGCGTCTCCTTTATCGGCGAAGGTAGTGCGCGACAGACTTTGCCCACTGAGATCTTAATATTGAAAGCATTTGATCCTATCATTGCTAATGGAGGAGCCTCCCATGGTCTCCTCTCCCAGCCCAAGGACCCGACAGGGAATATCTTGCCCGGTATATTTGACTATGCCCGTGAAACAGCATCAAGTCAGCCAGCTAATGATGGGGGTTGTTGTACTGTGAAAGTTGTATTCATTAGGCAGTTAAGACCTTTGTGTCAGTGGTGGAGCCATTTCTCAATAAATTACTGTAGAGCTCTGGGCTGAAGAGTGAAGTTGAAGCGGTGGGTGGTCCTCGCCCCCCTCGGGCTTGCAGGATACCCTGTGGACTCTTTCTTTTGAAGCCCTGGAAGCTGCTACTCATAGTAAACAGAATGGCAAAATTTCTGCCTGCCCTGTGGTGAATTATACACCTTTATCTCTGCAAAGGCCATGAATATTGTGGAGGTTGGCCAGGTGTGCCCCTCCCCTGCCATGCTAATTAAGGCTTCCCTGCTTGAGGGGAGAAGCCATGCCTTTTCCTGGGGAAAGATCTTAAAAGGGGAGATGCTCCCTTGAATAAACAAGTTTGGAGTTTCATGTCCATCATTCCGGACTCCCAGGCCTTCTTTGCGGCTCGTCACACATTTCTCAGGCCCGCGGGTGGACAGCTCCATGAAAGGTCACCGAACCACAGATCCCGGGGCCCCCACAACGCCTGCCATTTGGGTCTGGGTCCCTCACCCGGCCAGCGGGACGGATCCCAGACCCCGCGGGTGGGACATCAGCCGCTGGGCGGGACGCCGGGAGCAAACACACGAGAGTGCCCGGAAAACGACAAATTACCAGGAGGCCAAGTGTTCTGGGTGAGTCCACGAGAGAGGCTTGACCCTCTGCAAGGAGGGCTCAGGCTTTGCACCCCATAATTATCTTCTGTTCCTGAATTAACCACTCTAGTTATGAATATTTCCATCCACAGTAAGAGATGAAGCAAAAGAGTACAAAAGTCTCCATGTCATCAGAAGCTGTTTTGATGGATAGGGGTGGGGTCAGGGGTGGGTTATTCGAGCAGGAGGTGGGGGAGCAAAATCAGCAGGAGGACGAGGAAGACAGTCAATGTCACAGAGAAAGTAGATCATATATGTCACCGGGTTCTGATTTTTCTTCTATTCCCAGTGTTCGTCTGCTTTGTCCTGGTCACTTTCGTTTTCAATTTTCACTTCATCACTTTAGTCGATACAATTTTTATTTCCACAGCTGCAAAGCATCACAAAAAATCCTCCCTGACCTCTTGTATCTCACCCTCCCTGACCTGCGCTGATTCTGGTTATTACTCTGTGGTGCCCAGTATAATAACTCTGACCACCTTGCTTTGTTGTCCTTTACCATACTGGGAGATGCTAGAATATCACAGAGCTAGGCCCATCCTTTTTCAACTTATCCAGAGATAATAAGAGCAACCAACCAGTACATCATTTTCCGTATTTTGTCCCAAACTGTCCAAAGTTGCATACACAGGGTCACCAAATGTATTGCTGCCCACAGTTGGTGTTATCTATGTAAACAAAGTATGTCCTTTACTTTGTAATACAGTTCCCACCATGGGCTTTCAGTACTCACCGAGCTCCCAGGATAGCATTTGGTAAAGGTAGCTGTTGGCAAATTGAAAAGCCCATTTCAGATACGTAAAGGATTTATTCTAATACTTCTCTTGTTCTTGAATCACATGTAATACCAAAATCAGTTTATTTCATTGTTGTCTAAAGGAACACAACATATAGAATATATACATATATATTTTCTACTTATTTATTTATTATAACGACAGACAAGATGTGGATAAACTTACAATGGCTGACTGTGAACCAAAAGTCCAAGAATCCATGATGTGTTTAGTCCACAGTGCTGGATGTCTCTGCTGGTCTCAGTCAGTGCTGGATCTTGAAGAAAAAGTAGACTCTAATGCCAGTGAAGTACTGGACATGACTGTGAGGTGGGCGCATACAGCCTCAAATCAAAATTTTCCTTCTTCCATGCCCTTATATTGTCTTCCAGGAAATGGGATGCCCTTATTAAAAGTGAGACTTCCCATCTGAATATCCAGATTGGAAGTGGACCCATATAGCAGGTTGATTTCGAGCTGTTTTACCCTCTATCTCTGGAAAGATAAAGGAAGAAAGAAAGCAATCTTCACTGCCCTTGTAGATAGCTTGGAGAAAAAGAGAGGGAGAGAGGAAGAGGGAGAGTGAGAAGGAGGGGGGGGAGAAATATTCACAGCCCTTTTTGGCTGCCTGAAGCTTGGAGAGCAGGAGCTGATAGTGAGCTGAGCTCTCAGTGCTTTATCCTCATCTTAATTTCTCCTACCACAGTTCCCCTAAGCAATAACCAACCAACCAACCAACAAATCTACCCACCAACGACCAATGACCACCTAACCCTGCCTCTCCAGGCTTCAACCTCATATACTCTAGAGCAAACTTCCCAAAGTCCAAGTGGCACACAATAATAAGGATAAGCTACACATGGCAAAACAGCTGCACATAATCAAATCATAGCTACTGGTGACAACATTCCAAATCAACTCATCATCTACTACACCTGGGATGGGAACAAATGCCATTTTGTGTTTTTAAAGAACCCTCCCCACTAAAAAAAAAACCCTTCAAAGCATCCTGCTACAGACTCACTCACCTTCCTGAAACTAAGCAAAAATCTCTGACATGTATGACCTCCATTTTTCGATATTTGATAATTGGGAGGTAGGACAGGGTGCCAGGTAAGGATTCACTCAGTGGATCCAGTGTTGAGCTAGGTACCATGCTCTGCACAGTAAGTGTGCTTTTCCCAGTGATCCGTCTCCCCAGCTTCTGATCTTTTATTCAATATTTACAGAGAACCCCATCTCTTTTTTGTCCTGGGATTTTCTTTTACACAACCTTTGTTGCATGGAGTCCAGCTCAGTGCTCTGCTGCTTCTCAGCCAAGCAGAGGCAGCCATCCTCTTGCGTTCTTCCCTCTGAGTGAATCTCTGTGTGACGTGTGTTGTGTGGTATGACTTTGTGGTATTCCTTGGCTCCTGACTTTCACCTTAGAGCTGTTAACACTTGGGTTGGGGACACCTTCCCCAATTCCTAAATGGTTACGCAATACAAAGTGGTCTGCCCTAAAACCATATACACAGAGATGGGAGGCCCCCAGAGTGTATATGCCTTAACTCAAATGTGGAAGCTCTACTCTTCCTTTTGGGCCTCCAGGACTGAAGAGCTGCACTGAGGGTGTGCTCACCTTGAGGAAGTTCCAAGGCATTGGGACACACTTCAGTTCAGTGGATTCTCTGAGCTAACTGCCACATCAAAAGAAACACAAACGATTCCGCCAAGTATTCTAATCTGTCCTAGGCCATTTCTGGCCACCGCTTCAGCAGAGTGCCTCAACTGACTATGCTAACAGCAACTGTTTTCCTCAACCACTCTGCTCCTAACCTGACACAAGATTATTGGCTCTGTTTGACCATTACTATGTGGGAGTGGCTTTCACTGTATCACTTACGGCACTGTCACAAGTCACTGCTGATGCCTGTTCCTATCCCAGACCAATTAACACTAGGTGATATACAAGGACCAGGTCATGTCAACAGTATCAGGTAAATTGGCTTTGCCCTACTTGGATAATTATGCAACCATTACTCAGAAACTGACTACCACAGGCACTGAAGGTCCACAACTATTCCTGATCCCCCTGCAGCCTGCTGGGCCTGTACCCAGGGTGTCAGACACTGTCAGTCTCCTGCATCGTCCATGGGCCACATCCACTGTTCTGTGTCCTTACATCCTCCCACTATTTTATATTTAGGACAGGGACACAGGCCACGTAAATTTGGTGATGACACTCAAACATCCTTGCTCAAAACAAGCACCCACACTGCTCCCTCTCCAAGTCAGTGCAGGGACTGCTGCTTCTGCTGCATTTGCTACACTGGACCTAATTGTAGACGACCAGGAAGTCAGAACCTTCAGCTCATAGGTAAACAAGATTTGGGGGTCTTGGAAGACTCAGTCTCTAGGTTAGAGCATCACATGTACTCTTTGGCTGATGTAGATTTACAAAACAGGAGAGGGCTCAACTTGCTCTTTACGAAACAAAGAGGGCTATACATAGTTTTAGGGGAAACTTGCTGCTTTTATGCCAGTCAGTCAGGGATGGTTAGAGAAACCCTAGCCTTGCAGAAAAATCAGTCTTATATTCCAATACCTAAACCATTGGGCAAAATAACTTGGTACTAGTCACCATTCAACTGGTCTCCCTGGCTAATTACCCTGTTATTACTCTCCTAATATTCCTCTCAATGGGGCTATATAGCTTCCAGCTCATTGCAACTTTTGATTACTCCTGATAGACAATTCTAAAATACTTGCTCCCCACTGGTATTATTAGCCCATACAGCATCTAGAATGGCTAGAATGCAGGGACTCTATCAAGGATTTGACAGGGCCACATAAGACAAGATGGAAATGAAGAACCAGATCATGGGAGCCATTTTGTGTGTGTAGTCAAATTGTTTTTGTTTACTGTGAAACTTAGTTTCAAGCTCTCCCTATCTGCTACACCTTGAAGGAGACTAAAAACATATTCCAAGAACAATGTCTCGTTCTGAAATATTGAATTCACCAGATTCTTGTGTTTGCTTGGAATGGTCCAATAAGCATTCAGAATTCTCCTAGGACTCCATTCCTGGACCATATCCAACAAAACACTTATATTATATGCATTTTCCCAGGGGAAATGAGAATTTTTGGCTAACATGGAAACAGATAATGATTAGATTTGAGTTGGGGAGAACTCCTGAATACTCTGACTGCTGATCCAAAAAGACAGAGCCTTGTGTGGTGAGCCCTTCAGACTCTGGACCTAGACTCTGCTGTGTGCCTCTGGCTAATATTGCCTAATTCATTATTGGGAGATCTTTTGAGCAAAACTGAGTCACAAAATATAACTGCCCGAGAGAGGCTGGTTTCAGGGAAGTCAAGGTTATCTAAAGGAGTGTTCCTTCTCCAGCTGAACATCTAGCTTCATCATGTGAGACTATTGTCCTAGATGACCATCTAACCCCACCTAGAGAAGCTACTTCCCTGGGTAAACAATTAGCTTCCCTGAGACAGGTGACCTCCCAGGATAAACATCTTGCTCTGGCAAAAAAAAGGGAAGTCTCAAAGTTTAGGATTAATTAGAGAAAGAGATGTTTTACTCATGTGACTGATATGCTGCATTCTTTGTGAACATTGTCTTTGTAACTCCTGTGACTGCTGTAGCCCCTTGAGGAAAGGGGTATAAAAATTGAGAGAAAAATTAAACGTTAGTTCCATTCCACCTGAGCTCAATGATGCTGTGTGTGTCTGGTCTATTCCCTTCCCTTCTCGTCTCTTCCCCCTCTCCTCATTAGGCCCTTCAGTCCCACTCTCCATCCAGGTACTGTCCGACTTGCCAGGCCGGCCCTGGCAGCCTTGTAATGATTGTATGAAAGTACAAAACACTAACAGCAATGAAGAATCAGCTCTGGGTGTAGTAAAGTTTCTGAATCCTACATTTCCACTTGATCCCAACACTAGGGAGAGTAAGGAGACTGAGAAAGATGACAAATATGCAGCCTTGATGAAAAACTATCCCTGTGTGAATCCCACTTTGACTTAGAACAGTTGGCTGGCAATCATCAGATGTTTCAAGGAAAAGATAAAGAGAATAATGGCTCACAAAATGCTTAATCACTGCAAATCTGACATAACCTCCAAATGTTCCAAGAATCCCACTACCTGTACAATGGTGACAGTTCATTAGTCCTGAAGAGAGTATGGCCTCCCTTTTAGAGGAAGAGAACACTTACAGTAACCAAAAACCAGAGGAAAACACCATAAAGCCACAGTTCCCAGCATCCAAGGGAATAGGCTCTTTACAAAAGAATCAGTTGGCAGAACGTTGAAATAGACTGTTGCCCTTAATAATATCAGTGAACATTAGAGTTCCTTGAAATATGAAGATCCCTATACTGTTTTTGTAGAAAATGGATTAGTGCAAAGAGTCATAAGACAGAATCTGATAGAGACATTTGCCATCTGCCTGAAAATAAAAGCTTCAGAGAAAGAGAAGTTTATTGCAGAAGTTTATTTTAATTATATATAAAATAATTTTTTATGCATTGTTGGGTGAGGGGCAGTTGAGGGCATTTTGTATTATTTGCAGGTGTTGGATTTCTGTGGGGGATGTTTGATTGCTTATGATATGCACCTGAGGAGTTCTGCTTGAATAAAACACCTGAGCTCAAATGTTCAGGGTTCCACTGTCCAGGTTGGCATTTGGCATGGCGGTGGTTTCCTCTGCTGAGGTCTGGCAGAGTTTACATCTACAAAATATACATCCATCTATACCTTGCTGAACTGCCCCATAACTGCGTACTACTACAAATGGTACACCAATGTGGGGCAGGAAAACAGGACAGCTAATCAATGTGGACACAAGGAAGGAGAGAAAGAAACTCAAGAAAGAAAGAAATCTCACAGAGTTTGGTGTAGTGTTCTCAGGGAAGCTACCAGAGGATAGAGATTAAGGTGTTAATTGAAGGCTTCTGAAGGAAGAAAAGAGAAAGGAAAAGTAGAAGAAACCTAGACCTGCCAAGAACCTGCCCAGAGATGCTCAGAGACGGACCTGCCTGGTCATGCCCAGTGTTGAGAAAAGCCAGAGCTGCAGTCTGCAATCTGGAAGCCAATGGGATGCTGAGATGGGTGGAGGTATAAAAAGTCTTTCCCTTTCTACAATAAACTGAGTCAGCTTTTTGCTGCTTACCTGACTCCTGGAGCCTGTGTGTCTTGGTTCTGTGCTAACTCTACTCCTGCCAACAAAGGTTCTGTGGATGGGCACAAGCAACAAGGAAATAAGCCTCAATGAAGAGAAAAGGCTATGAAATTAATAAATAAATGAGGGAAAAGGCTTGGAGATGAGAGTCACAGAATGGAGTGTTAAATTAGCTTTCGATCACTTAATAAGAGTCCATCATTGAATTTTCCAATGGTCTTTATTAATCACAAACCATGTCAAATCTCAAGGAATTCAATATCTGGGCAGCTAGGCAGAGAGCTCACTCCAAGGCTTCCTCTCTCCATGCTCCCCTCTTGGTTCTCCTCTCTCTTGTTCTTCTACCCTTGCCCTAGGTGCTTTTTTATTCCAAATCCTCTCTGTTTCCACCCAGCCCTCCAATATACAAATGAGTGGAGCCTAACCTTCATCTGCCTTAAGGCTAAGGAATGTCTTATTCACGGAGAGCTGGATAGCCATTCCTTTGTTTACTGGTAGGAAGTGAGTCTTTTACAGTGCTACAAGTTTACTGGAATATCATCCATAACTATAAAATTTACCACAACAATGGAGGCCCTTAGAGATAAAGTATTCAGCTGGGAGCAGGAAAAAGCAAGGTTCTTACTGCTTTTCCTGATTGTGGAGCCCAGGCTTCTTCCCGCCACTGGTGGGAGCATGGTGTTTCACAAACTAAGATGTCTGATAGCTGCATTGTTTGTGTGAAGCTCAAGATGTTATGTTTGAGGTTCATGAAGACGGGTATAGTTTCTCCATAATGGTGAGGAAGAATGCCAAATGGTCGGACTGTTCCAAGCAGAGTTTCCCAGACAGACCACAAACCTCAGGACCAGAAGGTTGCCCCAGACCTGCCTGGAAGGGGTTCCAGGTATTGGATCCTGCCAGGGCCGGCCTGGCAAGTCAGACAGTACCTGGATAGAGAGTGGGACTGAAGGATCTAATGAGGAGAGGGGGAAGAGACTCGAGGGGAAAGAAATAAACCAGACACACACAGTATCGTGTGCTCAGATGGAATGGAGCCGAAATTTTTTTTTCCTCCAATCTTATACCCCTTTCATCAGGGGGCTACGTGCAGCTACAGGGGTTAGGACCAAGGTGTTAATTACAGGGTGAGACAATGCATAGGTAAAAACATCCTGAATGAGATAGGTATCAGAGCAGGACAACTTCCCTGCTGAGGCGGGATGTTTACCTAGGGGAGACAGCCTCTCTCCAGTGGAGTTAGATGCTTAGGACAATAGCTCTCCAGGTGAAGCTAAGGGTTTAGCCAGAGAAGAAGTATCCCTTCGGGGGGCTTTGGCTTCCCTGTAAACAAGCCGCTCTCGGCCAGTCATTAATTATTCATGACTCAGTTTAGCTCAGAAGATCTCCCGATAGCCAGAGGCTCACAGCAGGGTCTAGGCCCAGAGTCTGAAGGGCTCACCACAGGATTCCACTGGTTTACTTCTGAGAGATTGGCAGGTCACCCCTGCCTTGGTGGCATAAAGTCGAATGTCACTCCTGGTTTTTGCCTAGGCATCTATAAAATTGTCTGTGTGTCCACGGTGTCTGTCTGTTTTGTGTTTGTCTGTTTTCCTGTGTAACACGTGAGATCTAACATGGGCCAAGCAGCTCTTCTCACATCCTGTAAATGGCATTGTTGCTCCCCCCACCCACATCTCAGCGGGGCCAGCCAGGAACTTGAGCCATGCTGTAAAGAAGGGGTGGAGGGCCAGCTGCAGGGGAGGGGGCTGCGTCGAGCAGACATCTGGGGCCCACCCCAGCCAGAGCTGCTTCCAGATGGACCTGGTTTTCAATAACACTGGGCTGCCAGTTTCACTCAGCAGTCTTGGTTTGGGGGCTCTCGGCCACAGGAGGGAAAGGGTTAATGAGGGAAAGCAAACAAAAAGTGGCAGGAAAAAAGGGTTAATTAAGAGATAACAGTGACCCCCATCTTGTAGGTGTAATAAAAAGTGACTCCTGTGACCTGACTGAGGCAGGAGGGGGAGAAGGAGTGGGCTGGCAACTGCTGCTGGTAGGGTGCAGGGCAGAAGGCTCCCAGTTCCCTCTGCTCGGGGGCGGAGCACACCCACTCCTGAGATAACAGCCAAACTTTCTTGTGTAAAAATCACTCAAATGGTATTTTAAAATGTATATATGGTTTGGGCAAAGAGACCTAACGGTTTTAAAGATTCAGGTGCCCTGTAATGACTACCACTGTGATAGAGTTGGCTAAAATCTAGAAGACAGGTTGCTGCTAAGAGCAGGCCAAAGAAATGTACAAAATCCCAGAGATAAAACATTAAATTGTTTACACTATGGGACTTAGTTTTGTTTTCTCAGATTATAAAAAAAAAAAAAAGGTTCCCAGTATCTCTGTAAATTATAGTTATAAGTTAAAAGATTTGTTTTTAACAGGAGCTTCAAAAATTGTAATTGTTAAAAATAATATCACTGTTAATTGTGATTAGCCTTTAGTAAAAATAGGTTAAAAGCCTGTTTTGATTCCAGAGTCTCTCTCAAAGAATTCTATGTCAAATAGCACCAGTTTCCTTGATAACCTAGAGTTAGGAGTGAGTCACTGTGTTATTGTTGATAGCACTGAGAATATAGAACCATCTCTGGTTCTATATTTTCTGTGTAGACAGCTTGGGTGTCACCCTCTAGCCAGCAAGGCTCTTCGCTGCTCTCTTAAGAGGTCCTTCATAGTGCTTGCGATCTCACATTGGGTCTGACGCCAGCAGTCTAGGTCGCCTAGGTTAAATAAAGTACTTTTTCACTAAAAAAGTTTATTTTTGAGCCCAACATGGTGGTATAGGCTCATATTCCTGCACAGAAGTCTAGAGCATAAAGATTATTTTAAATCAAAGGACTGCCTTAAATATATAGTAAAATGCTATCTCAAATACACACAGAGGGGATGGAAACAAAATAAGATTGAGGTTGATTGCTCCTCTTGGCAGTAGATCTAATGTCTCTTCATACCTGTTGTTTATCTGACTGTATCTTCATACAGTAACCTAAATATACTGGGTATAAGAAAACTATATACATTTTATATGTTGGGCCTGAGACTGACATCAAAAAATTACAAAGATTTGTTAACATAGAGGTTCTTAGAGACAACATAAGAGATACTTAACATAAGTGGCCCTCACCCCTCAGAGATCTGCTGATTAAGGTGTTATGGCCAGCTTACCAGTTCAGACGGTTCTGGATCGCGAGTAGTCTGAATAAACGGGAACATGCACACACTGTATCTTGAGTTCACAGGGGCCGAACTGCCCAAGTAGTTTATTGTCCAATTCTTATACCCTCTCCCACCAGAGACATCCGTGAGGTTGCCAGGGCAACGATCACAAGGGGAAAAACCAGGTGTGCTTGCAAGCACGGGGTTAAAATCACGACATAGAAGGCATAGGTTTGATCACAAGGTTAC
This sequence comes from Cricetomys ansorgei, assembly GCA_026225945.1. NCBI lineage: Eukaryota > Metazoa > Chordata > Mammalia > Rodentia > Nesomyidae > Cricetomys > Cricetomys ansorgei. The sequence continues at coordinate 726,146 of JAMJFZ010004123.1, forward strand.
TGATCACAAGGGAAAAAGGCATATGTGTAATCACTAGGTTACAATCAGCAAGGTAAATCAAAATATATACAAAACATTATTGTTCTTTAGCTAGCCATAAAGCCAACCTCCTATTTTATGAGATTAAGGTCTCTTTAAGTAATCTTTGACTTCCTCAAAACAAACTGCCTCTGGGCTAGTCTTTTTACAACTTAGCCTTGCTTAGCAGCTGTCCCAAATGTGAATTAACTTGAAGACACACAGCAGAACTTAAGCTCAAGATCAGGGGGCTCTCCACAATTCCCCCTTCCTTAAAATAAGTAGCGTCTGGCTTAGGCTTGGCATAGGCATCATCTGCCCTGATCCGTCATGGGAGATTATGGATGATTTTTCCACAATTCCTTGTCTTAGGTTGCTACAGCGATCCATGCTCAAAAAACCTGTCATCGAAAACTACTTATTTATTAATATTCTTGATTGAGCTTTAGGCCATGTAATTCAACCTTCATCTTCCAGAAGGTATTTATAAGTAGTCTCAGTAGCATGGGAGCACAGAGCAGGCCAAGAATTATTAATCTGCCAATTATGCCAACAGTAATAAGCAATTGTTTGAAGGAAGCCAAAGAAGGAACCATATTACTAATAGTCTTTTTGACATTAGATAAAAAATCAGTGGCTGCCTGAGCAGCATCAAAATTGAGAGCTTCCGTATCTTTTAAATATTGAATTTATTTATGCAATCGTATCAGATCTAATGATAAATTTTCATGATGCCATATCCCTTGTAAATGAGCTTGAATTTTAGCCCAATTTCCTTCAGTGTCCTTATAAACCTTAGGCGTGACACAAATCCACTGGTAATGAATATGACATCTAAGCTTGTTCTTTACTCTTAATGCCTCAAGTTCTTCTCCTAAAAGCTGGATAGTTTCATAAAGAGCATTAATCTTTTGTTCTAACTTAATATCTATATCTTCTTCCATCTCCAGTGCAAGCGTAGTCTTTTTTGCTAAAGCATTGACATACTGAGCATTGTGGATGGTTTGTGAAAGAGCAACAGCAGCGGTTGCAGCGGTAGCTATAATCGATATTAGAGCTACAATGCCCCAACAATTAGTTCAACTACTCTCTTCTGTCTCATTAAAGCCTTATTAATTTCCTCCAGTACTGCTAATCCCCTATCATCGCACCATGGCTGAGATATGTCAACAGGTAACACAACAAAGGCAGGTTGATGTAAAACCATAACAGTAAATGAGGAAAAAACAAGTCAAGATCATGCGCTGCAATGCAATTAGAGTACAGTTAATGCAGGAGACATTAAACAATCTTCCCTTAAAATGCATTCGAATATCACCAATCAACAAAACATAAGGGGCTTGTACACAAGCCATCACAGAGCTTACATTATTGGGGGGACGATTGGGGTTCTTAATAGACATGTCATAGCTAACTTGTCCCATGGCAGCGGCCAATTTCCAAATGAAAGTTTGAGGATGTCCATTATCAGACCACCAAAGTCCAGCAGTTATGCTTGTCGGTGGACCACTAGAGGAGATGTTTGGCGCTCCCCCAGACCAGTTAATCACAGTCCTGTTGGTTCCATGGATTTGTTGCACCCATGAATATTTTGACCTACACTCAGTCCAAAGTAGCTTCGATGTATCCGCTCTACGTTCAACAGGACATTCTGGAATATTATGTGGTGCAGGGGAATGTATAACTTCCCTTTTTAAAAGAGTCCAGAGAGCTACTCTCTGATGTCCATTATACTGATAGTCCCATTTCAGAGTCATGCATCCAATTCTATGGATGTGTTTGGAAAAGCAAATAGGTAAGCCATGTCCTAGTCCCATATGGTTAAAGCCATATCTGTTTGTCCATGGTTCGCGTCCTTTTTCTGGTTCTCTAAGAAGGAGGGTGTCATTCACTCTCACGATAATTTCTGGTCCTTCCCATCTCAAGGGTTGTACCAACGGAGGATCAGGCAGGTACATCCAAAATGTCTCAGCATCACTCGTCAGAGTAGTCATCAGCATCACCAGTAGGAGGGTCTGCAAACTGCACCAGTCTCTCAGGAAGCCACCACGCTCCATCTGCATTTTTGGGAAAAACACAAACATGCCCTCGTCCCCATATTAAAACTGGATCCGGACCATACCATTTACCAGTCAACGGATCTTTCCACTTAACTTGGGCATAAGTACTTTTATTTTTTGATTGAGGATGCCAAAATCTATCTGCAGCAGATAAGCCATGCTTGTCCAAATTTTAAAAATTTAAAATAAAAAGTATATGGTTAAGTTGGTTCTGGGGAGATCTGGGATACAGCTCCCCCTTTTTTATTTTTTCTAAATAAGATTTAATAATTCCATGTGCTCATTCAACAATTCCTTGTCCTTGTGGATTATATGGAATTCCTGTCTTATGACAGATATTAAATTGAGCACAAAAATGTAAAAAAGCTTTGCTGGTGTAACCAGATCCATTATCTGTTTTAATACATTTGGGAATACCGAGTATAGAAAAACATTTTAGTAAATGGGCTATGACATGCTTAGTGGATTCTCCAGATAGCGGAGTGGCTACCAGAAATCCAGAATATGTATCAATAGTAACATGCACAAATTTTAATTTTCCAAACTCATTAATATGAGTTACATCCATCTGCCACAAGTCACTGGGAATAAGTCCTTGGGGGTTAATACCATACTGTGGTACCACATGATGTTGAGGACATGAGGAACAATTTTTTACAATTTGTCTGGCAGCTTCTCTGGTAATTGAGAATTGTCTGCGCAGACCTGTTACTATTTTGATGATGCAAAGCATGAGATTGCTGTGCCATTTCTTGTTGCGATAATAGATTAGTTTAGTTCGGGCATCTATAGCTGCATTGCCTTCTGTTAAAGGGCCAGGCAGTCCTGAATGTGCCCTAATATGGTCTATAAAACATGGATATTTGCGTGCACGAATACAGTTTTGAATTGCCTCAAAAAGTTCTTGTATAGTCTTATCACTAGTATCTAAATATGCTACAGTTTCAATATATCGTAGTGCATTAGCTACATAATGACTATCAGTATATAGGTTAAAACTAGTATTAGGTAACTTTTGGAATACAGCTAACACAGCATGCAGTTCCACAACTTGTGCGGAGGCAGGAGGAGTATTAAAAGAAGATATTTCTCCATTTATGGAGTAAGCTGCAACACCATTGGAAGAGCCATCAGTAAAAATTAATACTGCATTTGACAAAGGTTTTGATTTTACGATACTTGGGAATAAAAATTCATGATGTAAAGTAAACTGTAAGAGTTTATCAGCAGGGTAGTGATTATCAACTTGTCCAAGACAATGAGCTAAGGAAATGGCCCAATAATCAGAATTATGTTGAAGCCAATTAATTTGCTGTATAGTAAAAGGAACAATAATCTTATGAGGTTCAATACCAAAATATTTACGAGACTCTTCACGACACTGCTGAATGAGAGAAGCTACTGTATCATAATAAGGAGTAAGCACTTTGGAAAAGGAAACAGGTAAATGGATCCATAATAAAGGCTTCTGCTGCCACAAGAGGGCAGTAGGGGTAGGTTTAGTAGGTAAAATGCAGGCTTCAAAGGGTAAAGAATAATCTAAGTAAGCAATCTGTTGCTGTGAAATTGCTTGCTCAACTTTTTCTATAGCTAAAGCACCTTCGGGAGATAACTTACGAGGTGATGTAGGTGAAGTGTCTCCTTTAAGGATATCGAATAAGGGTTTCAATTCACCAGTAGTTAATTTTAAGTAAGGTCTAATCCAATTAATATCTCCCAACATTTTTTGAAAATCATTTAAAGTTTTCAAATTATCCTTTCTGATTATTACTTTTTGATTCCTTATTCCATTATTATATAATTTCTGTCCCAAGTAAGTATAAGGAGCATGTCTTTGAACTTCCTCAGGTGCTATTATTAATCCAGCTTTTTGCAAGCTTTTATGTAATTCATTAAATACTCTAAGTAAATAACCTTCATTATAATGAGCAATAAGTATATCATCCATATAATGTATAATATAAACATCAGAATAAATTATTCTGATGCTTCTTATAGCTTTTGATACAAATTTCTGACATAAAGTAGGACTATTAGCCATTCCCTGAGGCAATGCTTTCCATTGATATCTTTTCATAGGTTCTTTAAAATTAGTGGATGGAACACTAAATGCAAATCGTTTACAGTCCTGGGGGGCTAAATGAATAGTATAAAAGCAGTCTTTCAAGTCTAGAATGATTTTATAAGTATTTTTAGGAATAGCAGAAGCAATTGGTAGCCCTGGCTGCAGGGCACCCATGAGTTCCATAGTACTATTGACTTTTCTTAAATCTTGTAACAATCTCCATTTCCCAGACTTTTTCTTCATTACAAATATAGGAGAATTCCAAGGAGAGGTAGATTCTTCAATATGTCCTAACTGGAGCTGTTCCTGCACTAACATCTCAGCTGCTTGTATTTTTTCTGTAGACAGAGGCCATTGGTCTATCCATACAGGAATATCACTCTTCCATATAATAGCATCTGCATGGAGTACAGGCAAGACAATGGCCTCTTTTAAAAATACCCTAAGCCTATTCTATTAGTATTTGAATTGACAGCTATTGGCTCCATCATGCCCTGATTATTTTTTCCCAATCCTTGGTTTGGGAGCAATCCTTGTTCCAATAATTGGTTAGTAATAGTAGAATTAGGGCTATATAGATATACTCCCACATCAGCCATAACATCTCGGCCCCATAAGTTAACTGGAAGGCCAGGAACAATATATGGCTGAAACATTCCTGTATGTCCTTCATCATCACTCCATTGTAAATAATCACTACTCTGTTCAGGACTTCGCGCGTTTGTCCAATGCCCTGTAATTGAGTGATAGTAGCTTGCTTTGGCCAGTGATATGGCCATTGAGATGCAGAGATAACAGAAACATCTGCACCAGTATCTAGAAATCCTTTAAAATTCTTTCCTTGAATATTCAAAACTAATTCAGGACGATTTTTACCAATAATTTTTACCCAATAAGCATCAGAGGATCCAAATCCTCTATTTTCTCTCTTTTGTTGTATACTAGGATTACCTGTATTTACTTGGGGAATAATCAATAATTGTGAGATACGCTGATCAGCTTGTACTGTGCTAATCTTCTGTGGGGAATGAACCATGATATGAATTTCCCCAGTATAATCCTCATCAATTACTCCTGGAATAATCATCAAGCCCTGAAGAGAAACACTACTTCTTCCTAATATTAAACCCATAGTGTTCTTCGGTAAAGGACCAAACACTTTAGTAGGTTAAGCTTGAACTCCCATTTCAGGGTTTAATACTGTGTAGGTGGAGGCACAGAGGTCCAACCCTGCACTGCCTGTTGTTGCTCGGTAGAGGTCCTGAATGGTTCGTTTAGAGGAAACCGCGTTTGTTGTACTGCCCCATAACATAGTTTCGGGGCCAGGGGCTGGCCCCACCTTTCCTTTCCCGGAATGAGGTTGCCTTTAATGTCTCTCTGAGCTCTACATTCATTAGCCCAATGATTTACTCGCTTACATCTTATACATTTAGGAGCTCCTTTTTTATTAAAGGATCCCTGATTCTTAGGACACCGCCTCACATGGTGCCCCATACGACCACAACCATAACAACTTCCACGGGGTCCAGAAGCTCTCTTTCTTACTCCATTTCGCTGTTGGTAAAGTATTTCTTGTATAGTTTTTCCTTGCAAAGCAGCTGCCATAGCAAGCCCTTGAGTATAGGAAGGTCCGATGTCAGAACACAATCTAATATAGTCTGATAAATCACCCTTTTTACGAAAAGGACGTATAGCAGCCTGGCAAACAGGATTAGCATTCTCATAAGCCAATTGTTTTACAAGTAAAAGTCCTGCTTCACTGTCTCCTAAAAGCCTTCCAGCAGTCTGTAACAATCGAGCAACAAAGTCTTGAAAAGGCTCATCAGGTCCCTGTCTGACTTTCGATATATCTTCTACCTGTCTACCTCCAGAAGGAAGTCTATTCCATGCCCTTTTGGCTGCTGCACTAATTTGAGCAAATGCAGCAATGGGAAATAAAATTTGTTGATCAATAGCCTGATAGTGCCCTTCTCCAGTCAGCATTTCAAAAGTAATTGATAAATTTTGAGCCCTATTTATTTGAGCTGTTTTTTCACATAGATCATAGAACTCTGTCTTCTATAATAAAAAATCTCCTCCGCTTAAACATGCTTTAGCTAGTTGTTTCCAATCATGTGGGCAAAGAGCGTCAGCACATAAGGCATCCAGGATAGCTACTGTAAAAGGTGCCGTTGGTCCATACTGAGCACAAGCCATTTTTAGCTCTTTAAGTCCTTTAAATTGAATGGCCTGGTGTACTCGAACTCTTTGTCCATCATCGTCTGTCTGCTCAAAAACTGGATAAAGTAAATGTTGAAAATCAGAGATATCCTCCCCTCTATCTGCTGCGAGAATAATAGTTTTCTGTAAAGGAATCTGAGTTATGACTTTCTTAGTCCCTGCTAAGGACCGTTTTAATTCAGGTGGAGGAGATTTCAACCTCGCCTTCTCGTATTGCATAGGCGGCAACTGTATCTGAGAAGGTGGTTTCTGCTCCTGTAACTTGGGCTGTAACTTTTCTTGCTCCTGCAACTTAGGCTGCAATTTTGCCTGTTCCTGCTCAACTATCGGCAGCGGCTTTAGCACCTGCTCTTCGAATAACTTTTCTGGTTCTGATCTCGTTCGCACCTGCTCTGTGAGTGACTTTTCTGGCTCTGCTCTAGAAACTTTCACTGATAGCGGTAGAGCTTGCTCTGGCGATAGAACTTGTTTTGGCAGCGATTGCACAGACAACCGCTCCGCTGGAAGCAGAATCTGCTTCCGTTCCAGCGGAACAAACGCCCGTTCGGAAGTTCGCTCCGAAGGGACTTGTGGTTCCACCGGAGCAGGTGACCGCCCTGGTGGAAGTGATCTCACCTGAACAATTGACCTTTCCGGCGGAAGAGGCTCCGGTCGAGTTACCGACCGCTGTATCGGCGAAGATTGTCCCGGTAAAACCGGTGACCATCCCAGAGGCAGAACAGGTGATCGCCCCAAAAGCTGGACAGGGGATCTCTCCCGAGATGAAACGGATGATCGCTCAAGCGACTGACCTTATAATTGCCCCAAAGGGGAAATGGGTGATCTCTCAAGCGGAGGCTGTCGATATGGAACATTTAAGTGTACTGCCTCCTTGATTTCTATAGTCTTATGAAGCAAAGGCTGTTCTGATATAGATATTCCTTGAAACATCCTTTCTGTATTTGTAGCCACTGCTAGCAAAGCTGTATAATTCAAACCATCTCCACCATCTTGATCAGAATCCGAATACTGATCTCTAACAGACTCGCACTCTGACTCAGATTCATCTCCTGAGTCTGTTTCGTGATCATCTCTATCTTTTCTAAAAAACATAACTTCTTCAGTGTTGTCAATACTTTTTTCTGTCGCCATTCTCTCTGTCTCTGGTTCTGCCATTTTCTCTGTCTCTGGTTCTGTATACTCTCTATTGTCTAAACTGTCCTTAGTTATTCTCCACAAATAAAAAATATCAACAGGTACATTCTGTCCATCATCTTTTTCATGGTACTCTTGTAACTCCTCACCTACTTTTAGCCAAGTCTGTAATTTCATGGTTCCCTCATGTGGAAACCAAGGACATACTTTCTCAACAAATTCTAAAAAATGATACAGCTGCGTTTGACTGACCTTGACTCCTCGATCCCGAAGAATGTCCTTTAATAAATGGGCAAATAACATCTTCCCATTTCCGTTCCCCACTGCGTCACAAAATTATTTAATTTTTGCTTCACTTATTCCGAAGCACCGAAGCTTCACTATACCGAGCCTAACGCTCCCTGGTTGTGACGGACTACTCGATACTAAAGACCCCACCGCCGGGCGCCAATTCTGTTATGGTCAGCTTACCAGATCAGACGGTTCTGGATCGCGAGTAGTCTGAATAAACGGGAACACGCACACACTGCATCTTGAGTTCACAGAGGCCGAACTGCCCAAGTAGTTTATTGTCCAATTCTTATACCCTCTCCCACCAGAGACACGCGTGAGGTTGTTGTGGGAGATTTTAGTTATGGATGATGTTCCAGTAAGCTGTCCTTGAAGCAAGTAAAGGATTCACTGCCTACCAGTAAACAAAGGAGTGGCTATCCCTCTCTCCACAAGAATGGAACATTCCTTAGCACTAAGGCAAATGAAGGTTAGGCTCCATTGATTTGTATATTGGAAGGCTGGGTGGAGACAGAGAGGATTTGGAATAAAAAAGAACTAGGGCAAGGGCAGAGAGAGGAAGAAGGAGACAGAGAGAGACAGCAGAGAACAAGCAAGAAGAAGCTAGGAGCAGGAGGAGAACTAGGAGGAAAACATGGGGTGAGGAAGCCATGGAGTGAGCTCTCGGCCTAGCTGCCTGGGCATTATAATTCCCTGAGATTTGACATGGTTTGTGATTAATAAAGAGCATTGGAAAATTCAAAGCTGGACTCTCCGTTAAGCAACATAACGTTATTTTAACATGAGGTTGCCAAGGCAATGATCACAAGGGGCAAAACCAGGTGTGCTTGCAAGCACGGGGTTAAAATCACGAGGTAGAAGGCACAGGTTTGATCACAAGGTTACAGATCACAAGGGAAAAAGGCATGTGTGTAATCATGAGGTTACAATCAGCAAGGTAAATCAAAATATATACAAAACATTATTGTTCTTTAGCTAGCCATAAAGCCAACCTCCTATTTTATGAGATTTAGGTCTCTTTAAGTAATGTTTGACTTCCTCAAAACAAACTGCCTCTGGGCTAGTCTTTTTACAACTTAGCCTTGCTTAGCAGCTGTCCCAAATGTGAATTAACTTGAAGACACACAGCAGAACTTAAGCTCAAATCAGGGGGCTCTCCACATTAAGGCTTTTAATTGGAGTTACAAGTGGAGAACCCAGATCCTAACAGTGACCCCAACACCTCCATAAAAGACAGATGGGGACAGAGCAATCTCACCTGGATCGTGGTAATGCACCACTGAGCAAAACCGCCCAACGACTCACCTGCCATGGACCTGCCTAAACCATGGACAAATAAGACATTAGAGAGTAGATCACCCTGCTTTGGATGGACAGAGCAGAGGCCAATCCCTCTGAGTCTTTCCCACCTAAAGGTAGTTTCTGGCCTGACAACTGAAGAACTGGCCTGGCAACTGCAGACTGTCATTGTCTTGAGGCCTGTTTCCCATAAGGTCACAGAGAACACAAAAAGTCCAGGGTCATCTGTCTAGGTATGAGTAAATCTTTGTCATTTTAATTGAGTTATACTTTTTGCTATAATTTAGTATTCCCAGATCTCTGGTGGCATGGCTGGCTAACTGTAATTCTGTTAGTTTAACAGCAATAGACAACCAGTTCCTCCCTCTGAGGCTACTAGAGTCCCTTGCTGAATAAGACAAACAGGATTGTCTTTTAACAGGCTCCCTGTTATAAGATAAACAGGTTTTTGATGTAACTTTTCCTGGCCATTCATTTGAAAAAAGTCTGCCTAAAAGTGACTAGTCTCAGTAATAACAACTTACACCTTTGGTGGGTGGTCAGAACAAAAGAAAGTTTAAGGTCTAGGAAAAATATTAGCATTTAAAAGAATGTTATGAGGTTTAAAATATAGAGGTCTAAAAAGAAGTTTAAGTTTTGAGTGTCTGAGAAAATGTTAAGACGTGAAGCTTTAAAAGTCTGCAGATATGAAAGCCTAGGTAAGTTGTGAAGGTCTGAGAAAATGATTTTAGGTAAAAAGGTGGTTTGAGATAAAAGTTAAAAGGTATAAGAGAGAGATATAAACTTTAAAGGTTCAGAGTTATATCATTAAGATCCTGGATACATGTTCTGATGAGCTGGTATATTTGTTTTTATCTGAATTGTTCCAGGTCTAGAGGCTTGCTTAACTCCCCCTTTCTCTTCTGGATATATAAAATCATACTTCATTGCTAAAGGGAGTCAAGAACCATTCTCTACATTTAAAAATGATAGATTTTGTCTTAGTGGTGTACAGCATGTGTTTATATCTTATTTTTATTAACCTGGTTTTGGTTACTTGAGGACTTCTTATGATACTGTATTCTGGAAACAAATATTAATTGGCTAAAATACAGACTCTTGTGTAAATCAAGGCCCATTTTAAAGTCCCTAAGAACATACGTTTTTAAGTGTCTAAATAGGCTCAAGTCTGAAGTGATTCTCATTAGTTGTTTAAAAGCACTTGTTAGTTGTTCTTTCTACAATGTGAATTACAATGATAAAAGTTCCAAATGTACCTTCTGTGAACATTGATTTCTGCCTCTAGTTTTTATCTGTCTGAACAGCTTACCATATGGCTAACAGACACCATCCAAGAATCAAACTGCTTCAACTGCTACAAGACCTGGACTTGCTGAGAGCTGATGGCCAGTCCAGCTGATGTGACCACTCCTGCCCACTCTGCTGGATCAGTGAACCAGATGTACCCCACTGCCTAAGCCCCCCCCCAAACTTTTGACTAATACCTTCCTTTTTGGGGCCCCTGAGAATGATGTCCCCTCTCAGCAGGAAGCAGTCTAAGAGATTACAATATCCCATTTCCTTAGGCTGGAACTTTTAGTCAAAAGAAAACTCCCTAGGATTGGGGACATGGCGTATATAGTGCCTATTGGCACACCAAAATATTACCTGTTGAAGCGAAATAGACTCAGATTCATTAAGCTGACAATATGATAATACACCTGCTTTAAAACTAAGAGGGAAGTCTAAAATAAAATCGATGACTTTTGTTAGAGAGAGAATCAGTGTGATACAGATTAGGTTCTCAGACAACAGTACCAGTTTCTTAAAAATACTCCAGGGAGTGACTATGAACTAACCAATGCTAGTGATCAAGAGCTAGAAACAGCTGTTCCATAATTGGAACAGTTACAAGTAAAAGGGGGGATGAAAGGACAAAAAACCAAAGCAGCCAAACTTTAGTCAGGCTTCTAAAAGTACCAAAACTATGTAGGCCCAAGTCAGGAGCAAGGTGACTCAGAACAGTTCCCAGAACTAGAATAAGAAAAACAATTTCTCAGACAAACAAGATATGGCCTTGGGCTAAGAATTTCCCCCCCACCCGTGTTGACTAACAATCCTAAATTTACATTTTTTAGTGGCTACAACCTTGCTATATGCTAGCACCAGTCAGTTTAAAGGTCAATACTTACATCACCATGTAACCAATTGAATTGTGCCTCATACCTTGTTGCTAAGCTCTGCCTTTGAAATGCCTATATAAGCTATACTTAGAGTGTGCTAGGGGTCATCTTGTGAGGGTGGACTCCAATGTGTTGGAAATAAACCTCTTACTTCTGCATCAATCTTGAGCCCTGGTGATTTCTCTTGGAGGATCTCCTTCCATCTGCCCCTAACAGTCTGAGTTTGTATCTCATGCTGGTAGTTGAACTTGATACTGTAAGTGTCATCCAAGGCATGAAGGGAATTTGGAGGCACTGTGAGGGCCAGAGTCATTGGTAAAAGTGGAGACTCAGTAGTAGTTTAAGGTCCAGATGAATGGGCTCACATAAAGAAGTTGAGGCTTGACACCATGAAAAAATCCCAGTGTTAAAATAACGTTATGGCTTTTGATGGAGAGTCCTGCGTTGAATTTTCCAATGCTCTATATTAATCACAAACCATGTCAAATCTCAGGGAATTCTATCCACGGGCAGCTAGGCAGAGTCTTCATCTTTCTTCCCCCAAAAACCTCTCCTCCTCCTGCCTTAGCCCTTTTAACTTTTCCCCCACCCCCTCTATCTTTTAGGCCTTCATTACAACAAAATGATACTAGGCTGGGTGTGATCAGAGTCTTTGCTCGTGACCTACTCGTGACCTGCTTGTGACCAGTCACCTTCAATTGTCTATCTATTCAGATCTCAAGGCTAGCACAGGGTGTGACTAGGTAGGAAGCAAGGCCTGTACTGCTGCAAGGCATCTGGCTTCCCAGCTACAAGGCATCAAAGCACAAAACAGCACACAAGAGTAAAATATACCACAACATCCCAGGAGAGACTATTGATGAAAGCATAGCCCAGTTGCAGCAGAAGAACCCAGTGTCTGAAGATGCCAGTGCCGTGGGACGACCACCAAGAGCAGCAGCAGCAGTGGAGTGGAGCCAGCCAGACCCCGGAGGACAAGCTGTGTGTGCTGCAGAGGGCAGAGAAGTGATCCAAGCCCTTTGGAGGAGCCCAGAAGATCGTGAGTGAATTGCAGGTAATTGGATATTGACAATGTTTTTCTGCTGTCCAAAGATAATTGTGAAAACTTGGTAGATGTTTGGTTTCATTTCGTCCTGTGCATTAGCAACCCTTGTGATTGTTCTTCTTATAAGTGATTTTGCTGGTGTAGTGTTAAATTGTGTTGTAGAGATAAAAAGCTTTTTTTTTTTTTTGTCTTGGCCTATACAGAAAAGTGAAGTTTATTTTTAGTTATATATAAAATAATTGTTTTATGCATTGTTAGGTGAGTGGCTGTCTAGGGAGTTTTGTATTGTTTGCAGGTGTTGGGTTTCTGTGGGGGATGTTTGATTGCTCATGATCTGCACCTGAGTTCTGCATGAATAAAACACCTGAGCTCAGCTGCTCGGCGATCCACTGTCCAGGTTGGCACTTGCCATGGCGGTAGTTTCCTCTGCTGAGGTCTGGCAGAGTTTACATCTATGAAATATGCCTCCATTTCTCCCTTACTTGGCTGCTCCATAGCAGCATACTACTACAGGGGACTGATTCAAGCAGCTTTCAGTTATACCTACATGCAGCTATTCATGGCAGGTGTCTCAGAGCTCGGGTATCTCAACATCCTGTGGTCTCCAAATCCACCCCAGGCTCCATCTTCACACCTTCATACAATGAACTCTCACAGACTCCTAACTGGGGCTCTGACTGCCAGACAGATGGCTGCACCAGTGCTGATCTGAAGGCACGAAGGAAGAATCCATGATCTTTAAAAAATTTGCATCTATCTTCTTTCAGAAAAAAGTAACACACAGATGATATCAGTCCGCTGGGCTCTAGCTTTGAATGGATCCACCCGTTGGACATAGCAGCAGCAGGTTCTGTGTGGAGTTGCATCTGGGACTAGGAATCCCCTTGCCTCGTCCATCCATGGGTCAATGCTTAGCTGGTGGGGAAGTACCCTCACAACACCTTTCCTATACTTCCAAAGCAGAGCAGACCCCCAGCACAGCACAATAAAGTTTTCCTTGTTGATGCCGCTTCCGCCGGAAGTGGATCAGAGACGGCCGGAAAGAGGGTCCAGCTTCCCTAGTTGCGGGTACGGGCAGTAGATATTACCAGACCGCATGCGCATGGGTGACGCCGCCCGCGCCATTTTTAGTGCTGGCAGACCCTATAGGCTTGTGCACCGGGGTGAGGGCAGCAGGTGAGCGCAGCGGCTCCCGACCCCGCGGCGGCCCAGGACGGTTCCCGGAGCCGGGCGCACAGGCGGCAGGCCGTCCTCGGGGCGCCCACCCGAGCGCGCTGGCCCCCGGCGCCGCCTCCTCCTCGGCTCGTCCCGTCCACGGGGCCGGCGCCCCACGAGCCGCTCGGCGTCGCCCCGACTCCGCTGCCGGAAGCTCGCGGCCGAGCGGCGACCGGAGAGGCTGCGGCGGCCGCGGGGCTCGGCCCGGAGTCGCCTGAGGTGCGGACGGGGAGAGGGGGCGGGCGGACGCGGCCCCGGGCCCGGGAGCGGAGCTGGGCGCCCGAGCTGCGGCCGGGGGCTGCCCGCGACCGCGGGACGGAGTCCCGCCCCTCCGGAGCGACGGGGCTCCACGGCGGCGAGAGCGGCCCCGCTGCTCCGGGAGGAGGAGGCCGTGGGCGTGGGGACGAGGGTGGCGGGTCTCTGTGATGGCTGAGCTAATGAATGAATGACCGGGTGGAACACTGGATGGAATGGTGGGCGGGTGAGTGGCTGGTTGGATGGGCGTTCGGGTGGGCGCGCAGATGCTCGGATGGCTGGGATTCTGGATGGACGGACGGGCTGACGTGTGGATGTGTGGATGGATGGAAGGCGGAGAGGATGTGCAGTGGATGGGCGGATGGGCCGATGAGTTAATAAGTTAATTAAATGAATGGATCGGTGGATGGGTCGATTGTAGCAGGACACTTGAAAGAAGTGCTCCTTATTTTTGTTTCCTTAAAAACGCAAAATTGCTTCTGCGTTCCCATCCCAGGTGTGGTGGATGATCACGTGTTTGATTTGGAATGCTTGATGCCGGTGTCTTAATTTGTTTAGGTGCAGCTGTTTTGGCGTGTGTAGCTTGTTCTTGGGCTTGTGTGTTGCCTGGGGTTATGGGGGCTTTTGCTTAGAGTATAAAAGGTTTGAAGCCCCACGAGGCGGCGTGGGTGTTGGTTAGTGGTTCATTGGTTGGTTTGCCCATCGTTAGTGTGTTGGCTCTTTACGTAGAAGAGCACTGGTTGGAGAGATTGTGTCTGCAGATAGTGAGCTGAGACGCTAGTCTGAAGATTTCTACCTTTCTCTGTGTCTCCAAGGCCGCCTGCAAAAGCGGTGAAATTTCTTTCTGTCCTTCCTTTCTCTTTTCCTAAACAGAAGGTAAAAGACTGTAGTATAGTACTGCGAGTGCTTCCCACAATGGACACCATTTGTTGTAGTTAGGCTGCTGTGTCTTCTCAGTAAGGACGACAAGGAGGCATATTCACTGGTTCAAACCCTATCAGACCTCAGCAGCGGGAACCGCTGTCATGGCAAGCACCCTACTGGACAGTGGAGCCTTGAGCATCTGAGCTCAGGTGTTTTTATTGATTCAGAACTTCTCAGGTGTTCTACTGATTGCATGTGCAGATCATGTGCAGTCAAACATCCCCCACATAAACCCACCACCTGCAGGGACTACAAAGGCCAAGACCTAGGCAGCCCGACAACAGTGCACAAAGCAATTATTTTATACGTAGCTAAAAAGAAACTTCTACAACAGATTGGTGGATGGATGGATGGAGGAATGTGTGCTTCTATGATTGGATGGGTAGTAGGATGCATGGATGGATGGATGAGTGGATAGATGGATGGGAAGGTGGGTAGGTTGATGGATGGGTGATGGTTGGCAAATGGATGGATGGTATCTATGTATGTATGTGTGGATAGATATTAGGTAGTGGTGGATGGAAGGATGGCTGGGTCAATGGGTGGATGGATGGGTGGATTGATGGAAGGGTGATGACTTGTGGGCATATGGATAGAAGGATAATGGATAAATGAGTGGATGAATGGGTGTATGTTTGGATGGATGGATAAATGGGTGAGTGGAAGGATTGACTGTTGGTAGGGTAGATGTGTCAGAGGGTGGGTGGCAGGGCTGGCCTGGCAAGTCGGAAAGTTCCTGGATGGAGAGTGGGACTGAAGGGCCTTATGAGGAGAGGGAAAGAGACAAGAAGGGAAGGGAATAGACCAGACACACACAGCATCATTGAGCTCAGATGGAATGGAGTTAACGTTTAATTTTTTTCTCAATTCTTATATCCCTTTCCTCAAAGGGCTACAGCAGTTACAAAGATAATGATCACAAAGAATGCAGCATATCAGTCACGTGAGTAAAACATCTCTTTCTCTAATTAATCCTAAACTTTGAGACTTATCTTTTCTCTGCTGGAGCAGGATGTTTATCCTGGGAGGTAACCTGTCTCAGGGAAGCTAATTGTTTACCAGGGAAGTAGCTTCTCTAGGTGGGGTTAGATGGTCATCTAGGACAATAGTCTCACATGATGAAGCTAGATGTTCAGCCGGAGAAAGGACACTTCTTTAGATAACCTTGACTTCCCTGAAACCAGCCTCTCTCGGGCAGTTATAATATTTTGTGACTCAGTTTTGCTCAGAAGATCTCCCAATAAAGGAATTAGGCAATATTAGCCAGAGGCACACAGCAGAGTCTAGGTCCAGAGTCTGAAAGGCTCACCACAGGTGGTTAAGTGGATGAATGGTTACATGGATGCATTGGGCAGATGGTTGATGGATTGGTTGACGTATGGGTTGATGGGTGAATGGATGGATGGATGGATGGATGTAGGGTTGGGAATTCAGTGGAACGATCAATAAATTGGTGGATAGATGGATGGGTGGGTGGATGGTTTGATGGCTGGATGGACAGGTGCATGGATGAATGGAGGTCTGTATGTGTGTTTGGGTAAGTCAAAGGATTGATGCATCTGTGGTTGGATGCAGGAACATATAGATGGGTGGGTATAAATGGATGAATGGTGAATAAATTCATGTATGGGTTGGATTGATGACTGGGTGGATGGATGGACTTGTGGTTTTGTGGATGGAAGGATGATAGAATGAATTAATGGATGAGTGAATGAATGTTTGGATGGATGAATGAATGGATGCGTGGGTGGATGGGTGGATTGGTGGGTGATAGAATGGGTAAGGTGATGGATTGGTGGTGGGATGAGTGGATGAATTGGTGAATGGATGGGTGGAAGTGATGAATGGGTGGATGGATTAGAAAATGGGTGGCTAGATGGGCGGATGTATGGGTGATGGGTCGAAGGATGGATAGAGGGAGACTGATGGTTAGATGGGTGAGTGTATGAATGGGTGGATGTGTTTGTGGTCTGTTGGGATCCAGGTTACCCAGGCTATGGAAGCTTCCGCTTGACAAGGTTCCTGGACATCCGCTGTCGGGGAATTGGAATCCCTTAACTGCCTTGCCCCTTTCTTATCTTTACTGTATGGTGGCATACGTTTCTCATCAATAATAAGGTCTACATAGCCCAATAGTAATATCCAAATTAATCCCTGAGCTGGAATGAAACACAGCCATGCTATTCAGAAGTAAATTGTAATCACATCCAGACTTCCAAGTCCTGGATGTGAGAACGACCCAGGTTTATTGCAAGTGCATCATAAAGCTATTTCCAGGAGTAAATGCTGATCTTCTCAGAAAGAGATAAGTCTTAATAGAAGCTAGAGAGCTCAGTTAGAAAGTTAGTGCACCTGGAAAAACAAGCAGATAGTTAGCCCTTCACTAACGAAGAATATACCAAGCCTGCACCAACTTAAAAGTAAACATTCCCAGGACTTAAAGAGAGAAATAGCCTTCAACCTAGCCAGGCCACCAGATAAGACTAGAAATTTAGAGCTTTGACCCAGAAGAATAAATACATACCAAGGAACTAAAAAACCATAAAATTCTCCCTTGACCCTTCTTGGCACCCTGAACTATCTGTGCAAGGCAAGTGACAATATAATTCCATCAGCAGTGACATCCCTACCATCCACTAATTAATCATTGTATCATTTACTCTTTGGTGATAACTGAGAAACTTTGAAGCCTGCAGCTGTAAGGAGGAAAGAAAGTTTCGGATTGGTTCCTGTTTTGAGATATGCCTGACACCTGCATTCCTACAGTTTGCTACTTAAGCCACAGAAAAGTCTCTGACGAAGGACAATGGACATAGAGACAGAGACAGACAGACAGGAGAGATGAGGCGAATGAACTAACTGAGGAGAGTAGATTGTAATGCCTAGAGAATTGGATTGCTAGCTTAGAGAAACTTTGTTTTATTCCCTTAATGTGCACATTGTTATTTTCTTTGATTTCATTCTTTGTTTTTCTTTATCTTTCTTTATTTTACTATGAAAGAGGTGCTCTTGTGTGTCATAATCACCATAAGACGTATTCTGTGTGTCTTATTAAAGAGCATTAAGCTTGCCAACTAAGGGTCCCATGGAAGAGTGAGGTACTGCACTCACTTGTCATAGTTTATGTTGTTTATATTCCTTCTTGGAAGCTGAGGAACCCACTGTGGGAACTAGATCTGGACTCAGACCCCTGCAATGGTCAATGGATAGATGGATGGGTGAGTGTATGGGTAGGAGAATGGATGTGTTAGTGGATGATTGGATGGGTAGATGGATATTGGAAGGTTGGAGGGAGGATGGATGTGGATGGGTCGATGATTTGGTACCTTGTGGGGATGGATCGGTGGATATATCAATGGATGGGTGGGTAGATGGATGTAAGGGTGGTGAATGGATGGATGGATGGTTCTGTGGGTCAATGGATGGGTGGTTGAATGGATGTGTGGGTGGGTGGGTGGATGACTGAATGTATGGACGGGCAGATGAATGAGTAGCTGGGTCGGGGGGTGCATGGATGGATGGTTGAGTACCTAGGTTTTCCATTTCAGTGGTTACAAGTTCCATTTTTTAAAAACAAGTTATCTTAAAACCCACACCTGCACACCTAGTTCCCCATATATTTTCTCCCCACAATACATCTATATCCTAGAAGCCATAGTTTTCCTATTATAGACTGACAGATTTTAATCAATCCAAGTCATTTCACAGCCAGCTTCTATTGTAGCTGGCAGGTAGCAGTCCTGTGGTTGCTAGGAAACGAGTACATGTCATGGTGTCGTCACCTAACACAATTCTTATTTAGTTAACGCAGTGAAACAAGTTTATTATAGCTAGAAAGCATCAAGTCGGGTCTTTTTGCTTTTCTTAGGTGAAAGGGGGGTCTGCTGCACAGCTCTGTACCTCCAGGTGCGCCCCAAACCCATCAGCAGACTTTTAGTTATAGAAACCAGGAAAGAACCAATTTTGTTTGTGGTCGAGGAAGTCCAAGCCTAACAGCGGGCACTGAAACCCATTTGTTATTTCTTGATCATGGGCCTGTTTTTCATAGACAAAACCCATGGGCCCTAGCGTTAAGCTTTCTACCTTTCCTAATCTTGACCAAACAAGTCTCTAGCAGAAATATATTTTCTTATGTTATTTTATGTTATTCTTTAGGTTACAAATGTTTTCCCAAGTTACTGATTCCAAGGAAGCTGGTAAAATATCCTATTTTACTCCTGTAACTATATGTGAAAAAAAAAAAAAACATACTGTTTCTAACTATACATATTTTTTAGTAATTCTTTTTTTGGGGAAGTTTCAATTGGATCACTAAATTAATGGTGTGGCATTGTTTGAGGGAAAATCATCACCACTGTTATGTGTGCCAGTAACACTGCCCAGTGAGAGGTTTAGAGATCCCAAAGAACTGTTAATATTAGCCAGTTGTCAATTGTTATAAAACTATTAAAACATTATTGATATATTAATCACAAGCCATGACAATTCTCAGGGATCCAGTACCGGGTGGCTTAGGCAGAGAGCTCCCTCCATCGCATCCTTACACACCTCTCCCCATTGTTCTCCTCCCCATCCCCTCATCTCTCCTCCTCCTTGTTCCTTCCTGCTCCACCTCCCACCCCCAGATATTTTGCTTCCTGTCTCCACACAGGCCTTCAATAAACAAATGATCGGAACCTAACATTTCTCAAAGTCTGCCAGCAGACATGTCACCTATCCTGGCGAGGGTCCAAGCTGGGGGTGAGTCAGAGTCTTTGTTGATCACTGGGTTGCAGATACTGATCGTGATAAGGAACCTTCATCTGCATCAAGGTAAACAAATGCCATTTGTATGGAGACTTAGCATAGATTTGTAAACAGGTAGGAAAGAATCCTTTACATGCTGCAAAGCATCAGAAAGCACCCTTCCCCTTCAACAGCATACAGGAATATATCATCCATAACAAATATCCCACAACATGCCTTACCCAGGTAGCATTGTTTGAGGGAAAATCATCACCATTGTTATGTGTACCAGTGAGGGGTTAGAGGCCCCATAGAACTTTCATACTGCAATGCGACAGGGAGACCATGGTAGCAACAAGCATGATATACAGAGGGCATTCAGGACACAATCCTCCATGACTTTGTCAAACTGAGGCAGACATCATAGTGTTTGTAAGTGATGAGCTGTACTTCTGAAGCTCTAGTGCTGGCTGCTATTCCTCTGACAGTTGGGTTGATGAATGAATAGATTTGGGGTGGGTCTGTGGGTGGGTGTGTGGGTTGATGGGTAGATGGATGGGGGATGCATGGATGGATAGATAAAAGGATGGATTGCTGAGTCGGTGGGTGGATGGATACGTGGTTGGATGGATGGATAGGTGGCACGGTGGATGGGTGGATGGGTAGATGGGTGTTTGGATAAGTGGATAGATGGATAGGTGGGTGGGTGGAAGATGGATGGATGGCTAGAAGAATAGTTAGGTGTATGGGTATATGGATGGGTTGATGGTTGGTTGGATGGATAGATGGATGACTGGATGACTGGATGGACTGAGGGATGGATCAGTGGATGGATGGGTGGCCAGTTGTTGGGGAAGTTTATTTTTAGTTATGTTTGAAATTGTTTTATGACTGTTGGGTGAGGGACTACCCTCGTTTTTGGTGTTTTGTATTGTCTGCAGGTGTTGGATTTCTGTGGAGATTGTATAATTGCTAATGATCTGCACGTGCTGTAAGTAGAATACCTGAGGAGTTCTGAAAGGATAAAAACACCTGAGCTCAGATGCCCAGGATTCCACTGTAAGTCTGGTACTGGCCATGAGGTGTTCCCTCTGCTGAGGTCTGGCAGAGTTTCCATGTATGAAAATGCCTCCATCTCTTCTGTGCTTAGTCACTACAACAGCGTGCTACCACAGCCAGCTGTGTGAATATGTGCATGGATGGATAGGTGGATGATAGAATGGATGAATGGATGAATGGGTAGATGGATGAATGAGTGGTCAGATGGACGTTGGACTGATAGATGTGTGGATGGGGAGATGTATTGATTAGTTGATGGGTGGATGGATGGATGGATGATTGAGTGTATGGATGGGCAGGTGGGTGAATAGCTGGCTTGCAGGGTAGGTGGATGGATGGTTGGGTGATGAATGAATAGGTTGACTGGGTGGGTGGATAGATGCATGAATGGCTGAAGTGGTGGATGGATGGATTGGTAGGTAGTTGGGTGGGTGGATGAATGGCTGAATGGCTGCATCAGTGTGTGTGTGGAGGAAGAATGGATGGACAGATGCATCAATGGAGAAATGGACAGCTGGACTAATGTGTGTATGGCTCGATTAATGCACATGTGGATGGATGGATGGTGGATGGGTAGGCACATGGATGGATGGTTAAGTTGGTTGTGGGTTGTGGTCTGCCCTGAACAGAGTAACGTGTGATGAGGCTTCTCTTCAGGGACATCCTCTGTGACTGACCGGTGCCTCCCCTCCAGATCCCGTTACTAAGAAACCTATTCGTGGGCAAACCTTGAGGCGGCCTGGGCATTTCTCTGTTTGGAGCCAGGTTAGTTGGAGCATAGGAGATGCAGCTGGGAAAGATGGAGGGAACCCAGTTTGGGGAGGTCGAGTCAGTTCTGTCTAGAGGAAAGGTTGATCAGCACACGGGATTTAGTAGCTGGGAGGTGAAGAGTGGACAGGAGTTGAGCAGAGAAGTGGGGGAGAAGTCTTGGGATCACCCATTGTACAAATTCAAGATGCCAGAGTGATGTGACCTGCCTGAGCTAAGACAGGGATTGGCCATGTGCATTTGCTGTTTGTCAGACACCCTGCTGCTGGGACTGCCCTGTGTACTCACAGCTGCCTGGCGAAGCAGGAATTATCCTCTCCATTTACAGTTGAGGAGAGTCCCTCAGAGAGGGCAAGTAACCTGTACTGGGACACACAGCAGAGAGGAGGGGGAGTCTGTGGGTCGGGGCTGCGGTGTGCAAGGAGGACACAGAGGCTCTGTTGTGTGGGGAGCCACAGCTGACCACCCCGCACCCGTCTCTCACTCCACCCACGCCTTCTGCAGGGACAGCAGGAGAGCCTGCCGCTGCCATGATGAAGACCCTCTGTGCACAGTTCAAGAAAACAAAGGTGAGTCTGCTGCTCCCCAGGTCTGGACTGCAGCTCTTGGGGGTGCATGAGCCCAGCTGTCCCTCCTGCTCCAACCCCCACTGAGGCTCAGCACTCGGAGTCCTGAGTCTCATGTCCCCAGTTTCTGTTCCAGTAGTTTGATGGATCAGTTTCCTGGTAGCCAGGTGCTACCCCACATGTAAACACTGACTCCCTCTGCTGTCCAGGATCTGCTACCACACCTCACTTCTGGTCACCATGGCCTCTCAGCTTTCTCTCCCATGCCCCTGCCACCAAGGTTGTAATCAGGGCCACTGTAATCCTGGCAAGGACTCACAAGGAACTCCCCAAGTCTCCCTATCTCCACTTTCATTTTAATTCATGTGAATTCATCCATTCTAGAGGGATTCCCATGTGCTTTGCCCCCTGAGTCCCTCACTCTGACTCTTCAAAGAATGAACTCATATTGTCTGTGTTTGAGAGATGAAGGGAGCTCAGAGAGGCTATGGAAGCTGCTCAAAGTCACACAACTTGGAAGTGATACATCTGTCTCCTGTGGGGGCTGGGCATCTATGGATATGACCTGCAGGAGGAAAGGGAGAGAGGAGGGTGAAGGCAGATTGGAAGTTATATCATTGAATAACCTGAGTTAGGGGCTGGCAAGATGGCTCAGTGGAGAAAGGTGCTTGCAGCTAAGCCTGCTGACCTGAGGGTTTTAAAAATATATTATTTCATGTCTATGGTATGTTGCCTACATCCATGTCTGTGCACCACCTGTGTGCAGTACACAGTGAGGCCTAAGAGGGCGATGGATCCACTGGATCTGGAGTTACAAGTGGTTGTGAGTTGCCATGTGGGTGCTGGGACCCGAACCTGGGTCCTCTGCAGGAGCAGCCGGTGCTCTAACCGCTGAGCAGCCATCTCTCCTGAGTTTGATCCCCACAACCCACATGGTGGAAGAACAGTGACTCCACAGAGTTGTCGTCTGACCCCTGCACGTGAGCACACACACATGAATGTAATTTTAAAAATAAAAAACATTTTTTGAAAAGCTCCATTAGACCAGTGTGATGGTGGATGCCTTCAATGTGAGCACTGGGGAGGCAGAGGCAGGCGGATCTCTGTGAGTTTGACATTAGCCTGGTCTACAGAGTGAGTCTTCGTGTCACCAAAAGTGACAGATATGTAAGGACATATTTGAAAACCTGGATTATTTTGAAATCTTGCAGTCTGCTCCTTAGGAGAGACATGTAGTAGGGACATGGTGTGTTTCCATCAGGCACTAGGCGCGGGGAGGCACAGGGCGCTGCTGCGGGCTGGCCTGGGCAGGGCATGGGAGGCCTGGTCTCCACACCTCCCCACTGGCACCAGCTGCCCCTGTGCACTTTCTCTGGTTTCCCCCACAGCAACCCAAGGGAAGAGAGTGAACACCCATGGCTGTAGGCGCAGGCCTCCAGGCATCCTGGGCTCCTGGGGCAGCCAAGCCAGGGCCTCAGGCTTCGCTCCAGTTCCCTCACTGTCTGTGAGGTCACAGCAGGATGTGTGCCTGGTTCTGGGCCTCAGTTTCCCCCGTCTAGTTGAGGAGAATGTCTCCAGGTCAATGAAGGTGTTGGTAAAGATTTGATGGTGCAGATTATGTAGCCCAGGTTAGTCTTGAACTCAGTCTTCCCACTGGAGCCTCCTGAGTGCTGCGGTCACAGCTTGGAAATCAATACTGGGATCAAAGTATTTTCTCTGTCTTCAAATTGTGTGTGTGTGTGTGTGTGTGTGTGTGTGTGTTGAAGCAGTTAGATCTGACTTGGAGGGTAACCTGGACTACAGAGTGAGATCCCCCCACCCCAGTCTGAAATAAAAAAGCACAAATGCTTGGAATCTGGTCTCGCCCTTGAGCGCCCTGGGCTGACCAGTGTCCTTCCTGGAGCTGAGACCATAGAATCAGCTTGGTGTCTGACTCAGTTTCCCCTCTCTCCCCAGCCTCTCTAGAGGATGACTTCAGAGAAGCCTCTTCTCAGGTAGGAACTCTGAAGGTGTGACAGTCCCCTGGCCTGCACACACACTCCTCCCCCTCCCTAAAGGAAGAGACAGAGCCTCCTGTCGCTGCCCCTGTCTGGAAAGAATTCAACTCAAGGATCTGCTGCCTCCCAGTGGCGGCCTCGTGAATAGCAGCAATCCTGCACACGGGGACAGTGGGGCTGGTGACAGGGCCTGGGGTCACTAGCGGCTGATTTGGGCAGAGGAGAAAATGAGCCTAGACACTTCCCATACCCTTGTCCCAGATCTTCTGTGTGTTGGGCTTCACAGGGGATCAATATGGGGAGATAGATATGGGGAGAGGTACAGCAAGTGATGGAATCTAGAAAGAGAGGGGGAACTGAGGTTTCTAGGAGGTGGTGGCTGGCTACAATGCATCCACTAAGTGGATTCTGGCCCAACCCCCATGTCCTACGTCCACCTATGCCCTCCCCAGAACTCAGTGTCCAGTCATGAAAAGAAAGAGGCTTCCATGAAGACGGTACCCCAGGCTCCTCCCATAAGAACTGGAGTACTGGGTATACCCTGGGATGGGGTGGGCTCCATCTTAGACTCAGGATGGTTCAGATCTGGAGACTTCACCTCAGATTGTGTTCCCTAGTGGGGAGGAGATTGGATGATACCTGATCTATGCCTCTTATCAGGTGGCCACTCACCAAACCCCTGCCCCCTCCAGATCACAGAACTGTCCAAAGAAGTCTTCATGGTGAAGGAGGCTCTGAAGGTGCAGGAGGCCACTTCAGCCAGCTCTGAGGAGGAGGAGGTCTTGCATGGCCAGGTGACACCATTGCAGCAGCAGATGGAGGTACCAGCTCTGTGGAGCAGGGGGTTGGTGATGGGAGCCATAGACGGAGCAATCAGGGGACAGATAGGATGGCTGGCAGGATCCAGGCTGGGCAGGAGCCTCAGGGGACTCAGCCATCAGCGGCCACTCAACATGGGGTTGACTCAGGTGCTGGGGTATGGATGTGTCTCCCCGTGGATGGGCCTCCTTCCCCTCCCCATTCTTTCCTTTCCTCTCCTTCCCATCTGTCTTTAGAGGCAGGGTCACGAGTGGTCCAGGCCTCTGTAAGGTTTAGCCTCAGGGACCATCTTCCCCGGCCCCCAGGGTGGTGAACGGGACTCATCACACACTGGGAGGCCAGCCTGGGGCCTTACCAGCAATGCCCAGCTGACCCCATCATACTATGGCTCCCTACACTCTGGGCCTGTGATTTTCCTCATTCCCCACCTGACATGTTTCACCGCCCGATACACCATCTACATCACAACCTTCCACCCAGGAATACAAGCTCACTGTGAGAGGAGACATAAGCTGTTTCTCTGGTATATCTTCAATAGTGTTGATATGTTAGTGTGGTCTCTGTATATCTGTTAGTGCTTTCTTTTGAAATGCCATATCTTACTCACTGGGTCCAGACATGAGAGGCATGATCCTCCTGTTGTTTCCTTCTGAAGTGATTTGGTGATTACATTATAAGTTTTTTGTTGTGGAATAAATGTTTCAGCATACAGAATTCTGTAAATATTCTCAGTGAAATGTACATTTTCAATGCAGTCAGTCTCAGCATTCCTATTATATTCATGTGTGGGATATTTTAGGGTGCAGTGACTTATGAGGATGTGCATGTGAACTTCACTCAGGAAGAGTGGGCTTTGCTGGATCCTTCCCAGAAGAGTCTCTATAAAGATGTGATGCTGGAAACCTGCAGGAACCTCACTGTTGTAGGTAAGACTTGAGTCTTCCTCCACATTCAAAATAAGGGACAAGTGTTTCTTGCTTATTCAAGCAAGATTTTATTGTGAAAATGAAAAATGTGATTTTATTGTGAAAATGAAAAATGTGGTGACCAAATCTGGCATGGTTCTAAGGTTCACCAAAGACATTAAGTTAAAATTTGCATATTATCCAGTAATATATCATATATTTTCTGGTACTATATTTTAGGTTACGTATGGGAAGACCACAGTTTTGAAGAATATTGTCAAACTTCTAAAAGACATGGCAGGTAATTTTCTTGTGCAAGCTGATAAAAGTGTGCTTCTGAAGAAATTTTAATGTGCCCTGTAGTTATAAGAAAAGCAGCAGTGTAAATATACACAGCTCTATTTGTATCGAAGATCACTAAATTCTCACAACACCATGAACCACTATGTCAGGTAGCTGTTCTGTTCTCAAAATGTTCCTCCAAGAAGCAAGACAAGGAGAGGAAGCATTAACAGATGTTAGTTTTAATCCTAGAACTGTCACATCCATGTTTTAGAACTGTTGATCTGTTTACTTTTGTACCATTCAGTTATCGCAAACGGCACACACATTGAATAGGGAATCAATGTATGTCCAAGGGCTCTAATAAGCAAGTCATCCATAGTAAAGTTGGTTATACTCCTATACTTGTTGTGACTTAAGGAAGTTTAGTCAGAGAGTCAGTTCATTAAAATCAAGAAAGTTGTTATGGTGCAGAAACCTGATTCCGTATACTTCATTTCTATGAGGAACAAAAAGTTCAACTGCATGATTGCATATTGATCACCTTTTATTTGTTATTCTTCCTTTACTAGGTATATCATGTGTCATTCTGGGTACAAGCCACGTGTGCATAAAAGATGTGGAAAGAAGGAGGGTACCTCTCTCTTTCCCAGAAGGAACAGACTTGATGACTGTGATACAAGTTTACAGTTAACTGCTTTTCCACCTTCAGTGGGAATGAATCAAGAAACTCACAGTGGAAAAAAGCCCTATGAGGACAAGGAATGTGGGAATTCTTCTGTCTGTCCTGCATCACTTTGCACATGTCCTGTGTCTCACACTGTAGGATACTGTGATGAATGCAGTCAGTGTGGTAAAACTCTGAGTCCTTCCAGCTCTCTGCAGAGTCTTGAAAATACTCATGTGGGAAATGGAATTAATAAATGTGAGCCACATACTAAAGTGTTTAACCATCACAGGTGTCTTCCATCCCACCAAAGTACCAATAATGAAGACAAGCTCTATGAATGTAATCAATGGGATGAAGCCCTTACACCTGATTCCTCTTTACAATTCCACCAAAGAACTCATTTGGAAGTAAAATCCTATGAATGTTATCAACATGACTTCACATGTCACAGTAGTCTTCAAAAACACAAAGTAAGTCATACTGGACAGAAACCCTATGAATGTAATCATTGCGATAAAGCCTTTCTACATAAGAGTCATCTTCACAGGCATGAAAGAAGTCATACTGGAGAGAAACCCTATGAATGTCATCAATGTGGTAAAACTTTTGCACAAAAGACTCATCTTCACAGTCATAAAAGAAGTCATAGTGGAGAGAAGACCTATGAATGTAATCAGTGTGGTAAAGCCTTTTCACTAAAGACTGATCTTCACAGTCATAAAAGAAGTCATGGTGGAGAGAAGCCCTATGAATGTAATCAGTGTGGTAAAGCTTTTGCATATCACAGTTATCTTCAAATACACAAAAGATGTCATACTGGAGAGAAACCTTATGAGTGTAGTCAGTGTGGTAAAGCCTTTGCATCTCACAGTTATCTTCAAATACACAAAAGAACTCATTCTGGAGAGAAACCCTATGAATGTAATCAGTGTGGTAAAGCCTTCACATGTCACAATAGTCTCCAAAGCCATGAAAGAACTCATACTGGAGAGAAACCTTATGAATGTATTCAGTGTGGTAAAGGTTTTGCACAGCACAGTAGTCTCCAAAGCCACGAAAGAAGTCATACTGGAGAGAAACCCTATGAATGTAATCAGTGTGGTAAAGCCTTTGCACAGCATACTAATCTTCAAAGACATAAAAGAAGTCATACTGGAGAGAAGCCCTATGAATGTAATCAGTGTGGTAAAGCCTTTGCACAAAAGACTAACCTTCACAATCATAAAAGAAGTCATACTGGAGAGAAACCCTATGAATGTAATCAGTGTGGTAAAGCCTTCACATATAACAGTAGCCTTCACATACACAAAAGAAGTCATACAGGAGAGAAACCTTATGAATGTAATCAATGTGGTAAAGCCTTTGCAGAAAAGACTAACCTTCTCAATCATAAAAGAAGTCATACTGGAGAGAAACCTTATGAATGTAATCAGTGTGGTAAAGCCTTCACGTATAACAGTAGCCTTCACATACACAAAAGAAATCATACAGGAGAGAAACCTTATGAATGTATTCAGTGTGGTAAAGCCTTTGCATATCCCAGTCGGCTTCATCAGCATGAAAGAAGTCATAGTGGAGAGAAGCCCTGTGAACGTAAACCATGACACATCGACCTGCCACTCTATCTCAGAGCCCTTCCCAGGAATCCATCCTTTGAGAGCATCACCTGTTCAGAGGTATTAGGCACAAGAGATACATGCCTAGGCTTGCAGGACGTCTCTTATAACTCACCTGCCAGCCCTTGCCGCACATAAGGCTGCAGGGAACCTGATTGACCATCATTGGTTTTCCAACTGAGAATCATTGAATGTTGTTGGGAAACTGCAACTCTTTGGAGCTCCACTTGGGTGCACTGGAGGGGCCATAACTGATGAGAGAACTGAACTTCATCCATAGTATCTGACAGTCCTTCAGATCTTTATTCATCTATACAGTGTCATAGTGGGTTTCTTTTTAGTAACTGATTGCATCCTGTACACATCTGAGGACCTGGACCATTCTGTCCCCTGTTCCTGAGCAGACTTTAGCTGTTTAAATACTGAAACTAGGACCATTATCAGTTGAGCAGTATGTTGTCCTTATTCTATAGTTTGAATGCTAGTAGGAGTAGGTGCCATGCTTTAATGTCATTGATATAATCTCAGTCTGTAACTCCTGGAAAAATCTGTGAGCCTTTCATGCCCACATTTCTTCTGCCTGTCATCAATTGTTTTGTGTTAATTCCTAAAAGAACAAAGGTTGGAGAGATGGAATTTATATACGGTCAGCTGAGGTGCTAATCTCACTTGCTGTCCGCTAGTCCTCCAAGCTTAGGACCGCCTAAAGGACATGAAGATTTCTACCTTCCTTTCATTCCATATCAAGGTCGCTTGTAAAACCAGTGAAGATTTCTTTCTATCTTTCCTTTCTATTTTGCTAAGTTGAGGGTGAAAGATTATAGCATACTGCTACCAATGTGGGACTCAGGAGAAGGGAATGGAAAAGAAAAAATGGGAGATTTGAATTCAAATATGGAGGAAAAGGCAGAAGATGAAAGTACAGATACCTTGGTTCAAGAAGCTAGAAAGTTGTTTATGACTGCTTTCTACTTTCTCTTTTGTCTGTATTTCTTTTCAAAAGAGATGAAGGAAATGTCTAGGCATCTCGAAGAGTTGTAGGAGAAAATGGATGCTGAGAGAGGAAACACAGAGCCAAAGGGAGAAATGAAAAAGCCCATTTTTTTCTTCCTCTTGGTAAAAGATTAAGCAATTGGTGGTACTACTACTAAAGGGTGAATTGGAAAAGAAAGAATTGCTGTTATTAAAGGAAATATGGGGGGATTTGTGTAAAGCCACTCTGGGTTCAGGAAGAAGGTCTTGTTAAGAAAAGGGGGGTGTTTTGGAAGATTTTAGTTATGGATAATGTTCCAGTAAGCTGTCCTTGAAGCAAGTAAAGGATTCACTGCCTACCAGTAAACAAAGGAGTGGCTATCCGGCTCTCCACAAGAATGGGACATTCCTTAGCCTTAAGGCAGATGAAGGTTAGGCTCCATTGATTTGTATATTAGAAGGCTGGGTGGAGACAGAGGATTTGGAATAAAAAAGAACTAGGGCAAGGGCAGAAGAAAGGAGACAGGAGAGAACAAGGAAGAAGAAGCTAGGAGCAGGAGGAGAACCAAGAGGAGAGCATGGGGTGAGGAAGCCTTGGAGTGAGCTCTCAGCCTAGGTGCCTGGGTATAGAATTCCCTGAGATTTGACATGGTTTGCGATTAATAAAGAGCATTGGAAATTCAACGCTGGACTCTCCGTTAAGCGCCATAACTTTATTTTAACGGGGGTGTCTACAAGGAAAAGTGAGTAGATAAGAAACTCATACCCAAGCAAGGTATCTAATTGTGAATCCTCTGCACCATCTGAGCTGGAAGAAACACAGGCTAGGGTCACAGAAATGCCCTTAGTATATCCTCTGGAAATTCAGCAAATTCCAGCAGGTATCACAATAACTGCTGCTTTAATTGTGGAAGATACAGCCCCTTGCAAAGGGATTATAACCGAGCTGCTTCCAAAGAGCATGGTTTGTCTTAATATCAGTTAGAAAAAAGGAGCAGATTGCCTGGGTTTTGCAGGTGGTGTGGAATTGGTCAACACTGGACGAATGAGTGTCAATCCCAGAGAGATATGAATGGGAATCCCTTGCCCTTGCTGTCAGGAGACTCCAGAGGGGGCCAAGCTTGGGCCCTGGGACAAAAATGAGCAAGCTAATTCATGCCAGAACCAAAGTAGTCCACAGACTGAAAAACCAAAACTCGGTATTGGAGATCCGACTCATGCCACTGGGGGCAGTGCTGCATTAGATCTGGCTAGAGACAGACAACGTACCCTATCCCCAGATGTTGACTGTTACAAGATTTCAACTGAAGTTCATGGTCCACTGCCCCCAAGAACAGTAGGAAGGATACTGTGTAGGGGTAGCTTGACTTTTAAGGGGTTTCACATACACCCTGGAATGGTTGACAGAGGTTATAAAAGAGAAATCAAATCATGGCATATGTAGCCATAGACCTGGAGTTTAAAGCTGGGGGTAGGATCACATGGCTGCTACTGTTTCCCTACATTATAGGAAAAGCCACCTCTGTAGAGAGATAGGTGGATTAGGGAGCACAGGAAAACAGGTGTTCTGGCAAGCAGTCATTAATAACAAAAGGCCAAAAATAAAAGTGAAAATCCATGGCATCCAAATAGAAGTGTTGGTAGATACAGGTGCAGATGTAACAATAATTTCCCAAGAGTCATAGGATTGGAAGTGGCCCCTTGAGATATCTGAACAGTTTATAGAAATTGGGAAATTATCCAATGTACAGCAAAGTATAAAACTGATTCCATGTGTAGGACCTGAGGGCCAAATAGGAAATGATAAGGCCTTAAAGGCTGATTTAGCTCTAAATTTGTGGGAGGTAGAGATTTATTGCAGCAATGGGAACACAGATTAATATCCTTTCTATCCCAGAAACAATACACAAAATAAGGCCTCAAAGAGAAGCAGCTCTTAATGGGGAGATTCATAGGCTGTACAAATAGTTCAAAAGCCAGACACAGCAGGTATTGTATCCAAATTTATAAAGGGGACTGTAGGTTCCCTGGTGGTCCACCCTCTCTTCCTGCCACCACCTACCGACTGAGTTGGGTTCTCCATGCTGGCTGGGCGTGGAGATTGTAGACAGGAGTGAGGGAGGAGAGGTGGAGGAAAGGGAGGGAAAGGGACACGGGCCCAGACTGGCGCAAATCTGATTGCTGTGCAGAGAATCGTACAGGGTTCAAGAAAGCACCCCAAGACTCACTTCCAGTGGAAGCTGAAGTCACTCTAATGCAGTGTATAGGTTACATACATAGATATACAAGCAGGGGAGGGTCTTTGGTACCCAGGGTTGGGATCCATTGGCTAAGACAATGATATTGTAGTAGCCTTATTTGCATGTGGAGCTCAAGTCTAAGCATCAAGGTCTTGCAAGGGCACCTTCTGCAGAGGTGTGGTCTCACAGGGAAAAAGAGGAAGGCACCTTATCAGTAAATGGACCCATCTCTAGGTTTCCAGCTACAGCGCAGATAAATACCAACCAAGCCACATTCCTTTGCTTCTGGGAAGCAGGCAATACTTAATATTTAGCTGGGTTCTGGCCAGGGACAAAGTGAGAAGCAGCCAAATGCCTGCCATTCTCATCTCCTGGGATGGTGCAGGGTTCCAAGCCAGCTTTTACCCACTCTTAGCTCTATGACAGTCCCACAGGGGACCACTGCCGAAGCTATACTAACTGCCCTACCCTTAAAATGTTTAACAAAGAAGCCTCTATGAGTGGAGCAGTGGCCTCTTAACTAAACAGAAATTGGAGGCTTTATAACTACAGATATAAACAGTTTTCAATATAATAATGAAAATATAAGAAAAAATTCAACCTATACTAATCACCCCTAACAATTAGGAAAATAAAATGAGAACAGTCTTGGGATTTCATCTTACCCCAGTTAAAATGGTTAATACCAAGGTTATTTGATTAAGAACCAAAGTAACATTTTATAATTGCCCAAAATTATACAAAATGTATTAATGTACACACATACAAACACCCACAGTCACATTAGAGAAAGGTAAATAAATCCACTTGGACTGACAATGCCCCACACAGTAATATCAGTCTAACCAAATTCCCAATACCTATACCAGCAATGACAATTCTCCTATCAAAGGGTTGGTTTGAGTAGTCCAAAGGACTGAGAAAACAATATAGATTGTATGTGTAGGCCTTATTGGATTCTTGGCAGTTGAGTGTGTGCCCCTATTAATGAAGACATCACACACTTAGACACAGAACTAAGGATTCAGGTGATTCAATCTGTACTTTATGTGAAAGTGTCTTTCTTAAATTCTTGCTTCCATATTTTCAGAAAATACTATGCAACTGTTGAGAGGGAATTACTAGTGGCAATACCCAGTTACTATACCTAGTTGCAATATCTACAAACCAACAAAACAGAACAAACAAAGCAAAACAAAAACAACCAGCATTTCAATATGTGCATTACTGTTAGGACCTCATGATTAAAGCTCCTCCATTGTATGAACTCCATCTTAGTTGCTTTAGTTTAAGTTTCCCCTACCAAGGAATTGTGGCCCACTACCAAGGAGACAAAGTTTACATTTTGGCTGACCAAGGGAACAAGAAACATAACCTGTTCATTACCCCTCACCTGCCAAGATAACAAGGAACATAACATATTCCTGATCCCTCACTAGACAATAAGAATAAAGGACAGTTGGTGCTTCATTGTTCTGCCTGCCAAGCTTAGCTCACTTGGGAAAACAACTGTTTTTGCAGTTTTTTTTCTTTATAAGCTGTATGAAATTCACCATTGGGACCTTTCCCCTCATCTGTGTGTGATGTGTGATTGCTTCTGATGCATCAGTAGGCACCCTTCCCCCCTCTGCTTTTCTTTTGTGTGCTAAATAAACTTTGCTTTTAAGGGTAATCAGTATGTGAAAGTTACTGGTACCAGGCACTGGTGTACTGTTGTGAGCACTTTGGGCCTTTAGAATAGAAAAGGGATTGAACATTTTAACGGGGGCTTGATGGCCCATCCAAGTAGAAGCATGGAAGATGCTGGTGCTGAATGTGATTTGAACTGTGTGAGCCTGGCTCAGGAGGTTTCAGAGGAAAAGAATGTTTGTATGTGGCCTAGAGATTGTTCTTTTGGTATTTTGGTGAAGCATGTGGCTGCTTTCTACCCTTGTCCAAAAAATCCACTTGAGGCTAAATTGAAGAGTTATAAATTAACAGCTTTTGTTAGTATGGCCTCCCACACTGTCTGTTCCATCCCAGCCTGCAGCCAGCTGGGTTTTGGCTGGTTCTCTGCACTGGCCAGGTGCAGGAAATGTTATCTGGGGGAGCGGCGGGGAAGCGCAGGAGGGAGGGGACAGGGGTTCTGGGACCAGAGCAGACCCTAATTCCCTGCACTGAGAACGAATGAATGAGACACAATAAATCAGTCTCAGGAGCCTCTTCTGGTGGAAGTAGCACTCTCTTTAATGCGGGATGTCTGCTACATATATATCCAACAGCAGGGGAGGGTCCTGGGTACTCAGGGTGGGGAATCCATTGGGCTAGACAAAGGCATTGGGGTAGCCTTATTTGCATGCGGGGCTAGGTGCCTACCGAGGGGCACCTCTTAGCAAGGTATGGTCTCACAGAGATAAAGAGGGAGGTATCCTGTCAGCCACAGGGCAGACAAGCACCTACCAAGTTACTTTCCTTTTTCTTCTGTGAAACAGGCAATATTTAATATTTAGCTGGAATCTGGCCAGGTCCAAAGGCGAGGAGCAGCTGAATGCTTAAGGCTCTTACCTTCTGGGATGGTGTGGTGTTTCTTAGCTGCTTCAACCTACTCTTCAGCTCCATGGTGGTCCCACAAGCTTTGACAGAGAAAGTTTCCAGACAGCCTAACAATGAATGTGTTGCTTGGTTAGAAGTTGTCACATTTATCTGTATCAATAATGAAAAGGAGCAAGCTGTCTTGTGGAAGTTTATTTTTAGTTATATATCAAATAATGTTTGATAAAAATTGATAAAGTCACATTGTTTTATACACTGATAGGTGACAGTCTACCTAGGCCTTGGCATTTTTCATTGTCTGTAGGTGTTGCATTTATGTGGGGGATCTTGATTGGTAATGATATGCATGTGGTATCAGTAGAAAACCTGAGGAGTTCTGAAAGAATAAAACATCTGAGCTCAGATGATCAGGGCTCCACTGTCCAGTCTGGCATTGGCCATGATGGTGATACCCTCTGATGAGGTCTGGCAGAGGTTCCACATATGAGAAATGCCTCCCAGTCTTCTTTGGTGAGCCAACCCAACAGCAACAACTTCTACAAAGCTGAGCAAGGCAAAATACTGCAAGGGCAGCTAGAGGAGAAAAGGGGCCTAGGAAGTGTAAACAGATTCAAGAAAGCCTGAATTTCAGTGGAACAAAGGGAATGGTGATTTTAAGCAAGTCCCCACTCAGCTAAGATTGAACCAGTGAAAGGGAATTAAAGAACAGTGAACAGGAATTGAAGTAAAGCTTAGGTATATTGTACACACTTTAAATATCAGCACTCAGAAGGCAGAGGCAGATAGCTTTCAGAATTCAAGACCAGCCTGGTTTACAGATCAAGTTCTAGGACAGACAAGCTTATGCAGTGAAGAATATCATCAAATACAGAAAGCCAATGGAAATTTATGTACAAGAGGTGGCCATATTCCAGTTCTAGCAAGCAGCAGAACTTAGCAGCTTCAGTTCTGGCTTTAGAGTCAAAGATACAAGGAAGGAGTTATGAAATCTCCTTCTGTGACAAAAGAAAGCCTCCAAGTCTAGGCATGTGGTATGGTTGTCACTGCATGGAGGCTCAGAGGTACCACTGAATGAAGCCTTGATTGCCTTGCAGACCCCAAGATGTTGGAGATGTCCAAGTCATGGGGTACCAGCCATGGAAAGCTGCTAACGAGGAGTGGAAACAACCTAGGAGGAAGAAATGTATTGTAGTCAACAAAGATGAAAGAGCTGTAGATTTAAAGAGCTCTTTGACATCAGATACGGAGATTCAGAGTTTGGAGTTTTCCCAGCTGGTGTTTGGTCTTGTTTTCATCCAGAATTTCCTTGCTGCACTCCCCTTCCTCCCTTTTGGAACAGTAATGTACATCCTGTGCCATTGTATGTTGCAAATATGTGATCTGCATTCTGAATTATAAAGGATTACAATTTAGAGATTGCCACGAGTCTCTGAAGAGGCTTTCGACTTTAGACTTTTCAACATTGTTTAGACAGTGACAGGCTATGGATGGGAACTTTTGATGTTGGACTGAATTCAGTTTTGCATGAGGATATGCTATAATCCTATGGGGGTCAAGGAGTGGGATGTGTTGGATTGAATAAAGATGAATAAAGCCCTCACTGGTTCATAGGGAGTGGCACTCCTAGGACCTGTGACCTTGTTGGAGGAAGGGTGTCACTAGGGGAGGGCTATGAGGTTTTAGATGCACAAACTAGGCCTAGTATGACATTCTCTTCCTGCTGCCTGCCAATCTAGATGAAGAACTCTGGGTTCCTTCTCCAGCTCCAGGTCTGCCTGCCTACCACCATGCTGACAATGGACTAAACCTCTGAACTGTAAGGCAGCCCCAGTCGAGTGATTTCCTTTATAAAAGTTCCTGTGATCATGGTGTCTCTTCACAACAATAAACCCTAAGAAACCCTGAGATATAGGTGTCAGCCTTCCACTGTACTTATACCATAAATGCTGGGATACAGACATTCACACCATATAGTAAATGCATCATGAGTACTATGTTACTGGGTTGAGTATCACCCAGGACACTGAATAAATCCTGAGTTATAAGCATGCAGTACATGCACCATGAGTGTTGGGTCAGTGGTGTGGTCCTCCCATGATACACGCACCAAGTTTGTCTGAGTCTTGAACACTATATTCACAAAAATTGCTGGGTGGTAGTCATTAGCCTTCTACATACAGCACATGCACCATGTGTGATGGGTTGAAGGTATGAAGCTCCCATAGAACATGCAACATGAGTGCTGGGTTACACCCATAAGTCTACCACAGTCAAATAATGAATATTTGATTCATGGTATGAATCTTGGGACATTCATTGCCAATGGAAAGCAAGTATATTGGTAAGATTCACCAATAGTGCATACAAAATTAGTTCTTGGTTCCTGGGTTAGGTGTCATACGGGGCATTCATAAATGAGTGTTGAGTTAAAAGACTGTGTTTCTGATAGCACATGTGCGGGTGGAACCAGCCTTTTCAACAGTGGGTTTATGGAAACTCTACGCAGGAGGAAGAACGCTGCAAAGGAAATGACAAATGAACACAGTAGTTCATTCTTCTAGGGGACCCAAAAAATGGCATGCACAATCGCACTTTGAAATGACACAGATAGAACATGCTTTACAAATGAAATGCAGGAGCATTTTTAATAGAATAACTAACAATAAACATATTAAGAGAAAAAGAGAAAAAGAGAAAGACTGACAATGCACATTGCCAGGGTAAAGTCACACCCAAAGAGGCTGCCCCAAACAAAATGTTCCTGTAGCTTAAAAAGCCAATGTAGTTTTTTGGTATGCAGATGTCAGTCAAGTCTCAGAAGGAGCCAGTTTGATAAGCAGATGTTAGTCACATGTAGATGTCAGCCATGTCTTGGGAGGAACCAGTTTCCTTCCTCCTGCTGCTTGCAAGCTTCAAGGTTATATTTACTATCAAAGAGCTTCTGACACAATGACCCATTAATGGTTGGATGTTACTGTTGCCTGAATTATATCTCCATTTGCCTCAGACAGGGTAGGGTGCCCTGCAGGCCACAAAGAAGGGCTTTATCTAGGCTCTTTTTAGCTCCTGTTAAAGGCGTATCTCTTCCTGGGAGGACCAGCATCCATTCTAGGAATACCTTTTACAATGTGCTTGCAGTAAACATAGATATTTCTCACACATGCCAGGACTTAAAGGCCTGCAAGGTTATTAAAATTACTTTTGAGTAAAATGGCTGTGTTCCTTTCCCAGCCAGCAATAGCCAGCTTGGGTATTAATTTGGATATCACAACTAAGTTCATACAGACATTATTATGATTGATGGAAGGCTTTTTTGTAGCTGTTACAGGAAAGAGGAGAAGGGGGCAAAGTAGTTGGTGAGCTGAAATTCCCTGGCCAGAGAGTCCGGAACCTTGCCATGCAGACTGCATCCATTTGCCAGGATATGATGGACCCCAACACACACACACACACACACACACACACACACAAACACACACAATGAGTTCTAGGTTATAGGCATTAGCCTCCCACAATACAAGCACCATGACTCCTAAGATACAGATGACTGTCTCCTGCAGAATATGGACCTCAAGTTCTGGGTTACAGCACTGACCCAGCTAAGCTGCCATGCCACCTGTTCAAGGAACTTGTGTTGCTCCACATCTTGATAGCTATCAATGGTGCTATATAAATAACTTTAACACAGTTGATGTATCCCAATAAACACAACAATAAAGATTGCTATGACAGGAATAAATGAACTAAAATACATGCCAAACCTCCTACAACATCCAGCCAGGTTGTATAGGCAATTTTTATGGAAAGTAGAATACTATATTTGTTATTTGTTGAGTCCAGAGTTCTATAGCATTCTTGCAGCAGTCCATAATTTTAACAGTTCAAATGTCCTTATAAAAGTCCAGTCCAGCTGATGCAATGATCTCCATAATTGCAGCAACTATCAGTCCTGATCATCTGTCAAGTTCTCTTCAATATTCCATCAGCAAGTGTCTGTTTCAGCATCAAGGTGTTCCAGCCTGGTGTCTATCACCTCTTCTTCATCAACCAGTTTCTCGTGTCATTTCCATATAAGGGATCAGCTTCTTTGCATCACATGTATTGTTGTATTTCTGGGCCTCTTCTTTCCTTGAGTTACACCATTCATTTTAGTAGTTGGTATCTAGGAAGCTTCTCTTACTCAGATCAAGTCTTTATCAATTTAGATGGAACCCATAGTTTTTCATCCCCTGTGCAAATACAAGTAAAACCTCTTTCCCAATGTGCTACATTCCCTGACTTCCATTCTGATGGTAACACATCCTTATAACATACAGGCTAACTTATTCCAGTATTTTTTCTAGAACCATGTGCCTCTCTGCGGCTGTTGTTCCTGCTTCATTAGCATTCAAAAATGTAAAGGTAATAAAGCATTATGAAGTCTATCTCTGGGTGCCCTTATTCCCCTGTTATGTTTATTAAGTATCCCCTTTAAGGTATAATTAGAACTTTCTACAACTGCTTGGCCTGTTGGATTGTATAACATACCTGTAATATGTTTTGTTATAATATGCAAAAATGTTTTATTTTACTGGAGACATATGCAGGGGCATTTTCAGCTTTAATTTGTATAAGTATCACCATGATAACCATGACTTCAACAAAATGCGTTATTACAGAATCAGCCATTGCAGAACTCAAAGCAGAAGCACACTGAAACCCAGAATAAGTATTGATGGGATGATATACAAGTTTTAGTTAACCAACTTTTGCTAAATGAAACACACCCATCTGCCAACTTCATTTCTATGGGTACCCTTAGAGTTACTAGAAGTAGAGTAATGTGTTGTGGGATATTTTACTATTGTGTGCTGTTTTGGTTTTGATGCCTTGTAGCTGGGAAGCCAGATGCCTTGCAGCAGTGCAGGCCTTGCTTCCTACCTAGTCACACCCTTGTGCTAGCCCTGAGATTCCCAACAGATAGACAATTGAAGGTGAGCAGTCATGAGCAGGTCACGAGCAGATCACGAGCAAAGACTCTGATCACCCCCAGCCTAGTATCATTGTGTTGTAATGAAGGACTGAAAGATAGAAGGGGTGGGGAAAATGTTTAAAGGGTCTAAGGCAGAAGCAAGCGAGAGAGTTTTGAGAAGAATGAAAGAGAATTGGGGAAGAAAGATGAAGACTCCGCTTAACTGCCTGGGTATAGAATTCCCTGAGATTTGACATGGTTTGTGATTAATAAAGACCATTGGAAAATTCAACGATAGACTCGTATTAAGCAGTCAAAAGCTACCTTACTTTAACAGTAATGAAGTTTGGCTATACCAAAAACAAGTAGGACAAGTTTTTAAATAATTTGGCTTGTTGCCAAGCAATGGAAAAATCTTTAAGTCTTTGGTGTTAACATGTTTTCTTAATGAAATTCTGAGGCTCCTAGCACATTTCCTACTAATAATTGGTAAATATCTTTATTTCCTTGTGCTAAATGACCAGGCAATCCTGTATGGCATTGAATATGAGAGACATATAATGGATAATTTATTGAATTGCTTACTGCAGGTGCATAAATAACAAGTTTAATTCTGAGTTATTAGGAATAAGTTCAGCAATTTCTATATATAATACTATCCATTCTCCATATTGAGATTCAGTAATTTTACTGAGAGATTCAGAAAAATCTAAGAACACCATAAGGATAGCATATGGTTCTGACTTTTGAACTGAAGCATATGGGCTTTGAATTAATTTACTTAATTTCCTGATTTATAACCTGCCATAGTCTAGAATGTAGGGGCTCTGGAAACTGGTGTCCCTGTTACTATACAGGGAGAATCCATTTAGTTCTCTGTATGAAATGGAGTCACTTGGGGATTTTTTTGTTAATTTCTCCCAAATAATTGCTACAAGCTCTTTGCCAATCTTCATTAATTACCCATGATGAGGTAATCTCAGCATTAATCTGAGGTACTTGATTACTGATGGGTCTGTTCATGAAAAATTGATGAAGCCTTATTCTTCTCTTTAATTTTTTGCTTGTGTGCTAATAAGTTCCATTCTAAAATATTGTCGTTTCTCTGCATAATGAGCCCAGTAGGGGAATGGTTACAAGGCAAAGTGACTAAAATATTGTTTTTTGGAATCTAAGTGATCTACATATGCATCGTGTAATCTATTTTACCAGAGCTAACTCTCTTTCTGCTTCAGCTGTTAATTGTCTAGGAGTATTTCAGTGAGAATTACCTTGAAATGTATGAAACAAATTAGTCAACTGTTGGGTAGTTAATCCAACTGTAGGTTGTAAGCAGTTACTATCTCCCAATAAATTTTGAAAATTATTAAGAATTCGTAACTGATATCTTCTGACCTGTACCTTTTGTCATTGAATATTTTGTTAGCTTAATTTCAATCCTGGATAGTTGATAGAACCTCTTCTCTGTATTTTTTCATAAGCAACCTGTAATCCCCAGCAGGGTAAATTCCTTCTTGCTTCATTATGTGTGTTTTTTTCCCCCTAATGTGTTGTCATCAGAATCAGCCAACCAGACATCATCCACATAATGGTAAATTATGGATTGAGGAAATTGTTTAAAGGATTATTTCGATTGGCTGTTGTAGAAAATATTGACATCAAGTTGGACTATTTAACATTCCTTTCTATCCTGCTCTTGTAAGGGGATATTAAGAAAGTAGTCTTTTAAATCAATTATCATAGCCCATGCCTTACATAATAAAGAAGGGAATTCTGGTCTGTAATGTACCCATAGGTTGGATTACTTCATTAACAGCCCTTAGGACAGTTAACATCCTCCAATTTCAAGATTTCTTTTTAATGACTAAAACAGGATTCCAAGGACTGTTAGATTCTTCTGCATGTTGAGCCTCCAGCTGTTCCCGTACCAGTTGCTCGATTGCCTGTAATTTTTCCTCTGTAAGGGCCACTGCTCTATTCATACAGGGTTGTCAATCATTTTAAAAGTAGGGCTATTGATATATTTTTAGCAGTGGCCCCCATTTTAAGTTTGAAAAGCCATTACCTGCCAGATTGAAGCAATATTTATTTGAGCTCCCTATTGTTGTAATCAACCTCTTCCCCGTAAATTCAAGGCTATGTAAGGCACATAAGGATTTAACTTTCCTATCTGACCTTCTAACCCTACTCATTTATTCATTTTACACTTTGTTTTACCTGACATAATGTTCCAATCTCTAAAATCTATGTAGACACCTCGTGAAGTGGACAATTTAGATTCCAAGATTATTGTGAGATGATAGTTACACCTGCTTCTGTGTCCACCAAACCTTCAATTTCAAAACCATGTACCTTTAAGTTTGGTCTCTGATCATGTACCTGCCAAAGTACCTGTTTTCCATCACATTCAAATCCTCCTGTTCTTTCACCTGGAGCTACTTTGCCCTGGATATATGGAAGGAGTAAATAGGAGCTATCCTGTCACCCACATTAAACTGTATCTCTTTCTTTATATAAGCCATAATTTGAATCTCTGCTTTGGAATCTTCATCTCTAATTCCTGGATGCACAATAAATCCTTGGAAAATCAAGCAACATCTTCCTAAAACCATTCCTACTGTTGTGAGAGCAGAGGGCCATAAGCTCCAGTGGCTATATTATAACATTGAGTCTTTGGTGCTAGTGAGATTTCTACCTATAGTGAAGCATAGGACAGGACTGCCTGCTGTAGCAAGCATTAGATCTCCAAAACCAAGTTTAGGTTCCTCTGTAGATGAGTTATTCAATTGCCCACTGGAACCTGTGGATAATCTTGTTTGTTATGGGGACCCAAGCTAGACTCCTAGGGCATTTCCTATCAAGATGGGATTACCTTGTGTATCTCTAGATGATCTACATTCATTAGCCTAATAAGGACCTTTACCACACCTTCTATAAACCACAGCAGGCTGGGGCCTTCTTTCTTGATTATCTTTCACTTTAGGAATGCCATGCTTCAAATTCGTTTGTAAATGACTTAGTCTTCCACAGTTAAAGCATCGAACATTTTGAAATCTAAGACTTTTAGCCATTGGTTGTCCAATTATAGTGGTATTTTACGTGTTCAGGCCAATAGGAGCAGTAGTTCTAATCCAATCACCTATATGTGCTGATCGTGCTTTTAAAGGCTTGATAACATTTGGCACTCTGCATTGCATTTTCAAAGGCCAAAGACTCAATTAACCCCTGCCTTGTCTGGATCGTACTGTATTTACAGCTTAAGTCAATCTCTGTAACGAGTCAGTGAAGGCTTCCCCTGAGCCTTGCATAATCTTTGTGAATGATGTAATCTCTTTCCTGGCTCAACTTTATCCCAGGTGCTTAAAGTTACTACACCACATTGTACTACAACAGGATACTCACATTGAACTTGCATTCGTAAATTATCATACTGATACTCATCTAGCAACTGATCCTTAAAAATACAGAGACCTCTAACTCTATTATACTTTTCCATAATCAAAGCTTTCCCCTTCCACCAGGAAAGTCACTGCAATTGAGAACCAGCTTCTGGTATACCTTTTACCAAATCTCTCCAGTCTTAGGGATTAATTCTGTTTTGTACAGACCAATTGTTTAAGATGTTTTACATAGGCTGAGTGCCCTCCGTTTGCTTCTATTGCCTCTTTAAATCACCTTACACCTACATTTCTATAGGTTTCCACCGTAATCCATTATCTTGTGGATTTTCATCATTTGGAGGCTTTGTTGCTCAGTAACTGGGAAAGGTAGTGGGAGAGTTCGCCATTACTCAATTTCCTTTTGATGTGGTGCTGTAGGTTCACAATTAAACACATCTAAGAGGGCTGTCTATCTTGATTGGATTCCTGTGTATCTTGTATACATCCTTCCCTTTTCTGGATCGGGAATACATCTTTTTCTCTTACTTGCTTTGGTTTTTGTGTCCCCAGCTTTTGCATTTGTTTTAATTTTTCGATTTGTACAACCATTTCTTCAATCCTTTTAAAAAAGAAATCATTAGTCAGAAATGCCCCTGACAGCAGGATGGGAACATATCAATCCCTCCATCTTCTGCCCCTTCCTCTAAAGGACTAGAAAGGAAGTTTCCTATCTTAAGTGCCAGAAAGTCTCTGGATCCTTTTTTTTTTTCTTTCAAACTCTTTCCCAGACTCAGAGTTCTGAAACGGCTTCCTATTCTTTTCATCTAGCTACACAGGAGCTTCTGTATATCTTCTGAGAGAACTTTCTCCTCACATACTGCCTTTCGGATCGTTTACCTTGCTTCACTGCCTCAGAGGTTCTGATGGTCTTTTTAATTCTTCTTTGCCTCAGGCCTGAGGCTCCCAGTCTCTGGAGTCTCTCTCGGCCTAGTCTCACCAGGCATCTCTCAGATGCCTAGCTGAAATTGAATCCTCCAATCATGTTTGTGAACCAGATGTAGAAGTTTTTTACTTGTGAGGGCTCAAGGAAGGATTAGATACAATCTGCAAGGTGGAAAAATTGGACATAGAGGTCTTCAGCCTCCAAGACTCCAAAACTTAATTTACTCTGAACTCTGAGTGGCTGCCTTCTCAACTGCCACTTCTACAGATGCCTGCTTCTTCAATCTGACTACTGACTCTCTTGCCTCTACCACTAGTCTCTCCCTCATTTTATCTGTTTCCTCACTGCTTCCACTGATTCTACCTTGCTTCTACTTTCACATCTAGTCTATGTCTCTCTTCTACATCTAAACATTCTTTCTTTTTATATCCTGAGAGTTGGGAATATAGGTATGTGTTATGTTGCCTTTTGAATTGACTTACTTATAGACATATGCTACACTGTCCTCAAATACAAAATTTTAGTTTGCACTAATGAAGACAATCCTATAATTCATTTCCCAAATGCAAGGCTAACCCTGCTGCCACTAGCTGAATGTCAGACTGAGAGACATGGGGTGTGTCACATTATCTCTGTGTCAGTCACTGGAGAGGAACTGCAGAATTTCCTTGCATTGAGCATTAGCACAAAAAAAGAACAGGATTCTCTGGAATAATTCTTTCTGCCCTAGAGCAGTTATGCTGCCAGATCAGAGATCAAATAACTATCACCCAAGCCCTTGAAGGTAATCCTTTCCCAGAGCAGCCATGCATCTGGATCAAGGATCATGTGTTCCTCTACAACTGGCAATGAAGAAATGTTTCCAAATAAGTTATCATGGTCACTCAAAATCACGAATTCTCACCCACTGAAATGGATGAGACATTCACATATTCCTTCTGTTTCCTAATCGCATTATATAAGGTTGTGTAATGTCTAGAAATCTGTGATGTATTCCAATTTGAATCTACTAGAATTACTATAGTCTTTACATTAATTAACAGGTCCCCAAATCAATTGAGAACTGATAAACTGATTTCCTTCATTCTTGGGAAGTTGCTAGCTGTACAGAAGCATGCATGTCGTCAAATCCACAGGTTATGGCCTATTGGGCCCTATGAGGCCTACTGTC
Source organism: Cricetomys ansorgei (assembly GCA_026225945.1). Lineage (NCBI taxonomy): Eukaryota > Metazoa > Chordata > Mammalia > Rodentia > Nesomyidae > Cricetomys > Cricetomys ansorgei. Next base: position 770,430 of record JAMJFZ010004123.1, read on the forward strand.
TGAGACCAAGCCAGGCTCGATTTCTGAGACTTGTCTTTCTTCCACATAGTGGTGACTCAGCATAGCCTGCTCTACCTAGCAACTGCCATGTAACAGAACTCTGCTGGCCAGCCGCTCTCACACTTTACTCCTCCCTCCTATGTAAGCTCACCCCATCCCGTGTATTGTCCCCTCCCCCCTCAGCCTATTTAAGGGGCTGACTTGTTCAGTAAAATGAGTTCCTGCTTCAACAGTTCTCCTGGCTAGGTGTGTGTCCTTTCTCCTGGTAGGGAGGTCTCGGGCTCCATCCCACTCAGCCCTGAGGGGGACAGGCTGGTCCCGCTCCCCCTCAGTGACTCCTTCTGTCAGGATGCCCGACAATGGCTTTAACCTCCACACATTTTCTTTCTACTTGTAGGTTTTCACACCAGAATCTCCACTGTAAAGGTAGATAACAGGTGAGTCTTTACTATTGCTCTAAGGGAAAGTTCTTTCACGATCAATTTTCAGATGAATCTTAACTTTTAGCACTAGGTAAGGGTTTAAACTTCAGTGCATTGATGGGGGCTCTCTAGTGTAGTCATTATGGGGTGCAGTCAGGCATGAATCTAAGACATCTATGAAGATTTCAATGCTTTCTCTTAATATCAATTTTCTGGCGTTCAACAAGATTGGAGGAACAATTAATAGAGTCATTACACCTATGATAGATGGTTCCTGGGAAGATCCAACACATATACAATAACTGACCTATGTAACCAAATGAAGATAATGCTGGAGTCCATCCCATTGAAACAGTGAGCTTTATTCAGGATGATTACAGAAATGAGGAATCAGAGTTACACACAGGAACATAAGGGAATCAAATAGAGTGGCCATCACAAAGCTCCAACACGAGATACAGCTAATACATACGGAACACTAAAGCACACTCCATACCAGAGACATACCATCAGGTAGGAAGAATTTCCTTCTGTGTTGGTTCATTTGGCACAGCCTCATTTCAGCAGATTGTACAGTCTGTTTTCATGGCAGATTGGCATGGTGAATCCTGTGGGTGTCACCGAATTCCTGGTGTTTATTGTCTGTTTAATCATCTTCTCTTCTGGATGGAGTGTTCAGTTTCCAGGGAACTGCTGCACTATAGTACATTCTTCAGGATATCCTTGTTTTATTCCCTATGCGGTACTTTAGGTGGAAAAATAAATGTTTCAAAAATCTTCAGCGTTTTCAAATTTGCAGAATTTTTATCAACTGTTAATGTTTAATAGGATTTGAATATACAGTATTTCCCAAGGTTTTCATGTTCATAGTGATTTGCCAGTGTGAAGCCTGCATTAGATTCTTCAGAGAATTGGATGACGTTTATGCCACATTATTATCATGAAACGTTTTCTGCTCAGGATGAATTTGTCTTCTAAGATGAGCTCTCCAGTGTAAAGAATTGTTCACATTCCTACATTTGTAAGGTTCCTCTCCTGTATGAATTTTTTGATGACGGCTGAGATTAGTTTTCCGTACAAAACATTTTTCACATTCACTACATTTGTAAGCTCCTGCATGAATTATTTGATGACGTCTCAGATGAGTTTTCCAAGTAAAACATTTTTCACATTCACTACATTTGTAAGGTTTCTCTCCTGTATGAATTTTTTGATGATGTCTAAGATGAGCTTTCCAGATAAAACACTTTTTACATTCACTACATTTGTAAGGTTTCCCTCCTGTATGAATTCTTGTATGTTTCCTAAGACCAGCCTCATCTACAAAGCTTTTCTCAAACTCACTACATTTGTATACTTTCTCTCTTGTATGAATTTTCTGATGTGTTCTAAGATTACTTTTCCACCCAAAGCATTTTCCACATTCACTACATTTGTAAGGTTCCTCTCCTGTATGAATTTTTTGATGACGGCTGAGATTAGTTTTCCGCATAAAATATTTTTCACATTCACTACATTTGTAAGGTCTGTCTTCTGTATGAACTTTTTGATGACGTCTAAGATTAGTTTTCCGGATAAAACATTTCCCACAATCACTACATTTGTAAGGTTTATCGCCCATATGAATTTTCTGATGTTTTCTAAGATTAGCTTTCTTTGTAAAGCATTGTCCACATTCACTACATTTATAAGCTTTCTCTCCTTTATGAATTTTTGGATGTGTTCTAAGACCAGTTCTATGACTGTTTAGGTTTGATGATTCAGTAGAGGCATCCTTGTGGTCGGTACAACCATACTTGTTCCAGTTTTCTGTAGTAGTACTTGCGTTAGAAGGTATACATTGCAAAGAGTCATAAACCATTTTGTCAATCTCATTAAATTCATGAGACTTCTCTTGGATATTTGTAGACTGATAGACAATGTGCTCTGAGTCTGGATCCAGAACCTTCTCATAGTTACCACATAGGCGATGTTTCTCTGGAAAATGAGCACACACTGGCATAGTAAGTACTGATGCATAAGTAACAGACTCAATAACTGATGTCTCCTTAAGGTCTCTAAGACAGGTAAACTAGCAATCCTTAGAAAGTCAGCTCTCAAGAAAGGGCTTCTTGTTTCACCATCATTAAGTGAATACGCAAAAGAACCACATGCATCTTCAAACCACAAGGACCGAAACAGCCTTCTCATTATTATCTGATGTACATACCTTGCAGGACTTGGGACAAAGAGGTGATAAAGTAATAAGGCATTTTGAGGAGGAAGCTTTCTGAAGCATAGTACACAGAATGGTTTTCTATTTTCTTCTTGTTTCTGTTTTTGAGACAGTTACAGTGTAGCCTTGCTCAGCCACAAACTCACTATGTATCCCAGGCTGATCTCGAACTCAGCAGATCCTCTTGCTTCACCCTCCCTGGTTCTAGGATTAAAATTATGATTCTCAATACAGTCCTAGCTTTTATCAAAAATAAATGAAATAAACAAACCCATTCTCACCAAAAATATATTATCTCATTAATATTTAAAAACTCCTCCAATTTTGAAAATCAGATATAGATAGTTTAATCCTAGGGTAAAATCAAACCATTCTAATTAATACGTGTCATTAGACATTTCCTTGCGTTGAATATTGAGTTTTCTTTAACCGCTGAAATCCTTTTTCAAAACTGGATAAGAGAGCTGCATAGATCGCACATCATGCAGCATGGGCTGCTCTAACACAGATTGCAGGAGATGCAATGAAAACAAGATGAAAATTTCCCTTATTTCTTGTAGTCGTTATACAGTTCACAGAGATCCCTAACTTCCAAAGTGAGTGTCCTACTCACAAAAGATGGGTCAGGAATTCAACAAGATGAGCATCCTTACCTGCAAACACTAGATTCCTGTAGTTCTCCAACATCACCTCAATACACAATGCCCTTGAAGAAGATTCCAGACATTCCCATTCCTCCTGGGTGAAGTCCACAGCCACATCCCTGAACCTCAACATATCCTGAAATGGAAAATTACCCATTTAACATGTGCTACTGAACAAAATGTTTTCCTAGGAAAAAGAGACCTAAGGAATTAGTGATACTACTCTGATATAGATGAGGCATGGAAATAATTCAAATTAAAGTTCTAGAGATATGGTTCAGCAGCTAAAGCCACTGGCTGCTCTTCCAGAGGACACGTGGTTGGCTCCCTGAAGTCCTACAGCACCGTGTAACTCATTTTCAGTACAGTACCATCAGACTCAATGCTCTCTTCTGAACTGTACAGGCAAGAGGCACAGAAAACATTCATGCATATATTTAGGCCAACACACTCATACACACAAAACAAAAATGAGAATTATTAAAATATACTTTCTGGAATACTCATGCTCTTTACTGCACTATCTACCTCTGGGAAAAGAGAATAACATAATCTCACACACATTAATCTTTCAGAGAATATAAGACACATATTTGATGTCTAGATGTAGGGTGTATCTTTATGAAGGGTATGTTGATATCAAACTGGATCAGTGTCTGACCTCAGATGGACATGTTACAATGAGCAAAACTTGTCCTCCCAAATGCTACAACTGCCAACCTTCCTCAAATGTGAGCACTGGACCAATCCCATCTGCAGCTGGGCCTCATTTGACTCTATTCTAACATGCTCAGTTAGGAGGATGAGGTGCAGGGTCAATGCTGCATCCTTGTGAACTAAGAGATAGAATGTGGAAAGCAATGCTGAGGATCAGTAAAACCAAAGAGCTTTTCCCCCAATGTTACAGGGTGTAAAAGCAGAGCATAAACCATGAGTGTTCTAAACAACATAGATAATCAATCTTTGAATTTAGGTCATGAAAATATTTTGACAACCATGAAATAGACAAAACAGCATCAGATAAGGTTAATATTGTCTAAATTTTTCTAAATGTTGCCAAACCACTAAAGACGAATAACTATTTCATATATATCATATGTATGGTCACTGAAGAATGGTTAGGAAAAAAATTGTAGAAATAAACTTGCCATGTGAAAATGAATTCACATGAATTTGGTGCTGACCTCAAGGCAAGTATGCAGATCATCCCGCAGGTATGCAGAAAACACTAAAACAAGCAGATCTAACACTCCTATAATTTCTTTTAAAATAAATGGAAACCTGCCAATGGCAACCTCTCTTTAGATCTCTACATATGTCATATAGTACTCTCAGAGAAAGGAAAAACATAGGATGGGAGAGCCTTCATCCTCCATTGGTAAAGGAGGGAAGAAAAGCATCAAGAGGGACATTCTTTCATGCTTGAAAATTAATAACTTATGCAACATATGAAGTCAACATGTCTAAGAAAATTGTACACAGATTCCACATGATGCAATATAGAGCTGGGTTTTGGAAATGTTTGGTTACAAAATGGTACCCTGTATGAGAAATAAAAGACAAATAGAAAACACTGATTTGTCTACTGAGAATTTACCACTGAGCATTGGAATCATGAGCATGAAATACACAGGAACTGTCCTGAGACAAATAGATTCCAGGAATCAAAAAGACTGAAACAATCATATTAAAGTGTAATATGATTGTAGAATTATGTAGAATGCACATCTCCTCACAAAAACATTAATTTCCTGACAAGAGCAAACCGCCTATTCCTTCCATCATCTGCACACTCTACGGTGCTGAAATAATATTTAGAGTCAAAACAGTGAGTCTTATCAGATTCTACTTTTCCATGAACTTCTCCATGATACCTGCAAAAAGCTCCAAGTACTTGCATGGTCACAGTTGTAAGCATGGTTCTATAAACCTGAGCATCCTTGAAATGAAATCTATATGGCACATGAAACCTTCCTTCCATACTATTATACAACGACACAAGCCCATCCTCTGTACAAACTGGTCATCAATATGCATCTTTGATCTTCTTTGGCCATGGAATTACTTTCAGAGATTCAGGTCTAAGTCTATGAAAATTACATGTCCTCACAGTAATAACTGATAGGGATACAATGGGGAAAAGCTGCACTATATATGTGATAAGATAAATATATAAAGATTTAATTTGGATTATCAGAGAAGAAAAAAATTGATCGGAAGTCAACATTTTAGATGACATTACCAGAGGCAGGGAATTAAAGGCTTGCATGGTTTCAATATAAACAGTTTTCAAAGAACTGTGGACACAACACTGACCTGGGGCACATTTACTGGAGATGTAGCCATCTCCCTGTGGCTCCTTTGAGTTTCTCTCTCAGGAATACAAACTGGAACTCTTGTTGAGAATTCCCATCAAGGTGTTAAACCTAAAATGAATACAACTCTGTTATGTGCTGACGTTCATGAATATCCATGACACTAGGTGGAGTCTGCATGACAGAGTTCTGGATTCTCTGGTTAAGGAGTTTTTGGCTCATCAACTACTTTGCACCCCTTCTTTGCTGTAATGGCAACAAAAAGCCTTTATCAATAGTAATAATGCCTACATGGCCTACCTGAGCTGGCTGTTGTTGGCTGAGAAAGGGATGAAGCCATTTTACCTGAAAACCCTGAAGGTTTTTAATTCCTGGCATGTGCAGGACTTACCTACACATACTGCTAGCATATCATAAAAGCCATCCCTGAGGCAGGTGTTGGTACTCCCAGGAATATAGATTAAGCCTTTAACTGATAGAATGGAAAATTAGCACACCTGGAAAATGTATCTGCACCAAAAAAGCTGAATTCAGCCAACAGGAGCTTCCAACCATTAGTGGGCCACTGTGTCTAATGTTCTTTGATAGTAAAGATAACTTCACAGCTTGCAAACCGCAGGAGGATGGGCACTGACTCTTTCCCAGGTGTGACTGACATCTGGATGAGACTGACACCTACATATCCCCGGCATCTGTTTGTGACTAAGTTCTGAATATCAAACTGGCTCCTTCCAAGACCTGTCCGACAGCTGTATAAGAAAAACTGCATGGCCTTTTAAGCTACAGGAAAAGTTTTTTCCTGTGGCAGTCTCCTTCTGCGTGACTTTCTCCTGGCAATGTGCATTGTCAGTCTATCTCTTGTTCTCTCTTTCCCTTTTTCTCTTCTTAATATATTTACCATTAATTATTGTCTTAAAAACACTTCTGCATTTTATTTGTAAAGCACAACTTTGAGTGTCACTTTTTGGGACCCATAAAGAATTAACCACCGCATTCGTCATAAATTTCCTTTGCCGGTCCATTTTCTTCTGTGGAGTGTTAGTGGAACATATTGTGGGTGAAGGTCAGACAGTAACCCGCAGTTATGGAAAATCAGAAACCATGAAAAAGGGCCCAAACCCCAGAATGACACCAGAGGTCTTGTCAGCATTCCTATAGACAGGAGAGGATGGGAAGATATATTTAGATTGCTGATAGAAAATAATCGACAACCAGAGACACTGCACACAGAGACACTGGTGCTTACATTCGAAGAGAAGGAAGTACATTTAAAGAAAATAATGAAAGAATATAGGTCATCCACTGAATCAGAAGTAAAGAACACAATTGGAGTCAAGCTATACACAAAATTAGAGACAAATTGTCCATGAGAACAGAGGCAATAAGACACTTTCCATGAGAAACACATGAATGACAGGAACTGGGGAGTATCTGACCATGTCCAACTCACAAAAAATACTACCAAGAATATCTGACAAGAATATATCAAAAGAAACACAGAAACAAATAAACAAAAAAACACATAGAGAATAGAGCCCAGTAAGAATGAAAATCTCAGCAGAATGGAAATGTGGTGCAGCCAACCACGAGCTTGGCACAGTTTGACATGGCTCCAGTGTGATCCAGCTCAGGGTATGACCTGTCACTTTTCCTTCTATGGCCTTTAGTACTCGTAGTTCTACTCTATGGACCTTACATGTCATACAAACAGCTCCTACGGATATCAAAGAGGGATTCTTAGAATTAAATATTAGGGAGATTTGGAAGTGGTGACATCAACCTAGGGTCCTGCCGGGAATCATTGGGGCCCACTGAATTAGAAAAAACTACCTCGAGTACTGAAAAATTAGCATTGTCAATCTTAGCACCCCATGTCCGATACTTCCTTTTCTCCTGAGTGAGCTTTTGCTAAGAAATTACTAACAAGAAAGTACTGTGTGCGATAGTCATTGAGGGAAGTCTTGGGTACAGTGAAGCTTTTGGCTATTGATGAGAAAGTACACCAGACGAAGAAAGAGAATAGTACACACCTAGATCCAAAGATGCCATGCGGCATGCTACCTGCACTATTCTACCCCTTCCTTACAGAGGAGCTCATGTGGGGGCTTACTGGATGGCCTATCACTTATATACATACATATGAAAACGTTTGTTGGAACTGTATTATTCCATTACAGTAACAGACATATAAAAAATTGCTTAGTTCAGAAAAACAGGTATAAGGTTATAAGAGGTATAAGTTCTTGGGCTGTTGCTGGAAAACCCTAAGGTGCTGCAGGACAGAACAAGAGAACTGGCTGAAAATAATACTTAACTTGTTTAAACTCTGTAAATCTCCATCAGAAAATTCACTGCTTTATAGTACAATGTAACTATGGAAGCATAAACATATAGGGAATATGTAATCATGTGTGGGCATTTGTGAAAAAACATGTTTCTGTATAAAAAAATATGAAACTTGTAATCATTCACTGGGAAGAATAGACTCATGATTATGTGCTTTCTTCTTACATAAAAGGTGTTGTTCAGAAGGTATATAAGGTGCACGGGGAAAAATAGTGAGAGAAGGAAAGAAGCTAGACTAGAGAAAGAAGTTTGAATGGAGGGAGACGCCTGAACAAAGAGAGAAGTTTGGTTCCATCCATGAGAAGTGTGTATTTTCTTACATTATCCACTGGCTCGACCCTTTACTTCTGGATTACTGAACACTCTGCTGGGGCAGCACTCGGGAGACTGACACAGTTCAACAGGATTATTTAATAACCTTCTTAGGGAACTAGGAGAAATGGAAAAAATCTCCACAGAAGGTCCCATGAGTCACACCGAGACCAAGAATAAGAAACACAGAAAAAAGAACATTAGCAGGAACACAGGGAAGAGAGGAAGATGCACGAACACTCGGATCTTATTTAATCCACAGCCATGAGACTGCGATGGAGAAAAACCAATGAGAGAAAGCATAAAAAAGGACACACAGGAAGGAAAGGAAGACATGGAACTCATTTTAACCATGATGTGATCACGGGAAACTCTCACACTTGATAAGTGCTTTAATATTATTGAACGATAAAAAACTAACACAAAAATTCACTAGCTTTCTAAAAAACAATAATGTTAATTTCAAAAGTAAAATAGAAAATTAGCCCATTTAGATTGCTCCAAAGAAATTTAGGAAGAAGCTTACCAATAAGGTGAATTACTTCCAAAACTGTATGTTCATCCAGGCAGGAGCTGTGAGGTCGCCCCCTCCCCAAGACTACACTAAACTGACATAACCAACCCCTTGGGAATGGGAGTGGTCAGGTCCCACCCTACAGAAAATAAAAGATTAGTTCACAAAGTACAACCAATCCCTGAGCTCTACACAAGATTAGGTGACAAAATCCGACCATATCCAGGCCACCCTGGAAAGGTCCACACCCCCTCCCCCAAATCCTATATGAAACCTGCTTCCTGATCGGCTCTTTGCTGCTTCTCTTCCAAGTTGAGGCCGCCACCGACCAGGGACAGATTGGCAAGTTGGAAAGTATTTGGATGGGGAGGTGACACTGAAGGGCTTCAAGATAAAGGGAAGGGAAGGAAGGGGATAGACCAGGCACACACCGTATCATTTGAGCTCAGATGGAATGGAGTTGAAGTTTAAATTTTGTCTTAGAGAAAGGCCAGGCCAGGGTTAAGACACCCAGACTGTGGCCCAGAGCTAGAAAGACTACTTCTTACTTTCTGCTCCTTTACTGTCATGGAGGTGACATGTACCTCTGTTCCTCCCGCCTTCACCTGTCAAACGCTGGCACTGCGCGCATGCTCCGCCGCGTCCTGTGCCAGGATGCGCACGCAGGCTCCCGCCCGCCAGGCCGGCGCCCGCCGACGGCCGCAGGCCAGCTCCTCGTCCGCGAGGACTGGGAGCGCAGGCGGACGCGGGTCCTCGTGCTCCGCGGCCCGCCCTCCCCGACCAGCGCCGCCCTGACTCCGGGAAGGAGCTCCGCGCGCAGCCCAGCGCGGCCCCGCCCTGCCGCCCCCGCGGCCCTGCGCAGGAAGAGGCCGAGGCCGGGCCTCCCTCACCTCGGCGCCAGGCCTGACTCGGAACCGCCGGGAGAGCCGCCGCGCCGCCGCCGCCGCCGGGGGCAAACGCGGCATTCCGGCCCAGGCCCCGTCCCGCGGCTCCTGCTCCTTCAAGAGGGGCGCCGTGACGTCACGGAGGGCGGGCCGCTCCGGTTGGCTTTGCTGGATGCCACTCAGGTGAGGGGCGGGGCCTGAGGGAAGGCTGAGGCGGGACTTCCGGGATCGAAGGGAAGTGCCGGCCCCGGGACCATCCCCTTCCCCTGAGGTCTCAAGTTCAACGACGCAGCCCACGGAGCAATAAAGTTTCCATTGTTGACGCGGGTTCCTTCGGAAGTGGATCCGTGACTGCCCTAGGGGAAGGCCGCTTCCCTAGTACGGGGGGTGGGGGGGGGCCGCGGGGAGGATGACGCGTAATTTCTAGAGTGCATGCGCTCCGCTGACGCCGCGGGCGCCATTTTTAGTGCTGGCAGACCCTATAGGCTTGTGCACCGGGGTGAGGGCAGCAGGTGAGCGCAGCCGCTCCCGACCCCGCGGCGGCCCAGGACGGTTCCCGGAGCCGGGCGCACAGGCGGCAGGCCGTCCTCGGGGCGCCCACCCGAGCGCGCTGGCCCCCGGCGCCGCCTCCTCCTCGGCTCGTCCCGTCCACGGGGCCGGCGCCCCACGAGCCGCTCGGCGTCGCCCCGACTCCGCTGCCGGAAGCTCGCGGCCCCGCTGCTCCCGGAGGAGGAGGCCGTGGGCGGGGCGGGGCGGGGCTGCCGAGGAGACCGCCCACCGAGGCCGGCGGGGACGGGTCCGCGGACGCCCTGTCGGACCGCCGGCTCCTCCACATCCGGGTCCTGTGCGGAGCCGGAGGGCGGGCCCAGAGGCCGCGGACCCGCCGTGCTCACTGCACCCCCTCCTGCAGGACCGAGCAGCGCCCGCGGCCGCGATGAAGCCCCTCCGTGCGCAGCCGAGGACCGCGGAGGTGAGTCCGCCGCTCCCGGGTCCGGCCCGCAGACCTCAGGGCGGGCGAGCCCAGCGTCCCTCCTGCTCCAACCCCGCCGGGGCTCAGAACCCCGCCCGAGTCTCCGCCCCCAGTTTCTCCCAGCCGCTCAGGGACCCGTTTCTGTAGCCACAGGCTCCCCACGGGTGAGCACCGCCGCCTCTGCTGTCCAGGAGCTGCTGTCACTCCCGCTCTGGGGCGCAGCGCTCGCCATGGCCGCCCACCCGTCACTCCCTACATCCCTCCTTCCCTTGCTCCCTCCCCCTCTCTCCCTGGGATGGAAGCCGGGCCTTTGCACGTGCTGGCAAGGACTCACCAAGGGACTCCCCAAATCTCCCAACCCCTGTTTTAGTTTTAATTCATCTGAATTTGGCGATTTTAGAGAGATTCCCAAGTACTTTGCGCCACGAACCCCTCACCCTGATTCTTCACGAATGAACTCATTGTTTGCATTTGGGAGATGAAGGGAGCTCAGAGAGGCTGTGGAAGCTGCTCAAAGTCACACAGCTGGGAAGTGATACATCTGCCTCCTGTGGGGGTGAGCATCTGTGGGTGTGACCTGCAGGGGGAATGGGAGACAGAGAGACAGAAACAGAGAGACATGTTGTAACCAAGCCATTGAAAAGCTGAGTTAGGGCTTGGCCACATGGCTCAGTAAGGTGATTGCAGCCCAGCATGCTGACCCGAGGGTTTTTAATATATTTTATTATTTCATGTATTGCGTGTTGCATACGTCCTTGTCTGTGCACAACCTGTGTGCAGTACCCTCTAATGCCGGAAGGGAGTGTCGGATCCCCTGGAAATGCAGTCATACATGGTTGTGAGCCACTGTGTGTGCGCTGGAAACCAAACCCTGGTCCTCTGCTGAGCAGCCAGTGCTGTAACCACTGAGCCATGTCTCCTGAATTTGACACCCACAACCCACATAGTGGAAGAACAGTGACTCCACAAAGTTGTCCTCTGACCTCTGTTTTTTTTTAAGTTATTATTCTTTTTTCCTAGGCAGGGTTTCTCTGTTCTAACTCTGGCTGTCCTAGAACTCACTCTGTGGACCAGGCTGGCCTCCAACTCACAGAGATCCGCCTGACTCTGCCTCCTGAGTGTTGGGATTAAAGTGTGCGCTGCCACCGCCTGGCTCATTAATGTAATTTTATAATTAAGAAAAGGTTTTTTAAAAAGCTATATTAGGCCAGTGTGGTGGTGCACACCTTTAATCCAAATGCTGGGAGGCAGAGGCAGGTGGATCTCTGTGAGTTTCAGGCCAGCCTGGACTACATCGTGTGCCCGGGTCTCACAAAAAGACATACATATTTGAAAACCTGGACTATTTTAAAATCTTACAGCCCACCCCTGACAAAAGACATGTACTTGGGACACAGATGTGTTTCCATTGGGTGTAGATGGGCGCTGGCCAGGGGGCAGCATACCGGAGGCCTGGTTTCTACTCTCCCTGCCTGTACCGCCAACCTCCGCCCTCCTTCTCCGGTTTTCCCACAGCAGCCCTGAGGGAAGAGAGCAAACACCCGGGACTGTGGGCACAGGCCTCCCCGACGCCCTGGGCTCCTGGGTCCCCTTCTGGGGCGGAAGGGCCAGGGTCTCAGGCTGAGCACCAGTTCCCTTGCTGCTTGTGAGGCTCCAGCAGGGGGCACGTCCTGCTCCAGCCTCAGTTTCCCTTGTCTAGAATAAAATTACCTTATCTGGGGGCCCTCACTTACCTTCTGACCTTATTTGAGGAGAACGTCTCCACGGCAATGAAGGAGGCTGGTGAAGATTTGACGGTGCTGATTATGTAGCCCAGGCTAGCCTTGAACTCACACTCCTTCCAAAGCAGCCTCCTGGGTGCTGGAGTCACAGCTTGGACATCCACACCCAGATCAAAGTATTCTCTCTCTCTTTTGAAATTGTGTGTGTCTGTATGTGTGTCTCTGTCTCTGTGTATACGTGTGAGTCTGTGAGTTTACATGTGTCTGTCTATGTTTGTGTGTGTGTGTGTGTGAGTGGGTCTGTGTATGTTGTGTCCCAGGTGCTGGCCACCTCCAGAATTCTCAGAGATGGGCTCAGAGGTGGGTGTCCGGGGACCCACATGGCGTCCCCGTGTCAGTGTGGCAGACTGGGTGCAGAGCCCAGAATGCCGCACAGGGAATGACACACCGCCCAGTGCCCAGAGTGTTGACAGACAGGGGAACCACATCCCTAACCACAAGGGGACTGAGTGAGCCCCACACTTCTCCCCAAGTTCCCTCTGGGAACCCCACATCTCATAGTTCCTGTCCCGGAGCCATCTTCTAAAAGGCCAACTCCGGGCACAGAAGCCACGGCCAGAAAGGGGCTAGCCTGGGCCCTGGGTCTCCAAGGCATCCAGCAGTCACTCAATAAATGCTGAATGAAAGAGCCTGTCCCCTGGGGGACAACATGGAGCTGACTGCCCTGCCCTCCCTGTCTGAGCATCGGGCTGGGGGCAGGGCTGCCTCTGTGGGTCCTGCGTGGTGGGTGGTGAGGAAATGAATGAGTGACTGCGCCGAATGTGTGAGTGAGTGTTGGAGAGAACGAATGTGTGAAAGGGCGGTGGATGAATGAATGACCAGATGGCAGGAGTGTGTGAATGAACGAGAGATGGGAGGTGGTGGGGGATGAATGGATGGACGAGTGAGGGAAGCATTCGGAGCCTGTGGTTAGCTGCTGGACGGGCGCCTTCGGGGAGAAGTCCAAGGTGAGGAGCTGGAACAGGATTTGTACCATGCCCAATTCGGGGCGGGGCTGGGGCGGGGCTACACCGTGAGAGGGTGGGGTGTCAGGCATGGGGGAGGCGTGTGGAGCAAGAACCCTGGGAGAATGATGGCGGGCCCTGAGACTGGGGAGGAGGTTAGAGGGGGCTGAGTAGGGGCAGAGGTGGGCGTGGCCAGCCTGGCCCCACCCCGCAGCCATCTGCCAGGAAGCAACAGCGGATGTGCATCCTCTTCCTTCCGTAGGCGTTAGTTTCCATCTCCCTCCCCACCAGTGTGTACCCAAGAGAGATGTACTGGGGAATTCCTTGCAATCAGGAAATGTGGCTGTTCAGTCGTAAGCGGCACTCTGGGGCAGGGGAGGAGAGCAAGTGGAGTGGAGAGAACCGGAGGGCCGGGTGACAAGTGGAACAGGAGAAGCAGGCCTGAAGGGCCGAGTGAGGACCACAGTGCTGCATTCAGCGCAGGTTCGCTGGAACTGTGTCAAACAGCTGTGTCGGCTTCGTCCCTTCTGCTGCTTCCACTGGTCACGGCTTTGCCAGTTGATCATTTTTTCATTCATCATTCCCTGTAACCATCAGGTTTTTGCTGTTGGTAGAAGTTAAACTGTTTGCAGGCTGTTTTTGAATCTATAGCTCAATTCTGTGTTGTGGCAATATAATATTGACATAATAGCCAAGATGGCAGCGAACTTCAGAGTTGCTTTCTGCTCAAGGTCAGCTCCCTGAGCCCATCCTCCACCAGGCACAAGTCCTGGCAGAATCCACACTTCTTCAAGATTAAATGTGCACTGTGACACCCTTTTCTTTAAATGGTCACATTAGCGAGGTTAGCATGAATAGAGCAGGGGACATGGTACCTGTGGCCTAGGCAGGTAGGCTCCACAGCTAAGGAGCAGAGGAAAGCATTCTATGGCTTCCATCAGAGACAGTTAAACCCAGCCATATGTCTTACCACACACACTGTGACTGTGGAAGTCAAGGGTTGTCGTCCAGTTACCTCTTCGGTCCCTAGTCAGAAGAAAATTCAGTGCTCTTATTTTTCTCTGTCTCCCAGACGTCTCTGTCTCTCAGTTTCTTTCACTCTTTTACTTTAGAACACTTTCTACTTAGGTTATATTCCTTTCATGGGTTGTACTTGCTCGATATTCTTAGGATTCTGTCTTTGAATGCTTGCCCTAATTAGTCAGTGTGCCCTAGTGAGAGTACATGTGTCTTGTTTGTTAAGGCGTGTCACCCTAAGTTTGCTTTGAGGTTTCAAAAACCCATGCCACGGCAAGTGTTTTTTCTCTCTGCCTGTGTATCAGGATGTAACTATCAGCCCCATGTCTGCCTACCACGATGCTTCCCTTCACGATGACCTCGGACTAAACCTCTGCCACCATGATCAAGTCCCAGATTAAGAGCCTTCCATTGTAAGAGTGGCCTTGATCATAACGATTCTTTACAACATTAAAACAGTAACTAAGGTCTGTTGTACAATATTTTGGCGTGTTATCTGTCTGTGTTCTGCCTCTCTCCTGTAAAATTGAGTAAGGCTGAATTAAAAAGTAATGAACTAATTTCTAGACCAAACATGTACTCTGTGCTACAGTTATCACTGGTAATTCATGAAGGTCCATAGAGAAAAAGAGCAACAAGAGATCAGAAATAAGTGGTTTTGCAAGAAAAACAGCACTAGGTAATTCTAGATGGCAACCATGTGCTGAAACTGCAGCAGTATTTATCAGAGAGTTTAGAGCTATTAAAGAGAAGGCAGCTGCTCTTCTTTGGAAATATAGAAAAGGTGTTGTAAGGGCAGCACCCCACCTAGTTAAGCATTTAACCATGGACAGAAAAGTCAAGGTGATTTCCAGTCCCAGAATGCAACTCCATACAGAACCTGCTGCTGCTCTCTTCCAATGGGGCCAGTAGAACCCAGTAGTGTGGACCATGTATGTGTTACTTTTTCTTGGAAGAAGAGAGATTCAACATTTAAAGGTCATGGATTCTTCCTTTGTGATTTCAGTTTAGCACTGGTGCAGCCATGTTTTTGGCAGAGTCAGAGCCCTGATGAGTCTGTGAGAGTTCATTGTATGAAGGTGTAAAGATGGAGCCTGGGTGGCATTTTGAGACCACAAGTTGTTGAGATACCCAAGCTTTGAGACACCTGCCATGAATATCTGCATGTAGGGACTGGAAGTAGCCAAAGAGAGAGATGCATAAGAAGTTGCAGAGAGAAAAAAACCATCTAAGCCCTTGGAAACTGAAGCCCCAAGAATCTGACACAGAGCAGCAGGATTTGGTGTTTGTCCAGCAGGGTTTCAGTCTTGCCTTGGTTCAATCTTTCCTTTCTTTGGAAAAAAAAAAAATGTATATTCTGTGCCATTTTCTACTGTGTTTGATGTTACAAAATATCGCAGTCAAGATATTGCCTTAACTGTCAGAAGAAACATTCAACATCCAAACACTGTTGGGACTGTTACATAATTTGAGAATGTTTGAAGATAGACTAAACAGACTTTTCATCATGGTGGAACTGTGAGTGCATCATGACCTGTGTGAGATGTGGTGAGTTCAATGGAAACTCTCCCAAGTAGGATGACGCACATTAGCATTTGTCTCTGGATGGGGACTGCCCAATTGGGTGCTTATGGAACCTTTAGGAGGAAGGGCCTTCATGGAGGAAGTTAGTCTCTGGGGAAGGGCACTGAGTGTTTATAGCCTCACCTCACTTGTGTTCTTGTATGGTTTCTGTGGATGAAACTGAGCACCTGAATCCTTTTCATGCAGCCACACCACCATTGCAGACCCCATCCCTAAAGAATGTAAGGTAAAACAGGAGCAGTTGCCTTTCATGCATTTTTCTGGTCTGATTTTTTTATGTTTATGGTTATTATTTTTGTCTGATGGAATTAAGTTTTTTATATGTCAATCATTTGCTTTTGTATTGAGCTTTGGAACATCTTGACTTTGAACTTTGGCAGAACGTATCTTTTTTTCCCACCAGGACATATGTATTCTTGACATTAATACTGATTCACTTGAATCATTTGATTGCAGATGTGTAACATTCTCCCTACCGTTTTTAAGTTTTTAAAAGTTTTAAACAATGTGCATGAGTCTTTCATATATATATGTGTGTGTGTGTGTATGATTCTGAATGAGCCCATGAGTGCTTTCTGTCCTGTTTCATTTTGTGTGTGTGTGTGTGTGTGTGTGAGAGAGAGAGAGAGAGAGAGAGAGAGAGAGAGAGAGACTTAATATGCAGCTCTGCCTGGCCTGGAAAGTCACTGCATAGACCAGGGTGGCCTGGAACTTACAGAAATTCTCCTGTCTCTACCTCTTGAGGTCTGAGCTAAAGGCGTGGCCACTACACCCTGCTTGTCCATCCTTTTTTGAAGTTAGTAATTGTGGATACTGTTTCTCTGATGTATCGTCCATAGTGTTGATCTGTTTGTCTCTCTGCATATTGTAGTAGTTTCTCTTGAAATGTCATATCTTATTCAGCACGTCCAGAAATGAGAGGTGTGTCCTCCTGTTGTTTCCTTCTAAAATGATTTGGTGGTTACATTTTGAGGTTGTGGTCATGGAATAAATGTTTCAATCATACAGAATTCTGTAAATATATTCTCAATGAAGTGTACATTTCCAATGTAGTCAATCTCAGCGTTTCTATTATGTTCATATATGGACTATTTTAGAATGCAGTGACCTATGAGGATGTGCGTGTGAACTTCACTGAGGAAGAGTGGGCTTTGCTGAATCCTTCCCAGAAGATTCTCTACAAAGACGTGATGCTGGAAACCTGCAGGAACCTCACTGCTGTGGGTAAGACTGGGAGTTTTCCTCCATATTCAAAATAAGGGGACAAGTGTTTCTTGGTTATCGATTCTCCTTTTTTATTTTAATCATGATCAAGTCAGGCATGGTTCTAAGATTCACCAAAGGCACTAAGTTGAATTTTGCATAATTTTCAATGATATATCATATTTCTGGTCCTATATTGTAGGCTACATATGGGAAGACCACAATACCGAAGAACACTGTCGAGCTTCTAGGAGCCATGGCAGGTAATTTTCCTGTGCAGGCTGATGAAAATGTGCTTCTGAAGAAATTCTAATGTGGCCTGGAGTTTTAAAGAAAAGCAGCAGTGTAAATAAGAACAGTTCTAAGTGTATCGGTGATCACTGACTTCTCACAACACTGTGTATGATATAATAGCTCATTTCTGTTCTGTTTGTAAAACATTCCTCTAAGAAGGAAGACAACTAAAGAAAGCCTTAGCAGTTGTCACAATTGTAATCATAGAACTGTGAAATCCATGTCATAGAGCTGTCAATCTATTTAGTTTCATACCATTCAAGTATCACAACAGGCATAGTGGTTGATTAGGTGATCAGTGTATGGCCAAGTATCGCTAGGGCATACATATTATGGGATTTATGTATGTGCAAGACCATCTAATAAGGAAATAATCCATAGTAAAGCTAGTTGCAGTCATATAGTTGATGTGGCTTTATGTTTAGTCAGAGGGTCAGTTTATTAAAATCAAGAAGGTTGTTGTGGTGCAGAAACCTGAATCCCTACACCTCATCTGTATGAGGAACAAAAAGTTCATCTGTGTGAATGCAATTTGAGCACCTTTTATTTATTCTTGCTTTACTAGGTATATCATGTGTCACTCTGAATACAAGCTATTTGCACATTACGGATATGGAAAGAAGGAGAGTACCTCTCTGTCTCCCAGAGAAATTGGAAGACATGTAGTAGTTACCACTATGAAGAGACTTGAATGTGATACAAGTTTACAATTAATTGGTTTTCCACCTTCAGTGAGAATGAGTAAAGAAACTCACAGTGAAGAGAAGTCCTATGAGGACACGGAATGTGGAAATTCTTCTGTCTGTCCTGTTGCACTTTGCACGTGTCCTGTGTCTCACACTGTAGGAGACTGTGATGAATGCTGTCAGTGTGGTAAAGCTCAGAGTTCTTCTAGTTCTCTTCAAAGTGGTGAAAATACTCAAATAGGAAAAGGAAGTGATGAATGCGAGCCATGTACTAAAGGCATTAACCATCAGAGATGTCTTCAAACACACAAAAGAACCCAAAAAGAAAAGGAACCCTATGAATGTAATCAATGGGATGAAACCTTTACACCAGATTCCTCGTTAAAACTACACCAGAGAACTCATTTGGAAGTAAAATCCTATGAATATATTCAACGTGATAAAGAGTTTGCTTGTCACAATAGTCTTCAAGTACATAGAACTCATAATAGAGATAAACGGTATGAATGTAATCAATGTGGTAAAACATTTGCATATCTCAGTTACCTTCTTATACATGAAAGAACTCATACTGGAGATAAACCCTATAGATGTAATCAATGCGGTAAAGCCTTTGCAACAAACAGTAATCTCCAAATACATGAAAAAACTCATACTGGAGAAAAACCCTATGAATGTATTCAGTGTGGTAAAGCCTTTGTTACAAACACTCGTCTTCAAAAACATAAAAGAACACATCCTGGAGAGAACCCCTATGAATGTAGTAAATGTGGTATAGCCTTTGCAGAGCTCACTAGTCTTCGAAAACATAAAAAAATTCATATTGTAGAGAAATCATATGGCTGTAACCAATGTGGTAAAGCCTTTTCATGTCACAGTAGTCTTCAAATGCATGAAAGAAGTCATACTGGAGAGAAACCTTTTGAATGTAATCAGTGTGGTAGAGCCTTTGCACAAAAGAGTAATCTTCAAATACATGAAAGATCTCATACTGGAGAGAAACCCTATGAATGTAATCAATGTGGTAAAGCCTTTGCACATAAGAGTACTCTTCAAATACATGAAAGAGGTCATACTGGAGAGAAGCCCCATGAGTGTAATCAATGTGGAAAAGCCTTTGCACAAAAGAGTAATCTTCAGATGCATGAAAGAAGTCATACTGGAGAGAAACCCTATGAATGTAATCAATGTGGTAAAGCCTTTGCACAAAAGAGTAATCTTCATAGACATGAAAGAAGGCATATTTAGAGAAACTATTAATGTAATGGAAGAAGTTATGGTGGGGAGAAGTGTTAAAATAAAGTTATGGTGCTTAACGGAGAGTCCAGACATTGTAATTACCAATGCTCTTTATTAATCACAAACCATGTCAAATCTCAGGGAATTCTAGTGCCCTGGCAGCTAGGCAGAGAGCTCACTCCAATGGCTTCGTCACCCCATGCTCTTCTCTTGGTTCTCCTCCTGCTCACTAGCTTCTTCTTCCTTGTTCTCTGCTGTCTGTCTCTCCTCTCCTTTCTGTCTCCTCTCTCTGCCCTTGCCCTAGTTCTTTTTTATTCCAAAATCCTCTGTGTCTCCACCCAGCCTTCCAATATACAAATCAATGGAGCCTAACCTTCATCTGCCTTAAGGCTAAGGAATGTCCCATTCTTGTGGAGAGCCGTATAGCCACTCCTTTGTTTACTGGTAGGCAGTGAATCCTTTACTTGCTTCAAGGACAGCTTACTAGAACATTATCCATAACTAAAATCTCCCACAACAGAGAAGCACCATGAACATAATAAATTTGGTAAACACTTGCACACCGACCTTCAATTCTTCCAAAACGCTTTCCAGGAATCCATTCTTGCGAAAGCATCACTTGTTTGGCAGGGCTATCAGGGTCAAAGAGATACATGTCTAGACTTGAAGGACATCTGTATCTTGAGATTACCTGCCAGCCCTTGAAGCATATAAGGCTCAAAGGAGTCTGATTGGCCATTGTCAGATTTCCAACTAAGAATCCTTGAAGATTGTTGAGTTCTGTGGGAAACTGCAACTCTGTGGAGCTCTCCTTGGGTTCTCTGGAGGGGCCAGTGGGAGGGCTATGACTGATGAGAGAACTGGATGAGCAGCCAAAGTATCTGTCAGTCCCTCAGATCTCTTATCTTCCATCCAGAGAGGCATGATGGCCCCTCTATAGTAATTGATTACATCTGGTACACATCTGAGGGCCCAAAACAGTTTGTTCCCCATTCCTGAGCAGAACCCGACTAAACACTGACACTGGAACCATTATCAGTTGAGCAGATTGTTGTCCTTATTGTATAATTTGAATGCTAGTAGGAGCAGATGCCATAACTTTGATCTCAGTAGTATAATCCAAATCTATACCTCCTGGAGAAACTGCGAGCCTTTCAAGATCATACAAGTTCTGACTATTATCAATTGAGCCACTGCTCCTGGCAGAGGTCCAAATATACCAGTAGGTGTGGCCTGGACCCCTCTTCCTAATGTTTGTTCAATCTGGAGGTGGCAGTGATGTCATGTCTGGCACTGTCTGAGGTTGTCCTGGAAATGGCAATCTTGGGAACTATGGAGGGCTGCCTGATTGACAGTCATTCTTGAGGATAAATCTGATCTATTCCTTGATGTACTGCACATTTCTGCAGGGTCTGGAGCCAGACCCTGACCTAGTTTTCCCTGAGACAATGGGCATCCTTCACTGTCCATCTTAGGTTTATATTCCTTTGTCCAGTGATTTCGTTTACAGTGAGGTTTTTAGCATCCAGGTCTCAAGGAGCATTCTGTCTTCCTTGTGGACATTGCCTTTTAAAGTGTCCTGACCAGATCTAAAATATCCATTATCATTACCCTTATTTTTATTCCTTGTTGTATGACTGCCAATAGCGGTGGCATCGTTCCCTTGGAAGACTGAAGCCAGACATAACCCTTGAGTATATGAAGTTCCAATATAAGTATAAAGGTGGATGAAATCATTTATATCTTTCTTTCAAATGGGTTGGATGGCAGTGTGGCATGTCGCATTAGCAGTCTTACATGCCGGTTCCTTGAAAATAAGCATCCCTGCCTCTCCATCAGTCACCAGATGAGTGACCGCCTGCAAAGACGAGAAACAAAATCTTGATATGGTTCCTCTTGTTCCTGATTAATTTTGGAAAATTCTTCTGTCTTCCAGAATCTGCCAAGTTATCCTATGCTTGCAGGACAAGAAAACTTATTTATACATAAGCCTAAAGAGCATATATAATCTATTTTTGTGCCCTCTGCTAATATGTCAAAAGTTATAGGCACATTATTTTGTTGATTTCTTTTAGCTTGGTCTTGACATCTTTCTGAATAATCAGTCCTCCACAGTAAATACTTGTCCCAAGCGAGAGAAGGTTTTGTGAAGCTCTTCCAGTCAGAGGGAACCAAAGTATCTCCAGAGATAGAAGCAAAGAGAGACAATGTAAATGCTGCAGTTGACCCCTTGAGTACAAGCCTGCTTAAGATCCTTATCTTAATTGTTGGATGTGATGGGTTCCAGTTTACCCAGGCTATGAGATGCTTTAGCGTGACAAGGTTCCTGGAGCAATTCACTGTCGGGAACTGGAATTCCCTAACTGCCTTGCCCCTTTTTTTGTCTTCACTGTACGGTGGCACATGTTCTCTCATCAATAATAAGATCTGTATAAGCCAATAGTCATAGCAAAATCAATCCCTGAGCTGGCTACTGTGGGCTGGAATGAAACACAGCCATGCTGTCCAGAAGTAAATCTCAATAAAGCAACTCCGGGTTATTGTAAAGGTTTAAGAAATATAAAACCCAGAAAATTCCCCTAAGTGTTAGCAGTCACGTAGAAAACAGCCTCTCCCCACCATCTATCAGCAGGGATTCTTTCTTCCCAGAAAAGCCCAGGCGCCATCCCATCTCAAGAAGTTCAAAGGTGCCAGGTGACTACCCCCACTCTGGTTCCCGCGGACACTTGACCGACGAGGTTGAGGGACCAATCAGAATAGCACAAGCCCAGGGCTCAGGGGACCCTGATAAAAGCCCTGGACGGAGGTTTCTCTCTCTCTTGTGTGGTGAGCCCTTCAGACTCTGGACCTAGACTCTGCTGTGTGCCTCTGGCTAATATTGCCTAATTCATTATTGGGAGATCTTTTGAGCATAACTGAGTCACAAAATATCATAACTGCCCGAGAGAAGCTGGTTTCAGGGAAGTCAAGGTTATCTGAAGGAGTGTCCTTTCTCCAGTTGAACATTCAGCCTTATCATGTGAGACTATTGTCCTAGATGAACATACAACCCCACCTAGAGAAGCTACTTCCCTGGGTAAACAATTACCTTCCCTGAGACAGGTGACCTCCCAGGATAAGCATCTTGATCTGGCAGAGAAAAGGAAAGTCTCAAAGTTTAGGATTAACTAAAGAAAGAGATGTTTTTCTCATGTGACTGATATGCTGCATTCTTTGTGATCATTATCTTTGTAACTCCTGTAGCTGTATGTAGCCCCTTGAGGGAAGGGGTATAAAAATTGAGAGAAAAATTAAACGTTAGCTCCATTCCATCTGAGCTCAATGATGCTGTGTGTGTCTGGTCTATTCCTTTCCCTTCTCGTCTCTTCCCCCTCTCCTCATTAGGCCCTTCAGTCCCACTCTCCATCCCGGTACTGTCGGACTTACCAGGCCGACCCTGGCACTCTTGCCTTCTTCTCTTGCCCAGCTCACCCGCCCGTGTCTCTCGCCCATGCACGGCCGCCTGCCCCAAGCCACGGCGCCTGCCCCAAGCTGCCTCGCGCGTCAAGCTCATTAATAAGAAAGCTTCGTGCGGTTTGCACAACAGCCCAAGACTGTCTCGTGTTTCTTTGGGGTTTACCCGTCCTTCGTGGAACCAAAGAACCCCATTTCGCGGGGGCCAGAGCTGGACTCCAGGACCCCCGCAGGGGTGGAGAGATGTCTCAGCAGTTATGAACACTGGCTGTTCTTCCAGAGGGCCTGGGTTCAATTTCTAGCACCTGCATGACCCCTCACGACTGTAACTCTAGTTTTCAGATCTGACACCCTCACACAGACATGCATGCAGGCAAAACACCAATGCACATGAAATAAAAATTTTTTAAAAGAGTTTTAAATGGAATGGGTATGTAATTTCTCATTCACTGCCTATACTGTTAGGATCGAGTGTTTCACTCACTTGGAAAAGAGAGTTCCCTCCAGGTCCTCTCCCATCTCTGGACCTGATTCTGGGCTTCTTGTATTGACACTGTTGGACCCCCAAAGGCCCAAACCGGGATGCTGCATCCCCACAGAGACTCACAGACGGGATATCGATGCAAATAGCAAGAGGATTTATTCCAGTGCACTGGGACCATTCTAACACACAGGATAGAATCGTCCCCGAGGAGCAAATGGTGAAGCTTTTTAAACAGTTTTTGGGCACAAACCGAATTGGTACAAGTTGATTGGTTCCCAAATTGTTTTCCCATTTTGATAGGTAGGGGCCAGTTAACCTTTAAATTGATTGGTGTTGGCATATAGCAAGGTCGCGGGCACCAGGAAATGTAAAGTCCCTTGCCCAAGGCTATTAGGCAGCGGCTGTAGCTGCCGCTCATTTTAGGAATTTGGGCTGGGTCACAGTGCCCTTGAATTAAGCCTGACAATAATTGTTTTATGGTTTCTGGGGTAGGCTAGTTTTTGGAACAGGGAGTTCTGGAAAGTACTCAATAATTATTGTATTGAGTAGAGAAAGCCAGGGCCGGGGTCTCCGGCCTCACATTTTCCCTCCTTTTTCTTGTGACTGTTCCAATCATGGAACAGCTGTTTTAGCTCCTGATCACTAGCATTGATTAGTTTATAGTCACTCCCTGGAGAATTTTTAAGAAACCGGTACGGTTGTCGGAGAACCATAATCTGTACTGCACTGATTCTTTTCCTAATAAAAGCTATTAGTTTACTTAAAATGTAGGACCCAAAGTTTAGAGCCAACAATAACATTACCAAGGGTGCCAGTAGTGTAGATATTAACGTCGTCACCCATGAAGATGAATTGAACCAGGATTTAAACCAGAAAGCGGAGCAAAGTCCTCCTTGTTGGAGAAAAAGTAAATCTAAACCTCTCCTGTAATGGCAGCTCGCAGACTCTGGTACTGTTGTCCCTGTAGAAGTAGGGAGGCGGTTTCTGTGGCAACTCCTGTTGCCTCCACCCCTAATAGGAGTGACAGTGTGAGAACTGTTAAGGGCTCCCTTTTTTGCTTTAAGTGGGTGTTTTATGTCAGTTTAATGAACCTGAGTCTATCTGGCCTCAACAGGTAATGTTCTGGTGTGCAAATAGGCACTATACATGCCATGTCCCCAGTCTTAGGGAGTTTTCTTTTGACTAAAAGTTCCAGCCTGTGGAAATGGGACGTTGTAATCTCTTAGACTGCTTCCTGCTGAGAGGGGACGTTGTCAGGGGCCCCAAACAGGCTGGTATTAGTCAAAAGCTGGGGGGGGGGTTAGGCAGTGGGGTACATCTGGTTCGCTGATCCAGCGGAGTGGACGGAGGTGGTCACATCAGCTGGACTGGTCATCAGCTCTCAGCAGGTCCAGGACTCACAGTAGTCGAAGCAGTTTGATGCCTGGATGGTGTCTGTTAGCCAAGTAGTGATCTATTGAGACAATAAAAACTAGAGGCAGAAGTTAAAGTTTATAGAAGCTTACATTTGGAACTTTTTATCATTGTAATTCACATTGTAGAAAGAACAGCTAACAAGTGTTTGTTAAACAGCCAATGAGAAATCACCTCAGACTTGAGCCTATTTAGGCACTTAAGAACATATGTTTTGAGGGACCTTAAAGTGGCCCATAATTTACACAACACAGAATCTGTTTTTTTTTTTTAGTTAATTAATATCTGTTTACAGAGTACAGTATCATAAAAAGTTTTCAAGTAACTAAAACCAGGTTATACACTACTAAGACAAAATCTGTCATTTTAAAATGTAGAGAATGGTTTTGGCTTCCTTTAGCAACAAAGTATGATTTCATATATCTAGAAGAAAATGGGAGAGCCAATCAAGCCTCTAATCCAGATAAAAACAATTATACCAGCTCATCAGAACATGTATCCAGGATTTTAATGTTATAACTCTGAACCTTTTTTTTTTTTAACTTTTATCTCAAACCACCTTCTCACTTAAAATCACTTTTTCAGACCTTCACAACTTACCTAGGCTTTCATATCTGCAGACTTTTAAACCTCCATATCTTAACATTATCTCAGACACTCAAAACTTAAATCACTTTCTTAGACCTTTATATTTGAAACCTCATAACATTCGTTTAAACTTTCTTTAATCTAACTATCTACCAAATACAGAGTTGTTATTACCGAGAGCAGTCACTTTTAGGCAAATTTTTTAAATAAAGGGATAGTAAAAGTTACATCAAAAACCTATTTATCTTTTAACAGGGGGCCTGTTAGCGAGACAATACTGTTCGTCTTATTTAGAAAGGGACTCTAGTAGCCTCAGAGAGAGAAACTGGTTGTCTATTGCTGTTAAACTAACAGAATTACAGTTAGCCATCAACGCCACAGGAGATCTGGGAATACTAAATTATAGCAAAAAGTGTAACTCAATTAAAATGACAGAGACTTACCCATACCTAGACAGATGACCCTGGACTCTCCGTGTTCTCCATGACTTTATGGGGAACAGAGGTCTCAAGACACTGACAGTCTTCCGTTGCCAGGCCAGTCTTCAGTTGCCAGACCAGTAGGTATCTTTCTGTGGATAAGACTCAGAGGGATCAAACCCCGCTCTGTCCACCCAAAGCAGGATGATCTACTCTCTAGTGTCTTATTTGTAGGCAGGTCTACGGCAGGTGAGGCATTGGGCAGTTTTGCCCAGTGGCCAGGTGAGGTTGCTCTGTCCCTGTCCATCTTCTCTGGAGGTGCTGGGGTCACTGTTAGGATCTGGGGTCTCTACTTAAAACTCCAATTAAAAGTCATAATCAGCAGATCTCTGAGGGGTGAGGGCTATCTATGTTAAATATCTCTATGTTAACAAAACTTTGTCAATAGTTTTTTCTGCTTTGCTGTACTATTTAGGTCATTGTAAACATCCTTATAACTTAAACTGTCTCATAGCCTTGTGAATTTAAATATCTTAAAAGCTGTTTTTGAAAACATCTAGCTTTAACTTTTAACTTTTGTAAAAACCTAACATTTTCTTAAAGTAGTTTAAAACCTTTCAACTTTGTGTTTATAATATCCCATAATGTAATGCACGTATTTTTCTTTTCAGCAGCATTCTGTCTTTTAGGCCTCAGACAACTGTTACACTAAAGCTCAGATATCATATAACTTCTTAATTTTAAAACTGCAGGTTTTTTATAAACAAACTTCAGTTATTTTTGTTTTGTTTTAAACACTTTACTCTTAAACTGAAACGATGACTGTCAGCAAAAGATGTATTCTTGTATAAGAATACACAGAGATACAGTCTTTGATATCTTATTAAACACTCTTTTTAAAAATCTTAATTTTATAAACCTTATTTTAGCATACAAAAATACTATATAAAATCTATCTTAATATTTTCTTTTTAGATCTATACCAAAAAACACATCTTTAAAACACATTTTTAAAAGGTTGGTATTGAGGCCTCAGTTATATAGGGACCACTGTGATGTTTTTGTTAGCCTACCCTCCTGACCCTTTGCCTTTTCTCTGAGGCTCTTCAAAGGAGCACAGAGTATCTGCTCTGTATTGGCTCTCTACCCCTGTGTGTGTTTTTACACACCAAGTATGTCATCTTGCCATCTCATGCAGACTTAAGACAGTCACAGAACTCTCCAGGAAGCCAAGCTTGGGTTAAATTCCTGTCTTTTAGTTTTAGGGGCAGCAGCAGGAAGGAGGGAACAAGGTATTTTCCCCAGGCCTACTTGCCTCTCACTTTTCTCAACCCCCAGAAACCCTCTTATCTCCCTAGCAGGGAGCCCACCGAAAAGCACAGCACATGGCATGTCCTTGGGACTTGAATTAACTGAGCTGTTCTTTCTTGCTCCCCTGGGACAAAGTTTCTGGGTCTCCTAAGACCTTTCCTCCCAAATGTCAAGCCAGTTGTTTCTTCTACTGTCTTAGGAATTGGGGAAATTCCACACACCCTGTGAAATTCACCTCTGTCTAACATTTCATCCACGCCCACTCATCTTCCACACCGGGTTGTCATCTTTCTCCTCCCGTGTGGTCCCCTCCCTCCTGGCCCAGGCTCAAGACCAGTTTTTTCTGGCCTGTTATGATTCTGACCATTGACTTGAACCACAAAATGAATCCTTACCGTGGTGACTCAAATAAAAGTATAATTTCACACACAGATAAAGAAATCTTAATCAGGTCTGGAACAACAGAGGAACCTTAGGATTTTTTCAGAGATGACTTGTTGCCTTTTTACAAATTGTCTGTTAGTGGCAGAAATTATTTTAGCATTTTGGCACATAACACAAGCTGCTCCAGGTCTCTCCTCTAAGTTTGCAGCAAGACTCATTTCTAAATAAACTTGCCCCAGATCTGGTAAGCTAGCATTTAAGACAGTGATACTCAAATGAACACAAAATACACATTATTTTTATACATTGACACTGGTGATCACCAAGACAGAATTAATACATCAGATGACATTTAACATCTTGAACTCCTGCCCGTAGTAGGATCAGCTTATCAGAACTTTACAGCCAGAATTAATCTATACATTTCAGATCACTTTTTACTTTAATTTTCAAAATAGCTGAGGCTTAACAAAGCTAGCAAAGACAAGCAGGTAAAATATACATTTTTGTACCCGAATAGACCTTCCAACTGTGTGCCTGCAGCACCACAAATAAAGTTCCTCTATTGTAATGTACATTCCTTTTGTCACACCCTCCTCGGCAGTCTGCCTTCCAGGCCTGTTTGAATCAGCTCTGGTGTAGTGGCAGTTTAGCTATCTTAAAAATTTCTCTCTTATTTTTAGTATAGAAAAAACCATCACATGGCCTCTTGATCTCTAAAGACTGCCAGGTTGTTTACTCAAACCTCAATTGCCTTGATTTACTTTGTTTTAATCCCATAACTCTCACCCTAAAAATTTGGCTGTCAGCACAAGGTACATTCCTGTATCTGATTACACAGAGGCATAGCTTTGATCCCTTATTAAACATTGTTCTTAAAGATCCTATTTTCAGCATAGAAGAGAAAAAATCATACAAAATAAAATCTAATTTAATTTAAATATCTGAGATTTGTTGTCTCCTTGAATGGCAACATGTGGCTACCTCCATCTCCTCTTTGATCCTGGAAAAGAATGGTAGCATCCACATCCTAAATGGAGTCACATCCAAAATGCAGTCACACATACGTTACTCAGCTTTAATTTAATGCTCTCTTTTTAAACTTACACTAGAAAAAATATCGTCATTCACACACACTCAGATAGAAAACAGAGAGACCTCAGAACTTCCCTTGATATGACCTGATGCTTTTTTTTACAGCTTGTCTGCATAAGCAGAGATCCGAAACAGTTCAGCCCAGCGTCCTTTTAAAAATGTCTATCTCCGTAGCCATGCGCGCAAATGGCCACAGAGACGACAGGGACAGTGTGCATAAACCATTCCGGAACTCTGGCCAGCAGCAGAAACTGCTCCAAGAAATCTCTCCCCAAACAGCAGCCTGTCCTCTAGTTTCTAGCAAGCTCTATCTCAGTGGCAGTCATTACAGGACACCTGAATCTTTAAAACCATTAGTTTTCTTTACCCAAACCACATACATATTTTAAAATACCATTTGAGTGATTTTTACACAAGAAAGTTTGGCTGTTGTCTCAAGAGTAGGTGCATTCCAACCCCTCCTGCCTCAGCAAGGCCACAGGACTGTTATCTCAAGAGTGGGTAAATTGTACCCCCTCCTGCCTCTTTTTGCTTGCTCTGTCTCATTAACCCTTTCCCTCCTGTGGCTGAGAGCCCCCAAACCAAGGCTGCTGAGTTGAAACTGGCAGCTCTGGCTGGGTGGGCCCCAGAAGTCTGCTCAATGCAGCTCCCCCTCCCCGGCAGCTGGTCTTCCACCCCTTGTTTAGGCTTGCCTTGCATTCCCGGCTGGCAGCACTGCCACTTACCCACAGCATATGAGAGGAGTTGCTTGGCCCATGTTAGATCTCGCATGTTACACAGGAAAACAGACAAACACAAAACATATAACCATGAAACAGAGACAAACAATGGCACCGCACAATTTCTCAGAGGTTTTCAGGTGTCCAAGAACAAAAAGTATGCATTTTTTTCTCTTTTTCACTTCAACTGA
Organism: Cricetomys ansorgei; assembly: GCA_026225945.1. Taxonomy (NCBI): domain Eukaryota; kingdom Metazoa; phylum Chordata; class Mammalia; order Rodentia; family Nesomyidae; genus Cricetomys; species Cricetomys ansorgei. Next base: position 799,857 of record JAMJFZ010004123.1, read on the forward strand.
CTGATAAGTCGCTCTGTCCTTGACTCCCTTAAAATGAGACATAATTATGTCAAGAGGTCCAGATGGAGTTTGTCCCACATCCAAAAACAAAGTCAGTCCGAGTTTAGCCATACACACACACAGAATCATCCACGATTCCAAGCAGGTCAGGTCCTCTCACAACCCAAGCTTCCCGACACGGGTCGTCACAACCGCAGACAGGAGGGTAGCTCATCAGCAGCCCTCTTACGGCTATGGTGTAACTTCAGACCAATGGTCAAGCATCAAAGAGAGGGAAGTCGAAGTCGTTTGTCCCATCATCAAGTCAGTCACAATTAACACAGAGATTAGACACAAAGAGAAACAGAGCACAGATATCAGACAGAATTTCCTTGCCGGTCTCTGCCAAATTGAAAGTATGGCAGAAATTCCGGCCAGACGCCGCGGGGCTGCCTGCCCTGCCCCCGGCTCAGCAGGAGAGAAAACCTTATGGTGTCCTCTCCAGAATCCCTGGAGCGTCCCCCAGGGTCGGTCCTGGCTTATACCATCCGGTAAGCTTAAGCCGAGTGGCGGGATCCTTACGGACCATACACACCACAGACCGTTATAGACACAGACACAGTTCTCACCAGTTACTTATTCCAAACAGACAGGCAGACAGGTGATCAGATAGACAGACAAACAACAGATGCTCGAGCTTACCTCTGATACCAGACTTGCAGGGTCTGGGGGATGCGTTCCCGGTCAGGGAACCAAAATGTTGGACTTCAGAGATCCAAACTGGGACCCCCCAGGGCCCAAACCTGAATGCCGCATCCCCACAGAGACTCACAGACGGGATATCGATGCAAATAGCAAGAGGATTTATTCCAGTATACTGGGGCCGTTCTAACACGCAGGATAGAACCGACCCCCCAGGAGCAAATGGTTAAGCTTTTTATACAGTTGAAACGGTTGCTAGGCACAAACCAAGTTGGGACAAGTTGATTGGTCCCCAAATTGTTTTCCCATTTTGATAGGTAGGGGCCAGTTAACTTTAAACTGATTGGTGCTGGCATATAGCAAGGTTGCGGGCTCCTAGAAAATGTAAACTTTAGGGTCTTAGTCAATGCAGGTGGGGGGAAGACTCTTAGCCCGAGGCCATGGGCTGTCTACATGGGGAAACTCTTTTAGCCCAAGGCCGTCTTGTTTGTCTTAGAAAGTGTTTTTCTTTAACTCTGGGAAGTGTTTTGGGTCACTGTGCTCCTGGCTTGGGCCTACACAATTTTGGTGCTCTTAGAAGCCTGACTAAAGTTGGCTGCTTTGGTCTTTTTCTATACTAGGGACCTGAATCTTAAGGTGAGACCCCCACAGTACATATTAACATTCCTTCAATATCAAAGACAACCTGTAAGATTCGAGATGCTACTGATAAAGATATTAAAAAATGTTATCAAAAATAATCACAGGCTGTCCAGGTTGTCCATAAGCAGGATATAACAAGTATTGAGATAGTAACAGCTCTACCTCTAAAATGGCTAATTAACAAGCCAGTATGGGTAGAACAATGGCCTTTAACAAAAGAAAAGTTAGCCATAAAAAAGTAATTCAGCCAATGGGCTATGTGCAGTCTGTAATTCTTTTATAAGAACAGGATAGAGAAAGATTTGCTTTTACTGTATCAGCATATAATAATTCTCAGCCTGTTAAAAGGTATCAAGGGAGCGTCCTCCTCCAGGAAATATTAAATAGTACAACTTTATGTCAATATTTTGTACAAAAGCCACTGGATATTTTGTTGGCTGGTTTTAATATAGTCACTTTAGAAAAAATGTTTAATATGGTGAAAAGAATTTTACTGTGTTGGAGATTACAAATAGCTCCAGAAAAGGTGCAAAAAGGTGAATTTATCAATTATCTGGGCTATAAGATAAATCAACAGATCAGGAGAAATTTATTACAAACTCTTAATGACTTTCAAAAACTTCTGCGAGAAGCATTACATGGTAATTTAGATTTAAACAGCCCAAGAAGTTTAACAACAGCAGAAAAGGAGTTAACTCAGGTAGAAAGCAGGTTACAGAATGCATGTGTAAATTACCTAGACCTCAAGCTTGTTTGTATGCTTTCAGATTATTCCTCTACTGAGCTCATGATACAAAAGGAGAACAATATTTTAAAATGGATCGTTACACAAAGTGATTCAGAAAGCTTGGGCAGAATCTACACTGCCTGTGTTAGAGTTTTTCTCTCAGCAGCCACTTGACTCTGGTTGTTAAATAACCAGCCCAGCTATGTTCAGGACTTTGGACCCAAAATTCAGCCAACTGGTCCTGGTCCTCCAGGGAATTGGTATTTGGTTTTATTTGGTTAACAAGAAAAATTTATTTTACCTGTATTTGGAAGTTTGTTTATGGTTAATGTTGGAAAAAGTTCCAGACTTCCCGGGTTTGTCATGGACTACAAAACCCATAAGGCATTGCAGTGGCTAGATGTTCCTGTCACCAGCCACACCTACAACTCCCGAGGCTGGCATGCTAAATGAGTGTCCAGCAAGAAAAGGACAAATTATTGGATTTTTAAATTATACATGGTAAATAAAACTTCAGCTTAAATTTAAAAAAGAAAGGGGTATAGGATATATCTATAATTGGCTATTTTAACCTCAAATAAAATAAAAATTTTAATTTAAAAAGATAATGTTTAAGCATTTTGCTGTAATAATAATAGCCTGGACTGTAAAAACTCCACCTCATGTCGGGGAAAGGTTGTGTTTTTGTCTTTTCAGAAATGACACATCCAACTGAGAGTATCCAGAGACCACTGGGCTGAAGAGAGACATCAGAGTGTGCGGGTTACTGTCCAGCCTTCAACCTCAATAATCCCATGAAAATGGACCGCTGAAGGCCTTCCTAGCTGCATTGCTCCTGTGCTGCTTGTAGATCAGAGGCCATGGATTACAAAGAATTGAGTTCCCCAGCTAAATACAGAGGCTGGCAGTCAGAGACGGGATATGAGAGTTATGACATGAATTTTCCTAAGACAGGGTGCTGATCATGCTATCAGTAACCCACAGGTGAGTCATTTTCATTGTTCATTAATTCTCTCCCAAGCCAGGCGTGGCCATCTTGAAAAGGGTAAATATGGGAAACTATTGGCCTCATAAAACTATCTTGTCCTCTGAAATCATCTTGGAGACGACTCTGGAGCTCTGCAGCTGGCAGGGAGCCTGTTTTGAAAATTGAGGCAGCTTTCACAGAGCTCAACTGTGATGATGCAGATGCAGAAGCAGATACCTGCTGATTCTTACAACATTGTCTTCTGCTACCTCTGATTTTCTTCAAAGAACTGCACGAGCATTTTGCTAAGCATTTAACTATTATGAACAATTGGTGAACTTGGGACTTGATACTTGATGCTATGGGACAGTTACAATCATCAAAGACATTTGAATCGAATGAGCAGTCTGCTGAACTTTGGACTTGATATTTGACAGACTATAACTTTATATCTTAGCTTCATTTGATTGAGTCATTGTTCTTATTGTAAACATTGTTCTTATTGTAAACAAAAAGGGTGAGATGTTGTGGGATATTTTACTCTTGTATGCTGTTTTGGTTTGTAAAAGGGCTATGAAAATGCCTTGTAGCTGGGAAGCCAGATGCCTTGCAGCAGTGCAGGCCTTGCTTCCTACCTAGTCACACCCTTGTGCTAGCCTTGAGATTCCCAACAGATAGACAATTGAAGGTGACCGTCACTAGCAGGTCACTAGCAGGTCATGAGCAGATCACAAGCAAAGACTCTGATCACCCTCAGTCTAGGATCATTTTGTTGTAATGAAGGCCTGGAAGGGAGGGGGGGGAGGGAAAGTTAAAAGGGCTAAGGTAGAAGAGGCAAGAGGGAAGAAGATTTAGGAAAAAAGAGGAAGTCCTGCCCAGCCGCCCGGGTATTGAATTCCCTGAGATTTGATATGGTTTGTGATTAATAAAAAGCATTGGAAAATTCAACGATGGACTCTTATTAAGTGATCGAAAGATACATTAACACTGTCCTAATCCGGGGCCTCTGCAGCTGCTGAGCCCTCTTTCCAGAGTGCTGTTCCAGGGGTCAACCACTCTCCTTCACCTCCTTCAGGTTGTGGATCACATGACACGAGTGATGTTACCCCTGACCCTGGCTTTGGATGACCCTGGCCTCTCCCCTAAACCCAGACACTGGCCAATTCCTCTAAAGGTTCCCTTAACCTGAGACAAGCAGGGCCGGGTGGCCATCCCGTGGATGGGCCTCCTCCTTCCCCTCCCCATTCCCTCCTCTCCTTTCCTATCTCCCCACCTGTCTTTAGAGGTATGTAGCCCCTGTTGCCCTCATACTCACTGTGCAGCCAGGGATGAACTTGAACCCCTAATCCCTACCCCTCTCTCTCTCTCCTGTACCCACAGGAGGAGGCCCGGGAGCATGGCGCTGTGGTGCCTTTATACCGAAGCCACCTCCTGTCCGCCATTCAGGTAAGTCCTCTGCCTCTGAATGTCCTTATCATTTTTCTGCCACTGCTTGGGCCTCAGTTTCCCCTTCTGTTTGGAGTCAGCCTTGTGGCTTCTGGGAACATCCCTGTGCATGGATATAGCTCATGGAAGTTGTCTCCCTTTGGTTTGTGTAGGGGGACATGCAGGGGATGGGGAGCACCCAGCAGGAGCCCCAGGGTGTGTCTCTGCCCTGTCCCCTCCCAACTCTCACAGGGACAGATGGACCAGGACGTGCAGTGCATTCTCAGCCAGATCCTGCAGATGCAGCGGCTGCAGGCCCAGGGTCGCTGAGGCCACGGCTCAGTTGTTCAGGCTCCACCCTTCACCTCTGCAAGCTGAAGCCCCAGGGACAGCCTTCCCCGGCCCCAGGGTGGTGAACGGGACTCATCACACACTGGGAGGCCAGCCTGGGGCCTTACAGCCCAGCTGACCGCATCGTACCACGGCTCCCTACGCTCTGGGCCTGTAATTTTCCTCATTCCCCACCTGACATGTTTCACCGCCCGATACACCATCTACATCACAACCTTCCACCCAGGAATACAAGCTCACTGTGAGAGGAGACATCAGCAGTGTGGGATGCTGGGTAATGGCAGGGATGGGGCTGGAGGGCCCAGAACAGAGTGTGGTCTTCTGGACCCAAAACACAGTATTTATGGCAATAAATACAACAGCAGTGAATATCTAAAGAAACCAAGGCATGGGGTTGTGTCTCAGGGCTGGGGAGCTTGCCTAGAATCCCCAGTGAGGGGCTGGGGGCGTGGCCAGGGGTGGAGCCTCCTCACCGTCTGGAGGCAGTTGGACCTGGGATATGGAGACAGTAATTGAGGCACACTAAGTTCTCATTCAAGAGCCTCCTTTATTCAGAGCCCCTGGCAATCTAAGCTCTGAGGCTCACACACGGTCACGTGAGTAAGTTCTCGCGAGGTCACGCTGATACAATCCCAAGGTCAAGCCACACGGTGAAACCACGTTTTCCACAGAGAAACGCAAAGGACAGTTTAACATTCAATGAACAGCAGCATTGAGCTGTGACGAGCAAAGCGAAGTAACCTCACTCCTGTCGCTGACCTGGGAGGAGCACTAACACATTCCAGTAATTCCGTGTTCCGGAGAAACTGAGTCACAGGACTTGCTTCCCGGAGAGTTCTCACGCACTCAGAATTCCCACAGGCTCCACTCCCGGACCGGTTCTGACCAGCGGAGCCATCAGCCTATGCCGGACCTGCGATGCCTGCACGGCGCCGTCTCCAAGGAGCCGCGGCTGTCACTCAGGCCGCAGTGGCCAATCAGAGTGAAGCGCGACCCGGCCAGAACTGGGCGGGACTTCCGGCCCGCGGTCCCGTGAGCGCGCGGTGTCCGCTGCCGGGAGCCGTGGAGAGCGGGCCGCGCTCGGAGCCGCCATGGTGAGCGAGGGGCCGCCGTCCGCGCACGGGGAGGAGCCGCGGGAGCCGGTGCGGGGTCCTCCCGGGGCCGCGGGGACCGCCGGGCAGACGCGGCTTCCGGTGAGTCTCCTGCGCGGCCCTGCGGGTCCCTGCGCGCCCGGGGCGGGGCGGCCGCGGGTGCTTCCCCGTGCGCACTGCGCGTGCGCAGAGCGCTGGGACGGGGGCGGTCCTTGCCCGCTTCGGTGCTGTGACGTCACCGCAGCGCGCGTGCGACTTCTTACTTTCCCCTAGGATGCAGGTGAGCCACCCGGCAGAGCCCTAGTCTCTAGTGCCTTCTAGAAGTTCTGCACTTGGCACTGGACAAGGAACACAGACACGTGATCCCAGGTTTCCCAGCTTCTCTGAGGGAGCCGTGTAGGGAAGGAAACTAGGGATAAAGCCATGCACACAGGGAAAAGATGGGACTTAACCGAGGGTGGAGGCCGGGTGTTGCTCAGTCTTTTCCGAGGTGGGGTCGGGATGGCTTATTAAGGAAGCCTGGGACCCGGCCAGAGGCTGTGGCTTCATTCTGTGCGGGGGAAATGCGTTGTTGCTCTTGTTTTTCTCTCTCTCTATCCCTTGTTCTCCCTTCTCAGTTTCTTCTAGAGGTCTTTCTCCGTAGGTTGTTCCTTTGGTGGATTATAATGTGCTCAGCCCCTTATGTTTGAATGCTTGGCCGCAGTCAGTGGAATGTATTGTGTAAAGTGAGGAGGTGTGCCCTTGTGAGACTAGGTGTGTCTCGTTTGTGAAGGTGTGTCACCCGAAGTGGACCTTGAAGTTTCAAAAGCCACACCCATACAAGCCTTTCTTTCTGCCTACCTACCTGTGTAACTCTTAGCCCTGTGTCTGAGAAACTGGGAAACTGAGGCAGAGAGAAAGGTGTCTGGGATAGAGCCTCTGGATGTTGATGCTCCAACGGACCATATGCCAGGGTTGAACCCAAGTTTCCCGTATGTGGTTTTTCGTTTTTTGTTTTTCTTATGTATTTTAAATCACATGTATCTATTTATGTGGGGGTGGGGCATGCATGTGTGCAGGTCAGAAGACAATTTGCCTGAATTCAGTTCGTCCTTCAACCATGTTGGCTTATCAGAGAGATGTGTGTGCTCTTTGTGTGCATGGCCATGTGAGGAAGTCACAGGACTGAAGTACGCTGTTGTGTGGCTCAACAGGTGAGACAGGAAGGCACTCTCATTGGTGCAATCTCTGGCAGACCTCAGCAGAGGGAACCACAGCCATGGCCAGCGCCTCACTTGAAAGTGGAACCCTGAGCATCTGAGCTCAGGCGTTTTTATTGATTCAGAACTCCTCAGGTGCAGAGCATAAGCAATCAAACCTCCCCCACAGAAATCCAACACCTGCAGACAAAACAAAATGCCAAGACCTAGATAGATCCTCACCCAACAGTGCAGAAAACAATATCTTGTACATAACTAAAAATAAACTTCCACAACACAGGACAACCTTAGAAATCCCATAAAATGAGGTTAAAATCCAAGTTCATTTTGTGTTTTTCGAGGCAGAGTCTGCAGACCCTAGGGTTCCCCTAGATGGACCAATAGGGACCCTAAGAATGGAGAGGAATGGTGTTTTTGTCTGGGGGTCCAAAAGTTCAAAGTATTAGCCACACAGTGTCCTGTTTGGGTTTGCTGTGAGAAGACAAGGCCGTATGTTGATAAAACTTTATTGATAAATGTCAATATGTGATTTAGAATTCCTTCAATGGTCACAAGATCTTTCTTTGGACCTCCCCCCCCCCCCAAGAACATTTAAAAATTTGAGTAATGTTTTCAGTCCCAGGGCTGTATAAAACAAATTCTGAGTAGGCTCCAAAAACTAATCTATGACTCTTTCCCAAGCTGCCCAGAAGAGGTGAATCCTGCTCCCTGCCTCTGTCAGGGTGGCCACTCATTGAGCCCCCACCCTCTCCAGATCACAGTACTGTCCAAGGAAGTCTTCATGCTGAAGGAGTCTCTGAAGGTGCAGCAGGCCACCCCGGCCAGCTCTGAGGAGGAGGAGGAGGAGGAGGAGGAGGAGGAGGAGGTCCTGCGTGGCCAGGTGACGGCATTGCAGCAGCAGATGGAGGTACCAGCTCTGTGGAGCAGGGGGTGGGTGATGGGAGCCACAGATGGAGCTGTCAGGGGACATACAGGGATGGCTGGAAGGAGCCTGAGGGGACTCATCCATCAGCAGCCACTCCACATGGGTGTTGGCTCAGGTGCTGGGGTGTGGGGTGTGTCTCCTGTGAATGAGCCTCCTTCCCCTCCCCTTCCCTCTTCTCCTTTCCTATCTCCCCACCTGTCTTTTGAGGTAGAGTCTTCTGTTGCCCAGGCTACCCTCAAACTCACTGTGTAGCCAGGGAGGAACTTGAACCCCTAATCTCTCCCCATCCCGCTCCCCTAAGTTTGGAGGTCTTACCTTTTTCACTGTCTTTTTAGATCGGGTAAGGAAAGTTACATTATGCAAGCCTGTAACCCAGCCAGAGGCTGTGGCTTCATTCGGTGTGGGGGAAATATTCGTGGCTCTTGTTTTTCTCTCAGTCTCTCTCTGTTTTTCTCAATTTATTTCACTCTTTCCTTTACTTTAGAGCTCATGACAGTCATGTGCTGAAACAGGCTGTAATTCTCTAGGGAGATTAGAGCTATTAAAGAGACGGCATCTGCTCTGCTTTGGAAATACACAAAATGTGTGAATGAGTGTGTGGATGGGAAATATAAAGGATAAGATTGTTGAAATTTGCCTTCTCCCACAAGAGATGTCTGTATGTGTGCAAGATTAAATTGTATAGGGAGGAAAATGTTTGAATTGTATCGCAAGAGAAAGAAGGAAAAAGTCTGAATAAGAGAAAAGTCTGGTACCATCTAGAATAAGTACGAATAAAGAGATCTGAGGTCTTCATTCAAGAAAAGTGTGTGCATGAGTACTTTTTCACCAACTCCACCTCACCTCCTCAGACCTGACATACACACCCATAATTAGGTTCTGTTATTTTGTAGTTGCTGTTGGTGTGTGGTGTGTGTGTGTGTGTCTGCCCATGTGTCCATCCGTCTCCCTTCTTTTGATTATGATGGTGTGAGATTATTCATGCATTTTCCTCCTTGGGTTGGAGTTTTCCTTCTAGTACCTTTTGGAAGGCATAATTTGTAGATAGATGAATTTTGAATTTGGGTTTATTATGAAGTATTTTGTTTTCTCCATCTATTGTTATAGAAAGTTTTGCTGGGTATAGTAGTTCGGGCTGTCACCTGTGTTTTCTTAGAGTCTGTAGTTCTGTCCAGGCCCTTTTGGCCTTTAGGGTCTCCATTGAGAAGTCGGGTGTGATTCTAATAGGTTTGCCTTTGTATGTTGCTTTTCTCTTGCAGCTTTTAGTATTCTTTCTTTGTTCTGTATATTTAGCATTTTGATTATTATGTGGAGAGGGGACTTTCTTTTCTAGTCCAGTCTATTTGGTGTTCTATAAGCTTCTTTTACCTTTATAGGCATCTCTTTCTTTAGGTTTGGAAAATTTTCTTCGAGGATTTTGTTGAAAATATTTTCTGAGCCTTTGAGCTGGGAATCTTCTCTCTCTATTCCTTATTCTTAGTTTTGGTCTTTTCATAATGTCCCAGATTTCCTGGATGTTTGTGTCAGGAGTTTTTTGGATTAATATTTTCCTTTACCGATATATCTGTTTCATCTATAGTATCTTCACCTCCTGAGATTGTCCCTTCCATCTCTTGTTTTCTGTTGCTATAGATTGCCTCTGTAGTCCTGATCACTTTTCTAAGTTTTTCATTTCTTAAATTTCCTGAGTTCATGTTTCTTTATGGCTTCTATATCCGTTTTCAGGTCTTGGACAGTTTTGTTTGTTTTTTTTCTTGGCTTTCTTTCAGGGATTTATTCATTTCTTCTAATTGTGTTTTCCGGTGTTTCTTTGATGAGTTTACTCAATTCTTCCAATTGTTTGTTTTTCTTTTCATCAATTTCTTTGAGAGATTTAGTCACTTTTCTCTTTAAGGACCTCTATTATTTCCATAAAGGTGGTTGTAAGGTCTTTTTCTTCTGCTTTGTCTGTGTCAGACTGTTCAGGTTTTTTTGTAGAAAGGCAGCTCGGCTCTGGTGGTGCCATATTGCCCTGGTGGTTGTTGATTGTGCTGTAAGGCTGACGTTCAGGCATCTGTGCTTGGGGTGATCGCAGGTTTAGGCATCTGCTTAGGGTGATCGCAGGTTTAGGTGCCAGTTCTTGAGTTTTTCTTTCTTGGATGAAAGTTTAGTTCCTTGAGTTCTGTTTCTTCTCTGATCTTCTGGTCGGGGTGGCTTGGGGTAGGGCTGGGGATTTCCACTGGAATTGGTGGTTTGAGTTTGGGACGGTGTGGGCTCTTGGTCCTGCTCCGAGGCTCCTCTGGAGTTCTGGAGGCTGGCTTCACTTCTGGAGTTGTGAAGGCTGACTTTGTTCTTTGAGTTGTGGTAGCTGGGTGGCCTCTGGTTGAAGCAGAGAGCCAACAAGAGTTGGGCAAATGGGGCAAGGTGGCAATGTGGAGGAGAGGGGGGATTGGAGACAGGGGACAGTATGAGAGTGGGGGGAATTCTGTGATACGGACAGCCTCCTACCTACAGTTGTGGCAGCTACAGTCTTGACCATTCTGTTTTTGAAGTTAGTAATTGGGGATACTGTGCTTTTGGTGTATCCTCTATTGAGGATACACAATACTATTGTGTTAATCTGTTTGCGTCTCTCTGTGTATCTGTTAGCAGTAGTTTCTCTTGAAATGTCATATCTTCAGCAGATCCAGAAATGAGAGATGTGATCCTTCTCTTGTTTCCTTCTAAAATGATTTGGTGATTACATTATGAGTTATTTGTCGTGGAATAAATATTTCAAGCATATGGAATTCTGTAAATACATTCTCAATGAAATGTACATTTTTAATGTAGTCAGTCTCCTCATTTCTGTTACATACATGTATGGACGAATTTAGGATGCAGTCACCTATGAGGATGTGCATGTGAACTTCTCTCAGGAAGAATGGGCTTTGTTGGATTCTTCCCAAAAGAGCCTCTATATAGACGTGATGCTGGAAACCTGCAGAAACCTCATTGCTGTAGGTAAGACTGAGTTTTCCTCCACACTCAAATTAAGGGGAAAAGTGGTTCTTGGTCATCGATGCTCTTCTGTGACTTTACTTCTGAAAATGAAGAATCTGGTGTCCAAATCAGGCATGGTTCTAAGGTTCATCCAAGACTCCTAAGTTAAATTTCGCATAATTCCAATAATATATTTTCTGGTACTATATTTTAGGCTACATATGGGAAGACCATAATACTGAAGAACATCGTCAAACTGCTGGAAGACATGGCAGGTAATTTTCTTGTGCTTCTGAAGAAATCGTAATGTGCCCTGTTGATTTAAAGAAAAGCAGCAGTGTAAGCACAGCTTAAAGTATATCAATGATTACTAAATTCTCAGAATACCACATGCCACAGTCAGGCAGCAGATCTCTCTTTGCAAAACATTCCTCTAAGAAGCAAGAGGAGTAAAGGAAGCCTCAACAGTTGTCACAGTTTTAGTCATAGAACTGTGAAATCCATGTTGTAGAACTGTCAAACCATTTAGGTTCATACTTGTCCAGTATCACACAAGGCATACACATTGATTAGGGAATCAGTGTGTGTCCAGGACCTTCTAATAAGTAAATCGTCCATAGTAAAGCTAGTTGTACAATTGTTGTAACTTAACAGAGTTTAGTCAGAGTTCGGTTTGTTAAAATCAAGAAGGCTGTTATGGTGCAGAAACCTGAATCTCTATACTTTATCTCCATGAGGAACAAAAAGTTCAACTGTGTGAATGCAAATTTTAACATCTTTTATTTGTTTTTCTTCCTTTAATAGGCATAATATCTGTCACTCTGGAGACAAGCTATGTGTGCCTAGGAGATATGGAAAGAAAGGAAATCCCTCTCTCTGTCCTAGAAAAGTTGGAAGACATGTAGTAGTCTGCACTATGAATAGACTTGATGAATGTGACACAAGTTTACAATTAATTGGTTTCCCAGTGGGAATGAATCAACAATCTCACACTGGAGAGAAGCCCTATGAGGACAAAGAATGTGGAAATTCTTTTATCTGTCCTGTTGCACTTTGTACGTGTCCTGTATCTCACACCATAGGAAACTGCTATGAATGCAAGCAGTGTGGTAAAGCTCTGAGTTCCTCCAGTTCTCTTCATAGAGGTGAAAATACTCAAATGGGAAAAAGGAAGTGATGAATGTGAGCCACGTACTACAGGCTTTAACCATCACAGGTGTCTTCAAACTCACCAAAGAACCCATAATGAATATAATTCCTCTTTAAAATTACACCAAAGAACTCATTTGAAAGTAAAATCCTATGGATATCATCAACACGATAAAGACTTTGCATGTCACAGTAGTCTTCAAGTGCGTATAACTCATAGTAGAGAGAAGCGGCATGAATGTAATCAATGTGGTAAAGCCTTTGCAACAAACAGTAATCTTCAAATACATGAAAGAACTCATACCGGAGAGAAACCCTATGAATGTGATCAATGTGGTAAAGCCTTTGCATGTTATAGTAGTCTTGAAATACATAAAAGAACACATACTGGTGAGAAACCCTATGAATGCAATCAATGTGGTAAAGCCTTTTCACATTATAGTAGTCTTCAAATACATAAAAGAACACATACGGGAGAGAAACCCTATGAATGCAATCAATGTGGTAAAGCCTTTGCACATCTTAGTAATCTTCAAATACATAAAAGAACACATACGGGAGAGAAACCCTATGAATGCAATCAATGTGGTAAAGCCTTTGCATGTCACAATAGTCTTCAAATACATGAAAGAAGTCATACTGGAGAGAAACCCTACGAATGTAATCAATGTGGTAAAGCCTTTATACATCACAGTCATCTTCACAGGCATGAAAGAAGTCATAGTGGAGAGAAGCCCTTTGAATGTAATCACTGTGGTAAAGCCTTTGCAACAAACAGTCATCTTCATAGACATGAAAGATGTCATACTGGAGAAAAACCCTATGAATGTGATCAATGTGGTAAAGCCTTTACACAACACAGTAATCTTCAAATGCATAAAAGAACACATACAGGAGAGAAACCCTATGAATGTCATCAGTGTGGTAAAGCCTTTGCACATCACAGTTATCTTCAAATACATGAAAGAATTCATACTGGAGAAAAACCCTATGAATGTATCCAATGTGGTAAAGCCTTTATACATCACAGTCATCTTCACAGGCATGAAAGAAGTCATAGTGGAGAGAAGCCCCAGGAGCGTAATAAATGTGGTAAACTCTCAAACACCAGCCTGTAACTGTCTCAGTAGCCTTTCTAGGAATCCTTCCTGGTGAGAGCGTCACCTGTTCAGCAGGGGTATTGGGCACAAAGAGATACATGCCTAAACTTGAAGGACGTCTCTTTCTTATAAATTACCTGCAGCCCTTGCAGCACATTCGGCTGTAAGGAACCTGATTGACCAGCATCAGTTTTCCATCCTAAGAATCATTGAACTTTGTTGAGTTCCTTAGGAAACTGCAAAAAACTCCTCGGAGCTCCACTTGTGTGCTCTGAAGGGGCCAGTGAGAGGGCCATGACTGATGAGAGAGCTGGGACATCAGCCACAGTGTCTGACAGTCCTTCAGATCTCTATTCATGTATCCAGAGAGGCATGGTGGGTCCCTCTTTAGTAACTGATTGCATCCAGTACACATCTGAGAACCTGAACCATTCTGTCCCCAGTTCCTGAGCAGACTGTACCTGATTAAACACTGACACTGGGACCATTAACAGTTGAGCAATATGTTGTCCTTATTCTGTAGTTTGAATGTTAGTAGTAACAGGTGCCATAACGTTAATCTCAGTGATATAATACCAACCTATAACTCAAAAGGACTGCATGCCGTTCATGGTTACACTACTTCTGCCTGTTATCATTTGAGTCACTTCTCGTGGCACAGTTCCAAATAGCCAGTAGGTATGGCCTGAGCCCCTGTTTCTGGTGTTAGTACAATCTGGAGGTGGCAGTGATGTCGTCTCTGGCACTGAGGTTGCCCTGAAAGCCTTGATACATGCCAGTCTTGGTCACTGTGGAGGACTGATGGATTAACACTTCTTCTTGAGGATAAGTTTAAGCTATTACTGGATGCACTGTATATTTTGGTGGGGTCTGGGGCCAACCCCTGACCCAGTTTCTTGGGAGAGATAATGGAAAAGGTTCAATAATGTTGAGGACAAGCCTTAAGGGTCTTCAATGAAGTGGGTATTTGGAATTGGGTGTTTCCCTCACATGGAAAGGGAGAATCCCTCCAGGTCCTTTTCCATCTCTCAGGCCTTACCCAGAGCCTCTTGCTGCAGGGGTTGAGTCCAGCTCTAGTCCTCTCAATGGTTTCCTCAGTCTCCATGAAGAAGGATAAACAACATAAGCTATGACAAGTGATCACAGTACCTCACTCCTTTATGGGACTTTTAGTTGTCATGCACTTTAATGAAACACATAGAATATGCCTTATGATGATTATGACATGCAGGAGCACTTCTTTAATAGTGAAATAAAGATAAAAATAAAGAATAAAATCAAAATAACAATGTGCACATTAAGGGAATAAAACAAAGTTTCCCTAAGCTAGCAATTCAATTCTCTAGGCTTTACAATCTATTCTCAATTCATTTGCCTTGTCTCTCCTGTCTGTCTGTCTCTTCTCTTCTGACCAAGAGTTTTCTGTGGCTTAAGTAGCAAACTGCAGGAATGCTTCTCTAACAGTCAGGCACATCTCAGAAGAAGCCAGTGTAGATAAGCGGTGTCCTTTCTTCTGTAGCTGCAAGCCTTAAAGTTTGTAATTATCAACAGAGACTACATAACATGACACAATGGTCAATTAGGGACTGCTGGGTGTCATGCTGGCTGAATTTCCTAGGAAACTTCCAATTACCTAGGTCAAATACGGCAAGGACATGTAGGAACCAGAGGAGAATTTTATTTTGGTTTTTAGCTCCTTGGAGCATATTTATTTTTCCTGAGTCACAGCTATAAATTAACGATCCTATCTATTGGTTGTTATTAGCTCAGGAAGCTTTCTTTCTTAAGTCCTGGGAAGTTTGCTTTTAGGTCAGTGCAGGCCTGCTATGTTCTTCATTAACTGGGGGAACAAGTTAAGAGTGAATTATCTATTTGTTTCTTCAGGTGTGCTAACTCTCTAAGCTCTCTGGCTTCTATTAAGGCTTATCTCTTTCTGGGAAGATCAGCATTTACTCCAGGACTAGCTTTATGATCCACTTGCAATAAACTTGAGTAGCTCTCAGCATGCCAGGACTTGGAAGTGTGGAGGTGATTACAATTTACTTTTGAATAGCATGGCTGTGTTCCATTTCAGCCAGTAGCAGTGGCCAGCTTAGGGATTAATTTGAATATTACTATTAGATTATGCAGACCTTATTATTGATGAGAAATGTATGTCACTGTACAGTAAAGATAAGAAAAGGGCAAAGCAGTTAAGGAATTCAAATTTCCCAACAACGGAGTCCCAGGATCCTTGTCAAGCTGAAGCACCCATAATCTGGGTACCATGGATCCCAACGTCTTGCATCCAGGCATGTACTGTGATTTAAGAGTTCTATCTGTGTCATCTGGTCTTGGTTCTGTAAATCATAGTTCTGTTTCTGTGACATCTTCTAGTCCTGGTTTGGTAAGTCATAGTCTTACGATGACACCTGATTTTGTGTGTCCTAGTTTGTTCTGGGACAGCTGGTCCTGGTTCTGCAAGTCGTAGTTCTGGTTCTGTTGAGATACCATCTAGGGAGAAAGTTTCTGACGAGACATATGAATTTTGTCCAGGAACCTTTTGGAGTCAAATGGGCCTCAGAGGCTATGTTTTACCCTCAGGTATTATGGGCAATAGCAAATATTGCCGATGTCAACTCTAACCACCCTGACCAAATTGGATACATTTTGTCTTAGGCAGAAGCAACACCCAAAGTGCCCTCCTAGATGAAGGTTTGTATGGTTCAGAAATAAACAAGGCAGCCACACCTTGGCCATCACAGGAACGAACACAAGGTACCAGATGCCCTCCAAAAACCCTATGAAGCCCTTACTAAGGGCTCATACCTCCTACTGGAAAATGTCCACCTCATACTAAGTAGTATTCAGGCACTACCCCCGGGGTCTTTGAGTATATAAAGAGCTGTTAACAGACTCCTCAATCTCCAACTCCCTGAAGGGATTACAATTACTTGTAGATAAGGTCTTTTCTTGGGTGTAGGTTGCCCAACCTGTGAAACGCAGATCACCTCATCTGTTCCAATTTGGTGTCACTTTTTACGTTGCTTCATACCTGACCACCTCAAACCCAGTTGGACAGGTCCCTACATGGTGATAATCTGAATGCCCACTGCTGTTAAAATTACTGGTATTCCTGCTCTTTCTCAGAGCTGGGCTGTGTCACAATCTGTCACATTGAGATGTTCTGTAACAAATGTTCCAGAAACATTTCTGTAACTGCTTTGTAAAATCCTAACAGCCTGGTCTTGTGAGGGTCGGGACCCTCGCCGTGGGCCTAAGATTCAGGTCCCTAGTATAGAAAAAGACCAAAGCAGCCAACTTTAGTCAGGCTTCTAAGAGCACCAAAATTGTATAGGCCCAAGTCAGGGGCAGTGTGACCCAGAACAGTTCCCAGAGTTAAAGAAAAACAATTTCTGTAAGAAAAACAATTTCTAAGATAAACAAGATATGGACTGCTGACTACTGACCTCAGACTAAGAATCTTCCCCCTACCTGCATTGACTAAGACCCTAAAGTTTACATTTTCCAGTGCCTGCGACCTTGCTATATGCCAGCACCAATCAGTTTAAAGGTTAATACTCACATCACTATAGACTCATGCCTGATAATCTGTTGCTATGCTCTGTCTTTGAAAAATACATAAAAATCATATTCAGAATGTGCTAATTGGTCACTCCCACCTGCCTCACTTGAGGCATCTGTGGGAGCGGATCCCAACGCGTTGGAAATAAATCCTCTTGCTGTTTGCATCGATTCCCCGATGCGGGGAATGGGGATGTGGCGACCCAACTGGGACCCTCCAGTCCAACATTATGGTTCCCTGACCGGGAATCCTGCATCTCCCCAGACCCCACAGATCCGATATCGGAGGTAAGCTCGAGCACTTATTTGTCTATTCATCTTGTCTGTGTCTAAGTGTCTATACCTGAGTGTCATTTCAGCGCCACGGGATGGATCTTTTGGTTTGTGCACGCTTGTTACTGGTGGGACTCACGGTGGGGCAGACGTGCCGGCACACCAGAGTCCAGGACCTGGAGGACGCTCCAGAGTCCGTTTGTGTGAGGTGGGGTCCGAGAGGACTCCACTCCGTTTGGAGAGGCTACCTCTCAACTTGGTGTGATCTCATCCCAGGCGCATCTGTCTGACCAGTTTCAGTGTCTGTTGTGGTTGTATCATCTTTCTTTTCATCTATTCCGACTTGTTGACGATAGGGCAGTCGACTTCAACCCCCCTTTCTCTGACGCTTGACCATTGGTCTGAGGTTAAGACTAGGGCTCAGGCCATTGACACCATAGCCGTAGGAGGGCTGCTGATGAGCTACCCTCCTGTCTGGGGTTGTGACAACCCGTGTCGGGAAGCTTGGGTTGTGAGAGGACCCATCTGGGATCATAGGGCCCACCTGGAGGTCCTGACCTGCTTGGAATCTGGAGGCTGTGGAGGCCTTTCCGCTGACAGACTCTCTGGCCGAAAGCTCTGGCGGACAGTGGTGCCAAGTGCTTATTTGACTCTGGAAACACCAGAGGGTGCACTGTTTCTGTATGATTCTGTGTGTGTGTATGGCTAGACTCAGACTGACTTTGTTTTTGGATGTGGGACAAACTCCATCTGGACCTATCGACATAATTATGTCTCATTTTAAGGGAGTCAAGGACAGAGCGACTTATCAGTCAGTTGAAGTGAAATAAAGGAAAAAAAAACATACTTTTTGTTCTTAGACACCTGAAAACTTCTGAGAAACTGTGCGGTGCCATTGTCTTGTCTGATTCATGTTTGTCTCTGTTTCATGGTTATATGTTTTGTGTTTGTCTGTCTTCCTGTGTAACACGTGAGATCTAACGTGGGCCAAGAAACTACTCTCACATGCTGTGGGTAAGTGGCAGTGCTGCTCCCTCGCCCACACCTCAGCAGGGCCAGCTGGGAATGCGAACCAAGCCTAAGCAAGGAGTGGAAGTCCAGCTGCCGGGGAGGGGGGGCTGTGTTGAGCAGACCTCTGGGGCCCACCCCAGCCAGAGCTGCCAGTTTCAAATCAGCAGCCTTGGTTTGGGGCTCTCAGCCACAGGAGGGAAAGGGTTAATGAGGCAAAGCAACCAAAAAGTGGCAGCAGGGGTGGGACTACAACTGTTGCTGATAAGGTGCAGGGCCAGGGCTCCTAGTTCCCTCTCCTTGGGTGGAACACACCCACTTATGAGATAACAGCCAAACTTTCTTGTGTAAAGATCACTCAAATGGTATTTTAAAATGTATATGTGGTTTGGGTAAAGAAACCTAATGGTTTTAAAGATTCAGGTGCCTTGTAATGACTGCCACTGAGATAGAGCTTGCTAAAAACTAGAAGACAGGCTGCTGCTTAGGGAAAGACAGGAGGAATGTACATTTGTAATTTTATTTACTGCCGTCTCAGCTGCTGCCTGTGCAGTGAAAGTGACAGCCCAGTTGTTGCTCTTGCTAATTCAGCTCAGTTAAAACCTGTTCCACCTGAACTAATTGGCAAAGTGTTTAAAAATGTTTTAAGGTTTACAGGTCTGAGGGTGTAAAAGCATAAGTAAATGTTAAGGGTCAAAAAGTGATCTAAAATGTATAGATAAATTCTGGCTGTAAAGTTCTGATAAGCTGATCCTACTACAGGCACAAATTCAAGATTTTAAATGTCATCTGATGTATTAATTTTGTCTTGGTGATCACCAGTGTCAATGTATGAAAATAATATGTATTTTGTGTTCATTTAAATATCACTGTCTTAAATGTTAGCTTGCCAGATCTGGGGCAAGTTTACTTAGGAATGAGTCTTGCTGCAAACTTAGAGGAGAGACCTGGAACAGCTTGTGTTATGTGCCAAAATGCTAAAATAATTTCTGCCACTAACAGACAATTTGTAAAAAGGCAACAAGTCATCTCTGAAAAAGTCCTAAGGTTCCTCTGTTGTTCCAGACCTGATTAAGATTTCTCTATCTGTATGTGAAATTATACTTTTATTTAAGTCACTAGGATAAAGATTCACTTTGTGGTTCAAGTGAATGGTCAGAATCATAACAGGCCAGAAAAAAAACTGGTCCTGAGCCGGGGCCAGGAGGGAGGGGACCACACGGGTGGAGAAAGATGACAACCCAGTGTGGAAGATGAGTGGGTGTGGATGAGATGTTAGACAGAGGCAAATTTCACAGGGTGTGTGGAATCTCCCCAATTCCTAAGACAGTAGAAAAAAACAACCGGCTTGACATTTGGGAGGGGAGGTCTTAGGAGACCCAGAGACCTTGTCCCAGGGGAGCAAGAAAGAACAGCTCAGTTAATTCAAGTCCCAAGGACATCCCATGTGCTGTGCTTTGCGGTGGGCTCCCTGCCAGAGAGATAAGAGGGTTCCTGGGGAGAACACCCTGTTACCTCCTTCCTGCTGCTGCCCCTAAAACTAAAAGGCAGGAACTTGACCCAAGTTTGGCTTCCTGGAAAGCTCTGTGGCTGTCTTAAGTCTACATGAGATGGCAAGATGACATACTAGATGTGTAAAGGAACACACACAGGGGTAGAGAGCCAATACTGAGCAGGTACTCTGCGCTCCTTTGGAGAGCCTGAGAAAAAGACAAAGGGTCAGGAGGTAAACTAACGGAAAGGTTAACTCATCACAGTGGTCCCTACATAACTGAGGCCTCAATACCAACCCTTTTTAAATTGTATTTTAAAGATGTGTTTTGTGGTATAGATCTAAAAAGAAAATATTAAGTTAAGATAAATTTTATATAGTGTTTTTGTATGCTAAAATAAGGTTTATAAAGTTAAGATTTTAAAAAATGTGTGTACATTACATTATGGGATATTATAAACACAAAGTTAAAAGGTTTTAAACTACTTTAAGAAAACTTTAGATTTTTACAAAAGTTAAAAGTTAAAACTAGATGTTTTCAAAAACAGCTTTTAAGATATTTTAATTCACAAGGCTATGAGACAGTTTAAGTTAAAAGGATGTTTACAATGACGTAAATAGTACAACAAAGCAGAAAAAATTATAGACAAAGTTTTGTTAACATAGAGATACTTAGAAACAACCTAAGAGATACTTAACATAGATGGCCCTCACCCCTCAGAGATCTGCTGATTATGGCTTTTAATTGGAGTTACAAGTAGAGACTCCAGATCCTAACAGTGACCCCAACACCTCCAGAGAAGACAGGCAGGGACAGAGCAACCTCATCTGGATTGTGATAATGCACCACTGGGCAAAACTGCCCAATGCCTCACCTGCCATGGATCTGCCTAAACAGTGGACAAATAAGACACTAGAGAGTAGATCACCCTGCTTTGGCTGGACAGAGCAGGGTTCAATCACTCTGAGTCTTATCCACAGAAAGATACCTACTGGCCTGGCAACGGAAGACTGTCATTGCCTTGAGACCTCTGTTCCCCATACATGGAGAGTCCAGGGTCATCTGTCTAGGTATGGGTAAGTCTCTGTCATTTTAATTGAGTTACACTTTTTGCTATAATTTAGTATTCCCAGCTCTCTGGTGGCGTTGATGGCTAACTGTAGTTCTGTTAGTTTAACAACAAAAGACAACCAATTTCTCTCTCTGAGGCTACTAGAGTCCCTTTCTAAATAAGACGAACAGTATTGTCTTGCTAACAGGCCCCCTGTTAAAAGATAAATAGGTTTTTGATGTAACTTTTACTATCTCTTTATTTGAAAAAAATTTGCCTAAAAGTAACTGCTCTCGGTAATAACAACTCTGTATTTGATAGATAGTTAGATTAAAGAAAGTTTAAAGGAATGTTATGTGGTTTAAAATATAAAGGTCTAAGAAAGTGATTTACGTTTTGAGTGTCTGAGAAAATGTTAAGATGTGAAGGTTTAACAGTCTGCAGATATGAAAGCCTAGGTAAGTTGTGAGGGTCTGAGAAAGTGAAAAGGTGGTTTGAGATAAAAGTTAAAAAGGTATAAGAGAGCTAAGAGAACAATGTAAACTTTAAAGGTTCAGAGTTATAACACTGAAATTCTGAATACATGTTCTGATGAGCTGGTATATTTGTTTTTATCTGGATTAGAGGCTTGCTTAGCTCTCCCATTTTCTTCTAGATATATAAAATCATACTTCATTGCTAAAAAGCCAAGAACCATCCTCTACATTTAAAAATGACAGATTTTGTCTTAGTGGTGTATAACCTGGCTTTAGTTACTTGAAAACTTTTTATGATACTGTACTCTGTAAACAGATATTAATTGACTAAAAAACAGATTCTGTGTTGTGTAAGTGCCTAAATAGGCCCAAGTCTGAGGTGATTCTCATTGGCTGTTTAACAAACACTTGTTAGCCGTTCTTTCTACAATGTAAATTACAATGATAAAAAGTTCCAAATGTAAGCTTCTGTAAACTTTAACTTCTGCTCTAGTTTTTATCCGTCTCAACAGATCACCACTTGACTAACAGACACCATCCAGGCATCAAACTGCTTCAACTACTGTGAGTCCTGGACCTGCTGAGAGCTGATGACCAGTACAGCTGATGTGACCACCCCTGTCCACTCCGCTGGATCAGTGAACCACATGTACCCAATTGCCTATCCCCCCCCCCAGCTTTTGACTAATACCAGCCTGTTTGGGCCCCTTGAAAACGATGTCCCCTCTCAGCAGGAAGCAGTCTAAAAGATTATAATGTCCCATTTCCACAGGCTGGAACTTTTAGTCAAAAGAAAACTCCCTAAGACTGGGGACATGGTGTGTGTAGTACCTATTGGCACACCAAAACATTACCTGTTGAGGCCAGATAGACTCAGGTTCATTAAGCCGACAACATGATAAAACACCCACTTAAAACAAAAAAGAGCCCTTAACAGTTCTCAAAAATTCTCCAGGGAATGACTATAAACTAACCAAAGGCTAGTGATCAGGAGCTAAAACAGCTGTTCCATGATTGAAACAGTCACAAGAAAAAAGGGGGGAATGGGCGGGTTGGGACCCTCGTCGTGGGCCTAAGATTCAGGTCCCTAGTATAGAAAAAGACCAAAGCAGCCAACTTTAGTCAGGCTTCTAAGAGCACCAAAATTGTATAGGCCCAAGTCAGGGGCAGTGTGACCCAGAACAGTTCCCAGAGTTAAAGAAAAACAATTTCTGTAAGAAAAACAATTTCTAAGACAAACAAGATATGGACTGCTGACTAATGGCCTCGGGCTAAGGATCTTCCCCCCAACCCGCATTGACTAAGACCCTAAAGTTTACATTTTTCAGTGCCTGCGACCTTGCTATATGCCAGCACCAATCAGTTTAAAGGTTAATACTCACATCACTATAGACTCATGCCTGATAATCTGTTGCTATGCTCTGTCTTTGAAAAACGTATAAAAATCATATTCAGAATGTGCTAATTGGTCACTCCCACCTGCCTCACTTGAGGCATCTGTGGGAGCGGACCCCAATGCATTGGAAATAAATCCTCTTGCTGTTTGCATCGATTCCCCGACTGCGAGTATCTGTGGGGGTACGGTGACCCAACTGGGACCCTCCAATCCAACAGTAGCAAAGGTTTTACTGGGTTAGGAGATTAAAAAGACTTGAATTCTTTGTTCCCAAAATTAGCATAATAGAGTTTGATATAAAAGACTCAGGTTTGATTTTCTTTTAAATATCCCTTCTTTTTCTTTTTGAAAAATACTTTTTTCTTCCAACTTACGATGTCGGCACCTTGCCCTATCTTGGAATAAGAAACTGCAATGGGGAGGGAGGACCTGTTCAGTGTTCATTGATTTGATGATCTCAAGTCAGGGCCCTCATACAAAGAATTATCGCATCTATTTCAGTAGTATGGATTATATTATGTTATATTTCTCTTATGGTTTATATGGTCTGCAGCACCCTCACTAGCTTATGTTTGCATAAGTTACTGCTGTCTGCCTTGAGGTAGTGACATCACTATAGAGAATTGCATAGTTTTCATTTAACTCAAGTTTTATTTTTATAGATGCTCATTAAAATATAATTACATCATTTCCTCCCTTCCCTTTCCTCCTTCCAGGCCTTCCCACATTCCCTCCTTCCAACTCCTTCTGTCCCTCCCTACATTCAAATTTATTGTCTTTTTCTCTGTTTCATATATACTATGTATAGGTATGCACAAGTATGAATAGAAACTGCCAAGTCCATTTTGGTGTTTTGGTAATTCCACAGACACAAGGAAAAAGGTCACTGACCCCAATTATAGCGGATTATGCTTGCCCGTGTCTGACTCACTCTAAGCAGGGGTTCAGAAGACAGGCCTCTAGCCAAATTTCCACACCTCTTTTTAGGGCAAAACTGCAAGATGTGGGATCTTTTCAAACAAATGTGTTTCCAGAAGTGAGACTGTTGGACCGGAGGGTCCCAATTGGGTCGCCGTACCCCCACAGTTACTCGCAGTTGGGGAATCGATGCAAACAGCAAGAGGATTTATTTCCAACGCGTTGGGGTCCGCTCCCACAGATGCCTCAAGTGAGGCAGGTGGGAGTGACCAATTAGCACATTCTGAATATGATTTTTATATATTTTTCAAAGACAGAGCATAGCAACAGATTATCAGGCATGAGTCTATAGTGATGTGAGTATTAACCTTTAAACTGATTGGTGCTGGCATATAGCAAGGTTGCAGGCACTAGAAAATGTAAACTTTAGGGTCTTAGTCAATGCAGGTAGGGGGAAGATCCTTAGCCCGAGGCCATTAGTCAGCAGTCCATATCTTATTTGTCTTAGAAATTGTTTTTCTTACAGAAATTGTTTTTCTTTAACTCTGGGAACTGTTCTGGGTCACACTGCCCCTGACTTGGGCCTATACAATTTTGGTGCTCTTAGAAGCCTGACTAAAGTTGGCTGCTTTGGTCTTTTTCTATACTAGGGACCTGAATCTTAGGCCCACGGCGAGGGTCCTGACCTCCACACTACCTTTGTTAAGAATTCTTCACACTTCTCTATGCTAAGAATGTGATGATCTGGAGCAGCAACTCTTCTCCTTAGAGCAGTGTCTCCTTTCTCTTCCTCCATGCCCATTGCAACAAATTCTTTTCACACTACAGTGAGATTGAGGTCAGACCCCAGAAAAGGAGGGAGAGATATGGCCACCTTAGAATAAAATCCAGGGCAGCTTCCATCTAGATCTCAAGCATAGCCTGTTGATCAAGAGTAACATTTGTCTCGTCCAGACACTGCACTTGGAGTGGCGCTCTCTGTCTTTGCCACCCTGAACTTACTTCTAACATGGCCACATACGAAAACTTTTTGTTTTGTGTTGGTTTTTGGAGACGGGATTCCTTTGTGTAACAGCCCTGGGTGTTCTAGAATTCACTTTATAGACCAGGCTGGCTTTGAATCCACAGAGATCCACTGCCTCTGCTGCTGGAGTGCTGGGAATGAAGGTGTGAGCCACCGCCCTGGTCACAAAATCACCGCTAAGATGGTTTAACACCTGACTTTTAGGCCTGGAAGAAACCCAGGACCCTCCTCAGTCAGCACCTGAGCCTCAGTCAGCACCTGAGCCGCTCTCGCCCAGGCCTCCTAGCCCGAGCCTCTCCCTCCCAGAGGCTGGGCTTAGCGTCCCTTCCCCAGCTTCTGGTCTCCACAGAGTTCAGCCATTTAGGACACATAGCCTCTTTGCTCCAGGCATGCTCTGCTCCAGAACCTCTCTTGATCTGCTTGCCCCTACTCTTTTCTTCTCTCTTGCACCACACCTCTCCTCTCGTGGCCTGGCTCAGTCAGCAGCCATGCTCAGTCTGGACTCTTTCAGATGCCTCTGGCTGTTCTCTCCTACATATTACAATGAACCTTCTCATCCACTGTAACTTGGAGCAGTTGTGTCCTCATTCTTTGTTTTCTTTTTCCTGCTGGATAGGTAATTGCCCAAGAGGTGCAATCTACCTGATCCACCTGCTCAAGCTGGAGTGTAGCTGGGTATGCAACAAGGCCCAGATACTCACATTCATAGCAGCACAACGGTGTTGTGGGGTAACCAGAGAAGACTGCTCAGACATGGGTTTAAATCAATAGAAAGTCTTTATTAGGAGTCCTGGGACTACACTGGGTGTTCTGGATCCTTGTGTAGCACTAAGCCTTTCTCAGGATGAGCTTTTAAGCAGAAAACCCATATTCTGGGTGACATACTTCAGTTTACAAGAACTTTTGGCCAGAAGGAGAATGACAAGTTAAAACGAAAGGTGAGTAAGTACATTTTGAGACTTTCCCAGACCTGTATGGACTTCGATGGATTAGGCCTCTGTTTTAGTTTTGGTAAGTGATGGTGTCTACATGCTGAGTCTCATAGTCTGAATGGCACTTCCATCATACAGTCAGTTATGCTAAGGTATCAGGGCCTGCTAAGGTATGGGGCCCTGTGACATTCCTTCCTGGTCTTAGTGAGTGAGTCAAATCATGGACTCGTCCTGTCTTAGCTTAAGATACAAGGCCCCATTGTTAATCCAATCAGAATGAGAGTTGAAGTCCTTGTCAGTTCTCATAGTTGAGTCATTAGGGCGTCAAAGAGAACAGAGACTGATTTTTTCCACCCATGGCATGATTGTCTTTAATCATGGCACCCTTTATAAGTCCTCTAACAATGGGCTGCCTCCAGTTACAGTTTTGTCAGATAATGGGCTGAAAGTCTAGTTAGTTTCTATCCCTATGTAGTGTGGAGGCTGGGTGTCTAGGCATAACCAGCATTATTGGCTGATATTTGGCTGGTAATGATTAACTCTATCCACAGCACCCCTTCCTGTGACACAGAGTTGGATTCCCCAGGATTTTTCTGTTTTTCAAAGGCCAGAATGTTTTTAAAATCTCCTTGGTCAGTGTTGGACAGAAGGAAGAAGAATCTGCTCTGTCCAGGCTTCGTTGCCTGGCGGCTTTCTCCGTGCCCAGCCCTGTGGTGGTTGTCCTACTTTTCTTAGATAATGGTGGGTTGAAACAAAGATACAAGTTATAAATTGGAAAGGAGTGAAACTTTCTTTTCTCTTTCAGGCCCAGCCCAGGAGACACTTTCCCCTTATCTGGGGCTGCTCAGAGTAGACACGAGCAGACCAAGCGCTCTACTTCGGGAACTACTTCCTGCTCCTTGGGTGCATTCTGTTTATGCTTAGCTATTAAGAGGCCCTTGATCAGGGGCCTAGCCCCTCCCCATGTGTGCACAGAGACCAACTGTGACTGTGAGCAGTAGTCAAGCAACAAAACAAGCAAGAGTCTGTACTCCCAGGGGGACAGGTGGAAGTTTTATTGATTTTTTCGTTTTTGTTTTGTTTTTTTGTTATATTTCTATTTCTCTGGGTGACCTGGAAAAGCCAAAAGGATTCAGGTCCCCAACAGGAGAGGACCTGAAAATCACTGGTTAATACAGGGAAACAGAACCGACAGAAACACATAGAAAGACATAAAGAAAGACTCCCCCCCCACCCAGACACACAGACACAGAAAAGACAACCAACTACAAAAAAAAAAAAGGCCAGGTGGTGGCGCACACCTTTAATCCCAGCACTTGGGAGGCAGAGGCAGGCACATCTCTGTGAGTTTGAGGTCAGCCTGGTCTACAGAGTGAGTTTCAGGACAGCCAGAGTTACTGCAGAGAAACCCTGTCTCCATAAACCAAAAAAAAAAAAAAAAAGAAGACAATCTCAGGGGAGGCCACCACACTCATATACCTGAACATAGAGAATCTAGCGATGTGTCTCAGGACCCAACACTGCATCAGCAATTGATGTGTCACTGGGGATGGACTTTGAGGGTTCAAACCCCAGGCCAGGCCCAGGGTCTCTCTTCCTGTTGCCTGCAGATCTGGATGTAGAACTCTCAGCTACTTCTCCAGCACCACGTCTGCCTGTGTGCCACCATGCTGCTTACCATGATGACGATGGACTAAACCTCTGAAAATATAAGCAAGCCCCAATTAAATGCTTTCTTGTATAAAAGTTGCCATGGCCATGCTGTCTCTTCAGAGCAACAGAACAGTGACTGAGACAGCTCTGATGAGAGGGGGCACAAATAGGCTGCTGGGTAAATGTTCCCGAAGCTTTTTATGGAGCGATGACCAAATATGGAGATCATGTTATTATTTGACCAATTAGCAGACTTCATATTGCTTGCTCTGCTATTCTCTGAGGTTTGGAAGTGAGGGGCTTTTGTCTAGGAGATTGGGCAAATTCATTTTATGGGATGTGAACATCCCATATGGGGTTGGGCAGCAGCAGACCAAAACGTAAGAGGAGCAACAACCAGACACTGAAGAAAGTGAACAGGGCAGAAAAGCTTGAGAGGCTATGGATCCGAGGACCACCATGATGCTGCCCTGGGACAGTGAAAGTGACAGGTGGAAACCTGGGGCTGCAGAAAGAGAACAGGGAAGCACAGGCCACACCTCGAGAGAGAAGAATTCAGTACAAGTAACACTCCAACATGGGGCAGGAGAACAGTGTAGGCCCCCACCCGCTCTCTCCTCCCTCGGTGGGTGTGCTCCAGAGGTCTTTGCCTCACTGCCTGGTACCTCTCCCCCAACCTCAGCTGCCACCACACTGCCATCTGTGCTTCTGCCATGGAGAAACCCTGACTTTTCCTCTCCTGCTGCCAGCTGCCTCTCACTGCTGCTGCCTGGTTCCCTCACTACCCTGCTGGGGACCCCAGGGCCCTGCCACCACCCTCTGTGCCCACCATGAGCCCAAAATGGTGCTGATACCACGGGGAAGCAAGCACATTCATCCTTTTCAAGAGTCTGGCTCAGCAAGGCCAGAGAGCTCCATGGCTTGAGAACCCCCATAGGAAAGCTCCCCACTGGGACTACCAGGTACTTCATTCCTGGGTGGCTGGCAAACATACTTGGCCCTGAGCTGGGCACCTCACCCCTCTCCAAACTATTCAGATAAGTGTGATTTATCCCACCAATCACAGGCCACCCTAGATTGCTCCCCTCCACCACCACCCTTGACCTCAGGCACATTATATAAAGAACAGCCTTCTGCAGTCTGTTCAGTAGGGGTGCGGCTTCAGCTGCAGCCTTCCTCCCAAGTAGAGGCAAATAGAAGAAGCATAGATAACATCTCAGCTCAGCCGGGCATGCTTCCATCCAGAGCTGCAACACTGGGGAAGCTTCTCTGTAACACTCCGGTTCGGCTGGGGAAGCCTTCCCTGCCTCAGAGCTATGGAGCTGTGTGGTTCATGGCTTCCCGAATGTCAGGATACCTTCCCATTTGGGACACCTTCCCCACTTCAGAGCTGTGTGGTTCTTGGGCTCCCGACTTCCAGGACACTTTTTCACCTTCTCCAAGCTGAATAAAATATTCTTTGCAGAAAGTGTATGTCAAAATTTTTCAGGCACTGTCATGAGTCTCAAACTAATATTTTGTATAGGAATGAAACTGGTTTTCTTTTTATTTGTTTTTTGTTTTTTGAGACAGGGTTTCTCTGTTGTAGCTCTGGCTGTCTGAGAACTCACTCTGTAGACCCAGCTGGTTTAAAACTCAGAGTTCCACATGCCTCTGTCTCTCAAGTGATGGGATTAAAGGCGTGCCCAATACCACCTGGCCTATGAAGCTATTTTTATATGCAGTATTGCTTGATTTTAAGTTATGTAGAAATAACACAGCCGATTCGGTTTTAATTGTAATTTGTTAATGCTTGTACATATCATTCAAAGCTAAACAACAACAACAAACCCCAGAAGTTTTCAGTTACAACAGGGCTTGAGACAGAGGAGGAGGTGGTTTGGCTTGCGATTTCTAGGTGTGGCAAGGAAGGATTAAAAGCAGGGGTGAGAAAGGGTGTGTGTGTGGAGGTGAGTGGCAGTCCACTCCCACCTCTGTCCTGTATGCCATTCAGGTAAGTCCTCTGCCTCCAAATGCCCACCTGCCTGCATCATTCCTCTGCCACTGCTTGGGCCTCAGTTTCCCCTTCTGTTTGGAGTCAGCCTTGTGGCTTCTGGGAACATCCCTGTGCACGGATATAGCTCATGGAAGTTGTCTCGCTTGGGTTTGTGTAGGGGGACATGCAGGGGACAGGGGAGCACCCAGCAGGAGCCCCAGAGTGTGTCTCTGCCCCGTCCCCTCCCACCTCTCACAGGGACAGATGGACCAGGACGTGCAGTGCATTCTCAGCCAGATCCTGCAGATGCAGCAGCTGCAGGCCCAGGGTCGCTGAGGCCACAGCTCAGTTGTTCAGGCTCCACCCTTCACCTCTGCAAGCTGAAGCCTCAGGGACAGCCTTCCCCGGCCCCAGGGTGGTGAACGGGACTCATCACACACTGGGAGGCCAGCCTGGGGCCTTACCAGCAGTGCCCAGCTGACCCCATCGTACCACGGCTCCCTGCACTCAGGGCCTGTGATTTTCCTCATTCCCCACCTGACATGTTTCACCGCCCGATACACCATCTACATCACAGCCTTCCTCCCAGGAATACAAGCTCACTGTGAGAGGAGACATCAGCAGTGTGGGATGCTGGGTAACGGCAGGGATGGGGCTGGGGGGCCCAGAACAGAGTGTGGTCTTCTGGACCCAAAACACAGCTATGGCAATAAATACAACAGCAGTGAATATCTAAAGAAACCAAGGCATGGGGTTGTGTCTCAGGGCTGGGGAGCTTGCCTAGAACCCCCAGTGAGGGGCTGGGGGCGTGGCCGGGGGTGGAGCCTCGTCACCGTCTGGAGGCAGTTGGACCTGGGATAAGGAGACAGTAATTGAGGCACACTAAGTTCTCATTGAAGAGCCTCCTTTATTCAGAGCCCGTGGCAATCTAAGCTCTGAGGCTCACACACGGTCACGTGAGTAAGTTCTCGCGAGGTCACGCTGCTACAATCCCAAGGTCAAGCCACACGGTGAAACCACGTTTTCCACGGAGAACTGCAAAGGACAGTTTAACATTCAATGAACAGCAGCACTGAGCAGTGACGAGCAAAGCGAAGTAACCTCACTCCTGTCGCTGACCTGGGAGGAGCACTAACACATTCCAGTAATTCCGTGTTCCGGAGAAACTGAGTCACAGGACTTGCTTCCCGGAGAGTTCTCACGCACTCAGAATTCCCACAGGCTCCACTCCCGGACCGGTTCTGACGAGCGGAGCCGTCAGCCTATGCGGGACCTGCGATGCCTGCACGGCGCCGTCTCCAGGGAGCCGCGGCTGTCACTCAGGCCGCAGCGGCCAATCAGAGTGAAGCTCGACCGGCCAGAACTGGGCGGGACTTCCGGCCCGCGGCCCCGGGAGCGCGCGGTGCCCGCTGCCGGGAGCCGTGGAGAGCGGGCCGCGCTCGGAGCCGCCATGGTGAGCGAGGGGCCGCCGTCCGCGCACGGGGAGGAGCCGCGGGAGCCGGTGCGGGGTCCTCCCGGGGCCGCGGGGACCGCCGGGCAGACGCGGCTTCCGGTGAGTCTCCAGCGCGGCCCTGCGGGTCCCCGCGCGCCCGGGTCGGGGCGGCCGCGGGTGCTTCCCCGTGCGCACTGCGCGTGCGCAGAGCACCGGACGGAGGGGGCGGTCCATGCCCGCTTCCGTGGTGTGACGTCACCGCAGCGCGCATGCGCCTTCTTACTTTCCCTCTAGGATGCAGGTAAGCCGCCCTGCAGAGCCCGGTGTCCAGAACCTTCTAGAAGTTCTGCACTTGGCACTGGACGCTCGGGTCGGGATCCGTCTGGAGTTAACTCTGCGCAGGGCGCGGAGCCTGCGTCATCACACATCTGCGTGGAGACGCAGGGAGGTCCGGTCACGTGTGCGTGACGTCACCCTCACCGTCCTGGCCTCCCGTGTGGACGTCGACTCTGTTTCCGCTGTTTTCACCTCCGTGTCCTCTCCTCCGTGCTGTTGATCTTTGTTCTTTCCCGACGGCGCGGTCTCTGTTGCAGTTGTGCGCAGGCTCTGAGTCAGAGGCTCCGCTGCGCGCGCTGCTCATCCGGTCTCTGCTGACCGCTTGCCGTTCCTTCTTCCCTAGTGCGGCCAGTTTTCTGCTGCTGGTGACGGACCTTGGTGAGCTTTCTATGGGACTTTTGTTGACCCTACAGTTGGCATCCTGAGTTGTGGTAATGTAATATTGACATAAGAGCCAAGACGCTAGCAGACCACGTGGTTGCCATCTGCACAAGGTCAGCCCAGCCCCTGAGCCCGTCCTCCGTCAGGCACAGGTCCTGGTGGGATGCACGCATCTCCCAGGCTAAATGTGCACTGTTAACCCTTTTCTGTAAATAGACACGTTAGTGGGGTTAGCACGAATACAGGGGGCGTGGTGCCCAAGCCCTAGGCGGGTCGGCCCCACACAGCTGAGGAACGGGGAGAGAGTTCCATGGCTTCGTCCATGTCTTACCACACAGATCGTGACTGTGGAAGCCAAGCGTCGTCATCCGGGTGTTTACCTCCTCAGGCCCCAGACACAAGATTGCACTTGTCCTACTTTATCCCAGGTGACTGTGGTCTGGGCTGAGATCAGAGAGGTTTGTGACTCTCCATGTTGGCTACAATTCAAGACCTTCTGAATCCAACTTGTTAAAATATTTAAATTAAATTTGAAACCTTATTACCATTGTGTGGATCTTCTACCCAGTAGAAATTGTTTCTGGATGTCAACATCCACCACAGTTACATTTCAACAGACCAACAGACTGTCACTTGCTTCCGACACGTGATCCCAGGTTTCCCAGGTTCTCTGAGGGAACTGGTAGGGAAGGAAACTAGGGATAAAGCCATGCACTGAGGGAAAAGATGGGGAATTGAACCTAAGGTTGGAAGCCTGGCATTGTTCTGTCTCTTTTTAGATGGGGTAGGGAAGGTTTTATTAAGCAAGCCTGGGAACCGTCCAGAAGCTGTGCCTTCATTCTGTGTGGGGGAAATATTTGTGGTCTTGTTTCCCTCTCTGTTTTTCTCATTTTCTTTCACCCTTTTTCTTTAGAGTTCTTTCTGCATAGGTTATAATCCTTTCATGGGTTATATTTGCTCAACACGCTTAGGATTCTGTCTTTGAATGCTTGATCTTCGTTACTGGAACTCATTGTGTAAAGTGGGGAGGTATGCCCTTGTGACAGTAGATCTGTCTTTTTCCTTAGGGTGTGTCCCCTGAAGTAGGCTTGGAGGTTTCAGTAGCCCCAACAAAGACAAGTATTTCCTTCTGCCTTCCTGCCTTTGTATCAGGATGTAACTCTCAGCCCCCTTGCTGCCTACCACGATGCTTCCCTTCATGGTGACCATGGACTAATCCTCTGTCACTAAAATCAAGCCCCAAATTAAAAGGTTTCCATTATATGAGTCACTTAGATCTCTTTTCAGCAATAAAGCAGTAACTAAGGCCCATTGTTTGTGCAGTATTTTGGCATATTGTCTGTCTGTATTCTGCGTGTCTTCTGTAAGACTGAGCAAGGCTGAATTAAAGAGTAATGGAACAATTACTTGGCAGAACATGAAGTCTGTGTTATGGATAGTACAGGCCACAGAAAAAAAGGAAGAAGAGGACAGACGTAAGTGAACCCTTTGTGGTTGGCAAGGAAAACAATACTAGGTAATTCTAGATGGCAGCCATCTAGCTGCCAGATGGCTAAAAAAGAGGCTGTAATTATCAGAGAGAATAGAGCCATTAAAGAGAAGGTATCTGCTCTTCCTGGAAATAGAGAACAGTGTCGGAAGGGCACTGTCCCACCCGCCTAGGCATTTAACCGTGGATGGAAAAGTCAAAGTGAAATCCACTGCATACAGAACCTGCTTCTGCTCTGTTCCAATGGGGCTGGGTCCATTCAAAGCTAGAATCATGTGGCGGTATCATCTATGTGTTACATTTTCTTGAAAGAAGAAAGATGCAACATTTAAAGGTCATAGATTCTTCCTTTGTGACTTCAGTTCAGCACCTTTGCAGCCATTTGTTTGGTAGAGTCAGAGTCCTGGTGAGGAGTTTGTGAGAGTTCATTGCATGAAGATGGAGTCTGGGTTGCATTTTGAGACCACAAGATGTTGAGATACCCAAGCTTTGAGACACCTACCATGAGTAGCTGCATGGGGACTGGAAGTAGCCAAAGAGGGAGATAGATGTATGAGAAGATGTAGAGAGAATGAATGATCTAAGCCCTTGGAAACTGAAGCCCTAGGTATGTTGTGGAAGTTTATTTTTAGTTATGTATAAAATTATTTTGTGCACTGTTGAGTTATGGGCTTCCTAGGCTTTGGTGTTTTGTATTGTTTGCAGGTGTAGGATTTATGTGGGGGGTGTTTAATTGCTAATGATCTGCACGTGCTACCAGTGGAACACCCGAGGCATTCTGTATCAATAAAAACACATGAGCTGGGATGATCAGGGTTCCACTGTCAAGTATGGTGCTGGCCAGGATGATGGTTCCCTCTACTGAGGTCTAGCAGGGTATGCACCTATGAAAACACCTCCCGTCTTTTTGGCTATGCTGCACAGCTGCGTACTACTCTCAGGTGTCTGAGATGGACCGTTCCATAACATGTGGATCTTTGAAGTTAGAGTAAATGGATTCTGCATCATGGGGGACTGTGAGCCCATCATGACCTGTGTGAAAAATGTGGTTATTTGAAAGAAAAATCTCCAAAGTAGAATTGATAAGACCAGCTTGCCAGTCCAGATGGTGTTGGATCGTGGGCAGCCTGAATAACTGGAACACGCACACAGTGTATCTTGAGTTCATGGGGGCGAACTGGCCAAATAGTTTATTGTCCATTTCTTATACCTTTCCCCATCAGAGGCATACGTGAGGTTGCCAAGGCAACGATCACAAGGGGCAAACCAGGTGTGCTTGTAAGCACGGGTTGAGTGGATCACAAGGTAGAAGGCATAGGTTTGATCACAAGGTTACTGATCACAAGGGAAAAAGGCATATGTGTAATCACTAGGTTACAATCAACAAGGTAAATCAAAATATATATAAAACTTATTGTTCTTTAGTTAGCCATAAAGCCATTCTCCTACTTTGTGAGATTAAGAAGGAAGTCTCTTTAAGTAATCTTTGACTTCCCTGAAATGAACTGCCTATGGGCTTGTCTTTTTTACAACTTAGCCTTGCTCAGCAGCTGTCCCAAGTGAGAATTAGCTGAAAACACAAAGCAATACTTAAACTCAAGATCAGGGAGCTCTCCACATAGAATAATGCATATTAGCAGTTTTATATGAATTTTTCTTTCTTAGTTTCTGTTTTTCATGACAGGGTTTCTCTGTTGTAACTCTGGCTGTCCTGGAATTCTCTCTGTAGACCAGGATGGCCTTGAACTCTCAGAGATCTGTTTGACTCTGCCTCCCAAGTGTTGGGAGTTTCATAGGTTCTTCTAAATCCTCATCAAAAAGTAGAGAGGACTCAAAATTACACTGATTATAAAATACCCCACCCCATGTTTCAGGGTCATTTTTCCCCCCCTGGTTTTTGAGACAGAGTTTCTGTTGTAGTTCTGACTGTCCCAAAACTCACTCTGTAGACCAGGCTGGCCTCTAACGCACAGAGATCTACCTGTCTCTGCCTCCTGAGTGCTGGGATTAAAGGGGTGCTCCACCACCGCCCAGTTGGATTGAGAATTTTATTAGGGATGTTAATGGAACCTTTAGGAGGAGGGGCCTTTCTGGAGGAAATTAATGTCTGGGGAAGGGCACTGAGTTTTATAGCCTCAGCACACTTGCACTCTTGTATGATTTCTGGTGGATGAAACTGAGCACCCGAATCCTTTTCATGCAGCCACGCCATCACCACCATTACAATCTCCACACCTAAAGAATGTAAGATAAAGTAGGAACAATTGCTTGTCATGCTAAGCCATTTTTGTGGCCTGATATTTTTATGTTGTTATTTTTGGCTGATAGAATTAGGTTTTTTTGTGTCAGTCATTTGCTCATGTGCTGAGCATCTTGACTTTGAACTTTGGTAGAGGGTACCTTTTTTCCCACCAGGATGACATGTATCCAATGACATTAATACTGAGTCTCCTGAATCACTGCCTGCAGATGTGTAATATTCTCCCTACCTTTGTGTATATTTTTGGATTTAAAAAAAATTTAAACAATGTGCCTGAGTCTTTTGCCTATATATATGGATGTTCAACGTGTGTGTGTCTGGGGTTCAATGAAGTCAGAAGAGAGCATTGGATTTCATTCACTGGAAGTTACAAATGGTTGTGACCTCAAAGTGAAGCTGTGGATTAATCCAGGTCTTCTTGAAAAACAACATGTGATCTCAACTGTTGACACATTTTTCTACCCTATGTGTGTTTTTTTTTTCTTTTTTAAGGATTAGCATTTACTTTGCTAAGGTTTTTGAAAACTTTGACCTATCAGTCAGTAACTTAATAAAAATGCATTTCTCTGTAGGAACATCATGTTATCTTTACAGTTTAAACTTCAGTTTTTTGAAAGACAAATGCAGATCTCCAGTGAATGTTGAGCTATTAAGATTTTGAGTGAGCCCACGGGTGCTTTCTATCCTTTTTCATTTGTTTCTGTGACATGGGGTGTCACTCTATAGCTCTGTCTGGGTGGAAATCACTACATAGACCTGGATGCCTGGAAATAACAGAAACTCAGTTGTGTCTACCTCCTGAGGTGGAGGTAAAGGCAGGTGCCACCACTACAGCTTGTCCATCCATTTTTGAAGTTAGTAATTTTGCATATTGGTTCTCTCATATATCCTCAGTCGTGCTGATCTGTTTTTGTGTCTGTTTATCTGTTTGTAGTGGTTTTCCTTGAAATGCATTTCTCATTCAGTGTGTCCAGAAATGAGAGGCATGATCCTTCTTTTGTTTCTTTCTAAAGTGATTTGGTGATTACATTATGAGTTTTTTGTTGTGGAATAAATATTTCAAGCATATGGAATTCTGTAAATATATCCTCAAGGAAGTGTACATTTTCAATGCAGTCAGTCTCAGCATTTCTATTACATATATGGACTATTTTAGGATGCAGTGACCTATGAGGATGTGCATGTGAACTTCTCTCAGGAAGAGTGGGCTTTGCTGGATCCTTCCCAAAAGCGTCTCTACATAGATGTGATGCTGGAAACCTGCAGGACTCTCACTGCAATTGGTAAGACTGTGTTTTTTCCTCCACATTCAAAATAAGGGGACAAGTTTTTCTTGGTCATCATTGTTCCTCTGATTTTACTTGTGAAAATGAAGAATGTGGTGATGAAATCAGGCATGGTTCTAAGGTTCACCAAAGACTCACAAGTTAAATTTTGGATAATTTCCAATAATATATTTTCTGGTACTATATTGTAGGCTACATATGGGAAGACCACAATACTGAAGAACATCGTCAAACTGCTAGAAGACATGGCAGGTAATTTTCCTGTGCAGACTGATAAAAATGTGCTTTGAAGAAATTGTAATGTGCCCTGTTGATTGAAAGAAAAGCAGCAGTGTAAATAAACACAGCTTAAAGTATATCAATGATTACTAAATTCTCAGAATACCACGTACCACAAGGTCAGGCAGCTGACCTCTGTTTGAAAAACATTCCTCTAAGAAGAAAGAGGAGTAAAGGAAGCCTCAACAGTTGTCACAGTTTTAATCATGGAACTGTGAAATCCATGTTGTAGAACTGTCAAACCATTTCGGTTCATACTTTTCCAGTATCACACAAGGCATACACATTGATTAAAGGATCAGTGAATGTCCCTAGTAAAGCTAGTTGTACTCATACACTTGTTGTGACTTAACCAAATTTAGTCAGAGTTCAGTTTATTAACATCAAGAATATTGTTATGGTGCAGAAACCTCAATCTGTATACCTCATCTGTATGAGGAACAAAAAGTTCAACTCTGAATGCAATTTGAACACTTTTTATTATTCTTCCTTTAGTAGGTATACCATGTGTCACTCTGGATACAAGCCATGTGTGCAGTACAGATATGGAAAGAAGGAAAGTACCTCTCTCTCTCCCAGAAAAAATGGAAGACATGTAGTAGTCCCCACTATGAAAAGACTTGAAGAATGTGACACAGGTTTACAATTAACTGCTTTTCCAACTTCAGTGGGAATGAACCAAGAAACTCACAGTGGAGAGAAGCCCTATGAGGACAAGAAATGTGGGAATTCTCCTGTCTGTCCTGTTGCGCTTTGCACATGTCCTGTGTCTCACACCATGGGAAACTGTGTTGATTGCAGTCTCTGTGTCAAAGCTCTGAGTTCCTCCAGTTCTCTTCAGAGAGGTGAAAATACTCATGTGAGAAAAGGGAATGATGAATGTGAGCCATGTACTAAAGGCTTTAACTTTCACAGGCATCTTCAAACCCACAAAACAACCCATAATGAAGGGGATATCTATGCATATAACAAATGTGATGAGGCCTTTACACCCAATTCATTTTTACAGTTACGCCAAAGAACACAATTGGAAGTAAAATCTTACAAAAATAATCAATGTGATAAAGACTGCATGTCACAGTAATCTTCAAGTACATAAAATTCATAGTAGAGAGAAACGGTATGAATGTAACCAATGTGGTAAAGCCATTTTAAGTCCCAGTCGTCTTCAAATACACAAAAGAACTCATACTGGGGAGAAACCCTTTGTTTGTAATCAGTGTGGTAAGGCCTATGCACAAAACGGTCATCTTAAAGTACACAAAAGAATGCATTCTGGAGAGAAACCCTATGAATGCAATCAGTGTGGTAAAGATTTTGCATGGTACAGTAGTCTTCAAATACATGAAAGAAATCATACTGGAGAGAAACCCTATGAATGTAATCAGTGTGGGAAAACCTTTATAAATCACAGTCATCTTCACATGCATGAAAGAAGTCATAGTGGAGAGAAACCCTATGAATGTAATCAATGTGGGAAAACCTTTGCACATAAGAGTACTCTTCAAATGTATGAAAGAACACACACTGAAGAGAAACCCTATGAATGTAATCAATGTGGGAAAACATTCATAAATTACAGTCATCTTCACAGGCATGAACAAAGTCATACTGGAGAGAAACCCTATATATGTAATCAACGTGGTAAAGCCTTTTTACATCTCAGTAATCTTCACAGGCATGAAAGATGTCATACTGGAGAGAAACCTTATAAATGTATTCAACGTGGTAAAGCCTTTGCACATAAGAGTACTCTTCAAAATATAAAAGAACACATACTGGAGAGAAACCCTACGAATGTAATCAATGTGGGAAAGCTTTTGCATGGCACAATAGTCTTCAAATACATGAAAGAACACATACAGCATAGAAACCTTATGAGTGTATTCAGTGTGGCAAAGCTTTTTCATGCACACAGTAGTCTTCACAGGCATGTAAGAAGTCAATGGAGAGAAACCCCATGAACATAATAAATATGGTAAACCATCTCATACCACTCTGTAACTCTTCCCAGGCTCTATCCAGGAATCCTTCCTGGTGAGAGTGTCACCTATTCAGCAGGGATATTGGGCACAAAGAGATACATGCCTAGACTTGAAGGTTGTCTCTTTCTTATAAATTTCCTGCCAGTCCTGGCAGGACATAAGGCTGCAAGGAACCTGATTGACCAGCATCAGTTTTCCAACTGAGAATCATTGAACTCTGTTGTTCCTTAGGAAAGTCCAACTCCTCGGAGCTCCACTTGGGTGCTGTGTAGGGGCCAGTGGGAGGGCCATGACTGATGAGAGAGCTGGGACATCAGCCACAATGTCTGACAGTCCTTCAGATCTCTATTCATGTATCCAGAGAGGCATGGTGGGTCCCTCTTTAGTAACTGATTGCATCCAGTACACATCTGAGGACCTGAACCATTGTGTCCCCAGTTCCTGAGCAGACTGTACCTGATTAAACACTGACTTTGGGACCATTAACAGTTGAGCAATGTGCTGTCCTTATTCTATAGTGTGAATGCTAGTAGGAGCAGATGCCATAACTTTACTCTCATGGATTTAATCCCAATCTGATTTCTGGTATAATTTGTATGCCTTTCTTATCCCAGTACTGCCTATTATAAATTGAGCCAGTTCTCATGGCCGAGGTCTAAATATCCCAGTAGGTATGGCCTGAACCCCTATTTCTTGTGTGAGTACCGTCTGGAGGTCCTAGTGACTTCATGTCTGACACTGTATGAGGTTTCCCTGGAATGTGGACACATGGCGATCTTGGGCAGAAAGCCCCAGAAAGAAAAAAAAGGTATAGTCAAGGGAAAAGATGGATAGATGCTGTTAATACTAAAGAAACATGATTGAAGTTTGGATAAATTGCATAGGGAAGTAAAAGAACTAGAAGAAGCTTCAAATATATAAATACAATTTTTTTTTTAATGGCATCCTTTTGCCCTTCTTTCTCGTATATGCTGAAATCACAAATAGGGCACCCGCAAACCGTCAATAAACCATTGTGTTAGAGATTTTCTGAGAAATAAGTTGAAGATTAAACTGTTACAATGAAGGTTTGTTCTTGCTTAATGTACCAAGTAAGCGTGGGAATTTTAAAGAAATGTAATCATGCGAGTTTTCTGTAAAGCTTTGATTGTGCTTGACCTTGCTAAACTGTTAGATTTGCAATGTATTTTAGTAAATAAAAAGACTGGGCTTTGTCATTCTCGGGAGAAACAGAAGAAAAAAGGAGCAGCAGGAGGAGAGAGACAGAGAGATAGAGAAAGGAAATAGAGAAAATGAAAGAAAGTAGAGAAAGTAAAGAAAAGAGAAAATAGAGAAAGTGAAGAAAAGAGAAAGAGCGGTAGAGAATTCTTAAGTTCTGATGGTCTCTCGAGATGACTAGCTGCCAGCTTGTACCAGCTTTTGACTCCTGAATCAGTGCTTTGTACCACTTTCTCAAGACCCTGATCTCAAGCTGAGGTTGGATCCTGGCACTTT
This sequence comes from Cricetomys ansorgei, assembly GCA_026225945.1. Classification (NCBI taxonomy): domain Eukaryota; kingdom Metazoa; phylum Chordata; class Mammalia; order Rodentia; family Nesomyidae; genus Cricetomys; species Cricetomys ansorgei. The sequence continues at coordinate 839,780 of JAMJFZ010004123.1, forward strand.
TGAAAGTGGCAGATGGCAGTCTGGCTTGCAGCATCAGCAGTCTCATATGCCAGTTCCTTAACAATAAGCATCCCTGCCCGTCCATCAGCCACCAGGTGAGTAATTGCCTGTAAAAGAAGAGAAAACAATTTTTGATATGCCTCATTCTGTTTCTGTGTAATTTTGGGAAGTTTCTCTGTCCTCCAGAATTGTGGCAACTTATGCCATGCTTGCAGGGAAAAAGAAATTTTTTGTAACAAGCCCAAGGAGAGTATATAATCTGTTGTTGTCCATCAGTATGCATGCTTGACCAGCCCGTGTCTCAAAAATTATAGGCACATTATTTTGTTGATTTCTGTTTTTTGGGTCTTGGCATCTTTCTTAATAATCTTTCTCCCATAGTTAATACTTACCCCAAGTAAGACAAGCTTGTGTGAAGCTCTCCAGTCAGAAGGAACAAAAGTATTCCTATAGATAGAATCAAGGAGAGATAATGCAAAAGGAGCTCTGGACTCGTTGAGCACAGGCCTTTTTTTTTTTAGTTCCATAAGAGTCTTAGATGAAATGGATATGTAATTTCTAACTATTGCTCCAGGTTATTTGGATCATGTATTTCACTCACTTGCAAAACAGAATCCCTCCTGGTCCTCTCCTCTCTCCCAGACTTGACACAGAGCCTCCTGCATCGAGACTTGTACTGTGATTTAAAAGGAATTGATTCTCTTATGGGTGAGAAAGTTCCTTAATAATTTCAGTAAGAGATGAGGAAGAGTAAAAAAGTCTCCATGTTATAAGCAACTGCATTGATGGATGGGGTTAGGTGTGGGGGAAATCAGAGCAGGAGGTGGAGAAACAGAATCAGCAAGAGGAGTAACACAGCTTCTTCACAAAGAACGGAAGTAGATCATTTATCTTCAGGTTCTGATTCATCTTCTACTCCCAGTGTTATTTCTACTTTTTCCTGATCACTTTCATTTTCAATTTTCACTGCATTACTCTTGTCAATTAGTTTTTTTTTCTTTTTTTCCACAGCTGAAAATCATTACTGCAATTATCTGGCCCTCTTGTGCCTAACTTGCTTTAATTTCTCTAACTGTGGGTGCTACTTTGTGTAGGGACTTGGGAGCATGCAGAGTCCACAGCCCAGGGCTCCTTCAGGTCAGTGGGCTCTGAGCAAACAGTGACATCAAAGGAAACAATAAAGCATTTGTCTAGTAGGTCTCCATCCGTAACTCATGTCTCTTTCTGTGACATCTGGTTATGGTTCTGCAATTCGTAGTTCTTACTATGACACCTGGTTTAGTACGTCCTAGTTTGTTCTATGACATCTGGTTCTGGTTCTGTTAAGATCCTCTCTGGGGACAGTAAGATTTCTGACAAGACACATGAAGTTTTGTCCAGGGAACTAACATGTTATCTCACTGCCTACCTGGTTCTTGGACCCAGTATCTCGTTCTGTGATTTGTCGGTCTCTTTTGTGTCTTTGCCATAGTCTTCCTTCATCTGGATTTGAATGACTGGAGAGACAAACAGAATGTATAATGGGTCTGGTAAGCTAAACACTCCTTTGAATTGTGTCATGAAATAGTTTGACAAAATTTGTCCTATAGCCATCGGGATTATGATTATCCCATCACCCATCGCCACCTACATACTTTCCGTGAATCAGGATGGCCTATTTTTGGAGTTGAATGACCTCAGGGGCTATGTTCTGCCCTCGAGTGTTATGGGCAATAGCAAATAACTGTCCTTGGCATCCTGAATACCCTGACCCAATTGGATGCCTTTTATCTTAGGCCGAAGCAACACCTAGCCCACACCTGTAGGTGAAGTTTTGTATGGTCCAAAATGCCAAAGGCAGCCACACCTTAGCTATCATGTGAAAAAACATCTGGGGTCCCCAACAGGATATCAGATGTCTTCAAGAACCCTGTCTTATAGGACTGTCAGGAGGAACTCTCTTCCTTACCACTATAACCAACCACCTTTATCCTTCTTTGATTCTGGACTCTCAACCCCTGCTTCAACTCCAGCCCATGCCTCAACTACCTCCTTGCGCTACTCCATTTGCCTCCTCTCCATCAGCAGACTCACTCTGTCCTCTCCACTCCCCAGACTCATCATGGAATACCCTATCGTTCCCCTGAAGAGGCCTCAGAGGCAATGCTGGCCCCTGTTCTCCTCTTATGCCAAGATCCCTCCAATAACCAATATGTCTATGATCCCTTTTCTACACCTGGAAGAATGAAAACCCCACTGTCAGTGTAGACTTCCCAGTCGCTCTAATTTGAATCTGTCTTTAACCACTTTCCTACTTGGAATGAGTGCCAACAAAACATATACACTCTGCTTTTACATTGTGGCCATGTTCAGAAGTACACTTTTTAACTGAACGTGCTTGGGAACAGGCCGACCTCTACATGAAAGTGTCCAGACTCTGCAAGTACAATCCCTGTGCTTTCTTTGTTGGGGAAAAGCATTTGTTAAAAATGAGTCCCATGTTCTCCTTTCCTGCTGCAGATAAGAAGTCTGAATGTCAAAGAGCATCCCACTTGATGTACCCTGAAAACTTCAACAGTCACTAATGAATTCTTGATTGAATCATTGTGGTACCTTTATGTTCACAAGTAAGATTGTGTAAAGAAGCATATGATTATGCTCTGAGCTTGCCAGAGGCTCGGTGTGCAAGGATGTGAAGATACTTCACCCCGGCAGGATTGTCTTGGAAGGGAAAATCATCTGCTTTCTGGTCTTCTTAGCAATTGTTTACCAGTTGTAACAGTAGTACCACTTGCAACTCAGGCCAATGCAGTGGCTATCAATGACTGCCCAGCCATTTCTGTAATCACTGTTAACAGTGACACCACCTACTATTTTGAAAATTCAGGCAGGAAGAATAGCCCTTGGAAACTAGGTGACTGTTGCGGTCCAATATTACCCAGACCATGGACGCTTCTGTTTGACAAGGATCCTGGGCCTCCGTTGTTGGGAAATTGGAATTCCTTAACTGCTTTGCCCCCTTTTCATCTTTACTGTACATAAGTCTCTCATCAATAATAAGGTTTGCATAGCATAATAGTAATATCCAAATTAATCCCTGAACTGGCCACTGTGGTCTGGAGTGGAACACAGTCATGCTATTCAAAAGTAAATTGCAATCAACTCCGGATTTCCAAGTCCTGGCATGTGTGAGAGTGAAAGAACAAGAACAAAAGCAGCCAAATTTTAGTCAGGCTTCTAAAAGCACCAAACCTGTAAGCTCAAGTTAAGGGCAAGATGATCTAGAACAGTTTCCAGAACTAGAGTAAGGAAAACAATTTCTCAGACAAACAAGATATGGACTGTTAACTAATGGCCTTGGGCTAAGAATTTCCCCCCACCTACCTACGTTGACTAACGACCCTAGGTTTGCATTTTCTAGTGCCTGCAACCTTGCTATATGCCAGGACCAATTAGTTTAAAGGTCAATACTTACATAACTATGTAACCGATGAAATTGCGTCTCATACTCTGTTGCTTAAGCTCTGCCTTTGAAATGTCTATATAAAGTATACTTAGAGTGTGCTAGGGGTCGCTCTCCTTTCCTCACTTGAGGAATCTGTGAGAGTGGACCCCAATGCGTTGGAAGTAAACCTCTTGCTTTTGCATCGGTCTTGAGTCCTGGTGATTTCTCGGGGGTCTCCTTCTGTTGGCCCCTAACAAGAGCTACCTAGGTTTATTGCAAGTGCATCATAAGACTATTCCTAGAGTAAATGATGATCTTCTCAGAAAGAGATAAGCCTTAATAGAAGCTAGAGAGCTCAGTTAGAAAGTTAGTGCACCTGGAAAACAAGCAGATACTTAGCCCTTCACTAATGAAGAATATAGCAAGCCTGCACCAACTTAAAAGTAAACATTCCTGGGACTTAAAGAGAGAAATAGCCTTCAATCTAGCCCGGCCACCAGATAAGGCCAGAAATTTAGAGCTTTGACCCAGAACAATAAATTCATTCCAAGGAACTAAAAAAAAATATAAAAATCCTCCTCTAGTGCCTATGCGGCACCCTGAACTATCTGTGCGAGGCAAATGGCAATATAATTCAATCAGCAGTGACATCCCAACCATCCATTAATTGGTCATTGGATCATTTACTCTCTGATGGTAATTGAGAAACCTTGAAGCTTGCAGCTATAAGGAGGAAAGACACTTTTGCATTGGTTCCCTTTTGATGTATGCCTGACACCTGCGTTCAGTTAGATAAGCATTCCTGCAGTTTGCTACTTAAGCCATAGAAAAGCCTTTGTCTAGAGAATTGAACTTAGAGAATTGAAGAGAATTTTGCTTAGAGAGAATAGATTGTATGGCCTAGAGAACTGAATTGCTATCTTAGAGAAACTTTTTATTCCCTTAATGTGCACATTGTAGCTTTCTTTAATTTTACTTTCGTCATTTTCTTTATCTTTCTTTTTTTACTATTTAAGAGGCACTCTTGCATGTCATAATTATATATAAGGCATGTTCTATGCGTGTCATTAACAGTGTTAATCATGCCTCTTAACAAATGTTCAGTCACTTAATAAGAGTCCATTGTTGGTTTTTCTCAATGCTCTTTATTAATTACAAGCCATGACAATACCCGGGCAGCTAGGCAGAGGCTTCAGTCCATGTTTTTCCCACACCGTTCTCTCCCTCTGGCTTCTCCCTTCTTGCCTCTCACCTGTCCCCAGCCCTCGGTGCTTTTGCACCCCAAATCCTCTGTCTCCACCCAGCCCTCCAAAATACAAATGAGTGGAGCCTAACCTTCATCTGCCTTAAGGTTAACGAATGGCCATTCATATGGAGAACTGGGTGGTCACTCCATTGTTTACAGGTAGGAGGAGAATCCTTTACATGCTACAAGGACAGCTTACAGGAGTATTACCCATAACTATAAAGTATCCCACAACATGTGCCAACTAGGGTCCCTTAGAAGAGTGAGGTACTGCTCTCACTTGCCACAACTTTCGTGGAGACTGAGGAACTCATCGTGCAGACTACAGCTGGACTCGACCCCCGCAGGTGACCTGAGCCAGAAATTATATACGACGCCAGATTGGACATGCTGGCCACATATTAGCACGGCTTTTCAAAAAATTTCAGTGGAAGCCCTGCGAGCAGGACACAGGATAAAACTCCTCCAGAAAAGCAGAGGAGCAGAGATTAGCAGCTGGACAGGGATTCTTCATGCCATTGCCGCTGCTGCTGGCTGCCGCTTCAAAAATTATTGGGAGATAGTAACTGGGCACACCACACCATTGGAGGAGTACTGGGACTTTGCCAAGAAGTCTTTTGTACTGCGCAGTCTTCCTTGTGGTTACATGCCGCTTGGACTTCTGGGAACAGCTTAGGAGCCCTATAAAAGCAGCCAAGCAGTTAGTTTCCAGAGTCCTGTTCCAGAGGGTTCAGGAATCTAGCCCCTGTTCTCCGTACGGTTCCCACAATGCCCCGCTACACTGGGCTGCTCCTGTTCAGGTCATCCGGGGCGGGATCTGTGGCTCTCACCTAAGGCAGCCGGGACTCCCCTTGTCCGCATATAGTGACAGCCCCGCCCACGTTCCACCAGCATCTTCTCTAACAGCGTGCAGGAACCAATAAAGTTTCCCTTGTTGCCGCTGCCTCCGCAGGAAGTGGTGCAAGGACTCCAGGAAGGAAGAGTCAGCTTCCCTAGTTACGGGGGAAGGGGCGGGGTGATAGTACCCCAGTGCATGCGCATCGCCTCCTTGCATCGCTGACGCGGAGGGGCGACATTTTTAGTACTGGCAGAGCCTTTGCATTTGTTCACCCGGTTGAAAGTTCCCGGAGCCGGGCGCACAGGCGGCAGGCCGTCCTCGGGGCGCCCACCCGAGCGCGCTGGCCCACGGCGCCGCCTCCTCCTCGGCTCGTCCCGTCCACGGGGCCGGCGCCCCACGAGCCGCTCGGCGTCGCCCCGACTCCGCTGCCGGAAGCTCGCGGCCCCGCTGCTCCCGGAGGAGGAGGCCGTGGGCGGGGCGGGGCGGGGCTGCCGAGGAGACCGCCCACCGAGGCCGGCGGGGACGGGTCCGCGGACGCCCTGTCGGACCGCCGGCTCCTCCACATCCGGGTCCTGTGCGGAGCCGGAGGGCGGGCCCAGAGGCCGCGGACCCGCCGTGCTCACTGCACCCCCTCCTGCAGGACCGAGCAGCGCCCGCGGCCGCGATGAAGCCCCTCCGTGCGCAGCCGAGGACCGCGGAGGTGAGTCCGCCGCTCCCGGGTCCGGCCCGCAGACCTCAGGGCGGGCGAGCCCAGCGTCCCTCCTGCTCCAACTCCGCCGGGGCTCAGAACCCCGCCCGAGTCTCCTCCCCCAGTTTCTCCCAGCCGCTCAGGGACCCGTTTCTGTAGCCACAGGCTCCCCACGGGTGAGCACCGCCGCCTCTGCTGTCCAGGAGCTGCTGTCACTCCCGCGCTGGGGCGCAGTGCTCGCCATGGCCGCCCACCCGTCACTCCCTACATCCCTCCTTCCCTTGCTCCCTCCCCCTCTCTCCCTGGGATGGAAGCAGGGCCTTTGCACGTGCTGGCAAGGACTCACCAAGGGACTCCCCAAATCTCCCAACCCCTGTTTTAGTTTTAATTCATCTCAATTTGGCGATTTTAGAGAGATTCCCAAGTACTTTGCGCCACGAACTCCTCACCCTGATTTTTCACGAATGAACTCATATTGTCTGCATTTGGGAGATGAAGGGAGCTCAGAGAGGCTGTGGAAGCTTCTCAAAGTCACACAGCTGGGAAGTGATACATCTGCCTCCTGTGGGGGTGAGCATCTGTGGGTGTGACCTGCAGGGGGAATGGGAGACAGAGAGACAGAGAAAGAGAGACATGTTGTAACCAAGCCATTGAAAAGCTGAGTTAGGGCTTGGCCACATGGCTCAGTAAGGTGGTTGCAGCCAAGCATGCTGACCCGAGGGTTTTTAATATATTTTATTATTTCATGTATTGCGTGTTGCATACGTCCTTGTCTGTGCACAACCTGTGTGCAGTACCCTCTGATGCCGGAAGGGAGTGTCGGATCCCCTGGAAATGCAGTCATACATGGTTGTGAGCCACTGTGTGTGCGCTGGAAACCAAACCCTGGTCCTCTGCTGAGCAGCCAGTGCTGTAACCACTGAGCCATGTCTCCTGAATTTGACACCCACAACCCACATAGTGGAAGAACAGTGACTCCACAAAGTTGTCCTCTGACCTCTGGTTTTTTTTTAAAGTTATTATTCTTTTTTCTAGGCAGGGTTTCTCTGTTCTAACTCTGGCTGTCCTAGAACTCACTCTGTGGACCAGGCTGGCCTCCAACTCACAGAGATCCGCCTGCCTCTGCCTCCTGAGTGTTGGGATTAAAGGTGTGCGCTGCCACCGCCTGGCTCATTAATGTAATTTTAAAATTAAGAAAGAAAAGGTTTTTTAAAAAGCTACATTAGGTCAGTGTGGTGGTGCACACCTTTAATCCAAATGCTGGGAGGCAGAGGCAGGTGGATCTCTGTGAGTTTCAGGCCAGCCTGGACTACATCGTGTGCCCGGGTCTCACAAAAAGACATACATATTTGAAAACCTGGACTATTTTAAAATCTTACAGCCCACCCCTGACAAAAGACATGTACTTGGGACACAGATGTGTTTCCATTGGGTGTAGATGGGCGCTGGCCGGGGGGCAGCATACTGGAGGCCTGGTTTCTACTCTCCCTGCCTGTACCGCCAACCTCCGCCCTCCTCCTTCTCCGGTTTTCCCACAGCAGCCCTGAGGGAAGAGAGCAAACACCCGGGACTGTGGGTACAGGCCTCCCCGACGCCCTGGGCTCCTGGGTCCCCTTCTGGGGCGGAAGGGCCAGGGTCTCAGGCTGAGCACCAGTTCCCTTGCTGCTTGTGAGGCTCCAGCAGGGGGCACGTCCTGCTCCAGCCTCAGTTTCCCTTGTCTAGAATAAAATTACCTTATCTGGGGGCCCTCACTTACCTTCTGACCTTATTTGAGGAGAATGTCTCCACGGCAATGAAGGAGGCTGGTGAAGATTTGACGGTGCTGATTATGTAGCCCAGGCTAGCCTTGAACTCACACTCCTTCCACAGCAGCCTCCTGGGTGCTGGAGTCACAGCTTGGACATCCACACCCAGATCAAAGTATTCTCTCTCTCTTTTGAAATTGTGTGTGTCTCTGTCTCTGTGTATACGTGTGAGTCTGTGAGTTTACATGTGTCTGTCTATGTTTGTGTGTGTGTGTGTGTGAGTGGGTCTGTGTATGTTGTGTCCCAGGTGCTGGCCACCTCCAGAATTCTCAGAGATGGGCTCAGAGGTGGGTGTCCGGGGACCCACATGGCATCCCCGTGTCAGGGTGGCAGACTGGGTGCAGAGCCCAGGATGCCCCACAGAGAATGACACACCGCCCAGTGCCCAGAGTTTTGACAGACAGGGGAACCACATCCCTAACCACAAGGGGACTGAGTGAGCCCCACACTTCTCCCCAAGTTCCCTCTGGGAACCCCACATCTCATAGTTCCTGTCCCGGAGCCATCTTCTAAAAGGCCAACTCCGGGCACAGAAGCCACGGCCAGAAAGGGGCTAGCCTGGGCCCTGGGTCTCCAAGGCATCCAGCAGTCACTCAATAAATGCTGAATGAAAGAGCCTGTCCCCTGGGGGACAACATGGAGCTGACTGCCCTGCCCTCCCTGTCTGAGCATCGGGCTGGGGGCAGGGCTGCCTCTGTGGGTCCTGCGTGGTGGGTGGTGAGGAAATGAATGAGTGACTGCGCCGAATGTGTGAGTGAGTGTTGGAGAGAACGAATGTGTGAAAGGGCGGTGGATGAATGAATGACCAGATGGCAGGAGTGTGTGAATGAACGAGAGATGGGAGGTGGTGGGGGATGAATGGATGGACGAGTGAGGGAAGCATTCGGAGCCTGTGGTTAGCTGCTGGACGGGCGCCTTCGGGGAGAAGTCCAAGGTGAGGAGCTGGAACAGGATTTGTACCATGCCCAATTCGGGGCGGGGCTGGGGCGGGGCTACACCGTGAGAGGGTGGGGTGTCAGGCATGGGGGAGGCGTGTGGAGCAAGAACCCTGGGAGAATGATGGCGGGCCCTGAGACTGGGGAGGAGGTTAGAGGGGGCTGAGTAGGGGCAGAGGTGGGCGTGGCCAGCCTGGCCCCACCCCGCAGCCATCTGCCAGGAAGCAACAGCGGATGTGCATCCTCTTCCTTCCGTAGGCGTTAGTTTCCATCTCCCTCCCCACCAGTGTGTACCCAAGAGAGATGTACTGGGGAATTCCTTGCAATCAGGAAATGTGGCTGTTCAGTCGTAAGCGGCACTCTGGGGCAGGGGAGGAGAGCAAGTGGAGTGGAGAGAACCGGAGGGCCGGGTGACAAGTGGAACAGGAGAAGCAGGCCTGAAGGGCCGAGTGAGGACCACAGTGCTGCATTCAGCGCAGGTTCGCTGGAACTGTGTCAAACAGCTGTGTCGGCTTCGTCCCTTCTGCTGCTTCCACTGGTCACGGCTTTGCCAGTTGATCATTTTTTCATTCATCATTCCCTGTAACCATCAGGTTTTTGCTGTTGGTAGAAGTTAAACTGTTTGCAGGCTGTTTTTGAATCTATAGCTCAATTCTGTGTTGTGGCAATATAATATTGACATAATAGCCAAGATGGCAGCGAACTTCAGAGTTGCTTTCTGCTCAAGGTCAGCTCCCTGAGCCCATCCTCCACCAGGCACAAGTCCTGGCAGAATCCACACTTCTTCAAGATTAAATGTGCACTGTGACACCCTTTTCTTTAAATGGTCACATTAGCGAGGTTAGCATGAATAGAGCGGGGGACATGGTACCTGTGGCCTAGGCAGGTAGGCTCCACAGCTAAGGAGCAGAGGAAAGCATTCTATGGCTTCCATCAGAGACAGTTAAACCCAGCCATATGTCTTACCACACACACTGTGACTGTGGAAGTCAAGGGTTGTCGTCCAGTTACCTCTTCGGTCCCTAGTCAGAAGAAAATTCAGTGCTCTTATTTTTCTCTGTCTCCCAGACGTCTCTGTCTCTCAGTTTCTTTCACTCTTTTACTTTAGAACACTTTCTACTTAGGTTATATTCCTTTCATGGGTTGTACTTGCTCGATATTCTTAGGATTCTGTCTTTGAATGCTTGCCCTAATTAGTCAGTGTGCCCTAGTGAGAGTACATGTGTCTTGTTTGTTAAGGCGTGTCACCCTAAGTTTGCTTTGAGGTTTCAAAAACCCATGCCACGGCAAGTGTTTTTTCTCTCTGCCTGTGTATCAGGATGTAACTATCAGCCCCATGTCTGCCTACCACGATGCTTCCCTTCACGATGACCTCGGACTAAACCTCTGCCACCATGATCAAGTCCCAGATTAAGAGCCTTCCATTGTAAGAGTGGCCTTGATCATAACGATTCTTTACAACATTAAAACAGTAACTAAGGTCTGTTGTACAATATTTTGGCGTGTTATCTGTCTGTGTTCTGCCTCTCTCCTGTAAAATTGAGTGAGGCTGAATTAAAAAGTAATGAACTAATTTCTAGACCAAACATGTACTCTGTGCTACAGTTATCACTGGTAATTCATGAAGGTCCATAGAGAAAAAGAGCAACAAGAGATCAGAAATAAGTGGTTTTGCAAGAAAAACAGCACTAGGTAATTCTAGATGGCAACCATGTGCTGAAACTGCAGCAGTATTTATCAGAGAGTTTAGAGCTATTAAAGAGAAGGCAGCTGCTCTTCTTTGGAAATATAGAAAAGGTGTTGTAAGGGCAGCACCCCACCTAGTTAAGCATTTAACCATGGACAGAAAAGTCAAGGTGATTTCCAGTCGCAGAATGCAACTCCATACAGAACCTGCTGCTGCTCTCTTCCAATGGGGCCAGTAGAACCCAGTAGTGTGGACCATGTATGTGTTACTTTTTCTTGGAAGAAGAGAGATTCAACATTTAAAGGTCATGGATTCTTCCTTTGTGATTTCAGTTTAGCACTGGTGCAGCCATGTTTTTGGCAGAGTCAGAGCCCTGATGAGTCTGTGAGAGTTCATTGTATGAAGGTGTAAAGATGGAGCCTGGGTGGCATTTTGAGACCACAAGTTGTTGAGATACCCAAGCTTTGAGACACCTGCCATGAATATCTGCCTGTAGGGACTGGAAGTAGCCAAAGAGAGAGATGCATAAGAAGTTGCAGAGAGAAAAAACCATCTAAGCCCTTGGAAACTGAAGCCCCAAGAATCTGACACAGAGCAGCAGGATTTGGTGTTTGTCCAGCAGGATTTCAGTCTTGCCTTGGTTCAATCTTTCCTTTCTTTGGAAAAAAAAAATGTATATTCTGTGCCATTTTCTACTGTGTTTGATGTTACAAAATATCGCAGTCAAGATATTGCCTTAACTGTCAGAAGAAACATTCAACATCCAAACACTGTTGGGACTGTTACATAATTTGAGAATGTTTGAAGATAGACTAAACAGACTTTTCATCATGGTGGAACTGTGAGCGCATCATGACCTGTGTGAGATGTGGTGAGTTCAATGGAAACTCTCCCAAGTAGGATGACGCACATTAGCATTTGTCTCTGGATGGAGACTGCCATTGGGTGCTTATGGAACCTTTAGGAGGAAGGGCCTTCCTGGAGGAAGTTAGTCTCTGGGGAAGGGCACTGAGTGTTTATAGCCTCACCTCACTTGTGTTCTTGTATGGTTTCTGGTGCAAGAAACTGAGCACCTGAATCCTTTCCATGCAGCCACGCCATCACCACCATTGCAGACCCCATCCCTAAAGTATGTAAGGTAAAACAGGAGCAGTTGCCTTTCATGCATTTTTCTGGTCTGATTTTTTTATGTTTATGGTTATTATTTTTGTCTGATGGAATTAAGTTTTTTATATGTCAATCATTTGCTTTTGTATTGAGCTTTGGAACATCTCGACTTTGAACTTTGGCAGAACGTATCTTTTTTTCCCACCAGGACATATGTATTCATGACATTAATACTGATTCTCTTGAATCATTTGATTGCAAATGTGTAACATTCTCCCTACCGTTTTTAAGTTTTTAAAAGTTTTAAACAATGTGCATGAGTCTTTCATATATATATGTGTGTGTGTGTGTGTCTATGATTCTGAATGAGCCCATGAGTGCTTTCTGTCCTTTTTCATTTGTGTGTGTGTGTGTGTGTGTGTGTGTGTGAGAGAGAGAGAGAGAGAGAGAGAGAGAGAGAGAGAGAGAGAGAGAGAGAGAGAGAGACTTAATATGTAGCTCTGCCTGGCCTGGAAATCACTATATAGACCAGGGTGGCCTGGAACTTACAGAAATTCTCCTGTCTCTACCTCTTGAGGTCTGAGCTAAAGGCGTGGCCACTACACCCTGCTTGTCCATCCTTTTTTGAAGTTAGTAATTGTGGATGCTGTTTCTCTGATGTATCGTCCATAGTGTTGATCTGTTTGTCTCTCTGCATATTGTAGTAGTTGCTCTTGAAATGTCATATCTTATTCAGCACGTCCAGAAATGAGAGGTGTGTCCTCCTGTTGTTTCCTTCTAAAATGATTTGGTGGTTACATTTTGAGGTTGTGGTCATGGAATAAATGTTTCAATCATACAGAATTCTGTAAATATATTCTCAATGAAGTGTACATTTCCAATGTAGTCAATCTCAGCGTTTCTATTATGTTCATATATGGACTATTTTAGAATGCAGTGACCTATGAGGATGTGCGTGTGAACTTCACTGAGGAAGAGTGGGCTTTGCTGAATCCTTCCCAGAAGATTCTCTACAAAGACGTGATGCTGGAAACCTGCAGGAACCTCACTGCTGTGGGTAAGACTGGGAGTTTTCCTCCATATTCAAAATAAGGGGACAAGTGTTTCTTGGTTATCGATTCTCCTTTTTTATTTTAATCATGATCAAGTCAGGCATGGTTCTAAGATTCACCAAAGGCACTAAGTTGAATTTTGCATAATTTTCAATGATATATCATATTTCTGGTCCTATATTGTAGGCTACATATGGGAAGACCACAATACCGAAGAACACTGTCGAGCTTCTAGGAGCCATGGCAGGTAATTTTCCTGTGCAGGCTGATGAAAATGTGCTTCTGAAGAAATTCTAATGTGGCCTGGAGTTTTAAAGAAAAGCAGCAGTGTAAATAAGAACAGTTCTAAGTGTATCGGTGATCACTGACTTCTCACAACACTGTGTATGATATAATAGCTCATTTCTGTTCTGTTTGTAAAACATTCCTCTAAGAAGGAAGACAACTAAAGAAAGCCTTAGCAGTTGTCACAATTGTAATCATAGAACTGTGAAATCCATGTCATAGAGCTGTCAATCTATTTAGTTTCATACCATTCAAGTATCACAACAGGCATAGTGGTTGATTAGGTGATCAGTGTATGGCCAAGTATCGCTAGGGCATACATATTATGGGATTTATGTATGTGCAAGACCATCTAATAAGGAAATAATCCATAGTAAAGCTAGTTGCAGTCATATAGTTGATGTGGCTTTATGTTTAGTCAGAGGGTCAGTTTATTAAAATCAAGAAGGTTGTTGTGGTGCAGAAACCTGAATCCCTACACCTCATCTGTATGAGGAACAAAAAGTTCATCTGTGTGAATGCAATTTGAGCACCTTTTATTTATTCTTGCTTTACTAGGTATATCATGTGTCACTCTGAATACAAGCTATTTGCACATTACAGATATGGAAAGAAGGAGAGTACCTCTCTGTCTCCCAGAGAAATTGGAAGACATGTAGTAGTTACCACTATGAAGAGACTTGAATGTGATACAAGTTTACAATTAATTGGTTTTCCACCTTCAGTGAGAATGAGTAAAGAAACTCACAGTGAAGAGAAGTCCTATGAGGACACGGAATGTGGAAATTCTTCTGTCTGTCCTGTTGCACTTTGCACGTGTCCTGTGTCTCACACTGTAGGAGACTGTGATGAATGCTGTCAGTGTGGTAAAGCTCAGAGTTCTTCTAGTTCTCTTCAAAGTGGTGAAAATACTCAAATAGGAAAAGGAAGTGATGAATGCGAGCCATGTACTAAAGGCATTAACCATCAGAGATGTCTTCAAACACACAAAAGAACCCAAAAAGAAAAGGAACCCTATGAATGTAATCAATGGGATGAAACCTTTACACCAGATTCCTCGTTAAAACTACACCAGAGAACTCATTTGGAAGTAAAATCCTATGAATATATTCAACGTGATAAAGAGTTTGCTTGTCACAATAGTCTTCAAGTACATAGAATTCATAATAGAGATAAACGGTATGAATGTAATCAATGTGGTAAAACATTTGCATATCTCAGTTACCTTCCAATACATGAAAGAACTCATACTGGAGAAAAACCCTATAGATGTAATCAATGTGGTAAAGCCTTTGCAACAAACGGTAATCTCCAAATACATGAAAAAACTCATACTGGAGAAAAACCCTATGAATGTATTCAGTGTGGTAAAGCCTTTGTTACAAACACTCGTCTTCAAAAACATAAAAGAACACATCCTGGAGAGAACCCCTATGAATGTAGTAAATGTGGTATAGCCTTTGCAGAGCTCAGTAGTCTTCGAAAACATAAAAAAATTCATATTGTAGAGAAATCATATGGCTGTAACCAATGTGGTAAAGCCTTTTCATGTCACAGTAGTCTTCAAATACATGAAAGAAGTCATACTGGAGAGAAACCTTTTGAATGTAATCAGTGTGGTAGAGCCTTTGCACAAAAGAGTAATCTTCAAATGCATGAAAGAAGTCATACTGGAGAGAAACCACATGGATGTAATCAATGTGGTAAAGCCTTTGCACATCCATATCATCTTCAAAGACACAAAAGAGCTCATACTGGAGAAAAACCCTATGAATGTAATCAATGTGGTAAAGCCTTTGCACATAAGAGTACTCTTCAAATACATGAAAGAGGTCATACTGGAGAGAAGCCCCATGAGTGTAATCAATGTGGAAAAGCCTTTGCACAAAAGAGTAATCTTCAGATGCATGAAAGAAGTCATACTGGAGAGAAACCCTATGAATGTAATCAATGCGGTAAAGCCTTTGCACAAAAGAGTAATCTTCATAGACATGAAAGAAGGCATATTGTAGAGAAACTATTAATGTGATGGAAGAAGTCATGGTGGGGAGAAGCACCATGAACATAATAAATTTGGTAAACACTTGCACACCGACCTTCAATTCTTCCAAAACGCTTTCCAGGAATCCATTCTTGCGAAAGCATCACTTGTTTGGCAGGGCTATCAGGGTCAAAGAGATACATGTCTAGACTTGAAGGACATCTGTATCTTGAAATTACCTGCCAGCCCTTGAAGCATATAAGGCTCAAAGGAGTCTGATTGGCCATTGTCAGATTTCCAACTAAGAATCCTTGAAGATTGTTGAGTTCTGTGGGAAACTGCAACTCTGTGGAGCTCTCCTTGGGTTCTCTGGAGGGGCCAGTGGGAGGGCTATGACTGATGAGAGAACTGGATGAGCAGCCAAAGTATCTGTCAGTCCCTCAGATCTCTTATCTTCCATCCAGAGAGGCATGATGGCCCCTCTATAGTAATTGATTACATCTGGTACACATCTGAGGGCCCAAAACAGTTTGTTCCCCATTCCTGAGCAGAACCTGACTAAACACTGACACTGGAACCATTATCAGTTGAGCAGATTGCTGTCCTTATTGTATCATTTGAATGCTAGTAGGAGCAGATGCCATAACTTTAATCTCAGTAGTATAATCCAAATCTATACCTCCTGGAGAAACTGCGAGCCTTTCAAGATCATACAAGTTCTGACTATTATCAATTGAGCCACTGCTCCTGGCAGAGGTCCAAATATACCAGTAGGTGTGGCCTGGACCCCTCTTCCTAATGTTTGTTCAATCTGGAGGTGGCAGTGATGTCATGTCTGGCACTGTCTGAGGTTGTCCTGGAAATGGCAATCTTGGGAACTATGGAGGGCTGCCTGATTGACAGTCATTCTTGAGGATAAATCTGATCTATTCCTTGATGTACTGCACATTTCTGCAGGGTCTGGAGCCAGACCCTGACCTAGTTTTCCCTGAGACAATGGGCATCCTTCACTGTCCATCTTAGGTTTATATTCCTTTGTCCAGTGATTTCGTTTACAGTGAGGTTTTTAGCATCCAGGTCTCAAGGAGCATTCTGTCTTCCTTGTGGACATTGCCTTTTAAAGTGTCCTGACCAGATCTAAAATATCCATTATCATTACCCTTATTTTTATTCCTTGTTGTATGACTGCCAATAGCGGTGGCATCGTTCCCTTGGAAGACTGAAGCCAGACATAACCCTTGAGTATATGAAGTTCCAATATAAGTATAAAGGTGGATGAAATCATTTATATCTTTCTTTCAAATGGGTTGGATGGCAGTGTGGCATGTCGCATTAGCAGTCTTACATGCCGGTTCCTTGAAAATAAGCATCCCTGCCTCTCCATCAGTCACCAGATGAGTGACCGCCTGCAAAGACGAGAAACAAAATCTTGATATGGTTCCTCTTGTTCCTGATTAATTTTGGAAAATTCTTCTGTCTTCCAGAATCTGCCAAGTTATCCTATGCTTGCAGGACAAGAAAACTTATTTATACATAAGCCTAAAGAGCATATATAATCTATTTTTGTGCCCTCTGCTAATATCTCAAAAGTTATAGGCACATTATTTTGTTGATTTCTTTTAGCTTGGTCTTGACATCTTTCTGAATAATCAGTCCTCCACAGTAAATACTTGTCCCAAGCGAGAGAAGGTTTTGTGAAGCTCTTCCAGTCAGAGGGAACCAAAGTATCTCCAGAGATAGAATCAAAGAGAGACAATGTAAATGCTGCAGTTGACTCCTTGAGTACAAGCCTGCTTAAGATCCTTATCTTAAATGTGGGGTGGAGAGATGTCTCAGCAGTTATGAACACTGGCTGCTCTTCCAGAGGGCCTGGGTTCAATTTCTAGCACCTGCATGACCCCTCACATCTGTAACTCTAGTTTTCAGATCTGACACTCTCACACAGACATGCATACAGGCAAAACACCAATGCACATGAAATAAAAATTTTTTAAAAGAGTCTTAAATGGAATGGGTATGTAATTTCTAGTTCACTGCCTAGACTGTTAGGATCGGGTGTTTCACTCACCTGGAAAAGAGAGTTCCCTCCAGGTCCTCTCCCATCTCTGGACCTGATTCTGGGCTTCTTGTATTGACACCTGTACTGTGCTTTACAAGGAATTGATTCTCTTATTGGAGTAAGAAACTTCCTTAATAACCTCAGTAAGAGAGGAAGGAGAGAAAAATGTCTCCATGTGATCAGGAGCTGCACTGATGGGTAGGGGTTAGGAGAGGGGGAAATGAGCAGGAGGTGGAAGAGCAAAATCAGCAAAAGGAGGAAGACTGTCAGCGTCATTACAAGAAAGTAGATCCTATACAGGTTTTGATTTTTCTTCTGTTCTCTGTGTTACTTCTTTATCCTGGTGACTTATTTTTAATTCTCACTGCATCCCTTTTGTCAATGACAGGTTTTATTTCTTTCCTCAGCTGAAAAGCATCACTAAAAATATTATCTGCCCCTGTTTTATCTAATTCTCCCTGAATTTCTCTGGTCATTACTTTGTCTGTGCCTCCCATTTTGATAACTCTGACCACCTTGGCTTTGGGGATTTGGTGCTGACACCCGGCCCTGCTACTTTGGGCCCCAGTGATACCCAGTGCACTTCTTCATCCAGCCGACAGCATCTCCAGCCCTCAGGGTTGCCACAAGAAAAAGGTGACTACAAAGTTCTCCACATGTGCTGGCGCCCTCTCACCATTTGGCATCTTACAATAGGGAGAGGGCAAGTGTTCTGAGCCTTCCCGCTGTGGAAGATTAGGCTTTACACAGCTACTCACCCTGCAGGCCACTAGTGTTGTCTTGCCCAGCTTTTCCTTCAGAGGAAGTTAACGCTGTTTTAGCAGATAATGGAAGGTGAATCTATTCAGTGCAAGGTGAAAATGGCTGTACTTCAGGAGATGGGGCTGAGAGTACTTCCTCAGGTGAGATAAAGCCTTGAGAATCTGCAGTTTCAATGCATCCCCATGTCATGTTACAGTTTTGCATTCTTTACCAATTAATAGTCTGCCTTTAACCACTGGCACCTCCCAGGCTGGGACTTGAAGTTTTGATGTAATTCAGCCAACCTTATCCTGAGGCACTTGGTTTGATTTTCTGCAACTTGGAATCTGTGCCTCCTGGAAAGAGGATTTTCTTCCAGGGCACACTTAGCAACCATTAGACCGTTTGTCCCTATCTGTAGCTGGACAATTGTATCACTAGTTTCATTGTTGTCCTTCACCGTATCCTGAGATGCTAGAAGTGGGTTGACATCACAGAGTTCAGCCTATCATTTGTCAATTTATCCAGAGATGCTAAGAGCAACCAGCCAGCATCCTCATTTTCCTTATTTAGTCCAAAGTTCATATACAGGGTCACAGTTGGTGAGTCAGCATAAAGAAATGGAGTTATTTCCCTCACCATGGCTTTTGGTACTCTCTGAGCTCCCAGGAGAGACTTTGGTAACTGTAGGTGTTGTCAAATTAAAAATCCCATTCTAGATACTTAAAAGATTTATTCTTATATATTTGTTCTAGAATCACTCCTGGTACCAAAATCTGTATTAGTCAGGGTTCCATAGAGAAGCAACATACAGAATCAATCTTTCTCTCCCCACCCCCACATATATATATATATATATATATATATATATATATATATATACACACACACACACACACACACACACACACACATTTTTAAAAAAAATTTTAGTGTAATGACTTCCAGGCTGTGGTTAAGCTAACAATGTCTGGCTCTCAACAGAAAGTCCAGGAATCGAGAAGTTTCTCAGTCCACAGGCTGGATGTCTCAGCTGGTCTTTAGTAAATGCCGGGATCCTGAAGAAGTACCTCTAATGCCAGTGAAGGAAGGGACTTGCTGGTGAGGTGAGAGCAAGCAGGCCAAAAGCAAGTTTCCTTCTTCCATGTCCTTATGCTGGCTTCCAGCGAAAGCTGTGCCCAGGTTAAAAGTGTCTTTCCACATGAAGATCCAGCTAAAAGTGGACCTGCCTACCTCAAATTAGGCAAAAATCCCTGACATATGTGCGCTCCATTTTTGGATATCAGTTAATTCCAGATGTGGTCAGGTTGACACCCAAGGATCCCCATCCCAGGGAAGTAGGACATGGGTGCCAGGCCAGGATTCACTCAGTGGATCCAGCATTGAGCTCAAGGTCACATGATCTGCACAGTAGGTGTGCTTTTCCCTGTGATCTGTCTTCCCAGCTTCTGATCTTTTAATTGGTTATTTACAGAGCACCCCCATCTCTTTTCTTATCCTGGGCTTTTCTTTTACACACCTTTCATTGCATGGAGAAAAGCCCAGTGCTCTGCTGCTTCTCAGCCAAACAGAGGCAGCCATCCTCCTGGCTTTCTCCCTCCCAGTAAATCTCTGATGAGGTCTGTTGTGTGGTGTGACTTTGTGGTATTCCTTGTCTTCTGACTGCCAGAAAACCTTTCACCTCAGAGCTGTAACACTTGGGTCGGGGACACCTTGTTGGTTATGCAATACAAAGTGAGCTGCCCTGAAAGCATATACACACAAATGGGAGGCCTCCATAGTATATATGCCCCAACCCAAATTGGAAACTGAACTCTGCTTTTGGGCCTCCAGGACTCAAGAGCCATACAGAGGGTGTGCCCACCTTGAGGATGTTCCAAGGTGTTGGCATGTCCTTTCAGTGGACTCTGAGAGAACAGCCACATCAAAGAAACCATAAAACACCTTTCTAGTAGGTCTCCATGGGTAACTCATAATTCCATGGCATCTGGTCCTGCAGATGATCACTCTATCTGCATGTACTCCTGTATACAAGAGGACATCTGATCCCATTATAGATGGTCATGAGCCACTATGTGGCTGCTGGGAATTGAACTCAGGACCTCTGAAGAACAGTCGGTGCTTTTAACCACTGGGCCATCTCTCCAGAACCAAGTCATAGGTCTTACTATGACACCTGGTTTATGAGCCATAGTTTGTTCTGTAAGTCATAGTTCTATTTCTATGCTATCTGGATCTGGTTCTGTTTGGATCTCATCTGGTGACAGTAAGGTTTCTGACAAGTCACATGAATTTTTGTCCAGGACACTAGTGAGACAATCCCACTGCATACCTGGTTCTTGGTCCCAGTGTAACAAGTAGCTACAGTGGTTTTTTACCCTCTGGGACAGGAAAGAGAAAGGAAAGATGAAAGAAAGAAGGAAATCTTCGCTGCCCTTGTGTCAGCCTTGAAGGAGAATAAGAGAGAAAGGAAGAAGTAATCACAGTCCTTTTTGTCTGTACTTAACTTGGAGAGAGAGAGAGGGAGAGAGAGAGAGAGGAGAGAGAGAGAGAGAGAGAGAGAGAGAGAGAGAGAGGAGAGGGAGGGAGAGAGAGGGCAAGAGAGTGCTGATAGGACTAGCATTCAAAAACCCAACCCATCAGCTGCCAACTGCCACTCCACCCGGCCCCCCCCCCCCGCTCTCCTTGAAATTCTAAGCAAAGTTCTCAGAAGTCCAAGCGACATTTCTGCAAAGAAATCTGCATATGACAAAAAAGTTCTTCAAAACAGCTAGCTACACCCCAGTGTCTCATTCTGTCTTTTGTTTGTCTCTTTTGTGTCTTTGCCATAAGTCTCCTTCATCTGGACTTGGGATGGCTGTACAGACAGAATGGTTAATAAGACTAGAAAGCTTGACACTCCTTTGAATCCTGTTATGAAATATTTGACAAAATTTGTCGTCCTATAGTCAAGCAGGGTTATGATATCTCACCACCCAAGGCCACTTTCTGTGAATCAGAATGGCCCACTGTTGGAACTGAGTGGCTTTGAGGCTATCTTGCATCCCCACCTGTTTTGGGAAATAGCATATATTGCCCTCAGCAACCCTGGCCACCCTGACTGAAGTGGATGTGTTCTGACTTGGCAGAAGCAACACCTAACCTGTGCCCCCCACAGAGAAAGGTTTGTATTGTTCAAAATGTCCAAGGCATCCATGCCTTGGCATCACAGGAAAGACCCCTCTGGGGTCCACGTGGTACCGTGACATAGAAGTCAGGCATGGTGGTGAACGCCTCTAATAGCAGTCTGCAGCAGAGGAAATGTGGTCTTTATGATTTATATCGAGGCTATATATCGAGACCAATGTGTGGTCTGCACATTGAGTGCCTCTCCAGCCGGGGTATAGAATGAGACCCTGACTAAGAAAAATAAAACAATAGGAGCAGGATGAAAAATACTTATGCATAATTTTTTACTTGCATTTTCTTAACAAAGCAGAATTGAGATAAAAACAAGTCTGTAGATTAACACGTAACTTCTTGTAAGTTCAAAGAGGCAGTAAAATAAGTATAATTTAGTCTTCAGAATATTAAAAGGTCAAATAGTGAATTATAATTAAGAGTAAAAAAAAAATCACTTCAATCCCAGAGGGATTCTAAACTAAAATCCTGTGTTTACATTGATGGGAATTGCAGATTTCTGATAAGGCCTGCTTACCAGATCACTTGGTGCTGAATCGGGAGTTAGGCTGAAAACTGGAAGGAACACGAATAGGCACACACACACACTGTATCTTGAATTCACAGAGGCCAAACTGGCCTTATGGTTTATTCTCGGTTTCTTATACCCTTCTCATCAGAGGTGTACATGCAGTTTCAAGGCAGTGATCACAAGGGGCAAACCAGTTGTGCATACAAGCACGAGGTAAATGATCACGAGGTAGAAGGCATAGGTATAGTCACGTGGTTACAATCGATCAAGGTTAATTAACCACAAAACAGTCATTGTGCCTCATGAGACTAAGAAGGAAGTTCTCTTTAAGTAATCTTTGACTTCCCTGAAATAAGATGTCTCTGGGCTTGTCTTTTTTACAACTTAGCCTTGCTCAACAGCTGTCCCAAATGAGATAGAGGCATTTAGCCGAAGGCACACAGCAGAATTTGAGCTCAAGGTCGGGGGGGGGGCTCCCCACAGTCCATAGGAAGTACAAACCTTTGAAAAATCCTTCATTATATCCATGTGTAATCTCTGATAAACATTTTGATTTTGTGGAAATTGTACATGAAATACCAAGGCAGCATGTGAAGCTTGGAAAGAACTGGGAAGGGAGTTCGTTTTCAATATCATGTCCTAGCTAACCTAGTTTGTATAGTTAGTTTTGTAGGCTCTCCTAAACCCTCATCAAAAAATGGAGAGGACTCAAAATTACATTATCAAATATCCCCACCCCCTGTTTCAGGGTCATTTTTTTTGTTTTATTTTTTGAGATAGAGTTTCCTCTGTGTAGCCCTGGCTGTCCTAGAACTCACTCTGTAGACTAGGATGGCCTGGAACTCACAGAGATCCTCCTGCCTCTGCCCCCATAGTAATGGGATTAAAGGTGTGTTCCACCACCACCTGGCTCAGGGTCATCTCAAAGCTATGGAGGATCTGAATTTAATGGAGGCTCCAGTAAGTGGGCTGATAGAACCATAACTGGTTTCTCACTTATTTTTGTGGGGCTCATCATTCTCTTATTCAGGTCCCTGTTTTTCACAAAAGCTGTCACAGCTTTACCTCAGTGGGACCTGGAAGAATGGAGCCCATATATGAGGTGGACTAAAGTCTCATGCAATAGGGAACTTTACTCAGAGCCCCAGACATTTGACATTTTGAGGCTTAAGAAAAGTCACTTAAGTAAAGTTCTCATGAGTTCAACCTGTATATAATGACAAGCTGCATGTGGCATAAAGTTTTTTCACATGGAGGGATATATAGGATAGTTTAAACGTTTAAATGAATAACAACATGAAGCAATAAGAACCAAAGTAGACTAAACTCACTCCATGGCGCTCCACCTGGAAGGAGCATGAAAACACATTCCACAAACAATTTCTTGTTCTGGAAATGTTGAGGTCACAAGATTACTGTCCTGTTTGCTTGGAATGGTCCAACAAGCACTCGGAGTTCTCCTCTCAGGATTCCTTTTCTGTATCATGTCCTAACAGTACATCTAAATCACATTACTTTTATTTAAAAACAACATACACATGAAAAAAGCCCTTTCCACACATAGACGTATTTGTCTTTACACCATTTGCATGCTTGCTGCCGAAGGAAGCCAGAGGAGTGCATAAGATCTCCCAGACCTGGAATTACAGGAGTTCTGAGCCATCTGGTGTAGGCGCTAGGAAGCAAACAATGTACACAACAGCAGCAGTACCACTGAGTCACCTCTCCAGCTTGTAAATTGTCACTGTAATGCAGGAGATGAAGATACCCTTTACTCCTCTGTCTTCTGTCACTTGTTGGTATGAAAGTCACTGCTATGTGGTCATCGAAGTGTTCACTGGATCTCGATGCCTCTGAAAACATAGTCCTCCTGATGTGAATGAAGACAATGGAAGGTTTAGTTGAGATGAGTCCAGATAATATTAGGAAAAGCTCCATAATGTGACATAAGCTATGTCTCTCCTCTCTGTCTCTTCATTAATTCTTTCCTTTCTTTCTCCCTTTGTTTTCTTTCTTTCTTTCTTTCTTTCTTTCTTTCTTTCTTTCTTTCTTTCTTTCCTTCTTTCTTTCTTTCCTTCTTTCTTTCTTTCCTTCTTTCTCTCTGATTATTTGAGACAGGATGTCTCTACAGTGATGGCTGTCATAGAACACACTATGTGGAACAGGCTGGCTTCAAATTCAGACAGATCCACCTGCCTCTGTTTCCCAAGGGCTGGAATAACAGGTGTGCACTACTACACCAGCTTTGATATGTTTTTAAAATGCCCTCTCTTTGAATCAGAGAATGAAGGGATAATGTAAGAATTAAACAAGAACCATCATTGTTTTCATGAGCAGTAACAGTTCCTGGAATATTACAACATATTAATTTCAACTGGTAAATCATTTTGTATGTTCTTACTATTTTGTTTAAAATTCATCCTTTAAAATTTTATTACCTGTGTGTATACACCTGTGCTCTATAGCGCATGTGCCAATCAGAGGCTGGCTTCCAAGTGGCTAATATCAACTTCCTCCATGTGAGTACTAGAGATCAAACCCAGGGAGTCAACTTTGAGAGCAGGTGCCTTAAAATGGCATGTGACCTCACTGGCCTTTATTTCATTTGCAGAATATTAATGCATGTGTTGGTGTTGTGTGCATGTGTGTGCTACAGGCAAAGTGTAGCAATCAGAGAAAACCGTGTAAGAGTGGTGGGGATCTCCCACAGAATGAACTCGGTCATCATGCTCAGTAGCAACCACCTGTACCCACTGAGTCAATTCTCTGGCTTCATTTGTGTTTCTGAGCAAGTGCTAAGAACAAGTGCTGAGTCCTCTGAGTAAACTAACACAGTCTAAAATAAATGGGAGACACTATAAATTATACTTTCATTACAATTAGAATTTATTACTCAAACTCTCCTGTGTTGATAAGACCACCTTACCATTCTAGACGGTGTTGCATCGTGGGCAGCCTGAATAACTGGAACATGCACACACTGTATCTTGAGTTCACGGGGCCAAACTGAGTTCAGAGGGACCGAACTGACCAAATAGTTTACTGTCAAATACTTATACCCTTTCCTACCAGAAGCATGCATGCAGTCTTCAAGGCAATGATCACAAGGGGTGAACCAGGTGCTTGCAAGCACGAGGTTCATGATCACAAGGTAGAAGGCATAGGTACAGTCACATGGTTACAATCAAGGTAAATCCTAATATATACAAAACATTATTGTTCTGTAGTTAACCCTAAAGCTATCATCCTGCTTTGTGAGATTAAGAAGGAATAGCCTTTTGATGCCTGAGCAGCATCAAAATTGAGAGAGGTTCTGCATCTTTTAAATTTTGACTTTCTTTATGCAATCGTATCAGATCTAATGATAAATTTTCATGATGCCATATCCCTTGTAAATGAGCTTAAACTTTAGTCCAACTTCCTTCAGTATCATTATAAATCTTAGGAGTAACACAAATCCACTGGTAATTAATATGACATCTAAGCTTATTCTTTACTTTTAATGCTTCAAGTTCTTCTCCCCAAAACTGAATTGTTTCATAAAGAACATTAACCTTTTGTTCTAACTTAATATTTATATCTTCTTGCATCCCCAGTGCAAGTGTAGTATTTTTTGCTAAAGCATTGACATACTGAGCATTGTGGATGGTTTGTGAAAGAGCAACAGCAGCGGTTGCAGCGGTAGTTATGAGCGACATTGACGCTACAATGCCAGCAATAATGAATTCAACCAGTCTTCTTTGTCTCAGTAAAGCCTTATTAATGTCTTCTAAAACTGCTAAACCCCTATCATCATACCATGGTTGAGATATTTCAGCAGGGAACATAACAAATGCAGGTTGGTGCAAAATCATAATAGATGAATGAGGATAAAACATTTCAAGGTCACATGCTGAAACACAGTTAGAAAGTTACAGTTAATGCAGGAAACATTAAACAATCATCTCTTTCCGGGATCGAGGAGTCAAGGTCAATTATACGCAGCTGTATCAAAGTAAGAGCCCGATTTTTCTGGGGGACACCCAGATGGTCAAGAAAGATAATGAACCCCCATCCCCCTCATGAGTTTGGGTGCCTGCTCCAACCATGAGATTCCGCCACAGCAGAGGGCTGTGCACCAGCGGCAGTAGCAGCAGAGAGGTTCCGGCGGCGGCAGGAGCTGTGGAGAGGTTCCACTGGTGGGGGACCTGTACGCAGCCACTGCTACGCCTCTGCCTGGCAAGTAGCTGGTGGGAGTTTGAAAAAAAAAAGGAAAAAGAAAAGAAAAAATCTGCTCTCAGGAAACACACTTAATGGTATAGATTTTAAGACTCTATTAACACTGGCCCCCAGGAGGGAGAATGTTTTCTTTCACAGGAACTGAAGCTATGGATCCTCTGAAACAACCGTTTGGAGAGCTCTGTTTTATTTATTTTTTACTCTGAGTGTACCCTTACTTAAAATTCATTTCTTTTTTCTCAGGCCTGATTAATTTTTTTCTTGGTGATCACCAGTGTAAATGTCTTGATTTTGTTGTTCTGTCTGTTCTTTATTTGTGTATGGATGGTGTTTAAATGTGTGGAAATGTATGGATGTTCTGTGTTCATTTGAATATCACTGTCCTGAACGGTGGATGGCCAAGATGATCTAGGGCAGGTTAACCTGGAAATGGTTCTTGCTGCAGACTCAGAGGAGAGATTTCTTGGAGGAGTTTCTGCTGCGGACCAAACTTCCAGAATGATTTCTGCATGGTCCTTATTGTCTTTGTAGTCATTTGTGCGCATGGCTACAGAGGTAGACATTTTGAAGGACATACATAGGGCTGAACTGTTTCAGATTTCTGCATAAGCAGACAAACTGAAAAAGCAGCAGGTCATCTCTGGAGAAGTCCTGAGGTTTCTCTGTTCTTCCAGGCTTGATTTTCTATGTCTCTAAAAGCTTTTTCTATCTGTGTGTGTGTGTGTGTGTGTGTGTGTGTGTGTGTGTGTGTATGTGTGCGTGTATGGCAATGCGTTTTTCTGGTGTAAATCTAAAAAGAGAACATTGAATTAAAACTTATTACACGTGTTTGATAATAATCTTGACTACTGCATGTGTGATGTGGACTACATGTATCTTCCTGACAAACAAAGGAACCATGAAATTACAGACTTGACTAAAATTAGGTGAGGAATTACAACAGCACCATGAAAAAGGTGATGGACAGAATGTACCTGTTGATAATTTTTATATATGGAGATTGATTAAGGAAAGCTTAGGCAATGGAGAGTCTGCAGAGTGGCAATAAAAAAAAAAGGCTAAAAATACTGAGGACGTTATGTTTTTTAAAGAAGACATAGATAATCATGAATCAGATCCAAGAGATGAGTCTGAGACAGAGGACGAGTTTGTCAGAAATCACTATTTGAATTCTGATCTAGATGGTGGAGATGGTTTGAATTATACAGCTCTGCTAGCTATGTCTAGAAATATGGAAAGGATGTTTCAAGGAATGTCTTTAACAGAACAGCCTTAGCTTCATAAGACTATAGAAATCAAGGAAGCGGCCATGTGGCTGGTGGAATGCCCATGTGTGTGCTGCCATTTTTACTAGTGTCAAAGAGGACAAATGCCATGTGACTCCACCAGCACATGTTGCAAATCAAAGAGACAACAGATCTAAGATATTTTAAATTAAGTTGGATTTTGTATGGTATTTTTATATGTTAAAAATAAGAGGATTTTTAAGAACAGTGTTTAATAAGATATTAAAGCTGTGCCTCTGTGCGTTCATATTCAGGACTGTACCTTTTGCTG
This sequence comes from Cricetomys ansorgei, assembly GCA_026225945.1. NCBI lineage: Eukaryota > Metazoa > Chordata > Mammalia > Rodentia > Nesomyidae > Cricetomys > Cricetomys ansorgei. The sequence goes on from JAMJFZ010004123.1 coordinate 867,094, forward strand.
GCAGCCAAATGTTTTCAATGTGAGAGTTAAGCGATTAATACCATAAAAGATATCAATGGAAAGTATTACCTCAAGGTATGACTAATAGTCCTACATTAGGTCAGAAGTTTGTAGCACAAGTACTTGAAAGAACTAGAAAACAATTCCTGATATTCTTTTAGCTTTTAAGCAAGAAGGAGTTTTACTTAAAGCATATGCTCATTTACAGCAAGCTTTAAAAAGTCAAGGTTTAAGAATTACTTTATTCATATTTGGGATATAAATTGTATCTTCTAATTATACTGCCTCAGAGTACAGATTAGAAAAGATAAAATCCCTAAATGATTTTTAGAAATTATTAAGAGATATTAATTGGCTTAGTCCTCATTTAAAAAATCTCCACAGGAAAATTAAAACCATTATTTGGTATTTTTAAAAGAAATGCTTCATTTACATCCCCTAGGTAATTAACAGTACATGGACGGGCCACTGAAAAACAACAGATTCAATAAATACATTATAATCAAGAATGGGTTGCAAATATCTTATCTACTGCACATATACCAACTGCAGTTCTACTCATTTGGAACTTGCACTATAATTGCATGCTATGCTTCATCAAAATAGTCAAACTCTTCAAAAACAATTTAATATTATCAGAGATGCCACTCATCAAATTGTTAAACAATGCATCTCATGCCCACAACATCATACAGTACCTCATTATGGAGTAAATCCTGGAGGTTTAAAGCCTAGTCAAACATGGCAGATGGATGTTACTTTCATACCAGATTTTGGAAAGTGAGGTAAGTAGGTGCATGTGGTTATTGTTACTTTCTCAGAGTTTATTACTTCCGCACAAACTGGGGAAGCTACTACATATCTTATGACTCACTGTTTAAAATATTTTGCTATAATGGGACAATCTACTATTATGGGGACTGATAACAGCTCAGGCTATACAAGCCGTGCATTTCTATGATTTTGTGCACAAATGTCAATTGAGCATAAGACTGGAATTCCTTGCGATCCTCAAGGACAAGGAATTGTGGATAGAGTTCATGCGACTTTGAAAAATTAATTACTTATTAATATAGAAAGGGGGAGTTATACCCTCTGTCTTCACATAATATTTTAAATTTTTATGATATCTTTATTATGAAAACTTTTTAACTGTGGATGCTCAAGGATTATCTACAGCTGAGCGCTTTTTGGCATCCAAACACAGAAAGTACCTGTGCTCAAATAAGGTGGAAAGATCCCCTTACAGGAAAGCATAATGGGCCCGACCCGGTATTGATATAGGGGGGAGGCTGTGTCTGTGTTTCTTCACAGAATACTGAAAATGCCAGGTGGCTTCCTGAGAGACTACATCCTCCTAATGATGATGCTGATGACTACTCTGACGAGTGATGCTGAGACATTTTGGACGTCCCTGACTGATCTTCCATTGGTGCATCCCATGCAATGAGAAGGACCAGAAATCATTGTGAGAGTGAACGACACCCTCCTTCTTGGAGAACCAGACAAAGGATGTGAACTATGGACAAACACATATGTTTTTAATTATACGGAACTAGGACATGGCTTATCTATTTGTTTTTCCAAATTTACTAGTAAAGTCGGATGTATGACTCTGAACTGGGAATATCAATATAATGGACATCAGAGAGTAGCTATTTGGACTCTCATAAAAAGAAGAGACTAGATAATATTCCAGAATACTCTATTGACTATAGAGCAGATACATCAAAGATACTTTGCACTGGGTGTCGATCAAAATATCCATGGATGCAACAAATTCATGGAACTAACAGAACTGTGATTAATTGGTCTGGGGGAGAGCGAGACATCTCCTCTAGCAAACAACCAACAAGCCTAACTGCTGCACTTTGGTGGTCTGACAATGGACATCCTCAAACTTTCATTTGGAAACTGGCTACTGCTGTGAGAGACGTTAGTCATGACATGTCTGTGGAGGGTTTCAATCGTCCTCCTATTAATATGGACTCTGATATGACTTGCATTCAAGCCCCTTATGTTTTATTGATGGGTGATATTCGAATGCATTTTAAGGGATGGCTGTTTAACGTCTCCTGCATTAACTGTACTCTAATCGCATTGCAGCACATGACTTGACTTGTTTTTTCCTCATTTACTGTTATGGTTTTACATCAACCTGCCTTTGTCATGTTACCTGTTGACAGATCTCAGCCATGGTGCGATGATAGGGGATTAGCAGCACTGGAGGAAATTAATAAGGCTTTAATGAGACAGAAGAGAGTAGTTGAACTAATTGTTGGGGCATTGTAGCTCTAATATCGATTATAGCTACCACTGCAACCGCTGCTGTTGCTCTTTCACAAACCATCCACAATGCTCAGTATGTTAATGCTTTAGCAAAAAAGACTACACTTGCACTGGGGACGCAAGAGGATATAGATATTAAGTTAGAACAAAAGGTTAATGCTCTTTATGGAACTATCCAGTTTTTAGGAGAAGAACTTGAGGCATTAAGAGTAAAGAACAAGCTTAGATGTCATATTAATTACCAATGGATTTGTGTTACTCCTGAGATTTATTACGATACTGAAGGAAATTGGGCTAAAGTTCAAGCTCATTTACAAGGGATATGGCATCATGAAAATTTATCATTAGATCTGATACGACTGTATAAAGAAATTCAACATTTAAAAGATACAGAAGCTCTCAATTTTGATGCTGCTCAGGCAGCCACTGATTTTTTATCTAATGTCAAAAAGACTATTAGTAATATGGCTCCTTCTTTGGCTTCCTTCAAACAATTGCTTATTACTGTTGGCATAATTGGCGGTTTGATAATTCTTGGCCTGCTCTGTGCTCCCATGCTACTGAGACAACTTATAAATACCTTCTGGAAGATTAAGGTTGAATTACATGGCCTAAAGCTCAATCAAGAATATTAATAAATGAGTAGTTTTCGATGACAGGTTTTTTGAGCATGGATCGCTGTAGCAACCTAAGACAAGGAATTGTGGAAAAATCATCCATAATCTCCCATGATGGGTCAGGGCAGATGATGCCTATGCCAAGCCTAAGCCAGATGCTACTTACTTTAAGGAAGGGGGAATTGTGGAGAGCCCCCTGATCTTGAGCTTAAGTTCTGCCGTATGTCTTCAGCTAATTCACATTTGGGACAGGGGCTAAGCAAGGCTAAGTTGTAAAAAGACTAGCCCAGAGGCAGTTCATTTTAAGGAAGTCAAAGATTACTTAAAGAGACCTTAATCTCACAAAATAGGAGGTTGGCTTTATGGCTAGCTAAAGAACAATAATGTTTTGTCTATATTTTGATTTACCTTGCTGATTGTAACCTAGTGATTACACATATGCCTTTTTCCCTTGTGATCTGTAACCTTGTGATGGAACCTATACCTTCTACCTCGTGATTTTAACCCTGTGCTTGCAAGCACACCTGGTTTTGCCCCTTATGATCATTGCCCTGGCAACCTCACGTATGTCTCTGGTGGGAGAGGGTATAAGAAATGGAGAATAAACTATTTGGCCAGTTCGGCCCCTGTGAACTCAAGATGCAGTGTGTGCATGTTCCAGTTTATTCAGGCTGCCCTTGAACCAGCACTGTCTGAACTGGTAAGCTGGCCTTATCACCATAACCCTGGGAACCTTTGTCAATCTGAGAGATAGCCCAGCTGTATCTTTTGATTGGATGCAGCACATTCTATTAGGAGATATTCTTCTGAGAGAGGGTAGGATACAAAAACTTTGCTGGGTATCAGTAAATCTAACTGTGTCTCATTATCAGGGATGGCTCAGAGTAGGCACAGAGCAGAGGGAATGCTCTCCCGGGGGAACTGCTTCCCCCTCCCTGTGTGCATTCAGCTTAAATGTCAAGAGCCTTAAATTGAAGGCCTAGCTCCTCCTCACATCTTTTTGGGTGACCTGGCAGAGCCAAAGGGATTCAGGTTCACAACAGGAGGGACACAGGGCTTAAGCCAGGAGGTTCTCATGCCTGGGAAAGTCACCAGTTAATGCAGGGAAACAGAACTGACAGAAACACATAGACACACAGACAGATGCCCACCGAGAGACACAATAAAGACAGCCAGGGGAAGCCAGCACACATTCATACACCTGAACAGAGGGAATCCTGTGACATTTCACAGGGCCCAGGACACTGGGTCAGGAGAGGCATGTGTCACTGGGGATGGACTTTGAGGGTTCAAACCCCAGGCCAGCCCCAGGGTCTCTCTTCCTGTTGCCTGCAGATCTGGATGTAGAACTCTCAGCTACTTCTCCAGCACCACGTCTGCCTGTGTGCCACCATGCTGCTTACCATGATGACGATGGACTAAACCTCTGAAAATATAAGCAAGCCCCAATTAAATGCTTTCTTGTATAAAAGTTGCAATGGCCATGCTGTCTCTTCAGAGCAACAGAACAGTGACTAAGACAGCTCTGATGAGAGGGGGCACAAATAGGCTGCTGGGTAAATGTTCCCGAAGCTTTTTATAGAGCGATGACCAAATATGGAGATCGTGTTAATATTTGGCCAATTAGCAGACTTCATATTGCTTCCTCTGCGATTCTCTGAGGTTTGGAAGTGAGGGGCTTTTGTCTAGGAGATTGGCCAAATTCATTTTATGGGATGTGAACATCCCATATGGGGTTGGGCAGCAGCAGACCAAAACGTAAGAGGAGCAACAACCAGACACTGAAGAAAGTGAACAGGGCAGAAGAGTTTGAGAGGCTACGGATCTGAGGACCACCATGATGCTGCCCTGGGACAGTGAAAGTGACAGGTGGAAACCTGGGGCTGCAGAAAGAGAACAGGGAAGCACAGGCCACACCTACAGAAGAAGAACAAAACCCACAAACTCTGAGAACAGACAAACAGCTCCCATCAGGAAAAGGAGAAGGCCCAGTGGTGGGTGGGACTCCACCGGAGCTCTGGGGGTAGCCATGTGGATAGCCATGATGGAGGACTCCACATTCAGCCAGGCCAGCTCCCACACCTTGTGCTCCAGCTCTTCTGGGGTGGGTCAAAGATCTGTGGGGTCAGAGGTCAGGAAGGGTCAATATGTGAACCCGAAGTGGTGGCCTTCCTGAGGTCAGTGCTCTGTCCCCTCAGGCCTCTATGCACCACCAACACACTGCTCAGTCCTAACCCAGGGCCTCTGCAGCTGCTCAGCCCTCTTCCGAGAGTGCTGTTCCAGGGATCAACCACTCTCCTTGGCATCCTTCAGGTTGTGGATCACATGACAGGAGAGTGACGTCACCCCTGACCCCTGGCTTTAGATGACCCCTGCCTCTCCCCTAAACCCAGATGCAGCCGGATTCGTCTAAAGGCTCCATTAACCTGAGACAAGCAGGGCCTGGTGGCCTTAACCCAGAAAGAGGACAAACAAGAAAACACACAACGTGGGACAGGAGGGTCCAGACGCAGAGTCTTCAAGGAAAAGGCAGAGAAAAGAAGAAAAGAAGAAAGAAGACACAGGAAAGGTAAAGTAAGCTCAAAGTAAAAGGTAGTTAATAACGGAGAGAAGTTAAGAGAAAGAAAGAATATTAAGTTTAAAAGCAAAGAGTAAGAAATAAAAAAACAGAAAGAGAAAGAGAGAAAGAAGCAGTTTAAAGGTAATTACTAATTCTCCCTTCCTCAGGAGATAATGTAGCTCCTGAGCAGTGCGTAAGACAGAGGAAAAGTGTAGCAGATACAGGATAAATAAAAAAAAGGGGAGTAAGGCCTCCTATGGAAAGAGGAGAGCTGGAGAGAAAGAGACAGAAATAAAGAAAAAGTGCACACAGGTGTGGGTTAATAAAGTTCCAGGAAAGGAATCACAGATTTGCAGACCTTCTGTAAGAAGAGAAGGTAAGAAATAATAAAGGAAAAATACACAGAAGTCTCCTGAGGAAGGAGAGGATACGTAAGAGTGGAAAAGAAAATCTTTCTGTGTTAAAAATGGAAAATATTAGGACACAGGGCACTTGGGCTCTGTATAGTATTGTTATGGATGCTTTAGGAATGAAAGCAGTAGATGAAGAGATAAATACTTCAATCAAGACTAGCATAATACAGATTATGGTTTTTGTTATTCTGGTATTTCACATTGTATTATCAATAGCCATCATGGTATACTGTGCTCTTTCAAGGAAAAGTGTCAGTGCAGAAGGAAAAGTGAATTCTCCTAGCCCTTTATGGGAAGCTGACTTAGATATAGGAGATAAATTAAGAGCAAAATCAGAAGGTTTTAAAACGGTGGAAAGAAAAGCAGAATCTACTTGCTTCTCACAAGAAGCAGCCTTAAATAAAGAGAAGTGGGCTGAAAAAATGCAAACCTTGGTAACAAAATTAGAACATTTGATAGAAGAAAGTAAAAGCCTACCTCAGTCAGAGAATTCAGAGCCTACTGCTCCACCTTATAATGAAAGGTGGCAGCCAAAGATTTTAAGAAAACCAACTCTGGTGTTTGAAAATGCTAATTCAAAATGCCAAAAGGCAATAAGGCCATTAAAAACAACTTCACTAGATGAATGGATTAAAATTACTACTGATATTGGATCCAATGCCTACAATACCACTATGATTGGATCAGAAATTGTTCAGGGTCTTAAAAATCAAAAGGTCAGATATTTTGGCTGTGGAAAGTCAGGTCATTTTAAAAAGGACTGTAGACAAACGGATCCTAGAAATAATGTTTTCTCTGAAAATAAGCCAGAAAGAAAACCTCAGTTTCCTGAAATATGTAGAAGGTGTGGCAAAGGCAGACACTGGACTAAAGAATGTCGATCTGTAACAGACATTCGAGGTAATTCTTTGCTGTGGGGAAAACACCCTAGGGAGCTTGGTTTAAGTTCCCACCACAAAAAACATGAGACATTCATTTCTTACCAGCAATGGATTAACACACCCTCAGAGAGATTAAAACAGGTAGTGCTTGCAGCTAAAGCCTTTGTTCTAGACTTTGCTATCAAGGACAGAGCTGATAAAACAGGTGAATTAAAAAGTACTGAAAAACAGGTATTTTGGCAAACAACTATAAATGATCAGAGACCTACATTAAAAGTACAGATAAATGGAATTTTGGTTGAGGGATTATTAGACACAGGAGGTGATGAAACAGTCATTTCAAAAGACTCCTGGAATCCAAACTGGCCTCTTCAAGAGGTAACTACTCAGCTCTTAGGAACTGGAACATTTTCTCAGGTAAAACAAAATATAACAGGAGTTAAATGCATAAGACCAGAAAGTGAAATAGGAAATATAAGGCCATATATAACAGATCTAGCTATAAAACTATGGGGAAAAGACCTATTAAAACAATGGAATGTACATATTAACATTCCTTCAATATCAGAAACAACCTGTCAGATTCGAGATGCTACTGATAAAGATATTAAAAAATGTTATCAAAAATAATCACAGGCTGTCCAGGTTGTCCATAAGCAGGATATAACAAGTATTGAGATAGTAACAGCTCTACCTCTAAAATGGCTAATTAACAAGCCAGTATGGGTAGAACAATGGCCTTTAACAAAAGAAAAGTTAGCCATAAAAAAGTAATTCAGCCAATGGGCTATGTGCAGTCTGTAATTCTTTTATAAGAACAGGATAGAGAAAGATTTGCTTTTACTGTATCAGCATATAATAATTCTCAGCCTGTTAAAAGGTATCAAGGGAGCGTCCTCCTCCAGGAAATATTAAATAGTACAACTTTATGTCAATATTTTGTACAAAAGCCACTGGATATTTTGTTGGCTGGTTTTAATATAGTCACTTTAGAAAAAATGTTTAATATGGTGAAAAGAATTTTACCGTGTTGGAGATTACAAATAGCTCCAGAAAAGGTGCAAAAAGGTGAATTTATCAATTATCTGGGCTATAAGATAAATCAACAGATCAGGAGAGATTTATTACAAACTCTTAATGACTTTCAAAAACTTCTGCGAGAAGCATTACACGGTAATTTAGATTTAAACAGCCCAAAAAGTTTAACAACAGCAGAAAAGGAGTTAACTCAGGTAGAAAGCAGGTTACAGAATGCATATGTAAATTACCTAGACCTCAAGCTTGTTTGTATGCTTTCAGATTATTCCTCTACTGAGCTCATGATACAAAAGGAGAACAATATTTTAAAATGGATCGTTACACAAAGTGATTCAGAAAGCTTGGGCAGAATCTACACTGCCTGTGTTAGAGTTTTTCTCTCAGCAGCCACTTGACTCTGGTTGTTAAATAACCAGCCCAGCTATGTTCAGGACTTTGGACCCAAAATTCAGCCAACTGGTCCTGGTCCTCCAGGGAATTGGTATTTGGTTTTATTTGGTTGACAAGAAAAATTTATTTTACCTGTATTTGGAAGTTTGTTTATGGTTAATGTTGGAAAAAGTTCCAGACTTCCCGGGTTTGTCATGGACTACAAAACCCATAAGGCATTGCAGTGGCTAGATGTTCCTGTCACCAGCCACACCTACAACTCCCGAGGCTGGCATGCTAAATGAGTGTCCAGCAAGAAAAGGACAAATTATTGGATTTTTAAATTATACATGGTAAATAAAACTTCAGCTTAAATTTAAAAAAGAAAGGGGTATAGGATATATCTATAATTGGCTATTTTAACCTCAAATAAAATAAAAATTTTAATTTAAAAAGATAATGTTTAAGCATTTTGCTCTAATAATAATAGCCTGGACTGTAAAAACTCCACCCCATGCCGGGGAAAGGTTGTGTTTTTGTCTTTTCAGAAATGACACATCCAACTGAGAGTATCCAGAGACCACTGGGCTGAAGAGAGACATCAGAGTGTGCGGGTTACTGTCCAGTCTTCAACCTCAATAATCCCATGAAAATGGACCGCTGAAGGCCTTCCTAGCTGCATTGCTCCTGTGCTGCTTGTAGATCAGAGGCCATGGATTACAAAGAATTGAGTTCCCCAGCTAAATACAGAGGCTGGCAGTCAGAGACGGGATATGAGAGTTATGACATGAATTTTCCTAAGACAGGGTGCTGATCATGCTATCAGTAACCCACAGGTGAGTCATTTTCATTGTTCATTAATTCTCTCCCAAGCCAGGCGTGGCCATCTTGAAAAGGGTAAATATGGGAAACTATTGGCCTCATAAAACTATCTTGTCCTCTGAAATCATCTTGGAGACGACTCTGGAGCTCTGCAGCTGGCAGGGAGCCTGTTTTGAAAATTGAGGCAGCTTTCACAGAGCTCAACTGTGATGATGCAGATGCAGAAGCAGATACCTGCTGATTCTTACAACATTGTCTTCTGCTACCTCTGATTTTCTTCAAAGAACTGCACGAGCATTTTGCTAAACATTTAACTATTATGAACAATTGGTGAACTTGGGACTTGATACTTGATGCTATGGGACAGTTACAATCATCAAAGACATTTGAATCGAATGAGCAGTCTGCTGAACTTTGGACTTGATATTTGACAGAGTATGACTTTATATCTTAGCTTCATTTGATTGAGTCATTGTTCTTATTGTAAACATTGTTCTTATTGTAAACAAAAAGGGTGAGATGTTGTGGGATATTTTACTCTTGTATGCTGTTTTGGTTTGTAAAAGGGCTATGAAAATGCCTTGTAGCTGGGAAGCCAGATGCCTTGCAGCAGTGCAGGCCTTGCTTCCTACCTAGTCACACCCTTGTGCTAGCCTTGAGATTCCCAACAGATAGACAATTGAAGGTGACCGTCACTAGCAGGTCACTAGCAGGTCACTAGCAGGTCACGAGCAGATCACAAGCAAAGACTCTGATCACCCTCAGTCTAGGATCATTGTGTTGTAATGAAGGCCTGGAAGGGAGAGGGGGTGGGGGGGGAGGGAAAGTTAAAAGGGCTAAGGTAGAAGAGGCAAGAGGGAAGAAGATTTAGGAAAAAAGAGGAAGTCCTGCCCAGCCGCCCGGGTATTGAATTCCCTGAGATTTGATATGGTTTGTGATTAATAAAAAGCATTGGAAAATTCAACGATGGACTCTTATTAAGTGATCGAAAGATACATTAACTCTGTCCTAATCCGGGGCCTCTGCAGCTGCTGAGCCCTCTTTCCAGAGTGCTGTTCCAGGGGTCAACCACTCTCCTTCACCTCCTTCAGGTTGTGGATCACATGACACGAGTGACGTCATCCCTGACCCCAGCTTTGGATGACCTGGCCTCTCCCCTGAACCCAGGCGCAGCTGGATTCCTCTAAAGGCTCGGTTAACCTGAGACAAGCAAGCCTGGTGGCCACGCCCTAACCCAGCACTCGGGAGGCGGAGGCAGGGGGATGTCTGTGAGTTCAGGCCTGCCTCCCGGGGGCGGGTGCAGGGGTGCGGCCCCAGGACGGGCTGGGCTTCCGGCCTGGCAGACCCCGGTCCTTCCCGAAAAGCCGACGGTTCGCCCCACAGCCCTCACTGCCCGGCCTGGCTGTGATCTCTGCCCCCTTGGACCCTCCTCCTTCCCGACCGGTGACTCCGGTCACCTGGGCGCACAGGGCGTCACTTCCGCTCTTCCCAGGAAGTCCCGCCCCTTTTTTAGCCCTGTGCTCAGTGTCTTTCCCACAATGCCCTGCTCCGCAGAGCGGCTCCTGTCTGCGTCACCCTTGGACTGGACTCCGGGGCCCTGACCTCGGGCAGCGCGCACTCGACCTCGTCCGCGTATGGCGGCACTCCGCCGACATCCACCGAAATCGTCGCCTGCGTTGTGCATGGAACAATAAAGTTTCCTTTGTTGACGCCGCTTCCACCTGAATTGGAGCAGGAAGTACCGGGAAATAAGACTCGCCTTTCCTAGTTACTGGGTGGAGTGGTAGCGTCGTTGATGCCACGGGCGCCATTTTTAGTGCTGGCAGACCCTATAGGCTTGTGCACCCGGGTGAGGGCAGCAGGTGAGCGCAGCCGCTCCCGACCCCGCGGCGGCCCAGGACGGTTCCCGGAGCCGGGCGCACAGGCGGCAGGCCGTCCTCGGGGCGCCCACCCGAGCGCGCTGGCCCCCGGCGCCGCCTCCTCCTCGGCTCGTCCCGTCCACGGGGCCGGCGCCCCACGAGCCGCTCGGCGTCGCCCCGACTCCGCTGCCGGAAGCTCGCGGCCGAGCGGCGACCGGAGAGGCTGCGGCGGCCGCGGGGCTCGGCCCGGAGTCGCCTGAGGTGCGGACGGGGAGAGGGGGCGGGCGGACGCGGCCCCGGGCCCGGGAGCGGAGCTGGGCGCCCGAGCTGCGGCCGGGGGCTGCCCGCGACCGAACGAATGCCTGCACCTGTACCTGGGACGGGCTCGTGCTCGCAGCCCTGGCCGTGGCCCTGCACAGTGCGCAGCCTCCTCCCTGGACTGCTGTGTGGACCCGCCGGCCAGTGCGCCTGCGCTGGAGGGAGACGGATGATTGTGTAGTTGGACTTGTGGGCAAATGCATAGAAGGATAATGGATGAATTAATGGCTGGATGTTTTGTTTGAGTGAATACATGGATGGGTAGCTGTCTGGATACATAGGTGGATGGTGGGATGGATGGACGGAAGGGATGGCCGGATGGGTCAGTAGCTGGATGGGCATGTGCATGGATGGGTGGGTGGGTGGATGGATGGATGCATACATGGATTGAAATGTAGAGTCAAACTTTGCCAGTGAAAAGCTCCTGCCCCGTGTGGCCGTATGCCGCTTGGACTTCTGAGAACAGTTGTAGGGGATAAAAGAGGGCAGTGGAAGTCAGTTACGGACAGTTAGAGAAATTGGAAGCTTAGAATCAGAGCTAAGAGCTGCTGCATAGAGAACCAGGCAGAAATGAGGACAGATAAAATGAACTAACTGGGGTTCTTTAAAATAAGTTAGAATTTAGATCTTTCAGTAACTGCTGTGCTGGGAGAAGCTGAACAGGAGTGGGAGTTAGTTCAGAGCTAGTTCAGTTCCCCAGACATAGAGCGATCAGACAGCCAAGAGAAAAGAGCTGTAAAGATTTCTCAGTCCTTCCTATCCTTTCCTTTCCTCCCTAACCCTATGAGCTAACTGAAGTTTTAAAGGTTACAAGTTAGAAATCTAGCAGCTGGGAACAGAGGGGCCGAGTCAAGTAGCCAGAGAGAGAAAAAGTGTTATGTTTTAGATACATTTTAAATATGTTCTGAGCCCAGATTCAAATAGCAAACAGCCAAGGAACCCACACCCTTGTTTTAAAAAAAAATACCCTTTACATTTTGAGAGGCATCTACAAAAACCCATAACCAACAAAACCAAATATTTAATATAATATCATTTAGTTACCGATTGGTGGGTAGGAGGGTTGAAGGATGGATGATGGGTGGGTGGATGCATGGTTGGGTACCAAGAGGTCCAGCCCTGGCAGAGTTCAAAGATGGGCCGGGAGAGGCAGAAGTCAGTAAATAATAGGAATGAAACCACACCTCTTAGAGATGGGACAAGGCTTCTCTATTTGGGCCCTTTCTCTTCTCTCTTCTCCTACTCTTCCTATGTTCTCTCCATAAAATCACATATATACACATTTACACACATTTTGTGGATGAAGCAAAGCTTCAATACACACTCACTTCACACAAACATAAATCTTGTAAGTATTAACACACACACTACTTACCCATACCCATCTTGTAAGTTTCTTCCTTATGGAAGAAGCAAAGCTCCAAGGCACATACTTGAAAGCTTCCTTCTTCCCGTTTCTTCTCTTCTCTCTTCTCCTACTGCCTGTCTGTTTTTCCATATGTGTGTGTGTGTGTGTGTGTGTATGCATATGTGTGTATATATATATGTGTGTATATATATATATATATATAAAGATCACATGACAATCACATCTTAATCATAACTTAAACTTCACATTATGATTACAGGTTTTCCATTTCAGTGGTTACAAGTTCCATTTTTTAAAAACAAGTTATCTTAAAACCCACACCTGCACACCTAGTCCCCCATATATTTTCTCCCCACAATACATCTATATCCTAGAAGCCATAGTTTTCCTATTATAGACTGACAGAGTTTAATCAAGCCAAGTCATTTCACAGCCAGCTTCTATTGTAGCTGGCAGGTAGCAGTCCTGCGGTTGCTAGGAAACGAGTACATGTCATGGTGTCGTCACCTAACACAATTCTTATTTAGTTAACGCAGTGAAACAAGTTTATTATAGCTAGAAAGCATCAAGTCGGGTCTTTTTGCTTTCCTTAGGTGAAAGGGGAGTCTGCTGCACGGCTCTGTACCTCCAGGTGCACCCCAAACCCATCAGCAGACTTTTAGTTATAGAAACCAGGAAAGAACCAATTTTGTTTGTGGTCGAGGAAGTCCAAGCCTAACACTGGGCACTGAAACTCCTTTGTTATTTCTTGATCATGGGTCTGTTCATCACAGGTGACACTCGTGTGCCTTAGCACTTAGGTTTCTTTGTTCTAGCTTTCCTAACCTTGACCAAACAAGTCCTTAGCAAAAATATCTTTTCTTACTTCTATGCTATTCTTTAGGTTATTAATGTTTTCCTAAGTTACTGATTCCAAGGCAGCTGGAAAAACATCCTATTTTATTCCTGTAACTATATGTGAAAAACACCTACTGTTTCTAACTATACATGTCTTACAGTTATTTATGCTGGAGTTTCAATTGTATCACTAGTTTAACTAAGTGATATTGCCTTACCCAAGTGGCATTGCTTGAAGGAAAATCATCACCATTGTTATGTGTGCCAGTAACATTGCCCAATGAGGGCTTAGAGACCTCACAGAACTTTCACACCACAAGAGAGACAGGGAGACCACGGTAGCAACAAGAATGATAAGGCCCAGCAGTGGCAAAGGGCATTCAGGAGACAATCCCCCATGACTTTGTTAAACTGAGGCAGACTCATCATCATCTTTGGTAACTGATGAGCTGTACTTCTGAAGCTCCAATGCTGGCTGCCATTCCTCTGACAGTTGGGTTGATGAATGAGTAGATTTGGGGTGAGTCTGTGGGTGGATTGATGAAGGGGTGGGTGGATAGATGGGAAATGGACTGATAGATATAGTAGTATCTGTGCTGTGGCACCTCAGCAAACAGGACAAGGAGTCATATTCATATGTGTAATCTCTGCCAGACCTCAGCAGAGGGAATCACCGTCCTGGCCAGCACCATACTCAATTGACAGTGGAACCTCGAGCCTCTCAACTCAGGTGTATTTATTCTTTCAGAATGACTAAGGTATTCTACTGACAGCACATGCAGATCATTAGCAATTAAACAACCACCACAGAAATCCAAAACCTGCAGACAATACAAAACCAAGAGGCAGCTCCTCACCCAACAGTACATAACTAAAAGTAAACTTCCCCAATAGATATATTTGTGGATGGGTGGGTATATGGAGGGCTGGATGTGTGGGTTGATGAATAGATGGATGGGTGGGTGAATGGATTTATGGGTGGATAGGTGGATGGGTGGGTGGATAGAGGAGTGGGTGGGTGGATGGTTGGGTTGGTCAGCTCTGAATAGAGTGACGTGTGTGATGAGGCTTCTGTGCAAGGACATCCTGTCTGACCAATGCCTCCCCTCCAGATTCCATTACTAAGAAACCTGTTAGTGGGCAAACCTGGAGGCAGCTTGGCTTCCTCTTGGAGCCAGGTTAGTGGGAGACAAGGAGACCCAGCTGGGGAAAATGGAGGAAGCCCAGTTTGGGAAGGAAGAGTCAATTCTGTCTGAGAGAGAGGAAATGTTGATCAGGACATGGGATTTATTAGCTGGGAGGTGAAGAGTGCTCAGGAATTGAGCAGAGAAGTTGGGGAGTAGTCTTGGCTATAGAGGAACACTTGGAAGAAGTTTTTGTTATTTTGGTGTCTTTAAAAATGTAAAATGGCATTTGGATTAGGTTGGTGTTCCCATCTCAGGTGTGGTGGTTGTTTGTGAGTTGGATTTGGAATGCTTGATGCAGGTGGCTATAATTTGGTTAGGTGCAGTTGTTCTGGCATGTGTCACTTGTTTTTGGGATTGTTTGCCACATGGGGTTATGGAAACTTTTGGCTTAGGGTATAAAAAGTCTGAAGACCCAAGAGTTGGGTGGGCATTGGATGGTGGTTTGTTGGTTGGGTAGCAATCATTAGTGTGATAATTCTTAAAAGAACAAAGGTTGGAGAGAGTGAGTTTACAGACCATGTGCTGAGACGCTAATCTGACCTGCTGTCAGCTCGTCCTCTTCGAGTTTAGGACAGCCTAAAAGAGGCTGTGAAGGATTTCTACCTTTCTCTCATTCTATATCAAGGCCGCTTGCAAAGGCGGTGAAAATTTCTTTCCTTCCTTTCTCTTTCCCTAAATTAGGGTAAAAGATTATAGTGTACTGCTCCTCTTGGCCCCAGTCATTGTACGAATTCAAGATTGCAGAGCAATGACCTGCCTGAGCTAAGGTGGGGATTGGCCATGCGCATTTGTTTGTCAGCTCTGCTGCTGGGGACTGCCCTGTGTACTCACAGCTGCCTGGCCACGAAGGGATTATTTACAGTTGAGAATTCCCTCAGAGAGGGCAAGTAACCTGCACTGGGACACACAGAAGAGAGGAGAGTGGGTCTGCCCAGGTCAGTGCTGCTAGTGTGCAAGGAGGGCACGGGCTCTGTTGTGCGGGGAGCTGGTAGCTGATGCCTCAGCACCCTGTCCCTCACTCCACCCAACCCTTCCACAGGGACAGCAGGAGAGCCCGCAGCCTGCAGGATGAAGACCCTCTGTCTACAGTTCAAGAAAGCAGATGTGAGTCTACTGCTCCCTAGGTCTGGACCGCAGATCTCAGGGAGGGCGTGAGCACAGCTGTCCTTCCTGCTCTAACCCCCATCCAGGCTCGTAACCCACCCGCCTGAGTCTCATCCCATCTCCCCCCAGGGACTTCCCTAGGAGCTCAATGGACCAGTTTTCTGGTAGCCAAATGCTCCCCAAAAGTGAGCACTGCCTCCCTCTGATACCACACCTCACCACTCCTGGTCACCATGGCCTCTCACCCCTCCCTCCCATGCCCTCGCCCCCAGGGATGGAAGTAGATCCATCACACATGCTGGGAACGACTCACTGGGACTCTGCAAATCTCCCCACCCCCCATTTTAATTTTAATTCGTCTGAATTTATTGATTCTAGATGGATTCCCAAGTGCTTTGTGCTATTGAGTCCCAGTCTCACCCTCACCCTGATTCTTCAAGGAATGAACTCATATTGTCTGTGTTTGAAAGATGAGGGGAACTCAGAGAGGCTATGGAAGCTGCTCAAAGTCACACAGCTGGAAAGTGATATCTCTGCGTCCTGTGGGGGCTTGGCATCTGTGGGTGTGACCTGCAGGGGGAATGAAAGTGAGGAGGAGGCAGACTGGAAATTATATCATTGCAAACGCTGAGTTAGGGGCTGACAAGATGGCTCAGTGGAGAAAGGTGGTTGCAGCCAAGCCTGCTGACCTGAGGGTTTTAATATATTTTATTATTTTATGTGTATGGTATGTTGCCTGCATCCATGTTTGTGCACCCACCTGTGTGCAGTGCATGGTGAGGCCAGAAGAGGGTGATTGATCCTCTAGAACTGGAGTTACAAGTGATTGTGAGCTGCCATGTGGGTGCTGGGACCCGAATCCTTGTCCTCAGCAGGAGCAGGCAGTGCTCTAACCGCTGAGCCATCTCTCCTGAGTTTGATCCCCACAACCCACATGATAGAACAACAATGACTCCACAAAGTTGTCCTCTGACCTCTGCCTACATGCATATGAGCACACACACATGAATATAATGTTAAAATTACGGATGAAAACATTTTTGAAAAGCAACATTAGGCCAGTGTGATAGCAGATGCCTTCAATCTGAGCACTGGGGAGGCAGAGGCAGGCAGATCTTTGTGAGGCTGATGCTAGCCTGGTCTACATAGTGAGCCTCTGTCTCACCAAAAGACCTGCCTATTTGAAAACCTGGATTATTTTGAAATCTTGCAGTCTACCCCTTAGGAGAGACACATAGTGGAACACAGGTGTGTTTCTGTTGGGCATCAGGGTCAGTGTTTAGGGCAGTGTCTGGTGGGGAGGCACTAGACACTGATGTAGGGCCATTCTTGGTGGCAGATGGGAAGCATGATCTCTCCCCTGACACCCCCCCCCCATACCTTAAGGCCCCTGCCCGCCTTCTCCGGGTTCCCCACAGCAGTCCTGAGGGAAGAGAGTGAACACCCATGGCTGTGGGCACAGGCTTCTCCTGTGACCAGGGCTCCTGGGTCCCCTCCTGGGTCTCAGGCTGAGTGAACTGCAGTTCCCTTGCTGCATGAGAGGCCCCAGCAGGGGGCACAGCAGGCTCCAGCCTCAGTTTCTCTTGTCTAGTTGAGGAGCATGTATCCAGGTCAATGAGGGTGCTTGGTAAAGATTTGATGGTGCAGATTATGTAGCCCAGGCTAGCCTTGAACTCAACAATCCTCCCACTGCAGCCTCCTGAGTGCTGGGGTCACAACTTAGACATCCACACCTGGATCAAAGTATTTTCTCTGTTTTCAAATTGTGTATGTGTGTGTCTGTGTCTGTTTGAGAAAAGTAGAAATGCTTGGAAATCTGGTCTCACCTTTGAATGCCCAGGGAGTACCAGTGTCTTTCACTGAGCTGAGAACATAGAACTGGGTTCCTGACTCTGTTTCTCCTTTCTCCTCAGCCTCTCTAGAGGATGACTCCAGAGACGCCTCTTCTCAGGTAGGAATCTTGAAGGTGTGACAGTCCCCTCCCCTGTCCACCACCTCCCTCCCCCTCCCTAAAGGAAGAGACAGACTCTCCTGTCACTGCCCCTGGTACCCTGGGGTGGGGTGAGCTCTACCTTATACTCAGGATGGTTCAGGCCTAGAAACTTCAACTAAGGTTGTGTCCCCTGGTGGGGAGGAGATTGGATCATACCTGATCCCTACCTCTTATTAGGGTGGCCACTCACCAGACTCCCATCCCTCCAGATCACAGAAATGTCCAAAGAAGTCTTCATGCTGAAGGAGTCTCTGAAGGCGCAGCAGGCCACCCTGGCCATCTCTGAGGAGGAGGAGGAGGCCCTGCATGGCCAGGTGATGGCATTGCAGCAGCAGATGGAGGTACCACTCTGTGGAGCAGGGGGTGGGTGATGGGGGCCACAGACAGAGCAGTCAGGAGACATCAGAGATGGCTGGCAGGATCCAGGATGGGCAGGAGTCTCAGAGGACTCAGTCATCAGTGGCCACTCAATATGGGGTTGAATCAGGTGCTGGGGTGTGGGTGTGTCTCCTGTGGATGGGCCTCCTCCTTCCCCTCCCCATTCCCTCCTTTCCTCTCCTTCCCACCTGTCTTTAGAGGCAGGGTCATGAGTGTTCCAGGCCTCTGCAAGTTTTAGCTACAGGGACCACCTTCCCCAGCCCCAGGGTGTTGAATGGGACTCATCACACACTGGGAGGCCAGCCTGGGGCCTTACCAGCAGTGCCCAGCTGACCCCGTCGTACCACGGCTCCCTGCACTCAGGGCCTGTGATTTTCCTCATTCCCCACCTGACATGTTTCACTGCCCAATACACCATCTACATCACAACCTTCCACCCAGAAATACAAGCTCACTGTGAGAGGAGACATCAGCAGTATGGGATGCTGGGTAATGGCAGGGATGGGGCTGGAGGGCCCAGAACAGAGTGTGGTCTTCTGGACCCAAAACACAGCTATGGCAACAAATACAACAGCGGTGAATATCTAAAGAAACCAAGGCATGGCCTTGTGTCTCAGGGCTGGGGAGCTTGCCTAGAATCCCCAGTGAGGGGCTGGGGGGGGCGTGGCCAGGGGTGGAGCCTCGTCACCAGTCTGGAGGCAGTTAGACCTGGGATATGGAGACAGTAATTGAGGCACAGTAAGTTCTCATGAAGGGTTCAACTTTATTCAGAGCTATTTACACTCTGACAATTTAAACTCTTAAGAAAGGTCGCATGAGGTAAGTTTCTCATGAGATCACGCTGTATACAATCACAAGGACAAAGCACATGGCAAAAATATGTTTTTTCATAGAGGCAAACAAAGGACAGTTTAAACATTTAATTGAACAGCAGCATTAAGCAGTAACAAGCAACCTGAAGTAAACTCACTCCTGTCGCTGACCTGGGAGGAGCACTAACACATTCCAATAATTCCGTGTTTTGAAGAAACTGAGTCACAGGACTTGTTTCCTGGAGAGTTCTCACGGCACTCAGAATTACCACAGGGCTCCACTCCCGGACCGGTTCTGACAAGCATGAACTGTCAGCCTATGCGGGACCTGCTGATCCCAGGTCTCATCTTCTTGTCCCAGGTGACACCAGACACTCCCCACCCCAGACCCCTCCCCTTCGGGACCTCAGTGCCGGCGTCCGCGTCACTGGCCACGCTGCTTCACACTCCCGAGGGCCTGCCTCCCCTCCCTACGCGGGCGTGATGGGCCAGAGCCTCCGCAGCAGGCGGGGAAGGGCAAGGTTTCGGTGGCCAATGCGCAGCAGAGGTGTGAGCAGTCCGGGGCATTATGGGAACCGCTGGTGCCCAGTGAACACCAATCAGGAGGCTGGAGTCACACCTGGGTGGGTTGGGCGCCCTCTCGGCTGTGCGGCAGGGGGATGACTCCACTGCACCGTGTTACTCTCTGTGTGTGGTGGAGACCCTGTGCCCTGGAGGAAGGAGGGGAAGGGCCTACTGAGTGCAGGGAGACCGTGGGGCCGACTTCCGCAGCTCAGAGGGAATTCTCCGCAGAGCCAATGTCTGCAGCGCGGGAGGAGCCAGGGTTGACCCGATGGGCGTCCTGCATGGCGCCTTCTCCAAGGAGCCACCGCTGTCACTCAGGCCGCAGCAGCCAATTAGAGTAAAGTGGGACCCACCCGTCTGTAATGCGTGGGCCCTTTTGGTCCCCTGCTCCAGGCTAGACTTTAGGACTGAGGGAGGCTCCTGTGGTCCCCTGAGTTGCAATGAGCTCAAAGCCTCCACAGTGAGGGAGGGGCTGTCATCCCCACACAGGGAGCATCTGTGGCAGCCAACCCGGGCTCCTCCTGCTTCTGTTGAGTCACCAGCAAGGTCCTTCAGGGTCCCTGTAGGTCCCTGTTGAGGCAGTCTCTGGAGACCTTCCCTGTGCAAACTGCACCTGTGCAGAGCAGGGGGAGGGGGACTGTGCGTGCACACTTCCTTAGTTGTGATGCCATAGCTGTGCTCACATGTCGCTTTTACTGTCCACAGGAGGCAGGTGAGCCACCTCGTAGAGCCGGGTCTCTCCAGAACCTTCTAGAAGTTCTGCACTTGGCACTGGACACTCAGGTTAGGATCTGTCTGGAGTTAACTCTGTGCAGGGCGCGGAGTCTGCGTCATCAGCACATCTGCATGGAGATGCAGGGTGGTCCAGTCACGTGTGTTTGTGACATCACACTCACTGTGTTTCCTGACCTCCTGTGTCATGATTGATAAAGGATTTCTCTTTTAAAAATGATTCATGATTGTTTTATGTTGTTTGGATCTGGGTTCTTAGGGGCTACTACTGTTTTAAACTCTGTAAGCTTTGAAGCCTTTTGTAACTGTTACTTTTTCAGATTGGGGAAGTCGTTTTTTAATTCATTCTACTTGTTGCACAAAATATTTGCATAAAGTTGGACTATTTAATATTCCCTGGGGGAAGGAATTTCCATTGATATCTTTGGACAGGTTGAGCATTGGTATAGAAGGGTACTGTAAAAGCAAACCTTTCCTTGTCCAGCTCTTGCAAGCGGATTGTAAAAAAAGTCCTTTAAACCAATCACTGTAGGATGCCATGGTTTAGGTAATAATGAGAGTAAAGGAATTCTTGGCTCTAATGGACCCATGGGCTGAATCACCTTGTTTACAGCCTTCAAATCAATTAATGTTCTTCACTTTCCAGACTTTTTCTTTATAACAAATACAGTGAGTTACTTGGGTTGGTAGGTTCTTCTATATGCTGAGCCTTTAACTGCTCCTCGACCAGCTGTTCAAGGGCCTGTAATCTTTGATTTGTTAAGAGCCACTGCTCTACCCATACATGTTTTTTAGTTAACCATTTTAAGGGTAGAGCAGTTGATATATTTCAGCATTGGCCCCTTTTATAAATTTAGAAATTCAATACCTGTTGTATCTGTCTTGTAAACAACCTGTACAGCTTGTGCATCTGCCTTCTTAAGCTCATTTTCTCTTGTAACTTTATTTTTATGTACCTATTCTGGGATTGAAGGAATATTAATCCGAGTCCCCCTTTGTTGCAATAAATCTCTTCTCCATAAATGTCAGTCACATGAGGCCTTAAGTTTTCCTTTTGCTCTTCTTGTCTGAAATATTAAACCAATTTTATACCTTATGTATGTGGGATAATTTCCCAATTCCTATAAACTGTGTGGATACTTCCTGAATGGGCCAGTTTGAATTCCATGACTCTTGGGAGATTATTGTAACATCTGCACAAGTGTCTACCAACCCTTCTATTTCAATGCCATTTATTTGCATTTTTAAATTTTGGCTTTTATCATTAATGACAACCTACCAGAACACATATTTCACAGTGCTCCCAAAACCATCTATTCTCTCTAAAGGAGCAGCTTTTCTTTTGACATAGGGAAACAGTAACAGCTGTGCAAGCCTATCTTCAGCATTAAATTACAGGTCTCTTATGACATAGTCCATAATTATAATTTCTCCTATAAATCTCCATCTATAATTCCAGGATGCACAATAAACCCCTTTAATGTAAGGCTGCTCCTACCTAGGATCATTCCTACTGTCCCTGGGAGAAGAGGACCATAAACTTCAGTAAAATTTTATAACATTCAGTGTTTGGGGATCGGGTAAGCTGTCTATAGCCAGATCTAATGCAGCACTGCCTTCAGTAGCATGTGTCAGATCTCCAACACTGAGTTTGGGTTTTTTGGTTTGCATGCTGCACTAGTGCTGACAGAATACAGGCAGTTTGTTTTTCCTAACGAGGCCCTAGCTTGCCCCCCCACCCCCACCCCCCGTGTCATTTCCTGACAGCAGGGAATTCCCTTGTATGTCTCTCTTGGTTTTGCACTCATTTGCCCAGTGTTGAGACTGTCTAAATTGTCTGAACACCCCAGACATCTTCTCCATTTTTCTGACTGATATTTACAGAAACCATTGCCTTGTTGTTTAAGGATTTGCATTTACTTTGCTAAAGTTCTTGAAAACTTTTTGATCTCTCAGTCAGTAACTTGGTAAAAATGTGTTCCTCAGTAAGAACATCATATTAGCCTTACAGTTTAAACTGAGGCACTCCAATTTTCTAGAAGACAAGTACAGAACTGGTATATTCAACTCTTAGGATTTTGAGTGAGCCCATGAGTGCTTCCTGTCCTTTTTCATTTGTTTGTGTGAGACAGGGTCTCACTATGTAGCTGTGTCTGTCCTGGAAATCACTACATAGACCAGGCTGCCCTGGAAATTGCAGAGACTCGCTTGTGTCTACCTCCTGAGGTCTGAGATAAAGGCATGGCCACCACACCCTGCTTGTCCACCCTTTTATGAAGGTAGTATTTGTGGATCCTGTTTCTCTGGTGTATCCTTCATAGTGTTGATCTGTTGGTATATCTCTCTGTACATCTGTTAATAGTTTCTATTCCAATGCTGTATCTTACTCAGCAGATCAGAAATAAGAGGCGTGATCTTTCTTTCATTTCCTTCTAAAGTGATTTGGTGTTACATTATGAGGTTGTTGTTATGGAATAAATGTTTCAAGCATGCAGAGATCTGTAAATATATTCTCAATGAAGTGTACATTTCCAATGCAATCAGTCTCAGCATTTCTATTATGTACCTGTATGGACTATTTTAGGATGCAGTGACCTATGAGGATGTGCATGTGAACTTCACTCAGGAAGAGTGGGCTTTGCTGAATCCTTCCCAGAAGAGTCTGTACGTAGATGTGATGCTCCAAACCTGCAGAAACCTCATTGCTATAGGTAAGAATGAGTCTTCCTCCGTATTCAACATAAGGGACAAGTATTTCTTGCTTATTGATGTTCCTCTGTGATTTTAATTGTGAAAATGAAGAAATGTGGTGACCAATTCAGGTGTGTTTCTAAGGTTCACCAAAGATACTAAGTTAAATTTTGCATAATGTCTGGTTATATCATACATTTTCTGGTACTGTATTTTAGGCTACATATGGGAAGACCACAATATGGAACAACATTGTGAAACTTCTAGAAGACATGGCAGGTAATTTTCATGTGCACGCTGATAAAAATGTGCTTCTGAAGAAATTTTTATGTGCCCTGTAGTTTTAAAGAAAAGCAACCATGTAAATAAGCACAGCTTCAAGTGTATTGATGATTAGTAAATTCTGACAACACCATGTAACATGATGTCAGGTACATGTCTGTTTGTAAAACATTCCTCTAAGAAGAAAGACAAGGAAAGGAAGTGTTAACAGTCTTAACCCTAGAACTGTCAAATCCATGTTGTAGAACTGTCAAACAGTTTAGTTTCATGCCATTCAAGTATCACAAAAGGCATACATATTGCTTAGGGGATCAGTGTATGTTCAAGACCTAATAAGCAAGTCATCCGTAGTACAGATAGTTCCACTCATATACTTGTGACTTAACAAAGTTTAGTCAGAGGGTCAGTTCATTAAAATCAAGGTTATTCTGTTGCTGAAATCTGAATCCCTATACTTCGTCTCTGTGAGGAACAAAGAGTTCAATGGTGTTAATACAATTTGAACATCTGTTATTTGTTATTTCTTTAATAGGCATATCATCTATCACTCTGGATACAAGCCATGTGCACATAAAAGACATGGAAAGGGGGAGAGTACCTCTCTCTCTCCCAGAGAAACTGGAAGACGTGTAGTAGTTCCCACTATGAAGAAACTCTATGAATGTGACTCAAGTTTACAATTAATTGGTTTTCCAACTTCAGTGAGAATGAATCAAGAAACTCACAGTGGAGAGAAGCCCTATGAGGACAAGGAATGTGAGAATTCATCTGTCTGTCCTGTTGCACTTTGCACGTGTCCTGTGTCTCACAGTGTAGGACACTGTTATGAATGCAGTCAGTGTGGTAAAGCTGTGAATTCTTCAAGTTCTCTTCAAAGACTTGAAAATAGTCATGTGGGAAATGGAATTAATAAATGTAAGCCACATACTAAAGTCTTTAACCATCACAGCTGTCTTTCATCCCACCAAAGTACCCATAATGAATGTAATCAATGGGATGAAGCCTTTACATCTGATTCCTCTTTACAGTTACACCAAAGAACTCATTTGGAAGTAAAATCCTATGAATATGATCAACATGATAAAGACTTTGCATGTCACAGTAGTCTTCAAGTGCATAGAACTCATAGTAGAGAGAAACAGTATGAATGTAATCAGTGTGATAAAGTCTTTTCATATCCATGTTATCTTCAAATACATGAAAGAACTCACACTGGAGAGAAGCCTTATAGATGTAATCAATGTGGTAAAGCCTTTGCACGTTCCAGTTGTCTTCAAATACATGAAAAAACTCATAGTGGAGAGAAACCATATGAATGTAATCAATGTGGTAAAGCCTTTGCAAGAAAGAATCATCTTCAAATACACAAAAGAAGTCATACTGGAGAGAGACCCTATAGATGTAATCAATGTGGTAAAGCCTTTGCATATCACAATAGTCTTCAAATACATGAAAGAATTCATACTGGAGACAAACCTTATGAATGTAGTCAATGTGGTAAAGCCTTTGCATGTCATAGTCATCTTCAAATACATGAAAGAATTCATACTGGAGAGAAAGTGTATAAATGTAATCAGTGTGGTAAAGCCTTTGCCTGTCATAGTAGTCTTCAAATACATGAAAGAACACATACTGGAGAAAAACCCTATGAATGTAAACAATGTGGTAAAGCCTTTGCACGCCACAGTAATCTTCAAATACACGAGAGAACTCATACTGGAGAGAAACCCTATGAATGTAATCAATGTGGTAAAGCCTTTGCACGCCACAGTTATCTTCAAATACATGAAAGATCTCATAATGGACAGAAACCCTATGAATGTAATCAATGTGGAAAAGCCTTTGCACATCACAGTCATCTTCAAATACATGAAAGAAGTCATACTGGAGAGAAACCCTATGAGTGTAATCAATGCGATAAATCCTTTTCATGTCAGAGTCACCTTCACAGGCATGAACGAAGTCATACTGGAGAGAAACCCTATGGATGCAATCAGTGTGGTAAAGCCTTTGCACGTCTCAGTAGTCTTCAGATACATGAAAGAAGTCATACTGGCGAGAAGCCCTATGAATGTAATCAATGTGGTAAAGCCTTTTCATGTCAGAGTCATCTTCACAGGCATGAACGAAGTCATACTGGAGAGAAACCCTATGGATGCAATCAGTGTGGTAAAGCCTTCACGCGTCTCAGTAGTCTTCAAATACACAAAAGAAGTCATACAGGAGAGAAACCTTATGAATGTATTCAGTGTGGTAAAGCCTTTGCATATCCCAGTCATCTTCACTGGCATGAAAGAAGTCATAGTGGAGCATAGGGGTAGCACAATCTCTAGATTCCAGTGACATCATGTCTGGCATTGTCCAAGGTTTCCCTGTAAAGCCTTGATACATGGCAGTCTTGTATACTATGAAGGACTGATGGATTGACATTTGTTCTTGAATATAAGTCTGAGGTATTATTGGATTCACCACAAATTTTAGCAGGGCTTGGATTCTGCCCCTGATCCAGTTTCCCTGAGACAAAGGACATCCTTTACTATCTCTCTTAGATTTACATTCCTTTTCCTAATGATTTTCTAGTTTACACCAAGGCATAAACCTGGGACCTTAGCATCTATGTCTTAAGGAGCATTCTATCTTTCTTGTGGACATTGCTACCCCAGTGATGGCAGGACATAGGCTGCCCTTTTTTTTTCTCCTGGGGCCCAACCTTGGCACCCTTTCACATTTCTGAAGGCAAGAAATTCCCCCTGTATATCTCTCTTTGATCCACAGTCATTTTCCGAATGTCTACCCTTTCCTGAACATTTGCACACTCCCAGAAATCTGCTTTTTTCTGACATATTTAAAGAAAGCATTGCTTTTAGAAGCAGCTTGGTTGCAATCTCTTTGCAAGTGGCCATATCTTCCACAGTTAAAGCATGGACTATTTTGGTATTTCAGCCCTCTAACTATACTTTTTCCTATTAAAAGCAGTCATGTAAGTATTGGAATCAATGTCAACAGTAGCTCAGATCCATTGGTTCAATGGTACAGAATTTGGTTTTAATGGCCTTAAAATTTTTCTTACACTCTTGTGTTGGCATTTTCAAATGCCATGGGCTTAATCAGCACCTGTATGACTCCAGGGTCTGAGTAGCTCTAGTCACTGTTGCAGGTAGTCTTTGCAAAAAGTCTGTGAAGGCTTCACTTGAGCCTTGTATGATTTTTGTGAATGGGATGGATTTTTTTCCTAGTTTCTCTACTTTCTCAATCTAAGTTCATAAATCCACTAAATGCCATTGTTCTATTGGTGACATCATCAAAGTGAATCTGTTCTTGTAATTCAGCATAGCGACCCTCACCAAGGAGTGGATATTGGATTATATTTATTCCTCTGCTGTTTCATACTGACCGATGCTTCTCTCCATCAGGTAACCATTAAAGCTGAGAACCTGCCCTAGTATAGCAAATACTAACCCTTTCCAAACAAGTAGAACCATTTGGTGCTGCAGTGCCCAATTTTTCAGCACCTCCTTTATATAGTGTGAATGCATACCATAAAACAGCACAGCTTCCTTCAAATGCCTTACATCGCCCATTTCTATCAGATGTCATCCTATTTCATTATGACCTTGGGAGTTGCCTCTATCAGCAGAAATATGATGGATCATTACTGGAAATGCAGAAGGTGGCTTCAGGAACCAAAGCTGCCTTCCATCTTGGGTGGTGCGGAAGATTCACAGTCAGGTCCCTCTTCTGGGAAGGACTGCCTTATCTGATCAATTTCCCATACAAACTCCCCCCTTCTATCCTAACAGGACCATTATCCCCATACAATTTCCTGCTTTTTTTCTACACTGGGGAAAGTCTGTTACCAGAAATGAAAACAGTTGTCCTCCCTGTTCCTTGGTCTTCCCTCCTTTTTTATTTTGGAACCACCACCAATTCCTTTTTTTTTTCTAATCTCTATTTCTTTTAGTTACCGCCAATTTCTTTTTTCGAAGAGAAAAATGTGAGCCCTTTTGTTCTCCATTTTTCACTGTTTTGCCTCTTGACTCTTTCCAATTCCCCCACAACTCTTCTAGTTTCATAGCCATGTGCTTCACTAAAAACACCAAAAGAATGCTTTAGGCCACATGTTTATTCTTCTCTGAGACATCTTTAGTCATTTCCACACAGTTCAAATCACCTTCAGCAACACCATCTTCCATGCATTGGTTGGTCCCTGGATGCCACTTGTTTGAAAGGGCACGTCCTGAGGGAAGGCCAGAGCAGGGCTTCCGGAATTGAAGGGAAGTGGGGGCACCTGGGAGCTCTCCCCATCTCCCTCAGGCCTCAGGTTGGGTAGTGAGTCTGTCTGCCCACCATGCTCAGCGCTGCAACTGCACATGTCTGTCAAGGTCCATGCAGCCCTGTAGGGCTTCCAGGCTAAAGAGTGAAGTTGTAGCACGAGTGTTCCTCGCCCCCTGGGGCTAGTAGGATGTGCGGAGACTCCTTCCCTCTGAAGCCCAAGAAGCCACTACGTAATAAGTAGATTGGCAAAATGTCTGCCTGCCTCGTGGTGAATCATACACCTGGGTCTCTGCAAAGGCCATGGATATTGTGGGAGTTGGCCAGGTACGGCCCTCCCCCTGCCATGCTAATTAAGGCTTCCCAGCCTCGAGGGGAGAAGCCACGCCCTTATGGGGAGAGGTTATTTATTGGGAAAGAACCCCTTGAATAAATGAGTTCAGGTCCACCAGACGCCGTCTCTGTCTCGTGTTCCGTCTCGTGTTCGTTCGTTCTCAGTAAGCAGGGTCAGGTGACACCACGCGGTCCTAGGAACCCACGTCCCAAGCGTCCCCGGTGCTTCTCCACAGCTTTGGGCTTGCCTCTTCTCGCTCCTGGCCAGGGCGAGGAACCAAGTGGCTTCCCAGCCAGCTCCAGGCTGGGATAGGGCGGTGGCGGAACGTGCCGGGGGAGACCAGAAAAATAAAAACAACGCAGCACCACCCGCGCCGCCATCAGTCGCCACGCTGTGTGCGTCACCGGGTCCCACCTGCTGTGAGATGGCACCACCTCCCCTGCAGCCTAGCACTAGGCAAGGGTTTGAAAACTTCAGTGCGTTTCTGGGGTGTCTCTTGTGTGGTCATTATGGGGTGCACTGAGGCATGAATCTAAACCCGTGAATGTTTAAATGCTTTCTCCTAATATCAATTTTCTGGTGTTCAACAGGTTTGGAGGAACAATTAATAAAGTCATTACACCTATGATAGATGGTTCCTGGGGAGATACAGCACACATACGGTAACTGACCTACGTAACCAAATGAGGATAATGCTGGAGTCCATCCCGTTGAAACAGTGAGCTTTATTCAGGATGATTACAGAAATGAGGAATCAGAGCTGCTTACAAGAACAAAAGGGAATCAAATAGAGTTGCCATCACGAAGCTCCAACCCAACACGATATACAGCTAATACATATGGAACACTAGAAGCACACTCCATACCAGAAACATAACATCAGGTAGGAAGAATTTGCTTCTGTGATGGTTCATTTGGCAGAGCCTCATCTCAGCAGATTGTATGGTCTGTCTTCATGGGAGATTGGCATAGTGAATCCTGTGGGTGTCACTGAATTCCTGACGTTATTTATAGGTGTTTATTGTCTGTTTAATCACCTTCTCTTCAGAATGGAGTGTTCAGTCTCCAGGGGACTGCTGCATCATAGTACATTCTTCAGGATACCCTTGTTTTATTCCCTATGCTGTACGTTAGGTGGAAAAAATAAATGTTTTAGTTAAAAATTTTCAGCGTTTTCAAATTTGCAGAATTTTTATCAATAAACTGTTACTGTTATATAGGATTTAAACATAAAGTCTTTCCAAAAGTTTTCATGTTCATAATGATTCTCTAGTGTGAAGACTGCATTGGTTTCTACAGAGAATTGGATGAAGTTTATGCCACAATGAAACATACTATGAAATTTTTTCTGCTCAGGATAAATTTTCTGCTGTCTTCTAAGATGAACTCTCAGTAGAAAGAATTGTTCACCATTACCACATTTATAAGGTTTCTCTCCTGTGTGAATTTTCTGTTGGCTTCTGAGATGAGTTTTCCAGATAAAATATTTTCACATTCACTACACATGAAAGGTTTCCTCCTGCATGCCTTTCCTGATGACGTCTAAGATTATATTTCCATGTAAAACGTTTTTCACATTGACTACATTTGTAAGGTTTCTCTCCTCCATGAATTTTCTGATGTCTGCTAAGACTAGTTTTCCTTGGGAAGCTTTTTTCACAATCACTACACTTGTAAGCTTTCTCTCCTGCATGCATTTTCTGATGTCTGCTAAAACTAGCTTTCCTTGGAAAGCTTTTTTCACATTCACTACATTTGTAAGCTTTCTCTCCTGCATGAATTTTCTGATGTCTGAAAAGACTAGCTTTCCTTGGAAAGCTTTTTTCACATTCAATACATTTGTAAGGTTTCTCTCCTGTATGAACTTTTTGATGATATCTGAGATTAGTTTTCCGGTTAAAACATTTTTCACATTCACTACATTTGTAAGGTTTATCTCCCGTATGAATTTTCCGATGTTTTCTAAGATTAGTTTTCTTTGTGAAGCGTTTTTCACATTCACTACATTTGTAAGGTTTCACTCCTATATGAATTTTCTGATGTGTTCTAAGATTACGTTTCCATTGAAAGCATTCTTCACATTCACCACATTTGTAAGGTTTCTCTCCTGTATGAATTTTTTGATGATATCTGAGATTAGTTTTCTGGATAAAACATTTTTCACATTCACTACATTTGTAAGGTTTCTCTCCTGTATGAATTTTTTGATGAATTTTGAGATGAGATTTCTGGATAAAAGATTTTTCACATTCACTGCATTTGTAAGGTTTCTCTCCTGTATGAATGTTTTGATGAATTTTGAGATGAGATTTCCGGATAAAACATTTTTCACATTCACTACATTTGTAAGGTCTTTCTCCTGTATGAATTTTCTGATGTTTTCTAAGATTAGCTTTCTTTGTAAAGCATTTTTCACATTCACTACATTTGTAAGGTTTCTCTCCTGTGTGAATTTTTTGATGACATCTGAGATGAGATTTCTGGATAAAACATTTTTCACATTCACTACATTTGTAAGGTTTATCACCAATATGAATTCTCTCATGTTTTCTAAGACTAGCTTTCTCTACAAAGCTTTTTTCACATTCACTACATTTGTAAGCTTTCTCTCCTTTATGAATTTTTGGATGTGTTCTAAGACCAGTTCTATGACTGTTTAGGTTTGATGATTCAGTAGAGGCATCCTTGTGGTCGGTACAACCATACTTGTTCCAGTTTTCTGTAGTAGTACTTGCGTTAGAAGATATACATTGTGAAGAGTCATAAACCATTTTGTCAATCTCATTAAATTCATGAGACTTCTCTTGGATATTTGTAGACTGATAGACAATGTGCTCTGAGTCTGGATCCAGAACCTTCTCATAGTTACCACATAGGCGATGTTTCTCTGGAAAATGAGCACACACTGGCATAGTAAGTACTGATGCATAAGTAACAGATTCAATAACTGATGTCTCCTTAAGGTCTCTAAGACAGGTAAACTAGCAATCCTTAGAAAGTCAGCTCTCAGCAGAGGGCTTCTTGTTTCACTATCATTAAGTGAATGCTCAAAAGAACCATGTGAATATTGAAACCACAAGGACCGAAACAGCCTTCTCATTATTATCTGACGTACATACCTTGCAGGACTTGGGACAAAGAGGTGATAAAAGTAATAAGGCATTTTGAGGAGGAAGCTTTCTGAAGCATAATACACAGAATGGTTTTCTATTTTCTTGTTTCTGTTTTTGAGACAGTTACAGTGTAGCCTTGCTCAGCCACAAACTCACTATGTATCCCAGGCTGATCTCGAACTCAGCAGATCCTCTTGCTTCACCCTCCCTGGTTCTAGGATTAAAATTATGCTGTGCTAGGGCTATATTGAGAGACCATATTTCAAAAATAAATGAAAGAAACAAAACCATGCTCCCCTAAAATAGTATTATCTCTATTTAAAAGCTACTCTGTTTTTGAAAATCAGATAGACATAAATAGTTCAATCCAAGGATAAAATCAAAATATTCCAATTAATACCCTTAATTAGAGCCATTTCCTTGCATTGAATATTCAGTTTTCTTTGACCTTTGAAATCCTTATTCAAAACTAAGTAAGAGGGTTGCATCAATTGCACAGCATATAGCATTGGCTATTTTTACACATAGTGCAGAAGATGTAGAGAAAACAAGATGAAAAAAATTCTTTTTAATTAACAGAATTTCCCTGATTTCTTGTAGTTGGTATACAGTTGACAGAGGTTCCTTACATCTAGAGTGTCCTTCTCACAAAAGAGGAGTCAGTAATTCAAAAAGAAGAGCATCCTTACCTACAAAGACTAGATTCCTGTAATTCTCCAACATCACATCAATGCACAATGCCCTTGAAGAAGATTCCAGACATTCCCATTCCTCCTGGGTGAAGTCCACAGACACATCTCTGAATGTCAACCTACCCTAAAATGGAAAATTACCCATTTAACGTGCTGCTGGGCAATATGTTTTCCTACGAAAACCAGACCTAAGGAATTTTTCACAAGAAAAAGATATTTCTCTGATATAGATGAGGCATGGAAATATTTCAAATTCAAAAGTTCTAGAGATGGTTCAGCAGCTAAAGCTATCAGCTGCTCTTCGAGAAGACACATGGTTGGTTCCCTAAAGCCCTACAGCATCATGTAACTGATTCTTACTACAATACCATCAGACTCAATGCTCTCTTCTGAACTGTACAGGCAAGAGACACAGAAAACATTCATGTTAATACACTCACATACACAAAAGTGAGAATTATTAAAATATACTTTCTGGAATACTCATGCTCTTTATTGTAATTTCTATCTCTGGGAAAAGAGAATGACATAATAATCCCACAAACATTAATCTTTTAGAGAATATAAGACAAATATTTGAGGTCTCGATGCAGGATGTAACTTTACGAAGAGTATGTTGATATCAAAGAGGATCAGTGTTTCATCTCAGATGGACATGAGCAAAAGAGTTGCCCAAATGCTACAACTGCCAACCTTCCTCAAATATGAGAACTGGATCAATCCCATCTGCAGCTGGGCCTCATTTGACTCTATTCTAATACACTCAGTTAGGAGGATGAGGTGCAGGGTCAATGCTGCATCCCTGTAAAACTAAGAGATAGAATGTGGAAAGCAATGCTGAGGAATGAGTAAAACCAAAGAGCTTTTCCCCCCATTGTTACAAGGTGTAAAAGCAGAGCATAAACTATGAGTGTTCTAAGCAACACAGATAATCAGTTTTTGAATTTAGGTCATGAGTATATTTTGACAACCATGAAATAGACAAAACAGCATCAGATAAGGTTAATATTGTCTAAATTTTTCTAAATGTTGCCAAACTAATAAAGATGAATAACTACTTCATATATATCACATGTATGGTTTCACTGAAGAATGGTTAGGAAAAAAAATTGTAGAAATAAACTTGCCATGTGATAATGAATTCACATGAATTTGGTGCTGACCTCAAGGCAAGTATGCAGATCATCCCGCAAGTATGTAGAAAACACTAAAACAAGCAGATCTAACACTCCTATAATTTCTTATAAAGAAATGGAAACCTGCCAATGGCAACCTCTCTTCAGATCTCTACAAATGTCATATAGTACCTTCAGAGAAAGGAAAAACATGGCGTGGGAGAGCCTTCCCCCTTCATCGGTAAAGGAGGGAACAAAGTCACCAAGAGGGACATTCATTCATGTTTGAAAATTAATAGTTTGTGCAATTTATGAAGTCAACATCTCTAAGAAAATTATACACATATTCCACATGATGGAATATAGAGGTGGGTTTTGGAAATACTTGCTTAGAAAATGGTACCCTGCATGAAAAATAATACAAAAAACAAACAGAAAATACTGATCTGTCTACTGAGAACTTAGTACTGAGCATTGGAGTCAAGAGAATGAAATACACAGGAACTGTCCTGAGAAATAGATTTCAAGAATCAAAAAGACTGAAACAATCATTCTGCATTCTACATCTCCTCACAAAAACATTAGTTTCCTGACAAGAGCAAACCACCTATTCCTTCCATCATCTGCACACTCTAGGGTGCTGAAATAGTATTTAGAGTCAAAAGAGTGAGTTGCTTCAGATTCTACTTTTCCAAAAAATGTTCAGTGATACCAGCATAAAGTTCCATGTATTTGCATGGTCACATTCATAAGCATGGTTCTATAAACCTGAGCATCTTTGAAATGAAATCTATATGGCACATGAAACCTTCCTTCCATAGTATTATACAAGGACTCAAGCCCATCCTCTGTACAAACTGGTCATCAATATGCATCTTTGATCTTCTTGGGCCATGGAATTACTTTCAGAGATTCAGGTCTAAGTCTATGAGAAACACATGTACTCACAGTAATAACTGATAGGGATACAATGGGAAAAAGCTGCACTATATATGTGATAAGATAAATATATAAAGATTTAATTTGGATTATCAGAGAAGAAAGAGAAAAAATTGATTGGAAGTCAACATTTTAGATCACATTACCAGAGGCAGGGAATTAAAGGCTTGCATGGTTTCAATATAAACACTTTTCAAAGAACTGTGGACACAACACTGACCTGGGGAACATTTACTGGAGATGTAGCCATTCTCTCTGTTGCTCCTCTGAGTTTTGGTCTCAGGAATAAAAACTAGAACTCTTGTTGACAATTCCCATCAAGGTCTCAAAAACACAAACCTAAAATGAATACAACTCTGTTATGGACAATACAAAACCACATGAGAGGGCCCAAGCACCAGAATGACACCAGAGGTCTTGTCAGCATTCCTATAGACGGGAGAGGATGGGAGAGTATATTTGGATTGCTGATAAAAAATGATTGACAACCATATCAGTGCACCCAGAGACACTGGCTCCTACATTCAAAGAGAAGAAGGTACACTTAAAGAAAATTACATAATAACACAGGTCATTCACTGAAGCAGAAGTGAAGATCACAACTGGAGTCAAACTATATACAAAATCAGAGACAAATTGTCCATGAGAACACAGGCAATAAGACACTTTCCATGAGAAATACACAATGACAGGAACTGGGGAGGATCTGACCATGTCCAACTCACAAAAAACAAACAAAAGAATAACTATCCAAACAAACAAAATTGTCTAATATCCAAAACCTTGACTTGACAGGAAGGATTAATTAAATGTACCTCTTTCAATGCTTTCCAAACCAAGTAGATGAGTTCATCAAAACATAGAGGTTTTAAAGTGAAGAGAATCAAAGAAAAAACAGCTGTTTTGATGCTAATGGATCAGGAGGAATTCCTTAAGTCAGATAATTGATACCAGTCTCTGTTCTCTTGGTAGCCCTGGCTAACCACTCTGCTATCAACACTGACTAGGCCTTCCATTCTCATTTTGATTGGATCAGTGGCACTGCACTGCATCTTGAAGTATATGGCCAATTATGAATCAGTTCAGTAAATTTAATGGTCTTAAGACCAACTATGTCTTTAAAACAGTAGGAATCCACGATCTGACTCATTCACTAAGACCAGTGGGGGCCCCAGACCTCAGTATCCCCTGAGACCTTAGCACAGATAACTCCATGATGGAAGTGTCACTCAGACTGGAAATTTTGGCACACAGACACCACCACCAGCCAAAATGAAAATAAACCCTAATCCACCAAAATCCACATAGTTCTGGGAACATCTCAAAATGTACCAATCTTGCTTTTTAGCTTATACAGTCATGCTTTTAGATAACTGTTCTTCTTAAGTAAAGTATGTCAAGTCAGGAAATTTTTTTTGTGCTTAAAAGCTCACCCTGAGAAAGGATCAGGGCTACACTGGGATCCCTAACCCTCAGGGTAGCTCCCACCCGGCTAACAAAGACTTTCTATTGGCTTCAACCTATGTCCCAGCAGTGTTCTCTGCTGCATACCCCACAACTGTTTAATAATGGTAAACAAAAAGGGGAAATGTACATCCCTCAAGGCATAAGCAGCTAGACACCACGCACCAGAGCACTCTGTTTAAACTATAGTAATGGCAGTTCCCAGCCCCTTGAGGTGGAAGAGTAGTCAGGCCTCACCCTATAGAATAAAAGCCCACTACAATACCCTCCCAATCACTGACCTTGCAGCAAGATCAGGCCACAGAATTCCAACAATCCCAGGGAAACCTGGAAAGTTCCCTCCCATGCACCAAAATAAACCCATATAAACCTTGCAATCAGCTCCTTGCTGATTCTCACTCTAGCAGGGGCAGCCACCTTCCTGGCTGTTTCCCTTCCAAAAGATCTCTAGCGTGAGGCTTGTTGTGTGCTGTGACTTTGTGGTATTCCTCGGCTCCCAGCTGCCAGGATACCCTTCCCATCAGAGCTGTAACACCTGTTAGGGACACCTTGCCCACCTCCGCGCTAACACAAATGTTGAAGGCAGAAGAGGAAACCATTACAAACGATAGTACACAACTTCCACACACTGACAGAAAATGAAGTGGTTAAAATCTGTACCAGTAACAGCAGCTGTCAGAATCCACACAATCACCGTCAGTAAAAACCGACATTCTTCACACAAGTGGATAGGCAGAGAAGAAATGCACAAATGTCAGAGTTAACCCTAGGAACGAATATTGCTGGTGATGTCACTGGAGCTGACCTCAGACACGACAGAGCCCCAGCGACAGAGCCTCCGAGGAGTAATTAGCCCTGGGAGAAGACGGTAGGCTGGGAGCCAGGGTCTGGGGTGGAGTCTGGACTTGGTATGAGGGGAGGGCTGAGCCCATTGTTCTCAGAAAACTGCAGCGTCCCTGCTAGGGCCACAGAAAGGCCAGGCCAGGGTTAAGACACCCAGACTGTGGCCCAGATCTAGAAAGACTACTTCTTACTTTCTGCTCCTTTACTGTCATGGAGGTGACATGTACCTCTGTTCCCCCGCCTTCCCCTGTCAAACGCTGGCACTGCGCGCATGCTCCGCCGCGTCCTGTGCCAGGATGCGCACGCAGGCTCCCGCCCGCCAGGCCGGCGCCCGCCGACGGCCGCAGGCCAGCTCCTCGTCCGCGAGGACTGGGAGCGCAGGCGGACGCGGGTCCTCGTGCTCCGCGGCCCGCCCTCCCCGACCAGCGCCGCCCTGACTCCGGGAAGGAGCTCCGCGCGCAGCCCAGCGCGGCCCCGCCCTGCCGCCCCCGCGGCCCTGCGCAGGAAGAGGCCGAGGCCGGGCCTCCCTCACCTCGGCGCCAGGCCTGACTCGGGACCGCCGGGAGAGCCGCCGCGCCGCCGCCGCCGCCGGGGGCAAACGCGGCATTCCGGCCCAGGCCCCGTCCCGCGGCCTCGTGGTCCTTCAAGAGGGGCGCCGTGACGTCACGGAGGGTGGGAAGCATTGGTTGGTCGGAGGATGCCGCTCACGTGATGGGGCGGGGCCTGAAGGGAGGCCGGGGAGGGACTTCCGGAATCGAAGGGAAGTGCGGCCCGGGACCCTCCCAGTCCCCCTGCAGTCTCAGGTTGAACTTCCGGTCTGCCAGTCTGCCCCGCTCAGCGCAACACAGATAGGATCTACAAGCTGCGAAATTGGACAGAGAGCTTCAGCCTCCAAGAGAGATTGAACCTTCCCTGAACTGAACACTGCGCAGCCGCCTCCTCACCGGCCTGTTCTCCAGATGCCTCCTTCTTCAGTCTCTGGCTCCTGACTCTCCTGCCTCGACCTCCCTGATCTCCCTGCTTCTATCTTCCAGTTTCCTCTCTGCTTCCACTCAGCTTCTAACGTTCCTTCTTCCACATCCAGTCTATGCTTCTCGGCTTGTAAAGACTTTTTCTTTTTAAGTCCGGAGAGTTGGGATTAAAGGCATGTGCTACGTTGCCTTCTGTGGAGACTTAACGACATGCTACACTGCCCTCGGGTACAAAAATTTAGTTTGCATGAATGAATACAATCCTATAATTCATTTCCCAAACACAAGGCCAGTCAACCTTGCTGCCACTAGGTGAATGTCAGACTGAGAGTCATGGGGTGTGTCTCATTATCTCCATGTCAGTCACTGGGGAGGAACTGCAGAATTCCCTTGCATTGAGCATCAGCACACAAAAAAGGACAGGATTAGCTGGGATAATTCTTGCTGCCCTAGTGTAGCCATGCTACCGGATCAGAGATCAAATGACTATCACCAAGCCCTTGAAGGTGATCCTTTCCCAGAGCGGCCATGCTGCCGGATCAAGGATCAAATGATCCTCTACAACTGGCAATGAAGAAATGTTTCCAAAAATTGTATCACGGTCACTCAAAATCAATTCTCATTCACTGAAATGGATAAGACATTTCATATTCCTTCTGCTTCCTAATCACATTACATAAGCCTGTGTAATGTCTAGAAATCTGTGATGGTATTCCAATTTGAATCTACTAGAATTATTGTAGCCTTTACATTAATTAACATTTCCCCAAGTCAGTTGAAAACTGATTAACTGATTTCCTTTACATTCTTTGGAAGTTGCTAGCTGTACACAAGCATGCATGTTGTCGAATGCACAGGTTATCACTTTAACCTCCACACATTTTCTACTTGTAGGTTTTCACACCAGAATCTCCACTGTAAAGGTAGATAACGTGTGAGTCTTTACTATTGCTCTAAGGGAAAGTTCTTTGAGGATCAATTTCCAGATGAATCTACACTTTTAGCACTAGGCAAGGGTTTGAAAACTTCAGTGCGTTTCTGGGGTGTCTCTTGTGTGGTCATTATGGGGTGCACTGAGGCATGAATCTAAACCCGTGAATGTTTAAATGCTTTCTCCTAATATCAATTTTCTGGTGTTCAACAGGTTTGGAGGAACAATTAATAAAGTCATTACACCTATGATAGATGGTTCCTGGGGAGATACAGCACACATACGGTAACTGACCTACGTAACCAAATGAGGATAATGCTGGAGTCCATCCCGTTGAAACAGTGAGCTTTATTCAGGATGATTACAGAAATGAGGAATCAGAGCTGCTTACAAGAACAAAAGGGAATCAAATAGAGTTGCCATCATGAAACTGCAACTGAACACGAGATACAGCTAACACATACCGAACACTAGAATCACAATCCACACCAGAGACATACCATACCTA
The DNA here is from genome assembly GCA_026225945.1 of Cricetomys ansorgei. Lineage (NCBI taxonomy): Eukaryota > Metazoa > Chordata > Mammalia > Rodentia > Nesomyidae > Cricetomys > Cricetomys ansorgei. The sequence continues at coordinate 905,391 of JAMJFZ010004123.1, forward strand.
CATAGGTAGGAAGAATTTCCTTCTGTGATGGTTCATTTGGCAGAGCCTCATCTCAGCAGATTGTATGGTCTGTCTTCATGGCAGATTGGCATAGTGAATCCTGTGGGTGTCACTGAATTCTTGACGTTATATATAGGTGTTTACTGTCTGTTTAATCACCTTATTTTCAGGATGGAATGTTTCAGTCTCCAGGGAACTGCTGCAATGTAGTATATTCTTCAGGATTCCCTACTTTTATTCACTATGTGGTACTTGAGGTGAAAAAAATAAAATGCTTTAATTAAAAAATCTTCTGCATTTTCAGATTTGCAGAATTTTTATCAATAAACTGTTACTGTTACATAGGATTTAAACATAAAGTCTTTCCCAAGGTTTTCATGTTCATAATGATTCTCTAGTGAGAAACTGCATTGGTCTCTACAGAGAATTGGATGAAGTTTATGCCACATTATTACTATGAAACATTTCTGCTCAGGATGAATTTTCTGCTGTCTTTTAAGATGAACTCTGAGTATAGAGAACTGCTCACATTCACTATGTAAGGTTTCTCTCCTGCATGAATTTTCTGATGAGTATTGTGATGAGATTTCTGAATAAAACATTTTTCACATTCACTATGTTTGTAAGGTTTGTCTCCTGTATGAATTCTCTTATGTTTTCTAAGACTTTCTCTACAAAGGTTTTTTACACATTCACTACATTTGTAAGCTTTCTCTCTTTTATGAATTTTTGGATCTGTTCTAAGACCAGTTCTATGACTGTTTAGGTTTGATGATTCAGTTGAGGCATCCTTGTGGTCGGTACAACCATACTTTTCCAGTTTTCTGTAGTAGTACTTGCGTTAGAAGGTATACATTGTGAAGAGTCATAAACCATTTTGTCAATCTCATTAAATTCATGAGACTTCTCTTGGATATTTGTAGACTGATAGACAATGTGCTCTGAGTCTGGATCCAGAACCTTCTCATAGTTACCACATAGGCGATGTTTCTCTGGAAAATGAGCACACACTGGCATAGTAAGTACTGATGCATAAGTAACAGATTCAATAACTGATGTCTCCTTAAGGTCTCTAAGACAGGTAAGCTAGCAATCCTTAGAAAGTCAGCTCTCAGCAGAGGGCTTCTTGTTTCACCATCATTAAGTGAATGCTCAAAAGAACCATGTGAATATTGAAACCACAAGGACCAAAACAGCCTTCTCATTCTTATCTGACGTACATACCTTGCAGTAGTTGGGACACACAGGTGATTAAGTGATAAGGCATTTTGAGGAGGAAGCTTTCTGAAGCTTTGTACACAAAATAGTTTTCTATTTTCTTCTTGTTTCTGTTTTTGAGACAGTTACAGTGTAGCCTTGCTCAGCCACAAACTCACTATGTATCCCAGGCTGATCTCGAACTCAGCAGATCCTCTTGCTTCACCCTCCCTGGTTCTAGGATTAAAATTATGCTGTGCCAGGACTATATTGAGAGAGACCATTTTCAAAACTAAATGAAATAAACTAAAACATGCTCACCAAAAATTTGTTATCTCATCTCTATTTAAAAGCTACTGTATTTTTGAAAACAAGATAGACATGAATAGTTCAATCCTAGAGTAAAATTAATATATTCCAATTAATACATGTCATTATAGATATTTCCTTACATTGAATATCCTATTTTCTTCAACCTGTGAAATCCTTATTCAAAACAAGATTAGATGGTTGGATGGATCGTAAATCATACAGCATTTCAGTTCTTTCACAGTCTGCAGAAAATGTTAAGAAAACAAGATGAAAAATTCTTTTTAAATATCTGAATTTCCCTTATTTCTTGTTTTAGGTTTTATGTGGACAAAATGACAGAATTCTCAAAGACCTAGTGCTGCTCCTGTCTGTAACTGCTCTGGTGCCCTCTGGATTTTCTCTTATGCAGTGGTTCTCAACCTTTCTAATGCTGCGACCAATTAATACAGTTCCTCATGCAGTGGCGACCCCAGCCATAAAATTATTTTCCTTCCAAATTTTGTTACTGTTATGAATCATAATGTGAATATCTAATGTGCACATGGTCTTAGGCATCTCCTGTGAAAGGGTCCTTTGACCCCCAAAAAGGTCACAACCCACAGGTTGAGAACTGCTGCTCTTGAGCATCCCCAGACCCACTCCAACTGTGTCCACTGCATAATCAAACTAGACCTTGGTGAGTCAGGAGGCTTCTGAGATACAGGTGGTGAGTTTTAGAAGTGGCTGGACCATTGGACAGACTTACTGCCATGTGGCCCAGATCTCATGTCTTTCTTTTAGGCATTGATGAAGATACAGTAACAACTGTGGAGTCCAGTGTTGCTGTTGCTGATGAGATGCCTTCAGTTGCAGTTGGCAGGGTGCCTGTCACATGGAAGAAGTAGATTAGAGGCTTCATGGGAATCCCATGCCCTCTATATAGTTTCCCTGTGATTCCTGGATCAGTCACTGGCCCTGACCCACCTGTCTATTCATATCCAGAGGGTCTCTTCTGTCTTGTCCTTGGTGCCTTATGTAGGAAAACCCCCTCCCACAGAATAGCAGGATTTGGGTATTGTGTATTGAGTTTGGTTGTTGGTATTGTTTTGAATTTTACAAATTAAAGAAGATGCAGTTTTATAAAGTCCTGTTCGTGTTGTCAAGTAACACAAACGACCATGTGAGCTTCTCCTGGGCTGTGTTGGGTGGTGATGAGAAAGGCACTTGTCTCATTTTTAACTCAGAATACTGCCCTCTGAGTCCTCTTCAGCCAGTGAAAACACCCGATCTGAAGTTTCCCTTCTCTACCCACAGAATGACCCACTATTCACTTTATTGTCCTTTCTGCTAGTTTTCCCCTTCCCAGAAACCATTGCGACTTATAACCATGTATTTAGGTGTTTAAGATTTTAATGGCTGTCTCAATTACTTAGATGCCCCATCCCTATTATGCATTTCCATAATCATACCTTCTTCCATGAAGAAAGCCATTGTTTAAAATGTTTCACATAGGGCGAGTGCACTCCATATGCTTCTATTACCTCTTTAAATCACCTTACATCTAGCATTTCTATAGGTTTCCAGCCTAATCCATTATCTTGTGGATTTTCACCATTTGCAGGCTTTGTTGCTCAGTAACTGGGAGAAGTAGTGGGAGAGTTCGCTATTTCTCCATTTCATTTTGAGGTGGTGCTGTAGGTTCACAATTAAACACATCTAAGAGGGCTACCCATCTTGATTGGATTCTTGTGTATCTTGTATACATTCTTCCCTTTTCTGGATCGGGAATACACCTTTTTTTTCTATTTCCTTCGGTTTTTGTCTCTCCAGCTTTTGCATTTCTATTTTAATTTTTCTATTTGTACAACCATTTCTTCAATCCTATCCAAAAAGAAATCACTGCTCAAAAATGCCCCTGACAGCAGGATGGGAACATATCAATCCCTCCATTTCCTGCCCCTCCTCAAAAGGGCTAGAAAGGAAGTTTCCCATTTTAAGTGCCAGAAAAATCTCTGGATCCTTTTTTTTCTTTCAAACCCTCTCCCAGACTCAGAGTTCTGGAACGACTTCCTATTCTTTTCATCTAGCTACACAGGAGCTTCTGATTATCTTCTGAGAGAAGAACTTTCTCCTCACATACTGCCTTTTGGATCGCTTACCTTGCTTCACTGTCTCAGAGGTTCTGATGGTCTTTTTAATTCTTCTTTGCCTCAGGCCCGAGGCTCCCAGTCTCCTGAGTCTCTCTCGGACTAGTCTCTCCAGATGCCTAGCTGAACTTGAATCTACCATTCATGTTCATGAGCCAGATGTAAAAGGTTTTTATTCGTGGGGATTTAAGGAAGGATTAAATACAATCTACAAGGTGGAAAAATTGGATATAGAGGGCTTCAGCCTCCAAGACTGAACTTGCTCTGAACTGAATGGTACTATTGTCACATCCGGCAAAGACCAGAAAGCAGAAGGTGATGGGTGGCTGAAGAATGTTTTCCCTTCCAAGATGACCCTGCTGGGGTCATGTACCTTCCAGCACACTGAGACTCTAACAAGTTCAAACAATAATCTATGTCTCTTTACACCATCTTATTTGGGAACCATAAAGGTACCATGACAACTATTCAAGCAATAATTCTATAGTAACTTTTGCTCATATTAAAGGTGCATCGATGGGATGTGCTGGTGCCAGCCAGTAGTAAACGAACAGGTCCTCCCTGAAATGGACAGTGAAGATGAAAGGAGACACAAGATGTCTGAAAGTTGAGAGGGCTTGAAGCTACACTGAAAATAATAGTCTCCAGTATAAATAAATAATAATAGTCACCAGCATACTTCCTTATGGTTAATAGTCGATCCTTGGGCATATACAGAACTTAGATAAAATCAAGACATATGAGCAAAGAACCAGGGTAACCAAACACTTCTTCTGATACAAAGAAACACAATAGCCTGAAGGCAAGGAAAAACATCACATGTCCCAGTAACTCAGTAACTTAACATGCACGGACAAGTTCTTTAGAAACTGCAAGGTCTAAAAATTGCTAAAATTATCTTCTAAAAGCAACATGGCTATTGTTTAGCTAATCGCTATCCACAGGATGCTCTTTGACATTTAGGCTTCTTACCTGCAACAGAAAAGGAAAGCATGGGACTCATTTCAAAAGCTATGCTTTTCCTCAACAAAGGAAGCATGGGGATTTTACGTAGAGAGTCTGGACCTTCATGTAGAGGCCTGCCTATTCCCAAACATGCTCCATTAACATGTGCACTTCTGAACACAGCCACAGTGAAAAAGCAGAGACAATTTGGGGTATTTTAACACAAAGTCATGCAGGAACATGTGTGAAATATAAAAGTGATGGACAGAAATGCTTCTGGAATATTCAGTTTGTACCATAAGCTCTTAGCTGAAAATCAAATGAATGATACTATGTAAGTAACTTGCTTAAGAGTTGATGTTAGCTATTAATCGAGATGCATAACCTAAATATAGATGTATCAATGCCAAATCCTCACCAATACAAAAAAGGCAACACAAATACAGAAAAAAAGGGCAACCCATCTATCAAGACATATAATATTTTCAAGCAAGCATGTTTACAGAAGTGACACCAGGCAGTTAGGATTTTACAAAGCAGTTAAGAAAATGTTTGTGGAATGTGTTACAGAAACTCTCATTGTGATGGGGTATGACGTGGCCCAGATCCAAAAAACAGAAACTCAAGCTTCACATTAAAGAGAAACTTAACATGGCTACACATGCAAAATGACTCCCAGAAACAAAATTGTGTCCTGCTGTTCTTCTCGCACCCCTACTCCCGTCTTGTGCAGTCCTGTCAAATTTTATGCCAATTGATTGGCATAAAAAACTGCAAACTTCACCTATATCTACAAATAGCACTCCAGGTTTCATAAAGAGCAAGTAGAGACCTGTCCTGTTTTGTAAAACTACCTCATCCTGAGAGTCCATCTGATGCTCTAACCTAGAGACTGAGTCTTCCAATATCCCCAGGTCTTGCTTTACTGGTGAGCTGAAGATTCTGCAATCAGGTCCCGACCCTGTAATTCCTGCACCTACCAGGAGAGGGATCAGTATGGGAACTCACTTTGAGTGTGTTCAATGGTCACAGACAAATTTAGGTGTCATGTATCCCCATCATACATGTTAGTGGGAGGATGTGGCCTATGGACAATGCAGGAGACTGACAGACATTGTCTCATACCCTTGTTACAGGCCCAGCAGACTTCCAAGGGGTTAGGAAGGAATAGTTGACAGAGCTTCAGTTCCTTTGGTAATCCAAATAGGGCAAAGCCAATTTACCTGACATGACCTGCCCCTCACACATCACCTAGCACTAACTTGAGTTGGGGCTAGGAGCAGGCGTCAGCTGTGACTTGTGGTAGTGCCATATGTGACACATTGTAAGTAATTTCTACATAGTAAGGAATAAGTAAGTAAGGGTCAACACAGCGCCAACAGTCTTCTGTCAAGATAGGTGCAGAGTGGTTGAGGAAGAGTTACCATTAGCATAATCAGGAGTGACATCTCTGCTGAAGGGGTAGGCACAAATGGCCTAGAAGAGGTTAGAATAATTGGAATATTCATAGGTGCATGAGGAATGGCTGAGATGCCGAGTGAACTGGAAGCACACAGAGGTATTTATTTGGACCTGAGTCTAGATATTTCAGACTTAATCCTTCTTCTCTGAATGGTGAGTCTTACACCATGAGGTATAATTGAAGTGCCCTGGTCCTTTCTGCATCCCATGGTGAATTGCCAGATTATCCTTTATTCCAAGAAAGTTGAGGTTAAAAGGGGCTGCAAGACTGTTGTTTGCAGCTGGAATCTATCTTGGAGGAGTAGGAGGACATGGTAACAGTATCTTCAGAACCAAATTTTACCAGTCATCACACAGCTCCAGGAGGCACAATGATAGCTTATCTTATAGACTCCATACAGGCTTTTGAAAAATGTTATTTTCCTTCTTTTAACTCATAAACCAGGTTGGCTTGAAATTAAACAAGTTAACATAGGCTACCATGGGCCCAATCAGAAAGAGCCTTGGTACTAATATTCGTCCTGAACTAAAACAGGAGGACCTGTGGATTTCCCAACTCCCTCACTCCTATATATCCAGTTAGATATAGCCTATATATCCATTCTTCCATCTGGGCAGGATATGGTAAATGGCTTTTGTCCTCTGTTTGCTGGTCAGGAGATCCATCCCAGGATTGCCTCAGTTGCCTCAGTCAGAATCTGTTCCCTTCCCTCTGTAGCGAAGAGGGCATGCAAGATTTGTTGGCAACCTTTTCAAATAGGAAGGTGGTTAAAGAATACAGAATCAATTTGACAGACTGGAGAGCTCAGGTCTGCATTCAAAGGGGAGTTTTCATTCTTCCAGTTGGAGAAAAAGAATCATAGCCATATCAGTCATCGGGGGGGTGGGGGGAGTTCAGTATAAGGCAAGAACAGGGGCTGGTGTGGCTTCTGGGGCCCCTTCAGAGGTATTGTTGGGATTCCCTGATGTGTGTGGGGAGGAGAGAAGACAGGGAGTTAATCCATTGGTGGAGATGGGCAGAAGGGGTAGTGGAGTTATTTGAGGCAAGGGCTGGAGTTGCGGCAGAGGCTGAGGGTCCAGAGACAAAGGGGGGTAAAGTCTGTTATAAGAAGGAAGGTGGAGAGGTTCCTCCTGAGACTTACAATGTAACTGATTGCATGCACTTGTAACTGAACTTTTGCTCTTTATTTTCTATACAAAATCCTCACTCCTAGTCCTTCTGTCCTGCTTGTAATGGAAATCTCCAGTTCTCTCTATTCCACTTGTCACTGAAGGCTGTTCTTCTGCCCTGAAAAGTGTTTTCTTGCCATATACTGTAGTGTTGCTTTTCACTGAATGTTACTGTAACAGATTCCTAACTTGTAACTAAATCCTAATGTGCACAGATTCTCAATGTGTTTTTTACTTTACACTCACTAGCTCAGGAAAGATAGAAAAAGAGAAAGAAATCTTCATGGCCGTTTTTAGCTGTCTCAATCTGTCTGAAGCCTGGAGAACTGAACTAACATCATTTTCTATCCACTGTCACTGTAAACAGCCACTGCCTTTTTTATACCCTAAACTGTTCCCAGAAGTCCAAGTGGCATCCAATCAGAAGGAAGGCTGTGCTGGGAGCCCCAATACCTTGGCAACATGGTTGAAGTCTGTTGACAAGGTTCCAGACTCCCCGGCTGGGAATTTAGGCTTACCAGTCATTTTGCCCCTTTCTCCCCTTTGTTGTAATGGCAAAAAAAGCCTTTCATTATGTCTGCATGGACTAGTAATACCTTAGCTGGCTGGTGTTAGCTGAGAAGGAGAAGCAGCTATTTTTTACTCAAAAGTAATTGTCATTGTAAAATATTTTGTAGGCTTCTAAGTCCTGGCATGTGTAAAGCTACCTATTCATATCGACAGTACATTGTAAAGGATATCCCTGGAATGGGTGTTGTTCCTCCCAGGAAGAGACAAGACTTTAACAGATAGAAGCAAAAGGAGCCTAGATAGAGAAAAAAATAAATACGCACCAAACAGCTAAAAACCATAAAATAAAAACCTTCTTTGCCCACACGGCACCCTGCTCTGTTTGAGGCATATGGAGATATTATCCAGCTAACAGTAACATTCAACCAATTATGGGTTATTGAGTCAAATGTTCTTTCATAGCAAACAAGATAACCTTGAAGTTTGTAAGTCTGCAGGAGGAAGGACACCTGGCTCCTCCCACTGGGCGTGACTACACCTACATATGAAACCGATTCCTCTGAAGGCCTGAGCAACATCTACATACCAAAAAAACTGTACTTGGCTTTTTAAACTTCTTGCCAGAGCAATTCTCTTTCTAGTATGGACCCCTTCCCCTGGTAATGTATATTGTCAGTCTCTCCCTCCTTCTCTTCTTGGTGTGGTTTTTCCACTGACAAGGCGCATTGTCAGTCTCTCTCTTGCCTCTCTCTTTTCTTAATATGTAAACTGTTAATTCCCCCATTAAAAACGCTCCTGCATTTTACTTCTAAAGCGTGTTCCATGTGTCATTTTAAAATGCGATCCTGCGTGTCATTTCCTTGGGTCCCATAAAAGAATGAACTCCTCTGTTCATTTATCATTTCCTCATTTTTCCTGCACTTGTACTCCCTCCTGCGTAGAGTTTTTGTGAACCCATTTGTGAAAAGCTGGTTCCCTCCACAAGGCTGCACAGAACAGACTTCAAAGTGTCCTGCTACACTCTAAGAGAGGGTTCTTGAGGGCACTTGTTGCCTGTTGGGGGCACCAGAGTGTCTTATCCTGTGATGCCCAAGACTAAGTTAGCTTGGAAATTTCAAACCATGCAAACCTTCATCTATAGGGGTGGGTTAGATGTTACTTTTGCCTAAAACCATCCAATCTGGTCAGGGAAGACAGTGTTGCTGAGGGTAATATTTGCCCAAACTCCTGAAAGTGGAACGTAGCCTTTGAGCGCTATGCAACTTTTAAAGTGGGCCCTTCGGATTCACAGAAAGTATACAGATAGCCTTTGTGTGGGTAATCATAGTCCTGCTTGACTACAAAAGGTCAACTTTTTAAAAGATGTTTTATGACACAATCCAAAGGAGTGTCAAGCTTACCAGTCCTATTACCCATTCTGCCTGTCTGCCCAGTCACCCCAAGACCAGACCAAGGAAGACTTACGACAAAGACACAAAAGAAACAAACAAATCACAGAATGAGACACGGGGTAAAAACAAGGTAGGCCATGAGGTATCTGGTCTCACTAGTGCCCTGGACAAAAATTCATGTGTCTTGTCAGAAATCTTATTGTACCCAGATGGGATCCCCAACAGAACGATAACCATAACCAAATGTCAGAGCAACAGAACTATGACTTACAGAACCAGGACCAAAGGGCATAGAACAAACTATGACTTAAGGAATCAGGACCAGAGCCACGGGTGGGGGTGGGAGTGGGTGCATACCTTTAATGCCAGCACTTGGGAGACAGAGTCAGCTGGATCTCTGTGAGTTCAAGGCCATCCTGGCCTACAGAGTGATTCCAGGACAGCCAGAAATATAACAGGGAAACTCTGTATCAAAAAACAAAAAAATGAAGTAGGGCCAGAACCAGGTTGTCACAGAACTAGAGCTATGATTTACAGAACTAGGACAGGATGACACAGAAAGAACTATTGAGTTACTGATGGGGACCTACTAAACAGGTGCTTTCCGCTTTCCTTTGATGTGGCAATTTGCTCAGAGAGGTCACTGAAGTAAAGAAGCATCCCAACGGTTTGGATCATTCTCAAAGTTGGAATACACTAAGTGCAGCTCTTCACTACTAGAGGCCAAAGGGAAGAGTCAAGCTTCCAAGTTTGGGTGGGGACCTATGTACTCAGGGACCCTCCTGTTTGTGTGTATATACACACACAAACTTTGTATTGCACAACCAATTAGGGAGTTTGGAAGGTGTCCCCAAGGTAAGTTTTACAGCTCTGATGTGAAGGTATCACAAACCCAAGTGTTACAGCTCTGAGATGAAAGGTATCCTGGAAGTCAGGAGCCAAGGAATGCCACAAAGTCACACCATATAGCAAACAACACAAGAGATTTACTGGGAGGGAAAAACCCTCTCTTGGGTGAAAGCAGCAGTGTACCCAACTGGACTCCATGTAACAAAGGATATGTAAAAGAAAAGCACAGGATTAAAAGAGAGAGAGAGAGAGAGAGATGGGAGTGCTATGTAAATAATCTATAATAGATCTGGAGCTGGGGAGATGGATAACTGGGAAAAGCACACTTATGTAACTAAATAATAATATATATTAAATATTTGGTTTTGTTGGTTATGGGTTTTTGTAGATGCCTCTCAAAATGTAAAGGACGTTTATTAATAAACAAGGGTATGGGTTCCTTGGCTGTTTGCCATTTGAACCTGGGCTCAGAACATATCTAAAATGTAACTAAAATGTAACAGTTTTTCTCTGACTACTTGACTCGGCCCCTCTCTTCCTGGCTGCTAGATTTCTAACTTGTAATCTTTAAAACTTCAGTTAGCTCGTAGGGTTAGGGTGGAAAGGAAATAGGAAGGAATGAGAAATCTTTACAGCCCTTTTCTCTTGGTTGTCTGATCTCCCTATGTCTGGGGAACTGAACTAGCTCTCAACTAACTACCTCTCTGGTTTAGCTTCTCCCAGCATGGCAGTTACTGAGAAGATCTAAATTGTAACTTTAAAAAAAAGAAAAACCACACAATTAGTTCATTTTATCTGTCCTTATTTCTGCCTGCTTCTCTATGCAGCAATTTTTAGTTCTGATTCTAAGTTCCAATTTCTCTCATAGCTTTGATTCTTAGCACCCAATTTCTCTAACTCAGCTCTGATTCTTAGCACCAAATTTCTGTCAGTAACTGACTTCCACCAATCTCTTTTATGCCTTCCAACTGTTCCCAGAAGTCCAAGGACCATACAACCACATGGGGGAGGGGCTTTTCACTGGCAAAGCTTCATTCTACACTTACTGTGCAGAACATGTGACTCCGAGGTCAACACTGGATCTACTGAGTGAATGCTAGCCTGGCACCCATGTCCTACTTCCCTGGGATGGGGATCCTTGGTTGTCCACTTAACTACATCTGGAAATATGTAATATTCAAACACAGAATGAACAAATGTCAGGGATTTTGGCCTAATTTGAGAATGGCAGGGCTACTTTTAATCTAGATCATTAGGTAAGAAGACACACTTTTAATCTAGACATACCTTTCGCTGAAACTCTATATAGGGACATGGAAGAAAGAAACATTTGGTTTTTTTTTTTCATGCATGCTCTTGCCTTACTAGCAAATCCATTCCTTCACTGGCATTAGAGCCTTCTTCTTTGGAATTTGAGCATTTATTAAAGATGAGCTGAGGAAAGCAGCCTTCTGGATTCTTAGACATTCTGTTCACAGTCATTGTTAGATTAGTTTATCCACAGCCTGCTGCTAGTCATTATAGTAAACCATCTTTCTGTATGTATATATTCACACACACACACACACACACACATATTCATTCTATATGTTCTTCCCATTGGCACCTTCAGAGCTCTGAAGTGTTGCTACAAGGAGTTAGTTTCCCAAAAAACAGAGTTCAAGGATTCTTAGTTCAAAAACTGATGATGGTCAATCAGGTTCCATGCAGCCTTCAGTGCTGCAAGAGCTGGCAGGTAATTTATATGAAAGAGATGGCCTTCAAGTCTAGGCATGTATCTCTTTGTGGCTAATACCCCTGCTGAACAGGTGACATTCTCATATGGGTAGATTCCTAGAAAGGGTATGGAGATAAGAGTGGCAGCACAGTGTTAGGTTTACCAGATTTATTGTGCTCATGGTTCTTCTCAACAGTATGACTTCTTTTATGTATGTGAAGATTACTGTTTGTTGTAAAGGCTTTACCACATTGATTACATTCGTAGGGTTTCTCTCCAGTATGACTTCTTTCATGTATTTTAAGACTACTATGATATGCAAAGGCTTTGCCACATTGATTACATCTATAGGGCTTTTCTCCAGTATGTATTCTTTCATGACTGTGAAGATGACTCTGACGTGTAAAAGCCTTACCACATTGACTACATTCATAGGGTTTCTCTCCAGTATGACTTCTTTCATGACTGTGAAGATGACTCTGGCGTGTAAAGGCTTTACCACATTGAGTGCATTCATAGGGCTTCTCTCCAGTGTGACTTCTTTCATGCATTTGTAGACCACTATGACGTGTAAAGGCTTTACCACATTGATTACATTCATAGGGTTTTTCTCCAGTATGAGTTCTTTTGTGTATTTGAAGATTAGTGAAACGTAAGAAGGCTTTACCACACTGACTGCAAATATAGGGTTTTTCTCGAGTATGAATTCTTTCATGTATTTGAAGACTATTCTGAAACACAAAAGCTTTACCACGTTGCTTACTTTCATACAGTTTCTCTTCAGTATGAATTCTTTCATGTATTTGAAGATGACAGTGTTTTGCAAAGGCTTTACCACATTGAGTGCATTCATAGGATTTCTCTCCAGTATGACGTCTTCTGTGTATTTTAAGACTACTGTGATATGCAAAGGATTTACCACACTGATTACATTCATAGGGTTTCTCTCCAGTATGTGTTCTTTCATGACTGTGAAGATGACTCTGACGAGTAAAGGCTTTACCACATTGATTACATTTATAGGGTTTCTCTCCAGTATGACTTCTTTCATGAGTTCGAAGATGACTCTGGCGTGCAAAGGCTTTACCACATTGAGTGCATTCATAGGGTTTCTCTCCATTATGACTTCTTTCATGCATTTGCAGACCACTGTGACGTGTAAAGGCTTTACCACATTGATTACACCGATAAGGTTTCTCTCCAGTATGAGTTCTTTCATGAATATGAAGATTAGTGTAACGTGAGAATGCTTTACCACATTGACTACAAATATAGGGTTTCTCTCCAGTATGACTTCTTTCGTGTATTTGAAGACTACTCTGACATGCAAAGGCTTTACCACATTGATTACATTCATACAGTTTTTCTCCAGTATGAATTCTTTCATGTATTTGAAGATGACTGTGTTTTGCAAAGGCTTTACCACATTGATTACATTCGTAAGGTTTCTCTCCATTATGAGTCCTTTCATGTATTTGAAGACTACTGTGACAAGCAAAGGCTTTATCACATTGATTACATTTATAGGGCTTCTCTCCAGTATGACTTCTTTTGTGCATTTGAAGATGACTCTTTCTTGCGAAGGCTTTACCACACTGATTACATTCATAGGGTTTCTCGCCAGTATGTGTTATTTTATGTATTTGAACACTACTGTGACATGGAAAGGCTTTCCCACATTGATTGCATCTATAAGGTTTTTCTCCAGTATGACTTCTTTCATGTATTTGAAGATGACTCTTTCGTGCAAAGGCTTTACCACATTGATTACATTCATAGGGTTTCTCTCCAGTATGAGTTCTTTCATGTATTTGAAGATAACTGGGATATGCAAAGGCTTTACCACACTGAGTACATTCATATCGTTTCTCTCTACTACGAGTTGTATGCACTTGAAGACTGTGACATGCAAAGTCTTTATCATGTTGATAACATTCATAGGATTTTACTTCCAAATGAGTTCTTTGGTGGAATTGTAAAGAGGAATCAGGTGTAAGGGCTTCATCCCATTGAGTACATTCATAGAGCTTGTCTTCATTATTGGTACTTTGGTAGGATGGAAGACACCTGTGATGGTTAAAGACTTTAGTATATAGCTCATATTTATTAATTCCATTTTCCACATGAGTATTTTCAAGTCTCTGCAGAGAACTGGAAGGACTCAGAAGTTTACTACACTGACTGCATTCATAACAGTTTCCTATAGTGTGAGACATAGGACATGTGCAAAGTGAAACAGGATAGACAGAAGAATTCCCACATTCCTTGTTCTCATAGGGCTTCTCTCCACGGTGAGTTTCTTGGTTCATTCCCACTGAAGGTGGAAAACCAATTAATTGTAAACTTTTATCACATTCATTAAGTCTATTCATAGTGGGGACTACTACATGTCTTCCAATTTTTCTGGGAGAGAGAGAGGTACTTTCCTTCTTTCCAGATCTGTTACGCACACATGGCTTGTACCCAGAATGACACATGGTATGCCTAGTAAAGGAAGAGTAACAAAAGGTGTTCAATTTGCAGTCACACAGTTAAACATTTTGTTCTTCATAGAGGTACAGAGATTCAGGTTACTGCACCACAATCTTTATTTTTAATAAACTGACCTCTGACTAAACTCTGTTAAGTCACATAAAGTACATGAGTACAACTAGCTTTACTATAGAAAATTTGCTTATCAGAAGGCCTTGGACATACATTGCTCCCCTAATCAATGTGTATGCCTTTTGTGATACTTGAAAGGTATGAACATAAACAGACTTATAGTTCTACAACATGGATTTCATGATTCTATGATTAAAACTGTGACAACTGTCAAGGCCTCCTTTCCTTGTCTTGCTTCTTAGAGGAATGTTTTGCCAACAGAGATCAGGTACCTGACATCATGGTACATGGTGTAATAAGAAGTTAGTAATAGTCAATACACTTAAAGCTGTGCTTATTTACACTGCTACTTTTCTTTATACCTACTGGGCACATTAAAATTTCTTCAGAAGAACATATTTATCACCCTGCACATGAAAATTACCTGCCATGTCTTCTAGAAGTTTGACGATGTTCTTCAATATTGTGGTCTTCCCATACGTAGCCTAAAATATAGTAACAGAAAAGGAATGATATATTATTGCAAATTATGCAAAATTTAACTTTGTATCTTTGGAGAACCTTAGAAACACACCTGAATTGGTCAGCACATTCTTCATTTTCACAATTAAAATCAAAAGGGGATATTGACAAGCAAGGAACCCTTGTCCTTTGTTTTGAATGTGGAGGAAGACTCAAGTCTTACCCACAGCAGTGAGGTTCCTGCAGGTTTCCAGCATCACGTCTATGTAGAGAGTTTTCTGGGAAGGATCCAGCAAAGCCCACTCTTGCTGAGTGAAGTTCACACGCACATCCTCATAGGTCACTGCATCCTAAAATAACCCATACATGTACATAATAGAAATGCTGAGACTCATTACATTGAAAATG
Source organism: Cricetomys ansorgei (assembly GCA_026225945.1). Taxonomy (NCBI): domain Eukaryota; kingdom Metazoa; phylum Chordata; class Mammalia; order Rodentia; family Nesomyidae; genus Cricetomys; species Cricetomys ansorgei. Next base: position 920,543 of record JAMJFZ010004123.1, read on the forward strand.
CACACTTCATTTAGAAAATATTTACAGAATTCTGCATGCTTGAAACATTTATTTCATGACAATGAAGTCATAATGTAATCACCAAATTATTTTAAAATGAAACAAAAGGAGGATAAGATACAGTATAAAATACAGCATTTCAAGAGAATCTTCTACTAACAGATATAGAGAGACACAAAACAGATCAACACTCTTGAGCATACACCACATAAACAGTATTCACAACTACTGTCTTCAAAAAACGAGAAGCTGGATGTTGTGGTCCCATGCTTTTTATCTCAGACCTGGTCTATGTAGGGATTTCCAGGCTAGACATAGCTACATAGTGAGATTGTGTCTCTCAGAAATGAATGAAAAAGGATGGGAAGCACGCATGGGCTCATTCAAAATCCTAACAGTTGAACATTCCCTTCATTTGTCATCCAGAAAACTGGAGTGCCTCGGTTGAAACTGCAAAGCTAACATGATGTTCCTACAGAGGAATGCATTTTTACTAAGTTATTGACTGATCAAAATGTTTCAAAGAACTTTAGCAAAGTAAATGCTAATCCTTACAAGGAAATAAAAATAAAAACCCACATTGGGTTGAAAGATGTGTCAACAGTTAAGATCACATATTCTTTTCCAGAGGACCTGGGTTAACCCGCAGCCTCTCTTGGAGGTCCAACCCATTATTTTCATCTAACTCACCACATTTCACACAGTCCCCTCATGATGCAAAATCTATTTAGTCTAACTTAAAGATCTTCAGAGTATGTAACAGTCCCAACAGTTTGAATGTTCAAACTTTGACAGTAAAGGCAATCTCTTGAATGTGACATCTGTAAAATCAAAACATAGATCTTCCTAATACTCAATGGCACAGAATATACATTTTCTTTCCAAAGAAGTAAGGAAAGAGTGAACCAAGGTAAGACTGAAACCTTCCTGGGCAAATACCAAATCCTGTTGCTCTGTGTCAGACACCTGGGCTTCAGTTTCCAAGGGCTTAGATCGTTCTTTCTCTCTGCACCTTCTCATACATCTCCCTCGTTGCTACTTCCAGTCCCTATATGCAGCTAATCGTGACAGGTGTCTCAACCCTTGGGTATCTCAATGTCTTGTGGCCTCAAAATGCCACCCAAGCTCCATCTTTACACCTTCATACAATGAATGCTCACAGGCTCCTCACTTGGGCTCTGACTCTGACAAACAGATGGCTGCACCAGTGCTGCACTGAAATCACAAAGGAAGAATCCATGAACTTTGAATGATACACCTCCCTTCTTTCAAGAAAAAGTAACATACATGGTCTACACTACCAGGTTCTAGCTTTGGTTGGATTTGGCCCCATTGGGAGACAGCACCAGCAGTTCCTGAATGGAGGTACATTCTGGGACTAGGAATCACCTTGACTTTTCTGTCTATGGTTAAACACTTAGCTGGGTGGGGTGCTGCCCTTACATCTTTACTATATTTCCAAAGGAGAGCAAGTGTCTTCTCTTTAATGGCCCTAATCTCCCTTTAATTACTGCCACTGTTTCACCACATGACTGCCATTTGGAAATACCTAGCGTGTTTTTTTTTTTTCTTGCCAACCCAGAGTGTTCACCATGGCTGTCCTCTTGTTGCTCTATTTTTCTATGGACATGCATGAGTCATCAGTAATATCCATGCCACAGACTACACGTTTTGTCAAGAAATTAGTCCATTACTGTTTAATTCAGTCTTATACAATTTTACAGGAGACAAGCAGAATACAGATAATATGCCAAAATATTACAACCAGCCTTACTTACTCTTTTGTTGCTGTAAAGAAACACTATAATCAAGGTGACTCTTATAATCGAAGACTTTTAACTTGGGGCTTGATTATAGTGACAGATTAGTCCATGGTCATCATGAAGGGAAGCATCACAGCAGGCAAAGTGTTGAGAGCTACAGCCTCAACACAGGCAGGCAGACAGTAGGGAGCACTTGGCTTGGGCTTCTGAAACCTGAAAGCCCACTTAGGGTGACACACCTTAACAAGCAAGACACACCTGTAGCTGAACTGTCTCTATATTTTGTAACTAAAACCTACAGTCCAGGTTCTGCTGTTCCAGTTGTAACTGAAAGCTGTTCTCCTGTCCTGAAAACTGTCTTCTTGCTCCACACTGAAGTACCGCTCTTAACTGAATGATACTGTAGCCGATACCTAACTTGTAACTCTAGCATCTATCTGAGAGCACTGAACTAACATGAATCCTCTTCTATCCACTAACTCTACCATTCCACCAACTTGTCCTCTAACATGAACTGGAGCCTACCTACTTTCCCATCAACTGTTTGTATTTTTTTCAGCAGTTTGTAATCCCCAACAAGATTCCTGTTTCACAAAACATTTTTTTCTAAAGTATCTGCCTCAGAATCAGCCAACAAAATATCATCCATTTAATAAATAATAGATTCAGGAAACTGTTTTCCAATTTATTCTAATGGTTATTGCACCAAATATTGACATAAAGTTGAACTATGCAACATTTCCTGGGACTTTCGTTGATACCTTTTGAGAGGTTGAGCACTGTAATAGGTGCGTATGGTAAAAGCAAAACGTTTCTTGTCCTGCTCTTGCAAGCAGATTATAAAACAACAAAAACAACAACAAAAAAGAAAATAGTCTTTTAAATCAATCACTATCAGATGCCATGTTTTAGGTAATTAAGAAGGTAAGGGAATTCCAGGCTGTAGTGGACCCCTGGGCTGAATCACCTTGTTTACAGCCCTCAAATCCGTTAACATTCTTCATTTTCCAGATTTTTTTTTTCTTTATAACAAATACAGGTGAGTTCCATGGGCTGGTAGATTCTTCTATATGCTGAGTTTTTAACTGCTCTTCTACCAGCTGTTCAAGCACTTGCATTTCTTTTTTCAATTGTTAAGGGCCACTGCTCCAGCCCCACAGGGTTGTTTGTTAGCATTTTAAGGGTAGAGCAGTTACTATACTTTCAGCAGTGGTCCCCTTTAAAAATTGGAAACTTGATACCTGTTGTGTCTGGCTTTTGAACAACCTGTACAGCCTGTGCAATCTTTTTATTAGAGCCTCTTCCTTTTGTGACTTTTATGTAATATTTTTGGAATAGAAAGGACATTGATCTTAGTTTCCCATCATTGTAACTAATCTTTCACCAAAAATTCATAGCTATGTCAGACACATAAGGCCTTAAGTTTCCTTTTTGGCTCATAGGTCCCACACACGTAATCTATTTCACATTTGCTTTACATTGGACAATTTCATAATCCCTATAAACTGTGCGGATACTTCAGAAGGGGCCAATTTTAATTTCATGACTCTTGAGTTCCTCAGTTTTCCTTTTTCTACCCTTTCTAATTCTCTCCATATTTATTTTAATAGCACTATCAATTCATTTTTTTTCTAATTCCTCCTTTCTTTTAATAATACTGCTAACATCTTTTTTATAATTTCCTTTTTTTGATTGGGAAGAAAAAAATTGAGCCCTTTTCTTTTCCCTGTTTTTCCTGTGTTAGCCCTTTCCAATTCCCCCCACAACTCTTTTTGTTGCACAGCCACTTCCTTAACCATTTTTTGAAATAAAACAGAAAAAAAAGAAGAAAATGCAAAAGCAAGTCACCATTGAAAGCAAAGTGGTGTATATCCCCGCAGTTAACAGCCACTATAAATACTTTGCTGGCCACTTGAACACAAACATCCATCCCCTTTTCCTCTGCTTTTCCCTCAACTACCTTTGAAATCAAATTTCATATCCTTTCTTATCCTTATTTTCCTGCCCCTCTCTGGACATCACTTATAACTGAACTGTGACTCTTTATTTTGTAACTGAAATCTGGTAGGAGACTCCTGGTTCTCCTGTTCTCTTTGTAATTGAAGGCTGTAGTCCTGCCCTGAAAACTGTTCTTTTGCCCCAAGCTGGAGTGTCATTTTTAACTGAATGTTACTCACGACTACCCCCACAAGGGCATTCCTCCTAACTTTACAAGAGAGTTCTACAGACTGGGGACCAAGCATTCAAACATCATATCCCCAGGGTGCTGATCTCAATATAAACCATGACAGGAATATAACCTGAGTAGAAAGAGCTTTAAAGTAAGAGTGAAAGCAATTGAGAGAAAGCAAAAAAGGAAAGGGACTCAGACAGAAAAACAGGAGCAACAAAATATTTCCCCCACATAGAATGAAGCAACAGCCTGTGACTGGGTTACAGACTTACTTGGTAAGCCTGACTATGCAGATTAGTTTGGATATACCTTCTCTTGGATTGAAGTAACTTCCAACCTGCCCACCTGGATAAAGGTCTATATGGTCTGCAATGTGAATGGTGGCCAAGCCCTGATCATTAGCAGGAGGGCCCTTCAAGGGCTTGCAGCAGGCATGTAAGAGTCCCTTCTTAAACCAGTTCTACAGGTCTCAAAGGAAGAAGAATCCCTCCTCCCTCCATATAACCCTCTTTATCACCCCCTCCCCTCCACATCCACCACCCTAGTTCCACCACCATGGTGTTACCCTGCCCTCTTGTCCACTTCAACACCTACCCCACCATCTAGCTCTTCCCTATCTCCCTGTTTTCTCCCCTCCCCACAGGTGCACATCCACCCAGAGAGCAGAAATAATTGCTCTGACACAGATTTTAAGATGGACTGAAAGAAAAAAGGTGAACGTCTACACAGACAGCCTATATGCTTTTGCCAGGGCCCATGTTCATGGACAGATATATAAACAAAGGGGCTTACTACCCTTAGAGGGGAAGACTGTTAAAAATAAACATGAAATTGCTCAGTTGCTACAGGCCATCTGACTCCCAACTGAACTGACCATAATACCCTACCCAGGTCACCCAAAAGACAAAAGCCCTCAAATTCAAGGTAACAACCATGCAAATAAAGCCACCAAAGAGGTTGCTTTTGGGAACCCAAACTCCAGACTATACTGGAACTATCTCCTGTCCCTGAGCCCCCACTCTGCCTCAATGAAGATGTTCCTGAGTATGACCCAGAAGAGATAAGATCAGGTCATATTCTGACTTGAGGGAGGCCAGGAGACCCACAACAGATGGAGTATCTTGCCTGTGTGCCAAAGGTACTGGGACAAAACTGGCTATCTTGCATCATTCAATGTACTGTCACCTAAAAAGATCTCAGAACTCATCTTTCCTTACTCCTAGCTACCTGGATACTAAGAGAAACATCAGAGCATTTCACACCAATGCCTAACCCGTACCGAGGTAAATGCAAAGAAAACATGCTCCCCCCAGAACAACAGTGTCAAGGTACTTTACCCAGTGAATTCTGGAAAGTGAACTTTACTGAATTTAAGCCAGAACTATATAGCTATGTGATTATACACCTACTCTGGGCTCTGCAAAGAAGACAAGGAGGCATTCTCACAGGTGCAAACCCTGCCAGACCTCAGCAGAGGGAACCACTATCATGGCAAGCACCATACTGGACAATGGAACCCTGAGTGTCTCATTTCAGTGGTTTTTATTGATACTAAGTCTCCTCCAGTGTTCTACTGATAGCACGTGCAGATCATGATAATCAAACATCTTTTACATAAAGTTAACACCTGCAAACCATACAAGATGCCAAGGTCTGGGCAGCCCTTTCCCCAACAGTGCGCAAAAGAACCATTCAAAACATAACTAAAAACAAACTTTCCCCCTTTCTGTATAAGACAACCAAAAAAAATTGTTTTATCTTTTGGCAAAAGCCATCACTGAAGACTTAACAGTCTACTGTGGAGTTAATGAGGCTTGACAGCTCATTAGTTTGTATAGCTCCAATGAGTTCATCCCAGGGAGGCAGAGCCCCAGGTGATTTGCTCCCCAAATATCCCTTGCTCTTGTGATCTGCTAGTGGTGGCTTCTGTTGTGCTTTCTTCACTTATTTTATGATATAAATTTCATATGGGAGTCTCCAAACTTTTCAGAGCAATATAAGTATAGCTTATAATAGCGGTGATGATTTTGATAATATAACTCGTAATAACAGCAGTGATGACTTCCCTAGGGCTATGCCCAGGGCAATGCCGTCCAGAAGGATTAATTACCCTGATGAACCCTTTCATAGACATTTAGAGACATGGATGGTTAGGATAGTTGATGAAAAAGATCAAAGAAATGAGTCAAGTACGGCTAATTGTTCTTTTGAGGAAAATAAAGGAATAGGAAAAAACTAGGAAATGCCTTCTTTTCACCTGGGTTCAAGATTTTCTGGAGAAGGGTTTGACCAGAAAGCTTTCAAGCACTGTAACTCAGGAATATTACCTGTGGGAGACAGATCAATGATCAAAGACAACTATTTTTCTGGGGTTCTTAGATATTTTGGCAGTGTACCTTGAGAACTCAGAGCTATGAAGAATGTAGATCGGATAGACCCTCCTTTACCATATGAGATGGATTAAAGAATAAAATTTTATGACTTGGAGCTTTTTTAATAAAAGAAAAATCAACATTTTTTTCTCTATATGAGTACATAAAAAAAAGTAGATGATTAACTGGGTCTGGCTATCTGTGTGATGTACATGTGTGAGTAGAATATCAGAAACTGTTTGCTAATCAGTAACTATGTTTTGTTACTATTGTGTGCTATCTCTGTAACCACAATTTGCTATTCCACCATAGAAATGTGGCTGTTACTTAACTGGCTTGCTAAATTCTGTTAATCTATAACACAAAAATTATTGCTTTGGGATTTTGGTATAATTATGGGAAAGTAAAAGAAAAAAATGTTTTGCTACCTGTGGGATTCTAAGGAAATATGCTTTTGTGAAAATGAGATTTGCAATTCTGAGGTAATTGAACATGCATAAAAAGTGATTTTACCTGGTGGATACATAAACAGGAGGAGGGAAAAAATAAAGCAGCAGCTTGCTAGACTTTGTTGATACACAAGACATTCCCCCTCCCCTTCTCTCTCACATTGGTCATCTGACTCCATGCCTCTCCTGGGACCCTGACCTTTAGTTGAAGCCATGTCTACAATACAATCTAACACTGGTGTAGTGTTACACCAACAAAACTATTTACAAGAGGAGCTATTCCAAGGACAGGACCAAATGAAACCAAATATCTTATCAAGCTTTTCACAAAGTCTTTGGACAGCAGAAAAACATTGTCAATGTCCAGTTATCTGGAATTGGAATTCGCTCATGATCTTCTGAGCTCTTCCAAAGGGTCATCTCTGGCTCTGACCTATACAGCACACACAGTTTCTCCTCCAGGCTCTGGCTGGCCTCCAAGTTCTACCTGGCTCCCCTCAACTGCTGCTGCTGTCCCACAGAAGAGGAGCTCAACCCATAGAGGTGGGGAGTGACTGAAAACGAACCACTAAAAATAAAACTTTCTAAGATCTGACTGCCTAAAATGACCTTAAACGTTGTAGTCTCGCTGTTGGAATCTACACCATGATTTTCCCATGGTTACATTTTATTGTCTTGTTTTCATCCCATGCACACAGAATCTAAATGTATCTTGACAGGGGAAATAAAAGGCACTCCTATCATAGGAAACAGCCTGATACTGTCTTGCCATGCAAAAGACTGCTTTAATCCACCAGGGCCCATATTTTTGCAAAAGAAGGGGAACATATAGCCTTTAGTCAGAAGAATGCAGACTATTTGGGATGGACTAATCTAACTGATCAATCCCAATGAAATACCACAGACTTCAGCATAATCAAATATTATTTAAAAGGTTTTGATAATGGCAATTACAGATGTGCTAAAGGGGAAGTGAAACTCATAATCACTTCAATTGAACTCAACACACCCAGAGTAACCCTGTCTTTAACTAGTAGTATGGGATATAATCTCTGGCTCCATCTAGCACCAAAAAGCCAATGAGAAAGCTCCTCCTGTATTAGAGGAGAGAACTTTATTCCTAGACTCATTACAAGAAATTTGTACAGCTTAGAAAAGAATATATGAAAATTATACAAATATTACGAGGGACAAGATGGAACATGTCCCCACTGTTTTAAAGGCTGTGACTGATGTTCCCATTGATAATGTGTTTTTTTCTTCACTGTTGATGTTTCGATTGCAAAAATGCTCCTTCTTATTGAATTCCACTTCTTACAACATCCTCCCCTATGGTAAGCAATTGCCCTTAGGATAGACATTTCGTCTGCAAAAATAAGACTTATTCTGTGCTCTCTACAAGCTATAAGAGTTTATATGGGATAGGATGTGTTACATCTGTTTTACTCAGCAAATCTTTACAGTTAATAGAATTAGAACAGCACTTCCTGAGGATTGTGACTGTTCCTTACCTCTATTAGATCCCCAGCCTTCTGTTACATAGCCTGGAACTTGTTGGACTATAAAGAGAGGTTTCTAAAATAGCCTATGTAATTTGAAAAACTACTATCACAGCAAAAATATTAGCTGAAATTAATCAAGAGGCGAGAACGGAGAACAACTGTTCTACAAAATAGAGCTACTATAGATTACCTGCTACATAAACATGATCTTGGTTGTCACCAATGTATTGGCACCTGCTGTTTTAATCTCTGATTTCTCTCCTGACAACCAAATTGATGATTTATGTAAAGAAATACACAAAATCTCCCAAACACATTTTGACTGGCCAATTCATTGGTCCTCTAATATTATTTGTATTTGTTATCATAATGGGCCAGTGCACCTTCCAGTGTGTTACCAACTTGATCACCCATCACATAAGCAATGTTTGAATCATTGCTGCTGACATTAACAAAAGTCCCCGACTGAGGATTAGACAGGGACACATGAGTAGGGGGTGCTGATGAGAACCAGCTTGACTTCATTTTAAGGCAGGAGCCATTAGGCTGTATTGTTAAAAATAAGTAACTGGCTTTTTTTTTAGTTTGTTTCCTGGAACCTGACCAACCACAACCCATTAATTTGGACATTGAGATCACTCTGAAACTCCCTCCTAGGTCCTCCCAAATCACATGACCCCCATATTGTATTTTTTGAAATTTTTCTGTACTTTCTACCACATTGTCTCATTCTGTAAAAGATGCATATGATTTTACTCCTTAAAAGGGGACCATGATGGACTTAGGGCTGCTCTTTTTATCTTACTAAGGAGACCCTCTCCAGCCAGATCACAGTATACACCCCAAAATAAACAATGCAAGCTTGTTCCAATTTGGGCAGGTCATGGAAGTGTTCTTATCATCGCACAGTGGAATAACACTATGAAGACAGACTTTTGGTCTGTTTAAATGTGACTGTGATAGATGTTGCCATCCAGAAGCTGCATTTCTAACTGGGTAGAAGTGCCACACAAGGTTACTAAGGTTTTAAATTCTATTTAACCAGTTTAACAAGTTGGATTCTGAAGGTCTTAAACTGCAGCCAACATGGGAGAGTCACAAACCTCTCTGATCTCAGCCCACAGCAGTCATCTAGGATAAAATAGGACAAGTGAAATCTGTAGACTGAGGAGGTAAAACACCCGGATGACAAAACTTGGCTTCCACAGTCACAATCTGTGTGGTAAGACATATGGATGGACTTAGCAGTCCCTGGATGAAGCCATGAATCTCTCTCTTCTGTTTCTCAGCTGTGTGAGACGTACCTGCCTACGGCTTAGGCATCATGCCCCCCTGTATTCCAGCTAATCTCATTAACGTGTCTTTTGAAAGAAAAGGGTGTAACAGTGCACATTTAGCCTTGGAGATGTCTGGATCACACCAGGACCTGTCCTGACAGAGGATGGTCTCGCCTTAGCAAGGAGCTGAGCTAAATTTGAGAAGAAGCAATGATGCCGTATGGTGCCATTTTGGCAATTACTTCAATGTTATATTACCACAACACAGAATTTCAACCATGGATTCAACAAAAGTCCCATAGAAAGCTCACCAAGGTCCGTCACCAGCAGCAGAAAACTGGCCGCACTAGGGAAGAAGGAACGGCAAGCGGTCAGCAGAGACCGGATGAGCAGCGCGCGCAGCGGCGCCTCCGACTCAGAGCCTGCGCACAACTGCAACAGAGACCGCGCCGTCGGGAAAGAACAAAGATCAACAGCACAGCGGAGAGGACACGGAGGTGAAAACAGCGGAAACAGAGTCGACGTCCACACGGGAGGCCAGGACGGTGAGGGTGACGTCACGCACACGTGACCGGACCTCCCTGCGTCTCCACGCAGATGTGTGATGACGCAGACTCCGCGCCCTGCGCAGAGTTAACTCCAGACGGATCCCGACCCGAGCGTCCAGTGCCAAGTGCAAAACTTCTAGAAGGTTCTGGACACCGGGCTCTGCGGGGCGGCTCACCTGCCTCCCAGGACAGGAGGAGCGGCGCATGCGCGCGCTGCGGTGACGGCACAACACGGACGCGCACGCGCAGTGCGCACGGGGAAGCACCCGCGGCCGCCCCGACCCGGGCGCGCAGGGACCCGCAGGGCCGCGCAGGAGACTCACCGGAAGCCGCGTCTGCCCGGCGGTCCCCGCGGCCCCGGGAGGACCCCGCACCGGCTCCCGCGGCTCCTCCCCGTGCGCGGACGGCGGCCCCTCGCTCACCATGGCGGCTCCGAGCGCGGCCCGCTCTCCACGGCTCCCGGCAGCTGGCACCGCGCGCTCACGGGACCGCGGGCCGGAAGTCCCGCCCAGTTCTGGCCGGGCCGCGCTTCACTCTGATTGGCCGCTGCGGCCTGAGTGACAGCCGCGGCTCCTTGGAGACGGCGCCGTGCGGGACGCCGGGCGGCTCGGCCCCTGCTCCTCTCGCGCTGCGGACGGCGCTCTGCGGGGAGCCGGCGCCGAGCTGCGGAAGGCGCCCGCGGTCTCCCTGCACGCAGTAGGCCCTTCCCCTCCTTCCTCCCGGGCACAGCGTCTCCACCACGCGGCGTGCGGTGCAGTGCAGTCATCCCCCTGCCGCAGAGCCGAGGGCGCCCAGCCCGCCCCGCTGTGACTCCAGCCTCCTGAGTGGCGCTCTTGGCGCCTGCGGTTCCCATAATGCCCCGGACTGCTCTAGGCAAGCTCCCCAGCCCTGAGACACAAGGCCATGCCTTGGTTTCTTTAGATATTCACCGCTGTTGTATTTGTTGCCATAGCTGTGTTTTGGGTCCAGAAGACCACACTCTGTTCTGGGCCCTCCAGCCCCATCCCTGCCGTTACCCAGCATCCCACACTGCTGATGTCTCCTCTCACAGTGAGCTTGTATTCCTGGGTGGAAGGTTGTGATGTAGATGGTGTATCGGGCGGTGAAACATGTCAGGTGGGGAATGAGGAAAATCACAGGCCCTGAGTGCAGGGAGCCGTGGTACGATGGGGTCAGCTGGACACTGCTGGTAAGGCCCCAGGCTGGCCTCCCAGTGTGTGATGAGTCCCGTTCACCACCCTGGGGCCGGGGAAGGCGGTCCCTGAGGCTTCAGCTTGCAGAGGTGAAGGGTGGAGCCTGAACAACTGAGCTGTGGCCTCAGCGACCCTGGGCCTGCAGCCGCTGCATCTGCAGGATCTGGCTGAGAATGCACTGCACGTCCTGGTCCATCTGTCCCTGTGAGAGGTGGGAGGGGACGGGGCAGAGACACCCTGGGGCTCCTGCTGGGTGCTCCCCACCCCTTGTATGTCCCCCTACTAAACCTAGGAGATTCAACTTTCCTTAAGGTATATCCATGCACAGGGATGTTTCCATAGGCCATCAGGCTAGCTCTGAAAAAAAGCAGAAACTGCAGCCATGGCAGTGACAGAGGAAAGATGAAGTCAGGTAGGTACACCAAGATGGAGCCCGGAGGCAAGGGACGCACCTGATTGGCATACAGGAGGTGACTGTATGTAAAGCCAGCATGGTGCCATGCTTGAGGGCTTCCTTCTGTGGAAGGTGGGAGGGATTAGGTGTTCAAGTCCACCCTTGGCTCCATGACTTTGAGGGTAGCCTGAGCTACATGAGACTCTATGTCAAAATAAAGGTCGGGAGGGGAGGAAAGGACAGGAGTGTAGCGGGACTTAGCCAAGAAGTCTGTCCTGTGCAGCCTTCCTTATGATTGGATGCCGCTTGGACTTCTAGGAACAGCTTAGGATGTAAAGAGCCAACTGGCTGTTGGCAGTGTCAGTTAGTGGGATGGTAGGATAGATGTTAGTCCAGTTCATCAGGTTTAGGTAGATAAGGACAGCCAAAAACAGCTGTGAAGATTTCTTCCTTTTTCTATCTTTCCTGAGCTAATGATGGTAAAATAAAAAAGGCACAGTGAGAATCTGCACAAGTTAGGACTCAGTTATAGTAACATTCAGGTATAAGCAGCACTCCATGGGCAAGAAAACAGTTTTCCAGACAGGAGAACAGCCTTCTGTAACAAGTGGAACAGGAAACCAGGAGAATAGATTTCAGCTACAAAAGAAGAACTAAGAGTTCAGTTACTAGTGGCTCCCAATGTGAACTTCCAAATGTATAAGAGGGCCAGTGCCAAAAATGTACCACCTGCCCTACCCTTAAAATGGTTAACAAACTTTTGTAGGTGGAGCCATGGCCCTTAACAACAACAACAAAATGCAGGTTCTTGAACACCTGATAGAGGAGCAGTTAAAAACTCAACATATAGAAGAATCTACCACCCCATGGAATTCAACAGTATTTGTTATAAGGAAAATTCTGGAAAATGGAGAATGTCAGCTGATTTGAATGCTATGAACAAGGTGATTTCGCCCATGGGTCTGCTACAGCCTGCAATTTCTTTACCTTTTTTATTACCCAAGGCATGTTATCTGATAGTGACTGATTTAAAAGATTGTTTTTTATTTTGTTTTGTTTTGAACAATCCCCTTTCAGGAGCAGGATATGAAAATGTTTGCTTTTACACCTATAACAATGCTTAATGTGTCAAAAGGGATCAGTGGAAAGTCCTTCCCCAGGGAATGTAAAATAGTCGAACTATATGTCAGTATTTTGGGCAACACTCATTAGAACTAATTTGAAAATAATTTCCCCATTCTATTATTTACCATTATATGGATGACATTTTCTTAGCTGATTCTAATGCAGAGACGTTAGGAAAGATGTTAGATGAAATGCAAAGAATCTTACCCTATTGGGGGTTACACATTGTTTCCTTAAAAAATACATAGGGGAGATTCTATTAACTATCTAGGTTATAAGATAATTCAACAACAACAACAAAAAATTAGCCACAAAAGGCTAATCTCTTCTGATCAGAAGAGATCTGTACCTTTTTTTTTCTTTTTTCCTTTTTTTTTTTGATGGTGGGGTAGGTTTCGAGACAGGATTTCTCTGTTGTAACTGGTTGTCCCAGAACTCACTCTGGAGATCAGGCTGGCCTCGAGCTCATAGAGATCCACCTGCCTCTGCCTCCTGAGATTAAAGGCGTGCACCAACACCACCCTGCTTAATTACAACTCTTAATGATTTCTAAAAATTATTGGGAGATATCAATTGGGTAAAACACACAATTGGATTAAGTATGCAATTTGTTTCAAACATTATAAAGAGATTCCAACCTAGATACTCCATGACACATAACCAATACAGCAGAGCAAGAGTTAACTCTGGTAGAAAAGAGACAACCAGATGCAGATGTGGATCCCATAGATCCTCATCTGAGTTGTATTTTGATCATTATTCATTCAAAACACTCCCCTACTGGCATTCTTATGCAGAGAGAGGATAATATCTTAGAAAGGATATTTATGGCACATAAGCAGAGTAAGAAATTAAAACCTATAGAGAAATGGTTTCTAGTTTAATTATAAAGGGAAGAATCAGATATCATCCTGTTCCCCCCAAACTGGGGATACCTCCTTAGATGAGGTCTCCAGGACTATACCATCCTAAGTCTGAGGTGGAGCCCATCCAATACCAGGGTACCCCCATCTCTGCCAGGAACAAGCTTGCTGGCTTGAGGATGGGTGTCTTTCTGCTTCTTGGGGACCCTTTGCTTTTAATGGCAGGACACTTGAGCTCTGGAGAGAGCACAAAGAGAGGTAGGACATGGGGGCTGGGCTGGGATCCATTTAGGGATCTAATGTGGCCAATCCCAGCCCCGAGCAGCCTCAGCTTCCCCTGACTGCCTGTGGTCGGCATGGACCCGTGTCCTCTCCCCCCACCCACCCCTGTTCTTTCTACATCACATCACTCGCTGCACCTCTCCCCACCTCTAGCATCTTCTGGGTCATTTTCTATCCCAAGTGAAGCCCAGGGCACTCAAGGACTCTCCTAGCTTCCCAAGCGGTCCTGCTGGGTTTTTTTTCCCCCAGACCTGTGTGGGGCACCTCACTCTGTAGCCCAGGAGAGCCTCCAACTCAGATCAAACTGCCTAAGTCTCCTCCAAGCTACTCAGAGGAGTGCATGACCACACCCAGCCTCTGGATCAGGGACATTAAGGTACAGCGGTGGGATCCTGTTATGGGAAGGCCTGGAAACTCTCAGAGACTGAGGGCAGGGGAACTTCCAGCTTGGAGCGGTTGGATGGGGTGCCATCTCTAAGTAAAGGCAGAGACTGACTACTTGAAGGTTGATCCAAGAAATCACAGTAGGCCCTCAGACTACTCTTAAGCCTTCTGGGACTCTTGAAACTGCCCTGAGTATAGGAGACATGAATACTATCATGACTCAGCAGATTTGGGTACCTTGAAACTATCAGTAACAAGGAAATAAGGGGGTGACCAGAAACTGCCAGAAGGAGATGTGGGGCAGGGCTTGCAACACTGCTGGGAGGTGAAGGGTGCTGGGAAAACTCCTGTAGAAGCTGTAAGATGAGTTTGTCCCCGGTCAGGGCTCCATAGTGAGCAGCATCCTGGCCCAACACATCAGCAATGCGAGGCTGGGCTCCACCCTGCAGGAGAACTTCAACGGTCTCAGGGCTGGCCCCCTCACATGCCAGCATCAAGGCTGTCCTGTGGCGGAAAAGGGGCTGCTGAGGGGGCGGAGCCTTGGCTCCATCCCGACACCCTTCCCGGCACCCAGTCCAGGAGGAGGCAGAGGCAAACTAGGTCCCAGCCCACTCGCCCAAGTCACAAAGCATATGATGGAAAGGACTGGAGGGAGCTGAGCTGCTCACCTGCCTTGCAGGTCCTGGTCATTTGCGGCAGCCCCCTGCTGTAGGAGGAGTCTGCACAGATCTGTGTGACACATCTGAGCCGCTATGATGAGGGGCGTGGCGCCTGTCTGGTAGGGAGGATGAGATGCTGTGAGTGATGGCTGCCCTGGAGACTCACCCCACACTTTGTAGGTGATGCCTGGGATGCTGCCCTTGGTGGACGCCTACCACGAGATAATACTGCACCCCCAGAAGCTGCAGCAGCTCACCCGATCCCGGGGGTTCATGTGTGCCTTGAAGGAGCAGAGCAGCTTTGAGCAGGACAGACAACCGCCAGCAGCTGGGAGAGGCAAGAGAAGGCAGAGTGGGTGGGGGAGGGTCTGCTGCCTGCCTGTGACCCCTTAGCGTTTATGTGCTGAGACAGGGTCTCAGTCTGTAGCCTAGGCTAGCCTGGAACCCACTGTGCTAACGCTGGTGATCCCAGCAGCTGGAAGGCCAAGGCTGGAAATGGTTACACATTAGGGGCCAGCCTGGGCTACAAAGAGAGGCCACGCCTCAACTGAAAACTCAGGGCTGCAGCAGTGGCTCACTGGTTAGAGCACCAGCTGCCCTTGCCCAGGACCTGGGTTAGGTTCACAGCACCAACACATAGGCTTCCAACTGCCTGTAACTCCAGTTTCAGAGGACTGGATGTCCCCTTCTGACCCTGATGGCACCAGGTGCTTCCAATGAGCACAGACATGTAAGCAGGCACACACACACACACACACACACACACACACTTCAATAAAAAATTTAAATACATTTTTACAAATATTTGAAATCAAACAAAATGACTTAAAAATGTGTGGGCCAGAAGGATGGCTTGGTTGGTAAAGGAGCTTGCTGCCAAGCCTAAGTCCGATCCCCAGGCCCAGCTTGTGGAAGGAGAGAGACCCGACTCTCAACAGTTGTCTTCTGACCCACTGAACCATCACCCTGCCCCATGTTCTCAATTACTGTACTGACTTTTATTTGTTTATTTATTTATAGACGATGTCTCCATATGTGGACCAGCTGGCCTCAAACAAAAGATCCACCTGCTCAGCCTCCTGAACTCCAGGATGACCGGCCTTTCCCAAACTATCCCCCAGCACCCCTGGCCCCATGAGCCCTGCCCCCCACCTTCACTACTGCTATGCCAAAGCCCCTTTGTCCACCATCCCTGATAGCTGCAGGGCCTGTGGGGTACCCAGAGAGGCAGTTCTTGGGGTGAAGCGTGGGGCTAACTCAGTCAACTTGCACATTGGGGACGTGGTTTCCCTGTCCATCAACACTCTAGGCACTGGAGTGTGTCATTCTCTGAGGGGCATCCTGGGTTCTGCACCCAGTCTGTCACCATGACATGGGAATGCCATGTAGGTCGCAAGACACCCACATCTGAGACCATCTTGGGGAAACTGGAGTTGGCCAGCACCCAGGGACACATGACATACAGAGACACACAGACACACACAACCTACACAGACACACACAATCACTCAGACAGACACACACATATTCCCACTATTTGAAAAGAGAATACTTTGAGCCGGGTGTGGATATCCAGGCTGTGACCAAAGCACTCAGGAGGACTGAATTCAAGGCTAGCCTGGGCTACATAGAGCCATTAAATCTTTACCAGCCTCCCTCATTGCCCTGGAAACATTTTGCTCAAATAAGGTCAGGTCAGTGAGGGGCCCCTGTATAAGTTAATTCCCATTCTAGACAAGGGAAACTGAGACCCAGAGCCTGCGGTGCCCCCTGCTGGGACCTCATGGGCAGCACAGGAACTGGAGCTCAGCCTGAGACCCTGGCCCAGCTGCCCCAGGAGGGGACTCAGAAGCCAAGGGTGAAGGAGAGATCTGCACTCACAGCCATGGCTGTTGGCTCTCTTCCCTCAGGGCTGCTGTGGGGAAACTGGAGAAGGTGGGCAAGGTGGTCAGTGCCGGCAGGGAAGGGCAGAGACCAGGGTCCCATCTGCTGCCCAGTCTGGCCCCCAACCAGCACCCAGTCCCTCCCCACCTGACATTGCAGAGAAGGAAACCTGCATCTCAAATACTCTCGGTGGTGGATTGAGAGGTTTTGAAATAATCCATGTCTTCAAATATGTACTTCTTTTTGTGAGATGAGGGTGGGTTTGCTCTGTAGCCCAGTTTCAGGTCTGAAACTCACAATGTAGCCTAGGTTGGCCTCAAACTCACAGAGATCCACCTACCTCTGCCTCCCCAGTGCTAAGATTAAAAGGGTGCCATCACTCTGGCCTAATATATCTTTTCAAAAAATGTTTTTTTCCTTTATTTTTAAGTTAGATTTACATGTGTGTGCTCACGTACATGTAGGCAGAGGTCAGAAGACAACTTTGTGGAGACATTGTTCTTCCACCATGTGGGTTGAGGGAATCAAACTCAGGAGAGATGGCTCAGCGGTTAGAGCACCGGCTGCCCCTGAAGAAGACCTGGGTTCAGTTCCCGGCACCCACAAAGCAGCCCACAACCATCTGTAACTCCGTTTCTGGAGGATCCAACGTCCCCTACTGTCCTCAGTGGGGACTGCACAAACGTGGTACACAGACATGGATGCAGGCAACACACCAAACACATGAAATAATAAAATATATTTTTTAAAACCTTCAGGAAAGCATGATTAGGTGCAACCAACATTCTCCACCAAGCCATCTTGCAGCCCCTAAGTCAGTATTTGCAATAGCTTGCTTTCCAACTCTGTTCTCCCTCCCTCCTTTGCCCTCTCTCCCCTACTCCCCCTGCAGGTCACACCTGGCCCAGGAAACGGAGATATCACTTCCCAGCTGTGTGGCCTTGAGCAGCTTCCATTCCCTCTCTGAGCTCCCTTCATCTCTCAACCACAGTTCATTC
The DNA here is from genome assembly GCA_026225945.1 of Cricetomys ansorgei. Classification (NCBI taxonomy): domain Eukaryota; kingdom Metazoa; phylum Chordata; class Mammalia; order Rodentia; family Nesomyidae; genus Cricetomys; species Cricetomys ansorgei. The sequence goes on from JAMJFZ010004123.1 coordinate 938,409, forward strand.
CTTGAAGGGTCAGGGTGAGGATGAGACCTGGGCTCCTGGCGCAAAGCACTTGGGAATGCCTCTACAATAGACAAATCAGATGACTTAAAATGGGGAGGTTTGGGGAGACCCTCGGTGAGTCCTTGCCAGCAGGTGCAAAGGCCCTGCTTCCATCCCAGGGAGAGAGGGGGAGGGAGCAAGGGAAGAAGGGATGTAGGGAGTGACGGGTGGGCAGCCATGGTGAGCACTGCGCCCCAGAGCGGGAGTGACAGCAGCTCCTGGACAGCAGAGGCGGCGATGCTCACCCGTTGGGGAGCCTTTGGCTACAGAAACGGGTCCATGAGCAGCTGGGGAGAAACTGGGGGAGGAGACTCAGGCGGGGTTCTGAGCCCTGGTGGGTTGGAGCAGGAGGGACTGCTGGGCTCACCCCTCCCTGAGGTCTGCGGTCCGGACCCGGGGAGTGGTAGACTCACCTCCGCGGTCCTCGGCTGCGCATGGAGGGGCTTCATCGCGGCCGCGGGCTCTCCTCGGTCCCTGCAGGAGGGGTGGGTGCAGTGATGACATCTCCAGGTCAATGAAGGTGTTGGTAAAGATTTGATGGTGCAGATTATGTAGCCCAGGCTAGCCTTGAACTCAATCCTCCCACTGCAGCCTCCTGAGTGCTGCGGTCACAGCTTGGAAATCAATACTGGGATCAAAGTATTTTCTCTGTCTTCAAATTATGTGTGTGTGTGTGTGTGTGTGTGTGTGTGTGTGTGTGTGTTGAAGCAGTTAGATCTGAGTTGGAGGGTAACCTGGACTACAGAGTGAGATCCCCCCACCCCAGTCTGAAATAAAAAAGCACAAATGCTTGGAATCTGGTCTCGTTCTTGAGTGCCCTGTGCTGACCAGTGTCCTTCCTGGAGCTGAGACCATAGAGTCAGCTTGGTGTCTGACTCAGTTTCCCCTCTCTCCCCAGCCTCTCTAGAGGATGACCCGGGAGAGGCCTCTTCTCAGGTAGGAACTCTGAAGGTGTGACAGTCCCCTGGCCTGCACACACACTCCTCCCCCTCCCTAAAGGAAGAGACAGAGCCTCCTGTCGCTGCCACTGTCTGGAAAGAATTCAACTCAAGGATCTGCTGCCTCCCAGTGGCGGCCTCGTGAATAGCAGCAATCCTGCACAACGGGCACAGTGGGGCTGGTGACAGGGCCTGGGGTCCCTAAGAGCTGACTTGGGCAGTGGAGGAGGGGAGCCCAGCCATTTCCCACGCCCCCGTCCCGGGTCTCAGGCTTCCCAGGGGATAGAAAATGATCCAGAAGCGGAAAGAGGCGGGGAGAGGTGCAGCAAGAGATGGGATCTAGAAGGGAGGCGGGGGGAGGGGGCACGGAGGACAGGACGGGGACACAGGGTCCATGCCATGCACAGACAGTCATGGGGAGTTGAGGCTGCTCATGGCTGGGGGCTGGCTACATTGCATCCACTGAGTGGATCCCAGCCCAACCCGCATGTCCTACCTCCTCCTGTGCCCTCCCCAGAACTCAGTGTCCAGCCATGAAAAGCAAGGGGCCTCCAAGAAGCAGAAGGACCCCAGCCTCCAATCAGCACACCTGTTCTCGTAAGAGATGGGGTACCCTGGGGTGGAGTGGGTTCCACCTGAGACTCAGGATGATGCAGCCCTGGAGACCTCACCTAAGGTGGTGTCCCATGTATTGGGGGTAACTTACTGAGCCCCCGCCCCCTCCAGGTCACAGAACTGTCCAAAGAAGTCTTCATGCTGAAGACTTGCTGCTCTTGCTCTGAAGGCCAGCAAGTCACCCTGGCCAGCTCTGAGGAGGAAGAGGGGAGCCTGTGTGGCCAAGTGACATTGCAGCAGCAGATGAAGAGGGGGTGGGTGATGGGAGCCACAGACAGAGCAGTCAGGGGACAGACAGGAATGGCTGGCAGGATCCAGGCTGGGCACGAATCTCAGGGGACTCAGCCATTAGAGGCCACTCAACATGGGGTTGACTCAGGTGCTGGGGTGTGTGTGTGTCTCCTGTGGATGGGCCTCCTTCCCCTCCCCATTCCTCTTTTCTTCTCCTTCCTATATTTCTTTAGAGGCAGGGTTATAAGTGGTCCGGGCCTCTGCAAGCTGAAGCCTCAGGGACCGCCTTCCCCGGCCCCAGGGAGGTGAACGGGACTCATCACACACTGGGAGGCCAGCCTGGGGCCTTACCAGCAGTGCCCAGCTGACCCCATCGTACCACGGCTCCCTGCACTCAGGGCCTGTGATTTTCCTCATTCCCCACCTGACATGTTTCACCGCCCGATACACCATCTACATCACAACCTTCCACCCAGGAATACAAGCTCACTGTGAGAGGAGACATCAGCAGTGTGGGATGCTGGGTAATGGCAGGGATGGGGCTGGAGGGCCCAGAACAGAGTGTGGTCTTCTGGACCCAAAACACAGCTATGGCAACAAATACAACAGCGGTGAATATCTAAAGAAACCAAGGCATGGCCTTGTGTCTCAGGGCTGGGGAGCTTGCCTAGAGCAGTCCGGGGCATTATGGGAACCGCAGGCGCCAAGAGCGCCACTCAGGAGGCTGGAGTCACAGCGGGGCGGGCTGGGCGCCCTCGGCTCTGCGGCAGGGGGATGACTGCACTGCACCGCACGCCGCGTGGTGGAGACGCTGTGCCCGGGAGGAAGGAGGGGAAGGGCCTACTGCGTGCAGGGAGACCGCGGGCGCCTTCCGCAGCTCGGCGCCGGCTCCCCGCAGAGCGCCGTCCGCAGCGCGGGAGGAGCGGGGCCGAGCCGCCCGGCGTCCTGCACGGCGCCGTCTCCAAGGAGCCGCGGCTGTCACTCAGGCCGCAGCGGCCAATCAGAGTGAAGCGCGACCCGGCCAGAACTGGGCGGGACTTCCGGCCCGCGGTCCCGTGAGCGCGCGGTGTCCGCTGCCGGGAGCCGTGGAGAGCGGGCCGCGCTCGGAGCCGCCATGGTGAGCGAGGGGCCGCCGTCCGCGCACGGGGAGGAGCCGCGGGAGCCGGTGCGGGGTCCTCCCGGGGCCGCGGGGACCGCCGGGCAGACGCGGCTTCCGGTGAGTCTCCAGCGCGGCCCTGCGGGTCCCTGCGCGCCCGGGTCGGGGCGGCCGCGGGTGCTTCCCCGTGCGCACTGCGCGTGCGCGTCCGTGTTGTGCCGTCACCGCAGCGCGCGCATGCGCCGCTCCTCCTGTCCTGGGAGGCAGGTGAGCCGCCCCGCAGAGCCCGGTGTCCAGAACCTTCTAGAAGTTTTGCACTTGGCACTGGACGCTCGGGTCGGGATCCGTCTGGAGTTAACTCTGCGCAGGGCGCGGAGTCTGCGTCATCACACATCTGCGTGGAGACGCAGGGAGGTCCGGTCACGTGTGCGTGACGTCACCCTCACCGTCCTGGCCTCCCGTGTGGACGTCGACTCTGTTTCCGCTGTTTTCACCTCCGTGTCCTCTCCGCTGTGCTGTTGATCTTTGTTCTTTCCCGACGGCGCGGTCTCTGTTGCAGTTGTGCGCAGGCTCTGAGTCGGAGGCGCCGCTGTGTTCTCTGTGTTCAATGTAGTGTAGTGATTGTTAGTGTTTTTATTCAGCTTTGATAGAGATGGACAATTAGCCTGGCAGTTGGGAGCCCAGGAACCCTACAGTTCTGAGGTGGGAAGGTGTCCCCAATGGGAAGGTATCCTGATATTTGGGAAGCCAGGAACCACAAGCTCCTGCAGCTTTGAGGCAGGGAAGGCTTCCCCAGCTGAACTGGTTGGAGTGTTACAGTGTAAGAACTCCATCTGCTATGCTGGGCTCAGCTCTGCTGAGGGGAGAAGCTTCCCCAGTGTTGCAGCTCTGAAGGGAACTGTCCTGGGCTGAGCTGAGGTGTTGTCTGTGCTTCTCTTCATTGCAGTCTCCACTTGGGAGGAAGGCAGCAGCCAAAGTTCCCCGCCCCCCTTACTGAGCAGAGTGCAGAAGACTGCACTTTATATAGTGTGAAGGGGTGGGGTGGGGCACAGTCTCCCATGGTGGCCTATGATTGGAGGGATATTTTGCCCCTGTTTGGCTACTCTGGAGAGTGTTGAGCGGCCCAGCTTAGGACCATGTGTGTTTGTTTGGGCCACTTCTGTCCTGTTCTGTGAGGTTGGGGGACCCTGTAGCCAGCTGGGAATGGGTTCTCTGGTATACCCAGGGGCGATTTTTCTTCTTTGGGGGGGTGTCTCCACAAAGGGGAAATGTGCTATCTCCTCAGTGGTCCTTGGCACCATTTGAGGCTCATGGTGGGCACTGGGGGTGGTTGCTTGGATCCTGGAGTCCCCAGGAAGATAGAGGGGGAGCCAAGCAGCAGCCCATGAAAGGCAGCTGGGAACAGGAGCGCTCTGGCTGCTTGGGAAAAGTCAGGTTTGCTCCATGACAGAAACACAGATGGAAGTACAGTGGCAATTGAGGTGGGGGAGGGGCACCAGGCAGTTAGGCAAAGACCCCTGGAGCATACCCACTGAGTGGGAGAGTGGATGGGAGCATACAGTTGGTTTGAAGTTGGTTTAGCACAAGGCAGGATGTATCCAAAAAGATCTGAGTGGCCAGACTTACCAAGGATGACATTAAGCACCACCCTGGGTATCTGAGAATCAAAAGAGCCCTGAGGGGCCAGTCAACTCCAAAAGTGGGACATTCAGTTTCACAGAATGTTCGGAGGTGACTCTTGTTGACAGGATAATCATAATCCTCTTTGACTATGGGGGGAGATACATTTTTGGAAATTCTTTAGAACATAGGTTAGATGGCTTTTACTGTTTGATGTAGTTAGGGTTAGGGTTAGGGTCACCAAAGAAGAAATGATGACATTCTCATATGTGCAAACCCTGCCAGACCTCATCATCTTGGCCAGCACCATACTCAGTTGGCAGACACCATACCCCAAGTGTCTGAATTCAGGTGTTTTATTGATTCAGCACTCCTCAGGTGCAGATCAGAAAAAAATCAAATGTCCCCCACAGAAATCTAACACCTGCAGACAATACAAACACCAAGTCCTCTGCATCCCCTTTCCCAACAGTGCACAAAAAGTTATTTTAAACACAACTAAAAATAAACTTCCACAACAACTGTTGCTAGTCTTGTTAGTTATAGAACTAATCTGTTCAGTAGCCCCTGGTCCTAGATAAACCAATTATCACAGATCATAGAAGTATGAGAAATGGAATAGAGACAGTAAAAAATGAAGACAAGATGTAAAAGAAAAGACATGAAATCAGACCTTGGGTGGGCAGCATGACATCTTGCATTTGTCCTGGATGGAGAATATTGGGGTTCTGTAAACCCCCTCCTCATCCCAGAACAGGAACCCACAGAACAGAACCAGCCTCTAACTTACCGGTTCTCCTTAGATGCTTAGCACAGCAGTTAGTTCACTTCCGATTGTCTGAGAAGCAGAAGGCATGCTTGGCCCTTGCCTGACCTGAGGCTGCTCTTCACCTCTGGGGTTACAGAGAGAAAGTCTGCATTGGAATTTAGGTGAGTGGTATGAACCTCGATGAGGACCTCCAGGAATTTTTAATCCCACCAGGCAAGAATCTGACCACTACCACAATTGGAGCCAAATTGGAGCAAGCTTTCTTTTCATTTTTGGCAGTGCACCGAAATCTGTCTAGTGACTGTCTCCTATATCGGGTTAAAGAGAGCAGCTCCAGTACATTTCTTGGGCCTCTTTTGAGGAGTAAAATCATCAGATTTTTGCAAAGTGAAGCAATGAGATGATAATGAAGTACAGAAAAATCACAAAAACAAAATGTGATCATGTGATAAGGGAGCGTGATTAGGGAGGATCCAGCAGAGTTATTGCGGGAGGTTCAGGGTGATCTTTACAGTGAAGGGCATGGGTTGGGTAAGTCAGAATATGGGACAACTACATGCAGAAGCTTCTGCTGCTCTGTTCCAATGTGTCCAAGCCCATCCATTCTGGAACCATATGGTGGTATCAGCTATTTGTTACTTTTTCTTGAAAGAAGATGCAACATTGAAAGGTCATGGATTCCTCCTTTGTGCCTTTCAGTTCAGCACTGGTGCAGCCATCTGTTTGGCAGAGTCAGAGCCCCAGTGAGGAGTCTGTGAGCATTCATTGTATGATGGTGTGAAGGTGGAGTGTTGCTTGCATTTTGAGGCTACAAGATGTTGAGATACCTAAGCTTTGAGGCACCTACCATGAAAAAGCTGCATATGGGGACTGGAAGTAGCTAAAGAGGGAGATGTATGAGAAGTTGCAGAGAGAAAGAGACATCTAAGCCCTTGGGAAATGAAGTCCCAGGTTTGTGACATAGAGCAGCAGTATTTGTTTGTTCAGCAAGGTTTCAGTCTTACTTAGTCCAGTCTTTCCTTTATTGGAAAGAAAATGAATCTTCTGTGCCATTTTGTGCTGTTTTCGTTTTTACAAGATGTCACAGTTGAGAGATTGCCTTGACTGTCAGAAGATACTTTGGACATGCAAGCAGTATGGGAGCTTTTACATAATATGAGGATGTTTGAAGTTAGACTACATGGATTTTGCATCTTGAAGGGCTGTGAGCCCTTCTTAACCTGTGTGAAAATGTAGTGAGTTGAACGAAAAATCTACAAGTAGAATGATGCATGTTAGCGTTTGTCTCTGCATTGAGACTTCCATTGGGGTGGTTATGGAACCTTTAGGAGGAAAAACTTTCTGGAGGAAGTTAGTCTGTAGGGAAGGGCATTGGGTTTTTATAGCCTCAGCACACTTGTCTTCTTTGTATGTTTTCTGGTGGGCAAAACTGAGCATATCATATTAGACTTAGAGTTTACATGGAGGCACTCCACTCTGCTGGAGGAGAAATACAGTTCTGGAGGAAATGTTCAACTCTTAGGATTTTTAGTGTTCCCATGAGTGCTTTGTATCCTCTTTCTTTGTGTGAGACAGGATCTCACTGTGTAGCTCTGTCTGGCCTGGAAATCACTCCACAGACCACACTGGCCTGTAACTGACAGAGATTCACCTGTGTCTACCTCCTGAGGTCTGAGGTAAAGGTGTGGGCCACCACACCAAGCTTCTCCACCCTTTTTGAAGGTAGTAGTTGTGGATACTGTTTCTTTGGTGTATTCTCAATATTCTTGTTCTGAAGGCTAGCTCTGGCAACAGTAAGGGAATGTGAAGTCAGTGAGGAAGGGAACAGGAAGCAGGCAGGTGTCTTCTGGGTGAGTCAGAGCAAGCTCTCTTTATTTTGGCCAGGATTCCATATCAGGGTTCCATCTAGCTCCATCTTTAAGCTTTTCCTCACAATATAATTTCTTTCTCTTGCTTGAACATATTCTCTATTGTATTTTTCCCATAAAATCACACACATACATACTCATTCACACACACCTTCTGGATAAAGTACAGCTTCAACAACCTTATTTTTTCCAATCCCCATAAAGACACACTCATTCATATATTCATACATGTTGTGGAAGAAGCAAAGCTTCAACATACACTACCTCATGCACACATACATCTTGTAAGCTTTAACACACACACACCTTACCCAGATCCATCTTGTAAGCTTCGTCCTGTAAGCTTTATTTTTTCCTTTCCTTTTTTTTAAAAATTATTTTATATGCAACTATATACCATTTAAATAACACCCTCTATGGAAGAAGAAATCACATCATAATCACAAGTCCTATTTTTCCCAGTGAATGATTACAAGCCACATGTTTAAAAAACAGGTTGTTTTTTAAACCCACACATGGTTACACAAGAACACCCAGTTTTTCATGAATATTTTCTCCACATCTACAACCCCCCAACAATAATTTTCTTATTATAGATTAAAAGAGTTTAAGCAAGCCAAATATTCTCACAGCCAGCTTCTATTGTAGCTGGCAGGTAGCAGTCTTGCAGTTACTAGGAAATGGGTACATATCTTAGCACTCTAACCTAACATAATTCTTACTTAGTTAATACAGTGAAACAAGTTTGTTATTAACTAGAAAACGCTAAGTCAGGGGTCTTTTTGCTGTTCTTAGGTAAAGGAGAATCTGCCCACTCTACATGCCACATAGCCCTGTGTCCCCAAGGCTTACACAGAAGCTCATCAATTCTAAAAACTAGGAGAATATCAAATTAATGATGATCAAGGAAGGCCAAACTTAACAGTGGGCACTGAAGGTCATTTGTTATACTTAATCATAGGCTAAAAATTGAACAGGTTTCCCTTGTTCTAAAACCATGACCAAGTCTTCAGTACTAAGAATGTGTATTCCTATGTAGTCCCCTAGGTTACTTGTTTCACCAGCTTGGCAAACAACCTAATCTGATGTTGATTAGTTACTCTTTCTGGAGTTTCAATCGACTCACCAATTCAACTCAGTGGTACTGCCTTTCAGAAACTCACCACTGTTGTTATGTGTGCCAGGAACACTGCCCAGTGAGGAGCTGGAGACACCTACTGAGATTTCAAACTCGTATAGGGAAATGGAAGTATGTGGATGCCAAGAAGCGGCAGGAGATGTAGTTCTCGGGGTTTTGTCCCTGAGAGAGAGACACACGCACCATAGTTTTGCGAACCAGTGGGCCAAACTCCTCAGACCCCAATGCTGGCTGTAATTCTGGCATGTCATGAACAGTGTCGATCTGTTTGTGTGTCTCTCTGTATATCTGTTACTAGTAGTTTTTCTTGAAATGGCATATCATCTTCAGTAGGTCCAGAAATGAGAGGCGTGATCCTCCTTTTATTTCCTTCTAACATGATTTGGTGATTACATTATGAGTTTGTTGTCATGGAATAAATGTTTCAAGCATGCAGAATTCTGTAAATGTTTTCTAAATGAAATTTCAGTACAGTCAATCTCAGCATTTCTATTACATTCATGTGTGGGATTTTAGGGTGCAGTGACCTATGAGGATGTGCATGTGAACTTCTCTCAGGAAGAATGGGCTTTGCTGGATCCTTCTCAGAAGAGTCTCTACATAGACGTGATGCTGGAAACCTGCAGTAACCTCACTGCTGTAGGTAAGACTGTGAGTTTTCCTCCACATTCAAAATAAGGGGCAAGTGTTTCTTTGATATCAACGCTCCTCTGTGATTTTAATTATGAAAATGAAGAATGTGGTGACCAAATCAAGCATGGTTCTATGGTTCACAAAAGAAAATAAGCTAAATTTTGCATAATTTCCAATAATATATCATTCCTTTTCTGTTATTATATTTTAGGCTACAAATGGGAAGACCACAATATTGAAGAATATCGTCAAACTTCTAGAAGACATGGCAGGTAATTTTTATGTGAAGGCTGATAAAAATGTGCTTTGAAGAAATCTTAATGTGCTCTGTAGGTATAAAGAAAAGCAGCAGTGTAAATAAGCACAGCTTTAAGTGTATCAATGATGACTAAATTCTCACAACATGACATACCACCATGTCAGGTAGCTGATCTCTGTAAAACATTCTTCTAAGAAGTGAGACAAGGATAAGGAACCTCAACATTTGTCACAGTTTTAATCATAGAATCATGAAATCCATGTTGTAGAACTATAAGTCTGTTTACTTTCATACCTTTCAAGTATCACAACAGGCATACACATTGATTAGGGGAGCAATGTATATCCAAGGCCTTCTAATAAACAAATCATCCGTAGCAAAACTAGTTGTACTCATATACTTTTTGTGACTTAACAGAGTTTAGTCAGACAGTCAGTTTATTAAAAATAAAGATTGTGGTGCAGAAACCTGAATCTCTGTACCTCATCTCTATGAGGAACAAAAATTTCAACTGTGTGGATGTAATTTGAACACCTTTTATTTTTTTATTCTTCCTTTAATAGGTATATCATGTGTCACTCTGGATACAAGCCATGTATGCATAACAGATCTGGAAAGAAGGAAAGTACCTTTCTCTCTCCCAGAGAAATTGGAAGATATGTAGTAGTATGCACTATGAATAGACTCAATGAATGTGATACAAGTTTACAATTAATTGGTTTTCCACCCTCAGTAGGAATCAAGCAGCAAACTCACAATGGACAAAAGCCCTATGAGGACAAGGAATGTGGGAATTCTTCTGTCTGTCCTGTTGCACTTTGCACGTGTCCTGTGTCTCACCCCATGGGAAACTGTTATGAATGCAGTCAGTGTGGTAAAGCTCTGAGTCCTTCCAATTCTCTTCATAGAGGTGAAAATACTCAAATGGGAAAAGTAAGTGATGAATGTGAGCCATGTACTAAAGGCTTTAACCATCACAGGTGTCTTCAAAGCAACAAAGGAACTCATAATGAAGAGGAACCCTATGGATGTACTCAGTGGGATGAAGTCTTTACACCTGATTCCTCTTTACAGTTATACCAAAGAACTCATTTGAAAGTAAAATCCTATGAATATAATCAATGTGATCAAGACTCTGCATGCCACAATAGTCTTCAAGAACATAGACCTCAGAGGAGAGAGAAACGATATGGATGTAATCAGTGTGGTAAAACATTTCCATATCCCAGTCATCTTCAAATACATGATAGATCTCATACTGGAGAGAAACCCTATGAATGTAATCAATGTGGTAAAGCCTTTAAATGTCTGAGTCATCTTAAAATACACAAAATGACTCATTCTGGAGAGAAACCCTATGAATGTAATCAATGTGGCAAAGCCTTTACTCGTCGGAGTCACCTTAAAACACACAAAATCACTCATACTGAAGAGAACCCCTATGAATGTAATCAATGTGCAAAAGCCTTTAAATGTCTCCGTTATCTTCAAAGACATGAAAAAACTCATAGTGGAGAAAAATCTTATGAATGTAGTCAATGTGGCAAAGCTTTCACACGTCACAGTAGTCTTCATGTACACAAAAGAGCTCACACTGGAGAGAAACCCTATGAATGTAATCAGTGTGGGAAAGCCTTTAAACTTCTGAGTCATTTTAAAATACACGAAATGACTCATTTTGGAGAAAAACCCTATAAATGCAATCAATGTGGTAAAGCCTTTGCATATCAGTGTAATCTTCAAATACACAAAATTACTCATGCTGAAGAGAAGCCCTATGAATGTAATCAATGTGGCAAAGCCTTTAAACGTCAGGGTTATCTTCAAAACCACAAAAGGACTCATACTGGAGAGAAATCGTATAGGATGTAATTAATGTGGTAAAGCCTTTGCACAGCACAGTAGTCTATAAATAAACACACACACACACACAACTGATACTGGAGAGGAACCCTATGTATGTGATCAGTGTGGTAAAGCCTTTGCACAAAGAGACTACTTCACAGGCATGAAGGAATTCATAAGGGAGAGAAGCCTTACGAAGGTAGTAAGTGTGGAATACCCTCTCACACCAACCTGCAACTCTTCCCCAACTCTCTCCAGGAATCTATCCTTGTGAGGTTGTCACCTGTTCAGCAGGGTGATTAGGCACAAAAGATACATGCCTAGACTTGAAGGACATCTCTTATAAATTACCTGCCAGCCCATGCAGGACTTAAGGCTGCAAGGAACCTGACTAGCCATCATCAGTTTTCCAACTAAGAATCCTTTAATGTTGTTGAGTTTCTTGGGAAACTGCAACTCCTTGCAGCTCCACTTGGGTGCTCTGAAGCAGCTAGTGGGAGGGCCATGACTGATGAGAGACCTGGATCATCAGACACAGCGTCTGACAGCCCTTCAAATATCTATCCAGAGAAGCATGTTGGGTTCCTCTTTAAGAACTGACTGCATCCGGTACACATCTGAAGACCCAAAACATTCTGTCTCATGTTCCCGAGCAGACTTCACCTGAATAAACACTAACACTGGAACCATTATCAGTTGAGCAGTATGTTGTCCTTTTCTATAGTTTGAATTTGAGTAAGAGCAGATGCCATAACTCTAATCTCAGAGATATAATCCCAATCTATAACTCTTCCAAAAATCTGTAAGCCTTTCATGGTCATACTACTTCCACCTGTTATCAATTGAGCCACTTCTCATGGAAGAGGTGCAAATATACCAGTAGGTGTGGCCTTGTGTTAGTACATCTGGAGGTGGCAGTGTTGTCATTTGTGGCACTGTCTGAGGTTGCCCTGGAATGTCTTGGGATATGGCAATCTTGTGCACTATGAAGTTCAACTGGTAGATTGACATTTGTTCTTGAGCATAAGTCTGAACTATTACTGGGTACAGTGCAAATTTTGTTGGGACCTGGAATCAGCCAGTCAGAAGAGTTCAGTCAGAAATAGCCAGCTCAGAAGGTCAGTTTGAACCAGTCAGGTTGGAGAAGAGTTTGAGCCAGAAGATTGAATGAGTTGAATCAGCCAACCATAAGTGTCAGTTCAGTACAGCTGTATACTCAGAAGGAACTAGTCAGAGTGACTCAGCCAGCAGTTAGTCCGATATTAAAAGGTTCTAGGTTTGGGGCTGAATATTTGATTGTATCGAAGCTGAAAACCTCTAGTACCAAGAATTGAATTAGCCAAAGAATAAACTGCCCTGTTAAACGTTTTCATGGGCTTCATCTGTAAGCTACATTTGCCACCAAAGAAATTAGGGCTAAGAACTATGTTAGTAATGATATGGAAACCATATGGCAACCATTATGCATCACTGCTTCAACCAAAAAGATATAACAATATGGAGCAATGGACTCATAGGAAGCACAGGGTTTTTTAGATCATTCATTACATCCATATCAAATCCCTGATAAACATTTTGATTTTTCAGAAATTGTACATGAAATACCAAGGAAGCTCGTGAGGCTGGGAAGGAAATGGTAAAAGAATTTCTTTTGAATGCCATGGCCATGTTTGCCTAGGTTGTTAGATTTTCATAGGCTCTACTTAATTCTCATCGAAAAGTGGAGAGAATTCATGCTTACATTGGTTATCAAATACCTTACCCCATGCTAAAGCATCTGTATTTAAAGGAGGCTCCAGTAAGGGAGCCGAGGGAACCTCCACTGGCTTCTCACTTGCTTCTGTAAGGATTCCCACTCTTATAAACACCTTCAGGTCCCTGTTTTGGGCAAAAGTCACAGCTGTAGAGGTGGTAGGACCTGGGAGAATGGAGCTGATATTTGAGGCTGACTAAAGTCTAATGCAACTTTATTCAGCACTCCTGAATATTTATACTCTGAGGGTTAAGAAAAGTCACATGAGAAAGTTCTCTGGAGTTCAAGCTGTATACAATAACAAGGACAAAGTGCACATGGAAAAAACATTTCAACGTGGAGGCATATAAAGGATAGTTTAAAGATTTAAAAATTAACAGCAAGCAATAATAAGTGATGTAAACTAAACTCACTTCTATCTGCTACACCTGGAGGTAGCACACAAACACATTCCAAGAACAGTTTCTTCTTTTGTAAAAATTGAGATCACAAGATACTTGTCTGGTTTGCTTGGAATGTGCCAACACACATTCAGAACTTTTCTCTCAGGACTCCATTCCTGGGTCATGATCCAACAAACACCTAAATTAATTTTAAAAAAAAACTATATACATGAAGAGAGCACATTTTGCAGATAGATGTATTTGTCTTTACACCATTTGCATACCTGCTGCCTAAGGAAACCGAGGAGTGCATCAGCTCCCCGGACCTGGAATTACAGGAGCTCTGAGCCATCTGGTTGTAGGCGCTAGGAAGCTAACTGTACATAACAGCAGCAGTACCAGAGTTAACTCTCCAGCCGGCAAATGTGTCATCATAATGCAGGAGATGAAGATGCCCCCTTACTCCTGTCTTCTACCACTTGTTGGTATGAAAGTCCCTGCTACATGGTCATCGAAATAGTCATTCCATTTTTACCCCTCTGTAAATGGACTCTGCACATTGCTTCTTATTCTCATTGTTAACATAGCTCTCCTGATGTGACAGAAGTAAGCAAAAGGTTTAGTTGAGTAGAGATGAGTCCAGATAATATTAGGAAAAGTTCTATAACATGATATATGCTTGCTCTTTCCTCTTTCTTTTATTCCTCCCCTCCCCCCTCCTCCTCCTTTTACTCCTCCTCCTCCTTCCTCTTCTTTTCTTTTTTGATTTTTTGAGACAAGATCTCTCTACATGGACTATGCTGGCCCCCAAATCAGAGACATCCACCTGCCTCTGTTTCCCAAGGGCTGGGATTACAGATGTGCATTACTATACCCTTAGATGTTTAAAACATCTTAGATGCTTAGATGTTTTAAAAATGATCTATCTTGAATCAGAGAATGAAGGGAAAATGTAATATTTAAACAGGAACCATCGTTGTTTTCATGAACACCCATTTCCTAGAATTCTACAAAATATTAATTTTAACTGGTAAGTCATTTATATGATCTAGATATTTACCTGTGTGTAAACACCTGTGCCATAAGCACATGTGCCAGTCAGAGGCCAGGTTTCAGGTGTCTAATCTACTGCCTCCATGTGAGTACTAGAGATCAAATCCAGGCTGTCAACTTTGAGAGTAAGTCCAGTGGGAGATCTTGTTGGCCTTTTTTTGGTTGCAAAATATTAATGTATGTGCTGATGTGTGTGTGTGTGTATGTGTGCGCGCGTGCACGTGTGTGTATGCCACAGGCAAAGTAGAACAATCAGAGAAAAACATTTAAGAGTGATGTGAGTCTCCCAGATAATGAACTCAGGTCATCAGGCTTAGCAGCAACTACTTGTACCCTCTGAGACAATTCTCTGGCTTCATTTGAGTTTCTGAGAAAGTGCTAAGAACAAGCGTTTGATCCTCAGGAACCTAACAAAATCTAAAAAACACATGGAATTCTACGGAATGAAAAACATTATAAGGAATCTAAAAAACACATGGGTGAAATGAGAAGGACACAAGAGCTTGAGAGGCTATAGATCCGAGGACCACCATGACACTGTCCTGGGATAGTGAAAGTGACAGGTGGAGACCCGGGGCTGCAGAAAGAGAACAGGGAAGCACAGGCCACACCTAGAGAAGAACAAACCCACAAACTCTGAGAACAGACAAACAGCTCCCGTCAGGGAAAGGAGAGGGGCTCAAGTTGTGGTAGTCCACCTGGAGCCTTGGGGACCCAGAACCGTATTCCATGCAGGCTCCCTCTCCTTCTCAATTAATGGTCTTGTCCTGGACATCCTCCCTTGAGTAGGCTCTTCCTGATTTTAGCAGTTTATACCACATCCAGAAAGGACTGTGCTCTGTTGAGTGCTGCCCACCTAGTCAGGGATGGATGAAGCATCTCTTGCAGCTACTTTATCACATCGTTATGTTCTAGCCATTGGACATGTGGATTGTTTGCTGGGGCTTGCAGAGATATAGGCCAATACAATGGTCACTCTCCCTCCTCACTTTGAACCCCAGAGTTACCAGGTGTATCAGCTGTGACTCAGTTCCCCTTCCTTTTTATAAGAGACTTGAAGTCGGTGATGCTGGAGGATGTGTCAGGGTTGGACCGTGACCCTGTATTCATAGCCATAGAGCAAAACACTAAACTCAGGAAGAGGTAGAGGGCAGGCAGTGGACAGTCCCAGGGCCTAATGAAACCTTAATATCAATGGGTCCATAGTCCAGAGATAGTCATTTGGTAGCAGCATCTGTGCCTTTTGCTTTCTTGACATGGGTGTGGTGGATCCATGGTGTAATGTCAGCTACATTCACAGTCATAGAAGTGGAGAGAATCACTATGTAGAGTCCTTTTTAAGTTGGTTTCAGCCTCCATTTTGCTACCCCCTTGACCCAGACAGTACAGCCTGGAACATGGAGAAACTAGTGATGGACTTGAATACTGGCTGAATTGCTTGGGTTAGTGTAGTAGTATGCTACAATCTTTTACCCTCAATCTGGGGTTTCTTAACTGAGATTTTCTAGCCCAAGGTCTGTAACACATGCAGCAGTCCCTCAGAACTATAATCTTTTTTCCCAGGAAATGTCTGATGGAAGAGCAGAAAGTGTGAATTAAGAGTCCTCAAGGACCGCATTCATGGACCCTGGACTAAGTCTCGCCTACAAAACTTTAACAACACCCCTCTCTAACACTTTAAGAGTGGAGAGATAGCTGTCAATCTACTCTTCCCTAGCCCTTTATTCATACAATGGGAAGCTCTGTTAAGAGATGAATGCCAAATGCAAGCTAGAAAGAATGAGCTCCATAACCAACAACAGGAGCAAAGCTTTCTTAATCAATAAGGACAAAAACAAGGCCATTGCCACCCTAGCCCCTGTCATATGCTAAATTGAAATTGTGATCAACAACTCTTCGGCCAGGAAAATTTTTCCAAGGGGATTCAGCAAGCTGCACTCCCTGCTGGCCTTTTCAACTGGTTTGCCTATGTGCATTCCAGGCTTGGGACCGTCTTACTCCCCTACACAATGGGCCTGGAGAAGGCTTCTTATTGACCTTCCTAAAACAAAAACCAGCCCAAACCATCCTGGAATTTGTGTTAAGGGTAAGAGCTAGTCTAGGCAGAAAAATAACAGACCCCACAGTTAAGCTATGCTTCTAAACAATCTTATCTGGAAAGGAATGACCCTGGAACATAGGTAGGCATGCAGGGATTAAAACATGAACATTGTAACAAATGGATCATGGCCACTCATGATATCAGGACTGTCTCATACAAGACCTCTCCCTAGCCATAACATGGCCTAATTAAAAATGCTTTAAATGTGGAGAGATCAAACACTGGAAATTAGACTGTACAAAAAATATCTCAGCTGCCCTCAAACCCCCTAAATCCATTTGCCCCCACTGTAGAAAGGGCTTTCATTGGAAAACGGACTGTAAATCCAAATATGACAAGGATGGGAAATACTTGCCACCTTTAAACTTCCCACTGGGCAATCCTCAGTCCCACCTATAAGAGGGAAATACCAACAGATCTTCTGAGTCACTAACATACTAAATTTACAATAAAAATTGACAATAAAAATTTCAAATGTCTAATAGACATAGGAGCAGATAAGACTATCCTAAAACGAGCCAAGATCCCTCCTTTCACATTGACCCTCCCTCCAGGGCCTCAATCGATGGGAGTAAATGGCCTCTCCTGAGTATTCATTACTTAAGATTTCTGTAAATGGGAAGACCCAGATGGAACAAATGGGACCATCAGACTCCTGGTGGCCGATGTGGCCATAAACTTACTGGGCAGAGAGTTTTTGGAGGATTTAAATGTAATTCTTGCTAGCGGAAAAGGAGAATGACTCCAATCAACAACACTAAGGTCAAAAGAACCCCCAGTTCTAAGGGTTACTGTGAAATACCTTACTCCCTGCCAGGAGTGCATTACAGAAGATCCTGTCTGGCTGGAACCATGGCCTTTAAACAAGGAGAAGTTAACAATCTTACAACAATTAGTCAAACAAGAAGATACGGAACACATTCCCTTTTGTTGTTTGTTGTTTGTATGTTTTGTTTCGGGTTTTTTTGGTTGTTGTTGTTCTTGTTTCAGGTTTGTTTATTTATTTGTAATTAAAAAGAAGACCAGAACCTGGAGGCTCCTCCAAGATTTAAGAGGAATTAATAAAACAACTACAGTTTGGGCCTCATCCCAATGTGGCCACCCTTTTGCCTTTGCTACACCCACACATACTCCACTATTACTTCATAGGGTTGTTGGAAGGCATCTGATACCCTGTTGGGGACCCAGAGTGTTCTTCCCTGTGATGCCCAAGGTGTGGCTGCCTTGTGTATTTTGCATCTTAGTCATTTTACCTTCTACTCACTCCCCCATTGGGATGATTTTTCAAAGATGGGTCGATATTTTAGAATGGATCTTCTTAGCACACAGAGTAAAAAACTAAAGACCTATATAGAAAAGGTTTCTGGCTTAATTGCAAAAGGAAGAATAAGACTTCATCAATTTCAGGAACAGACCCAGCAGAAATCGTAGTGCCTTTTATAATTATGGATAATTAATGAAGATAGGCAAAGAGCTTTTAGCAATTTCCTAGAAAAAGTTAATAAACAATATCCCAAGAGTAAGTGGCTTCAATTTATAAAAAGAACTAATTGGATTCTCCCTTGTATAGTAAAAGAGAGACATATTCCTGGAGCTCTTATTTTTTTATACTGATGAACATAAATTAGGAATGTCAGGTTATAATTCAGGAAATATAAGTAAAAGAATCAGAACTCATATGCTTTAGTTCAAAAATCAGTGCTCTTAGCTATTCTTATGGGTTTATTAAATTTCCCAGTAACTCTTAATTACTGATTCTCAATATGCAGAAAGAGTTGTTTTACATATATAAACTGCTGAGCTTATTCCTGATAACTCAAAACTAACCTTGCTATTTATGTAACTGCAACAGGTGATTCAAGACAGAAATTATTCATTATTTACCTCCCATATTTGATCTTATACTGGATAGCCTGGTGCAAAGCTCCAAGAAATGATGAGATTGACCGATTACTAGTAGAAAATGTGTTAGAAGCCTCAGAGTTTCATTTAAAAAATGTTAATGAAAATGCTTGAAGAAAAACTTCCCTTACTTGGTGACAAGTCAAAGAGATTATAAAAAACAAAAAACAAAAAACTGTCCTACCTGTTCTTTGTATAACCAAGCTCCCTTACCCACTAGAAGTAACCCTAAAGGTACCCAAAGAAATAAAATCTGACAAATGGATGTGTTTCATTTTGCATAATTTGGAAAAATAAAATTTGTTCACCATACCTGTTGTAGAATTTTATTTTCAGTTATGCATAAAATAATTGTGCACTGCGGGAAAAGGTTGCCTAGGCCATGCCATATTGTATTGTATGCAGGTGTTGGATTTATGTGGGGGATATTTTATTGGTCATGAGCCGCATGTGTGATCAGTAGAACACCTGAGCTCAGATGATTGGGGTTCCACTGTCCAGTTTGGCACTTATCGTGATGGTGGTTCCACATGCTGAAGTCTGGAAGACCTTTCACCAATGAATATGCCTCCTTGTCTCCTGGTTAGCCTTCACAGAAGCCTATTAAAATGGCACCCACCGTGGCGCACGCACATCATACCAGCTACATCCAACATGGAAACAAGGAAGCAAAAAAGAAGCTCCAAACCTCGAACAGTCACTTTGTTTTGTTTTCTGCAAACCTGCACAGATACTGGTAAGGTGAAGTAGTCCTGACAAGACACATCTTCTATGGTATTGAGAACTCTACCCCGTGAGGGAACTCTTCCTGCAGACATGTTTACCAGTTGTTTTTCCAGCAAACCAGACTGTATCTTAAAATCTGTAAAGGAAATCCTTGGGGTTAGCAACAGAAGTTGTCTTGAAAAGACCTGGGCCCCATGACCCATGCGGTGAGCCCCTGTCAGGGTCTACAGGTGAGAAATGACCTCCAAAGAAAACCCACGAGACTTAGGATCAATGCAACCGCATAAGGCTTTTAATATCTGGCATGTCGGGGTTCACCTTCCACAAGTCTCCACGCAGGGAAAATGGGAGGTGAACCCCAATTCTTTCATTTTTTGGCATTTTATGGCATGCAGGGGAAGGGGGCTGGGGATAGGGTGTGCACAACTTTGATTGTTATCTTTTAAACTATTGGCTCTGTTTGTCTGCTGCGAGTATGGGGGGTCCCTTATGAGTACGTGACAGCTAGCACCTGGGCAATGAAGCCTGAGGAAATTTGTTGCTTAATCCTGAGACTCGAAGGGGTCATTGTTTAACTCAGGAATCTGATCCTGGTTCTGAATCTGAATCTGAACTCCAGGTTCCCGGGCCCTTTCAGTCTTCCATAACTAACCAAAATTGTATCTCATGGTGGCAGCAGAGTCACCCAGATGGCGCTGGTTTTGAAGGCATGAGGGGGTCATGGAGAGCAACTAAGACTTGGCACTGTGAGAGGCCAAGAGAGGCCATTGGTAAAAGTGCAGCCTCAGTAGTAGTTAAAGGCCCAGATGAAGGGGTTATGTAAAGAAGTTGAGGCTTGACACAATGAAGAGAGCCCAGGAGAGGCCATTAGTGAAAGTGAAACCCAGTTGCAGCAGAAGACCCAGTGTAGGAGAAACTAGATCTGCCACTGGACAGAACAAGGTCTGAGACCTGCCTGGGAGTGCCCAGATACAGACCTGCCCAAACATGCCCAAAGATGAGAAGAGCCAAAGCAGTGACCTGCAGTCTGGCAGCCAATGGGATGCTGGGCTGGAAGGAGGGTATAAAAATGATTTCCCTTCCTGCAATAAACTGAGTCTGCTTCTTGCCACTTACCTGGCTCCTAGAGCCTGTGTGTCTTGGCCAACTCTATCCTCACCCCCCAAGTGTCCTGTAGATGGGCAAGCAATAACCTAGCATTGAGGATGCTTTGTACCATGAGGTGACCACTAAGAGCAGCAGCGGTAGCAGCAGCAGCAGTGGAATGAAGCCAGTCAGAGCCTGGAGGACAAGCTGTGTGTGTGTGTGGCAGAGGGCAGACCCAGAGAAGTGATCCAAGCCTTTGGAGGAATGCAGAAGATCGTGAGTGAATTCCAGAAAGTTGGACATTGATAATGATTTTTGGCTGTCCAAAGAAAAGCTTGATATTTGGTTTAATTTAGTCCTATCTTTATAATTGTTCCTCTTGTAAATAGTTTTGCTGCTGTAGTATTAAGTTATGTTGTAGAGATAAAGCATTTTTTTTATCTTATACAGAAAAGGGGAATTGTTCATTTTTAGTTATGTATAAAATAAATCATTTGTGCACTGCTGAGGAAGGGTTGCCTAGGCCTTGACATTCTGTATTGTCTGCAGGTTGGATTTATGTGAGGGATGTTTGATTGATTATGATCTGCATGCTTATCAGTAGAACACCTGGGGAGTTCTGTATCAATAGCAAGACCTAAGCTCAGATGCTCAGATGCTCAGGGTTCCACTGTCCAGTATGGCTCTAACCAGCATGGGAGTTCCCTCTCTCAGGTCTGGTAGGGCTTCCACATATGAATATGTCTCTTTGCCTTCTTTGGTGAGTCCACATGTTAGGCATACAACTATGCATACCACTGATACATATTCAGGATTTCAATGGATTTCAATGAGTCCTGAAAAGGCTGATTCTATAATTACACATTTATTAGAAGTAATGGCTAACTTGGGGATACCTTTACAAATTAAAACTTATAATGCCTCCATGAAAATGAAACAACTTTTTACATATTACAACATAAACATATTACAGGCATACCATACAACCCTACAGGATAAGCAATTGTGGAAATATCTAACCATACCTTAAAATAGATGCTCATAAAACAGGTGGATATGAGATCTCCCCGAGATAAATTGCATAATGCTTTACTAGGTTTAAATTTTTTGAATACCAATGAGGCAGGAATGACATTGGATTGTGGGGGGTAAAAATCTGTTACATTAAATCAGCCTGTATAAAATAAGGATGTCTTAGCATCAGAATGGAAGCCAGGGAATGTGTTACATTGGAGTGAAGATGAAAATCTGTGGATATCACCTAGGTTGAAAGACTAGATTTGACTAGAACACTCTGACTTAATCTCCATTTTCTCAATCTCTACTGCTTCTCTCTTAACTCTGAATTCTGAACTGAGAATCATGACCTACTTCTGTACCAACTACTTCATTTTACTCTAGGGCTAGGATTAAAGGTATTTGCCATGTAGCCTTCCTAACTGGGTTTAAAGGTGTGTGATAGGTTGAGATTAAAGATGTGTACTAACTTTCTTCTATACTGCAGGGTCTATCACACAGACCTTTCAAGGTAGTCTTTTTCTACAGGAGCCATGCTGCTGGATTAAAAGACTAAATGTTTCTCTACAAAAAAGGAATACAGATAATGGTTATGGTCAATCTGGACACTTTAAAATGCAATGTCCACAAGGAAGACAGATGCTCCTTAAGGCATGGATACTAAAGTCCCAGGTTTATGTCCTTGCTGTATACAAGAAAATCATTGGGCAAGGAATGTAAATCTTAAGAGGGATAGTGAAGGACAGCCATTGTCTCAGGTAAATTGTCAGGGGCAGGCTCCAGCTCCAAAATTTGCAGTGTATCCATTCATAGGTGAGACTTGTCCAGAACAAATATCAATCCATCAGCCCTTCATAGTGCACAAGATTGCCATGTATAAAGACTATTCAGGGCAACCTCAGACAGTGCCAGACATGATGTCACTGTCACCTCCAGATTGTATTAACACAAGAAAGAGGGGTTCAGGCCATACCTACTGGTATATTTGGATCCCTGTTGACTCGGTAACAGATAGAAGTAGTGTGACCATGAGACACTGGCAGATTTTTCCAGTAATTATAGATTGGGATGATATTGTGAGTTTAAAGTTATGGCGTCTGTTACTACAAGCATTCAAACTATAGAATAAGGACAACATACTGCTCAATTGATAATGGTTTCGGTGTTTAACAGGTAAGGTCTGAACAGAAACAGAGACAGAATGTCTTCTGTCCTCAGACATGTACTGGATGCAATCAGTTACTAAAGAGGGAATGTCAAAAACAGGTTGATGTTTCATTACTGTCAGTCATGACCCTCCCATGGTATCCTTCAGAGAACCAAAGTGGAGTTCCAAGAAGTTGCAGTTTCCTGAGGAACCGAACAACGTTCAAGGAGTCTTAGTTGGAAAAATGATGACCAATCAGAATCCTTGTAGCCTTATGTGATTTAAAGGCTGGGAGGTAATATAAAAGGAAGAGATGTCCTTCATTTATCTCTTTGTGCCTAATACCCTACAGAACTGGTGATGCTCTCAGAGGATGGATTCCTGTAAAGGGTCTGGAAAGAAGTTGTAGCTTGGTGTGAGGGTTTACCTTATTAAGTTAATGGAGCTTCTCTCCACTATGACTTCTTTCATGTCTGTGAAGTGCAGTTTTATGCCCAAAGGCTTTACCACATTGATTACATACATATGGTTTCTCTCCAGTATGAGTTCTTTTGTGTATTTGAAGATAACAGTGACGCCTAAAAGCTTTACCACATTGATTACATCCATAGGGTTTCTCTCCAGTATGAATTCTTTCATGGTTTTGAAGAGGACTCTTCTGTGCAAAGGCTTTACCACACTGATTACAAACATAGGGTTTCTCTCCAGTATGAATTCTTTCATGCCTATGAAGATTACTCTGATATGCAAAGGCTTTTCCACATTTATTACAAACATAAGGTTTCTCACCAGAATGAGTGATTTTGTGTATTTGAAGATAACCCTGACGTGTAAAGGCTTTACCACATTGATTACATTCATAGGGTTTCTCTCCAGAATGAGTTCCTTTGTGTATTTTAAGATGATTCATACGTGTAAAGGCTTTAGTACATTGATTACATTTATATGGTTTCTCTCCAGTATGAGACCTTTTGTGTATCTGAAGATGGCTCGGACATGCAAAGGCTTTACCACATTGATTACATTCATAGGGTTTCTCTCCAGTATGACTGATTTTGTGTATCTGAAGATGACTTGGACATGCAAAGACTTTACCACACTGATCACATCCATAGGGTTTATCTCTAGCATGTCTTCTTTCGTGTATTTGAAGTTGACTCTTTTCTACAAAGGCTTTACCACACTGATTGCATCCATAGGGTTTCTCTCCAGTGTGAATTCTTTTATGCCTTTGAAGTTGACTCTTTAGTGCGAAGGCTTTACTGCACTGATTACATTCATAAGGTTTCTCTCCAGTATGTGTTCGTTCATGCATCTGAAGATGATTCTTTTGCACAAAGGCTTTACCACACTGATTACATTCATAGGGCTTCTCTCCAGTATGAGTTCTTTCATGTATGGGAAGATAACTGAGATGTGCAAATGCTTTACCACATTGATTACATTCATACCGCTTCTCTCTACTATGAGTTCTTTGTACTTGAAGACTACTGTGACATGCAAAGTGTTTGCGATGCTGATTATATTCATAGGATTTTACTTCCAAATGAGTTCTTTGGTGTAATTGTGAAGAGGAATTAGGTGTAGAGGCTTCAGCCCACTGATTACATTCGTAGGGGTCTTCTTCATTATGGGGTCTTTGTGTTTGAAGACACTTGTGATGGTTAAAGCCTTTAGTATGTGGTTCATATTCATCACTTACTTTTCCCACATGAGTATTTTCACCTCTATGAAGATAACTGGAAGGACTCAGAGCTTTACTACACTGACTGCATTCATCACAGTTTCCTACAGTGTGAGACACAGGACATGTGCTAAGTGAAACAGGACAGACAGAAGAATTTCCACATTCCTTGTCCTCATAGGGCTTCTCTCCACTGTGAGTTTGCTGCTTGATTCCTACTGAGGGTGGAAAACCAATTAATTGTAAACTTGTATCACATTCATTGAGTCTATTCTTAGTATAGACTACTGTATGTTTTCCAATTTTTCTAGGAGAGAGAGAGGTACTTTTCTTAATTCCATATCTCTTATGCACACATGTCTTGAAGGAAGAATGGTAGATAATATACCTAGTAAAGCAAGAATAACAAATAAAAGGTGTTTAAATTGTAGTTACTCATACAGATTATTTTTGTTATTGTTCTTACTCAGATGAGTTAAAGGGATTCAGGTTTCTGCACTGTAACAACCTTTTTGATTTTAATAAACTGACTCTCTGACTAAACTCTGTTAAGTCATAAAAAGTATATGAGTAGAGCTAGCTTTACTATGGACATACACTGCTCCCCTAATCAATGTGTATGCCTTTTATGATACATTAATGGTATGAAAGAAAACAGACAGGTCTACAACATGGATTTCACAGTTCTGTGATAAACGTGACAACTGCTAACATTTTCTTTCCTTGTCTTGCTTCTTAGAGGAATGGTTAGCATACAGAGATCATCTACCTGACATGGTGGTACATGGTATTGTGAGAATTTAGCAAGCATTGATATACTTAAAAGCTGTGCTTCTTTAAACTGTTGCTTTTCTTTAAAATTATGGAGCATATTGAAATTTCTTCTGAAGTACATATTTTATCAGTCTGCACATGAAAATTACCTCCCATGTCTTCCAGAAGTTTCACAATGTTCTTCAGTATTGTGGTCTTCCCATACATAGCCTAAAATATAGTACCAGAAAATATGATATATTATTGAAAATTATGCAAAATTTAACTTAGTATCTTTGGTGAACTTTAGAACCATTCCTGATTTGGTCACCACATACTTCATTTTCACTATTAAAATCAGAGATGAGCATGAATAATCAAGAAACACTTGTCCCCTAATGTTGAATATGGAGGAAAACTCACAATCTTACCTACAGCAGTGAGGTTCCTGCAGGTTTCCAGCATCACATCTTTGTAGAGACTCTTCTGGGAAGGATCCAACAAATCCCACTCTTCGAGAGTGAAGTTCACACGCACATCCTCATAGGTCACTGCATCCTAAAATAGTCCATAAGTGTATGTAACAGAAATGCGGAGACTGACTGCAGTGAAAACGTATACTTAACTGAGAATATACTTACAGAATCCTGTACTCTTGGAAACACTTATTCTACAACAAATTCATAATGTAATCACCAAATCACTTTAGAAGGAAACAAAAGGAGGATCACGACTCTCATTTCTGGCTCCAGTGAAAAAGATGGCATTTCAAGAGAAAATACTAACAGATTTACAGAGAGGCACACAAACAGATCAACATTATTGAGTATACACCAAAGAAACAGTATCCACAACTACTACCTTCAAAAAGGATGGAGAAGCTTGGTGTGGTGGACTACACCTTTACCTCAGACCTCAGGAGGTAAACACGGGTGAATCTCTGTCAGTTACAGGCCAGTGAGGTCTGTGGAGTGATTTCCAGGCCAGACAGAGCTACACAGGGAGGTCCTGCCTCACACAAAGAAACAAAAAGGATACAAAGCACTCATGGGAACACTAAAAATCCTAAGACTTAAGCATTCACTCCAGGTATGTAATTCTCATCCAGAAAAGTAGAGTGCCTCCATGTAAACTCTAAGTCTAATATGATGTGCTCAGTTTCATCCACCAGAAAACAGAAGGAGACAAGTGTGCTGAGGTTATAAACACTCAGAGCCCTTCCCCAGAGAGCAACTTCCTCCAGAAAGGCTCCTCCTCCTAAAGGTTCCATAAGACCCAATGGAAGTCTGAATCCAGAGACAAATGCTGACATGCATTTTTCATTCAACTCACATTTCACACAGGTCATGATGGGCTCACAGTCACCCCCATGATGCAAAGTCCATTTAGTCTAAGTTCAAATATCCTATTATTTAAGAGTTCCCACACTGCTTGCATGTCCCAAGTATCTTCTGACAGTCAAGGCAATCTCTTGGCTGTGACGGCTTGTAAAATCAAAACAGCACAAAATGTCACAGAATATACATTTCCTTTCCAAGAAAGGAAAGATAGTATCAAGTAAGACTGAAAGTCTGCAGAGAAAACACCAAATTCTTCTGCTCTATGTCAGAACCTGGGGCTCTGTTGCTTGTAGCTATCCACAGAACCCTTCAGGCAAGGGATAGAGTTGGCGCAGAACTAGGACACACAGACTCCGGAAGTCTGGTGAATGGCAAAATGCAGACTCAGTTTATTGCGGGAGGGGAAGCCCTTTATACCCTCCACCCAGGCCAGCATCCCATTGACAGCCAGACTGCAGCTGTTGCTCCCTGGGCAAGTCCAGATAGGTCTGTCTCTAGGCATGCCTGGGCAGGTCCATCTCTGTGTATATCCACGCAGGTCTCAGGCCTTGTTCTGTCCAGTGGCAGGTCCACTTTTCTCCTACAGGGCTCTTTCTCTGTACCTTCTCATACATCTCTTTCTTTGGTTACTTCCAGTCTCCACATGCAGCTATTCCTGGCAGGTGTCTCAGTGCTTGCGTACCTCAACACCATGTGATCTCAAAATGCAACCTAGGCTCCATCTTCACACCTTCATACAATGAACTTTCACAGACTCCTCACCAGGTCTCTGACTCTGCCAAATAGATGGCTGCACCAATGGTGAACTGAAGGCAGAAGGAAGGAATCCATGACCTTTAAACGTTGGATCTATCTTCTTTCAAGAAAAAGTAACACACAGATGACACATGGTTCTAGCTTTGAATGGACCTGAGTCCATTGAAATAGAGCAGCAGCAGGTTCTGTATGGAGTCCCATTCTGGAACTAGGAATCACCTTGACTTTTCTATCCATGTTTAAATGCTTATCTGGGTAGGGTGGTGCCCTTACAACACCTTTCTATATTTACAAAGCAGAGCAGATGCCTTTTCTTTAATGGCTCTAATCTCCACAATGATTACTTCCACTGTTTCAGCACATAGTGTTGTTTTTCTTGCCAATCCAGAGTGTTCACTATGTCTGCTCTCTTGTTCTTTTTCCCTATGGACATGCTTGAGTCATCAGTAATATCCACGCCACAAACTACATGTTCCATCAAGAAATTAGTCCATCACTCTTTAATTCATCCTTGCTCAATTTCACAGGAGACAGTCAGAGTACAGACATATAGTATTCAAAATATTGTACAAACTGGCTTTAGTTACTGTTTTATTGCTTGAAGAAACACTATGATCAAGGAGACTTTTATAATGGAAGCCTTTTAGTTTGGGCTTGATTGTAATGACAGAGGATTAGTCCATGATCATCAGGAAGAGAAGCATCATGGTAGGCAAACATGAGGCTGAGAAGTTATATCCTGATACACAGGTAGGGAGAAAGGAACACTTGTCTTGGCATGGGCTACTGACACCCCAAAGCCCATTTAGGGTGACACACCTTAACAAATAAGTCACAGCTACTCTCACAAGGGCATACCTCCTCACTTTACACAATGAGTTCCAGTAATTGGGAATCAAGCATTCAAAGATAGAATCCTAAGAGTGTTGAGCAAATATCATACATTAAAGGAATATAACCTATTTACAAAGAGCTATAAAGTGAAAGAAAGAGTGAAAAACAGAGATACATAGAAAAAAGAGGAAAACAGACAGAAAAAAGGGAGTGACAAAATACTTCTCCCATATACAACGAAGCCACAGCCTCTGTCTGAGCTACAGATTTCTTTAATATAACTGTAAGAGATTGAACAATGCCAGGTTCCAAACTTAGGTTTAACTCCCCATCTTTTCTCTGTGTGCACGGCTTTATCCCTTGTTTTCTTACCTACACGGTTCCCTCAGAGAACCCAGGAAACCTTGGTCAGGTGTATGAAAGCAGCAATTGAAGAACCTGCCTGACTCCCATTATCAGGCAGGAGCCATTATGCTGTATTGTTAAAAATAAGCACCTGTTTGGTTTTTGTTTGTTTTTCAGTTTATTTCCTGGATTCTGACCTACCCTAACCCATGACCTTGACTTTGAGATCACCCTGACCCTCCTAATCTCTCTCCTGGATCCTCTCAATCATTCTCTGTAATCATATGACCTCCATCTTGTGTTTTTGTGATTTTTCTATACTTCCTTATTATTCCATTGACTCTGTAAAACATGCACGTGATTTTACTCCTTAAAAGAAGCCCAAGAAAGGACTTGGGGCTAATTTAGTTTGTAGTCTCTGGCCATATCTCTGGCCAACACCCTCCCCAAAATAAAAAAGCAAGCAAGCTTGCTCCAATTTGGGTCAAATCGTGGTAGTGGTCTTATTCTTGCCTGGTGGGATAAAAATTTCTGGAGGTCCTCAGCAAGGTTAATACCACCCACCCATTTCTAATGCAGACTTTCTCTCTGGAACCCGAGAGGTGAAGAGCAGCCTCAGGTCAGGACAAGGGCCAGGCATGCCTTCAGCTTCTCAATCAGAAGTGAAATGCAAAGCTAAGCAAATAAGGAGGACTGCTAAGTTAGAGGCCAGTTCTGTTCTGTGGGATTCTAATCTGGCACAAGGAGGGGATTCGATGGAACCCAATATTCTTCTATCAAGGGCAAAGGTAAGACATCACACTTCCCACCTTAGGTCT
This sequence comes from Cricetomys ansorgei, assembly GCA_026225945.1. Lineage (NCBI taxonomy): Eukaryota > Metazoa > Chordata > Mammalia > Rodentia > Nesomyidae > Cricetomys > Cricetomys ansorgei. Next base: position 967,158 of record JAMJFZ010004123.1, read on the forward strand.
GGTGTTGTGTCTTGTCTTCATTTTTTGCTCTCTATTCCATTTCTTATACTTCTGTGATCTGAGTTAATTGGCTTATCTTGGAGTAGGGGTAGTGACAATGGATGGACAGTATGGGTAATAAGACTAGCAATCCTAACAGCCCTCTAACCTGTTAAAGAATTTTCATAAAATTTATGTTCCCACAGTCAAGAATTACATTTATCCTACCACCAAGAGTCACCTCCAAACATTCTGTGAAACTGAATAGCCCACTTTTGGGGCTGACTGGCTCCCTCAGGTCACTTTTGGTTCTCAGATATGCTAAGTGGTGGTTAATATCATCCTTGGTAAGCCTGGCCACCCAGATTACATTGGATACATGGGGCTGAAGCAACTTCCAACCTGTGGATTTGAACTCCCCCCCCTCAACAGGAGTCCCAGACAGCACCAGGAGCAGGAGTCTTCATTTAGTGCCTTTATATCCTGGGGCAACCTGGTTCAGGAATGTTGTCCTCTGTAACTTCCCAGTGGGTCTGTCCATTTAAAAGCAAAGATGGGTTGACTCACCTCTGCCATATGAAGCTGAAGAATGTGTCTTTCATGTCCAAGACAGTGTACTCTATTTTTCTGAAAGAATCATATTCATGAGAATCAGAGGTCCCAGGTTTCTTCATAGGCAGGAGAGCTATATATCAGGGCAACTGGCAGGGCAGTGGGATGTTACTGTTTTCTTAAAGTGCATATATGTGTTTTCTGCCATTTGGGTTTTCTTAGGGAGCCAAAATGTAAATGTTTTCTTAAAAGGTAATAACTGCTTCTAAAGGCTCTATCTAAGCTTGAAGTCTTTTGTAACTGTTACTTTTCACTGGTAACTTGACCTGGCCCCCATTCACAGCTCTTGGCTGTTACTGAGAAAGATTCCTAACTTGCAAATTTTTAAAACCCTGTTAACTTCACTTTATCTGAACCTTGTATCTGCCTGCCTTCCCTATCATCAGTTTCTGGAGCTGTCTCCCCTGTCACCACCCAACCAACTCTGGTGTTCACTGTTCCCCTGACCCCAACCAATTCTTTTTCAATGGACACACTCTCTTAAATAGCTCCTCTGAAGCTGTTCCCAAAAGTCCAAGTAGCATGTAACCATAAGGAAGGCTGCACAGTACAAAAAGCTCTTCGAGTGTCTCCCTACACCAAGATGGCTCGCTGTAATTTCTCCCTTCTGTTTCCAGAATCATTGAGTATGGAGGATGAACACTGAGGACAGAAGTAGCTGAGCTAGTTAGCTGAACAGTTTGAGCCTGGTGCTAGGGAGTCCTAGGGGTTGGCTTCTGCCCCTGCCCCTGGAAACATTTATTGTCAATCTGAGAGATAGTCCAACTGTATAATTTGATTGGAGGAAGGATTTTCAGTTAGGAGAGAGTCTTCTAACAGAGTGTAAGAAACCAAAGTTTTACTGGATATAGTAATTCTGTCTCCCAGAGGTGACAGTGGCTTTCAGTTTATGCAAAAGGTCTTGTCTCAATCAGTGTTTCTGTTGTTAGACACCTTTTGAGTTACCTCTGTAATCTGGAGCCTGTTATAACTTTAAAAAAAAATAAGTTTTGCTAACTTTTTTGTGTGTTTGTTTAAGTATCTGGGACCAACTGGGTGACAAAGGGAATCTTTTTAGCAGCATTTTTTTTTGGGAAGGAGGTTGTTGTTTGTTTGTTTGAGACAGGGTTGTTTGCTTGCTTGAGAAAGGGTTTCTCTGTTGTATTTCTGGCTATCCCAGAACTCACTCTGTTGACCAGGCTGGCTTTGAACTCACAGAGATCCCACCTGTCTCTGCCTCCAGAGTGCTGGGGTTAAAGACTTTCACCACCACCACCCAGATACTAGCTAATTTTTAAAATCTTGTTTTAAAAAGTACCTCTCAAATCAAAAATCACTTAAAGTCTCCTTGTTAGCGTTAGACAGAAAGGAAAATCCATTCTGTCCAGGCTTCATTGCCCGGCTTCTACCCACCTCTTAGAGACTGGTTGGTTTTACAGATCATGGATTGACCCAAACACATAAATTATGAATGGGAAAGGAGTGGAACTTTTTTCCCCTCTCGGGGTCTGCTCAGCGCAGGCATGGAGCAGAAGATATGCTAACCTGGGGGAACAACTTTCCCCTCCCTGTGTGCTTTCTGCTTAAAGGCTCAGATACCAAGAGGCCCTGGATGAAAGGCCCAGCCCCTCCCACATCTACACAGGGATGAGCTGTGACCATGAGCAGGAGCCAAGCAACAAAACAAGCAATCATTCCTGCTCTTGGAGTGGGACCGGTGGGGATTTCTTTGGGGATAGTGTGGAGTGCGTCTCTGAGTCACATGGCAGAATCAAAAGGATTCAGGTCCCAAACAGGAGGGAGTACAGGTCTTAACCCAGAAGGGTTCTTACCTCAGGGAAAACCATAATACAGGAAAACAGAACTGACAGAAACATAAAAAAACGCAAACTAACCCACCCAGAGACAGGCAGTAAAGACAACCAGGGGTGGCCACCACATGTTCATAAACACAAACACAGGGATTCCTGCACTGTCTCACAGGCCCCAGGCCCCTGGATCAGCAGCTACATCTGACCTCTCCTGTGTTACAAACAAAGATGCCTTAACCAGACTTACTTCCAGAGGTGACAGACCAGACTTTCTGTTTTCTTCTGGGGTGGAGTTGTCAGATTCCTCAAAGGCATTAGGCAGCAATTGATCAAAGAGAGATCTCTGGACCTGGAACATCTCAGGTTGGGCACCATCTAGGAATCACTTGACCAGTGCATTCTTCCTTACTTCAAGGGGCTTTGAGACTTCCAGTGTCTTGAGGTAAAGTCTCTTGGATCCCACATGAGCCCCCAGAAATGTTGTGGGGTATTCAGCAGAAAAGACTACTCAGACAGTTTTAAGCCAATTAGTCTTATCAGCCAATGGGTGGGCAACATTGGGTGTTCAGAATCCCAGTGTAGCCCCAGGCTGTATCTGAACTCACCTTTAATTTTGTTAACTGAACTCTTCACTCCTGATTCTCCTGTTCCAAGTGTAACTGAATCCTTCTCTTTTGTAACTGAAGTCTGTTCTTCTGACCTTAAAACTGTTCTCTTGCTCCAAGCTGGAGTGCTGCTTTTAATCGAATGTTACTGTAACAAATTCTTGTTCTCTTCTCCCAACTCCCACTGAGACAGATTCCTAACTTGTAGCTTTCAAAACCTTCTAGCTCTAAAAAGTTAGAAAGGAAAGAGGGAAAGGAAGAAGTCTTCACAGCCTCTTTTGGCTGCTTTTATCTGTCTGAGGCTGGAGGACTGGACTAACTTCTATCTTCTTCTGTCCCACTAACTGTATCATCCCACCAACTCATTCTCTAACATGAACTGGAGCCTGCCTGCACCCTCTCCAATTGTCACTGTCAACTGCCACTACCTCTTTTATACCTAGGCTGTTCCCAGAAGTCTAAGCAGCATCCTGTCATAAGACAGGTTGCACAGGACAGGAAACTTATTCAAAAGGTCCTGCTACACTGAGTCTTTCTCAGGGTGAGCTTTTAAGCACAAAAAACATTCTGGGTTGACATACTTCAATTAATAAGGACAGTTACCCAAAAGTGGAAGTACAGATGCTATAAAGCAAGGTTAGTACATTTTGAGACTTTCCCAGAATTGTATGGATTCTGATGGATCAGGCCTTTGTTTTATTTTTGGCACATGGTGCTATGTGCTGAGTCTTCCAGCCTGAATGGCACTTCCATCATGGAGTCAGTTGTGCTAATGCCCTAGGGTCTACTTAGGTCTGGGGCCTGTTACACTTGTTTCTACTCTAGCCCAGTGGGATCAACACAATGAAGACAGTATTTTGGTCTGTTCAAATGTGACTGTGGTAGATGGTGCCATATGGAAGCTGAATCTCTACCTGGGTAGAAGTGCCACACAATTATACTAAGGTTTTAAATTTAACTATTTTAACAAGTCAGATTCTGAAGGTCTTAAACTACAGCCAACATGGACAGTCACAACCTTCTCTGATCTCAGCCCAGACCACAGTCACCTGGGATAAAGTAGGACAAGCGCAATCTTGTGTCTGGGGCCTGAGGAGGTAAACACCCGGATGACGACGCTTGGCTTCCACAGTCACGATCTGTGCGGTAAGACATGGACGAAGCCATGGAACTCTCTCCCGGTTCCTCGGCTGTGTGGGGCCGACCCGCCTAGGGCTTGGGCACCATGTCCCCTGTATTCGTGCTAACCCCACTAACGTGTCTATGTACAGAAAAGGGTTAACAGTGCACATTTAGCCAGTGCGCGCGCTGCGGTGACGTCACAGCACGGACGCGCACGCGCAGTGCGCACGGGGAAGCACCCGCGGCCGCCCCGCCCCCGGCGCGCAGGGACCCGCAGGGCCGCGCTGGAGACTCACCGGAAGCCGCGTCTGCCCGGCGGTCCCCGCGGCCCCGGGAGGACCCCGCACCGGCTCCCGCGGCTCCTCCCCGTGCGCGGACGGCGGCCCCTCGCTCACCATGGCGGCTCCGAGCGCGGCCCGCTCTCCAGGGCTCCCGGCAGCGGACACCGCGCGCTCACGGGACCGCGGGCCGGAAGTCCCGCTCAGTTCTGGCCGGGCCGCGCTTCACTCTGATTGGCCGCTGCGGCCTGAGTGACAGCCGCGGCTCCTTGGAGACGGCGCCGTGCAGGCACCACAGGTCCCGCATAGGCTCCGCTCGTCAGAACCGGTCCGGGAGTGGAGCCCTGTGGGAATTCTGAGTGCCGTGAGAACTCTCCGGGAAGCAAGTCCTGTGACTCAGTTTCTCCGGAACACGGAATTACTGGAATGTGTTAGTGCTCCTCCCAGGTCAGCGACAGGAGTGAGGTTACTTCGCTTTGCTCGTCACTGCTCAGTGCTGCTGTTCATTGAATGTTAAACTGCTCAATCCCACCCACATGCTCTTCAGGTTCCTGGTCCCCACTCGCACCCCACCCCTGCTGGACCCCAGGCCAGATGTTTTGCCCTCCTGAGGTGTAGCCACCCCCTCCCCCATGACTTTCAGCCCAGCTCATGGTCCCTGTCCTGTGCCAGCTCCGCACCTTGGGCTTCTCCCCGCAGGCGCCCGTCAGGCAGCTGACCACAGGCTCCGACTGCTTCCCTCACTCGGCCGTCCGTTCATCCCCCACCACCTCCCATCTCTCGTTCATTCACACACTCCTGCCATCTGGTCATTCATTCGTCCACCGCCCTTTCACACATTCGTTCTCTCCAACAGTCACTCACACATTCGGCGCAGTCACTCATTCATTTCCTCACCACCCACCACGCAGGACCCACAGCAGCAGCCCTGCCCCCAGCCCGATGCTCAGACAGGGAGGGCAGGGCAGTCAGCTCCACGTTGTCCCCCAGGGGACAGGCTTTTTCATTCAGCATTTATTGAGTGACTGCTGGATGCCTTGGAGACCCAGCCCCTTTCTGGCCGTGGCTTCTGTGCCCGGAGTTGGCCCTTTAGAAGGTGGCTCAGGGACAGGAACTCGGACAGAACTTGGGGTGAAGTGTGGGGCTCACCCAGTCTCCTTGTGGATAGGGATGTGGTTCCCCTGTCTGTCAACACTCTGGGCACTGGGCGGTGTGTCATTCTGTGTGGGGCGTCCTGGGCTCTGCACCCAGTCTGTCACCCGGACCCGGGGATGCCATGTGGGTCCCAGGACACCCACCTCTGAGCCCATCATGGAGAAATTAGGAGGTGGCCAGCACCTGGGACACACAACATACATAGACACATGTACACAGAGACAGAGGGACACACACACACTTGTGAGCACTCAGACACACAAATGGACACATACACTCACAGAGACAGACAGACAAATGCACGCACAATTTGAAAAGAGAGAGAATATTTTGATCTGGGTGTGGATGTCCAAGCTGTGACTGACCCCAGCACTCACAAGGATTGTGTGAGTTCAAGGCTAGCCTAAGCTACATAGTCAGCACCATCAAATCTTCACCAGCCTCCTTCATTGTCGTGGAGACATTTTGTTCAAGTGAGGTTTGAAGGTCAGTGAGTGGCCCCACAGAAGGTAATTTCCATGCTCGACAAGGAAAACTGAAGCCCAGTGGGGCCTAGCAGGCAGCAAGGGAACTGGAGCTCAGCCTGAGACCCTGGCCTGGCCTCCCCAGGAGGGGATTCAGAAACTCAGGGCACCTGGGAAGCCTGTAACCACAGCCATGAGTGTCCACTCTCTTCCTTCAGGGCTGCTGTGGGGAAACCAGAGAATGCGGGCAGAGGCAGCCAGTGCCAGCGGAAAGGGCAGAGACCAGGGTCCCATCTGCTGCCCAGGCTGGCCCCTGCCCCATGTAAACACACCACATCCCAAGGACTTGTCAGTGGTGGGCTGCAAGATTTTGAAATAATTCAGGTTTTCAAATTCACATGTCTTTTTGTGAGACCAGGGCTCCCGATGTGGCCCAGGCTGGCCTAGAACAGAGACCCACCAGCCTCTGCATCCCCAAGATTGAAGGCATCCACCATCACACTGGACTAATGTAGCTTTTCAAAAAAATATTTTCTTCCTTAATTTTAACGTTGCATTCACGTGCGTGTGCTCACGTGCATGTAGGCAGAGGTCAGAGGACAACTCTGTGGAGTCACTGTTCTTCCACCATGTGTGTTGTGGGGATCAAACTCAGGAGACATGGCTCAGCGGTTAGAGCACCGGCTGGTGCTGCAGAGGACCCGGGTTCGGTTCCCAGCACCACATGGCAGCTCACAACCACCCGTTACTCCTTTTCTGGGGGCCCCAAAGCCCTCTTCTGTGTGGGCACTGCACACATGTGGTGTACAGACATGGATGCAGGCAACCTACCACGAACATGAAAGAATATATTTTAACACCCTCAGATCAGCATGGCTGGCTGCAATCATCTCCTCCACTTTGCCATGTTGCCAGACAATGGCTTGGTTTCCAACACCGCACCCACCCCGTTCCCCCTGCAGGTCACACCCACAGATGCCCAGCCCGCACAGGAGGGAGAGAGATCACTTCCCAGCTGTGTGGCCTTGAGCAGCTTCCATTCCCTCTCTGAGCTCCCTTCATCTCTCAACCACAGTTCATTCCTTGAAGGGTCAGGGTGAGGATGAGACCTGGTCTCCTGGCGCAAAGCCCTTGAGAATCCCTCTACAATAGACAAATCAGATGACTTAAAATGGGGAGATTTGGGGAGTCCCTCGGTGAGTCCTTGCCAGCACGTGCAAAGGCCCGGCTTCCATCCCAGGGAGAGAGGAGGAGGGAGCAAGGGAAGGAGGGATGTAGGGAGTGACGGGTGGGCGGCCATGGCGAGCGCTGCGCCCCAGAGCGGGAGTGACAGCAGCTCCTGGACAGCAGAGGCGGCGGTGCTCACCCGTGGGGAGCCTGTGGCTACAGAAACGGGTCCCTGAGCGGCTGGGAGAAACTGGGGGAGGAGACTCGGGCGGGGTTCTGAGCCCCGGCGGGGTTGGAGCAGGAGGGACGCTGGGCTCGCCCGCCCTGAGGTCTGCGGGCCGGACCCGGGAGCGGCGGACTCACCTCCGCGGTCCTCGGCTGCGCACGGAGGGGCTTCATCGCGGCCGCGGGCGCTGCTCGGTCCTGCAGGAGGGGGTGCAGTGAGCACGGCGGGTCCGCGGCCTCTGGGCCCGCCCTCCGGCTCCGCACAGGACCCGGATGTGGAGGAGCCGGCGGTCCGACAGGGCGTCCGCGGACCCGTCCCCGCCGGCCTCGGTGGGCGGTCTCCTCGGCAGCCCCGCCCCGCCCCGCCCACGGCCTCCTCCTCCGGGAGCAGCGGGGCCGCGAGCTTCCGGCAGCGGAGTCGGGGCGACGCCGAGCGGCTCGTGGGGCGCCGGCCCCGTGGACGGGACGAGCCGAGGAGGAGGCGGCGCCGTGGGCCAGCGCGCTCGGGTGGGCGCCCCGAGGACGGCCTGCCGCCTGTGCGCCCGGCTCCGGGAACTTTCAACCGGGTGAACAAATGCAAAGGCTCTGCCAGTACTAAAAATGTCGCCCCTCCGCGTCAGCGATGCAAGGAGGCGATGCGCATGCACTGGGGTACTATCACCCCGCCCCTTCCCCCGTAACTAGGGAAGCTGACTCTTCCTTCCTGGAGTCCTTGCACCACTTCCTGCGGAGGCAGCGGCAACAAGGGAAACTTTATTGGTTCCTGCACGCTGTTAGAGAAGATGCTGGTGGAACGTGGGCGGGGCTGTCACTATATGCGGACAAGGGGAGTCCCGGCTGCCTTAGGTGAGAGCCACAGATCCCGCCCCGGATGACCTGAACAGGAGCAGCCCAGTGTAGCGGGGCATTGTGGGAACCGTACGGAGAACAGGGGCTAGATTCCTGAACCCTCTGGAACAGGACTCTGGAAACTAACTGCTTGGCTGCTTTTATAGGGCTCCTAAGCTGTTCCCAGAAGTCCAAGCGGCATGTAACCACAAGGAAGACTGCGCAGTACAAAAGACTTCTTGGCAAAGTCCCAGTACTCCTCCAATGGTGTGGTGTACCCAGTTACTATCTCCCAATAATTTTTGAAGCGGCAGCCAGCAGCAGCGGCAATGGCATGAAGAATCCCTGTCCAGCTGCTAATCTCTGCTCCTCTGCTTTTCTGGAGGAGTTTTATCCTGTGTCCTGCTCGCAGGGCTTCCACTGAAATTTTTTGAAAAGCCGTGCTAATATGTGGCCAGCATGTCCAATCTGGCGTCGTATATAATTTCTGGCTCAGGTCACCTGCGGGGGTCGAGTCCAGCTGTAGTCTGCACGATGAGTTCCTCAGTCTCCACGAAAGTTGTGGCAAGTGAGAGCAGTACCTCACTCTTCTAAGGGACCCTAGTTGGCACATGTTGTGGGATACTTTATAGTTATGGGTAATACTCCTGTAAGCTGTCCTTGTAGCATGTAAAGGATTCTCCTCCTACCTGTAAACAATGGAGTGACCACCCAGTTCTCCATATGAATGGCCATTCGTTAACCTTAAGGCAGATGAAGGTTAGGCTCCACTCATTTGTATTTTGGAGGGCTGGGTGGAGACAGAGGATTTGGGGTGCAAAAGCACCGAGGGCTGGGGACAGGTGAGAGGCAAGAAGGGAGAAGCCAGAGGGAGAGAACGGTGTGGGAAAAACATGGACTGAAGCCTCTGCCTAGCTGCCCGGGTATTGTCATGGCTTGTAATTAATAAAGAGCATTGAGAAAAACCAACAATGGACTCTCATTAAGTGACTGAACATTTGTTAAGAGGCATGATTAACACTAATGACACGCATAGAACATGCCTTATATATGATTATGACATGCAAGAGCACCTCTTAAATAGTAAAAAAAGAAAGATAAAGAAAATGACGAAAGTAAAATTAAAGAAAGCTACAATGTGCACATTAAGGGAATAAAAAGTTTCTCTAAGATAGCAATTCAGTTCTCTAGGCCATACAATCTATTCTCTCTAAGCAAAATTCTCTTCAATTCTCTAAGTTCAATTCTCTAGACAAAGGCTTTTCTATGGCTTAAGTAGCAAACTGCAGGAATGCTTATCTAACTGAACGCAGGTGTCAGGCATACATCAAAAGGGAACCAATGCAAAAGTGTCTTTCCTCCTTATAGCTGCAAGCTTCAAGGTTTCTCAATTACCATCAGAGAGTAAATGATCCAATGACCAATTAATGGATGGTTGGGATGTCACTGCTGATTGAATTATATTGCCATTTGCCTCGCACAGATAGTTCAGGGTGCCGCATAGGCACTAGAGGAGGATTTTTATGTTTTTTTTTTAGTTCCTTGGAATGAATTTATTGTTCTGGGTCAAAGCTCTAAATTTCTGGCCTTATCTGGTGGCCGGGCTAGATTGAAGGCTATTTCTCTCTTTAAGTCCCAGGAATGTTTACTTTTAAGTTGGTGCAGGCTTGCTATATTCTTCATTAGTGAAGGGCTAAGTATCTGCTTGTTTTCCAGGTGCACTAACTTTCTAACTAAGCTCTCTAGCTTCTATTAAGGCTTATCTCTTTCTGAGAAGATCATCATTTACTCTAGGAATAGTCTTATGATGCACTTGCAATAAACCTAGGTAGCTCTTGTTAGGGGCCAACAGAAGGAGACCCCCGAGAAATCACCAGGACTCAAGACCGATGCAAAAGCAAGAGGTTTACTTCCAACGCATTGGGGTCCACTCTCACAGATTCCTCAAGTGAGGAAAGGAGAGCGACCCCTAGCACACTCTAAGTATACTTTATATAGACATTTCAAAGGCAGAGCTTAAGCAACAGAGTATGAGACGCAATTTCATCGGTTACATAGTTATGTAAGTATTGACCTTTAAACTAATTGGTCCTGGCATATAGCAAGGTTGCAGGCACTAGAAAATGCAAACCTAGGGTCGTTAGTCAACGTAGGTAGGTGGGGGGAAATTCTTAGCCCAAGGCCATTAGTTAACAGTCCATATCTTGTTTGTCTGAGAAATTGTTTTCCTTACTCTAGTTCTGGAAACTGTTCTAGATCATCTTGCCCTTAACTTGAGCTTACAGGTTTGGTGCTTTTAGAAGCCTGACTAAAATTTGGCTGCTTTTGTTCTTGTTCTTTCACTCTCACACATGCCAGGACTTGGAAATCCGGAGTTGATTGCAATTTACTTTTGAATAGCATGACTGTGTTCCATTCCAGACCACAGTGGCCAGTTCAGGGATTAATTTGGATATTACTATTATGCTATGCAAACCTTATTATTGATGAGAGACTTATGTACAGTAAAGATGAAAAGGGGGCAAAGCAGTTAAGCAATTCCAATTTCCCAACAACGGAGGCCCAGGATCCTTGTCAAACAGAAGCGTCCATGGTCTGGGTAATATTGGACCGCAACAGTCACCTAGTTTCCAAGGGCTATTCTTCCTGCCTGAATTTTCAAAATAGTAGGTGGTGTCACTGTTAACAGTGATTACAGAAATGGCTGGGCAGTCATTGATAGCCACTGCATTGGCCTGAGTTGCAAGTGGTACTACTGTTACAACTGGTAAACAATTGCTAAGAAGACCAGAAAGCAGATGATTTTCCCTTCCAAGACAATCCTGCCGGGGTGAAGTATCTTCACATCCTTGCACACCGAGCCTCTGGCAAGCTCAGAGCATAATCATATGCTTCTTTACACAATCTTACTTGTGAACATAAAGGTACCACAATGATTCAATCAAGAATTCATTAGTGACTGTTGAAGTTTTCAGGGTACATCAAGTGGGATGCTCTTTGACATTCAGACTTCTTATCTGCAGCAGGAAAGGAGAACATGGGACTCATTTTTAACAAATGCTTTTCCCCAACAAAGAAAGCACAGGGATTGTACTTGCAGAGTCTGGACACTTTCATGTAGAGGTCGGCCTGTTCCCAAGCACGTTCAGTTAAAAAGTGTACTTCTGAACATGGCCACAATGTAAAAGCAGAGTGTATATGTTTTGTTGGCACTCATTCCAAGTAGGAAAGTGGTTAAAGACAGATTCAAATTAGAGCGACTGGGAAGTCTACACTGACAGTGGGGTTTTCATTCTTCCAGGTGTAGAAAAGGGATCATAGACATATTGGTTATTGGAGGGATCTTGGCATAAGAGGAGAACAGGGGCCAGCATTGCCTCTGAGGCCTCTTCAGGGGAACGATAGGGTATTCCATGATGAGTCTGGGGAGTGGAGAGGACAGAGTGAGTCTGCTGATGGAGAGGAGGCAAATGGAGTAGCGCAAGGAGGTAGTTGAGGCATGGGCTGGAGTTGAAGCAGGGGTTGAGAGTCCAGAATCAAAGAAGGATAAAGGTGGTTGGTTATAGTGGTAAGGAAGAGAGTTCCTCCTGACAGTCCTATAAGACAGGGTTCTTGAAGACATCTGATATCCTGTTGGGGACCCCAGATGTTTTTTCACATGATAGCTAAGGTGTGGCTGCCTTTGGCATTTTGGACCATACAAAACTTCACCTACAGGTGTGGGCTAGGTGTTGCTTCGGCCTAAGATAAAAGGCATCCAATTGGGTCAGGGTATTCAGGATGCCAAGGACAGTTATTTGCTATTGCCCATAACACTCGAGGGCAGAACATAGCCCCTGAGGTCATTCAACTCCAAAAATAGGCCATCCTGATTCACGGAAAGTATGTAGGTGGCGATGGGTGATGGGATAATCATAATCCCGATGGCTATAGGACAAATTTTGTCAAACTATTTCATGACACAATTCAAAGGAGTGTTTAGCTTACCAGACCCATTATACATTCTGTTTGTCTCTCCAGTCATTCAAATCCAGATGAAGGAAGACTATGGCAAAGACACAAAAGAGACCGACAAATCACAGAACGAGATACTGGGTCCAAGAACCAGGTAGGCAGTGAGATAACATGTTAGTTCCCTGGACAAAACTTCATGTGTCTTGTCAGAAATCTTACTGTCCCCAGAGAGGATCTTAACAGAACCAGAACCAGATGTCATAGAACAAACTAGGACGTACTAAACCAGGTGTCATAGTAAGAACTACGAATTGCAGAACCATAACCAGATGTCACAGAAAGAGACATGAGTTACGGATGGAGACCTACTAGACAAATGCTTTATTGTTTCCTTTGATGTCACTGTTTGCTCAGAGCCCACTGACCTGAAGGAGCCCTGGGCTGTGGACTCTGCATGCTCCCAAGTCCCTACACAAAGTAGCACCCACAGTTAGAGAAATTAAAGCAAGTTAGGCACAAGAGGGCCAGATAATTGCAGTAATGATTTTCAGCTGTGGAAAAAAAGAAAAAAAAACTAATTGACAAGAGTAATGCAGTGAAAATTGAAAATGAAAGTGGTCAGGAAAAAGTAGAAATAACACTGGGAGTAGAAGATGAATCAGAACCTGAAGATAAATGATCTACTTCTGTTCTTTGTGAAGAAGCTGTGTTACTCCTCTTGCTGATTCTGTTTCTCCACCTCCTGCTCTGATTTCCCCCACTCCTCACCCCATCCATCAATGCAGTTGCTGATAACATGGAGACTTTTTTACTCTTCCTCATCTCTTACTGAAATTATTAAGGAACTTTCTCACCCATAATAAGAGAATCAATTCCTTTTAAATCACAGTACAAGTCTCGATGCAGGAGGCTCTGTGTCAAGTCTGGGAGGAGAGGACCAGGAGGGATTCTGTTTTGCAAGTGAGTGAAATACATGATCCAAATAACCTGGAGCAATAGTTAGAAATTACATATCCATTTCATCTAAGACTCTTATGGAACTAAAAAAAAGGCCTGTGCTCAAGGCTCCAGAGCTCCTTTTGCATTATCTCTCCTTGATTCTATCTATAGGAATACTTTTGTTCCTTCTGACTGGAGAGCTTCACACAAGCTTGTCTTATTTGGGGTAAGTATTAACTATGGGAGAAAGATTATTAAGAAAGATGTTGTGGGAGATTTTAGTTATGGATAATGTTCCAGTAAGCTGTCCTTGAAGCAAGTAAAGGATTCACTGCCTACCAGTAAACAAAGGAGTGGCTATCCTGCTCTCCACAAGTATGGGACATTCCTTAGCCTTAAGGCAGATGAAGGTTAGGCTCCATTGATTTGTATATTGGAAGGCTTGGTGGAGACAGAGAATGGATTTGGAATAAAAAAGAACTAGGGCAAGGGCAGGGAGAAAAGGACAGAGAGACAAGAGAGAACAAGGAAAAAGAAGCTAGCGAGCAGGAGGAGAACCAAGACGACAGCATGGGGTGAAGAAGCTTTGGAGTGACCTCTCTGCCTAGCTGCCCGGGTATAGAATTCACTGAGATTTGACATGGTTTGTGATTAATAAAGAGCACTGGAAATTACAACGCTGGACTCTCCAATTAAGCGCCCGAGCTTTATTTTAACAGAAAGATGCCAAGACCCAAAAAACAGAAATCAACAAAATAATGTGCCTATAATTTTTGAGACACGGGCTGGTCAAGCATGCATACTGATGGACAACAACAGATTATATACTCTCCTTGGGCTTGTTACAAAAAATTTCTTTTTCCCTGCAAGCATGGCATAAGTTGCCACAATTCTGGAGGACAGAGAAACCTTCCAAAATTACACAGAAACAGAATGAGGCATATCAAAAATTGTTTTCTCCTCTTTTACAGGCAATCACTCACCTGGTGGCTAATGGAGAGGCAGGGATGCTTATTGTTAAGGAACTGGCATATGAGACTGCTAATGCTGCAAGCCAGACTGCCATCTGCCACTTTCTAAAGTGCCAGGATCCAACCTCGGCTTGAGATCAGGGTCTTGAGAAAGTGGTACAAAGAATTGATTCAGGAGTCAAAAGCTGGTACAAGCTGGCAGCTAGTCATCTCAGGAGACCATCAGAACTTAAGAATTCTCTACCGCTCTTTCTCTTTTCTTCACTTTCTCTACTTTCTTTCATTTTCTCTATTTCCTTTCTCTATCTCTCTGTCTCTCTCCTTCTGCTGTTCCTTTTTTCTTCTGTTTCTCCCAAGAATGACCCAGCCCAGTCTTTTTATTTACTAAAATACATTGCAAATCTAACAGTTTAGCAAGGTCAAGCACAATCAAAGCTTTACAAAAAACTCGCATGATTACATTTCTTTAAAATTCCCACGCTTACTTGGTACATTAAGCAAGAACAAACGTTCATTGTAACAGTTTAATCTTCAACTTGTTTCTCAGAAAATCTCTAACACAATGGTTTATTGACGGTTTGCGGGTGCCCTATTTGTGATTTCAGCATATACTAGAAAGAAGGGCAAAAGGATGCCAGTAAAAAAAAAAAATTGTATTCATATATTTTAAGCTTTTTCTAGTTCTTTTACTTCCCTATGCAATTTATCCAAACTTCAATCATGTTCTTTAGTATTAACAGCATCTATCCATGTTTTCCCTTGACTATACTTTTTTTTCTTTCTGGGGCTTTCTGCCCAAGATCGCCATGTGTCCACTTTCTAGGGAAACCTCATACAGTGTCAGACATGAAGTCACTAGGACCTCCAGACGGTACTCACACAAGAAATAGGGGTTCAGGCCATACGTACTGGGATAGACCTCAGCCATGAGAACTGGCTCATTTTATAATAGGCAGTTCTGGGATAAGAAAGGCATACAAATTATACCAGAAATCAGATTGGGATTAAATCCATGAGAGTAAAGTTATGGCATCTGCTCCTACTAGCATTCACACTATAGAATAAGGACAGCACATTGCTCAACTGTTAATGGTCCCAAAGTCAGTGTTTAATCAGGTACAGTCTGCTCAGGAACTGGGGACACAATGGTTCAGGTCCTCAGATGTGTACTGGATGCAATCAGTTACTAAAGAGGGACCCACCATGCCTCTCTGGATACATGAATAGAGATCTGAAGGACTGTCAGACACTGTGGCTGATGTCCCAGCTCTCTCATCAGTCATGGCCCTCCCACTGGCCCCTACACAGCACCCAAGTTGAGCTTCAAGGAGTTGGACTTTCCTAAGGAACAACAGAGTTCAATGATTCTCAGTTGGAAAACTGATGCTGGTCAATCAGGTTCCTGGCAGCATTATGTCCTGCCAGGACTGGCAGGAAATTTATAAGAAAGAGACATCCTTCAAGTCTAGGCATGTATCTCTTTGTGCCCAATATCCCTGCTGAACAGGTGACGCTCTCACCAGGAAGGATTCCTGGATAGGGCCTGGGAAGAGTTACAGAGTGGTATGTGAGGGTTTACTACATTTATTATGTTCATGGGGTTTCTCTCCATTGACTTCTTACATGCCTGTGAAGACTACTGTGTGCATGAAAAAGCTTTGCCACACTGAATACACTCATAAGGTTTCTATGCTGTATGTGTTCTTTCATGTATTTGAAGACTATTGTGCCATGCAAAAGCTTTCCCACATTGATTACATTCGTAGGGTTTCTCTCCAGTATGTGTTCTTTTATGTTTTTGAAGAGTACTCTTATGTGCAAAGGCTTTACCACATTGAATACATTTATAAGGTTTCTCTCCAGTATGACATCTTTCATGCCTGTGAAGATTACTGAGATGTAAAAAGGCTTTACCACATCGATTACATATATAGGGTTTCTCTCCAGTATGACTTCGTTCATGCCTGTGAAGATGACTGTAATTTATGAATGTTTTCCCACATTGATTACATTCATAGGGTTTCTCTCCAGTGTGTGTTCTTTCATGCATTTGAAGAGTACTCTTATGTGCAAAGGTTTTCCCACATTGATTACATTCATAGGGTTTCTCTCCACTGTGACTTCTTTCATGCATGTGAAGATGACTGTGATTTATAAAGGTTTTCCCACACTGATTACATTCATAGGGTTTCTCTCCAGTATGATTTCTTTCATGTATTTGAAGACTACTGTACCATGCAAAGGCTTTGCCACATTGATTGCATTCATAGGGTTTCTCTCCAGTATGTGTTCTTTTATGTCTTTGAAGACTACTGTGACATGAAAAGGCTTTACAACATTGATTACATTCATAGGGTTTCTCTCCACTGTGACTTCTTTCATGTATTTGAAGATAATTGTGATATGCATAAGCTTTACCACACTGATTGCATTCATAGGGTTTCTCTCCAGAATGCATTCTTTTGTGTACTTTAAGATGACCCTTTTGTGCATAGGCCTTACCACACTGATTACAAACAAAGGGTTTCTCCCCAGTATGAGTTCTTTTGTGTATTTGAAGACGACTGGGACGTGAAAAGGCTTTACCACATTGGTTACATTCATACCGTTTCTCTCTACTATGAATTTTATGTACTTGAAGATTACTGTGACATGCAAAGTCTTTATCACATTGATTATTTTTGTAGGATTTTACTTCCAATTGTGTTCTTTGGCGTAACTGTAAAAATGAATTGGGTGTAAAGGCCTCATCACATTTGTTATATGCATAGATATCCCCTTCATTATGGGTTGTTTTGTGGGTTTGAAGATGCCTGTGAAAGTTAAAGCCTTTAGTACATGGCTCACATTCATCACTCCCTTTTCTCACATGAGTATTTTCACCTCTCTGAAGAGAACTGGAGGAACTCAGAGCTTTGACACAGAGACTGCAATCAACACAGTTTCCCATGGTGTGAGACACAGGACATGTGCAAAGCGCAACAGGACAGACAGGAGAATTCCCACATTTCTTGTCCTCATAGGGCTTCTCTCCACTGTGAGTTTCTTGGTTCATTCCCACTGAAGTTGGAAAAGCAGTTAATTGTAAACCTGTGTCACATTCTTCAAGTCTTTTCATAGTGGGGACTACTACATGTCTTCCATTTTTTCTGGGAGAGAGAGAGGTACTTTCCTTCTTTCCATATCTGTACTGCACACATGGCTTGTATCCAGAGTGACACATGGTATACCTACTAAAGGAAGAGTAATAAAAAGTGTTCAAATTGCATTCAGAGTTGAACTTTTTGTTCCTCATACAGATGAGGTATACAGATTGAGGTTTCTGCACCATAACAATATTCTTGATGTTAATAAACTGAACTCTGACTAAATTTGGTTAAGTCACAACAAGTGTATGAGTACAACTAGCTTTACTAGGGACATTCACTGATCCTTTAATCAATGTGTATGCCTTGTGTGATACTGGAAAAGTATGAACCGAAATGGTTTGACAGTTCTACAACATGGATTTCACAGTTCCATGATTAAAACTGTGACAACTGTTGAGGCTTCCTTTACTCCTCTTTCTTCTTAGAGGAATGTTTTGCAAACAGAGGTCAGCTGCCTGACCTTGTGGTACGTGGTATTCTGAGAATTTAGTAATCATTGATATACTTTAAGCTGTGTTTATTTACACTGCTGCTTTTCTTTCAATCAACAGGGCACATTACAATTTCTTCAAAGCACATTTTTATCAGTCTGCACAGGAAAATTACCTGCCATGTCTTCTAGCAGTTTGACGATGTTCTTCAGTATTGTGGTCTTCCCATATGTAGCCTACAATATAGTACCAGAAAATATATTATTGGAAATTATCCAAAATTTAACTTGTGAGTCTTTGGTGAACCTTAGAACCATGCCTGATTTCATCACCACATTCTTCATTTTCACAAGTGAAATCAGAGGAACAATGATGACCAAGAAAAACTTGTCCCCTTATTTTGAATGTGGAGGAAAAAACACAGTCTTACCAATTGCAGTGAGAGTCCTGCAGGTTTCCAGCATCACATCTATGTAGAGACTCTTCTGGGAAGGATCCAGCAAAGCCCACTCTTCCTGAGAGAAGTTCACATGCACATCCTCATAGGTCACTGCATCCTAAAATAGTCCATATATGTAATAGAAATGCTGAGACTGACTGCATTGAAAATGTACACTTCCTTGAGGATATATTTACAGAATTCCATATGCTTGAAATATTTATTCCACAACAAAAAACTCATAATGTAATCACCAAATCACTTTAGAAAGAAACAAAAGAAGGATCATGCCTCTCATTTCTGGACACACTGAATGAGAAATGCATTTCAAGGAAAACCACTACAAACAGATAAACAGACACACAAACAGATCAGCACGACTGAGGATATATGAGAGAACCAATATGCAAAATTACTAACTTCAAAAATGGATGGACAAGCTGTAGTGGTGGCACCTGCCTTTACCTCCACCTCAGGAGGTAGACACAACTGAGTTTCTGTTATTTCCAGGCATCCAGGTCTATGTAGTGATTTCCACCCAGACAGAGCTATAGAGTGACACCCCATGTCACAGAAACAAATGAAAAAGGATAGAAAGCACCCGTGGGCTCACTCAAAATCTTAATAGCTCAACATTCACTGGAGATCTGCATTTGTCTTTCAAAAAACTGAAGTTTAAACTGTAAAGATAACATGATGTTCCTACAGAGAAATGCATTTTTATTAAGTTACTGACTGATAGGTCAAAGTTTTCAAAAACCTTAGCAAAGTAAATGCTAATCCTTAAAAAAGAAAAAAAAAACACACATAGGGTAGAAAAATGTGTCAACAGTTGAGATCACATGTTGTTTTTCAAGAAGACCTGGATTAATCCACAGCTTCACTTTGAGGTCACAACCATTTGTAACTTCCAGTGAATGAAATCCAATGCTCTCTTCTGACTTCATTGAACCCCAGACACACACACGTTGAACATCCATATATATAGGCAAAAGACTCAGGCACATTGTTTAAATTTTTTTTAAATCCAAAAATATACACAAAGGTAGGGAGAATATTACACATCTGCAGGCAGTGATTCAGGAGACTCAGTATTAATGTCATTGGATACATGTCATCCTGGTGGGAAAAAAGGTACCCTCTACCAAAGTTCAAAGTCAAGATGCTCAGCACATGAGCAAATGACTGACACAAAAAAACCTAATTCTATCAGCCAAAAATAACAACATAAAAATATCAGGCCACAAAAATGGCTTAGCATGACAAGCAATTGTTCCTACTTTATCTTACATTCTTTAGGTGTGGAGATTGTAATGGTGGTGATGGCGTGGCTGCATGAAAAGGATTCGGGTGCTCAGTTTCATCCACCAGAAATCATACAAGAGTGCAAGTGTGCTGAGGCTATAAAACTCAGTGCACTTCCCCAGACATTAATTTCCTCCAGAAAGGCCCCTCCTCCTAAAGGTTCCATTAACATCCCTAATAAAATTCTCAATCCAACTGGGCGGTGGTGGAGCACCCCTTTAATCCCAGCACTCAGGAGGCAGAGACAGGTAGATCTCTGTGCGTTAGAGGCCAGCCTGGTCTACAGAGTGAGTTTTGGGACAGTCAGAACTACAACAGAAACTCTGTCTCAAAAACCAGGGGGGAAAAATGACCCTGAAACATGGGGTGGGGTATTTTATAATCAGTGTAATTTTGAGTCCTCTCTACTTTTTGATGAGGATTTAGAAGAACCTATGAAACTCCCAACACTTGGGAGGCAGAGTCAGACAGATCTCTGAGAGTTCAAGGCCATCCTGGTCTACAGAGAGAGTTCCAGGACAGCCAGAGTTACAACAGAGAAACCCTGTCATGAAAAACAGAAACTAAGAAAGAAAAATTCATATAAAACTGCTAATATGCATTATTCTATGTGGAGAGCTCCCTGATCTTGAGTTTAAGTACTGCTTTGTGTTTTCAGCTAATTCTCACTTGGGACAGCTGCTGAGCAAGGCTAAGTTGTAAAAAAGACAAGCCCATAGGCAGTTCATTTCAGGGAAATCAAAGATTACTTAAAGAGACTTCCTTCTTAATCTCACAAAGTAGGAGAATGGCTTTATGGCTAACTAAAGAACAATAAGTTTTATATATATTTTGATTTACCTTGTTGATTGTAACCTAGTGATTACACATATGCCTTTTTCCCTTGTGATCAGTAACCTTGTGATCAAACCTATGCCTTCTACCTTGTGATCCACTCAACCCGTGCTTACAAGCACACCTGGTTTGCCCTTGTGATCGTTGCCTTGGCAACCTCACGTATGCCTCTGATGGGGAAAGGTATAAGAAATGGACAATAAACTATTTGGCCAGTTCGCCCCCATGAACTCAAGATACACTGTGTGCGTGTTCCAGTTATTCAGGCTGCCCACGATCCAACACCATCTGGACTGGCAAGCTGGTCTTATCAATTCTACTTTGGAGATTTTTCTTTCAAATAACCACATTTTTCACACAGGTCATGATGGGCTCACAGTCCCCCATGATGCAGAATCCATTTACTCTAACTTCAAAGATCCACATGTTATGGAACGGTCCATCTCAGACACCTGAGAGTAGTACGCAGCTGTGCAGCATAGCCAAAAAGACGGGGAGGTGTTTTCATAGGTGCATACCCTGCTAGACCTCAGTAGAGGGAACCATCATCCTGGCCAGCACCATACTTGACAGTGGAACCCTGATCATCCCAGCTCATGTGTTTTTATTGATACAGAACGCCTCGGGTGTTCCACTGGTAGCACGTGCAGATCATTAGCAATCAAACACCCCCCACATAAATCCTACACCTGCAAACAATACAAAACACCAAAGCCTAGGAAGCCCATAACTCAACAGTGCACAAAATAATTTTATACATAACTAAAAATAAACTTCCACAACATACCTAGGGCTTCAGTTTCCAAGGGCTTAGATCATTCATTCTCTCTACATCTTCTCATACATCTATCTCCCTCTTTGGCTACTTCCAGTCCCCATGCAGCTACTCATGGTAAGTGTCTCAAAGCTTGGGTATCTCAACATCTTGTGGTCTCAAAATGCAACCCAGACTCCATCTTCATGCAATGAACTCTCACAAACTCCTCACCAGGACTCTGACTCTACCAAATGGCTGCAAAGGTGCTGAACTGAAGTCACAAAGGAAGAATCTATGACCTTTAAATGTTGCATCTTTCTTCTTTCAAGAAAAAGTAACCCATAGATGATACCGCCACATGATTCTAGCTTTGAATGGACCCAGCCCCATTGGAACAGAGCAGAAGCAGGTTCTGTATGCAGTGGATTTCACTTTGACTTTTCCATCCACGGTTAAATGCCTAGGCGGGTGGGACAGTGCCCTTCCGACACTGTTCTCTATTTCCAGGAAGAGCAGATACCTTCTCTTTAATGGCTCTATTCTCTCTGATAATTACAGCCTCTTTTTTAGCCATCTGGCAGCTAGATGGCTGCCATCTAGAATTACCTAGTATTGTTTTCCTTGCCAACCACAAAGGGTTCACTTACGTCTGTCCTCTTCTTCCTTTTTTTCTGTGGCCTGTACTATCCATAACACAGACTTCATGTTCTGCCAAGTAATTGTTCCATTACTCTTTAATTCAGCCTTGCTCAGTCTTACAGAAGACACGCAGAATACAGACAGACAATATGCCCAAATACTGCACAAACAATGGGCCTTAGTTACTGCTTTATTGCTGAAAAGAGATCTAAGTGACTCATATAATGGAAACCTTTTAATTTGGGGCTTGATTGTAGTGACAGAGGATTAGTCCATGGTCACCATGAAGGGAAGCATCGTGGTAGGCAGGAAGGGGGCTGAGAGTTACATCCTGATACAAAGGCAGGAAGGCAGAAGGAAATACTTGTCTTTGTTGGGGCTACTGAAACCTCCAAGCCTACTTCAGGGGACACACCCTAAGGAAAAAGACAGATCTACTGTCACAAGGGCATACCTCCCCACTTTACACAATGAGTTCCAGTAACGAAGATCAAGCATTCAAAGACAGAATCCTAAGCGTGTTGAGCAAATATAACCCATGAAAGGATTATAACCTATGCAGAAAGAACTCTAAAGAAAAAGGGTAAAAGAAAATGAGAAAACAGAGAGGGAAACAAGACCACAAATATTTCCCCCACACAGAATGAAGGCACAGCTTCTGGACGGTTCCCAGGCTTGCTTAATAAAACCTTCCCTACCCCATCTAAAAAGAGACAGAACAATGCCAGCCTTCCAACCTTAGGTTCAATTCCCCATCTTTTCCCTCAGTGCATGGCTTTATCCCTAGTTTCCTTCCCTACCGGTTCCCTCAGAGAACCTGGGAAACCTGGGATCACGTGTCCGAAGCAAGTGACAGTCTGTTGGTCTGTTGAAATGTGACTGTGGTGGATGTTGACATCCAGAAACTATTTCTACTGGGTAGAAGATCCACGCAATGGTAATACGGTTTCAAATTCAAATTAAATATTTTAACAAGTTGGATTCAGAAGGTCTTGAATTGTAGCCAACATGGAGAGTCACAAACCTCTCTGATCTCAGCCCAGACCACAGTCACCTGGGATAAAGTAGGACAAGCGCAATCTTGTGTCTGGGGCCTGAGGAGGTAAACACCCGGATGACGACGCCTGGCTTCCACAGTCACGATCTGTGCGGTAAGACATGGACGAAGCCATGGAACTCTCTCCCCGTTCCTCGGCTGTGTGGGGCCGACCCGCCTAGGGCTTAGGCACCACGCCCCCTGTATTCGTGCTAACCCCACTAACGTGTCTATTTACAGAAAAGGGTTAACAGTGCACATTTAGCCTGGGAGATGCGTGCATCCCACCAGGACCTGTGCCTGACGGAGGACGGGCTCAGGGGCTGGGCTGACCTTGTGCAGATGGCAACCACGTGGTCTGCTAGCGTCTTGGCTCTTATGTCAATATTACATTACCACAACTCAGGATGCCAACTGTAGGGTCAACAAAAGTCCCATAGAAAGCTCACCAAGGTCCGTCACCAGCAGCAGAAAACTGGCCGCACTAGGGAAGAAGGAACGGCAAGCGGTCAGCAGAGACCGGATGAGCAGCGCGCGCAGCGGCGCCTCCGACTCAGAGCCTGCGCACAACTGCAACAGAGACCGCGCCGTCGGGAAAGAACAAAGATCAACAGCACAGCGGAGAGGACACGGAGGTGAAAACAGCGGAAACAGAGTCGACGTCCACACGGGAGGCCAGGACGGTGAGGGTGACGTCACGCACACGTGACCGGACCTCCCTGCGTCTCCACGCAGATGTGTGATGACGCAGGCTCCCCGCCCTGCGCAGAGTTAACTCCAGACGGATCCCCACCCGAGCGTCCAGTGCCAAGTGCAGAACTTCTAGAAGGTTCTGGACACCGGGCTCTGCGGGGCGTCTTACCTGCATCCTAGAGGGAAAGTAAGAAGGCGCATGCGCGCTGCGGTGACGTCACACCACGGAAGCGGGCATGGACCGCCCCCTCCGTCCGGTGCTCTGCGCACGCGCAGTGCGCACGGGGAAGCACCCGCGGCCGCCCCGACCCGGGCGCGCAGGGACCCGCAGGGCCGCGCTGGAGACTCACCGGAAGCCGCGTCTGCCCGGCGGTCCCCGCGGCCCCGGGAGGACCCCGCACCGGCTCCCGCGGCTCCTCCCCGTGCGCGGACGGCGGCCCCTCGCTCACCATGGCGGCTCCGAGCGCGGCCCGCTCTCCACGGCTCCCGGCAGCGGACACCGCGCGCTCACGGGACCGCGGGCCGGAAGTCCCGCCCAGTTCTGGCCGGGCCGCGCTTCACTCTGATTGGCCGCTGCGGCCTGAGTGACAGCCGCGGCTCCCTGGCGCCTTGCAGGCATCGCAGGTCCCGCATAGGCTGACGGCTCCGCTCGTCAGAACCGGTCCGGGAGTGGAGCCTGTGGGAATTCTGAGTGCGTGAGAACTCTCCGGGAAGCAAGTCCTGTGACTCAGTTTCTCCGGAACACGGAATTACTGGAATGTGTTAGTGCTCCTCCCAGGTCAGCGACAGGAGTGAGGTTACTTCGGGTTGCTCGTCACTGCTCAGTGCTGCTGTTCATTGAATGTTAAACTGTCCTTTGCGTTTCTCCGTGGAAAACGTGGTTTCACCGTGTGGCTTGACCTTGGGATTGTATCAGCGTGACCTCGCGAGAACTTACTCACGTGACCGTGTGTGAGCCTCAGAGCTTAGATTGCCACGGGCTCTGAATAAAGGAGGCTCTTGAATGAGAACTTAGTGTGCCTCAATTACTGTCTCCTTATCCCAGGTCCAACTGCCTCCAGACGGTGAGGAGGCTCCACCCCTGGCCACGCCCCCAGCCCCTCACTGGGGATTCTAGGCAAGCTCCCCAGCCCTGAGACACAACGCCATGCCTTGGTTTCTTTAGATATTCACTGCTGTTGTATTTATTGCCATAAATACTGTGTTTTGGGTCCAGAAGACCACACTCTGTTTTGGGCCCTCCAGCCCCATCCCTGCCATTACCCAGCATCCCACACTGCTGATGTCTCCTCTCACAGTGAGCTTGTATTCCTGGGTGGAAGGTTGTGATGTAGATGGTGTATCGGGCGGTGAAACATGTCAGGTGGGGAATGAGGAAAATCACAGGCCAGAGTGCAGGGAGCTGTGGTACGATGGGGTCAGCTGGGCACTGCTGGTAAGGCGCCAGGCTGGCCTCCCAGTGTGTGATGAGTCCCGTTCACCACCCTGGGGCCGGGGAAGGCGGTCCCTGAGGCTTCAGCTTGCAGAGGTGAAGGGTGGAGCCTGAACAACTGAGCCATGGCCTCAGGGACCCTGGGCCTGCAGCCGCTGCATCTGCAGGATCTGGCTGAGAATGCACTGCACGTCCTGGTCCATCTGTCCCTGTGAGAGGTGGGAGGGGACGGGGCAGAGACACACCCTGGGGCTCCTGCTGGGTGCTCCCCATCCCCTGCATGCCCCCCTACACAAACCCAAGTGAGACAACTTCCATTAGCTATATCCATGCACAGGGATGTTCCCAGAAGCCACAAGGCTGACTCCAAACAGAAGGGGAAACTGAGGCCCAAGCAGTGGCAGAAGAATGATAAGGACATTCAGAGGCAGAAGACTTACCTGAATGGCGTACAGGAGGTGGCTTCGGTATAAAGCCACCACAGCGCTATGCTCCCGGGCCTCCTCCTGAGGGTACAGGAGAGAGAGAGGGGTAGGGATTGGGGGTTCAAGTTCATCCCTGGCTACACAGTGAGTATGAGGGCAACAGGGGCTACATACCTCTAAAGACAGGTGGGGAGATAGGAAAGGAGAGGAGGGAATGGGGAGGGGAAGGAGGAGGCCCATCCACAGGAGACACACCCACATCGCAGCACCTGAGTCAACCCCATATTGAGTGGCCGCTGATGACTGAGTGCCCTGAGGCCCCTGCGCATCCTGGATCCTGCCAGCCATCCCTGATGTCCCCTGACTGCTCTGTCTGTGGCTCCCATCACCCACCCCCTGCTCCACAGAGTGGTACCTCCATCTGCTGCTGCAATGCTGTCACCTGGCCACGCAGGGCCTCGTCCTCCTCAGAGCTGGCCGGGGTGGCCTGCTGCGCCTTCAGAGCTTCCTTCAGCATGAAGACTTCTTTGGACAGTTCTGTGATCTGGAGGAGGTGAGGCCTTGGTGAGTGGCCACCCTGACAGAGGCAGTGAGCAGGGACCTATTTGCCTCTCTGGGCAGCTTGGGAAAGGGTCACGGATTAGGACCCAGAGCTGAGCCTACTCAGAACTTGTATTTGTACACCCCAGGGACTGAAAACGTTCCTCAAGTTTTTAAATGTTGTCTGAGAAAAAAAAAAAACCAAAGAAAGATATATCTCTTGACCCTTGAAGGGATTATAAATCACATTTGACATTTATCAATAAAGTTTTATCAACACACAGCCCTGTCTGCTCACAGCAAACAGGAACAGGACACTGTTCCTGCAATACTCTGTTCTTTCGGCCCCTCCCTCACAGAAAAACACCAGGCCTCCCCTCTTCAGGGTCTAGGAGCAGGCTAGGGTCTGGCTCAGTCCAGTAAGCCATAAAGAGAACGTGGATTTTAACCAGAGTTTATGGGATGCCCAAGGTTGACCTGTGACCTCCACACATGCACATGCACACAAAGAGCCCACACAAAAAGATATGACCGGGGGCCACTGAGGTGGTTCAGGGGTAAAGACACCTGCTGCCACGCCTGTCTCTCCCTGAGCTCGATCCCCGGGACACACACATGCTTGAAGGACAAACCGAATTCAGGCAAGTCGTCCTCTGAGCTCCACACATGCACGCCCCACCCCACATAAATACAGACGTAATTTAAAATCTTAAAAAAACCCACATATGGGAAACGTGGGTTCAAACCCTGGCTTAGGATCCATCTAGCGGCCGTGGGACCTGTGCGTGGCATCCCCTCTCTCTGCCTGTTACTTCAAATGGGGATAGAGAGAGCAGTAAGTGCTCCACACCGGTTACCATGGTTACAAGGACAGTTGGAGCATCAACATCTAAAGTGTCTCTAGTCAAGACTCTCTTCTTTTCTGTGCCTCAGTTTCCCATGTGAGAAATCTGACAATTTCACAAGACCATGCAGGCTGTGAGTCCTTCAGCTCTGTGTAACCTCGACTGAGTGGGCCCGTCAGTGAGGAAGAGGGGACCCACCTTCTTGTCTTTCTCCTTGGCCTTGTCCAGGGCCTCCTGGGCTCGGCTCTGGGCCTGGCGCGCCCTCTCGGCCTCTGTACGAAGCCCCCGGAGCTGCTGCTCGGCCCTGGCCAGCTGGGCCTCGGCCGCGTGCCTCTCGCTCTTCATAAACAATGCCTCACGCTGCACCTGTGGCCCAAGCCCACACGTGACTCTCGGGACACTTGGACCACTTTGGGTCTAAGAAGCTCGGATCCGGGGCTCTTCACACCCTTCCATGCTGACCTGACAGCGTCCCACCTCAAAGAAGGCTCTGGATTCCCACCAGACCCTAGGAACATCCTGGTCCTACCATGCACCTCTGGCTACTAGCTGTGTGTCCCTGGACAGGTACTCCCTGTGCCCTGGCCTCCGCATTGGTGGTGCAGGCCTGTGATCCAGGCTCTTAGGAGGCTGAGGAGGAGGATCAGGAGTCCAAGGGCTACAGTGTGAGTTCAAAGGTGACTCAGGCAACTGAGACTCCTCACAACACACACACACACACACAGACACTTCTAACACAATTCTTTGTTGTTGTGTTTGTGCTTAGTTTTGTGTCTCTGGGACAGGGTATCAGTGTGGAGCTGTCACCAAGTCTGCCATATCAATGCTTTCGGCTCAGATGGGTCTCAGGGAGTGGAGTGCTCACCCGGCACCAGGCCTCTGGTGACACCAGTCATCCCAAAGGGGGAGGGGGACGGAGGGTCAGGAGCTCAAGGTCAGCCTGGAGTACATGAGCCCTATTATAAAAACAAAACCTCAAAACTAATGGGGGTGGGGACCAGGGCTCAGGGGGTGGCTCAACAGGTAAAGGCGCTTGCGGCCAAGCCGGAAGGACGTGGTTTGGGTCTCAGGATGGACAGGCTTGACGGAGAGGACTGGGTCCCATCTGACTTTCCCAGCATACCATGTGTGTGCACATACATAGAGAAGAATCATTAATTAAATCTTAATAGTAACATTAACGGCTGGAGGGATGACTCAGCAGTTACAGCACCGGCTGTTCTGGCAGAGGACCAGGGTTCGGTTCCCAGCACCCACGTGACGGCTCAAGTCTCTAAGTTGGGGGGGGGATCGGACGCATGCGCACAGACAGACGCACTGACACACACGCGGAAATTCGTCATAAGAGCAGCCCGGCGCAGGTGTTCACCTGGAAGACCTCTGCGCTCGTCCTCTCGTGCTTCCGCGCCAGCTCCGCCAGCTGCGCCTGCAGCCGGGTCACGTGGTCGCGCAGCGCGCCCAGCGCGTGCTCGTGCTCGTCCGCGGGCACTGAAGCCCCGCGCGTGCGCTCCAGCTCCTCCCGGGCTGTGTTAAGGGCTGCGCTGAGCTCAGCGGCCCGAGCCTCGGAAGCAGACAGCGCCCGGCGCAGCTCGGCGGCCTCTGCGCGTGCACGCTCGCCCGTGGCCGTGGCCGTGGCCAGCAGTTCCCGCAGCGCCTCCAGCTCGCGGCTCCGCCCCCTCGCCGCCTCCTCCGCCTCCGCCTCCGCCTCTGCAAACCGGCCCCGGGCGGCCTCCAGCTCGGCCGCCGCTTCCCTCTCGCGCCTGCGCAGCGCCTCCTCCAGGCCGAGGATCCGCATCTCCAGCTCGGTCTGCAGCGCGGCGGCCGCTGCTCCCGGGTGCAGGAGAGCAGGGCAGGGGCCCTCCGAGCTCGGGGCCTCTGCTTCTGTGGCCTGCACCCCCGTGGCCTCTGCACTCATGTCCTGCACCCCTGTGGCCTCTGCTCTCATGTCCTGCACGCCCGTGGCCTCTGCACTCATGTCCTGCACCCCTGTGGCCTCTGCTCTCATGTCCTGCACCCCCGTGGCCTCTGCTCTCATGTCCTGCACCTCCGTGGCCTCTGCTCCCCTGGCTTGCACCCCCGTGGCCTCTGCTCTCATGTCCTGCACCCCCGTGGCCTCTGCTCCCCTGGCTTGCACCCCCGTGGCCTCTGCTCCCGTGGCCTGCACCCCCGTGGCCTCTGCTCCCCTGGCTTGCACCCCCGTGGCCTGTGCTCCCGTGTCCCTGAGTCCTATGACTTCTGCCACTGTGACCTGCACTCCCGTGCTCTTCACTGCCGTGGCTTCTGCTTCTGTAGCCTGAACTCCCATATCCTGCACTCCAGTGGCCTTCATTACTGTGGCCTCTACTCCTGGGGCCTCCATGTTCCCAATCCCTGTCCCTCTGAACCCCGCCTGCACCTCATCCACTCCACCCTTCTTTCCTGGATTCTCTTTCCCTCCCGTGGCCTCCACCGCCACAGGCCCACGTTCAGCATTGTTGCCTGCAACCTTCACGTCTAGAGCCTCACCCAGCGTGGCTCTAATGTCCACAGCCTCTGCTCCCACTCCATCTTTCCCCGTGGCCTCTGAACCTGCAGCCTCTGACTCTATGGGTGCCGCTTCTGATGCCCTGTCTTCCACGTTCCCGCTGCCCACGGAGCCTCCTGCCCTGGACTCAGTTCCATTTGCTGTGGTTTCTGGATCCGCAGTGCCGTTGAGCTCCAGGATGCTGGGTCCATTCTGGATGGTGTTCCCCTTGTTCTCACTCTCCCTGTGCGCTGTCATTTCTCCCACGTGAACCTCGGGTACCTCCTGCTGCTGCAGCGCATGCACGGTCTCAGCATGCTGCTTCCGGAGCTGGTCAAGCTCGGCTCTCAGGGAGTCATACAAGACCAGAGGGACTACCTCTGGCAGACTGTCACCAGCCATCTGTGCCTCGTCCCTCTCAAACTCCTCAAGGATCTGGGGATGGGGAGGCAGGCAGGCTAAGAGACAGCCTCACCATGGTCCCTGGCCACCCCCAAGGTCCCAGAGCTACCCCATTGCCTCAGTTTCCCCACCTGGACCTTCTCCAGCAGCTCTTGGTTCTGCCTGGTGAGCTGAGCCACCTGCTCCTGTAGGGAAGCCACCAGTTCCTGGGCTGACGATGGGCTCAGAAACTTTGACAGCAGCGCATCAGCCCCTGGGGGTGGGGGAGAGCAGAGTCAGGCTTGGGACACCCTCTGAGGTACAGAGACAATCAGCAGCCTTTCAGTGGGGACCTGGCACTGCCTCGTGGTGGGGTGGCTCACTGTGCATTTGCCCTATGCCTGACATCTCATCCCACGCGATGTTAGGTCCTGGCTCTGTTGCGCCCCCCCCACACCCTTCAGAATCCCAGGTGGGCAGCAGGGTGGGGTGGAGGATGGGACAGAGCTCACCCTGAAAGTCAGGCATCTCGCCCTCTTCATCCTGCAGAGTGGCCACGTCATAGCTAGTGTTCTCTCTCTCGTTCTAGGGGTGGGGTAAAGTCGACCTTCAGGTTCTGCCCCTTAACACCCCCCATTACCTACCAAACTGACCAGGGACAGGGTGTCCATATGTCTACACAGCATCCCTGAGACCCCACACTGGCTGGGGCTGTGTTCACTGAGCATCCAGCACACCCTCCCACCCTCTACTGAGATGCTGGCTGGCCAGGGCTTTGCACATGCTAGGATAGTGCTCACCTCGGAGTAACATTCCCAGGGTGTGCTCAAGGCTCTGGGTTTGAATCCCAGCCCCTCCCAAAATAGATGACCATCTCTGTGAATGTATAATTATGTGCTTGTGAAGATGTTTCTCACAATCTGCAGGGGGTGCGCAGGGGCCACAGTGCATAGTTGGCAGTCAGAGACAACTTGAGAATGGGCCCTCTCCTTCCATCATGGGGGAGTGAACATGGGGCAGGAGGCTGGGCAGCAAGCACTGTGTCCGCTGCTCCATCTCACTGACTCTTACCACACATTTTGAGAAATATGTGAGTGTATGTTTCAGGTGTAGCCTGTGTGTGGATAAATATGTGTGGGGCTGACACACGTGTGTGTGTGTGTGTGTGTGTGTGTGTGTGTATGTGGTTCCGTTGGATTCCTCGGTGTGACCCGGACACTGTGGATGTACGGTGATGCCTCTGACTGGGACTGAGAAAAAAATCCCACTCGTTAAGTCCCGCCCTCCTGTCCTAGCTCCACCCACCTCTGTCCTGGACCTTCCAGTTCTGTCTCTGGCCTGGCCCTATGCAGTTGCCCCGCCCCTACCCACCCCAGCATTAGCTCCACACACATGGACGACCGCCTCACCCCTGCCCTGTTCCTGGCCTCACTCTTTCCCCACACTTACACCTCCATTCAGGCTCCAACCCCACCCAACTGCACCCAGCCTCTGGCCCCTCCCTCACTGCAGCACATTAACCTTCCAGCCCCCCTCCTGTGGCCCCACCCTCACACCCTGCCCACCTCCAGCAGGGACAGGCGGCTCTGCAGACTCTCCACCTCCCTGCCCAGGCTCTCCTTCTCTTCTTGCTTTTCAGCCAGCAGCTGCTGCAGCTCCTGCACCTGCAGATACCAAAGTCAGCAGTTGAGGACCTGAGGACCCTGGACCCGAGGACAATGTCCATAGGCACTGGACCTGAGGACTCTGGACTCTGGGACCCTGGACACGAGGACTCTGGACTCTGGGACCCTGGACCCGAGGACTCTGGACTCTGGGACCCTGAACCCAGGACCATGGGACCTGAGCACCCTGGGGCTCGAGGCCCCTGGCCCCTCTCATGCGCTGGCTGTGCCCTCCACACCTACCTGCCTCTCCAGGCTGAGCACTGAGCTGGCCTCCACCTCCAGGGGCTGCGGGTAGAAGAGATTGGAGCTGGGCAGAGCTGGATGCAGTGGGCAGGGCTGGATAGCCATGGTCCACCTAGTGTCTGGCAGCCATGTCTCTATTCTCTACATACACTGAGAACCTACTGTGTGCCACTCTGACTGGGCATTAATTAGTACTTATTGAGCGCCCACTGTGCACCAGACCACATTCTGTTCTCTTACACTGAAGGTGCTGCGGCCCACTGCCTGCTCTGTAGCAGACCTTGTTCCAGGCCATCCACTCTCTCCTCCTGCGGGGTAGCCTTTCACTCACTATTTATCTGCGCTGAGCTGGGCACCTTCACCGGAGCCTGCCCTCTCATGGGTGCAGTTGAGTGAGGGATCGCTAGGGTGGAGATGAAGGACACTGAAAATGGGGGTACGGTTCTAAATAAGGGGGCAGGGGAGATGTCGGTCGGTAACAAGCCAAGCATGTGAGGAAGGGAGCCTTGGGACCAGCTGAGGGGCGGCGTTCTGTACTGCAAGCAGCATGGGCAAAGGCCCTGGGACAGGACGGAGCCCGGCTTGTTGGAAGCCAGTGAGGGAGCCGAGTGTCTGGGGCAGAGGGAGGGAGGGGGAGAGAGAGAGGGAAGGATAGGAAGGTAGGTCTGTGGTGCCCCAAGGAATTGTTCTCTCACACCCAGCCTCCAGGCCCTGCAGCCTCCGAACCTCCCTCCTCCTCTGTTCCTTATGCTGTTCCAGGCCCCTGATCTTCTGCAGGAGTCGGCCTCTCTCTTGGCGCAGGCGCACAATCTCCTCATAGGCGTCTCGGTCATCCTGTTCCCTCCCCAGCGGGGGATACCACCTTAGGTGAGGTCTCCAGGGCTGCATCATCCTGAGTCTGAGGTGGGGCCCACCCCATCCCAGGGTACCCCATCTCTTACAGGAACAGGTGTGCTGGCTGGAGGCTGGGGTGCCTTGCGCTTCTTAGAGGCCCCTTGCTTTTCATGGCTGGACACTGAGTTCTGGGGAGGGCACAGGAGGAGGTAGGACATGGGGGCCGGACTAGGATCCACTCAGTGGTGTAGTGTAGCCAGCCCCCAGCCGTGAGCTGCCTCAGATCCCCTGACTTCCTGTGGACGGCATGGACCCCATGCCCCCCGCCCCCCCCCCCCCGCCTCCCTTCTATATCCCATCACTCACTGCACCTCTTCCCACCTCTGTCGGCTTCTGGATCATTTTCTATCCCCTGTGAAACTCAAGATAAAGAAGACCCGGGACGGGGGAGTGGGAAGTGGCTGGGCCCCCATCCACTGCCCAAACCAGGCCATGTCACCAGCCCCACTGTCCCCGTGTGCAGGATTGCTGCTATTCACGAGGCCGCCACTGGGAGGCAGCAAATCCTTGAGTTGAATTCTTTCCAGACAGGGGCAGCAACAGGAGGGTCTGTCTCTTCCTTTAGGGAGGGGGAGGAGTGTGTGTGCAGGCCAGGGGACTGTCACACCTTCAGAGTTCCTACCTGAGAAGAGGCCTCTCCGAAGTCATCCTCTAGAGAGGCTGGGGAGAGACGGGAAACTGAGTCAGACACCCAGTTCTATGTTCTCAGCTCCAGGAAGGACATTGGTCAGCCCAGGGCACTCAAGGGCGAGACCAGTTTCCCAAGCATGTGGTGTTCTTTTTTTT
Source organism: Cricetomys ansorgei (assembly GCA_026225945.1). Lineage (NCBI taxonomy): Eukaryota > Metazoa > Chordata > Mammalia > Rodentia > Nesomyidae > Cricetomys > Cricetomys ansorgei. Next base: position 1,000,246 of record JAMJFZ010004123.1, read on the forward strand.
TTTTTTGTCCAGACTGGGGTTGGGGGAATCTCATTCTGTAGCTCAGGCTAGCCTCCAACTCAGATCTAACTGCTTCAGCCTCCTGGGTGCTGAGCTCCCGAGGGTGCATGACTACACCCAACCTCTGAATCAGGGACATTAAGGCACACATCTACAATGGTGAGATCCTGGGTGAGTATTGTCTTGAAACTCCCAGAGACTGAGGGCAGGGGAGCCCAGGTTGGAGCAGGTGGGTGGGGTGCCACCTCTAAGTTAAGCAGAGTCTCCATACTCAAGGTGACCCAAGAAATCACAGTAGGCCCTCAGACTACTCTTAAGCCTTCTGGGGCTCTTGAAACTGCCCTGAGTATAGGAGACGTGAATACTTTCACGACTCAGCAGATTTGGGTACCTTGAAACTATCAGTAACAAGGAAATAAGGGGGTGACCAGAAACTGCCCAAAAGGAGATGTGGGGCAGGGTTTGCACACCGCTGGGAGGTGAAGGGCGCTGGGAAAACTCCTGTAGAAGCTGCAAGATGAGTTTGTCCCCGGTCAGGGCTCCATAGTGAGCAGCATCCTGGCCCAGCACATCAGCAATGCGAGGCTGGGCTCCACCCTGCAGGAGAACTTCAACGGTCTCAGGGCTGGCCCCCTCACATGCCAGCATCAAGGCTGTCCTGTGGCGGAAAAGGGGCTGCTGAGGGGGCGGAGCCTTGGCTCCATCCCTACACCCTTCCCGGCACCCAGTCCAGGAGGAGGCAGAGGCAAACTAGGTCCCAGCCCACTCGCCCAAGTCACAAAGCATATGATGGAAAGGACTGGAGGGAGCTGAGCTGCTCACCTGCCTTGCAGGTCCTGGTCATTTGCGGCAGCCCCCTGCTGTAGGAGGAGTCTGCACAGATCTGTGTGACACATCTGAGCTGCTATGATGAGGGGCGTGGCGCCTGTCTGGTAGGGAGGATGAGATGCTGTGAGTGATGACTGCCTTGGAGACTCACCCCACACTTTGTAGGTGATGCCTGGGATGCCGCCCTAGGTGGGCGCCTACTGCGGGATAGTACTGCACCCCCAGAAGCTGCAGCAGCTCACCCGATCCCGGGGGTTCATGTGTGCCTTGAAGGAGCAGAGCAGCTTTGAGCAGGACAGACAACCGCCAGCAGCTGGGAGAGGCAAGAGAAGGCAGAGTGGGTGGGGGAGGGTCTGCTGCCTGCCTGGGACCCCTTAGCGTTTATGTGCTGAGACAGGGTCTCAGTCTGTAGCCTAAGTAGCCTGGAACCCACTGTGCTAACGCTGGTGATCCCAGCAGCTGGGAAGCCGAGGCTGGAAATGGTTGCACGTTAGGGGCCAGCCTGGGCTACAAAGAGAGGCCACGCCTCAATTGAAAACTCAGGGCTGCAGCAATGGCTCACTGGTTAGAGCACCAGCTGCCCTTGCCCAGGACCTGGGTTAGGTTCACAGCACCAACACATAGGCTTCCAACTGCCTGTAACTCCAGTTTCAGGGGACCCGATGCCCCCTTCTGACCCTGATGGCACCAGGTGCTTCCGTGGAGCACAGACATGCATGCAGGCAAAACAACATACACATTAAAAAAAAAAATGTTTTAAGTACATTTTTACAAATACTTAAAATCAAACAAAAACAACTTTAAAAAACTGTGGGCTAGAAAGATGGTTTGGTTGATAAAGGAGCTTGCTGTCAAGTCTAAGGCCCTAAATTCAATCCCAGGACCTACTGGTGGGAGGAGAGAGACCAACTCCCAACAGCTGTATCGACACCATCACACTAGCACCCTGACATGGCTGACACTAACCCCCACAAGAAATGAACATATGCAATTTTTAAGACAACCCCTAAAGTGCCCAGGGGTATCTGATTAGGGCCTTAGTGACTAATACCCTGAAGTACTCCATGCTGTCCCATAGAGCTGGTGGTTCTGGGTGCCTGGTGGGGGTCTGCAGCCCTGGGCCTTGTGCTCACGGGCTCCAATAAGTAAGTCCTTAGCTGCTCTGCGGACCGATCTGGATTTGAGGAATGTAGTGGAGGAGATGTCTGCATTCACGGCTTGACCGAGGCACACAGGAGATCCATAAAGGAATTAGAGTTCTAGGCCCCCCACTTTCTCCTCCCACAGGCTAGGCTTTGGGGTTCAAGAAATCGGGTTCCCCCACTGGTCCACATGCAATGGGGCAAAAGGGCCTGGTTCAGAGGGCACTGTGGTTTGAGCTGAGCCCTGGGCTGGCACACAGGTCAGAAAAAACCAAGTGGAGATGGTGGCCCACATTCCTCACCCAACAACTCAGAGGCTAGGGCAGGAGGATCGCAACGTCCACTCTAGCCTGGGTCTCAGAGGAGGTGGAGAGCACCTGCCAGTGACTTAGATTGTCTTTTGACTTCCACATGCCTGCACATGGACACGTGGACACATGGACACATGGACACACAGGCACTGGACACACGAGCACATTCTTAAAAAACTAAAAGGCCTGGAGCTGCAGGGCAGAGGTAGAGCCCCCGCTGAGAATCCCCAGTAAGGGGCTGGAGCGTGGTCAGGGGTGGGGCCTCCACCTAGAATCCCCCAGTGAGGAGCTGGGGGCATGGTCAGGGGTGGGGTCTTCACTTAGATTACTTTAGTGAGGGGCTGGGGGTGTGGCTCCTTCAAAGGGGGAGCCCTGGCTGCACCGACCTGCATGGTGAAGGGCTGTCCACCCACTGCTGTCCTCGGTGTCCACCATGCATGACGCCTGAGAAGGAGTGAGAGATGATGTCATCTCTATTTCCTGAGTAATTGACTTCTCCAGCCCTCCCCTGCTCCCTATGGCTCTGCAGTGTCTCCGGTTCTTTTCTTTAAATTTCTATGGCCTTTGTTTCTGTGTGTGAGACCTGCCCATGGCATTGCATGTTGCTGAGAGCAGAAGGCAACCTGTGGGGTCTGTTCTTCCCTTCCATTGGGCTCCCAGGGAACTAAATCAAGTCATCAGGCTTGGGACAACTGCTGAGACATCTCTCACTGGCCCACAGATTCGTTATTTTAAGAGCTATTTTAAAGTGTGAGCATGTGTGTGTGTGTGTGTGTGTGTTAGCACGTGCACGCACATGCGCACATGTGTACACGAGTGCAGTGCCTGAGAAAACCAGAATGGGCAGCAGATCCCCTGGAGCTGGAGCTGCAGATGACTGACTGTAAGCTGCCCTGTGGGTGCTGGGAACCGAACCCAGGTCCTCTGCAGAGCAGTCAGTGCTCTAACTGCTGGCCGATTCTCCATCCCCTTGGGCTCTTTTGGTCCCCTTCTCCACCCTTCTTTCCCTAAGAAGCCCCACTGGTGACCATGCTTTAATCAAAGTATTTGAGGGGAGGGCTGAGGGTCATGAGCAGCTGGGGTTTGAGGGAGTAGCTGGAGATCTGTGAGGACAGAAAATGGGCTTCAGGACCTCCAAGAGTTGCTTCAGACACTCGGGATGCCCATACTTGGCTGCCAGGTGAAGGGCATTGTAACCTGAGGAGAGAGGAGAACAGAAGCATCCTCCAGCTGTGCTCAGCTGTGTCCCACGTCTAAACTTCCAAACTCAGCTACTTCTTAAAACCATGCTGCTCTAGGAGATCTCTTGGTTGCTGTATTTGTTTGTTTGTTGTCTTTGTTTTTGAGACAGGGTCTCACTGTATAGCCCAAGCTAGCCTGGAACCCACAGAGATGCTCCTGCCTCTGTCACCCTGCTGCTAAGATTAAAGCTTTTATTTTTATTGTTATTTTTGATGAAGTCTCATATAGCCCAGGCTAGCCTCCAGCTCACACGTAGCCGAGGATCGCCCTGAACTTCCGATCTTCCTGCCTCCACACAAGTGCTGCCATGACAGGTGTGCCCCAGCTGTGTGGAGCATGGAGCCCAGCGCTTCCCTCAGGGTAGCTGAGTGTCCTGCCCACTGAGCTACAGCCCCAGTGTCGACAGTGAGGTCCTACAGCCAGCCCTGTGGTCCCTGCTCTGGACAGAGGATGCAGCCCTGCCATCCACCCAGGGGCAGGCGGGAAGTACCTGCTCCATCCGTGCTCATGACGTCAGCGCCTTGAGACAGCATCACCTCCAGACAGCCCGCTGCACCCCTCATGGCAGCTAAGTGGAACCTAGAGGCACGAGTCAGGGGTCAGTCCCAGAAGAGAGCCCGAAGCCCCCCCAGTCCCAGGGCTTGGGCACTCACGCAGACTTGCCCTCGGGGTCCAGTTTTGTGGACACCAGCCCTTTGTGTGCGATCAACGAGGCCACTCTGGCCACATCATTGCTCTCCACGGCCTGGAGCAGGCGCTGGTCACTTTTTCCCCAGTCTTGGCCCTGTGGCACACCCAGAGGTGGGTCACTGCCCCTTCCCACCAGGAATCAGGGGCACTTGCTCCGGACTCACCCACCCACCCCTGGGCACTTGCCTGGCGCCTGCCTCTGGCTGCTGGTTTCGGGATCGGGCACGGGCCACAGGGTGGGCAGGAGCCGAGGTCGGTGGGGCTGAGCCGGAGCTGTGGGGTAGGTGGTCCTGGGCTGGGGGCCTGGAGACAGCGTCTCTGAAACTGCAGCCCCCAGCATGTCTCCAGGCCCACTACCCTGGCATCTTCCAAACATGGAGTGTCTTCAAACCTCCACCCCTCATTGTGCCTCAATCCAAAGCCACATTTCTAAGACATCGACACCCCCACCACCACTTTTTTTTAAATAGCATATCTCTATGTAGACAGACTAGCCTGGAATTCATAGAGATAGCCCTGCTTCTGCTCCCAAAGTGCCGGGATTAAAGGTGAGGTCCCCAATGCCCCAGCTCTGTTTTTGTTTCTGTAGCCCAGCTGGCTTCAAAGTCCCCGTGAGTCAAGGATGACCTTGAATTCCTATCCTCCTGCCTCCCCCTTCCCAGGCTGGATGGCAGGTGTGGACCATCACACCTGGTTTACAAGGTGCTCAGGACGGAGTGGTACTAAGATCTACCCACGGAACCACCGTCCTGCCCCTCGGTCTCAATTATTGTACTGTCTTTGTTTCTTTGTTTGTTTGCTTGTAGTCGGGGTCTCACTCTGTGGGCAGGCTGGCCTCAAACTAAAGATTCATCTTCCTCAGCCTCCTGAATGCTGGGATGACCGGGCTTTCCCAAACCGTCCCCCGGCGCCCCGACCTCATGGGCCCCGCCCTCTCCGCGGCTGCTCTGCTAAAGCCCATCGTTCTCCACGTAGTCAAGGTTCCAAGTCGCGAATGTCCCTAAACTCCTCCATCGCTATCCGCAAAGTGTCCTCCAGGGCCAGCATCGCGCCAGGCCCGGCTGACCGTGGCGCCCGCGCAGCCGCTGTCTACGCCCCACCCGCGCCCCGCAGCTGCCCCGCCCCTCCAGGCTTTGCACCTTCGGGGAAAGGGAAGAAGGACAATGGGACCTGAACGCCTACCGCGAAGGAAGAGGATGCACATAGGCATAGTTGCTTCATGGCGAATGTGCTGTGGGGTGGGGTCATGCAGGATGCCTGCCCCAACCCTCACACATCTCTGACCACGCCCACCGATTCCCCTCCTCAGCCGCATACGACCGCCTCCCCAGTCTCAGACCCCGCCCTCATCCTCCGTGAGTTCCTACTCCACACATCTCCCCCATCCCGACGCCCCGCCCACCCGCGGTGTAGCCCCGCCCTAGCCCCGCCCCATATCTGGGTACTGTGCCTGTCCTGTGCCAGCTCCTCACTTTGGGCTTCTCCCCGCAGGCGCCGGTCCGGCAGCTGACCACAGGCTCCGACTGCTTCCCTCACTCGGCCGTCCATTCATTCATTCCCCCACTCGCTCATTCCCCCACCATCTCCCAGTCTGATGAGAGGCTCTCAGTCACCTTGCAGTTAGGGATGTGGTTTGCCTGTCCGTCCACACTCTGGGCACCGGAGTGTGTCGGTCTCTGTGGGGCGTCCTGGGCTCTGCACCTGCTGCTTCACTCTGACCCAGGGACGCCATGTGTGTCCCGGGACACCCACCTCTGAGCCCATCTCTGAGAATTCTGGAGGTGGCCAGCACCTGGGACACAACATACACAGACACACTCACACACACAGAGACAATATACACAACACACACACCATACACACACAACATACACAGAGAGCATACACAACAAAGACACACGCACTTGCACGTGCACTCACAAAACCATGAACTCACACAGAGACATACACACAGACAGAAATACACACACACACAGACACTCAGTCAACACACAATTTCAAGAGAGAGAGAATACTTTGATCTGGGTGTGGATGTCCAAGCTGTGACTCCAGCACCCAGGAGGCTGCTGTGGAAGGACTGTGAGTTCAAGGCTAGCCTGGGCTACATAATCAGCACCGTCAAATCTTCACCAGCCTCCTTCATTGCCGTGGAGACATTCTCCTCAAATAAGGTCAGAAGGTAAGTGAGGGCCCCCAGATAAGGTAATTTTATTCTAGACAAGGGAAACTGAGGCTGGAGCAGGACGTGCCCCCTGCTGGAGCCTCACAAGCAGCAAGGGAACTGGTGCTCAGCCTGAGACCCTGGCCCTGCCACCCCAGGAGGGGACCCAGGAGCCCAGGGTGCCAGGGAGGCCTGTGCCCGCAGCCCCGGGTGTTTGCTCTCTTCCCTCAGGGCTGCTGTGGGGAAACCAGAGAAGGTGGGCGGGGGTGGGTGGTACAGGCAGGGAGGATGGAAACCAGGCCTCCTGTCTGCTGTCTAGGCTGTACCCCCCTGCTGCTCCCCCCCCCCACCACCAGCACTCCGTCCATCCCCACCCGATAGAAACACACCCGTGTCCCAAGTACATGTCTCTTGTCAGGGGTAGGCGGCAAGATTTTGAAATAGTCCAGGTTTTCAAATAAGTAGGTCTTTTTGTGAGACCTGGGCTCACTATGTAGCCCAGGCTGGCCTCAAACTCACAGAGACCCGCCTGCCTCTGCCTCCCAGGGTTCTAATTAAAGGCATCCGCCATCATGCTTCTTAATACAGCTTTCAAAAAATCTTTTCTTCCTTAATTTTAACATTGCATTCACGTGCGTGTGCTCACGTGCATGTAGGCAGAGGTCAGAGGACAACTCTGTGGAGTCACTGTTCTTCCACCGTGTGGGTTGTAGGGACCAAACTCAGGAGATGGCTTAGCAGTTAGAGCACCTGCTGCTCCTGCAGAGGACCCAGGTTCGAGTCCCAGCACCCACATACTGGCTCACAACCATCTGTAACTCCATTTTTGGGGAATCTTATGTCCCCTACTGTCCTCAGTGGGCACTGCACACACATGGTACACAGACATGGATGCAGCAACACACCACACACATGAAATAAAATATATTTTTAAAACCCTCAGGTTGGCATGCGCGGCTGCAAGCACCTTTCTCCACTGAACCATCTTACCAGCTGCTAAGACAGCATTTGCAATAGCTTGGTTTCTAACCTCTCTCTCCCTTCCTCTGTCTGTCTGTCTGTCTCTCTCCTCCCTTCCCCCTGCAGGTCACGTCCATAGATGCCCAGCCCCCACGGGAGGGGCTGTGTGACTTTGAGCAGCTTCCACAGCCTCTCTGAGCTCCCTTCATCTCCCAAATACAGACAATATGAGTTCATTCTTTGAAGAGTAGGGTGAGGGTGAGGCTGGGGAACAGCAGACTCACCTCTGTTTTCTTAAACCGGGCACGGAGGGTCTTCATCACACAGGCAGAAGGCTCTGGTCCTATCTCTGTGGAAGGATGGGTGCAGGGGCGTCAGCTTCGGCTCCCGGCACAACAGAGCCCGCGTCCTCCGTGCACACCGCAGCCTCGACCCGTAGACCGGCTGTCCTCTCTGCTGTGTGTCCCAGTGCAGGTTATTTGCCCTCTCTGAGGGAATTCTCCTCAACTGTAAACGGAAAAAATAATTCCTGCTTGGCCAGGCAGCTGTGAGCACACAGGGCAGTCCCCAGCAGCAGGGCTGAGGAACAGCAAATGCGCACGGCCAATCCCCGCCTTAGCTCAGGCAGGTCATTGCTCTGCAATCTTGAATTCTTACAATCACTGGGCCAAGACTTCTCCCCCACTTCTCTGCTCAACTCCTGTTCACCCTTCACGTCCCAGCTACTGAATCCCATGTGCTGATCAACACTGTCCCTCTCTCCCAGACAGAACTGACTCGACCTCCCCAAACTGGGCTTCGTCCATCCTCCAGGGAGGAGTCTCCTCCTCCACCTCCGACCTGGTTCCCAGCTAGGAGCACCAGGCTTCTCTGGGTTTGCCTTCTGACAGCTTCACAGTACCCGAATCTAGAGGGAGACACTGGTCAGTCCAACAGGATGTCCTCCAGAGTGCCTGGCCACCCCATCAGCCCTCTGGTCAGAGAGTGATCTCCTCAGACAGACCCGCCCACCCCGTCTCTGCGTCCACGGCCCTCCTCCTCCGCTGGGCACTGCGGTGTCCACTCTCACCCCACTGTAAAGTTCAATCACACCAAAGGGGGTAACAGGACACTCAAGAGAGCCGCCCCAGGCTGCTGTCAGGAAGGAATCGCGGCACGGGGCAGGGAAGGCCTGTGGATTTAGGGTCTCTTTCCCAGAGGAGGTGACACAGCGCAGGTGCAATGGCCTGCGGGTCCGCGCAGCGGTCCAGGGAGGAGGCTGCGCACTGCGCCAGGGCCGTGGCCAGGGTGGGTAGCTCACACCTGTCCGAGGAGTGCAGGTGCAAGTGTTCGTGTGGTCACAGGCAGCCCCCGGCCGCAGCACCAGCACCCAAGCCTCAGCTTCCAGGGACCTAGAGCAGCAGCCCTGCGTCTCTCCCCCCAGTCCCCACCTCAGGCGCCTCCAGGCTGAGCCCTGAGTCCACCGCAGCCTCTCTGGTTACAGCTTCATCTGCAAGCTGACAGCAGCGGAGTTGGAGTGTTACCGGATCAGCTTGCGGGGAGGGCACAAGCCCCAGGGGAACAGGATGAGCCAAGGGAGGAAACAGCGGCCCTGGGCCAGCGTGCTTGTGTGGACAGCTAGGAGGACAGGCCCCCCAGACAGGACTGTTGCCCAGGCCTCCAGGAAACTGTCATTTTTAATTGATACACAGACCATCTAGAGTCTATAATTTATCCTTCCTCAGATCTCTGATGGTTTAATGGCTAGCTTATAGTTTTAGGAGCGACAAATTTACCAGCTCCATGATTAGAAAAAAGGTCTATGCAAGTTCAGAAGTTCTAAAAGATGTTTTTAGGATATATAGATACAATTTATAAAGGTATTTGTATATATTAAAGATTGGATATTCAAAAGCCTTACAATACCTACACCTCCCTCATGGTAAATGATTAGATACAACTCTATGCAAGTTCTGAGAATCTAAAAAGATGTTTTAAGATTATATAGATAAAATTGCAAAGGTGTTAGGATATATAAATAATTGGTTACATTGGATTTCAAACAATCAGAGTTTTAGCATTGGTAAAACCCAAGATAAGTGTCCTTAATGGTGTTCTGAGATACTGGTACCACTATAACAGGATTTTAAATTTCCTTTGGTTGTTTGTCTTCAAAATGTAGACTTGGAGATGCTTCTCACCAGACTAAAACATTTCTGTCCAATTTGTGTGCCCATCTCTCTAAACAGACAAAATGCTCATGCTTCTGGCCCAGGGCCATAGCTTTTGATGACTCAAAGGTATAGATCTGCTCCATTTACAAATCTGCTCCAACCATTTTACAAACACCTGTTAGCTGTTTTCTCGATAATATGCACTCCAGTACATGGCTTTTGCTATGATTCAAAGATATGTGTCTGCTTTTTTTGTATCTCTTTTTGTAAACTTAAGAAATTTCTTGTGAGATTCAGTAAGTCAACTTGGATCCACCTCCCATAGGTCAGACTCCAGATTTAGTCTCCCTGTCTGCTCACTCATTAGGGTATGCTTTATCTCTCTCTTCCCCGGATTTGGGAGCCCTGCCTTCTCTCCATTGCGGAAACTATGGACCTAAAAATTCCAAATGTAATATTTTCCTTTAGGTTTCCTAAACTGTAACCTGTGTTCCTAGCATATGTTTCAATAGATTTCTATTCGGCTGACAGACACGGCCCAAAATCAGCTCTGCACTACAGGCTGCTCCAAACAGCTGCGAGCCCTGAACTTGCTGAGAGCTGATACGGCCCAGTCCAGCAGATTTGACCACTCCTATCCACTCAGCTGAATCAGTGACACCAGCAGGCACAGGTCAAGATGGCACATCACACTCTCTAGATGACCCCAGGGTTGGGGTCATAGCAGTTCTGTGATCCCATCTCCCCTCCTCCATGTCTACCGACATCTCTGTGTAGCATGTGGGGCTGGCTCTATTCTGGGGACCCAATTCTGGTGTTCTGTGCTATCCCTGGAGGTGGACCCCAGAAACAAGGCAGAAAAATGTCAGGAGTGCAGGGTCGGTTCGGTGCCCAACAACCCCAATTCCTGTGGCCCAGAGAGAGGCGACACTGGCTGACAGTCACACAGCGGGGACCAAAGGCAGTCCAGGGTTTCATGGAATTGAGACTAGCTTCGAACTCGCCCCGTCCCCCACAGGGCTGAGTGCACGCTGGGAGACGCTCTGCCCTCAGAGGAACAGCTCAGACTTTTTATTTATTTTTCGGTATTTTGTTGCTCATTTTCTCTCCTTTTTGATACTGAGTGTAACCACTCAGCCCAGGCTGGCCTGGGACTCGAAATCCTCCTGCCTCAGCTCCTGTGAGCAGCCGTATCAATATTATGGTTCTGGTCCCAAGACCCTTGCCCAGGCCTGGGGAACCCACAGAAGACAGAGAAGTAGGATCTGCCAGCAGTAAAGATGGCGCCCTCGGCTTCTCTCCCACCTCCCACCTCCCCCTCTCTGCCTGTTCCGCGCGCGGCCGGCCACGTTCACCGCGGGGTGCCGCCATACTCGGACAAGGGCAAGAGCGGGCTGCCAGAGGTGAGGGACACGGAACGCTAGAAGCCAGACAGGAGCGGCCGAGTGGAGCAGGGCATTGTGGGAACAAAGAACACAGCGACTAGACTAGGGGTGGGACTTCCTGGGGAGAGGGCGGAAGTGATCTGATCGGGAAGGAGGAGGGGCCGAGGGGCCGAGATCACAGCTCAGCCAGGGAGTGACGGCGGCTGGGCGACCAGGCAGCTTGTCAGGGAAGGGCTAGGGTCTGGGGCCGCACCCCTGCACCCGCCCCTGGGAGACTGGCCTGAACTCACAGACATCCCCCTGCCTCCGCCTCCCGAGTGCTGGGTTAAGGCATCAGCCACCTGGCTGGCAACTGTATTTCTAAAGTTTGACATATCATTAAATCATCTCGCTACACGTCTCGCCTTTTGCAAGCTGTCGCTCACGCTGTGTCTGATGGAGAGGCAGGGTGCTTATTAACAAGGACCTGGCATGTGAGCCTGGTGATCAATGCTCCATGAGACTGCTATCCATCCCTTTTGAAAGAAAGGAGATGTTAATGACTACATCCTCCTGTTAGTGTTTTTATTCAGCGTGAACAGAGATGGAAAAGTGTCCTGGCAGTCGGGAGCCCAGGAACCACACAGCTCTGGGGTGGAAAAGTCCATAGTGGGAATGTATCCTGGTATCCGGGAAGCCAGGAACAACGCAGTTATGAGTTTGGAAAGTGTTTAGAGCTCTGAAAGGAAGGTGCCCTGGCAGTCGGGATCCCAGGGCACACACGTTTCTGAGGGGAAGGTGTCCCCAGTGGGAAGGTATCTTGACATTCTGGGAGCCAGGAACCACAAGCTCCTGCAGCTCTGAGGCAGGGAAGGCTTCCCCAGCTGAGCTGGCGTTTTACAGTATGAGAACTCCGTCCGCTCTGCTCAGCTCTGTTGAGAAACAGTGTTGCAGCTCAAACGTGCCGGCTGAGCTGAGGTGTTGTCTGTGCTTCTTCAACTTTCTTTGCTGCTTTTTTTTTTCCTCTGTCTTCTCATGGCTGCCTCAACTTGGGAAGAAGGCAGCAGTCAAAGCCATGCCCTTTACTGAGCTGTTCTTTACATAGTAACCCTGTGGGTGAGTGTGGCCTCCCAGGGTGACCTGTGATTGGTGGGATTTTTTGCCCGTATTTGGCTAGTATGGAGAGGGTTGAGGAGCCCAATTTAGGGCCATGTGTGTTAGTTGGGGCCACTTCTGTACTGGTTTGCCAGGTTGGGGGACCCTGTAGCTGGCTAGGAGTGGGGTCCCTGGTAGTCCCAGGCGGGCTTTCCTATGGGGCTCTGAAGCCCTGGAGCTCCCTGACATCTCAGATATAGACTCCCACAAAGGGGAAATGTGGTGGCTCCCCAGTGGTCCTCTGCAGCATTTAGAGCTCGTGGTGGGCACAGAGGGTGGTGGCCTGGGCCCCGGGGTCCCCAGCAGGGTGGCAAGGGAACCAAGCAGCAGCTCCAAAGGCAGCTGGCAGCAGGAGGATCCAGGCTGCTGGGAAAAGTCAGGTTTGCTTTGTGGCAGAAACACACACAGCAGTGTAGTGGTAGTTATAGTGGGGGAGGGGCACCAAGCAGTGAGGCAAAGACCCCTGTAGCACATCCACTGAGGGAGGAGAGAGATGGGGGACCTACACCTCCTTTGTACTTATATTGGGACTTCATATACTAAAGGCTTATCTCTGGCTTCAGCCCTCTAAAGGCATGTAGTGTCACAACTATTAGCAGTCATACAAGGGACAACTGTAGAAATTTATGTGGCCACTGACTTAATTAATTATTCTTGTGTGTTCATGGCAGAGGACCGTTTATTCTTTGCTAATTAATTCCCAGCCTAGAGGGTTTCAGCCTCCATAAAATCTAATCTTAGGCCTAGACTTCAAAGGCATCAGCCTCCGTATTGCTAACCTAGACCTAAAATGTTTCAACCTCCAAGACTTACTGGTGACTGAGTCACTCTGACTAGCTCCTCCTTCACTCAGAGCTGTACTGAACTCAACTAAATCTTCTGATTGGCTGATTCAACTCACTCATTCTGGCTCAAATTCTTTTCCAAGATGACTGGTTCAAACTGACTTCTCAGCTGGCTGGCTGTTTCTGACTGGCCTCTTCTGACTCTGGCTGACTCCCACAACGTCGACTGAACTGCTCTACTCAGCTTCAAACTGACTCTTAATGCTCTTCAACTTTCTCTCAAACTCAGTCTTCCTGTCTGACACTGACTCTTTCTACTGAACTGCCTGTGTGTTATCTGACTGATTGCCTTGCTGAGCTGATAGCCTTTTTTATCATGAGAGTTGGGCATATCCTCACTCTGACTCACTCTCTAACTGAACTCTCCCAGATCTCTTTGTAACTGATCTCTTACTCCTTATTTTGTAACCAAACTCCTCACTTAGGTTCTCCTGTTCCACATGTAATGGAATCCTATTCTGTCCACTCCACTTGTAACTGACGGCTGTTTTCCTGTTCTTCTGCCCTGATCTGTTTTCTTGCCCCAGGTTGGAGTGCCCTTTCTGAATGTTACTGTAACAGATTCCTCTAACTTGTCACTTTAGCACTGAGAGCACTGAACATGTATTGTTGGACTTCAGAGATCCAAACTGGGACCCCAAGGGCCCAAACCGGAACGTCGCATCCCCACAGAGACTCACAGACGGGATATCGATGCAAATAGCAAGAGGATTTATTCCAGTATACTGGGGCCATTCTAACACGCAGGATAGAACCGACGACCAGGAGCAAATGGTGAAGCTTTTTATACAGTTGAAACGGTTGCTAGGGGGCTGTACAGTTGCTAGGCACAGACCGAGTTGGGACAGGTGGATTGGTCCCCAAATTGTTTTCCCATTTTGATAGGTAGGGGCCAGTTAACCTCTAAACTGGTTGGTGCTAGCATATAGCAAGGTTGTGGGCAACTGGGAGGAGGGAACTCCTCAGCCCAAGGCTGTGGGACCAAGATTATGGACCATCTGCAGGAAGGGGGGCACATTTTCTAACCCAAGGCTGTCTAGCTGCCTTGTTTGTTTTAGAAAATGTTTTTCTTACAGAAATTGTTTTTGCTTTAACTCTGGGAAACTCTGGGAACTGTTCTGGGTCACACTGCCCTGGCTTGGGCCTATACAATTTTGGTGTTCTTAGAAGCCTGACTAAAGTTTCTTAGGCCTGGGCGAGGGACCTGACCCCCACAGTATCTTCTTCTATTCACTAACCTCTAATATGAACTGGAGCCTGTCTGCTCTACTATTAACTGTAACTATCAACTGCCATTGCCACTTTATACCCTAAGGTATTCCCAGAAATCCAAGGGGCATCCAATAATAAGGCTGTGAAGAGTAGACTTCAAGACACCCTCTACACACCCCACTAACGCTGATTCATCACTTTGCCTGCCCTGCACTCATTCATCTCAGAGTCACTATGCCAGTTTTAGTTCTGATTCACTCTCAGACTTGAGATTAAAGGCATGTACTCACTTTATACTTCATTCTACCTCTGTCTTTCCACTTCTCAGTTGACTAATGTGCTCTGACTCAATCTCCTTCCATTTTCTCAATCTCTACCGCTTCTCTCTTATCTCTGAATTGAATTTGGAACTGAGATCCATGAACTGAGAACTGTGACCTACTTTTGTACTGACTGCTTCCTTTTACTCCTGGGTGCTAGGATTAAAGGCATTTGCCACTGGCGCCTTCTGAATTCGGTTTAAAGGTGTGTCTTACATTGAGAATAAAGGTGTTGTTGTAACTTTCTATACTACAGGAACTATGCTGCTGGATTAAAAGATTAAATCTCTATCACACAGGCTTTTCAATGTAATCCTTTATTAACAGCCATGCTGCTGGATTAAAAGAGTAAATGTCCCTTCACAAAAAAGGAATACAGATAATGGTTATGGTCAGACTGGACACTTTAAAATGCAAATGTCCACAAGGAAGACAGATATTCCTTGAGACATGGATACTAAAGTCCTAGGTTCATGCCCTCGCTGTAAACAAGGAAATTGTTGGGCAAGGAATGTAAATCTAAGATAGTGAAGGATGGCCATTGTCTCAGGGAAATTGTCAGGGGTAGGCTCCAGGGCCTACCAAAATTTGCAGTGTATCCATTCATAGGTGAGACTTGTCCAGAACAAATATCAATCCATCAGCCCTTCACAGTGCACAAGACTGCCATGTACCAAGACTTCCAGGGCAACCTCAGACAGTGCCAGACATGATGTCACTGTCATCTCCAGATTGTACTAACACAAGAAAGAGGGGTTCAGCCCATACCTACTAGTATATTTGGATCCCTGTTGACTCAATTGACAACAGGTAGAAGTAGTGTGACCATGAGACACTGGCGAATTTTTCCAGGACTTACAGATTGGGATTATATCAGTGACATTAAAGTTATGGCATCTGCTCCTACTAGCATTCAAACTACAGAATAAGGACAACATACTGCTTAACTGTTAATGGTTCCAGTATTTATTCAGGTAAGGTCTGCTCAGGAACAGGAGACAGAATGTCTTGGGTCCTCAGATGTGTACTGGATGCAATGAATTACTAAAAGGGGACCCAACATGCCTCTCTGGATAGATGAGGGATTTGAATGATTATCAGAAACTGTGGCTGATGTTACAGTTCTCTCATCAGTCATGGCCCTCACGCTGGCCTCTTAGAGCACCCAAGTGGAGCTCCAAGGAGTTGTAGTTTCCCAATAAACTCAACAACATTAAAGGATTCTTAGTTGGAAAACAGGATCCTTGCAGATAACTTAAAAGAAAGAGATGTCCTTCAAGTCTAGGCATGTATCTCTTTGTGCCTAATACCCATGCTGAACAGGTGATGCTTTCATAGCATGGATTCCTGGAAAAGGATCCAGGAAAAACAGACCCAGGTGGTAGTGCAAGGGTTTACATCATTTGTTAAGTTAATGGAGTTTCTCTCCACTATGACTTCTTTCATGCCTGTGAAGTGCACTCTTATGTCCAAAGGCTTTACCACATTGATTACATGCATAGGGTTTCTCTCCAGTGTGAGTTCTTTTGTGTATTTGAAGACAACAATGACGTCGAAAGGCTTTGCCACATTGATCACATGCATAGGGTTTCTCTCCAGTATGAATTTTTTCATGTATTTGAAGTTGACTCTTTTGTGTAAAGGCTTTACCACATTGATTACATACATAGGGTTTCTCTCCACTATGACTTCTTTCATGCCTATGAAGATGACTCTGACATGCAAAGGCTTTGCCACACTGACTGCATTCATAGGGTTTCTCTCCAGAATGAGTGGTTTTGTGTATCTGAAGATGACTTGGACATTCAAAGCGTTTACCACACTGATCACATCCATAGCGTTTATCTCCAGCATGTCTTCTTTCATGCATTTGAAGTTGACTCTTTTCCTTAAAGGCTTTACCACACTGGTTACATCCATAGGGTTTCTCTCCAGTATGTGTTCTTTTATGCTTTTGTAGTTGACTCTGTTGTGCAAAGGCTTTACCACATTGATTACATTCAAAGGGTTTCTCTCCAGTATGAATTCTTTCATGATTTGGAAGATTACCAGAATGTGCAAAAGCTTTACCACATTGATTACATCTATAAGGTTTCTCTCCAGTATGACATCTTTCATGCATTTGAAGATGACTCTTTTGTACAAAGGCTTTACCACACTGGTTACATTCATAGGGTTTCTCTCCAGTATGTATTCTATTATGTCTTTTAAGTTGACTCTTTTTTACAAAGGCTTTACCACATTGATTACATTCATAGGGTTTCTCTCCAATGTGAGATCTTTCATGCATTTGAAGATAACTGGGACGGGCAAATACTTTGCCACACTGAGTACATTCATACTGTTTCTCACCACCATGAGTTTTATGTACTTGAACATTACTGTGACATGTAAAGTCTTTATCATGTTGATTACATTCATAGGATCTGACTTCCAAATGAGTTCTTTGGTATAATTGTAAAAAGGAATCAGGTGTAAAGGCTTCTCCACATTGATTACATTTATAGAGATCTTCTTTGTTATGGAGTGTTTTCTGTGTTTGAAGACACCTGTGAAGGTTAAAGCCTTTAGTACATGGCTCACATTCATCACTCCCTTTTCCCACATGAGTATTTTCAAGTCCTTGAAGAGAAATGGAGGAACTCAGAGCTTTACCACATTGATTGCATTCATCACTATTTCCTATGGTGTGAGATACAGGACATATGCAAAGTGAAACAGGACAGACAGAATAATTCCCACATTCCTTATCCTCATAGGACTTTTCTCCAGTGTGAGTTTCTGGGTTCATTTCCACTGAAGTTGGAAAACCAATTAATTGTAAACTTGTGTCGCATTCATCAAGTCTATTCATAGTTTGGACTACTACATGTCTTCCAATTTCTCTGGGAGAGAGAGAGGTACTTTCCTTCTTTCTGTATCTGTTATGCACACATGGCTTGTATCCAAAGTGACACATGATAAACCTATTAAAGGAAGAATAAAAAATAAAAGGTGTTCAAATTGTATTGACACAGTTGAACTTTATGTTCCTCATACAGGTGAGGTATAGAGATTCAGGTTTCTGCACCACAACCACCTTCTTGATTTTAATAAACTGACCCTCTGATCAAACTCTGTTAAGTCACAAAAAGTATATAAATCCAACTAGATTTACTATGGACATACAATGCTCCCCTAAACAATGTGTATGCCTTTTGTGATACCTGAATGATGTGAAAGAAAAATGGTTTGACAGTTCTACAACATGGATTTCACAGTTCTAAGACTAAAACTGTGACAACTGCTAAGTGTTTCTTTCTTTGTCCGGCTTCTTAGAGGAATGTTTAGCAAAAAGAGATCAGCCACCTGATATCATTACATGGCATTGTGGGAATTTAGTAATCACCGATAAACTTAAAAGCTGTGCCTATTTGAACTGTTACTTTTCTTTAAATCTACAGGGCACATTAAAATTTCTTCAGAAGCACATTTTTATCAACCTGCACATGAAAATTACCTGTCATGTCTTCTAGAAGTTTCACAATATTCTTCAGTATTGTGGTCTTCCCATTTGTAGCCTAAAATATAGTAACAGGAAAGATATGATGTTGGAAATTAAACAACATATAACTTAGTGTCTTTGGTAAACCTTAGAACCATGCCTGATTTGGACAAAACATTCTTCACATTAACAATTAAAATCATAGAGGAGCATCAATAACCAAGAAACACCTGTCCCCTTATTGTGAATGTGGAGGTAAACTCACCTACAGCAGTGAGGTTCCTGCAGGTTTCCAGCATCACATCTACATAGAGACTCTTCTGGGAAGGATCCAGCAAAGCCCATTCTTCCTGAGAGAAGTTCACACACACATCCTCATAGGTCACTGCATCCTAAAATATCCCACATATGAATGTAATAGAAATACTGAGACTGATTGCACTGAAAATGTACACTTCACTGAGATGATTTTTACAGAATTCTGTATGCCTGAAACACTTATTCAATGACAATAAACTCATAATGTAATCACCAAATCATTTTAAAAGGCAACAAAAGTAAGCTCACACCTCTCATTTGTAGACCTGCTAAATAAAAAATGGCATTTCAAGAGAAACTACTACTGACAGACAAACAGATCAACACTATTGAGAATATACCAGTAAACAGTACCCGCAATGACTACCTTCAAAAAAAGATGGATAAACTGGGTGTGGTGGCCCACACCTTTATTTCAGATCCCAAGAGGTAGTGTTCCCTGAATCTCTGTTATTTTCAGGCTGGCCTGGTCTATGTCAGGATTTCCAGCCAGACCTGGCTACATAGTGAGACCCTGTCTCACACAAACAAACAAAAAAGGATAGAAAGCGCTCATGGGCTCACTCAAAGTCCGAAGAGCTGAAAAATCACTGAGGTCTGTATTTGTCTTCCAAAAAATTGAAGTGCGTCAATTTAAACTATAAAGCTAACATTATGTTACTAAAGGAAAATGCATTTTCACTAAGTTACTGTCTAATGGATCAAAAAGTTTTCAAAACCTTTAGCAAAGTAAATGTTAATCATTAAAAAAGAAAAAACAACACGAGTAGAAAGATGTGTCAACAGTTAAGATTACATGTTCTTTTGCAGAGGACCTGGATTAATCCACAGCTTCACTTGGAGGTCAACACCATTTGTAACGTCAGGTGAGTAAAATCCTATGCTCTCTTCTGCTTTCATTGAACACCAGACACACATGTTGCACGCCCAGACATATAGGCAAAAGACTCATGCACATTCTGCAACCCAATGATCCAGGAGACTCCGGAATGTCAGGAATGCATGTGGTCCCAGTGGGAAAAATGATGGCCTCTGCCAAAGTTCAAGTCACATGTAGGTAAAGCTCAGCACACGAGCAAATGACTGACATGTACAAACACCTAATCCATCAGTCAAAATCGTAAACACAAAAATATCAGACAAGAAAAATGGCTTAGCATGAAAGGCAGTGGCTCTTGTTGTATCTTACATTCTTTAGGGATGGGGTCTGCAATGGTGGTGATGGCGTGGCTGCATGAAAAGGATTCAGGTGCTCAGTTTCAGTCACAGAAACCATACAAGAAGACAAGTGAGGTGAGGCTATAAACACTCAGTGCCCTTCCCCAGAGACTAATTTCCTCCAGGAAGGCCCCTCCTCCTCATAGGTCACTGCATCCTAAAATATCCCATACATGAATGTAATAGAAATGCTGAGACTGACAGCTGGAAAATGTACACTTCGTTGGGAATATTTCTTACAGAATTCTGTTTGCTCAAAACATTTATTCCATGACAACAAACTCAAAATGTAATCACGAAATCATTTTAGAAGCAAACAAAGGGGTTCACGTCTTTCATTTCTGGAACCAGTGAATAAGATATGGCATTTCAAGAGAAACCACTACTAACAGATATACAGAGACACACACAAACACATCAACGCTATGGACGATACACCAGAGAAACAGTATCCACAAGGACTACCTTCACAAAAGAACAAGCTGGATGTGGTGAACCACACCTTTATCTCAGACCTCAGGAGATAATCACACACATCAGAGATGTGTGATTCTTTGTAATTTCCAGGCCAGCCTGGACTAAGGAGTGATTGCTAGTCAGACATGGCTACACAGTTAGACCCTGTCGCAGACATACAAAAAAAGAAAAAGAGAAAAGGATACAAAGCACTCATGGGCTCACTCATAATCTTAAGAGCTCAACATTCATTCCAAATACATATTTGTCATCCAAAAAATTGGAGTGCCTCAGTTTAAACTGTAAGGCTAATATAATGTTAATATAGTGGATGCATTTTTACTAACTTACTGACGGATCAAAAAGTTTTCAAAAACCTTAGCAAAGTAAATGCTAATCCTTAAGAAGGAAAAAAAAACCCCACAGGGTAGAAAGATGTGTCAACAGTTAAGATTACATGTTCTTTTGCAGAGGACCTGGATTAATCCACAGCTTCACTTGGAGGTCGACACCATTTGTAACGTCAGGTGAGTAAAATCCTATGCTCTCTTCTGCTTTCACTGAACAGCAGACACACATGTTGCACGCCCAGACATATAGGCAAAAGACTCGTGCATATTCTGCAACCCAATGATCCAGGAGACTCCGGAATGTCAGGAATGCATGTGGTCCCAGTGGGAAAAATGATGCCCTCTGCCAAAGTTCAAGTCACATGTAGGTAAAGCTCAGCACACGAGCAAATGACTGACATGTACAAACACCTAATCCATCAGTCAAAATTGTAAACACAAAAATATCAGACAAAAAAAATGGCTTAGCATGAAAGGCAGCGGCTCTTGTTTTATCTTACATACTTTAGGGATGGGGTCTGCAATGGCAGGGCTGCATGGAAAGGATTCAGGTGCTCAGTTTCAGTCACAGAAACCATACAAGAAGACAAGTGAGGTGAGGCTATAAACACTCAGTGCCCTTCCCCAGAGACTAACTTCCTCCAGGAAGGCCCCTCCTCCTAAAGGCTCCATAAGCACCCAATGGCAGTCTCCATCCAGAGACAAATGATAATATGCATCATTCTACCTGGGAGATTTTTCATTCATCTTATATTTCACACAGGTCATGACAGACTCACAGACCCCCATGATGCAAAATCCATGTAGTCTAACTTCAAAGATCCTCATATTATGTAACAGCCCCAACAGTGTTTCAATGACCAAAGTTTCTTATATCAAGGCAATCTCTTGACTGTGACATCTTGTAAAATCACAGATTATATCTTCCTGGCACAGTATACATATTTTCTTTTTAAAGTAAGGAAAGATGGAACTTAGGCCAGACTGAAACCCTGCTGGGCAAACACTAAATGCTGCTGCTCTGTGTCAGACAGCTGGGCTTCAGTTTCCAAGGGCTTAGATGGTTCTTTCTCTCTGCACCTTCTTACACATCTCCCTCACTGGCTACTTCCAGTCCCTCCATGCAGATATTCATGGCAGGTGTCTCAAAGTTTAGGTATTTCAATCTTGTGGTCTCAAAATGCCACCCAGGCTCCATCTTCACATCTTCATAGAATGAACTCTCAAAGAACTGGGGCTTGACTGCCAAACAGATGGCTGCAAAGGTGCTGAACTGACGGCACAAAGGAGGAATCCATGACTTTTAAATGTTGCATCTTTCTTATTTCAAAAAAAACTAACGCATAGCTGATACCACCACGTGACTGCGGTGACGTCACAGCACGGACGCATGCACGGACCGCCCGTCCCGGTGCTCTACGCACGCGCAGTGCGCACGGGGAAGCACCCGCGGCCGCCCCGACCCGGGCGCGCAGGGACCCGCAGGGCCGCGCTGGAGACTCACCGGAAGCCGCGTCTGCCCGGCGGTCCCCGCGGCCCCGGGAGGACCCCGCACCGGCTCCCGCGGGCTCCTCCCCGTGCGCGGACGGCGGCCCCTCGCTCACCATGGCGGCTCCGAGCGCGGCCCGCTCTCCAGGGCTCCCGGCAGCGGGCACCGCGCGCTCACCGGGCCGCGGACCGGAAGTCCCGCCCAGTTCTGGCCGGCCGCGCTTCACTCTGATTGGCCGCTGCGGCCTGAGTGACAGCGGCGGCTCCTTGGAGCCGGCGCCGTTCAGGACGCCCGGCGGCTCGGCCCTGGCTCCTCCCGTGCTGCGGATGGTGCTCTGCAGAGAACTCGGCCGGGACAGGGAAGAGGTTTGAAGGATCTAAAGTTTCAATCACGGCTCGTTGCTGTCAGCTTTCGAAGCTAATAGAAAATACACAGAACACAATGTCTGACTCCATTACAAATGTCATTACTTCTTCACCGACAGATCCAGGACGTGTGTCGTGCTGTCTTGGAGAACAGACCTATCACGCAATGGTCAGGTTTAATGTACCGGGCCTGATCACACTGAAGAGGGACCTGGGCTGAGGCATGGCTTTGGTTATGATAAAGACAGCTGCTGGCTACTGTGTTTCATGGTCTCTGAGCTGCAGACGGGTGGGACTCGTCACAGCCTTCTTTCTGTTGGGGCCCTGGCTCTGGGAGTTGTGTTTTCCATTCTCCCTCTTCTTAAGGCACCTGTGTGACCACATGGGGACAGAAGGACTGCACTGCCTGCCTGCTTCCTGCTCATTTCCTGCCCTCTCAGAGATGAGCAGGGGTCCAGGGGTTTCCTGTTCTAGCTGACTTCTGCTTTCTTCTGGCCTGTGCAGGGCCCCGATGTCCAGGCCCCATGGAGGGAGCCTATGGGCACAGACTTGGGATTGATGGGTCAAAATGGCAAGGGGGCACAGGCTTACTGAGCTCTGACTGATCCCTGCATAAGCCAAGCACAGGAGGCTCCAAGGCTGAAAGAAATGTTTATGTCAGGAGGATGGCACATGTCTATCTTGTGACTCTTTCCACTAAGAGTTGGGGACCTTTTACCCTTTAATGACAATGGACACAAGAGACGATTTTTATGTCCCTTGTCAAAACTAGTAGAAGCGTCTACTTTGTGGTTCTGACTCTCCAAAGCATACTGTTTTTTGGAGGCTGAATGTAGCAGGACTTAGCCAAGAAATCTGTCCTGTGCAGTCTTCCTGATGATTGGATGCCACTTGCACTTCTGGGAACAGCTTAGGACACAAAAGATGCAGTGGCCAGTTGACAGTGGACATTTAGTGGGGTGGTAGGATAGAAGTTAGTCCAGTCCTCCATGCTGTAAGGACAGCCAAAAAGGGCTGTGAAGATTTCTTCCCTTTTCCCTCTGTATTTCCTG
The DNA here is from genome assembly GCA_026225945.1 of Cricetomys ansorgei. Lineage (NCBI taxonomy): Eukaryota > Metazoa > Chordata > Mammalia > Rodentia > Nesomyidae > Cricetomys > Cricetomys ansorgei. The sequence goes on from JAMJFZ010004123.1 coordinate 1,023,361, forward strand.
AGCTAGTGAGGGTAAAATTAAAACGGCACAATAGGAATCTGTGAAGTTAGAATTTAGTTGTAAGTTAGGAGTCTGTTATAGTAACACACAAATTAAAGACGCACTTCAGCAGAGAACAGCAGAACAGCCTTCAGTGACGAGTAGAGTGGAGAAAACAGGGTTTGGTTTAACGTGGAAGAAGAGAAGCAGGTGAGCAGATTTCAGTTACAAGTGGAGTACAAATGAGGGGCAGGAAAATAAGGGTTAAAAAGGATGGGAAATTAGATTTCAATGTGGTAGAGGGAAAAGCAGAGGAAGGGATGGATGTCTGTGTTCAAGAGGCCAGCAGAGTACTTATAGCAGCTGTCACCACTGGGATATACAGCACTTTGCTCTCAGTGCTGATTTGTCTTTTGTTTTCTTTCCTTTGCTTGTATTTCATTTCTACAAAGGTTGGGGAAGTGGCTACACAACTAGAACGGTTACTAGGGGATTGGAAAGAGCTATCATTGGAAAACAGAGCAAAAGGGAGAACAAAAGGGCTCAATTTTTTTCTCTTCAAAAAACAAAATCATGAAAAAGGGATTGTTGGTGCTACTTAAGGAAACATGGGGGAGGGAGGTTAGAAATGGTTGAAAAAAAAGGAAAACCAAGGAACTGGGAGCACAAACTGAGGAACTGGGAATACAACTGGGCTCATTCCCACTGACAGAAAGAAGGATTTTTCCCAGAATAGATAAAAGGGAGGAGATTGAGCAGGATGATGGTCTTGTTAGGAATATAATCAGAAAATCTGTACTGTAAAATGGTCAAATCAGGCATCCCTTCTCAAAAGAGGTGTCTATTTGTGAATCCTCAATGCCACCTGAGGTGGAAGGAAAGTGCCCTACAGTCATGAATTTCCCTTCAGTGTTTCCAGCAGTGCTCCAACATGTTCCAGCTGGTAGCGATAACCCCGAGGTTAAATTAAATAAGATGGCATATGATAGACATGAGTGACTTAAGTCAGCTGAAGGAAGCCACGTTGTCTTATGACATGTCTTCCCTCCATGTAAATCAGGTCCTGGATAACTGGGCGCAGCACTGGAAGGTCTCATTTGATTGGAAAGGGTTAATATCTGCTACACTAGGGACAGGTCCTCAGCTTCAGTGGTTAACTTGCTGGAGAGAAGCTGCAGTCAGTGTCGGTTTGGTGTGTGTGTTCTCGGTGTTCTGGGGCCCCCACAGTCCCGCCAGGCAGCTGCTGATGTTCCACCCACAGCAGTCTGGGATCCATCTCACTGGCCAGGCAAGCGGACCCAGACCCAAGCAGCGTGAAGGCGCAGGTTCGGGGACCTTTCGCAGAGCTGTCCACCCGCGGACCTGAGAAATGTGACAAGCCGTGAAGAAGGCCCGGGAGCACATCATCTGGTGGACACGAAACTCTTTATTAACAGGACTCCCCCCAATAAATATCTTCTCGGGCAAGGCGGGATTTCTCCCTCCGGCGGGGAAGCCTTAATTAGCATAGCAGGGCGGGCGCTCCTAAGCAAGGGACCCGCCCTAATGCAGATAAACATGTCTTCCATGAAGCAAGCAAGTTATAACTAATATTTTTGGCTAGGGACCTCCGTGAGCTAGAGAGGAGAAGGATACCTCAGCATCTCACCCACTTCACCAGGAAGTGGGGGGCACTTTTTGGCCTCACTTCTGCAACTCTCCAGCCAGGAGTCCCGCAAGTCAGTACAGAACTGCAGAATAGAGCTAGAGGATTAAATTTTACTGAAAATCAGCTCCTTGGTGAGGGTTGGTACAATGAATTACAAGAATAGATTCAGTTTGATGATGTGACCATAGAACAGTGCCCTTTAGCAGCTTTATGAGCTTGGGAGAAAGTTGAGGAGCCAGGAAAAAGTCCACCTCATCCACAAAGATCATACAAGAGACAAGTGAGGCCCTCACTGACTTTTTGCAAGAATTAACTTGAGCAGTAAATAGAACCATCTCAGACCCTGAAGCAAGACAGGTGCTGGATGAGTCCACGGCATTTGAGAACTCAAACACAGACTGTTGTTATTATTTCGGTCTTCCCGCGCACCTTCGCCACAGCCCTATCCCAGCCCGGAGCTGGCTGGGAAGCCGCAAGTTTCCCGCCCTGGCCAAAGGCAAGAGACTCAAGCCGAAAGCCATGGGAAAGCACCAGAAAGCCGCGAGGGACGTGGGTTCCTCGGATCGCGTGGGCCACCTGACCCTGCTTACTGAGAACTGACAGGACGTGAAAAGAAATCCCGGGAGTCCGGAATCTGATGGATGCGAGACTCGAACTCCTTTATTCCAAACGCTCTTCCCAATAAAAAACCTCTTTCCCCAGGGAAGGGCAGGGATTTCTCCCTTGGGCGGGGAAGCCTTAATTAGCATGGCAGGGGAGGGGCCCACCTGGCCAACCTCCACAATATTCATGGCCTTTGTAGAGACAAAGGTGTATAATTCACCACAGGGCAGGCAGAGATTTTGCCAATTGTTTACTATGAGTAGCAGCTTCCAGGGCTTCAAGAAAAGGAGTCTGCATAGCATCCTGCCAGCCCCGGGGGGGAGGGGGGAGCAAGGAACGCTCACACTTCAACTTAACTCTATAGCCCTACACAGACTATAAAAAAAAAAGTTTAAGGCCATTAACAGCAAATTCTGCACCATTGGATGAGTGGGTCCAAGCTACTGCAGATGTTGGTTCCAATACTTACACAGCTGCTGCAATGATACAAGCTATATTTAGAGGGCTGAAATACCAAAGTGTCTGATGCTTCATCTGTGGAAGACTCGGGCATCTGCAAAGAGATTGTGACTAAGCTGCTTCTAAAGATAATGGTTTCTTTAAATATCAGTCAGAAAAAAGGAGCAGATTTCCAGGGGTGTGCAGACTGTGTGGAAAAGTCGACACTGGGTAAATGAGTGTAGACACAAGAGAGATATACAAGGGAATTCCCTGCCTTTGGGAAATTCCACAGAGGGCCTGAGGTCAAGCCATGGGAGAAAAAGTAGTTGCCTGTGTCGTGTCAGCACTGGGGTAGGTAGCATGCAAACTCAAAAACCCAAATGCAGTATTGGAGATCGACAGAGGACAGTGCTTCACTAGATCTGGCTATAAACAAGACAGCTTACCTTTTCCCCAAACATTCAATGATATAAAATTGCTACTGGAATTTATAGTCCTCTTCCCCAAGGGACAGTAGGAATGATCCTAGTTAGGAGCAGTTTGACATTAAAGGAATTCATTTTGCATCCTGGAATTATAGACAGAAGTTTTAAAGGAGAAATTAAAATCATGGCCTATGTAACAAGACACCTGCAATTTAAGGCAGGAGTTAGGATTGCACAGCTCTTTCTGTTTCCCAATATCAAAAGAAAAGCCATTCCTGTTGAGAAGCACTGGGAATCATGTCTTCTGGCAGTCATCAATGATAAAAGGCCAAAATTTAAAATGCAAATAAATGGCATTGAACTAGAAGGGTTGGTGCACACAGGTGTGGATGTAACAATAATCTCCCAGGAGTTGTGGAATTCAAATTGGCCCCTTCACGAAGTATCCACCCAGTTTATAGGGATTGGTAAATTATCCCACTTAACACAAAGTGTCAATTGGATTAAATGTTTGGGACCAGAAGGGCAAAAAGGGAAAGTTAAGGCCCTATGTGGCTGACATAGCTATAAATTTATGGGGAAGATAATTGTTGCAACAGTGGGGAACTCAGGTTAACATCCCTTAAATCCCACAAAGGGCATATGAAATAAGATTACAGGGGAAGATGTTCTTCTTAATAAGAAGGATGCCCAGGCTGCACAGGTTGTTCAAAACCAAGATACAACAGGCATTGAATTTCTAAATTTATAAAGGGGGCCACTGCTGAAAATATACCAAATGCCCTCTCTACCCGTAAAATGGCTAAGGAGTCTGTGTGGATAGAGTGGTGGTCCTTAACAAATCAAAGGTTACAGGTGCTTGAACAGCTGGTAGAGGAGCAGTTAAAGGCTCAGCATATAGAGGAATCTACCAGCCCATGGAATTCACCTGAAATAAATCAGGAATGGCAGGCTACACATAAGAAAAAATAAGTAAAGTCAATCAAAGCCCATATGCCTCAGTACAAAAATCAGAGTTGTATGCTATTCTTATGGTATTGTTAGACATCCCTAATCTCTTAATATCATTTCAGATTCACAGTATGCAGAAAAGGTTATTTTGCATATAGAAACTGCTGAATTTATTCCTGATAATTCAGAATTAACATTGTTATTTACGCAACTGCAACAAGCAATTCAAGACAGAAATTGTCCATTATATATTGCTCATATTAGATCTCGCACAGAGTTTTCAGGAGCATTGGCACAAAGGAACGATGAGATCAATCAATTATTAATAGGAAATGTGTTAGAAGCCTCAACTTTTCATGAAAAGCATCACATAAACAGCAAAAATTTAAAAAGAAACTTCTCCATTACATGGCAATAACTCAAGGAAATTATAAAGAATTTCCTGGTGAGTTTCTTGTATAATCAAGCCCCATTGCCCACTGGAAGTAACCGTAAGGGTACTAAAAGAGTGGTAATCTGGCAGATGGATGTGTTTCATGTTGCAGAATTTAGTAGTTTATACATTATACTATCAATACTTATTCAGGATTTCAGTGGGCTTCTGCCTTGAGTTCTGAAATGGCTGGTTCTGTAATCACACACTTACTGGAAGTAATGGTTATTATAGGAATACCTTTACAAATGAAGACAGACAATGCCCTTTCATATGTCTCCAGTAAAATGAAAACAATTTGCACACTATGGCATAAGACATATTACCAGTAGACTACAAAATCCTATAGGACAAGCAGTTATAGAAAGATCTAATTGGACGTTAAAGGAAATGCTTGCAAGACAAAAAGGAATAACAAAGACACCCAGATATAGACTACATAGTGCACTACTAACTTTAAATTTTCTGAATTTTATTGAGACAGGAACAACAGTGGCTGAGAGACATTGGACAACAGAAAGAATTGCAGAGTTAATTCAATCTATATATTATAAAGACATATTAACATCCCAGAGGTAATTAGGACATGTGTTGCACTGGGGCAGCGTGTATGTCTTCATATCCAGTGGAAATAAAAAGTTGTGGGTATCTCAAAACTGATAAAGATAACATTTGGCCAGAGAGATCTTCTTAATACCCTGGTAGCTGGCCCAGGGCTATGGAAAGAAAAGTATTTTTAAAAGATACAGCCTTCGAATGATTGTAGTAAAGTATGAAAACTAAGAGCAACAAAGAATCAGCCCTGGGTCATGGAGTAAAGTTTCTTTCTTTTGTTTTTTTTTTTTTTCAAGACAGGTTTTCTCTGTTGTAACTCTGGCTGTCCTAAAACTCACTATTGTAGATGAGACTGGCCTTGAATTCACAGAGATCTACCTGCCTCTGTCTCCCCAGTCCTGGCCTGTGCCACCTCCACCCAGCTGGAATAAAGTTTCTGAATCCTAAATTTCCACCTCACTCCAACACCAGTGAGAGTGAAGAATCTGAGGAAGATAAAGAATATGAAGTCTTGATGAAAAACTGTCCCTGTGTGAGTCTCACTTTGTCTGATTTGGAACAGTCGGCTCGTAGTCGTCAGAAGGTTCCAGGGAAAGATAATGTGAGTGATGACTTCAAAATGCCAATCACTGCAAATCTGACAAAACCTTCAAGTGTCCCTAGACTCCCATGACCTGAACAATGGCTGACAGTGCATTAGCCCTGAGGAGATTGTGAAGTTGTTTTAGAGGAAGAGAACACTTACAGCAAACAGAAACCAGAGAAAAACTCCTTAAAGCAAAGTTCCAGTCATTCAAGGGAATAGGCTTTCTGCAAAAGAGTCAGTGAACAGAACGTTGAAACTGGCTGTTGTCTTTAATAATATCAGTGAATATCAGAGTTACTTGAAAGATGAAGATCCCTATAGCATTTTTATAGAAAATGGATTAATGCAAAGAGTCACAAGACAGAATCTGACAGAGACATTTACCATCTGCCGAAAAGGGAAAAGCTCAGAGATTGATTCCAGCAATCTCAAATCCTCTGAGTTTTCACTCTGTTAGTAATTCATCATGTATGAATGCTAAGAATAAACTCCTGAAGACCAGAAAGGAGAAGAGATGGCCAGAAGGCCTCAGAGAAAAGTAATCCACAGCATACAACTTATATCTTAGTAATAAGGGAGGAATGTAGTGGTACTTTGCCAAGAAGTCTGTCCTATGCAGCTAGGAAAAACAAGAAGCATCGGCAGTGCGATGCTATGATAGATGTTAGTCCAGTTCTCCAGGCTTCAGACAGATAACGACAGCCAAAAAGGGCTGTAAAGATTTCTTCCTTTTTCTATCTTTCCTGAGCTGGAGGCACAATGGGAATCTGTACAAGTTAGGATGTATTTGCAAGTTAGGAATCTGTTATACTCACATTCAGTTAGAAGTGGCACTCCAGCATGGGGCAAGAAAACAGCTTTTTACGCAAGAGAACAGAGCTTTTAGTTACAGGTGAATGTGGTTTGGATTATTTTATCTTCCTTGCAGGTTGGCAAACAGTCAGTTTACTTGATGAGCCACTAGCATATGTGGGTCCATTTTCTACGAAAATGTTGTAAGGATCTTCATGTTTTAAGGAACTCTGATGTTCGCTGAGATTATTAAAGGCTGTTTCAATGTTTTGTCCTCTGACTCTTTTGCATAGAGACACTATATTCCCTTGAATGCCTGGAACTTTGGCTTTAAGGTATTTTTTCTCTGGTTTTTGTTGGCTTAGTATTCTGTCCACCCAGGGGCATGTCTGGAAGTACCTGCTCCATCCTTGTTCATGACATCAGTGCCTTGAGACAGCATCACCTCCAGACAGCCCGCTGCACTTCTCATAGCAGCTAAGTGGAACCTAGATCGTGAGTCAGGGTTCAGTCTCAGAAGAGTGTCCAAAATCCCCCAAGTCCCAGGGCTTGGGCATGCAGACTTGCCCTGGGGGTCCACTATTTTGGGAACCAGTCCTTTGTGGGTGATTAACGAGGCCACTCTGGCCACATAGTTGTTCTCCACGCAGTCGCTGCTCACTTTTTCCCCTTGCAGTGCCACACCCAGAGGTGCATGGGACTGAGTGGGTCACTGACCCCTCCCGAACAAAGATCAAGGCTACTTTATCCAGGCTCTCACCCACCCACCCCTGGGCACCTGACTGGCGCCTGCCACTGGCTCTGGGTTTCTGGATAGAGCAAGAGCCACAGGACTGGGAGGAGCTGAGGTTGGTGCAGGCTGTAGGATAGGTGGTCCTTGGTTGGGGGCCTGCAGACAGCATCTCTGAAACCTGCAGCCCCCAGCATGACTCCAGGCCCACTACCCTGGCATCATCCACATATCAATCCTCTTCAAACCACCACCCCTCATAGTTCCTTAATCCAAAGCCAGCTTTTTAAGACTTCACTCCACCTTAAAACAAAACAAAACAAAAAAGCAACCCAGCATTTCTCTATATAGACCAGGCTAACCTGGAATCCAGAGATATCCCTGCGCTGCCCCCAAAGTGCTGGAATTGAAGGTGAGGTCCCCGATGCCCCAGCTCTGTTTTTGTATGCTGATGCAAGATGGAGTCTCATGTAGTCCAGGCTGGCTTCCAACTCCTTATAAATCAAGGTTGATCTTGAATTCCTGATCCACCATACCCCATACACACTTCCCAGGGCTGGGATGACAGGTGTGAACCATTGCACCTGGTTTATGAGGTGCTGGGAATGGAAGCCAGGGTTTTGACGGCTAAGCTCTACCCACTGAACCACTGCCCTGCCCCTCGTTGTCTATTATTTTACTGTTATTTATTTATTTAATTGTTTGAAACAGGGTCTCAGTCTGTGGCCATACTTGCCTCAAATTCAAGATCCACTTGCTATCCCCCAATATCCCTGACTCCAAGAGTCCCACCCGCTTCCCAGCTGCTCCGCCAAATCCCCATATCCTCCCCGCCCTTCCCCTCATATACCCAAGGCCAGCAGAACTGCAGCCCCAAAAGTTCCTAAGCCCCCTCCCCTGGAGCCTGACCTGTTCCCAAGTCACTAACCACAAAGTGTGCTCAGGACCTGAACCCCACAGCACAGCCCCCTCCACACTGTTATCCATGTCCTACCTCACACACCAGCCATCTTCCCTCCTTCTGTGGAAGGCCAGTTGGACCCAAACACCTACAAAGGAGGCCACTGTGCACAGGCACAGTAGTTTCATGGAGAATGGGCTGTGGGGTGGGACCAGGTAGGATGCCCCATAACCCTCTAAACACCTCAGACCATGGACACATACTCCCCAGGTTCAAGCCTCTCCCTCCTCCTACCCTGGCTCAGATGTGTACTAGATGCTGTAACCTTTTTATCCTTCTTTGCCTTTTGTCAAATACATATGTGGGGTGCCAGAAATAATCACAGATTTAAGTGCTGACTTTTTTATTATTCTATTTCTGGTGGGTTCATGGAAGACAGTTTATTCTTTGGTAATTCAAACCCCAATATTAGAGAGATTCAATCACTGTATAATCTAAACTTAATTCTAGACCTAAATGGCTTCAGCCTCTGTACAATCTAATTTTCAAGATGCCAGCACAGATATAGAAGGCTTCAGACTCCAATCTAATCTGCAAACCTAAACCTAGAATGTTTCAGCCTCTGAGACTTACTACTGAGCTCACTCAGCTGTCTTCTGAACTTTTGTCTTTTCATTCTGATCTGTAATGTGAACCCCAAACTGTAAATTGTGAATCGTTTGTCTCTGATTCTCTGTTTCTGCTTATTCTGGAATGGCTTTGTTCATCTCAGGTTCTCCTGAACTGAACTGAGCTGAGCTGAATGCATTCAAACTGTCTGACTGAATTCTTTGCTTCTCTCTCTGAACTCTGTTCCTCTCTCTGCTTCCATCTCACTTCTCTTTCTCTGAGCTCTGCCTCCTCTCTCAACTGACTGCTCCTTTTATCCTGAGAGTTGGGATTAAAGGAGTGTGGAGTCACTTCTGAGTTGGGTTTAAAGTCTTGTGCTACCATTCCCTTCTGAGTTGGCTTAATGTATATAATGTATATAATGTGATGTATATAATGTATAATGCATATGCTACTTTGCCTTGAGATACAAAATGTTTCTGCCCTAGAACAGCCATGCTGCTTGACTAAAAGATTAAATTTTCTATGTAGGATGAAGTTACTAAAAAGAGACCCACCATGCCTCTATGGATAGAGGATAAGGAGATCTGAAGGACTGTCAGATATTATGGCTGACGTTCCAGTTCTCTCATCAGTCACGGCCCTCCCACTGGCCCCTTTAGAGCACTCGAGTGGATTTCCCAGGACTTGCAGTTTCCCAAGGAACGCAACAACCTTCAAAGATAGTTAGAAAACCAATGATGGTCGATCAGGTTCCTTGCCACCTTATGTGCTGCAAGGGCTGGTAAGTAATTTATAAGAAAGAGATGTCCTTCAAGTCTAGGCATGTATCTCTTTGTGCCTAATACCCCTGCTGAACAGGTGACGCTTTCACAAGGATGGATTCCTGGAAATGGTCTAGGAAATGATTTGCAGGGTGGTGTTCAAGGGTTTACTGCATTTATTATGTTCGTGGGGCTTCTCTCCACTGTGACTTTTTTTGTGTTTGTGAAGACTACTGGGATATATAAAGGCTTTACCACATTGATTACATAGATAGGGCTTCTCTCCTGTATGACTTCTTTCATGCATTTGAAGATGATTGTTTGTTGCAAAGGCTTTACCACATTGATTGCATTCAAAGGGTTTCTCTCCACTATGACATCTTTCATGCCTGTGAAGATTACTCTGATATGCAAAAGCTTTACCACACTGATTACACTCATAAGGTTTCTCTCCACTATGACTTCTTTCGTGTATTTGAAGATGACTCTTTTGTGTAAACGTTTTGTCACAGTGATTACACTCATAGGGTTTCTCTCCAGTATGAATTCTTCCATGTATTTGAAGATAACGATGACGTGTAAAGGCTTTACCACATTGAATGCACCCATACGGTTTCTCTCCTGTATGCGTTCTTTCATGCATTTGAAGATGACTGTTTGTTGCAAAGGCTTTACCACATTGATTACACTTGTAGGGTTTCTCTCCAGTATGTGTTCTTTTATGTATTTGAATTTGACTCTTTTGTGCAAAGGCTTTACCACACTGATTACACCTGTAAGGTTTCTCTCCAGTATGACATCTTTCATGTATTTGTAGATGACTGGGATGTGCAAATGCTTTACCACATTGATTACATTCATACCGCTTCGCTCTACTATGAGTCTCTCCAGGATGAGTTCTAAGAACATGAAGACTACTGTGACATGCAAAGTCTTTATCACTTTGAGTATATTCATAGCCTTTTACTTCCAAATAAGTCCTTTGATGTAATTGTAAAGAGGAGTTAGGTGTAAAGGCTTCATCACATTGATTACATTCATAGGGTTCCTCCTCATTATGGGTTCTTTGGTGGGTTTGAAGACAACTGTGTTGGTTAAAGCCTTTAGTATGTGTCTCACATTTATTAACTCCATTTCCCATATGAGTCTTTTCAAGTCTTTGAAGAGAACTGGAAGGACTCAGAGCTTTACCACACTGACTGCATTCATCACTGTTTCCTACAGTGTGAGACACAGGACACGTGCAAAGTACAACAGGACAGACAGGAGAATTCCCACATTCCTTGTCCTCATAGGGCTTCTCTCCACTGTGAGTTTCTTGCCTCATTCCCACTGAAGTTGGAAAACCAATTAATTGTAAACTTGAATCACATTCATCAAGTCTATTCATAGCAGGAACTACTACATGTCTTCCAATTTCTCTGGAAGAGAGAGACGTACTTTCCTTCTTTCCGTGTCTGCTATGCCCACATGGCTTGTATTCAGAGTGCCAGATGTTAAACCTAGTTAAGGAAGAATAACAAATAAAAGATGTTCGAATTGCATTGACACAGCTGAACTTTATGTTCCTCATACAGATGAGGTATAGAGATTCAGATTTCTACACCACAACTTCCTTGATTTTAATGAAGCACCCCTCTGACTAATCTTTGTTAAGTCACAAGTACTAGCTTTACTTTAGATGATTTGCTTATTAGAAGTTTTTGGATATACATTGCTACCCTAATTAATGTGTATGCCTTTTGTGATATTTGAAAGGTATGAAAGTAAACAGACAGTTCTACAACATGGATTTCATGGTTACTGTAACAACTGTTATGGCCTCCTTTCCTTGTCTTGCTTCTTAGAGCAATGTTTTGCAAACAGAGATCAGCTACCAGACACTGTCTTACATTATCTTGTCAGAATTTAGTAATTATTGACACAGTTAAAGACCTGCTTACTTACATTGTTGCTTTTCTTTAGATCTACATGACACATTACATGTCTTCAAAACACATTTCTAACAGTGTCCACATGAAAATTACCTGCCAAGTCTTCTAGCAGTTTGACAATGTTCTTCAGTACTGTGATCTGCCCATATATTGCCTAAAAGATAGTAACAGAAAATACATATTATTGGAAATTATGCAAACTATAACTTATTGTTGGCACCACAGCCATCACTTTTATAACTAAAATCACAGAGGAACCAAGATACCAAGAAACACTCGTCCACTTATGTTGAATTTAGAGGAAAACTCACAGTCTTACCTATAGCAATGAGGTTTCTGCAGGTTTCCAGCATCACGTCTATATAGAGATTCTTCTGGGAAGGATCCAGCAAAGCCCATTCTTCCTGAGTGAAGTTCACATGCACATCCTCATAGGTCACTGCATTCTAAAATATCCCATACATGAATGTAATAGAAATGCTGAGACTGACAGCTGGAAAATGTACACTTCATTGGGAATATTTCTTACAGAATTCTGTTTGCTCAAAACATTTATTCCATGACAACAAACTCAAAATGTAATCACAAAATCATTTTAGAAGCAAACAAAGGGGTTCACGTCTTTCATTTCTGGAACCAGTGAATAAGATATGGCATTTCAAGAGAAATCACTACTAACAGATATACAGAGACACACACAAACACATCAACGCTATGGACGATACACCAGAGAAACAGTATCCACAAGGACTACCTTCACAAAAGAACAAGCTGGATGTGGTGAACCACACCTTTATCTCAGACCTCAGGAGATAATCACACACATCAGAGATGTGTGATTCTTTGTCATTTCCAGGCCAGCCTGGACTAAGGAGTGATTGCTAGTCAGACATGGCTACACAGTGAGACCCTGTCGCAGACATACAAAAAAAGAAAAAGAGAAAAGGATACAAAGCACTCATGGGCTCACTCATAATCCTAAGAGCTCAACATTCATTCCAAATACATATTTGTCATCCAAAAAATTGGAGTGCCTCAGTTTAAACTGTAAGGCTAATATAATGTTAATATAGTGGATGCATTTTTATTAACTTACTGACGGATCAAAAAGTTTTCAAAAACCTTAGCAAAGTAAATGCTAATCCTTAAGAAGGAAAAAAAAAAAAACCCCACAGGGTAGAAAGATGAGTCAACAGTTAAGATTACATGTTCTTTTGCAGAGGACCTGGATTAATCCACAGCTTCACTTGGAGGTCGACACCATTTGTAACGTCAGGTGAGTAAAATCCTATGCTCTCTTCTGCTTTCACTGAACAGCAGACACACATGTTGCACGCCCAGACATATAGGCAAAAGACTCGTGCACATTCTGCAACCCAATGATCCAGGAGACTCCGGAATGTCAGGAATGCATGTGGTCCCAGTGGGAAAAATGATGCCCTCTGCCAAAGTTCAAGTCACATGTAGGTAAAGCTCAGCACACGAGCAAATGACTGACATGTACAAACACCTAATCCATCAGTCAAAATTGTAAACACAAAAATATCAGACAAGAAAAATGGCTTAGCATGAAAGGCAGCGGCTCTTGGTTTATCTTACATACTTTAGGGATGGGGTCTGCAATGGTGGTGATGGCGTGGCTGCATGAAAAGGATTCAGGTGCTCAGTTTCAGTCACAGAAACCATACAAGAAGACAAGCGAGGTGAGGCTATAAACACTCAGTGCCCTTCCCCAGAGACTAACTTCCTCCAGGAAGGCCCCTCCTCCTAAAGGCTCCATAAGCACCCAAAGGGAGTCTCCATCCAGAGACAAATGCTCATGTGCGTCATCCTACTTGGGAGATTTTTCATTCAATCACCACATCTCACACAGGTCATGACGGGCTCACGGTCCCCCATGATGCAAAGTCTGTTTAGTTTAACCTCAAAGATCCTCATATTATGTAACAGCCCCAACAGTGTTTGAATGACCAAAGTTTCTTCTGACAGTCAAGAAAACCTCAAAATGCCCAGAGCAGAACTTCCAGAAGGTTCAGGACACTCGGCTCTGCGGGGCGGCTCACCTGCCTCCCAGGACAGGAGGAGCGGCGCATGCGCGCGCTGCGGTGACGTCACAACACGGAAGCGGGCACGGACCGCCCCCGGTGCTCTGCGCACTCGCAGTGCGCACGGGGAAGCACCCGCGGCCGCCCCGACCCGGGCGCGCAGGGACCCGCAGGGCCGCGCTGGAGACTCACCGGAAGCCGCGTCTGCCCGGCGGTCCCCGCGGCCCCGGGAGGACCCGGCACCGGCTCCCGCGGCTCCTCCCCGTGCGCGGACGGCGGCCCCTCGCTCACCATGGCGGCTCCGAGCGCGGCCCGCTCTCCACGGCTCCCGGCAGCGGGCACCGCGCGCTCACGGGACCGCGGGCCGGAAGTCCCGCCCAGTTCTGGCCGGGCCGCGCTTCACTCTGATTGGCCGCTGCGGCCTGAGTGACAGCCGCGGCTCCCTGGAGACGGCGCTGTGCAGGCATCGCAGGTCCCGCATAGGCTGACGGCTCCGCTCGTCAGAACCGGTCCGGGAGTGGAGCCTGTGGGAATTCTGAGTGCGTGAGAACTCTCCGGGAAGCAAGTCCTGTGACTCACTTTCTTCCGAATTAAGAATTGTTGCTGGCATGTGCCTTTGTGCTCCTCCCAGATGTATTAGTTACAAGTGCTTAATGCAGTTTTTCAATTAAATGTTTAAAGCATCCTTCGCATGCCTGTATGTGTTGTAGTTTAGTTTTAGTCATATACAGAATAATTGTTTTATGCAGTTGCGTCAGGGGTTGTCTACGGCGTTTCATGTTGTCTGCAGGTGTTGTATTTCTGTGTATTTCTTATGATCTATACCTGAGGCGTTCTGAATCAATAAAAACGCCTGAGCTCAGAGCTCAGGGTTCCACTATGAGTATGGCACTGAGCATGACGGTGGTTCTGTTTTGAGGTCTGACTGGGCTTCGACCTATGAAAATGCCTCCCTGTCTTCTTGGCTGAACCACCACAGTTCTTAACTACTACATCCATGGAAAAACATGGTTTTGCCATGTGCCTTGTCCTTGTGATTGTCTCCAGCGTGATCTCATGAGAAATTTACTTATGCCACCTTGTGTAAGCCTCAGACTTTAAATTGTCCGGGTGCTTAATGAAGCTGGCTACTGCATGACACTTTAGTCCTCCTTAATTGTGGGCTCCATATCCCAGGTCCAACTGCCTCCAGACCGGTGACGAGGCTCCACCCCTGGCCACGCCCCCAGCCCCTCACTGGGGATTCTAGGCAAGCTCCCCAGCCCTGAGACACAAGGCCATGCCTTGGTTTCTTTAGATATTCACTGCTGTTGTATTTACTGCCATAGCTGTGTTTTGGGTCTAGAAGACCACACTCTGTTCTGGGCCCTCCAACCCCATCCCTGCCATTACCCAGCATCCCACACTGCTGATGTCTCCTCTCACAGTGAGCTTGTATTCCTGGGTCTAAGGCTGTGAGGTAGGTGGTGTATCGGGCGGTGAAACATGTCAGGTGGGGAATGAGGAAAATCACAGGCCCAGAGCATAGGGAGCTGTGGTATGATGGGGTCAGCTGGGCACTGCTGGTAAGGCGCCAGGCTGGCCTCCCAGTGTGTGATGAGTCCCGTTCACCACCCTGGGGCCGGGGAAGGCGGTCCCTGAGGCTTCAGCTTGCAGAGGTGAAGGGTGGAGCCTGAACAACTGAGCCGTGGCCTCAGCGACCCTGGGCCTGCAGCCGCTGCATCTGCAGGATCTGGCTGAGAATGCACTGCACGTCCTGGTCCATCTGTCCCTGTGAGAGGTGGGAGGGGACGGGGCAGAGACACACCCTGGGGCTCCTGCTGGGTGCTCTCCATCCCCTGCATGTCCCCCTACACAAACCCAAGCGAGACAACTTCCGTGAGCTATATCCATGCACAGGGATGTTCCTGGAAGTCACAAGGATGGCTCTGATCAAACGAGGAAACTGAGTCCCAGACAGTGGCAGAGGAATGAGAAGCCAGGTGGGCTTCCTGAGATTCAGCCAAAAGGCAGGAGTCTCACCTGAATGACTTACAAGCGGTGGCTGCGGTATAAAGCCACCACAGCACCATGTTCCCGGGCCTCCTCCCATGGGCACAGGGGAAAGGGAGAGGAGAGGAACTGGAGATTCAAGTTCATCCCTAGCTACAAGTGAGTACGAGGGCAGCCCAGGATACAGGAGACTCTGCCTCAAAAGAAAGGTGGAGAGATAGGAAAGGAGAGGAGGGAATGGGGAGGGGAAGGAGGAGGCCCATCCACAGGAGACACACACACACCCCAGCACCTGAGTCAATGCCCATGTTGAGTGGCTGCTAATGGCTGAGTCCCCTGCCCAGCCTGGATCCTGCCAGCCATCCCTGATGTCCCCTGACTGCTCCGTCTGTGATTCCCATCACCCACCCCCTGCTCCACAGAGCTGGTACAGCTGCAGTGCTGTCACCTGGCCACCCAGGACCTCCTCCTCAGAGCTAGCCAGGGTGGCCTGCTCCACCTTCAGAGTCTCCTTCAGCATGAAGACTTCTTTGGACAGTTATGTGATCTGGAGAGGGTGGGGGCTCGGTGAGTGGCCACCCAGATGGAGGCATGGAACAGGATTCACCTCTTCTGGGAAGCTTGGTAAAGAGTCACAGATTCTGACCCAGAGCTGAGCCTACTCAGAACTTGTATTTGTACAGCCCAAGGACTAAAAATGTTAGTCAAATTTT
Organism: Cricetomys ansorgei; assembly: GCA_026225945.1. Lineage (NCBI taxonomy): Eukaryota > Metazoa > Chordata > Mammalia > Rodentia > Nesomyidae > Cricetomys > Cricetomys ansorgei. The sequence continues at coordinate 1,039,462 of JAMJFZ010004123.1, forward strand.
TAAATCTTTTCAGAGGAAAAAAAATTCCAAAGAAAATTCTATCTTGTGACAATAGAAGGGATTCTAAATCACATTTTGACATTTATCAATAATGTTTTCTCAACAAATGATGTTGTCAGCTTACATCAAATAGGAACAGGACACTGTATGGCCTACAGGCCTGAAAATAGTTTGATTTTTAAGTTCCCTCATAGAAAAACACCATTCTTCCACACTCTTAGGGTTTCTGTTGGCTAGCTTCAGTTTCTATTGGCTCAGGCTGGCCATGCCCAGTAAACCATAAACAGAACTTGGATTTTAACCAGATTTTGTGGGACACCTGAGTTTGATCTGTGACCTCCACACATGCACACAAAGAGCACACACAATAAGGCACAACTGGGGGCTAGTGAGATGGTTCAGGAGGTGACGACACCTGCTGCCAAGTCTGTCTCACTACCTGAGTACAGTCCTGGGGACAGACACTGTTGAAGGAAGAACCGAATTGAGGCAAGTTGTCCCCTGACCTCCACACATGCGTGCCCCACCCCCACATAAATAAATAGATGTCATTTAAAATCTTAAAAAAAAAATGGGAAACTTGAGTTCAAACCCTGACTTAGGATCCATCTAGCAGCTGTGTGACCTGTAAGTGGTATCACCACTCTCTGCCCGTTACTTCAAATGGGGATAGACAGAGCAGTAAGCATTACATATCTGTTACCATGGTTACAATGACAGTTGGAGCATCAACATCCAGAATTACTCCAGTCATGACTCTCTTATTTCTCTGTGCCTCAGTTTCCCATGTAAGAAATCAGTCAATTTCACAAGATTTTGCAGACTGTGAGGTCCTTCAGTTCTGTGTAACCTTGACCGAGTAGGCCCATCAGTGAGAAAGAGGGAACCCACCTTTGCTGAACTTTTTGCAGTAATTAGGCGACATTGATACTGGCTTCAATTAACTCCTCATGCACAGTTAAAACTAAAGGCAAATTTATAAAGGGGGCCACTGCTGAAGCTACCTTAAGCCCTACCCTTAAGCCTCCATTAGGTGGACACAAGTTGGAGGCTTTAGCACAACTGGTAGAGGAGCAATTAAAATCTCAGCATACAGAAGAGTCTACCAGCCCATAGAATTCACCTGTATTTGTTATAAAGAAAAAATCTGGGAAATGGAGAATGCTAACAGATTTGAGAGCAGTAAACATTGATTTAGCCAACGGGCCCATTACACTCTGGAATTCCTTTGCTTTCATTATTACCAAAGTCCTGGCATCTGATGGTAATTGATTTGAAAGATTGTTTTTACAATACCTCTGCAAGAACAGGACAAGGGAAAGTTTGTGTTTACAGTATCCAGCTATAATACTGCTCAATGTGTCAAAAGGTACCAGTGGAAAGTCCTTCCCCAGGGAATGTTCAATAGTTCAACATTGTGCAATATTTTGAACCCTTGGAAATAATTCTAAAACAATTTCCCCAATCTGTAATCTATTATTATACACATGATATTTTGTTAGCTGATTCTTGTTAAAATAACGTTATGGCGCTTAACAGAGAGTCCAGCATTGTAATTTTCAATGCTCTTTATTAATCACAATCCATGTCAAATCTCAGGGAATTCTATACCCGGGCAACTAGGCAGAGAGCTCACTCCATGGCTTCCTCATCCCATGGTCTCCTCTTGGTTCTCCTCCTGCTCGCTAGCTTCTTCTTCCTTCTTCTCTGCCATCTGTCTCTCCTCTCTTTTCTGTCTCCTCTCTGTCTCCACCCAGCCTTCCAATATACAAATCAATGGAGCCTAACCTTCATCTGCCTTAAGGCTAAGGAATGTTCCATTCTTGTGGAGAGCCGTATAGCCACTCCTTTGTTTACTGGTAGGCAGTGAATCCTTTACTTGCTTCAAGAACAGCTTACTGGAATATTATCCATAACTAAAATCTCCCACAACATGTCACCCTTCTTGTTTACAATAAGAACAATATTGACTCAAACAAAAGAAGCTAAGATATAAAGTTACAGTCTGTCAAATACCAAGTCCCAATTTCAGCAAACTGCTCATGCAGTTCAAATGTAACTGTCCCATAACACCAAGTATCAAGTCCAAAGTTCACCAATTGTTAATAAAAGTTCACCAATTGTTCATGTTTAGCAAAATGCCTGTGCAGTTCAAATGTCTTTGAAAAGTTCACCAACTGTTTATAAAAGTTCACCAATTGTTCATAAAAGTTCAATGTTTAGCAAAATGCTTGTGCAGTTCAAATGTCAGCAGATATCTGCATCTGCATCATCACAGTTTGAGCACTGTGAAAACTGCCTCAATTTCTACTGGTCGGTTTGGCAAAACAGACTCCCTGCAGGCAGGTATTTGCATCTGTATCACAGTTGAGCACTGTGACAGCTGCCTCAAATTTTCAAAACAGGCTCCCTGTCAGCTGCAGAGTCGTCTCCAACATGATTTCAGAGGATAAGATATGAAGCCAATAGCTTCCCATATTTCCCCTTTTCCAAGATGACTGCGTCTGTCTTAGGAGAAAAATAATGAACAATAAATCTGACCCGTCTCTGGGTTACTGATAGCACCATGATCAGCACCCTTGCCTTAGGTTGATTTTATGTCTTATTCCTCATATCCCGTCTCTGACTGCCAGCCTCTGTATTTAGCTGGGGAATTCAATCTTTTTTTGTAATCCATGGCCTCTGGTTTATATGCAGCACAGGAGCAAGGCAGCTAGGAAGGCCTTCAACGATCCATTTTTAGGTTGAAGGCTGGACAGTAACCCGCACACTCTGATGTCTCTCTTCAGTCGAGTAGTCTCTGGATACTCTCAATTGGATGTTTCATTTCTGAAAAGACAAAAGCACAACCTTTCCCCGACATGGGGTGGAGTCTTCACACTTAAGGCTATTATTATTAGAGCAAAATGCTTAAACATTATCTTTTAAAATTAATTTTTTGATTTTTTTTGAGGTTAAAATAGCCAATTATAGATATATCCTATACCCCTTTCTTTTTTAAATTTTAGCTGAAGTTTTATTTATCATGTATAATATTAAAATCCAATAATTTGTCCCTTTCTTCCTGGACATTCATTTAGCATGCCAGCCTCAGGAGTTGTAGCTGTGGCTGATAACAGGACATCTAGCCACTGCAATGCCTTATGGGTTTTGTATGACAAATCCGGAAGTTTGAAACTTTTTTCAAACATTAACCATAAACAAACTTCCAACTATAAGTAAAATAAATCTTTCTTGCCAACCACATAAAACCAAATACCAATTCCCTGGAGGACCAGGACCAGTTGGCTGAATTTTTGGCCCAAACTCCTGAACATAGCGAGGCTTGCAACCATAGCCAAGCGGCTGCTGAGAGAAAAACTCTAACACAGGCAGTGTAGATTCTGCCCAAGCTTTCTGAGTTGCTTTGTGCAACGATCCATTTTAAAATATTGTCTTCCTTTTGTATCATGAGCTCAGTAGAGGAATTATCAGAAAGCATACAATCAAGCTTGAGATCTAGGTAATTTACATATGCATTCTGTAATCTGCTTTCTTCCAGAGTTAACTCCTTTTCTGCTGTTCTGGTTAAACTTTTTTGTCTGTTTAAATCTGAATCACCGTTCAATGCTTGAAACAAATTACTTAACTCTTGAGTAGTTAACCCAATGGTAGGTTCATTAAACCAGATATTAACTTTCAGTGGCTTTCATACAAAATATTGACATAAGGTGGTATCTGAGAATTCTTGGGGAATGACTTTCCATTGATACCTTTTAACAGGCTGAGAATTATTATCAATACCTGTTCTGTCCTGCTTATGGACAACCTGAACAGCCTATAATTGTTTTTGATAACATTTTTTAATATCTTTATCAATAGCATCTCGAATCTTACAGGTTGTCTCTGATATTGAAGGAATGTTAATCTGTACATTCCATTGTTTTAATAGGTCTCTTCCCCATAAACTTATAGCTAGATCTGCCACATATGGTCTTATATTTTCTATTTCACTTTCTGATCTTATGCATTTTACACGTGCTATATTTTGTTTTATCTGAAAAAATGTTCCGGTTCCTAAGAGCTGAGTAGTTACCTCTTGAAGAGGCCAGTTTGAATTCCAGGAGTCTTCTGAAATGACTGTTACATCCGCTCCCGTGTCTAACAATCCTTTAATTAAAACTCCATTTGTTTGTAATCTCGACTTAGGTCTCAAATCATTTATAGTTGCTTGCCAAAATACATGTTTTTTATTACCTTTTAATTCACCTGTTTTATCCTTGATAGCAAAGTCTAAAGCAGTGCTGTCTTTAGCAACAGGCACTACATGTTTTAATCTCTCTGAGGGTGAGTTAATCTGTTGCTGGTAGGAAATTGTTGGCTCACGTTTTCTGTGATAGGGGCCTGAGCTGGGCCCTGAAAGGCATTTCCCGACAGCAAGGAGTTACCTTGAATATCGGTTACAGATCTACACTCATTAGACCAATGTCTGCCTTTTCCACACCTTCTACATATAACTGGAAACTGAGGTTTTCTTCCTGGCTTATCAGAGGAAACATTATTTCTAGGATCCGTTTGTCTACAGTCCTTTTTAAAATGACCTGACTTTCCACAGCCAAAACATGTGACCCTTTGATTTTTAAAACCTTGAACAATTGCTTGTCCAATCATAGTGGCATTGTGAGCATTGGATCCAATATCAGTAGTAATTTTAATCCATTGATCCAAAGAAGCTGTTTTTAATGGCCTTATTGCCTTTTGACACTCTGAATTAGCATTTTCAAACGCCAGAGATTTAATTAACACTTCCCTTGCTTCTGAGTCTGAAATTGTCTTATGGACAGTAGAAGTCAATCTCTGTAAAAAATCAATGAATGGCTCATTTGGGCCTTGCATGATCTTAGTAAATGACTCAGACTTTTTTCCTGGCTCTTCAACTTTATCCCAAGCATTTAAAGCCGCTGTACGACATTGTGCTAAAACATTATCATCAAATTGGATCTGCACTTCCAATTCAGCATATTGACCTTCACCTATCAACTGATCTATGAAAATATTAATGCCTCTAGCTCGCTTACATTGTTCTATTGCCAAAGCTTCTTCTCTCCACCATGTCAGCCATTGTAATTGAGGACCAGCTTCTAATACAGCTTTTGCCAAGTCCCTCCAATCTCGAGGAATGACTCGGTGTTGAACAGCCCAGTTGTTCAAAATCTGTTTCACATAAGGAGAGTGCATTCCATAGGCTACTATTGCCTCTTTAAATCTCTTTAAATCTAGCATTTCTGTAGGTTTCCAGCCAAGTTCATCATAGCCGTGCATCCTGTTTATAGTTACTGGATAAACCATAGTTGGTTTTCTTAAAATCTTTGGCTGCCACATTGCGTTATAAGGTGGAGCAGTAGGCTCTGAATTCTCTGACTGAGGTAGGCTTTTACTTCCTTCCATCAAGTGTTCTAATTTTGCTACCAAAGTTTGCATTTTTGCATTCCACTTCTCATCTATTTCTTTTAAGGCTGCTTCTTATGAGAAGCAAGTAGATTCTGCTTTTCTTTCCATCATTTTAAAATTTTCTGATTTTGCTCTGAATTTATCTCCTGTATCTAAGTCAATATCCTGTAAAGGGCTAGAGTTCCCTTTTCCTTCTTCACTACCAGTTTTCCTTGATAGAGCACAGTATACCATGATGGCTATTGATAATACCATGTGAAATACCAGAATAACAAAAACCATAATCTGCATTATGCTAGTTTCAGTTGAAGTATTTATCTTTTCATCTACTGTTTTCATTCCTATGACATCCTTAACGAAACTGTACAGAGCCCAAGTGCCCTGTGTCATAATATTTTCCATTTTTAACATGGAAAAATTTTCTTTTCCACTCTTACTTAGCCTCTCCTTCCTTAGGAGACTTCTGTGTATTTTTCCTTTATTATTTCTGTCTTACTGTGGCCCCCACTTCTCAAGGAGCATTCTTTTTATTACCTTCTCTTCTTATAGAAGGTGTGTAAATCTGTGATTCCTTTCCTGGAACTTTATTAACCCACAACTGTGTGCATTTTTTCTTTAATTCTGTCTCTTTCTCTCCAGCTCTCCTTTTTCCGCTTTACTCCTTTATTTATTTGTTTATCTATCCTGTAACTGCTACACTTCTCTGTCTTAACGCACTGCTCAGGAGCTACATTATCTCCTGAGGTAAGGAGAGTTAGTAATTACCTTTAAACTGCTTCTTTCTTTATTTTTTTATTTTTTTTTATTTATTACTCTCTGCTTTTAAACTTAATATTCTTTCTCTTAACTTCACTCCTTTATTAGTTATTTTTTCCTTTATTAACTTTGAACTTATTTTACCTTTCCTGTGTCTTCTTTCTTCTTTTCTTCTTTTTTTCTGCCTCAGTTCTTGCTGTCCCACGTTGTCTGTTGTTTCCTTGTAGACTCTGTGTCTGGATTCCGCTGTCCCGCATTGTCTTTTTTCGTTTTTTTTCTTCTTTTCCTCTTTTCTCTGCGTTTTCCCTGTAGACTCTCTGTGTCTGGGCTCTGTTGTCCTGTGTTGTCTCTCTTTTTTGTTTGTCTTCTTTCTTCTTTTCTTCTTTCCTCTCGTGTGTCCTTGCCACGCATTGGTGCGCCAAGTGTTAAAATAAAGTTATGGCGCTTAACGGAGAGTCCAGCATTGTAATTTCCAATGCTCTTTATTAATCACAATCCATGTCAAATCTCAGGGAATTCTATACCCGGGCAGCTAGGCAGACAGCTCACTCCATGGCTTCCTCATCCCATGGTCTCCTCTTGGTTCTCCTCCTGCTCGCTAGCTTCTTCTTCCTTCTTCTCTGCCATCTGTCTCTCCTCTCTTTTCTGTCTCCTCTCTGTCTCCACCCAGCCCTCCAATATACAAATCAATGGATCCTAACCTTCATTTGCCTTAAGGCTAAGGACTGTCCCATTCTTGTGGAGAGCCGTATAGCCACTCCTTTGTTTACTGGTAGGCAGTGAATCCTTTGCTTGCTTCAAGGACAGCTTACTGGAACATTACCCATAACTAAAATCTCCCACAACAGATTCTGATGAAGATACTTTAGAAAAATTATCTGATGAAACGAATATAAAGAGACACAGGTGGCTAATCCTCCAACATGAGGACAATTGAAGAAACTTGTTAAATTATGTTCAACATTTATTAAGAGTCCATCGTTGAATTTTCTCAATTTTTTTTTATTAGTTACAAGCCATGTTAGTTCTCAGAGATTCAATAGCAGGGCGGCTAGATAGAGACTTCTTTCCAAGTTTCTCCCTCCTGCTTCCCTTCCTGCTTCAACTCTTGCTTCTCCAGCCCTAGATGCTTTTTCATTCCATATCCTTCCTGTCTCCACCCAGCCTCCAATATGCAAATGAATGGAGCCTAACCTTCATCTGCCTTTAGGTTAAAGAATGTCCTATTTATATGGAGAATTGGGTGGCCACTGCATTGTTTACAGGTAGGAAGTAAATCCTTTACATGCTGCAAGGACAGCTTACAGGAATATTATCCATAACTATAAAGTATCCCACGACATCTCACCCTTTCTGATTATAATGAGCAGCAGACTGCTCACACAGTTCAAATGTCTTTGATGATTGTAACTGTCCCATAACATCAAGTATCAAATCCAAAGTTCACCAATTGTTCATAAAAGTTCAATGTTTAGCAAAATGCTAGTGCAGTTCAAATGTCTTTGAAGAGAATCAGAGGTAGCAGAAGACAATGTGGTAAGAATCAGCAGGTATCTGCATCATCACAGTTGAGCACTGTGGAAGCTGCCTCAATTTTCACTGGTCTGTTTGGCAAAATAGGCTCCATGTAGGCTGCAGAGTCGTCTCCAAGATGATTTCAGAGGACAAGATGGTTAACAGTGTACAAATTAAGGAGAGAAAAAAAAGTAAGAGGGAAAACAAAAGCACACTGCTAGGGTAGACCGGTGCCAAGAGAGAGAGTTGCTGCTGGCAAAAAGTTTTTAAAGGGCCAGTGTCCATTTCTGGTATGCAGATGGTAGTCAGTAGGTCCCAGTCATCTCAGCAGAGGCCATCTTGGTATGCGGGTGTGATTCAGGATGGAGCCAGTGACATCTCTCCTGCAGCCTGCAAACTTTGAGATGATTTCAAAGACCATTTGACACAATAATCTGTTAATGTAAATCTCCTGTTGGCTGAATTCAGCTCTTTTGGTGCGGATTCATTTTTAGGTGTGCTAATTTTCCTTTTAGCATCTATCAGTTAAAGGCTTACCTAGCTCTGCCTGGAGCATTATCACCTGCCCCAGGGATGGCTTTTATGATATGCTTGCCTTATGCATAGATAGCTCCTGCATATGCCAGGACTTAAAGAAAAAAAGGCTGCAAGGCTTTTTTTCAGGTGAAATGGCTGCATTCCTTTCTCAGCCAACAACTGCCAGTTCAGGTAGGCCATGTAGATATTCTCATTATTGATGAAATTTCAGCAAAGAAGGAACCCTAGGAACATCCTGGTCCTGCCATGCACCTCTGGCTACTAGCTGTGTGTCCCTGGACAGGTACTCCCTGTGCCCTGGCTTCCTCATTGGTGGTGCAGACCTGTGATCCAGGCACTTAGGAGGCTGAGGAGGAGGATCAGGAGTCCAAGGGCTACAGTGTTAGTTCAAAGGTGACTCAGGCAACTGAGACTCCTCACAACACACACACAAAATCTCTTCTATCACAAAAGAGGTGTCCACTCTCTTCCCTCGGGACTGCTGTGGGGAAACCAGAGAAGGTAGGCAGGGGCAGCTGGTGGACTGAGGAGAGGCAGAAACCAGGCCTCCCATCTACTGCCCAGGTGGGTGGGCGGCCATGGTGAGCACTGTGCCCCAGAGCGGGAGTGACAGCAGCTCCTGGACAGCAAGGGTGGCGGTGCTTACCCGTGGGAGAATTGGCTACCAGAAACTGGTCCCTGAGCGGCAGGGCAAAACTGGGGGAAGGAGACTCAGGCGGGGGTTCTGAGCCCCGGCAGGGTTGGAGCAGGAGGGACGCTGGGCTCGCCCCTACCTGAGGTCTGCGGGCCGGACCCGGGAGCGGCGGACTCACCTCCGCGGTCCTAGGCTGCGCACGGAGGGGCTTCATTGCGGCCGCAGGCTCTCCTAGGTCCTGCAGGAGGGGTGGGTTCAGTGAGCACAGGGCAGGTCAGCGGCCTCTGGGCCCGTCCTCCGGCTCCGCACAGGACCCGGATGTGGAGGAGCCGGCGGTCCCACAGGACGTCCAACAGAACCATCCCCTCGGTGGGCGGTCTCCTCGGCAGCCCCGCCCCCACCACGCCAAATCAGTGCCTCAGGCTTTACAACAGTTCCCTCACTCCCTGTTAGGTCCCATCAGGGTGTGTGCCTGGTTCTGGGCCTCAGTTTCCCCTTGTCTAGTTGGAGAACGTCTCCAGGTCAATGAGGGTGGTTGGTAAACATTTGATGGTGCAGATTATGTAGCTCAGGCTAGTCTTGAACTCAATCCTCCCACTGGAGCCTCCTGAGTGCTGCGGTCACAGCTTGGAAATCAATACTGGGATCAAAGTATTTTCTCTGTCTTCAAATTGTGTGTGTGTGTGTTGAAGCAGTTAGATCTGAGTTGGAGGGTAACCTCGACTACAGAGTGAGATTCCCTCCACCCCAGTCTGAAATAAAAAAGCAGAAATGGTTGGAATCTGGTCTTGCCCTTGAGTGCCCTGGGCTGACCAGTGTCAGCCTAAGCCACCTGGGTAATTGCATCCCCAAGAGTTGTCCTTGCTCACTGTTAATATGTAGTCAGCCGTAATAATTCCTAAGGCTTTCAATCAGGGTCCTTGTTGACTTATGTGCCACAAGAGCTGGGAGGTAACTTATAAGAAAGAGATGCCCTTCAAGTCTAGACACACATTTTTCTGTTCCTAATACCCCTGCTGAACAGGCAATGCTCTCACGAGGATAAATAAATAAACTCAGGGAAAAGAGTTGTGATGGTTTACCACATTTATTATGTTCATTAGGCCTCTCTCCACTATGACTTTTCTCATGACCGTGAAGATGACTCATTTTTACATAGACTTTACAACGTTGAATGCATTCCTAGCGTTTCTTTCCAATATGTGTTCTGTTATGTCTGTAAGGACAACTGGAATGTGCAAAGGCTTTACCACATTCATCAGGTTTCTCCCCAGTATGTGTTCTTTTATGTGCATGAAGAAGTCTCCTTTCTGCAAAGGCTTTACCACATTGAGTGCATTCATGGGGTTTCAGTCCTCTATGGATTTGTTTGTTTTTTAAGGTAACATATTAATAAAAGTCCATGGTTGATTTTTTCAATGTTATTTATTAATCACAAGCCATGATTTATCTCAGGGATTCCATGCCTGGACGGCTAGGCTGAGACTTCAGTCCATCACCTTCTCCCACTGGTCTCTCCTCTGCCTCCCTCCTTACTCCTCCCAGATCCTTTAATCTTTTCCCCGAGCCCCCTTCCACATACAAGCCTTCATTACAAGGCAATGGTATCTCTGGGTCTGCCAGCAAACTCAGCTGGGGGTGATTCAGAGTCTTCTGTGATCACCCGGCTGCAGACCTTTGATCTTGATCCATAATCTCCAACTGTGAACAAATGGCCTGACATGTGGAGATCACAGTGGCTAGCACAGAGGTGTGAACAGGTAGGAAGCAAAGCTGCAAGGCATCAGGAGGCACCCTTCCGCCAAAAGTAGCACACAGGAGTAAACTATCTCACAACAGTAATGCTTTGGTACCAAGGCTTTACTACATTGATTGCCATCAAGGGGTTTTTCTCTTCTCTTTCACGTCTTTGAAGATAACTGTGACATGCAAAGGCTTTACCATACTGAATACATCCAAAGGGTTTCTCTCCATTGAGAATTTTTTCATGTTATTGGGGACTGAGGCGATATCCAAAGGCTTTACCACATTGATTATATCCGTAGGGTTTCTATCCAGAATGAGTTGTTTTATGTCTTTGAAGATCACGCTTTCGTGCAAAGGCTTTACCACATTGTTTGCATTCGTAGGGCTGCTCTCCATTGTGAATTTTTTCATGTTGTTGAAGAATGTGGCGATATCCAAAGGCTTTACCACACTGATTACATTCATAGGGTTTCTCTCCACTATGAGTTATTTTATGGATTTGAAGATCACGCTTTCGAGCAAAGGCTTTACCACACTGATTGCATTCATGGGGTTTCTCTCCAGTATGATTTGTTTTATGTATTTGAAGATCACTCTTTCGTGCAAAGGCTTTACCACACTGATTACATTGATGGGGTTTCTCTCCAGTATGAATTCTTCTATGTATTTGAAGACTACTCTTTCGTGCAAAGGCTTTACCACATTGATCACATTCATGGGGTTTCTCGCCAGTATGAGTTGTTTTATGTATCTGAAGATTATGCTTTCCTGCAAAGGCTTTACCACACTGATTACATTCATGAGGTTTCTCTCCAGTATGAGTTCTTCTATGTGTATTTAGACTACTCTTTTGTGCAAAGGCTTTACCACATTGATTACATTCATGGGGTTTCTCTCCAGTATGAGTTCTTCTATGTATTCGAAGACTACTCTTTTGTGCAAATGCTTTACCACACTGATTACATTCATGGGGTTTCTCTCCACTATGAGTAGTTTTATGTACTTCAAGCTGGCCCTTTTGTGCAAAGGCTTTACCACATTGATTACATTCATGGGGTTTCTCTCCAGTATGAGTTCTTCTATGTATTCGAAGACTACTCTTTCGTGCAAAGGTTTTACCACATTGACTACATTCATAGGGTTTCTCTCCATTGTGAACTTTTTCATGTTGTTGAAGACTAGGGCGATATCGAAAGGTTTTCCCACATTGGTTACATTCATAGGGTTTCTCTCCAGTATGAGTTTTTCTATGTCCTTGAAGACTACTCTTGTGTGCAAAGACTTTGCCACATTGATTACATTCATGAGGTTTCTCGCCAGTATGAATTGTTTTATGTATTTGAAGATTATTCTTATGCGCAAAGGCTTTACCACATTGATTACATTCATGGGGTTTCTCCCCATTATGAGTTGTTTTATGTATCTGAAGACTACTCTTTCGTGCAAAGGCTTTACCACATTGATTACATTCATGAGGTTTCTCACCAGTATGAGTTGTTTTATGTATTTGAAGATTACGCTTTTGTACAAAGGCTTTGCCACACTGATTACATTGATGGGGTTTCTCTCCAGTATGAGTTTTTTTATGTGCTTGAAGATTACTCTTTCCTGCAAAGGCTTTACCACATTGATTACATTCATGGGGTTTCTCACCAGTATGAGTTCTTCTATGTATTTGAAGAGTACTCTTTTGTGCAAAGGCTTTACCACATTGATTACATTCATGGGGTTTCTCTCCAGTATGAATTCTTTCATGTATGTGAAGATTATGCTTTTCTGCAAAGGCTTTACCACACTGATTACATTCATAGAGTTTCTCTCCAGTATGAATTGCTTTATGTAATTGAAGACGACTTTTTCGTGCAAACGCTTTACCACATTGATTACATTCATGGGGTTTCTCACCAGTATGAGTTCTTCTATGTATTTGAAGAGTACTCTTTTGTGCAAAGGCTTTACCACATTGATTACATTCATACCGTTTCTCTCTACTATGAGTTCTATGCGCTTTAAGTCTTCTGTAACATGCAAGGTCTTTATCACATTGATTATACTTATAGGATTTTACTTCCAAATGAGTTGTTTGGTGTAATTGTAAAGAAGAATCAGATGCAAAGGCTTCATCCCATTGATTATTTATGTAGAGATCCTCTTCATTAGGCGTTCTTTTTTGAATTTGGAGATGCCTCTGATGGTTAATGCCTTTAGTACCTGGCTCACATTCATTACTTCCTTTTCCCATATGAGTATTTTCACCTCTTTGGAGAGAACTGGAAGAACTTGGAGCTTTACTACACTGCTTGCACTCATAATAGTTTCCAACGTTGTGAGCCACAGAATATCTGCAAAGTGAAATAGGATAGACAGAAGAATTTCCACACTCCTTGTCCTCATAGGGCTTCTCTCCAGTGTGAGATTGTTGATTCATTCCCAATGTGAAACCAATTAATTGTAAATTTGTATTACAGTCATCAAAATTATTCATAGTGGGGACTACCACATGTTTTCCAATTTCTCTGGGAGAGAGAGAGGTACTTTCTTTTTCTCCATGTCTGTTATGCACACATGGCTTGTATCTAGACTGACACATGATATACCTAATAAAGAAGAGTAACCAAAAAAGCTGGTCAAATTGCATTCATGTAGATGAACTTTAGTACCTCTTGGAGACAAAATATATGGATTCAGGTTTCTGCACCGCAACGATTTTCTTGGTCTTAATAAACTGACGCTGTGATTAACTTCATTAAGTCACAAGAATATGAGTACAACCAGCTTTACTATGGACAACTTGCTTATTATAAGACCTTGGACATACATTGCTCCCCTAATTAATGTGTATGACTGTTGTGATATTGGAATGGTATAAAAGGAATGGCAGTTCTAAAACACGGATTTCACGGTCCTACGATTAAAAACCATGATGGCTGTTAAGTCGCCCTTTCCTTGTCTTAATTCTTAGAGGAAGGTTTTGCAAAAACAGATCTGCTACTTGATGTCGTGGGACATGGTTTTGTTAGAAGTTCGTAATCATCAATACACTTAAGGCTGTACTTATTAACACTGTGGCTTTTTGTTAAATCAACAGGGCACATTAAATTTTCTTCAGAAGCACATTTTTATCAACCTTAACATGAAAATTACCTGTGACGTCTTCTGCAAGTTTCACAATGTTCTTCAGTATTGTAGCCTGTCCATACATAGCCTAAAATAGATGACCAGAAAATGAACAATATATGACTGGAAATTTTACATAGTGTTTGGAGAACCTTATAACGATGCCTGATTTGGACAAAACCTTCTTCACATTCACAATTAAATCACAGAGGAGTATCAATAAAATAGAAACACTTGTCCTCTTATTTTAAACTCACAACCTTACCAACAGCAGTGAGGTTTCTGAAAGTTTCCAGCATCACATCTTTGTAGAGACTCTTCTGGGAAGGATCCAGCAAAGCCCATTCTTCCTGAGAGAAGTTCACATGCACATCCTCATAGGTCACTGCATCCTAAAATATCCCATCCATGAACATAGTAGAAATGCTGAGATTGACTGTATTGGAAATGTACACTTCATCGACAATATATTTACAGATTTCTGCATGCTTGAAACATTGATTCCATGACAACAAACTCATAATGTAACACCAAATCATTTTAGAAGGAAACAAAACATAAGGAAGGAAGGAAACAAAACAAAGCAATGTGAATCTTGTCTGGACCCACTGAACAAGAGACAGCATTACAAGAGAAACTACTACTAAGAGACATACAGATAGACACACAAACAGATCAACACTATTGAGGATACACCAGAGAAGCAGTATCCACAAGTACTAACTTCACAAACAAATGGACAAGCTGCGTGTGGAGGCCCACACCTATATCTCAGACCTCAGGAGGTAGACACAGGTGAACCTCCATAATTTCCAGGCCAGCCTGGTGTATGTAGTGATTTCCAACCTAGACACAGCTGATTAGTGAGACCGTGTCTCACTAAAACTTAAAAACATTCAGAAAGAATGTTATGTATCTGCAATCCAATGATTCAGGAGAATCAGTATTAATGTCAGGAATACACAAGTCCTGGTTGGGAAGAGGATATCCTCTGCAAAGTTCAAAGTCAAGATGTAGCTTAGCACACAAGCAAATGACTGACATGTATAAAAACTGAACTCCATCAACCTAGAATGTAAACATACAAAAATCAGGACAGAAAGGAAAAAAAAATGGCTTAGCGTGAAAGCCAACGGCTCCTGTTTTATCTTACATTCTTTAGGGAAGGGGTCTGTACTGGTGGTGATGGCAGGGCTGCATGAAAAAGATTCAGGGTGCTCAGTTTCATGCACCAGAAAACATACAAGAACACAAGTGTGGTGTGGGTATAAACACTCAGTGCCCTTCCCCAGAGACTAACTTCCAATAGAAAGGCTCCTCCTCCTAAAGGTTCCATAAGCACCCAAAGGGAGTCTCCATCCAGAGACAAATGATAATGTGGATCATTCTACCTGGGAGATTTTTCATTCAACTCCCATCTCACACAGGTCATGACGGGCTCAGTCCCCCCATGATGCAAAGTCTGTTTAGTCTAACTTCAAAGATTCTCATATTATATAAAAGTGCCAACATTGTTCCAGTCCAAAGTTTCTTCTGACCATCTTGACAGTGCCACCTTCTAAAGTCAAAACACAGATTATATCTTCCCAATGCTCAATGACACAAAATATAAATTTTCTTTCCAAAGAAAGGAAAGATCGAACTAAGTTAAGACTGAAACCCTACTGGGCAAAAATTAAATACTGCAGCCCTGTGTCAGAAACCTGGGACTTTGGTTTCCAAGGGTTCCGATGGTCGTTTCTCTTTGTAACTTCTCAGACAGATCCCTCTTTATTTCAAGTGTTATAATTATTATTATAATCATTATTATGATGGGCGAGTATCAATAAAAAGGCACGACACTGTCTGAGTTGGAAAATCTGGATGGCCAAGGAACAGGGTCTAGTCCCACATGGGTGACTTACAAGCTCTCCTTCCCATCCTGACTGCTTCTTCTAGCCTGCTCCTAGCACATGACTTCCCGGTATTTTGTTGAACGGAATCACCGCCCACCAACATACAGGCCTTAATGCATAATGAATAGAACAGAAGATCTTCCTAACAGGTGCTTAGGTTGAGGGAGGGCCCTGTCAAGACCCTCCATCAGCATTAATACAATGGATGCTTTTCTCAGTGAGCATACAACATTAGAACGACAATTGTTCCAAAGGCCATTGAATAAACAATTGCTGGTGCCCCAAAGTAGCATGCTGTCTGCCTTCCATCTGACCTCACGTGTTTTTAATACAGAATCCCTCAGGTGTTCTGATAGCACGTGCAGATCATAAGCCACCAAACATCTTCCACATAAATCCAACAGCTGCAGGCAATACAAACACCAAGACCTAGGCATCCCTCACCCAACAGTGCCCAAAACAATTAACTAAAGAAGACTAAAAGTAAAACTTCCACAACACAGGGGCAGGTGGATCTCTGTGAGTTTGAGGCCGCCCTGGGCTAAGGAGTGAAATGTAGGCCAGCCAAAGCTACAACAGTGAAACTCTGGAAAAAACAAAATGATTCCTTGAAATGTCAGGGTGAGCGTGAGCCCAGGGCTCATGGCACCAAGAACTCGGGAATCCCTCCAGATTCAATAAATTAAGATTAAATAAAACTTATAAGGGGATGGGGAGGCTTGGGGAGGGGCCTCCATGAGTCCTTGCCAGCACGTGCAAAGGCCCTGCTTCCATCCCAGGGAGAGAGGGGGAGGGAGCAAGGGAAGGAGGGATGTAGGAGTGACGGGTGGGCGGCCATGGCGAGCACTGCGCCCCAGCGCGGGAGTGACAGCAGCTCCGGGACAGCAGAGGCGGCGGTGCTCACCCGTGGGGAGCCTGTGGCTACAGAAACGGGTCCCTGAGCGGCTGGGAGAAACTGGGGGAGGAGACTCGGGCGGGGTTCTGAGCCCCGGCGGGGTTGGAGCAGGAGGGACGCTGGGCTCGCCCGCCCTGAGGTCTGCGGGCCGGACCCGGGAGCGGCGGACTCACCTCCGCGGTCCTCGGCTGCGCACGGAGGGGCTTCATCGCGGCCGCGGGCGCTGCTCGGTCCTGCAGGAGGGGGTGCAGTGAGCACGGCGGGTCCGCGGCCTCTGGGCCCGCCCTCCGGCTCCGCACAGGACCCGGATGTGGAGGAGCCGGCGGTCCGACAGGGCGTCCGCGGACCCGTCCCCGCCGGCCTCGGTGGGCGGTCTCCTCGGCAGCCCCGCCACGCCACGCCCACGGCCTCCTCCTCCGGGAGCAGCGGGGCCGCGAGCTTCCGGCAGCGGAGTCGGGGCGACGCCGAGCGGCTCGTGGGGCGCCGGCCCCGTGGACGGGACGAGCCGAGGAGGAGGCGGCGCCGGGGGCCAGCGCGCTCGGGTGGGCGCCCCGAGGACGGCCTGCCGCCTGTGCGCCCGGCTCCGGGAACCGTCCTGGGCCGCCGCGGGGTCGGGAGCGGCTGCGCTCACCTGCTGCCCTCACCCGGGTGCACAAGCCTATAGGGTCTGCCAGCACTAAAAATGGCGCCCGCGGCATCAGCGGAGCGCATGCGCCCTAAAAATTTCGGTCGTCCCTGCTGCTAGGGAAGCTGGCTTCACCTTCTGGCAGTCACTGATTCACTTCCGGCGGAAGCAGCATCAACAAGGGAAACTTGATTGTTCCGGGCGCGGCAAGGGGATCAGGTCGATAAGATCACAGCAGGGTGTCACCATACGCGGACGAGGGCGAGGGCGCGCTGCCCGAGGCGAGCGCCGCGGGGTCGGTCGGGTACACGGATTGCCCGGGCCGGCGAAGTGGGCATCGTGGGAACGGCACAGAGCACTGAAGCTTGATGTGCAGAGGGACTTCCTGGGAGCAGGGCGGAAGTTACGCTCTGGGCGTCCAGGTGACAGCATCAAGGCTGTCCTCTGGCGGTAAAGGGGCTGCTGAGGGGGCGGAGCCTTGGCTCCATCCGGACACCCTTCCGGGCACCCAGTCCAGGAAGAGGAGGCAGAGGCTGACTAGGTCCCAGCTCACTCGCCCAAGTCACAAAGCATATGATGGAAAGGTCGGGAGGGAGCTGAGCTGCTCACCTGCCTGGCAGGTCCTGGTCATTTGTGGCAGCCCCCTGCTGTAGGAGGAGTCAGCACAGATCTGTGTGACACATCCAAGCCACTACGATGAGGGCTAGGGTTAGGGGTTAGCTAGCAGCTTCGAAAGACAGAAGGCAGAGTGCCTTCCTACCCATAGGCATGTCTGCAGGTGTCGCGTGTGCTTCTGATACCCAGTATTCGTTAGCCGTATTCCATACTGGCATTCGGGGTTTTGTTCCTGTACTATCTCTTCCCCATTATTTCTGTAATTAACCCGAGTACACCTCATTGGTTCAGCAAGATGCCTGCAGTGCCATCCATACCTGGTTATATTGCCCGTTACCATATGTGTGTTGCGTCTCCCAAGGAAACATCTATCGTACAACATGTGAAGGCTCTACTAATCGTTCCTCCAAACTTGTTGAACACCAGAAATGTGATATTAGAGAGGATAACATCTAGAAATTCACAAGTGTGTTAGACTTATGCCTCATTATAACACACAATGACCACAAAGGCCATTTTACACGACCATGTAAAATAGATGGATAACCACTATTGCAATATGTATGCAATGAAAAGATGAAGTTCCTACTTGATACTGAAGTAAAAAGAATCTCTTTGCTGTGGGAGGGGGAAGGTGGTTCTATGTTGCCTGAAACCAGTGGCTGAACAGCAGAGTAAGATTTTCAGAGGAGAATCTCTAACACACACACCGTCTCTTCTTCATTAGATTATGGAGATTCTCTAACTTTTCCTTGCTCTCCTCCATTTTCTTTGTAGGTCTATGCCCTCCTTTGTCACCGAGACCAGACTCTTTCCCTCAAACTGCTTGAGCTGCTGCCTCCATACATGTCAACAGACCCAGTCACACACCACTTCAAAGTCCTGCTTCTGCACATACTCCACATAGGCCAAGTTGCCACCTGCTCTTTCTTCTCACTGACAGAATTGGTAATTGACTATGACCAGAGAACAAGAATAGGCCTTCACACTGTCACTTTAGATGGCCTGGATGTGTCTGGCTCTCCTTGATTTCCCATACCCACAAGGTAGCTTTGGTCAGATGTTGTTATTATTTTGGTCTTCCCGAGCACCTTCGCCACAGCCCTATCCCAGCCCGGAGCTGGATGGGAAGCCGCTTTCTGCCCTAGCCGGGGGCAAAAGCCGAAAGCCGTGGGAAAGCACTGGGAAGCTGCAAGGGACATGGGTTCCTTGGACCCCTCGAAAAGAAATCCTGGGAGTCAGGAATCTGATGGACACGAGACTCGTTTATTCCAGTCCCAGGGGGCGAGGAACACTCATGCTTCAACTTAACTCTTTAGCCCAGAGCCTACAGTCAGACCCAAGCTCCAACACACCAGTGACATGTTGTGGGATATTTTACTATTGTATGCTGTTTTGGTTTTGATACCTTGTAGCTGGGAAGCCAGATGCCTTGCAGCAGTACGGGCCTTGCTTCCTACCTAGTCACACCCTTGTGCTAGCCTTGAGATCTGAACAGATAGACAATTGAAGGTGACTCGTCAGGAGCAGGTCATGAGCAGGTCAGGAGCAAAGACTATGATCACCCTCAGCCTAGTATCATTGTGTGGTATTAAAGGCTTAAAAGATAGAGGGGGTGGGAGAAAAAGTTAAAAGGGCTAAGGCAGGAGGAAGAGGTGGTTTTGGGGGAAGAAAGATGAAGACTCTGCCTAGCTGCCTGGGTATAGAATTCCCTGAGATTTGACATAGTTTGTGATTAATAAAGAGCATTGGAAAAGTCAACGCTGGACTCTTATTAAGCAAACGAAAGAATAAAATAACAGTGATGTAGTCGATGGACTTCTGTGTCTCCTACATGGGAGCCAAATGCTTCCAAATGCCAGGAAGTCTTCTCATCTCCAGATTTTAAGGTTGAAAAGTAGGTTAAGAAAAAGTCCAATTGTGAGTTGGAACATAACCCCCAATCAAGGAATGTCTAGAAGACAAAGCACTTGCCATTCTTATTTCAAAGTTCCTGGAGAACACCTCAATTTCTTGAACTTTTCTTGGCATTCTGCCAATTCAGAAGAGCTGAAGGTGTTGGACCCCCAAAGGCCCAAACCGGGACGCTGCATCCCCACAAAGACTCACAGACAGGATATCAATACAAATAGCAAGAGGATTTATTCCAGTGCACTGGGACCGTTCTAACACGCAGGATAGAAGCGGCCCCATGGAGCAAATGGTGAAGCTTTTTAAACAGTTGTTGGGCACAAACCGAATTGGCACAAGTTGATTGGTTCCCAAATTGTTTTCCCATTTTGATAGGTAGGGGCCAGTTAACCTTTAAATTGATTGGTGTTGGCATATAGCAAGGTCGCGGGCACCAGGAAATGTACACTTAGGGTAAAGTCCCTTGCCCAAGGCTATTAGGTGGCAGCTGTAGCTCATTTTAGGAATTTGGGCTGGGTCACAGTGCTCTTGAATTAAGCCTGACAATAATTGTTTTATGGTTTCTGAGGTAGGCTAGTTCTTGGAACAGGGAGTTCTGGAAAGTACTCAATAATTATTGTATTGAGTAGAGAAAGCCAGGGCCGGGGGTCTCCGGCCTCACAAAGGCTCTTCACAATGTTTTTGCTGATGGACATTAGGGTCCTTGTTTGGCTGCAGCATTTCTGAGATGTTCTGGGACTTGTCCTCAAAGTCAACCATAACACAGATAAAGTCTACAATCAACCAGCATAGAAAGCACAGGAAACACTTGCATCAGACCTAGTCTGGTGACTAGATTTTAACAACTGAGAAATATACAGGTTCGGGGAGCCAAGAACTATTATCTGTGTTAATAATCGTTCAATCGCTTAATATGAGTCCATTGTTGAATTTTCTCAATGCTCTTTATTAACTACAAGCCATGTCAGTTCTCAGGGATTCAATACCCAGGCAGCTAGGCAGAGACTTCATTTCATGTTTCTCCTCCTGCTTCTCTTCCTGCTTCCCCTGTCTCCCCACCCCCAGCCCTAGGTGCTTTTTCATTCCAAATCCTTCCTGTCTCCACCCAGCCCTCCAATATACAAATGAATGAAGCCTAACCTTCATCTGCCTTAAGGTTAATGAATGGCCATTCATATGGAGAACTGGGTGGCCACTCCATTGTTTACAGGTAGGAAGCAAATCTTTTACATGCAACAAGGACAGCTTACAGGAATGTTATCCATAACTATAAAATATCCCACAACATATCTGGATTCAAGGCAGTGTCAGGTGGATGCTGAAGATCTCATGAGTAAGAGTATGTCTCTACTACAGACATGAGGCCCAGGAGGTGCTTACTGAGGTACTCAGATGTCAGCTCACCACAGCTGTCCCTGATGAACACAGGACAAACATACAGTTAAACGTTGTTCTTCTGGTTCTTAAAAAGATCAAAGGGAGCTTGCCAAGAAATGAAGAGCAACGCCCTCAATTGCAAGTGACCCTCTACAAAGAAGTAGTGAAATGAAAAAGGAAAGAAGGAAGAAGAAAGAAAAGGAAAGAAAAAACAGAAAGCCCAGGAGTACGTTTCAGGGCAAGAGTGTCTCAAGTCCCAACATCAGGCATCTGACACTGGAACAACGCCACTCTATCCTAAAGTCCCAGGGACACAGTAGGAGCTATGGGCGGCAGAAGAGAAGACGTCTCCTCCACCGAGTCAACTGAGAACGAGAGCAGGGAAACCCTGTCCCCACAGTCAGAGCCCTGCTGTCATGGCCGCACAGATTCTCTTCAGAAGAGAAAGAGAAAGCACTGCAAAGCACAGGCCTCCCAGGAGTTGTCAGTGAATAAAGTCACGTGGTTCCACCGCTTTCAGTTCTCGGGTATAAACCAGTTGGGGAAGCCGTTCCCTACCACTTCTAGAACGTTCTACACACCCTGCCAGGAGGAAGCAGCTGAAGCTGAGCTCAGAGCCCAGCAGCCTGCAGCTCTTCGGGGGTTCATGAGGGTTGGGGTGAGGTGGAGCTGTCCAAGGTGGCCCCGATGGGTGGTGTTTCCCCCTAGTTCTACCTCTGAGCGCGGCCCCCAGAAGTTCTGGAAGGCCGTAACACGGGTGGGGCTTGGGGAGCGGGATGATCAGCCATTACTCGGGAACCCAAGAGAACCGCTGAGCTCGCTTCAAACGCAGGGAATCGTGAGATCTGCCACGCAGACGCCACTTGACCCGTTACCAGACGGAGAAAACTAAGACCTGCCAATCCCGGGCGCTGTGGGACCCGCCCGCCGCTCCCCGGCGCAGGCGCGGCCCGCTCGGGCGGCTCGGACCGGAGCCGCGGTGCACGGCCGCACGGGACAGGCTCCGCCCTCGCGGTCGCCGCGGGAGCCCGGGCCGCGGGGAGGCGGCGCCCGCTCACGGGAGGCGGGACCTGGCCGCGGACCCCGCGACCGCACAGCGGGTCCGGCAGGGACCGGCGCGGGCGGGGCTGCACGGACTCGGCGGACATGCGCGGTCGCGGCGCTGGGCGGGGCGGGCCGACAGACTCGCCGCCCAACCTGAGACCTGAGGGTCCCGGGGGCCGGCACCTCTCTTCGATCCCGGAAGTCCCGCCTCAGCCTTCCCTCAGGCCCCGCCCCTCACCTGAGTGGCATCCAGCAAAGCCAACCGGAGCGGCCCGCCCTCCGTGACGTCACGGCGCCCCTCTTGAAGGAGCAGGAGCCGCGGGACGGGGTCTGGGCCGGAATGCCGCGTTTGCCCCCGGCGGCGGCGGCGGCGCGGCGGCTCTCCCGGCGGTCCCGAGTCAGGCCTGGCGCCGAGGTGAGGGAGGCCCGGCCTCGGCCTCTTCCTGCGCAGGGCCGCGGGGGCGGCAGGGCGGGGCCGCGCTGGGCTGCGCGCGGAGCTCCTTCCCGGAGTCAGGGCGGCGCTGGTCGGGGAGGGCGGGCCGCGGAGCACGAGGACCCGCGTCCGCCTGCGCTCCCAGTCCTCGCGGACGAGGAGCTGGCCTGCGGCCGTCGGCGGGCGCCGGCCTGGCGGGCGGGAGCCTGCGTGCGCATCCTGGCACAGGACGCGGCGGAGCATGCGCGCAGTGCCAGCGTTTGACAGGGGAAGGCGGGGGAACAGAGGTACATGTCACCTCCATGACAGTAAAGGAGCAGAAAGTAAGAAGTAGTCTTTCTAGATCTGGGCCACAGTCTGGGTGTCTTAACCCTGGCCTGGCCTTTCTGTGGCCCTAGCAGGGACGCTGCAGTTTTCTGAGAACAATGGGCTCAGCCCTCCCCTCATACCAAGTCCAGACTCCACCCCAGACCCTGGCTCCCAGCCTACCGTCTTCTCCCAGGGCTAATTACTCCTCGGAGGCTCTGTCGCTGGGGCTCTGTCGTGTCTGAGGTCAGCTCCAGTGACATCACCAGCAATATTCGTTCCTAGGGTTAACTCTGACATTTGTGCATTTCTTCTCTGCCTATCCACTTGTGTGAAGAATGTCGGTTTTTACTGACGGTGATTGTGTGGATTCTGACAGCTGCTGTTACTGGTACAGATTTTAACCACTTCATTTTCTGTCAGTGTGTGGAAGTTGTGTACTATCATTTGTAATGTGTTTCCTCTTCTGCCTTCAACATTTGTGTTAGCGCGGAGGTGGGCAAGGTGTCCCTAACAGGTGTTACAGCTCTGATGGGAAGGGTATCCTGGCAGCTGGGAGCCGAGGAATACCACAAAGTCACAGCACACAAGAAGCCTCATGCTAGAGATCTTTTGGAAGGGAAACAGCCAGGAAGGTGGCTGCCCCTGCTAGAGTGAGAATCAGCAAGGAGCTGATTGCAAGGTTTATATGGGTTTATTTTGGTGCATGGGAGGGAACTTTCCAGGTTTCCCTGGGATTGTTGGAATTCTGTGGCCTGATCTTGCTGCAAGGTCAGTGATTGGGAGGGTATTGTAGTGGGCTTTTATTCTATAGGGTGAGGCCTGACTACTCTTCCACCTCACGGGGCTGGGAACTGCCATTGCTATAGTTTAAACAGAGTGCTCTGGTGCGTGGGGTCTAGCTGCGTATGCCTTGAGGGACGTACATTTCCCCTTTTGTTTACCATTATTAAACAGTTGTGGGGTATGCAGCAGAGAACACTGCTGGGACATAGGTTGAAGCCAATAGAAAGTCTTTGTTAGCCGGGTGGCAGCTACCCTGAGGGTTAGGGATCCCAGTGTAGCCCTGATCCTTTCTCAGGGTGAGCTTTTAAGCACAAAAAAACATTTCCTGACTTGACATACTTTACTTAAGGAGAACAGTTATCTAAAAGCATGACTGTATAAGCTAAAAAGCAAGATTGGTACATTTTGAGATGTTCCCAGAACTATGTGGATTTTGGTGGATTAGGGTTTATTTTCATTTTGGCTGGGTGGTGGTGTCTGTGTGCTAAGTTTTCCAGTCTGAGTGACACTTCCATCATGGAGTTATCTGTGCTAAGGTCTCAGGGGATACTGAGGTCTGGGGCCCTGTTACATTCCCCACTGGTCTTAGTGACTGAGTCAGATCGTGGATTCCTACTGTTTTAAAGACATAGTTGGTCTTAAGGCCATTAAATTTACTGAACTGATTCATAATTGGCCATATACTTCAAGATGCAGTGCAGTGCCACTGATCCAATCAAAATGAGAATGGAAGGCCTAGTCAGTGTTGACAGCAGAGTGGTTAGCCAGGGCTACCAAGAGAACAGAGACTGGTATCAATTATCTGACTCATGTAATTAGTCCTGATCCATTAGCGTCAAAGCTACTGTTTTTTTCTTAGCTTTTTCTTCATTTTGAAACCTCTATGTTTTGATGAACGCATCTACTTGGTGTGAAAGCATCAGGAGAGGCACATGTAGTCATTCCATTAGATCTGCCTGCCAAGTCGTCTCAGCGTTTCAGTAATATTGTTACCTAGGTGAATTAACAATCAGGCAGAATAGTAGGCACTGGAATCGACATTCGCCTAGGGTAAAGGTTTTGGATATTAGACAAATTTTAGCGCCTTGTAAGATTTTGAACATTAACTGGGGCTGCCCCCAATCTCAGTGAGTTTTGTCAGTCAGTGGGCTGCCAGTCTGGTTAGTTTCTCCACGCTTATGTAGTGTGGGGGCCAGGTGTCCAAGCACAACCAGCATTCCTGGCTGGTTTTTGGCTGAGAATGAATAAACCTATCCCCACTTTCCCTTCCTGTGGCATAGAGTCTGATTCCCCACTGTCTTTTTTCTGTTTCCATAAGTTCTGAATCTTCCTTCTAGACATTTAGTGTTTCTAGAAAGCCTCTGAGTCACAACCCCAGTTTTTACAAGGGACACTCCCCTGTTTATGGCAACCAGGTATCCCACCCGTAGGGCATGCATAGACACTTAGACTGGGCAACAGTGAGCAAAAGTCAATATGGAATATGGTTCTGTGGTCTATAGTCACATTGTCCAGTCCCTGTATGTGTCTTCCTTAGTTCCCAGGTCCAGCCTGAGATCAGTGTGCTTTGGACCATGACCGTTGGACCACTGGACCATTGGTACCTATAGTGTAAAACATAAGACTCAAGAGGTGGTAGCGGGGCAGAGAGTGGAAGTGCCCTGGTCCCCGTGAAACCTTAATTACAGTAGGTCCATTTGGCAGCAGCATCTATGGCTTCTACTTTCTTGAACTGGGTGTGGTAGATCCGTGGTATGATGTAATCTACCTCTACAGCCATAGGATTGGAATGAAGCACCATGTAGAGGCCTTTTTAAGTTGGTTTCAGTGCTCCTTTGGCTACCTGCTTTATCTAGACTATGTCACCAAACTGGAGCAAGGGGAAAACTGATTGTCGACTTGGAAGTCAGCTGGGTCTAAAGGATAGCCTTTTATGGTGGGCAGGAATGCTGGCCATGACTTGAGAAATGAATGGTCAGAGAATTCTGCCAGCTGCTGGTCCCTGGGCATGGTAAGGGGTGTGGAGGTCTTCCAAACGTAATCTCATACAGGGTAACTCATTCCCTACGTGGGAGTATGGTGGGCCTAAAGGAAGCAAGCAAGCAATAGATGGAGGCCTATCCATGTTTTCCTGAACTCTAATGAGAGTTTTGTTAGAGTTTCTTTTAATGTCCTGTTTATTCTTTTTAGCTGGCCAGATCTCTGAGATCTATATGCACAATGAGCTTTTCAATCTATGTCTAAAGCTTTAGCTTTTAATTGAGAGTTTTGGCTGTGACAGTCAAGCTATTGTCATGCCCCATTGCTATGTGGAAACCAAATCAGGGAACCGTTTCCTAGAGGAGCTTTTCAGCTACTTTGTGAGGCCTTTCTTTTGAAGTGGGCAACACTTCTACTTAGAAGAGGTATTAGTAATGTACTTACTAACTTTTGTTAGTACTCCCCAGCAGGCTAGATCTTGGTGAAATGAGTTTTCCAGGAGTTTGATTTGGTCTTGGTCTCTCATTATCCCCCTTGCTCTTCACTATCGAGTCATAAGGGAGTTGTAGGCCTGTGGCTCTTTACCTAGATGCTGGTAATTCTTTAGTAACAACTGATTAAATGTTTGCTTAGAAAACTTTTGGGTCTCTTGTTGAAGAAACCTAGACAACAATTTTATGAGGCAAGGTGCAATTATAGGATTAAGAAAAGGAGGAGAAGGGCAAACAAGGATGGTATCTAATTCCATATTGGGTTGTCAGTGCTTCACTGTCCTGAGGCATCAAGTTGTTTCTTACGTTTAGTGGGATCCCTCTGGAGTTGTTGGATCTTGTCTTTTCCTGCACCTGAGTGGTTGCTATAAGAGCAACATTTCTTGACAAGGAAGAGACAAAGACCACTTCTCTCTACTTTACTTAATCTAATTCTCACTAATTTTTTAGCACTATGGCAGCCTGTGAGTCTATGGGGCCCTGGACAGTGCATATAGTCTGAGACACCCATTGGGGATTCTGGATAAACTGAGAGGAAAACTGATAATTGATAATCAAAGAAGTCATTAGTCCTGCTCTACAAGTGGCAGCATCAGCAGTTATACCCAGGACTGCCAAATTATCTCTAATGGTTTCCATGTGGTTTGCATAGAAACAAATTGTTTCCTTAAAGCCACACAGTAGCCTCCTTGTTCTGCATAGAGCAGTTTGTGTACCCTATCATTTTGTAGAACTAGTTTAGCTAATAAATCTACCTGTTGATGCTTTTAGGTAGGTTTGGTTTATCAGTTTAGCACTGTTTGTAATCAGTACTGAAATCCACATTGTTGAAAAGGCAACTAGCAAGTATGTGCAAGACCGATGCCATTGAGTCACAGCAAAAGCTATGGCTCTGGATTAAAAAGCACAAACATGGTTCCTCTGTCCAGAGAGCTGGGTATATAATTAGACAGAGATGTTTGTAGCACTTTGAGAAGCACCCTTAAGTCTAGACTGGGAAGACAACCAAAGGAGATTAGAAATTTTGAGCTTATGAGTGATCATAGTCTTCAGTGTTTATGACCTTATCAGAACTCCATTGGTCATATTTAAATTCAGAACCTGTTGGCTGCAGAACCTGTTGGGTGCAGGGGAGAGTCTCTGGGATGCTCAACTTCCATATGTTTAGCCAGTGGATGTTGTCACAGCTGTCTGCAGTTGAGGCCATCCTCTGGGATGACAGAAGGAATGACAGAAGCCATTCAGTGGGTCATCACCACACTCAATGGGGGTCATAGTTAGTCAGAGTAATCCCAGGGAGACACAGTACCTGTTTCTAGGCCTTTTGTGGAGGCCAGAAGGTGAGAATGAGAACTGAACTGTAGAAGGGGGTTCTGATCCACAGGTAGAAGTGAGCAACAGGGTCAGTAAAGCCACAAATATCTAGAGGAGCTGTGGAACTATGGATGACTCTGAAAGGAAGGTAGGAAAAGGGAAGGCAGTAGCCCATTTGGGTCCAAAGAAACTTGCAGTTCCTAGGGTGTGAGGCAGGGTCAGGGGAAGAGGGCCAGCTGTAGCTTTAAAGACTGTGGCTGGGAGTACCTCAGCTTCCATGAGTACCAGAGGGGGTGTCAGATACTCAAGGGTCTCTTTCTTATACTCAGGAAAGTGTTTGCCCTCATCAAAGAGGAAACTTACCTAATTGCCATTGATGGATGGAGTGTTTAGCTCTTGGTGAGCTCATAGGTAAGTGTATTGTGGGCAGAGTGTAGAGGAGGGATAGGGTTCCTCATTCCCAGCTCGTACCCAGAAGGGAAACACTGGCAGAAGGAGAGCCTGTCTGAGTCACAGCACCAGTGTCAGTGTTACAGCTCTGAGGTGGGGAGGGTGTCCACAATGCACATGTTGCAGTTCTTATGAAAAAGGTGTTCTGACAGGAGGGTGCCAAGGAATACTAGAAAATCACACCACAAGAAAAACATCACACAAGAGATTTATTGGGAAGGGAATAGCCAATAGGGTGGCTGTGGTGAGCCCCTATATTCTGCCGTGAGCCTCTGGCTTTATGCCTATTTCTTTATTAGGAGATGTTCTGAGCAAAACTGAGTCAAAAAACAAAAACTGCTTGAGAGGGGCTAGTTTCAAGGAAGCTAAAGATTATCTAAAGAAACATTCCTTCTCTGGCTAAGCATCTAACTCTACCCAGAGAGGCTATCTCCCTGGGTGAACATTTAGCTTCCCTGAAAAAAGTTATCTCCTGGGATAAACATCCTGCTCCTGCAAGGAAGATACTTTGTTCTGTTACTTTATGGTTTTAGGATGTTTCACTCATGTATTGTCTTTCCCTGTGATTGATACTTTCACTGTATATCTGCTGAATTCCTTGTGATCATTATCTTTGTGACTGCGTTGCTTTTACAACCTGTACCATTGGGGGGGGGGGAGGTTCTTTGGTTTTACTCATTCCTCAGCATTGCTTTCCACATTCTATCTCTTAGTTCACAAGGATGCAGCATTGACCCTGCACCTCATCCTCCTAACTGAGCATGTTAGAATAGAGTCAAATGAGGCCCAGCTGCAGATGGGATTGGTCCAGTGCTCACATTTGAGGAAGGTTGGCAGTTGTAGCATTTGGGAGGACAAGTTTTGCTCATTGTAACATGTCCATCTGAGGTCAGACACTGATCCAGTTTGATATCAACATACCCTTCATAAAGATACACCCTACATCTAGACATCAAATATGTGTCTTATATTCTCTGAAAGATTAATGTGTGTGAGATTATGTTATTCTCTTTTCCCAGAGGTAGATAGTGCAGTAAAGAGCATGAGTATTCCAGAAAGTATATTTTAATAATTCTCATTTTTGTTTTGTGTGTATGAGTGTGTTGGCCTAAATATATGCATGAATGTTTTCTGTGCCTCTTGCCTGTACAGTTCAGAAGAGAGCATTGAGTCTGATGGTACTGTACTGAAAATGAGTTACACGGTGCTGTAGGACTTCAGGGAGCCAACCATGTGTCCTCTGGAAGAGCAGCCAGTGGCTTTAGCTGCTGAACCATATCTCTAGAACTTTAATTTGAATTATTTCCATGCCTCATCTATATCAGAGTAGTATCACTAATTCCTTAGGTCTCTTTTTCCTAGGAAAACATTTTGTTCAGTAGCACATGTTAAATGGGTAATTTTCCATTTCAGGATATGTTGAGGTTCAGGGATGTGGCTGTGGACTTCACCCAGGAGGAATGGGAATGTCTGGAATCTTCTTCAAGGGCATTGTGTATTGAGGTGATGTTGGAGAACTACAGGAATCTAGTGTTTGCAGGTAAGGATGCTCATCTTGTTGAATTCCTGACCCATCTTTTGTGAGTAGGACACTCACTTTGGAAGTCAGGGGTCTCTGTGAACTGTATAACGACTACAAGAAATAAGGGGAATTTTCATCTTGTTTTCATTGCATCTCCTGCAATCTGTGTTAGAGCAGCCCATGCTGCATGATGTGCGATCTATGCAGCTCTCTTATCCAGTTTTGAAAAAGGATTTCAGCGGTTAAAGAAAACTCAATATTCAACGCAAGGAAATGTCTAATGACACGTATTAATTAGAATGGTTTGATTTTACCCTAGGATTAAACTATCTATATCTGATTTTCAAAAATGGAGGAGTTTTTAAATATTAATGAGATAATATATTTTTGGTGAGAATGGGTTTGTTTATTTCATTTATTTTTGATAAAAGCTAGGACTGTATTGAGAATCATAATTTTAATCCTAGAACCAGGGAGGGTGAAGCAAGAGGATCTGCTGAGTTCGAGATCAGCCTGGGATACATAGTGAGTTTGTGGCTGAGCAAGGCTACACTGTAACTGTCTCAAAAACAGAAACAAGAAGAAAATAGAAAACCATTCTGTGTATTATGCTTCAGAAAGCTTCCTCCTCAAAATGCCTTATTACTTTATCACCTCTTTGTCCCAAGTCCTGCAAGGTATGTACGTCAGATAATAATGAGAAGGCTGTTTCGGTCCTTGTGGTTTGAAGATGCACGTGGTTCTTTTGCGTATTCACTTAATGATGGTGAAACAAGAAGCCCTCTGCTGAGAGCTGACTTTCTAAGGATTGCTAGTTTACCTGTCTTAGAGACCTTAAGGAGACATCAGTTATTGAGTCTGTTACTTATGCATCAGTACTTACTATGCCAGTGTGTGCTCATTTTCCAGAGAAACATCGCCTATGTGGTAACTATGAGAAGGTTCTGGATCCAGACTCAGAGCACATTGTCTATCAGTCTACAAATATCCAAGAGAAGTCTCATGAATTTAATGAGATTGACAAAATGGTTTATGACTCTTTGCAATGTATACCTTCTAACGCAAGTACTACTACAGAAAACTGGAACAAGTATGGTTGTACCGACCACAAGGATGCCTCTACTGAATCATCAAACCTAAACAGTCATAGAACTGGTCTTAGAACAGATCCAAAAATTCATAAAGGAGAGAAAGCTTATAAATGTAGTGAATGTGGACAATGCTTTACAAAGAAAGCTAATCTTAGAAAACATCAGAAAATTCATATGGGTGATAAACCTTACAAATGTAGTGATTGTGGGAAATGTTTTATCCGGAAAACTCACCTTAGACGTCATCAAAAAATTCATACAGGAGAGAAACCTTACAAATGTAGTGAATGTGAAAAATGTTTTATACGGGAAAGTAATCTGAGAGGTCATCAAAAAATTCATACAGGAGAGAAACCTTACAAATGTAGTGAATGTGGACAATGCTTTGCATGGAAAAGTAGTCTTAAAACACATCAGGAATTTCATATGGTAGAGAAGCAAATTTATACAAGAGAGAAACTGTACAAATGTAGTGAATGTGAAAAAAGCTTTGTAGCCAAGGCTAGACTTAGGAACCATACAAGAATTCATACAGGAGAGAAACCTTACAAATGTAGTGAATGTGAAAAATGTTTTACCTGGCAAACTCATCTCATATGTCATCAAAAAATTCATACAGGAGAGAAACCTCACAAATGTAGTGATTGTGGAAAATGTTTTATCCAGAAAACGCATCTCAGACGTCATCAAAAAATTCATATAAGAGAGAAACCTTACAAATGTAGTTTATGTGAAAAATGTTTTGTGCGGAAAACTAATCTGAGAGCTCATCAAAAAATTCATACAGGAGAGAAACCTTACAAATGTAGTGAATGTGAAAAACACTTTACATGGAAATGTAGTCTTAGAAGTCATCAGAAAATTCACACAGAGGGAAACCTTACAAATGTAGGAATGTGAAAAATTCTTTACACTGGAGAGCTCATCTTAGAAGACAAATTCATCCTGAGCAGAAAAATTTCATAGTAATAATGTGGTATAAGCTTCATCCAATTCTCTGAAGAATCCAATGCACGCTTCACACTAGCAAATCACTATGAACATGAAAACCTTGGGAAATACTGTATATTCAAATCCTATAAACATCAACAGTTGATAAAAATTCTGCAAATTTGAAAACGCAGAAGATTTTTAATTAAAACATTTTATTTTTTTCCACCTCAATTACCACAGTGAACAAAAGTAAGGAATCCTGAAGAATGAACTCCTATGGTGTAGGAGTTCCCTGGAGACTGAAACACTCCATCCTGAAGAGAAGGTGATTAAACAGACAATAAATACTTCTAAATAGCTTCAGGAATAAATTCAGTGACACCCACAGGATTCACTATGCCAATCTGCCATGAACATACACCATACAATCTGCTGAAATGAGGCTGTGCCAAATGAACCGTCACAGAAGGAAATTCTTCCTACCTGATGTTATGTCTGTGGTGCATATTGTGCTTGTAGTGTTCAGTATGTATTAGCTGTACCTCATGTTGGGTTGGAGCTTCATGATGCCAACCGTATTTGATTCCCTTTTGTTCCTGTAACAACTCTGATTTGTCATTTCTGTAATCATCCTGAATAAAGCTCACTGTTTCAACGGGATGGACTCCAGCATTATCCTCATTTGGTTACATAGGTCAGTTACCGTATGTGTGCTGTATCTCCCCAGGAACCATCTATCATAGGTGTAATGACTTTATTAATTGTTCCTCCAAACCTGTTGAACACCAGAAAATTGATATCAAGAGAAAGCATTTAAATGTTCACAGGAGGTTTAGATTCATGCCTGACTGCACCCCATAATGACCACACTAGAGAGTCCCCAGAAATGCATTGAAGTTTAAACCCTTGCCTAGTGCTAAAAGTTAAGATTCATCTGAAAATTGATCCTGAAAGAACTTTCCCTTAGAGCAATAGTAAAGACTCACCTGTTATCTACCTTTACAGTGGAGATTCTGGTGTGAAAACCTACAAGTAGAAAGAAAATGTGTGGAGGTTAAAGTGATAACCTGTGCATTCGACAGCATGCATGCTTGTGTATAGCAACTTCCGAAGAGTGAAGGAAATCAGTTCATCAGTTTTCAACTGACTTGGGGAAATGTTAATTAATGTAAAGACTACAGTAATTCCAGTAGATTCAAATTGGAATACATCACAGATTTCTAGACATTACACAACCGTATATAATGTGATTAGGAAACAGAAGGAATATGAAATGATTCATCCATTTCAGTGGGTGAGAATTGATTTTGAGTGACCGTGATAACTCATTTGAAAACATTTCTTCATTGCCAGTTGTAGAGGAACACTTGATCCTTGATCCGGCAGCATGGCTGCTCTGGGAAAGGATTACCTTCAAGGGCTTGGGTGATAGTCATTTGATCTTTGATCCGGCAGCATGGCTGCGCTAGGGCAGAAAGAATTATTCCAGCTAATCCTGTCCATTTTTGTGTGCTGATGCTCAATGCATGAGAATTTTGCAGTCCCTCCCCAGTGACTGACATGGAGATAATGAGACACACCCCATGACTCTCAGTCTGACATTCACCTAGTGGCAGCAAGGTTGACTGGCCTTGCATTTGGGAAATGAATTATAGGATTGTCTTCATTAGTGCAAACTAAAATTTTGTATTTGAGGGCAGTGTAGCATATGTCTATAAGTTCAAAAGGCAACATAACACATACCTTTATCCTCAACTCTCCGGATATAAAAAGAAAGAATGTTTAGATGTAGAGGAGAGACATAGACTGGATGTGGAAGTAGAAGCAAGGTAGAATCAGAGTGGAAGCAGAGAGGAAACTGAGATAAAACTAGAGAGAGAAGAGAGGTAGAGGCAAGAGAGTCAGTAGTCAGAGATTGAAGAAGCAGGCATCTGTAGAAGTCGCAGTTGAGAAGGCAGCTACTCAAGAGTTCAGAGTAAATTAAGTTTTGCAGTCTTGGAGGCTGAAATCCTCTATGTCCAGTTTTCCACCTTTTATATTGTATCTAATTCTTCCTGGAGCCTCCACAAATAAAAACCTTTTACATCTGGCTCACAAACATAATTGGTAGATTCACTTTCAAATAGAAAAATTAAAATAGAAATGCAAAACCTGGAGACAAAAAGCGAAAAAAGTAGGAGAAAAAAAGATCTATTCCCGATACAGAAAAGGGAAGAGTGTATACAAGATACACAGGAATCCAATCAAGATAGACAGCCCTCTTAGACATATGTGTTTACTTGTGAACATACAACACCACCTCAAAATGAAAGGAGAAATGATGAACTCTCCCACTACCTTTCCCAGTTACTGAGCAACAAAGCCTGCAAATGGTGAAAATCCACAAGATAATGGATTACGGTGGGAACCTATAGAAATGTAGGTGTAAGGTGATTTAAAGAGGCAATAGAAGCATATGGAGGGCACTCAGCCTATGTGAACCGTCTTAAACAATTAGTCTGTACAAAACAATTAATCCCTAAGACTGGAGAGATTTGGTAAAAGGTATACCAGAAGCTGGTTCTAAATTGCAGTGGCTTTCGTGGTGGAAGGGGAAAGCTTTGATTATGGAAAAGTATAATAGAGTTAGAGGTATCTGTATTTTTAAGGATCAGTTGCTAGATGAGTATCAGTATGATAATTTACAAATGCAAGTTCAATGTGAGGATCCTGTTGTAGTACAATGTGGTATAGTAACTTTAAGCACCTGGGATAAAGTTGAGCCAGGAAAGAGATCACATCATTCACAAAGAGTATGCAAGGCTCAGGGGAAGCCTTCACTGACTCGTTACAGAGATTGACTTAAGCTGTAAATACAGTACGATCCAGACAAGGCAGGGGTTAATTGAGTCTTTGGCCTTTGAAAATGCAATGCAGAGTGCCAAATGTTATCAAGCCTTTAAAAGCACGATCAGCACATATAGGTGATTGGATTAGAACTACTGCTCCTATTGGCCTGAACACGTAAAATACCACTATAATTGGACAACCAATGGCTAAAAGTCTAGATTTCAAAATGTTCGATGCTTTAACTGTGGGAGACTAAGTCATTTACAAATGAATTTTAAGCATGGCATTCCTAAAGTGAAAGATAATCAAGAAAGAAGGCCCCAGCCTGCTGTGGTTTATAGAAGGTGTGGTAAAGGTCCTTATTAGGCTAATGAATGTAGATCATCTAGAGATACACAAGGTAATCCCATCTTGATAGGAAATGCCCTAGGAGTCTAGCTTGGGTCCCCATAACAAACAAGATTATCCACAGGTTCCAGTGGGCAATTGAATAACTCATCTACAGAGGAACCTAAACTTGGTTTTGGAGATCTAATGCTTGCTACAGCAGGCAGTCCTGTCCTATGCTTCACTATAGGTAGAAATCTCACTAGCACCAAAGACTCAATGTTATAATATAGCCACTGGAGCTTATGGCCCTCTGCTCTCACAACAGTAGGAATGGTTTTAGGAAGATGTTGCTTGATTTTCCAAGGATTTATTGTGCATCCAGGAATTAGAGATGAAGATTCCAAAGCAGAGATTCAAATTATGGCTTATATAAAGAAAGAGATACAGTTTAATGTGGGTGACAGGATAGCTCCTATTTACTCCTTCCATATATCCAGGGCAAAGTAGCTCCAGGTGAAAGAACAGGAGGATTTGAATGTGATGGAAAACAGGTACTTTGGCAGGTAAATGATCAGAGACCAAACTTAAAGGTACATGGTTTTGAAATTGAAGGTTTGGTGGACACAGAAGCAGGTGTAACTATCATCTCACAATAATCTTGGAATCTAAATTGTCCACTTCACGAGGTGTCTACATAGATTTTAGAGATTGGAACATTACCTCAGGGAAACCAAAGTGTAAAATGAATAAATGGGTAGGGTTAGAAGGTCAGATAGGAAAGTTAAAGCCTTCTGTGCCTTACATAGCCTTGAATTTATGGGGAAGAGGTCAATTACAACAGTAGGGAGCTCAGATAAATATTGCTTCAATCTGGCAGGTAATGGTTTTTCAAACTTAAAATGGAGGCCACTGCTAAAATGTATCAAAATTATTTAAAATAATTGACAACCTCGTATGAATAGAGCAATGGCCCTTACAGAGGAAAAATTACAGGCCACCGAGCAACTGGTGCAGGAGCAGCTGAGGGCTCAACATGCAGAAGAATCTAACAGTCCTTGGAATCCTGTTTTAGTCATTAAAAAGAAATCTTGAAATTGGAGGATGTTAACTGTCCTAAGGGCTGTTAATGAAGTAATCCAACCTATGGGTACATTACAGACGAGAATTCCCTTCTTTATTACGTAAGGCATGGGCTATGATAATAATTGATTTAAAAGACTACTTTCTTAATATCCCCTTACAAGAGCAGGATAGAGAATATTTTGCTTTTACACTAACTACTTATAACCACGTGGGATGTCCTTCCTCAAAGGAATGTTAAATAGTCCAACTTGATGTCAATATTTTCTACAACAGCCAATCGAAAACAATTTCCTCAATCCATAATTTACCATTATATGGATGATGTTTTGTTGGCTGATTCTGATGACAACACATGGGGGGAAAAACACATAATGAAGCAAGAACAGTGCTTGTAGACCTCCTGGTCCCTCCCTGGGCCCCAGCACTCTGAATGTGTCCCCCGGCACTGCAATGTGTCCCCTGCTTAGGTATCTCTCTGGTGAGTTTACCTGCTCGGCACACGTACGTGTCCCCATTGAAGTATTTCGGGGAGTTGGCCCCTATATGTTCTGTGTTCTTTGTCCCTGCAAGAGGTGAGAGGAGGGTGCTGCCTTTTTCATCTTTTCTCTAGTTTGTGTGTGTATGTTGTTGAAAGCAAGGTCCCGATCCTCCATGGGACATCCTGGAGGTCTAAGAGTATTGCCAAACTATACCTCCCACCCTGCCTTGCTCTCCAGCGCTTTCAGCAGCCGTGCTTGCACCAGCCAGGCTCAGTGGCACATACCTCTAGTTCCAGAAACCGGGGAGGCCGAGGAGCCTGTGTACCCCGCCCGGCTCCGCAGCAAAAGCCTTTGGTCTCAGGTACTGGGGAGACTGATAGTCTCCCTCCTGGGAGCAGGGGACCACCATTGCCCAAGAAAGGGTGAACCCGCCCACGTCAGAACAATCAGTAGTGGGAATTCACCTGCTAGGTGGGCATGAGGCTTCCACATGCTGGGTTCTACTGGCAGAAACAGCAGAACCGCATGGGAGGTGCCTCAGTGGCTGCAGGGCCTCTGACCAGCCGGCTCGAGCATCTGTAGCTCAGTTAGGCCTCGTGGGGGCCTGCGGGGACTTTGGGAGCTGGGCGGAAAAGTGTGCACAAGCCTCCATGGCCGCAAGGCCTCTGCCCAGCAGGCTCCAGCACCTACCATCAGGCCTAGTAGGGGCTAGGCAGGAAAGCATATGCAATCCTACCCCTCCCGTGAGGTTCCTGGTGTGGGAAAGGGGCCTGCCCCAGGCCCTGAACTCTTCTTACTCCTCACAGGAAACAGACTTAGATAAAGATGTTAGGGAGCATTCAGAGAACCCTGCAGCGAACCACGGTCGGCTCAAGGTGGTGATTCGGGCCTGGCTCTCAGAAATCTGTGAGGCTTCTCTTCGTAATAACAATTGCTCACGGTCACACTGGGTTCACAAAATTCTTCCTTGCTAAACTACTTTATCATAATGCTGACCCCCATGAGGGGGGATGTTTCTTTTCAATTCACAGGAGACTGGCATGTCACCATGAGCTCTGGATCCTCTGAAACAACTGTGCGGAGAGCTTTGCCTTTTTCTCCAAATTATAACTGTGTGCACACCTATCTCTGGAGATCTCCTTAGTGTCTCTTTTTTTTTTTTTTTTTTCCTTTCTCAGGCCTGATTATTTTTGACTTGGTGATCACAAATGTCTTGATTTTGTTGTTCTGTCTGTTTCATGTATATGGATAGTGTTTAAATGTATGAGAGTGTATATATGTTCTGTGTTCATTTAAATATCACGCTCCTAGATGCTAGCTGGCCAGATCTGAGACAGGGTTCCAGCTGCCCCAGCAGCCTCTTTTGCCTCACGCCACATGCTTGCATAGCTGTGAAAGTGGCCTTTTGGAGGACACAGCGTCAAACTGTCCCATTTTTTGCTTGTGTTTTTTCAAAAAGCAGGCAAGCTGTAAAAAGAAGTCTACTATTCTTCCAGGCCTGGTTTTCTATGTCTCTAAAGGTTTGTCTCTGTGTGTGAATGACAATGTGTTTTTTCTGGCA
Organism: Cricetomys ansorgei; assembly: GCA_026225945.1. Classification (NCBI taxonomy): domain Eukaryota; kingdom Metazoa; phylum Chordata; class Mammalia; order Rodentia; family Nesomyidae; genus Cricetomys; species Cricetomys ansorgei. The sequence goes on from JAMJFZ010004123.1 coordinate 1,077,147, forward strand.
CTATGTATGAATGTAATGGTAGCTACCAAATGCTTGGTGTGTCTGACTGAATGTGCTGAGTGAATGTGCTTGTTGTTCTATGGATATGGGTATAAAACCAACAAAACTGCATATGCATAATGGTTATTAATTTTTCTATGTCTCCAAACACATTTATTGTTAAATAACTTCATTATGTTTTATTGTCAACAATTTATCTTAATCTCTGTATGATGACCCTGATGTATACATTGATACAAGTTACCGATGACCTCTATCAGTCAACAGTTTGTTACAACATTTTCTTGGAAATTTGTCATTTCAATTGTTTGCTTGCCACTGTTGATGCTTTTGTTCTATAGATACATACATAATGCTTGTTTGACAGTAATTGATGATAGATGTGTTCTTATTTTGAACTCATTTAGCTATCTCAGTACTTGTCCTAGGGTTTTGTGTTATGATAGGCATATGTCTGCTTCTTCCTTTATGAAAATACTTCTTCAGTTCCTTTTTGCAGATCCTAGCAAAGTACATGGCCTCAGGCTCCAGGTTCAGCTTTGAGCCAGTTGATGCTAAAAATGCCAGGCAGCTCCCAGAGAGATTGGTCTGGTTTGTGGGGACCTCCTCTACAACGAAGATTGCTCCTGATGCTGATGCTGATTCATGGCATTAAACTTCAAACATAATGTTTGAACTCCCCCCACCAGAGGCTAGGTAGCCAAAGATGGGTAAGAATTCTCCTGGGAAGAGCCAGCCTAAGGCAGGGCATGAATGTAAGATACTGATGGACCAATGATGGGTGGTACTCATTGTACCTAGTGGAGTCGCCCAAGACAGGCACAGTCATCTGTTTCCTTTAATATTATTTAGAAGGGGGATATGTGGATAGCGGTTTAGCTAGACCACAGTCATGTTGCTTTAGCAATGACCTTACAGTTTCTAAAGGAGCTTGCCTGTATAGGTTAAAATTTCAGTGTGGCTTCACAGCCCACCCACTTTAGTTCCCACAGAGTTGCAGAAAAAAATAAAATTAAAAATAAAAAGGGTGAATATGTAGGAGAATACTGAACCTGCCACTGGACAGAACAAGGCCCGAGACCCACGTGGATGTACCCAGAGATGGATCTGCCCAGGCATGCCCAGAGACAGACCTACCTGGACATACCCAGGGAGCAGCAGCTGCAGTCTTGCAGCCAATAGGACGCTGGGCCCGTTGGAGGGTATAAAGGGCTTCCCCCCATGTAATAAACTGAGTCTGCCTTTTGCCACTCACCTGACTCCCAGAGCTTGTGTGTCTTGGCTCCACGCCAATTCTACGCCCTCGCCTGAAGGGTCCCATGAATGGATACAAGCAACAAGCATCTATCATACCATGCCACTAACTGCCCACTGCCAACAGCCATGGCCTCATTTACATCCTAAGCTGCTCCCAGAAGTCCAAGCAGCATCCAATCATAGGAAAGGCTGCACAGGATGAAACTTCTTGGCAAAACGTCCTGCTACCCTTCCCCACTTTTACTAAGATATAAGTTGTACAATTACTTTCTCTTTGAGCCCCTCCGCTAGGCTAGTTCTTCTCCTTTCTGGTCTCCAGGGGTTTATCCTTAGAATTCATACATGAATGCTACATATGCATACATTACTAACAGAGAAGGAGACACCAGGTGATGTGAGGTTGTTGGAATTAGTCCTCTTTTGCTGAAACTTTTTCTTCCATGGAAATGGCAACTATCTCTGTCAGATTCTGTCTCATGACTCTTTGCACTAATCCATTTTCTACAAAAATGCTATAAGGATCTTCATGATTCAAGGAACTCCAATGTTCACTGATACTGATAAAGGCAACAGTCTGATTCAACGTCCTGTCCACTGACTCTTGCATAGACACAGCCTATTCCTTTGAATGCCTGGAACTTTGGCTTTAAGGTGTTTTCCTATAGTTTCTGTTTGCTGTAAGTGTTCTCGTCCTCTAAAAGGGAACTCACAGCCACCATGCTTGCTAGCTTTCTCTGGAACCTTGGATGACTGCCAGCCAACTGTTCTAAATCAGCCAAAATGAGATGCAAACTGCAACAGTTTTTCATCAGGGCTTCATATTCTTCATCTTTCTCAGACTCTTCACTGTCATTGGTGTTGGAGTCAGGTGGAAATTTAGCATTCAGAAACTTTACTCCATGACCCAAAGCTGATGGTGATTGCACAAAATATCGATATAAAGTCGGACTATTTAAGATTCCCTAAGGAAGGACTTTCCATTGATATCTTTTGATAGGTTGAGCAGTTATAGGCAGGAACTGTAAACACAAACTTTTCCTTGTTCTGGTCTTTCAAATGAATATTAAAAAAAAAAAAAAAAAAAAGTCTTTTAAATCAATCACTATCAAATACCAGGCCTTGGGTAATAAAGAAATTCCAGGCTGTAGTAGACCCATGGGTTGAATCACCTTCTTCACTGCCTTCAAAACAGTTAACATTCTCCATTCTACTATTTTATTTCTTTATAACAAAAACAGGTGAGTTCCATGGGCTGGTAGATTCTTCTATATGCTGAGTTTTTAACTGTTCCTCTACCAGCTGTTCAGATGCCTGAATTTTTCTTTTAAGGGACAGGGCTCTAATCGTACAGATTTGTTAGTTAATCGTTTTAAGGCTGAGGTAGTTGGTATAGTTTCACAGTGGCCCCCTTAATGAATTTGGAGACTCAATACCTGTTGTGTCCAGCTTTTGGACAACCTGTACATCCTGTGCATCCCCCTAAGATCATCTTCCTTTTCTGACCTTATTTTATGTACCTCTCCTGGGATAGAAGGCATATCACTCTTAGTTAACCATTATTGCAATAAATCTCTTTCCCATAAGTTTATAGCTATGTCAGCCACATAAGGCCTTAAATTTCTTTTGGCTCTAGGTCCCAAACATTTAACTCAATTCACTTTGCTTTATGTGGGATAATTTCCCAATTCCTATAAACTATGGATACTACCTGAAGGGGCCAATTTGAATTCCATGACTCTTGGAGAATTATTGTTACATCCACACCTGTGGTCACCTGTCCTTCTAGATCAATGTGATTCAATTGTGTCTTAACAACTGTGCAATCCCAGCTCCTGTGTTACACTGCAGGTCTCCTGTTATAGGCCACGATTTTAATTTCTCCTTTAAATCTCCATCTATAATTCCAAAATGCACAAGAAATCCCTTGTCATACTGTCATACTGTTCCTACTTAGGATCACTGTCCCTGGGGAAAGAGGACCATAAACCCCAGCAGCAGCTGAACGATAGTGGTGCACACCTAAACACTCAGGAGGCAGAGGCAGGTGGATCTATCTGTTAGTTCAAGGCCAGCCTGATCTACAGAGTTCCAGGACAGCCAGAGTTGCAACAAAGGAATCCTGTCTTGAAAAACAAACAGCAAAATTCCAGTAATTTTATATGATTGAACGTTTGAGGATAGGGTAAGCTGTCTTTGTATTGCCAGATCTAATGCAGCAGTACCTTCAGAAACATGCATCAGACCTCCAACACCAACTTTGGGTCGTTTGGTGTGCATGCTACCCAGTGTTGGCAGGACAGGTTGATCTTTTTTTCACCTGGGGCCCAAGCTTGACACCTTGTCACATTTCTGAAGGCAAGGAATTCCCCCTGTATCTCTCTGATCTACAGTCATTTTCCCAGTGTTCACCCTTTCCCGAACATCTGCATACTCCCGGAAGTCTTTTTTCTGACAGATATTTAAAGAAACCACTGCTTTAAGAAGCAGATTATTGCAATCTATTTGCAAGTGGCCATGTCTTCCATAGATAAAGTATGGGATATTTTGGTATTTCAGCCCTATACCTTGTCCTATTAACAGCAGTCATGTTAAGTATTGGAACCAATGCCCACAGTAGCTCAGATCCATTGGTTCAATGATGCAGAATTCACTTTTAATGGCCTAATTTTTTTCTTACATTCTAGTGTTGGCATTTTCAAATGCCATGGTCTTAATTAGCATCTGTCTCACTTCAGGGTCTGAGATGGCTCTAGTCACTGCTGCAGGTAATTTTTGCAAAAAGTCTGTGAAGACTTCACTTGACCCTTGTATGATTTTTGTGAATGGGATGGATGTTTTTCCTGGTTTCTCTACTTTCTCCCAAGTTCATAAACCCACTAAAGGACATTATTCTATGGTGACATCAAACTAAATCTGTTCTTGTAATTCAGGATACCAACCCTCACTAAGGAATCAGGTTATATTTACTTCCCTGCTGTTTCTTACTGGCTGCTTCAGCACTGGCCCCCTTTATAAATTTGGATACATGTTGTGTCTGGCTCTTGAACAACTTGTACAGCCTATGAATCTCCTTCATTAAGAGCTTCTTCCCTTTGAAGCCTTATTTTGTGTATTGTTTCTGGGATAGAAGGGATTTTAGTCTGTGTTCCCATTGCTACAATAAATCCACACACACACACAAATTTAGAGCTATAACAGCCACATAAGGCCTTATCTTTCCTATTTGGTCCTCAGGTTCCACAAATGGAATCAATTTTATACTTTGCTTTACATGGGATACTTTCCCAATTCCTATAAATTGTGTGGTCACCTCCTCAAGGGGTGACCTCGAATCCTTGGAAAATTGTTATGTCTGGACCTGTTATCTACCAACCTTCTATTTGGATGCCATTGATTTTCACTTTTATTTTTGGCCTTTTATTATTAATGACCGCTTGCCAGAACACCCATTTCCCTGTGCTCCCTAATCCACCTGATCTCTCTACAGGGGTGGACTTCCCTTTAATGTAGGGAAACAGTAGCAGCCATGCAATCCAACCCCAGCTTTAAACTCCAGGTCTCTGGCTACATATGCCATGATTTTTATTTCTCCTTTATAATCTCCAGGTCATCAGATGTTTACAGGATGCAATCAGTTACTAAAAAGAAACCCACTCTGCCACTCTGGATAGATTAATAGAGATCTGATTGTCAGACACTATGGATGAAGTTCAGCTGTTTCATCATTCATGGCCCTCTCATTGGCCCCTTCAAAGCACCCAAGTGGAGCTCTGAGGAGTTGCAGTTTCCCAAGGAACTCAGTAAGATTTCAAGGATTCTTAGGTGGAAAACTGATGGTCAATAAGGTTCCTTGTAGCCTTATTTGCTGCATGGGCTGGCAGGTAATTTATAAGAAAGATGGCCTTCAAGTCTAGGCATGTATGTCTTGTGCCTAATACTGTTGCTGAACAGGTGCCATTCTCACTAGGATGGATTCCTGGAGAGCATCTGGAGATAGAGTGGCAGGGCAGTGTGTCACGGTTTACATTCACAGGGCTTCTCTCCACTATGACTTCTTTCATGCTGATAAAGCTGACTGGGATATCCAAAGGCTTTACCACACTGAATACATTCTTATGGTTTCTCTCCTGTATGACTTCTTTTGTGTATGTGAAGGTTAGTCCTTTGTGCAAAGGCTTTACCACATTGATTACATTCATAGGGTTTCTCTCCGGTATGACTTCTTTCATGTTTTTGGAGACTACTGTGACATGCAAAGGCTTTACCACACTGAATACATGCATAAGGTTTCTCTCCTGTATGACTTCTTTTGTGTATCTGAAGATTAGTCTTTTGTGCAAAGGCTTTACCACATTGATTACATTCATAGGGTTTCTCTCCTGTATGACTTCTTTTATGCCTATGAAGATTAGTCTTTTGTGCAAAGGCTTTACCACACTGATTACATTCATAGGGTTTTTCTCCAGTATGACTTCTTATATGACTGTGAAGATGACTCTGACACGCAAAGGCTTTACCACATTGATTACATTCATATGGCTTCTCTCCACTATGACTTCTTTTATGACTGTGAAGGTAAGTCTTTTGTGCAAAGGCTTTACCACATTGATTACATTCATAGGGTTTCTCTCCGGTATGACTTCTTTCATGCCTGTGAAGATGACTCTGACACACAAAGGCTTTACCACAGTGATTACACTCGTAAGGCTTTTCTCCAGTATGACTTCTTTTGTGTATATGGAGACTACTGTGACATGAAAAGGCTTTACCACACTGATTACATTCATAAGGTTTCTCTCCAGTATGACTTCTTTCATGTATCTGAAGATTTCTGTGACGTGCAAAGGTCTTACCACACTGATTGCATTCATTGAGTTTCTCTCCCATATGACTTCTTTCGTGTATTTGGAGACTGATGTGATGTGCAAAGGCTTTACCACATTCATTACATTCATAGGATTTCTCTCCAGAATGACTTCCTTTGTGTATTTGAAGATAAATATGATGTGCAAAGGCTTTACCACACTGATTACATTCATAGGGTTTCTCTCCGGTATGTGTTCTTTCGTGTATTTGAAGGCTACTGTGCTGTGCAAAGGCTTTACCACACTGATTACACTCGTAAGGTTTCTCTCCAGTATGACTTCTTTTGTGTCTTTTGAGACTATTGTGACGTGCAAAGGCTTTACCACACTGATTACACTCATAAGGTTTCTCTCCAGTATGACTTCTTTCGTGTATTTGAAGATGACTGTGACATGCAAAGGTCTTACCACATTGATTACATTCATAAGATTTCTTTCTAGTATGACTTATTTCATGTGTTTGTAGACTACTGTGACTTGCAAAGGCTTTACCACATTGATTACATTTGAAGAATTTCTCTGCAGAATGACGTCTTTTGTGTACTTGAAGATAACTGTGACGTGTAAAGGTTTTACTACACTGATTACAACCGTAGGGTTTCTCTCCAGTGTGACTTCGTTCATGCCTGTGAAGATGACTCTGACACACAAAGGCTTTACCACATTGATTACATTCATAAGATTTCTTTGTAGTATGACTTCTTTCATGTGTGTGAAGACTACTATGACATGCAAAGTCTTTATCATGTTGATAACATTCATAGGATTTCACTTCCAAATGAGTTCTTTGGTGGAATTGTAAAGAGGAATCAGGTGTAAGGGCTTCATCCCATTGATTACATTCATAGAGCTTGTCTTCATTATGAGTACTTTGGTAGGATGGAAGACACCTGTGATGGTTAAAGACTTTAGTATGTGGCTCACATTTATTAATTCCATTTCCCACATGAGTATTTTCAAGACTCTGCAGACAGCTGGAAGGACTCAGAGTTTTACCACACTGACTGCATTCATCACAGTATCCTACAGTGTGAGACACAGGACATGTGCAAAGTGATGCAGGACAGACAGAAGAATTCCCACATTCCTTGTCCTCATAGGGCTTTTTTCCAGTGTGAGTTTCTTGATTCATTCCCACTGAAGGTGGAAAAGCAGTTAACTGTAAACTTGTATCACAGTCATCAAGTCTGTTCCTTCTGGGAAAGAGAGAGGTACCCTCCTTCTTTCCACATCTTTTATGCACACATGGCTTGTACCCAGAATGACACATGATATACCTAGTAAAGGAAGAATAACAAATAAAAGGTGATCAATATGCAATCATGCAGTTGAACTTTTTGTTCCTCATAGAGATGAAGTATATGGAATCAGGTTTCTGCACCATAACAACTTTCTTGATTTTAATGAACTGACTCTCTGACTAAACTTCCTTAAGTCACAACAAGTATAGGAGTATAACCAACTTTACTACGGATGACTTGCTTATTAGAGCCCTTGGACGTACATTGATTCCCTATTCAATGTGTGTGCCGTTTGCGATAACTGAATGGTACAAAAGTAAACAGATCAACAGATCTAAAACATGGATGTGACAGTTCTAGGATTAAAACTTACATCTGGTAAGGCTTCCTCTCCTTGTCTTGCTTCTTGGAGGAACATTTTGAGAGCAGAACAGCTACCTGACATAGTGGTTCATGGTGCTGTGAGAATTTAGTGATCATTGAGACACTTAGAGCTGTGTATATTTACACTGCTGCTTTTCTTATAACTATAGGGCACATTAAAATTTCTTCAGAAGCACACTTTTATCAGCTTGCACAAGAAAATTACCTGCCATGTCTTTTAGAAGTTTGACAATATTCTTCAAAACTGCGGTCTTCCCATACATAACCTAAAATATAGTACCAGAAAATATATGATATATTACTGGACAATATGCAAAATTTAACTTAATGTCTTTGGTGAACCTTAGAACCATGCCAGATTTGGTCACCACATTTTTCATTTTCACAATAAAATCACAGAGGAGGGTCAATAAGCAAAAAACACTTGTCCCTTATTTTGAATGTGGAGGAAGACTCAAGTCTTACCTACAACAGTGAGGTTCCTGCAGGTTTCCAGCATCACATCTTTATAGAGACTCTTCTGGGAAGGATCCAGCAAAGCCCACTCTTCCTGAGTGAAGTTCACATGCACATCCTCATAGGTCACTGCACCCTAAAATATCCCATACATGAATATAATAGGAATGCTGAGACTGACTGCATTGAAAATGTACATTTCACTGAGAATATTTACATAATTCTGTATGCTGAAACATTTATTCCACAACAAAAAACTTATAATGTAATCACCAAATCACTTCAGAAGGAAACAACAGGAGGATCATGCCTCTCATGTCTGGACCCAGTGAGTAAGATATGGCATTTCAAAAGAAAGCACTAACAGATATACAGAGACCACACTAACATATCAACACTATTGAAGATATACCAGAGAAACAGCTTATGTCTCCTCTCCCAGTAAGCTTGTATTCCTGGGTGGAAGGTTGTGATGTAGATGGTGTATCGGGAGGTGAAACATGTCAGGTGGGGAATGAGGAAAATCACAGGCCCAGAGTGCAGGGAGCCGTGGTACGATGGGGTCAGCTGGGCACTGCTGGTGAGGCCCCAGGCTGGTTTTCTGTTCACCACCCTGGGGGCTGGGGAAAGTGGTCCCTGAGAGTAAATCTTGCAGAGATAGGACACGGGGTCTGGACCAGGATCCACTCAGTGGATACAGTGTAGCCCCAGCCGCAAGCAGCCTCAGCTCCGCCTGACTGGACCCTGTGTCCCCCCTGCCTCCCTTCTAGATCCCATCTCTCACTGCATCTCTCCCTGCCGCTATCCGCTTCTGGATTATTTTCTGTCCCCTGTGAAGCCTGAGTCCCGGGACGGGAGCATTGGAAATGGCTGGGCTCCCATCCACTGCCTGAACCAGGCTCTGTCACCGGCCCCGCTGTCCCCGTGTGCAGGATTGCTGTTATTCACGAGGCCGCCACTGGGAGGCAGCAGATCCTTGAGTTGAATTCTTTCCAGACAGGGGCAGCGACAGGAGGGTCTGTCTCTTCCTTTAGGGAGGGGAGGAGTGTGTGTGCAGGCCAGGGGACTGTCACACCTTCAGAGTTCTTACCTAAGAGGAGTCTCTCCAGAGTCATCCTCTAGAGAGGCTGGGGACAGAGGAAACTGAGTCAGACACCAAGCTGAATCTATGTTCTCAGCTCCATGAAAGACACTGGTCAGCACAGGGCGCTCAAGGGCGAGACCAGATCCCAACCATTTCTGCTTTTTTGTTTCAGACTGGGGTGGGGGGATCTCACTCTGTAGTCCAGGTTACCCTCCATCTCAGATTTAACCACTCTGACAGACAGACAGACACACACACACAATTTGAAAACAGAGAGTAAATACTTTGACTTCACAGGCAGTGAGGGAACTGGACCGAAGCCTGATGCCCTGGCTTGGCTGCCCCAGGAGCCCAGGATGCCTGGAGGCCTGCGCCTACAGCCATGGGTGTTCACTCTCTTCCCTTGGGGTTGCTGTGGGGGAAACCAGAGAAAGTGCACAGGGGCAGCTGGTGCCAGTGGGGAGGTGTGGAGACCAGGCCTCCCATGCCCTGCCCAGGCCAGCCCGCAGCAGCGCCCTGAGTTTCCCCGCACCTACTGCCTGATGGAAACACACCGTGTCCCTACTACATGTCTCTCCTCAGGAGCAGACTGCAAGATTTCAAAATAATCCAGGTTTTCAAATATGTCCTTACATATCTGTCACTTTTGGTGACACGAAGACTCACTCTGTAGACCAGGCTAATGTCAAACTCACAGAGATCCGCCTGCCTCTGCCTCCCCAGTGCTCACATTGAAGGCATCCACCATCACACTGGTCTAATGGAGCTTTTCAAAAAATGTTTTTTCTTTATTTTTAAAATTACATTCATGTGTGTGTGCTCACGTGCAGGGGTCAGACGACAACTCTGTGGAGTCACTGTTCTTCCACCATGTGGGTTGTGGGGATCAAACTCAGGAGAGATGGCCCAGTGGTTAGAGCACCGGCTGCTCCTGCAGAGCAGGGTTCGGGTCCCAGCACCCACATGGCAACTCACAACCACTTGTAACTCCAGATCCAGTGGATCCATCGCCCTCTTAGGCCTCACTGTGTACTGCACACAGGTGGTGCACAGACATGGATGTAGGCAACATACCATAGACATGAAATAATATATTTTTAAAACCCTCAGGTCAGCAGGCTTAGCTGCAAGCACTTTTCTCCACTGAGCCATCTTGCCAGCCCCTAACTCAGGTTATTCAATGATATAACTTCCAATCTGCCTTCACCCTCCTCTCTCCCTTTCCTCCTGCAGGTCATATCCATAGATGCCCAGCCCCCACAGGAGACAGATGTATCACTTCCAAGTTGTGTGACTTTGAGCAGCTTCCATAGCCTCTCTGAGCTCCCTTCATCTCTCAAACACAGACAATATGAGTTCATTCTTTGAAGAGTCAGAGTGAGGGTGAGATCGGGGGCTCCCAGCACAAAGCCCTTGGGAATCCCTCTAGAATCGATGAGTTCAGATGGCTCAAAATGAAAACCAGGGTAGGGAGATTTGGAGAGTCCTTGCCAGAATGTACAGTGGCCCTGCTTACATCCCTGTGGGCAGGGGCATGGGAGGGAAGGCTGAGAGGCCATGGTGACCAGTAGTGGGGTGTGGCAGCAGATCCTGGACAGCAGAGGGAGTCAGTGTTCATGAATGGGGGAGCATTTGGCTATCAGAAAACTGGTTCATTGAGCAGCTGGGGTAGTCCCTGGGGGCAGATGGGATGATACCCAGGTGGGGGGTTCTAAGCCCCGGTGGGGGTTATAGCAGGAAGGACAGCTGGGCACACACCCTCCCTGAGGTCTGCGGTCGAGACCTGAGGAGCAGCAGACTCACCTCTGCAGTCCTGGGCTGTGCACAGAGGGTCTTCATCATGGCAGCGGCAGGCTCTCCCGCTGTCCCTGCAGAAGGTGTGGTTGGAGTGAGAGAGGGGTGCGGGGGCTTCAGCTCCGGCTCCCTGCACAACAGAGCCTCTGTGTCCTCCTTGCACACCGCAGCCCCGACCCACAGACTCCCCCTCCTCTCTGCTGTGTGTCCCAGTACAGGTTACTTGCCCTCTCTGAGGGACTCTCCTCAACTGTAAATGGAGAGGATAATTCCTGCTTCGCCAGGCAGCTGTGAGTACACAGGGCAGTCCCAGCAGCAGGGTGTCTGACAAACAGCAAATGCACATGGCCAATCCCTGTCTTAGCTCAGGCAGGTCACATCACTCTGGCATCTTGAATTTGTACAATGGGTGATCCCAAGACTTCTCCCCCACTTCTCTGCTCAACTCCTGTCCACTCTTCACCTCCCAGCTACTAAATCCCGTGTGCTGATCAACCTTTCCTCTAGACAGAACTGACTCGACCTCCCCAAACTGGGTTCCCTCCATCTTTCCCAGCTGCATCTCCTATGCTCCAACTAACCTGGCTCCAAACAGAGAAATGCCCAGGCCGCCTCAAGGTTTGCCCACGAATAGGTTCTTAGTAACGGGATCTGGAGGGGAGGCACTGGTCAGTCACAGAGGATGTCCCTGAAGAGAAGCCTCATCACACGTTACTCTGTTCAGGGCAGACCACAACCCACAACCAACTTAACCATCCATCCATGTGCCTACCCATCCACCATCCTTCCATCCACATGTGCATTAATCGAGCCATACACACATTAGTCCAGCTGTCCATTTCTCCATTGATGCATCTGTCCATCCATTCTTCCTCCACACACACACTGATGCAGCCATTCAGCCATTCATCCACCCACCCAACTACCTACCAATCCATCCATCCACCACTTCAGCCATTCATGCATCTATCCACCCACAGACCCACCCACCCACCCAGTCAACCTATTCATTCATCACCCAACCATCCATCCACCTACCCTGCAAGCCAGCTATTCACCCACCTGCCCATCCATACACTCAATCTTCCATCCATCCATCCATCCATCAGCCCATCCACGCAACCATCCACTAATCACTACATCCCCCCATCCACACATTTATCAGTCCAACGTCCATCTGACCATTCATTTATCCATCTATCCATTCATCCATTCTATCATCCACCTATCCATCCATGCACATATTCACACAGCTGGCTGTGGTAGCACGCTGTTGTAGTGACTCAGCACAGAAGAGATGGAGGCATTTTCATACATGGAAACTCTGCCAGACCTCAGCAGAGGGAACACCTCATGGCCAGTGCCAGACTCACAGTGGAATCCCGGGCATCTCAGCTCAGATGTTTTTATCCTTTCAGAACTCCTCAGGTATTCTACTTACAGCACGTGCAGATCATTAGCAATTATACAATCTCCACAGAAATCCAACACCTGCAGACAATACAAAATGCCAAGACTTAGAGTGACCCCTCACCCACTGGTGCATAAAACAATTTCAAATATAACTAAAAATAAACTTCCCCAACATCTGGCCACCCATCCATCCACTGATCCATCCCTCAGCCCATCCAGTCATCCAGTCATCCATCTATCCATCTACCACCCATTCATATATCAACCCATCCATCCAACCATCAACCCATACACCAACCCATCCATATACCCATCCACCCTAACTATCCATCCACCTTCCACCCACCCACCTATCCATCAACCTATTCTTCCACCTATCCATTTATTTACCCACTTATCCACTCATCTACCCATCCACTCACCCATCCATCCACCCACCCACCCATCCCTCATCAACCCATCCATGCACCCAATCATCTACCCACCAATATACCCACTGATCTAACCACCCATCAACCCACCATCCATGCATCTACCCATTGACCAGTCCACCCATCCAGCATGCCACCTATCCATCCATCCATCCATCCCCCATCCATCCACCCAACCTTTCATCTATCCACCCACAGACCCATCCCAAATCTATTCATTCATCAACCCAACTGTCAGAGGAATAGCAGCCAGCACTGGAGCTTCAGAAGTACAGCTCACGAGTTACCAACACTATGATGTCTGCCTCAGTTTGACAGTCATACGGGACTGTCTCCTGAATGCCCTTTGCCAATGCTGGGCCTTATCGTGCTTGTTGCTATCCTAGTCTCCATATCTCTCTTGCAGTATGAAAGTTCTGTGGGGTCTCTAACATCTCACTGGGCAGTGTTACTGGCACACATAACAATGGTGATGATTTTCCTTCAAGCAATGCCACTTCGGCAAGGCACTGTCACTCAGTTAAACTGTGATTCAATTGAAACTTCCTTCAAAAAGAATAACTAAACTATATGTATAGTTAGAAACAGTACACGTTTTTCACATATAGTTACAGGAATAAAATAGGATGTTTTTCCAGCTGCCTTGGAATCAGTAACTTAGGAAAACATTAATAACCTAAAGAATAGCATAGAAGTAAGAAAAGATATTTTTGCTAAGGACTTGTTTTGTCAAGGTTAGGAAAGCTAGAACAAAGAAACCTAAGTGCTAAGGCACACGAGTGTCACCTATGATGAACAGACCCATGATTCAAGAAATAACAAATGGGTTTCAGTGCCCGCTGTTAGGCTTAAACTTCCTCGACCACAAACAAAATTGATTCTTTCCTGGTTTCTATAATTAAAAGTTTGCTGATGGGTTTGGGGTGTACCTGGAGAATATAGAACTGTGCAGCAGATTCTCCTTTTACCTAAGAAAAGTAAAAAGACCCCTGACTTAATGCTTTCTAGCTATAATAAACTTGTTTCACTGCGTTAACTAAATAAGAATTGTGTTAGGTTATGAAGTATGACATATCATATGACAACCACAGGACTGCTACCTACCAGCTACAATAGAAGCTGGCTGTGAAATGACTTGGATTGATTAAAATCTGTCAGTCTATAATAGGAAAACTATGGCTTCTAGAATATAGATATATTGTGGGGAGAAAATATATGGGGAACTAGGTGTGCAGGTGTGGGTTTTAAGATAACATTTAAAAAATATATATATGGAACCTCTAATCACTAAAATGTAAAACCTAGGTATCCAACTATTCATCTACATATCTACCCACCCATCCATCCATCCGTGCACCTCCACCCAGCCAGCTACCCATTCATCTGCCCATCCATACATTCAATCATCCACCCACCCAACCACCCATCCATTGACCCATTGAACCACCCATCCATCTATTCACCCACCCTTACATCCATCTACCCATCCATCCATTGATATATCCACAGATCCATCCCCACAAGGTACCAATACATCGACCCATCCACATCCATCCTCCCTTCCCTCCCACCCATCCTTCCAATATCCATCCACCCATCCTCTAACATATTCATTCTCCCACCTATTCATCACCCACCCATCCATCCACCTGTACCCTCACCTATCTAACCATCAGTCCCCCTGTATCCATCTTTCAACCAGTCACCCATACATCCACCCAACTCTTCATCCATTCACACATAAACCCATCTATCTGTGGAGAGACCCCCCTGACCCTAGGCCTAAATTCTGTTGTGTGCTTTTTGCTATACACTTATTTATCAATTGGAAAACCAGTTGAACAGGGCTGGGTCATAATATGGGATTTGCCTGGAAACAGCTTTTGAGGAAGCCAAAGATTGCTTAAGGGGCACTCCCCTTCTCCAGGAATGTTTAGCTTCTCTTAGTAGGAACCTTGTGACTGTACATATGCTTTTTCCCTTATGATCATTGGTAAAGGCATGTAGGCCTCTGAGGAAGAGAATATAAAGACTGAAACCTAGAATAAACCTACAGTTTCAGTTCCCTACTGAGCTCAAAAATAGTGTTTCTGTTTTGGGTCCAGTCTCACGACCTATCCAGCCACTGTTGGACCTGACAAGCAGGACTTATCCATCCATCTTCTAATACCTCCACCCATTTACCACTCAATTGACTCAGCCACCTACACATCAACCCATTCACCCACCCGTCCATCCATTTTCCCATCCATCAATTCACCTATTCAATCCTTCATCCCACCATCCATCCATCCCCTCACATATCCATCCATTCACCCATGCAATCATTCATTCATCCACCCAAACATTCATTCATCCCTTAATTCATTCACCCATCATCCTTCCATCCACACACCAAGTCCATCCATCCACCCCTTCATCAATCCACCCACCCGTCCAGCCACACATACATACATACATACATACATGCACCTGTCCATCCACCCACTAACCTAACCAACCATCCACCTATCTATCCATACATCCACCAGCCACCCATTCATCCATTCATATATCAATCCATCCACCCATTTACCCATACATCAACCAAACCATCCATCTGCCCATGCATCTATCCATCAACTCACCAATTTGCCTACCCTCGCACACATCCATCCACTCATCCACACATCCATCCACTCATCCACACATCCACCCACCCATCAATCCACTCATCCCTGAGCAATCAATCCACCCAATCACCAATTCAACCACCCACCCAACTATCCATACATATATCTACCCATTCACCCATACCTACTCTGCCAGTGTTCATCCATTCTCGTATGCATCTGTCCACCCGCCAACACATCCATCCATTCACCCAACCCACCCATGCACCACCCAGCCATCCTTCCATCCACCACTACCTAATATATATACAGATAGACAGACAGACAGACAGACAGGTACCATCCATCCATTTGCCATCCATCACCCATGCAGCCATCCACCCATCCATCAACCTACCCACCTTTCCATCCATCTATCCACTCATCCATCCATCCATGGATCCTACTACCCATCCAATCATAGAAGCACACATTCCTCCATCCATCCATCCACCACTCTGTTGTAGAAGTTTATTTTTAGCTACGTATAAAATAATTGTTTTGTGCACTGTTGTCGGGCTGCCTAGGTCTTGGCCTTTGTAGTCCCTGCAGGTGGTGGGTTTATGTGGGGGATGTTTGACTGCACATGATCTGCACATGCAATCAGTAGAACACCTGAGAAGTTCTGAATCAATAAAAACACCTGAGCTCAGACGCTCACGGTTCCACTGTCCAGTAGGGTGCTTGCCATGACAGCGGTTCCCGCTGCTGAGGTCTGATAGGGTTTGAACCAGTGAATATGCCTCCTTGTCGTCCTTACTGAGAAGACACAGCAGCCTAACTACAACAAACGGTGTCCATTGTGGGAAGCACTCGCAGTACTATACTACAGTCTTTTACCTTCTGTTTAGGAAAAGAGAAAGGAAGGACAGAAAGAAATTTCACCGCTTTTGCAGGCGGCCTTGGAGACACAGAGAAAGGTAGAAATCTTCAGACTAGCGTCTCAGCTCACTATCTGCAGACACAATCTCTCCAACCAGTGCTCTTCTACGTAAGAGCCAACACACTAACGATGGGCAAACCAACCAATGAACCACTAACCAACACCCACGCCGCCTCGTGGGGCTTCAAACCTTTTATACTCTAAGCAAAAGCCCCCATAACCCCAGGCAACACACAAGCCCAAGAACAAGCTACACACGCCAAAACAGCTGCACCTAAACAAATTAAGACACCGGCATCAAGCATTCCAAATCAAACACGTGATCACCCACCACACCTGGGATGGGAACGCAGAAGCAATTTTGCGTTTTTAAGGAAACAAAAATAAGGAGCACTTCTTTCAAGTGTCCTGCTACAATCGACCCATCCACCGATCCATTCATTTAATTAACTTATTAACTCATCGGCCCATCCGCCCATCCACTGCACATCCTCTCCGCCTTCCATCCATCCACACATCCACACGTCAGCCCGTCCGTCCATCCAGAATCCCAGCCATCCGAGCATCTGCGCGCCCACCCGAACGCCCATCCAACCAGCCACTCACCCGCCCACCATTCCATCCAGTGTTCCACCCGGTCATTCATTCATTAGCTCAGCCATCACAGAGACCCGCCACCCTCGTCCCCACGCCCACGGCCTCCTCCTCCGGGAGCAGCGCGGTATCCACTCTCACCCGCCATGGAGTCCCGGCGCACCGAGGGGGACAGGACCCCGAGAGAGCCTCCCCGGGCTGCAGTCGGGAGGGAATCGCGGCACCAGGCTGGGGAGGCGTGTGGACGGAAGGGCTCCCTCCCGGAAGAGGTGACATAGCGCAGGCGCAGTGGCCCGCGGGTCCGCACAGCGGTGCAGGGAGGAGGCTATGCACTGTGCAGGGCCACGGCCAGGGCGGGGAACACTCCCGTCCCGGGGGCAGGGGCAGGCAGAGGTCGCCGGCAGCCCCCGGCCGCAGCTCGGGCGCCCAGCTCCGCTCCCGGGCCCGGGGCCGCGTCCGCCCGCCCCCCTCTCCCCGTCCGCACCTCAGGCGACTCCGGGCCGAGCCCCGGGCCGCCGCAGCCTCTCCGGTCGCCGCTCGGCCGCGAGCTTCCGGCAGCGGAGTCGGGGCGACGCCGAGCGGCTCGTGGGGCGCCGGCCCCGTGGACGGGACGAGCCGAGTTGGAGGCGGCGCCGGGGGCCAGCGCGCTCGGGTGGGCGCCCCGAGGACGGCCTGCCGCCTGTGCGCCCGGCTCCGGGAACCGTCCTGGGCCGCCGCGGGGTCGGGAGCGCTGCGCTCACCTGCTGCCCTCACCCCATGCGCAAACGCATAGGCTCTGCCAGCACTAAAAATGGCCACAGGAGCTTCAGTCTAGCGCATGCGCTCTGGAAACTTAGCCACGCCTCCGTAACTAGGGAAATTGGCTTCACCTTCCGGTAGTCCCTGACACACTTCCAGAGGAACAGGCTTCAACAAGAGAAACTTTATTGTTCCGTTCGGTAGGCCAGCCAAGAGGTCAATGGATCACAGCATGGCTTCCGCCAAACGGTGACGAAGGCGAGTGTGCGCTGCCCGACGTGAGGGCCGCAGGATCCGTCCCCGGAGCCAGGACCGAGCGACCCAGCGGAGCGGTGAATTATGGGAACGGCACGCGCACATCTGCAAGAAAAGGGGCGGGACTTCCTGGGGAGGGCGGAAGTGACGTGCGCGTCCAAGTGACGCAGAGGCCCCCGGTCGGGAAGGAGGCGGGCCAAGGAGCCGAGATCACAACCAGGCCGGGCAGTGAGGGCGGTGGGGCGAGCGGGCGGCTTGTCGGGGAAGGGCGGGGTCTGCGGGGCCGGAAGCCGCGCCGGTCCTGGGGCCGCACCCCTGCACCCGCCCCCGGAGGCTGGCCTGAACTCACAGACATCCCCCTGCCTCCGCCTCCCGAGTGCTGTTAGGGCGTGGCCCCCAGGCCTGCTTGTCTCAGGTTAACGGGGCCTTTAGAGGAATCCGGCTGCGCCGGGGTTTAGGGAGAGGCCGGGTCATCCAAAGCCGGGGTCAGGGGTGACGTCACTCTGTCATGTGATCCACAACCTGGAGGAGGCGACAGGAAGGGGTGACCCCTGGAACTGCACTCTGGGAAGAGGGCTCAGCAGTTGCAGAGGCCCCGGGTTAGGACGGGGCAGCGTGCTGGGTACCTAGAGGCCTGAGGGGCAGAGCACTGACCCCAGGAAGGCCGCCGCTTGGGGTTCACATGTTGACCGCTCCTGACCTCTGACCCCACAGATCTTAGACCCCAGGAGGAACTGGTGTGGGAGCTGTCGCGGCTGATATCCACACAGGCGGAGGTATCAGCACTGCCTCCTGCATCCCTGACTCTTATAAGGGGGAAAACTGAGGCAAGGCTGATACCCCTGGTACTTCTGGGGACCGAGGTGAGGAAGGAGAGCAATTTTCCCTTTCACTGTGTCTCTGGAAACCTCAGCAAACGATCCACGTGCCCGTAGCAACGAGACAAGTAGCTGCGAGGGATGCTTCGTCCATCCCTGACTAGGTGGGCAGCGCTCAACAGAGCACAGTCCTTCCTGGTTGTGTCGTGAACTGCTGACAGCAGGAAGAGAAGAGCCTACTCAAGGCAGATGTCCCAGGCAGGACCAGGCGTAGAGAGGGAGCCTGGCTTGGGACAGGGCTCTGGGTCCCCAGGGCTCCAGGTGGACTCCCACCACTGGGCCTTCTTCCCCTGACAGGAGTTGTTTGTCTGTTCTCAGAGTTTGTGGGTTTTGTTCTTCTCTAGGTGTGGCCTGTGCTTCCCTGTTCTCTTTCTGCAGCCCCGGGTCTCCACCTGTCACTTTCAGTGTCCGAGGGCAGCGTCATGGTGGTCCTCAGATCTGTAGCCTCTCAAGCTCTTCTGCCCTGTTCACTTTCTTCCTGTCTGTCTGAGGCCAGCCTGGTCTACAGAGTGAGTTCTAGGACAGCCAAAGTTACAACAGAGACCCTGTCTCCAAAACCAGAAAGAAAAAAAAAAGATCCAGAAACGTGGTGTGAGATATTTGATAATCAATGTAATTTTGAGTCCTCTCCGCTCTTTGATGAGGATTTAGGAGAGCCTAGGAAAGTCATTGTACAATTGAAAACGAATTCCCTTCCCAGTTCCTTCCCAGCTTCACGGGCGGCCTTGATATTTCATGTACAATTTCCGCAAAATCAAAATGTTTATAAGAGATAAGACACAGATGTAATGAATGATTTTTAAAAGGTTTGTGCTTCTGCTCCGTGTTGTTACAAATATCTTCTTGGTTGGAGCAATAATGCACAGTGGTTGTCATATGCCTTTCATATCATTGCTAACACGGTTCTGAGCCCTTCCCAATCTCTTCAGTGGGAATGTGCCGTGCAGATGAAGCCCATGAAAAAGTTGGACAATTAGGACTAAGGGGTGATCCTGAAAGTGTCACATGTGAAATGCTGGCTTAGAGTGGTTGATGGGTATCAAAAGATTATCGTAGTAGTCCACTGCTGTGGTGGCTCAGCAGGAGGGACAGCAAGGAGGCGCTTTCATAGGTAGAAAGGAGAGGGAACCACTTTCAGGGCCAGTGCCAGACTCCATCGACAGCAGAACCCCAAGTATCTGAGCTCAGGTGTATTTATTCTTTCAGAACTCTTCAGGCGTTCTACTGATAGCATGTGCAGATCATTAGCCATCAAACAAACCCCACAGAAAGCCAACATCTGAAAACAAGAACGCCCTTGGCAGCCCCTCACCCAACAGTACATAAAACAATTATTTTATACATAACTAAAAATAAAATTCTCCAACAGATTATCTGTCATGTAATATACCCCCTGCAGCCCTCCCACAAGTAGAGACATCTTCATGGCTGCCTGGAGGAAGTTGATACAGGACCTGACTTGGGGTCTACGTCTATAAAAATTACCCAGTGTCCCTCTGAGCCCTGTGCTCTTGCGTTAGGGAGACTCAGCGACGTGATAGTAAAATGAGAGAAAGGGAAACACACACAGGAGTTAAGGAAGCAGCTGGCTTTGTTAATGCCAGTGAAGACTGCTACGGAATAATCCAGCCTCACAGAGAGGCAGGAAATGTTTGGAACTTTGTAGATTATGTTGAAATGTGGGGACCTACTAACACAATGCAATATTAAGTGCTTTAGAAACCTATGCTGCTCACAGGAACTTTGATATTTTTATTTTCAAAAAAGCACAAAAATCTGCAATTCCAATCAATGTAACTCAGGATTTTAGTTCAGTATTCTTCTGGGATTGAAGTGATTTTTTTTTTTTTTTTTTTTTTTACTCCTAATCGTACTTCACTATTTGACCTTTTATATTCTGAAGACTGAATTATACTTATTTTACTGCCTCTTTGAACTTTGAAGTTACGTGTGAATCTATAGACTTGTTTTTATCTCAATTCTGCATTGTTAAGAAAACATAAGCAGAAATTATGCGTAAGTATATTACATCATGCTCCTATTGTTTTGTTTTCCTTCGTCAAGATCTTGTAGTCCTGCTGGATAGGCACACACTGTGTGGACCAGGCTAGCCTGGAAATCATGAAGACCAGATTCCCTCTACTGCAGAGTGCTAAGATTAAAGGCCTGCACCACCATGCCTGACTTTATTCATTTTGCATATTGACTCCTTAAAGAAGCTAGGTGTGGCACACAACTGAACTCTAACTGGTGACACTATGGCAGGAGGTTCATGTAGTTGTACGTTGCTGCTGGGGCAGCTCAACAAGAGAGAACAAGGAGGCATTTTCATATGTGGAAACCTTGCCAGACCTCAGCACAGGGAATCACCGACCTGGCCAGGTCCATACTCAATCAACACTGAAACCCTGAACTCTGTGCTCAGGTGTTTTTATTGAGTTGGCACTCCTCAGGTGCAGATCATAAGCAATCAAACATCCTCCAGATAAATCCAACACCTGTAGACAATACAAAATGCCAAGAATCTAGGCAGCCCCTCACCCAACAGTGCATAAAACTATTTCAAACATAACTAAAAATAAACTTCTCCAACAGGCTCACTGTGAGGTTTCAGCAAATCTGTGTTACAAGTGAGATGCTATTTCAGAAAAAGTAAATGCCAACTTATTTGCAGCCTCTGCCACCCCGGGTGGCACACTAATTTCTGGCTCAGGTAATCTAATTTCCCAGGGCTACTCCTATCTACCTGAATTTGGGTAGCAGGTGGAGTCAATGCTACTGGAGATTACAGACATGACTGGACAGTTGTTGATAACCACTGCATTGGCCTGAGTTTCAAGTGGTACTACTGTCACAACTGGTAAATGAAAGGACAAAGACCACATCAGCCAAACTTTAGTCAGGCTTCTAAAAAGCACTAAAACTGGGTAGGCCCAAGCCAGGGGCAAGGTGTCTTAGAACAGTTCCCTGAACTTGACCCGGCTCACAGGTCAATCAACTGGGAATCCTGGAAGAGAGAGTGAGGATTTCGGGGGACAAGAGATGTGAAAGACTGGGACAAGACAAAGTTCTCTGATCAAGTCCGTTTATTCAGTGTTTTTACATGGCATTTATAGGCCAAGGAGGGAGGAACGAGCTATGGGCAAAACAGGATGTCTAGGGGCAAAAAACAAAAATAGGATGCTTTTCAATTTGGATGAAAACAGGATACCCCATACCTGGAGGAAGTAGTTAAGGGTAAATACTAAAAGGAAAAAACAACTTTAAGAGAGAAAAACAGGTCTGAGAGAGAAAAACAGGTCTTGTGGCCAGTGGTGGAAAACTACTCACTGCCTAAGCAGTTTAACATCATGGCGTTGATAGAGGCAGGAAAAGGCTTGGGGAGATCGGCTCCCCACATGAACTAAAGTAAGAGAAACAATTTCTGTAAGAGAAACAATTTCTAAGACAAAACAAGATATGGACCACTGACTAATGACCTTGAGCTAAGAATCCCCCACACACATTGACTAAGACCCTAAGTTACATTTTCTAGGCACCCACGACCTTGCTATATGCCAACAACAATCAGTTTAAAGATTAATACATCACTATGTAAACAATAGAAGCATGCCTGATAATCTGTTGCTAAGCTCTACCTTTGAAAAGCATATATAAACCATACTTAGAATGTACTAATTGTCACTCTTATCTGCCTCGCTTGAGGAATCTGTAAGAGTAGACCCCAATGCGCTGGAAATAAACCTCTTGCTTTTGCATTGATCTCAAGTCCTGGTGATTTCTCGGGGGTCTCCTTCCATTCGCCCCTAACAGTAAAAATGGGAAGGCAGAAGGCTGATGTTAGACTTCCCTTCCAAGATGACCCTGCTGGAGTCAAGTATCTTCACATCTTTGCACACCGAGCCTCTGGCAAGTTCAAAGCATAATGGTATGTTTCTTTACACTATCTTATCTGTGAACACAAAGGAACCCATGATGATTCAATCAAGAATTCTATAGTGACTGTTGAACTCTTCCAGGGTACATTGAGTGGGATGCTCTTCAGCATTTAGGCTACTTACCTGCAGCAGAAAAGGAGAGGATGGGACTCATTTCCAAAGCTATGTTTTTCCTCAACAAACGAAGCATGGGGATTTTACTTAGTCAGGACACATTTGTGTAGAGGTCTGCCTATTCCCAAGCATGCTCAGTTAAAATGTGCACTTCTGACCAGGGCCACTATGTAAAGGCAGAGTCAATTAGGGGAATTCTTAGCTCAAAGTCATGCAGGTGCATGTGTAAAATATAAAATCAATGGACAGAAATGCTTCTAGAATATTCAGTTTGTACCATAAGGTCTTAGCTGAATACCAAATGAATGACACCATCTAAGTACATTGCTCAGGAGCCGATGTTCCCTGTTAATCAAGATGTATAATCTAAACTATGTTGTATGGATGACAAAATTCTCACACATACAAAGGAGGGGGGACATAAATAAGGAAAACATTAAGAAAAAGCCATCTGTCGGCACAATAGATGCCATTCTTCGATGAACTGCTCTACAGACCTGTTCTAAGCTCAGAACAAGGTTGATGTATAACTAACTGAGCAGGCTGGCTCAGAGGAAGACCGTGGCTGCTTCCATTTGCCAGAAAGAGGTCATTCCAAATAGTCTGGCTGCTGTCTTTCAGGGTAGTGACATCACTATAGAGAATTCCATACTTTTAATTTAAAATTTACTTTTATAGATGTTTATTAAAATATAATTACATCATTTACCCCCTTCCCTTTCCTCCTTGAGTCCTGGAGGTCCAAAGGCAGAGTAGAGCTTCCAATTTGGGTTGGGGCATATATACTATGGAGACCTCCCATTTGTGTGTATATGCTTTCAGGTCGGACCACTTTATATTGCATAGCCAACAAGGTGTCCCCAACCCAAGGGATACAGCTCCAAGGTGAAAGGTTCCCTGGCAGTCAGAAGACAAGGAATACCATAAAGTCACACCACAGAACAGACCTCAACAGAGATTTACTGGGAGGGAAAAAGCCAGGAGGATGGCTGCCTCTGCTTCGCTGAGAAGCAGCAGAGCACTGAGCTTTTCTCCATGCAACAAAAGGTGTGTAAAAGAAAGGCCCAGGATAAAAAAGATGGGGCTGCTCTGTAAATATCTAATAAAAGATCAGAAGCTGCGAAGACAGATCTCAGGGAAAAGCATACCTACTATGCAGATCATGTGACCCTGAGCTCAACGCTGGATCCACTGAGTGAATCCTGGCCTGGCACCCGTGTCCTACTTCCCTGGGATGGGGATCCTTGCATGTCAACTTGACTCCATATGGAATTAACTGATATCCAAAAATGGAGCGCACACATGTCAGGGATTTTTGCCTAATTTGAGGTAGGCCGGTCCACTTCTTATCTGGATTGTTAGGTGGGAAGACACACTTTTTAGTCTGGGCACAGCTTTCGATGGAAGCCAGACTAAGGACATGGAAGAAGGAAGCTCGCTTTTGGCCTGCTTGTTCTCGCCTCACCAGCAAGTCCCTTCCTTCACTGGCGTTAGAGCTACTTCCTCGGGATCCCGGCATTTACTAAAGACCAGCTGAAACATCCAGCCTGTGAACTGAGAAACTTCTGGATTCCTAGACTTTCTGTTGACAGCCAGATAAGGTTAGTTAACCACAGCCTGGAAGTCATTACAGTAAATCTGTTTTCTGTATATATAGATTCATTCTCTATGTTGTTCCTCTAGGAACCCTCACTAAAAGCAATTTTGGTACCAGAACTAGTTCTAGAACAACAGAAGTATGAGAATAAATCTTTTAAGTATCTGGAGTGGGCCTTTCAGTTTGTCAGTGTGTACAGATACTGAAGCCTCTCCTGAGAGCTTGGAGAGTACAAAAAAAAGCCCATGGTGTGAACTATTACAAACTGAGGGAATGATTCATTTGTTTATGCTGATTCACCAACTGTGAGCAGTAATGCATTTGGTGACCATGTGTATGAAGACTTGGACAGTTTGGGTCAAAATATGGACAATTATGATGCTGGCTGGTTGCTCTTAGCATCTCTGGATAAACTGACAAAGCATAGGCTGAACTCTGTGATGTCAACCCACTTCTAGCATCTCAGAATACAGTGAAGGACAACAATGAAATTAGTGATAAAATTGCCCAGCTACAGATAGGGACAAATGGTCTAATGGTTGCTACGTGTGCCCTGGAAGAAAATCCTCTTTCCTGGAGGCACAGGTTCCAAGTTGCAGAAAATCAAACCAAGCGCCTCAGGATAAGGTTGGCTGAATTACATCAAAACTTCAAGTCCCAGCCTGGGAGGTGCCGGTGGTTAAAGGCAGACCATTAATTGGTAAAGAATGCAAAACTGTAACATGACATGGGGATGCATTGAAACTGCAGATTCTCAAGGCTTTATCTCACCTGAGGAAGTACTCTCAGCCCCATCTCCTGAAGTACAGCCATTTTCACCTGTGACTGAATAGATTCACCTTCCATTATCTGCTAAAACAGCGTTTACTTCCTCTGAAGGATAAGCTGGGCAAGACAACACTAGTGGCCTGCAGGGTGAGTAGCTGTGTAAAGCCTAATCTTCCACAGCGGGAAGGCCCAGAACACTTGCCCTCTCCCTATTGTAAGATGCCAAATGGTGAGAGGGCGCCAGCACATGTGGAGAACTTTGTAGTCACCTTTTTCTTGTGGCAACCCTGAGGGCTGGAGATGCTGTCG
This sequence comes from Cricetomys ansorgei, assembly GCA_026225945.1. Taxonomy (NCBI): domain Eukaryota; kingdom Metazoa; phylum Chordata; class Mammalia; order Rodentia; family Nesomyidae; genus Cricetomys; species Cricetomys ansorgei. The sequence goes on from JAMJFZ010004123.1 coordinate 1,102,797, forward strand.
GCTGGATGAAAAGTGCACTGTTACTAGACTATAAAAATCCTATGCACTTTAATAAAGATTGACATCTTGATCAGAAACCTGTCTTGGTGTCTCTTCTTGTGTTCTCTGTCTCTTTTCATTCCCAGCCCCTGGCCAGGAGGCGAACCAGTCGTGTGTCTCGGGCAACCGCAGAAGGTGCCGAAACCCAGGAACCTGGTACCGGGGAACCACTGAGGAACGCTGTAGCATCGGGTACCCACAAAGGCAACAAAGTGAAAGTGCTTCGTTAATCGCCCGTTAGCAAGCACAGGTAAGTGCCGGCAGACAGCGCATAATGGGACAGAGCATTAGCAAAGGATCCTTTGTAAAGTCATTGAGGGAATTGCTTAAAACACAAGGAGTGGGCTTTAAACTCCCCGTAGAAAGAGTAGGATAGCATCTCCTTTAGAAATATCTCTTCAGCAAGCTGCAAAACAGGGAGAAGATGTCTCTGACTATCAGGCTTTTCCTGTGGTTGAGATTTTGCATCAACAAGGAAATAGGGTCAGGCAATATCAAACAATTGAGTTCAAAATATTAAAGGAATTAAAAATGGCAGTTTCCCAATATGGACCTACTGCTCCATTTACCTTAGCAATTTTTGCTTGCTGAAAATAACTTAACATCCACGGATTGGAAAACTATGGCCAGAGTTTTCTTTTCTGGTGGAGATTGTTTGTTATGGTTAACAGATTTCAAAGAGAATGCAAAAAAGGCTGCCATGCTCAATGCTCAAGCAGGAAATGCTGCCTGGAATTTAGAAATGCTTGTAGAAGAAGATTAATTATGTGCCTGCTATGTATGCTCGAGTAGCTGCAGCTGCTCGAAAAGCTTGGCAGATTTTACCTATGTGAAAAGGAACTGCCCTGGACAGCGGGCAGACCAGTCCCAGGTCTTTGCCCAAACGGGAAATGGGGCCAGCCCCAGGCCCCACAGCCCCAGAAACAGAAATAGGTATATGGGGCCATGAAACTTATTCCACAAAGCAGTGCCAATCCATTTTTGAACTTGTCAGAGCATCCCCAGGAAGCACAAGATTGGACCTCAGTTCCACCGCCTACACAGTATTAACACCTGAAATGGGAGTGCAAACCTTGCCTACAGGAGTCAAGGGACTTCTGCCTCCTCATACCATGGGACTAATTATAGGGAGAAGTAGCGCCACTATTAAGGGTATTCAAGTTCATTCAGGAGTAATTGATAGTGATTACACAGGAGAAATCAGGATTATGGTGTCTTATCCTTCTGGAGTTTCAGCTATTCCTTCTCAAATGAGAATTGCTCAGCTTCTCTTATTGCCCCTGACCAAGATTAATTCAAAAATTAATAATGCTGTGAGAGGAACACAAGGCTTTGAGTCTACTGGAGCATTCTGGGTACAAGCACTCTCTTCTGAACGGCCTAAATTAAAACTGACTCTAAATGGGAAAAGATTTGAAGGATTACTTGACACTGGAGCTGACTGTACTATTATTGCTAAAGAAAACTGGCCTTCTAGCTGGCCTAAGCAACCTACTATTATTCATCTACAGAGAATTGGCCATTCTCAAAATACAGAGCAAAGCTCACAGCTCCTAGCATGGAAGGATGAGGAAGGGAATACTGGGACTGTGAGGCCTTTTATTATTGAGGGACTACCAATTAACTTATAGGGCAGAGACATTTTAAGTCAAATGGTAGTTATGATGTGCTCCCCTAGTGATGTAGTCACCTTACAAATGATTAAACAAGGACATCTACCTGGTAAGGGTCTAGGAAGAGATCTCAAGGGACATCACAGCCATTTTCTGCTTCTGGAAAATGAGACAAAAAGGGATTGGGGGCTTTTTGACAAGGGCCATTGATGAGCCTGCCACTCATGCTGATAAGATGGATTGGATTTCTGATAATCCTGTCTGGCTGGATCAATGGCCCTTGTCCACTGAAAAATTGCAGGCTGCTCAGAATTTAGTAAAAGAACAATTACAGCTTGGTCACATTGAGCCTTCTAATTCTCCTTGGAATACTCCAATTTTTGTGATTAAAAACAAATCTGGAAAGTATAGATTGTTACAGGATTTGAGACAGGTAAATAAAACTATGATACTCATGGGGGTATTGCAACCTGGGTTGCTATCTCCTGTGGGAATTCCTGCAGATACTTATAAAATTTTTACAGACTTAAAGGATTGCTTTTTTACCATTCCCTTACATCCTGATGATTGTGTTCGATTTGATTTTATCATTCCCTCTGTTAATTTTAAAGAACTAGCTAAAAGATATCAATGGAAAGTTCTGCCACAAGGCATGGCTAATAGCCCTACTTTGTGCCAAAAGTTTGTTGCTAAAGCTATACAACTTGTTACAGATAGGTGGGACGATATATACATTATTCATTATATGGATGATATCTTGATTTCTCGCAAAGATCCACAGATTGTAATGAATTGTTTATTGGGTATGACTAAAGCATTGAATGCCTGTGGGTTACAAATTGCCTCTGAGAAAGTGCAGACCAAAGAGCTGTATAGTTATTTAAGATCTCATTTGTCTCCAAAGCAGATTGTCAGAAAGTTCAATTGAGATTGGACAATTTAAAAACATTAAATGATTTTCAAAAATTATTAGGAGATATAAATTGGCTCAGACCCTATCTTAAGCTTACCACAGGTGAATTACAGCCATTGCTTGATATTCTTCGAGGAGATACTTCCCCAAATTCCCCTTGAGAATTAACTCCTGCTAGACAGGCATTAGAAATAGTACAAAAAGCTATAGAGGGTCAATTTGTTAATTTCTGGGATATAGATAAGCCTCTATATTTGATAATATTTAATACTAAATTTACACCTACTGGGTTAATTTGGCAAACTTTGCCCATTCTTTGGGTACACTTATCTGCTAGCCCAAATAAAGTTATACTGCCTTATTATGAAGCTATTGCCAAAATTATAATGCTCGGACAAAAATTATCCATTACTTATTTTGGTATAGAACCAACACATATAATAGTTCCATATGATAAGTCTCAAATAATTGGCTTTATGGTAATTCTGGTGAATGGCTAATTTCTTTAGCTGGATTTATGGGCCAGATTGATAATCATTACCCTTCTAACAAAGTCATTCAGTTTTTAAGAATACATGGAGTAATGTTTCCTTTTCATACCAAAAATTGTTCAGTTAATGATGCTTTATTGATTTTTACTGATGGAACTTCTCAAGGTAAAGCAGGGTATTTTGTAACTAATTCTAGCACAATTTTTTCAGTACCAGGTCTGTCTGCTCAGCTAGCTGAATTGGTGGCAGTACTAGCTGTATTTCAACATTTTACACAACCCTTTAATCTCTATACTGATAGTGCCTATGTTGCTCATGCCATAACTAAATTGGAAACTGCAGGTCAAATTGTTCCAAGTACCAGAGCCAGTCAAATATTTTTACAAATTCAACATTGTATTAATCAGAGAAAACATCCATTTTATGTGGGACCTGTGCGAGCTCATACAGGACTAGCAGGACCCTTAAGTGATGGTAATGATTATATTGATAAAGCATAAGTCAATATGTGTTCTTATCACAGCTTGATAAAGCCCTTAAGGCTCACAAACAACATCATCTTAATAGCCTTATGCTTAGATTAAGATATGGCCTCACTAGAGATCAAGCTAGAGATATTGTGAAATCATGTGAAGCCTGTGCTCCTTTGTTGGCTGTTCCACACTTGGGCATTAATCCTAAAGGATTGATCCCTGGTCAATTATGGCAAATGGATGTAACTCATTATGCTGAGTTTGGAAAATTGAAATTTATTCATGTTTCAGTGGATACTTGTTCTGGATTTATAGTGGCTTCTTTACACTCTGGAGAAGCTACTAGGCATGTTTTGCTCATTGCTTATATGCTTTTTCTATTTTAAATGGTCCTAAGCAATTAAAAACTGATGATGGACCTGGATATACTAGTAAAGCTTTTTTCAAAATTTTGTTCCTCTTTTTCTATTTCTCATAAAACTGGCATTTCATATAATCCTATGGGACAGGGTATTTTGGAAAGAACTCATCAAATGATTAAAAACTATCTTCAAAAAACAAAAAGGGGGGACTTGTACCCTCATAAGTCTTCCCGAGCACATCTTGGTTATGTTCTCTTCATTTTAAATTTTTTACAAGTCGACAAACAAGGGAGATCTGCAGCTGAAAGACACTTGCATTCAGAAACAAAATCCAATTATGCCATGGTTAAATGGAAAGATCCCATGACTAACCAGTGGCATGGACCCGACCCTGTTCTTATGTGGGGATGAGGATCTGTTTGTGTTTTTTTGCAGGAAAATGATGCTGCTCGGTGGCTCCCTGAGAGGATGGTGCATCAAATCAATCCTGATTCTGCTGACTCTACTGATCCTGTGTCCACAGAAGAGCAAGACTGATGAATTTTGGGCTATGTGCCATTTCCACCTATCTTGCTGCCAGTAGATTTATCTGCTTCTACCTGGCCTGCATTTTTTACTTCCAATATTAGTCTTAATCTCCCCTTTCATCAAGGAGGAATGGAAGCATCAATTGGCAATCTAATATTTAATATGTCTTCCACTTTATTTTTTGATTCTCGTCTTGGGGAACCTTGGCTCCTCATACCTCAACTGATTGCATGGGGAGTTCAACTCGTGGTATAGGCCGCAGATTGGCTGGGTTTTTGACACCAACCAGAGCCAATAGGTGTCCTAATCTTACCCGACCCATGCCTGCCTTTTCTAAATGCTTTTCTATTCAGAGCTATAGCTTTACAGTGGAAAAAACTGTTAACTGGGATACTTGTTTGCCTATTGTTGATTGTCCATATCAAGTCACTGATCATGATCAGGTGTTGCCCTGGTATCAGGCTCCTCCTCTTGATAGCTCCAGCCTCATAGAACCTAGGGCTTGTAATTTTCTTTTCACAATCCAACTCGGGCAGGAGTCCCTACTCTTTTTGGTACAGGTCTGTGTGGACCTAATGCATGTACTGACTTAAGACCTCTTTGGTTTTTAAAAGGAGCTGTTTATTTTAATGGAACATACAGAAGTTCTTCATCTGGTTATTTTAAAAATATTAATTTTAAACAAGGAAAACATATTACTATTCCTCCTTCTTATGTTTGTGTTAAAGCTCCCTTTTTTCTGTTATTGACAAACAGTAATGATACTGTTGTTAACTGCTCCTCTCACTCTTGTTGGTTGTCTAACTGCTGGAATGCATCTACCACTAGAGCCTTAGTGGTTCGCCTCCCTGCCTTTTTTTGGTTTCCTGTTGAGGCTGAAAATCATTATTATAGCATTTTTCTTATGGACAGGACCAGGTATAAAAGAGATTTTGGCATTTCTGCTCTAATTGCTTTTACAGTAATTACTGCGGTGGCTGCCACAGCAGTGGGAGTCACTGCTGTGGTACAGACGGGAGTTATGGCTGCAGCATTAAATGCAGCCATTACTCAGTCTGCTCAGGCCCTGTCCACTCAACAATTGAATAATAGTCATGTGCAAACTGCTATCATTACTTTACAACAGCAGATTGATTTGATTCAAGAAGAAGTTTCTATCTTGGCTAAAATGACTACTTATACTTGCGATCCTCGATTTCATCACCTGTGTATGACTCTTACAAAAGTAGTAAATTATAGTAAGGAAACAGAGTAATTATATTAAGGGCCCCTAGAATACTCAGTTTCCTAATTATTCTTTGCAATTGTCCCAGGAGATTCAAGTTCTTAATGAAACACAAGTAGCTTTGTGGGAAATAGATGAGTCCTTTTTTGGAAAGGTCTGGGACAATCTTAAAAAGCTTTTCGATCCTTCTTGGATCATTCTTTGGGCTATTACTACAGGAATTATTTTTTGTTTGATAGTTCTAGTTAAGTGTATAGTTAGTGATAGGCACCAACAGAGGAATTTTAGTGAACACATCCTGAAAGTTCTGCTTGCCCTTAATCATCAACAGTCGCTTCAAAATACCCCACAAGTGGGTGTATGGCTTGCTCAAATGAAAAACCAAACATGCTGACCCCAACACCTGGTGCATTGGGCTGGTTAGCCAGTGACAGATGTGAGAGTTTGGACAATCGCTTTATCAACCTAAGACAGGCTGCTCAAAAGTATTTGAGATAGTTGATGACAGGTAAGAAAAGTTTGATTGTGCTCCAACCCAAGTCAGGCACAGTCCTTATATAAAACAAAAAAGGGGGAACTGTAGCAGCCATTGGTGGTTAACTGTGAGTCACATAGACTACAGTCTGTTAATTTGTGACTGACTGTGGGTCACGTAGACTGCAGTCTGTTGATTTGGGGCTTGGCACAGAACTCAGGGTTCTTTCATCCTATACCAGGAGGTTCCTTGTTGGCCTGAGTCAGGTTTTGGTTCCCGTGAGAAACTGATTTGTATAGGTTAAGCGTTACCATGGAGATGTGGGAGGTCGGTTGGATATCCCCTGTTACTAGACTATAAAAATCCTATGCACTTTAATAAAGATTGACGCCTTGATCAGAAACCTGTCTTGGTGTCTCTTCTTGTGTTCTTTGTCTCTTTTCATTCCCAGCCCCTGGCCAGGTAGCGAACCAGTCATGTGTGGCAGGCGACCACACCTTGTAAATCACAGTACAGGTGTTGATGTAGGAAGCCCAGAATCAGGTCCACAGATGGGAGAGGAACCCGAAAGGGATTTGATCCTTCCCATGTGAGGGAAACACCCAATCCTAATAAGCTGAGGCAGTGAGTTAAAAATTATATACCCATTTCATTTAAGACACTTGAGAACTTAACTAGGCTTGTGCTCGGTGTGAGTTGACTGCATCGTTTGCCTCCTCTGTCCAAGGAAACTGGAAAAGGTGGTTCTAGGCCCCACCCAAATTCGCAGTGCATCCAGCAATAGCTCAGACTTATCCTCAAGAATGAATGTCATCCACCAGCCCTTCATACTGCCCAATATTGCCATGTATCAAGACTTTCCAGGGAAGTCTTTGAACTTGGTACATTTAACAGTACCACACATAACACCACTGCCACCTCCAGACTGTATTAACACTAGAAACAGGAGTCGAGGCTGGACCTACTGGTGTATTTGGACCTCTGCTATGAGAAGTTTCTCAATTGATAACAGGCAGAAGCAGTGTGACCATGAAATCCCTCCATGTGTTTCCAGAAAGTATAGACTGGGATTACATCAGTGAGATTAAAGTTATGGCATCTGTTCCTACCAGCATTCAAACTATAGATTAAGTACAATGCATTGCTCAACTAATAATGGTCCCAGTGTCAGTGTTTAATCAGGTACAGTCTGATCAGGAACGGGGGACAGACTAGTTCAGGTCCTCAGATGTGTACAAGATACAGTTACTAAAGAACCCGCCATGCCTCTCTGGATAGATGAATAGAGATCTGAAGGACTGTCAGACACTGTGGCTGATGTCCCAGCTCTCTCATCAGTCATAGCCCTCCCACAGGCCCCTACAGAGCACCCAAGTGGAACTCCGAGGAGTTGCAGTTTCCCAAGGAACTCAACAGAGTTCAAGGATTCTTAGATGGAAAACTGATGCTGGTCAATCAGGTTCCTTGCAGCCTTATGTGCTACCAGGGCTGGAAGGTAAATTATAAGATAGAGATGCCCTTCAAGTCTAGGCATGTATCTCTTGTGCCTAATACCCCTGCTGAACAGGTGATGCTCTCACAAGGATGGATTTCTGGAAAGGGTCTAGGAAAAGAGTTGCAGGGTTGTTTGTGAGGCTTTACCACATTTATTATGTTCATGGGGTTTCTCTCCAGTATGAATTCGTTCATGCCTATGAAGACTACTGTGACATGCAAAGGCTTTACCACATAGATGACATTCATAGGGTTTTTCTCCAGTATGAATTCTTCCATGTATTTGAAGATAACTGTGATGTGCAAAGGCTTTACCACATTGATGACATTCATAGGGTTTCTCTCCAGTATGTGTTCTTTTATGCACTTTAAGATGACTGCTATGTGCAAAGGTTTTACCACATTGATTACATTCATAGGGTTTCTCTCCAGTGTGACTTCTTTCATGACTGTGAAGATGACTGTTTCGTGCAAAGGCTTTACCACATTGATTACATTCAAAAGGTTTATCTCCAGTATGATTTCTTTCATGCCTGTGAAGATGGCTGTTTGTTGCAAAGGCTTTACCACATTGACTACATTGATAGGGCTTCTCTCCACTATGACTTCTTTTGTGGCTGTGAAGATGAGTCTTTTGTGCAAAGGCTTTACCACACTGATTACATGCATAGGGTTTTTCACCACTATGACTTCTTTCATGCCTGTGAAGATGACTCTTATGTAGAAAGGCTTTACCGCATTGATTACATTCATAGGGTTTCTCTCCAGTATGACGTCTTTCATGTATTCGAAGACTATTATGACATGCAAAAGCTTTACCACATTGATGACATTCATAGGGCTTCTCTCCAGTATGTGTTCTTTTATGTATTCGAAGACTACTATCATGTGAAAAGGCTTTACCACATTGAATACATGAATAAGGTTTCTCTCCAGTGTGTGTTCTTTTGTGTACTTGAAGACTACTGAGACATGCAAAGGCTTTACCACACTGGTTACATTCATAGGGTTTCTCTCCAGTATGAGTTCTTTCATGTATTTGAAGATTACTGTTTGTTGCAACAACTTTACCGCATAGGTTACATACATATCTTTTCTCTCGACTATGAGTTCTATGTACTGGAACACTACTGTGACATGCCAAGTCTTTATGACGTTGATTATTTACATAGGGTATCACTTCCAAGTGAGTTCTTCTGTGTAACTGTAAAGAGGAATCAGGTGTAAAGGCTTCATCCCATTGATTACATATATAGGGTTCCTTTTCATTATAAGTTCTTTTGTGGTTTTCAAGATGCCTGTGATGATAACTGCCTTTAGTACAAGGCTCACATTCATCACTTCCTTTTCCCACGTGAGTATTTTCATGTCTTTCAAGAGAACTGGAAGAACTCAGAGCTTTACCACACTGACTGCATTCATACCGTTTTCCTAGGGTGTGAGACATATGACTTGTGCTATGTGAAACAGGACAGACAGGAGAATTTCCACATTCCTTGGACTCATAGGACTTTTCTTCAGTGTGAATCTGTTGATTGATTCCCACAGAAGTGGGAAACCACTTCACTGGAAAACCAATTAACTGTAAACTTGTATCACATTCATCAAGTCTTTTCATAGTGGGGACTACATGTCTTCCAATTTTTCTGGGAGAAAGAGAGGTACTTTCTTTCCTTCTATATCTTCTACGTGTACATGGCTTATACACAGAGTCACACACGATATACCTATAAAAGCAAGGATAACAAGAAAAAGTGCTCACATTGCATTCACAGAGTTGAACTTTTTGTTCCTCATGAAGATGAGGTAAAGGGCTTCAGATTTCTGCACCACAACCTTCTGGAGTTTAATAAACTGACCCTCTGAAGAAACTTTGAAAAGGAACAATGAGTACAAATAGCGTTACTATGAATGATTTGCTTATTAGAAAGCTTTGGACATACACTGATCCCCTAATTAATGTGTGTGCCTTTTGCAATACATTAATGGTATGAAACTAAATGGTTTGACATTTCTACAACAGAATTCATGGATCAATGATTTAAATTGTGACCACTGTTAAGGCTTATTTTCCTTGTCTTACTCCTTAAAGAATATTTTGCAAGTAGACATGGTGTTCTGAGAATTTAGTTTATAATCGATACAATTAGAGCTTTGCTTACTCACACTGTTGCTTTCTTTAAAATTACAGAGCACATTAAACTTTCTTCAAAGCACATTTTTATCAGCCTGCACATGAAAATTACCTGCCATGTCTTCTAGAAGTTTCACAATGTTCTTCAGTATTGTGGTCTTCCCATTTGTAGCCTAAAATATAGTAACAGGAAAGGTATGATATATTACTGGACAGTATGCAAAATTTAACTTACTGTCTTTGGTGAACCTTAGAATCATGCCTGATTTTGTCAACACATTCTTCATTTTCACAATTAAAATCACAGAGGTACATCGATAACCAAGAAACACTTGTTGAATATGGAGAAAACTCACAGTCTTACCTACAGCAGTGAGATTTCTAAAGGTTTCCAGCATCACATCTTTGTAGAGACGCTTCTGGGAAGGATCCAGCAAAGCCCACTCTTCCTGAGTGAAGTTCACATGCACATCCTCATAGGTCACTGCATCCTAAAATATCCCACACATGAATGTAACAGAAATGCTGAGACTGACAGCACTGAAAATGTACACTTCATTGGGAATATATTTACAGAACTCTGTATGCCTGAAACATTTATTCCATGACAACAAATTCATGATGTAATCACCAAATCATTTTAGAAGGTAACAATAGAAGGGTCATGACTCTCATTTCTGGACCCGCAGAGTAAGATACACCATTTCAAGATAAACTACTAACAGGTATACAGAGAGACACACAAACAGATCAACACCTGTGAGGATAAACCAGAGAAACAGTATCCACAATTCTACCTTCAAAAAAGGATGGACAAGCTTGGTGTGGTGGCCACGCCCTTATCTCAGACCTCAGGAAGTAGACACAGGTTAAAATGTACAGGCCAACCTGGTCTATGTAGTGATTTCCAGTCCAGACAGAGCTACATAGTGAGACCCTGTCTCACACAAACAAATGAAAACAGGAAAAAGGATGGAAAGCACTCATGGGCTCACTCAAAATCCTGAGAGTTGAACATTCACTCTAGTTCTGTACTTGAAAACTGGAGTGCCTCGGTTTAAACTGTAAGGGGAATGTGATGTTCCTACAGAGGAATGCATTTTTACCAAGTCATTGTAACTGACTGACGGATCAAAAAGTTTTCAAAAACTTTAGGAAAAATCTTTAAAAAAGAAATGAGAAAAGAAAAACTGCATAGGGTAGAAAGGTGTATCAGCAGTTAAAAGCACGCTGCTTTTGCACAGAGTCTGGATTAATCCACAGCTTCACTTGGAGGTCCCAACCATTTGAAACGCCAGGTGAATGAAATCCAATGTTCTCTTCTGACTTACATGAACCAGACACACACGTTGCAAAGGACTCATGTACTGTGGGGATGTCCAAGGGCTACAGTGTGTTGAAGCTTACTTGAACCCCACGTCACCCCTAGAGGATGAGGACAGTAGGAGTTCATTGCTCCATACCTTAGACCTGGCCTAAACCCAGCTAAATTTAGATATGAACCCTCCACTAAGCAAACATGCTTCCCTGTCCTGCGGGCTGGATTACACAGACTCAAACTCCACACACAGGCAAGGCCACTCACACATAGGATGTCCTAACCAATGGGCATTCTCAGGGTCACTGGCTCCACCCGCTTGTGACTCTTGATATACAAGCTACACGCCCCATTAAGGATGAGACGCCCCCGGAAGTGTGTTCTCAAGTGTTTTCTGCCCACTCGACTCAGTGATCTGCCAAGGTAGTGGCAGGATGTGGTAAATCCATGGCACAAATCCTTTGCCATGCTGCTGCATTGGCCCGCTGCATTTCTTGGCCTGAAGCAGGCCACTGGTGGCCTGGGACTCCGAACAAGAAACTAGTGAGGGACTACAATGTACATTGTTTAAAATTTTTGAAAATTTGAAAACATGGGAAGAATGTTTTGCATCTGCAAACATATGATTCAGCAGGCATAGAATTAATGTCATGAAGACATGTCATCTTGATGGGAAAAATGATACACTCTACCAAGGTTCAAAGACCAGATATACGTAATGCTCAGCAGATGACTGACATGTACAAAAACCTAATTCCAACAGCCAAGAATGTAAACATACAAAAGTCAGGTCAGAAAAAAATGGCTTAGCATGAAAAACAATGGTTCCTGTTTTACCTTACATTCTTTAGGGATGGCTATAAACACTCAGTGCCCTTCCCCAGAGACTAACTTCCTCCAGAAAGGCCCCTCCTCCTAAAGGTTCCATAAGCACCCAATGGCAGTCTCCATCCAGAGACAAATGCTAATGTGCATCATTCTACCTGGGAGATTTTTCATTCAACTCCCATCTCACACAGGTCATGAAGGGCTCACAGTCCCCCCATGATGCAAAGTCTGTTTAGTCTAACTTCAAAGACCCCTATATTATATAAAAGTGCCAACACTGTTCCAGTGTCCAAAGTTTCTTCTGACCATCTTGACAGTGACACCTTATAAAGTCAAAACACAGATTATATCTTCCCAATGCTCAATGACACAAAATATAATCTTTTTTTGCCAAAGAAAGACTGAACCAAGACAAGACTTAAATCCTACTGGGCAATCACCAAATCTTGCAACTCTGTGTCAGATGTCTGGGACTTCAGTTTCCAAAGGCTCCAATAGTTTTTTCTCTCTAACTTCCCAGACAGATCCCTTTTTGGCTACTTCTTAAAAACCCACCATCTTCCTTATTTTATACCTGAAATCTGCTCTCCTGGTTCTCCTGCCCTTCTTATAACTGGAAGTTCCTGCTTTCTCTCTACTTTACTTGTAATTGAAAGCGTTCTCCTGCCAATAACTGTTCTCCAGTTCTCTGCTGGAGTGCCACTAATAACTGAATGTTACTCTAACAGATTCTTGTTCTCTTACCCAACTGCTACTGAGACAGGATCCCTAACTTGTTACTGTCTGAACTCTTGAATTCTTAGAAGTTAGGAGAAAAGAGAGAAAGGAAGAAATCTTCACAGCTGCTTTAGGCAGCCCTTATCTGTCTGAGCCTGGAGGACTGGACTAACTTCTATCTTATTCTGTCCCACTAACTGTACCATGCCACCAAATCCTCCTCTAACATGACTGGAGCCTCTCTGCACTCTCTCTTTCTCTGTGTCAACTGCCACTGCCTCTTTTATACCTAAGCTGTTCCCAGAAGTCCAAGTGGCATCCAGACATAAGACAGACTGCACAAAAAAGACTTCTTGGCAAAGTCCCACTACTTTTGCCAGAACATTCATTTCCCAGTGTATCCAAATCCATCCACTCTCTCTACAGGGGTGGCTTTTCTTCTGATATAGGTAACAGTAACAGCTGCATAATCCTATCTCATGAGTTATATTGCAGGTCTCTTGGGACATAGGTCATGGTTTTAATTTCTCCTTTCAAATCTCCATGTCTAATTCCAGGGTGCACAAATGAATCCCATTAAGGCCAAACTGCTCCTACCTAGGATCATCCCTACTGTCTCTGGGTAAGGAGGACCATAAACCCCAGTAGGGATTTTATAGCACTGAACGCTTGAGGATAGGGTGAGCTGTCTGTCTATAGTCAGATCTAATGCAGCACTGCCTTCGGTAGCATGCATCAGATCCCCGACACTGAGTTTGGGTTTTCAGTGTGCATGCAACCCCAGTGCTGACAGGATGCAGGCAGCTGCTTTTTCTCTCAGGACCTGAGCACAATCCCCTGTGCCACTTCCTGGATGGCAAGGAATTCCCTTGTGTATCTCTCTTGGATCTACACTCATTTGCCCAGTTTTGACCCTTTCCACGCCATCTGCACACACCCACAAATTATTTAAAGAAGCCATTTCCTGTAGAAGCAGTTTGGGCACTGCACACATATGGTGCACAGACATGGATGCAGGCAACACACCAAACACATGAAATAAGATATATTTTTAAACCCCTCAAGTCAGCGTGCTTGGCTGCAAACTAACTTTCTCCACTGAGCCATCTTGCCAATCCCTAACTCAGCTTTTACAATAACTTGGTTTCTGACTATAGTGGTATTCCCTCTCTCTCTCACTCTCTTTCTCTCTCTCTCTCTCTCCACAACTTGCCCTGCTGGTCACATTCATAGACACCCAGCACCCACAGGGGGCAGACATATCACTCCCAAATTTTGTGACTTGGAGTAGTTTCCATTCCCCATCTAAGCTCCTTTCATCTCTAAAATGCAGACAATATAAGTTCATTCCCGAGGCAGGCAGTGGGGGTTAGGGTTTGGATTAGAGTTAGGGTTAACTCAACATAACTAAAAATGACTCTTCCACAACACAGAGGCAGAAATTAAGATTAAATAAAACTTATAAGAGAATGAGGAGACTTGGGGAGTCCCTCCCTGAGTCCTTCCAGCATGTGAAAAGGCCCTGCTTCCACCCAAGGGGGAAAGGGCAGGGAGCGAGGGCTAGGAAGCCATGGTGAGCACCGTGTCCCAGTGGAGAGTGACAGCAGGTCCTTGTTAGGATTCTGCAACAAGCAGAGTCCACAGCAGGCTCTGTGATGGAGAGCTCTGCCCCTACCCCTGACCACAGACACACCCCACAGACCAGGGTTCCCTCTGAGGGGTTCTGCCCACCAATCTACAGCATGGAACTCCCACTTCTGTGGAGAGCTTCATCCCTGACACACCCTGTGGGTTCCCTGTGAGGGAGATCTGACACGCCACCTTTCCACATCTATGATCAGCCTCCACAGCCCTGTGAAGGAAGCGCTGCCTTAACTCTGCCCCCTTGCCAGGTCCAACCCCCAGCTGGCTAACTGTCAAACAGAAGGAGGACCTGATTGAGGACTGTGCTCATTCCTGGATGACCCTTCCCAGATGGAACCTCACAGCCATCTGTGCTCCGGGCTGACCCACCTCCCAAGATGGACCCTCACAGCTTTCTTCCAGGAAGCAAAGTTGACTTTACCAGCAAACCTAGCCCCTCCTGCTGTCCAATTGCTGTTCAAGACTAATGCCTGCCTCCCTTGCTACCTTGCTGGGGACTCTGGGGAGGGGCACCATTCCGTGTGCCTGCCAGGAACCCCAAATGGTGCCAAGGACCATTGAGGAGCCAGCATATTTCCCTTTTGAGGGAGTCTAGCTCTGCAAGGCTGGGGAGCTCAGGGACATGAGACTCCCTATAGGAAAGCTCCCCTCTGGGATTGTCAGGAACCCCACTCCCAGCTGGCTGTGGGGTTCCCCAACCCGACAGAACAGCACAGAAGGGGTCCCAACTAACACAAATGACCCTGAGATGGGCCCCCCCCCAATCCCTCTCTGGACTGAGAATTCTACCAATCACAGGCCAAAGAAATTCCACCAATCGCAGGCCATGTTGATAGCTCCACCCCCTCCAGACCCTATAAAAAGGGCTGAGCTTCCCTCAGTTTTCGCTGTTTCTCCTTGGAGCAGAAACAATCACTGGCCTGCTGAGGTCATCGGAGAGAAGAAAGAACAGCTCGCAGGGATACGTCCCTACAGAGCTGCAGCCTGGGTGACACCTGGCCAGAGGCTCTCGGTCCTGTTGGGGTGCTCTCCCTTCAGGGCTGCGCCACCTCTGCAGGGAGGCTTCTCCCTTTGGTGCTGTGTGGTCCCCAGGCCTTCACAGAAGAGCTCCCCTTCGCCATCACTTCTCCCTCTGTTCTCTTTCCATCTGACCCGCCTTTAGTAAAATATGAAACCGTTCCCAACACTGCTGGACAGCAGAGGCGGCGGTGCTCACCCGTGGGGAGCCTGTGGCTACAGAAACGGGTCCCTGAGCGGCTGGGAGAAACTGGGGGAGGAGACTCGGGCGGGGTTCTGAGCCCCGGCGGGGTTGGAGCAGGAGGGACGCTGGGCTCGCCCGCCCTGAGGTCTGCGGGCCGGACCCGGGAGCGGCGGACTCACCTCCGCGGTCCTCGGCTGCGCACGGAGGGGCTTCATCGCGGCCGCGGGCGCTGCTCGGTCCTGCAGGAGGGGGTGCAGTGAGCACGGCGGGTCCGCGGCCTCTGGGCCCGCCCTCCGGCTCCGCACAGGACCCGGATGTGGAGGAGCCGGCGGTCCGACAGGGCGTCCGCGGACCCGTCCCCGCCGGCCTCGGTGGGCGGTCTCCTCGGCAGCCCCGCCACGCCCCGCCCACGGCCTCCTCCTCCGGGAGCAGCGGGGCCGCGAGCTTCCGGCAGCGGAGTCGGGGCGACGCCGAGCGGCTCGTGGGGCGCCGGCCCCGTGGACGGGACGAGCCGAGGAGGAGGCGGCGCCGGGGGCCAGCGCGCTCGGGTGGGCGCCCCGAGGACGGCCTGCCGCCTGTGCGCCCGGCTCCGGGAACCGTCCTGGATCCACACGATGCTCAAACAGGTCCGCTCTGCCAGCACTAAAAATGGCGCCTGTGGCGTCAGCGGATTGCCTGCGGTCTGGTAATATGTACCCCACCCCCTTAACTAGGGACGCTGGATCCTCCTTCTAACAGTCCCGGCTCCACTTCCTGCGGAAGCGCCATCAACAACACAAACTTTATTGTTCACTGAGCAGCGTCTGCAGCCAAGAAAGGTTCTGGAGCTGATCCAGCCAAGAAGCCTAGAGACCACGTGTCCTAAATGGCTGTGTAAGGACAAGAACAAAGCAGTCAAACTTTAGTCAGGCTTCTAAGAGCACCAAAACTCTGTAGGCCCAAGTCAGGGACACGGTAACTCAGAACAGTTTCCGGAACTAAGATAAAAAAAGACAGGTTCTGGGACACGAACAAGATATGGACGGCTGATTTGGGCTGGGAGTTTCCCCCACCCGCGTTGACTAAAACCCTGAGCTTGCATTTTCTAGTAGCCCGCAACCTTGCTGTATGCCAGCACCAATCAGTTTGAAGGTCCATACTCACATGACTGTGTAGCCAATAGAATGCGCCTGGTACTCTGTTGCTGGCCTCTGCCTTTGAAAAGCATATATAAACGATGCTTGGAGTGTGCTGAGGGTCACCCCCATCTGCCTTGCTTGAGGAATCTGTGGGAGCGGACCCCAACGCGTTAGAAATAAACCTCTTGCTTTTGCATCGATCTCGAGTCCTAGTGATTTCTCGGGGGTCTCCTTCCATCTGCCCGTAACAGATGAACTCTGTGGAGACCAGAAGCTGGGGAAGGGACGCTAAGCCCAGCCTCTGGGAGGGAGAGGCTCGGACTAGGAGCCTGGGCCACTGCCTGTTGAGGCCAGATAGACTCAGATTCATTAAGTTGACAATATAAAATCAGTACAGTACAGATTATGGTTCTCAGACAACAGTACCAGTTTCTTAGGAATCCTACAGGGGTTGACTATAAATTAATCAATGCTAGTGATCAGGAGCTAGAAACAGCTGCTCCATGATTGGAGCAGTGCAAAAAGAAAAAGTGGGGAGTGAAAGGGTTTAAGAAATATGAAACAGAAATGCAATCACATATAGGGGGAAATGCCTTCCCAAGTATGGCCATTAACAGTACTCTTCAGTCTCCTCCCCACCCACAGGGAAATGACCATTAAGCTTATCAGCAGGATTCGTCGTTCCCCAGCATACCAGGAGCCACCCTGTCCCAAGGGGCTAGTCCAAGGGCACAGGTTGACCACGCCCCCCCCCCCCCC
The DNA here is from genome assembly GCA_026225945.1 of Cricetomys ansorgei. Lineage (NCBI taxonomy): Eukaryota > Metazoa > Chordata > Mammalia > Rodentia > Nesomyidae > Cricetomys > Cricetomys ansorgei. The sequence continues at coordinate 1,120,129 of JAMJFZ010004123.1, forward strand.
CCCCCCCCCCCGGATCCCGCGCGCGCAAAACTCCCGACCAATTAGTCTAACATAGAGAGCTCGGAGCCAATCAGCTGCACGAGCCCCCATCCCCAGACCCCTGTCCCTAAACCCGATAAAAGGGCTGGCGGGGAAGGGATCCGGGCCCGCCATGCTCATCTCCTGCGTGGGATAGGCGGGACCCGGACGCGCGCCGGTAATCAATAAATGCCTCATGTATGTTACAGCGGTCCGTGTCTCGTGGTTCCTTAGAAACCCGCCCGGCTTGCCCTAACACCTTCATTCCCAGCACTCCAGAGGCAGAGGCAGCCGATCTCTGTGGATTCAAGGCCAGCCTGGTCTGCAGAGTGAGTTCCTGTAACATAAAGGAACCTTGTCTGCAAAAACAAAAACTGTTTTGTGTGTGGCCCTGTTAGAAGTCAGTTCAGGGTTGTGAAGAAAGAGAGCGCCACTCCACGTGCAGTGTCTGGACGGGATGAACTCTACTCTTGATCGAGAGGCTATGCCTGAGGCCTCGACCAAAGCTGCCCTGGATTTTATCCTAAGGTGGCCATCTTTTCCCCCTTGTCTGGGGTCTGACGTCTCTCATTCCTTTGGGCTTAGGGAATGGAGGAAGGGGAAGGAGGCACTGCTCTGAGGAGAAAAGAGTCACTGCTCCAGGTCATCAAACCTTAGCACAGAGAAGTGGACCTTTACGGAAATGAAGGTTTTACTGGATTAGGAGATTAAAAAGTTTGAATTCCTTGTTCCCAAAATAAACATAATAATATTTGATAGAAAAGACTCATGTTTGATTTTTTTTTTTTTTTTTTTTTACAAATTCCTTCTCTTGGGCCTGGAGAGATTGCTCAGCGGTTAAGAGCACTAATTGCTCTTCCAAAGGCTCTGGGTTCAATTCCCAGCACCCACATGGCAGCTCACAACTGTCTGTAAGTCCATTTCCAGGGGATTTGACACCTTCACACAGGCATACATGTAGGCAATACACCAATGTGCATAAAATAAGTTTTAAAAAATCCCTTCCCTTTTTCATTTTAAAAAATACTTTCTTTCTTCAAACTTATGAAAGTGTAGGCACTCTGCCCTGTCTTAGAAACTGCAACGGGGAGGGAGGACTTGTTCAGTATTTGTTGATTTAATGATCCCGGTCAGGATCCTAGTACAAAGAAGTAATTGTTGCATCTGTTTCAGTAGTGTGGTTTATATTGTTAGGCTATATTCCGCTCATGTTTTATATTGTCTGCAACACCTTCAATCTCTGTGTTTGAGTACTTGGTCCCCAATTGTAGAACTGACTGTGTGAATTTAGGAGGTGTGCCCTTGTAGGAGTGTAAATGTGTCCTTGTTTATTCAGGTGTGTCACTGTTGATGGGCTTTGAGGTTTCAAAAGCCCATGTGAGCACAGGTGTTTCTTTCTGCCTGCCTGTGTATCAGGATGTTTACTCTCAGCCCAAGGCCTGCCTACCATGATGCTTTGTAATGTTAATATTAATATCTCAGGGAGCAGGAGACAATCACGGTGATAAGCTGGAGCCACTGCAATGGGGCAGAACCACCCACAGACTGACCCTGAGCATGTGGTCTCTAGGTAATTTATTGATTCAAAGCGCTCTCATACTCACAAAGGCCTTATTAACATAAATGAATACAACCTAACATCCCACAGAGTCTGCCAGGCAATTTGTTGCCCCTAGAATCTGATGTCAAAGCTGGGAGCCTAGGGTCTTCCCCGAGTTCCAGCTGCAGAAGGTGGCAAAGGCAATAAGGACCCTTCAACTCCACTATGATAAACAAATGGCCTCTTGCATGAATATTTTAGGGGGCCACATCTATTATTTTAACAAGCAAGTCTTTTAGAGTGAAGCAAGCTGCAAAATGCCTTAGGAAGCGCCCTTCCCCCATACAGCACAGAAAGCACATCTTACAGGTACAGAAGCCTCATGCCAGAAAGACAGAACATATACCTGTACACCATCTGACTCAAATATTCCACTACAATGCTTCCTTTCACGATCACAATGATCCTATGTTACCGTAGTAAGGCCCCAAATTAAAAGCCTTCTATTGTTAGAGTCACCTTGGTCATAGTATTTTTTTCACTGCAATAGAACAGTCACTAAGACAGGTTGCTTGTGTGATGTTTTAGCATATTATCTCTCCATATTCTTCCCGTGTCCTGTGAAACAGGGTAACACTGAGTTAAAGAGAAATGGGCTGACTTCCTGATGAAACGTTCAGTCCTTGGTGTGGTTATTACTGATGAGTCATTCAGCTCTATTGTAAAAATGCAACAAGAGGGACAGAAATAAGTGAAACCTCGGTGATTTGACGAAAAAAAAAAAAAAACACTAGGTAGTTCTAGATGGCAGCCACGTGCTGAAACAGAGGCTGTAATCCTCAGGGACGTGAGAGTCATTAAAGAGAAGGCATCTGCTCTTCTTTGGAAACATAGTAAAGGTGTTTTAAGGGTCTAGCCCCACCACCTAAACATTTAACTATGGAAGAAAAAGGCAAAGTTATTCCCAGTCCCAGATGCAACTTCATGCAGAATCTGCTGCTTCTCTGTTCCAACAGGTCCATTCCAAGCTAGAGCCCAGCAGGGTGGTGTCATCTGTGTGCTACTTTTTCTTGAAAGAAGAAAGATGCAACATTTAAAGGTCATGGATTCTTCCCTTGTGACTTCATTCAGCACTGGTGCAGCCATCTGTCTGGCAGTCAGAGCCCTGGTGAGGAGTCTGTGAGAGTTCATTGTAGGAAGGTGTGAAGATGGGGCCTGGGTTGCATTTTGAGACCACATGATGTTGAGATACCCGAGCTCTGAGACACCTGCCTTGATCAGCTATGTGTTTGGAGTGGAAATGTCCAAAGAGAGAGGTGTTTCCAAGTTCTGCAGAGAGGAAGAGCCATCTAAGCCCTTGGAAGCTGAAGCCCCAGTGTCTGGCACAGGGCAGTGGGGTTTGCTGTTTGGACTTGGTCCCTCTTGACTTTCATCGTCACCTGTCCTTCTCACTGAAGGACAGTGTGTATTCGGTGTCATTGTGTGTGGGAATGTGTGATTTGTGTTTTGATTTTACAAGATGTCACTGTCAAGCGATTGCCTTGAGTGTCCAAACAAACTTTGGGTATTCAAACAGTCTTCTTCAAGGGCATAAAAGAGCTCATGCTGAAGAGAAGCCACGGATGTAAGAAATGTGGTGAAGCCTTTCACACCACAATCACTTATCCCACCTGTGCATGTCAGCTTGGTAGACACATTCCATCAGTAAAATGTTTTCTCACTTTCATATTGTAAACATACGTTCATCCAAGGATAGAGAAACACGGGAAAGTTTGAGTAATAAATTCTACACCAGACAGCGGTGATGCACACCTTTAATCCCAGCACTTGGGAAGCAGAGGTAAGTGAGTCTCTGTAAGTTCCAGGCCAGCCTGGTCTACAGATCAAGTTCTGGGCAGCCAGAGTTACAACAGAAAAACCCTGTCTCAAAAAATTAAAAACTATATAAAAAATTCAATAATATATAATTATATATAATATAATTCTAATGATAATGAAAGTGAAATTTATACTGTCACCTATATGTTTTTTAGGTTTTGTTAGGTTCCTCTCAGGACTCAATACTTCTCCTTAACATTTTCTCAGAAACACAAATGTGTCGGTCGGTTGGACTCTCTCTCACTCTCTTGGTCCTCGGTGGGACTCGTTTCCCCCCTGCCTGAAGTAACCCCCTCACCGGCCATGTGAAGGGCCCATTTCACAAGTGACAGGAAGGAAGCTGTGAGCGGGTGTGGGTCTGATAGGCACGGGGGACCCAGTTGGGGGCTTCTAAGAGCTGGACAAGATAAAATAACTACTCCTGGGACTGCCAGGTGGAGATGGCCAAAAGTCACTTTAATGCAAGGGCTCAGGTGAATTCATTGGGAGTTCAGGCAGAGGAGGAGCCAGTGACTCCGAGAATGCCCATTGGTTAGGATGCAGGGAGTGGCCTTGCCTGTGTATGGAGTTTGAGCCTGTGTTTCCAGTCTGCAGGGCAGACAAAGCATCTTTGCTTCAGTGAAGCATGCAGAATTAATATCTAATAATAATCTAGCTGGGTTTAGGACTAAGGTGTGAAACAGCGAGTGCCTTCCATTTTCAACCCTATAGGTGATGCAGGGTTCAAGCCAGCTTTGACACACTATTAGCCCTTGGACAGCCCCATACAAATGAAGCCCAGAGAAGTGTCTCAGTGGGTACAGGTTGTTGCTAAGTCTCTGGGAGACTCACATTACTCCTCCAAGTTTCTCTGATTGCTAAACTTTGCCTGTGGCACACGCATGTGTGCACACACATCAGCACATGCATTAATATTCTGCAAATGAAATAAAGGTCAGTGGGGTCACATGCCATTTTAAGGCACCTGCTCTCAAAGTTGACTCCCTGGGTTTGTTTGATCTCTAGTACTTACATGGTGGAAGTAGATATTAGACACCTGGAAGCCGGCCTCTGACTGGCACGTGCACTGTAGAGCACAGGTGTATACACACAGGTAAAATTGTTTTAAGAGATAACATTTTCAAACCAAAAAAGAAAGAGAGACCAGACTACTGAGAACATATATAGTGACTTACCAGTTGAAATATGTTGTAATATTCCAGGAGGCATTACTGTTCATGAAAACAATGATGGTTCATGTTTAATTCTTACATTATCCCTTCATTCTCTGACCCAAAGAGAGTTTTTTTAAAAAAACATGTCTAAGCTGGGTGTAGAAGTGCACACCTGTAATCCCAGCCCTTGGGAAACAGAGGCAGGTGGATCTGAATTTGAGGCCAGCCTGGTCCACATAGTGTGTTCTGTGACAGCCATCACCATGTACAGAGATCCTGTCTAAAGAAAAGAAAAAAGGAGGGAGGAAGAGGCGAAAGGAAAGGAAGAGAAAGGAAGGGCATATATCACATTATGGAACTTTTCCTAATATTATCTGGACTCGTGTATGGTCAACTAAACCTTTTGTTGTCTTCACTCACATCAAGAGAACTGTGTTAACAGTGACAATAAGAATCAATGTGCTACCCACATGGTGGTGGTGCACACCTTTAATCCCAGCACTCATGAGGCACAGGCTGATGGATCTCTGTGAGTTGGAGGACAGCCTGGCATACAGAGTGAGTTCCAGACAACCAAGTTACAACAGAGAAACTGTCTCAAAAAAAGAGGAGGAGGAGGAGAATCACTGTGCAGAGTCTATTCACAGTGGAATGGAAATCCAGTGAACACTTCGATGACCATGTAGCAGGAACTCTCATACCTCCAAGTGGTAGAAGACGGAGGATTAAGGGGCATCTTCACCTCCTGCATTATGATGACACATTTGCAAGCTGGAGAGGTGACTCAGTGGTACTGCTGCTGTTGTGTACTCCAGTTTGCTTCCTAGCGCCTACACCAGATGGCTCAGAACTCCTGTAATTCCAGGTCTGGGAGATCTTATGCACTCCTCTGGCTTCCTTGGGCAGCAAGCATGCAAATGGTGTAAAGACAAGTACATATATAAATGTATTTCTTCGTGTATATGTTTTTTATTTTTTAAAAAAAACTTACTTTAATTTAGGAGTATTGTCCAGACATGGTCCAGGAATGAGGTCCTGAAAGGAGAATTCTGAGTGCATGTTGGAACATTCCAAGCAAACAGGACAGGACAAGAATGTTGTGACCTCAATTTTTGCAAAAGAAGAAATTGTTCTTGAAATAGGTTTGTGCATTCCTTCCAGGTATAGCACGTTGGAGTGAGTTTAATATACTTATTATTGCTTGCTACTATTATTCATTTAAATCTTCAAACTATCTTTTGTACGCCTCCATGTAGAAATATATATTTTTGCCACATATGCCTTTTCCTTGACTATAGCCTGAAGTCATGAGAACTTGACTCATGTGGCTTTTATTAGCTTAGTCAGGAGAGGCAGCTAGCTGAAGGGGTGGGCAGGAATGGCTGAGGAGAGGTTAGACTAGTTGCCGGTCATAGGATGCATCCAGAGAGCCTGTTGAGTGAAATGGAAGCACTGGGAGGAGGTATTTATTAGGGCCTGTGCATCTAGGCATTTCAGACCAGACCCTCGTTCTCTGGATAGTGATAGTATTCCCTAAATCCTTCCCTGCATTGCAGACTGAATTGCTGAATATCCCCTTACGGATATTCCAATAAAGTTCAGGTTTAAAAGAGTTGCAAGACCCTTGTTTGCAGCAAGGATCTATCTTGGTGGGAATGGGCGTTAGGGTTAAGGTTAGGGACTCCATGCAAACAAAAGACATGGAAAAGAAAAGCCCAGGATAAAAAAGAGATGGGGGTGCCACGTAAATAACCTATAATAGATCTGAAGCTGGGGAGATGGATCATTAGGAAAAGCACATTTCCTGTGCAGATCATGTGACCCTGAGCTCAACATTGGATCCACTGAGTGAATCCTGGCTTGGCACCCATGTTCTTCTTCCCTGGGATGGGGATCCTTGGGTGTCAACCGGACTACATCTGGAATTAACTGATATCCAAAAATGGAGCGCACATATGTCAGGGATTTTTGCCTAATTTGAGGTAGGCAGGTCCACTTTTAGCTGGATCTTCATGTGGAAAGACACTTTTAATCTGGGCACAGCTTTCGCTGGAAGCCAGCATAAGGACATGGAAGAAGGAAACTTGCTTTTGGCCTGCTTGCTCTCACCTCACCAGCAAGTCCCTTCCTTCACTGGCATTAGAGCTACTTCTTCAGGATCCCGGCATTTACTAAAGACCAGCTGAGACATCCAGCCTGTGGACTGAGAAACTTCTCGATTCCTGGACTTTCTGTTGAGAGCCAGACATTGTTAGCTTAACCACAGCCTGGAAGTCATTACAATAAATCTGTTTTCTGTATATATAGATTCATTCTATATATTGTTCCTCTAGAGAACACTGTAGAATACCAGTTTTGGCACCAGAAGTGATTCTACAACAACAGAAGTATAAGAATAAATCTTGTAAGTATCTGGAGTGGGCTTTTCAATTTCCCAACACCTACAGTTACTGAAGCCTCTCCTGGGAGCTCAAAGAGTACTGAAAACCAATTTGGTGTGAACCCAATTCTAAATCAGAGGAGATAAGTTCATTTGTTTATGCAGATTCACCAACTGTGAGCAGCAATGCATTTGGTGACCCTGCGTATGAAACTTTGTAGTTTGGGGTGAAACAAGGAAAATGAGGATGCTGGTTGGTTGCTCTTAGCATTTCTGGATAAACTGACAAAGCATAGGCTGAACTCTGTGATGTTAACCCACTTCTAGCATCTCAGGATACGGTGAACTTAGTGATTAAAATTGTCAAGCTCCAGGTACGGATAAACAGTCTCATGGTTACTAAGTGGGCTCTGGAAGAGAATCTTATTTCCAGCAGTCATAGACCCCAAGTTTCAAAAAACCAAACCAAGGCCTCAGTGTTAGGGGTTTTTTATTCAGTTGGAACAGAGATGGAAAATTGACCTGGCAGTTGGGAGCTCAAGAGCCACACGGCTCTGAGGTGGGAAGGTATCCCCCAACGTTGCAACTCTGAAAGGAAAATCCCTGGCTGACGTGAGTTGTTCTTGTTTCTGGCTGAGCTGAGGTGTTCTTCATGCTTCTGGGTGGCTGCCTCCACTTGGGAGGAAGGCAGCAACAGAAGCTGAGCCCCTTCCCTACTCTCTGTCGAGTCCAGAGGCTGCTTTTAATATAGTGTCCCTGTAGGGGCGGAGCCTCCCAGGATGGCCTATGATTGGTGGGATATTTTTGCCCTTCTTTGGCAAGTCCAGAGTGTGCTGCTCTGCCAGCTTGGGGGACCTTGTAGCCAGCTGGGAGTGGGGTTCCTGTTAGTCCCAGTGGGGAGCTTTCCTATGGGGGGGGTCCTCAAGTCCCAGAGCTCCTCGGCCTTGCAGAGCTAGACTCCCCCAAAAGGGAAATATGCTGGCTCTCCAGAGCCATTTGGCACCATTTGGGGTTCATGGTGGGCACAAGGGGTAGTGGCCGGGGTCCTAGGGTCCCCAGGAGGGTGGTGAGGGAGGCAAGCAGCAGCCCTGAACAGCAGTTGGCAGCTGGAGGGTCTAGGCTTGCTGGGGAAGTCAGATTTGCTCCCTGGCAGAAACACAGATAGCTGTGAGGTGTGTCATTTTAGGCCAGAACAGGCAGCCAGCAGCCCAGTCTTCAACTTGGTCTGCCTACTCCACGGCTTCCTTCAGGGCCCACCATGAAGCAGTTCTTCCCTGGTTGAAGCAGCTTGACAGTTTGACACCTGGAGGAGGGTTAAGACTGGCAAGTGGGTGGGGCTTAGGCAGGGCTTCCTCCACATGGAGGTGCCCGCAGACACTGAGGGGAGCAGGGCCCAGCCTACCATTCCCTGCAACCTGACTCGGTAAGTATGAAGGGGTGTGTCAGGGGTAGAGATCTCCACAGACTCAGGAGCCCCATGCTGTGGACTGTGTGGGAGACAGAACCCTCCGAAAGAGGGGAGCCTGGGCTGTGGGCTGTGTGTAGGGCAAGGTCCTCCCAAAGCAGGAGCCCCAAGATATTGTGGACTGGATAGGGGCAGGGCTCTCCAGAAGTGGAGCCCTGTGCTGTGGACTCTGCTTGTTGCAGAGCCCCAACACTCAGAATAAGGTTGGCTGAATTACATCAAACTTTCAAGTCCCAGCCTGGCAGGGTGTAGGTGGTTAAAGATCCTTAACTGGTAAAGAATGGGAAGCTGTAACTTGGCTTGGGGATGCATGGGAGGACTGTCTTAAAACTAAGGTCATTGAAATTCCAGATTCTCAAAGCTTTATCTTACCTGAGGAAGTACTCTCAGCCCCACCTCTTGAAATAAGGCCTTTATGGTTTTGACTGAGGAGATAGATTTATCTTCCATTATCTGCTCCAACAGCATTAACTTCCTCTGAAGGAAAAGCTGGGCAAGACAATACTGGTGGCCCGCAGGGTGAGTAGCTGTGTAAAGCCTAATCTTCCACAGCGGGAAGGCCCAGAACACTTGCCCTCTCCCTATTGTAAGATGCCAAATGGTGAGAGGGCGCCAGCACATGTGGAGAACTTTGTAGTCACCTTTTTCTTGTGGCAACCCTGAGGGCTGGAGATGCTGTCGGCTGGATGAAGAAGTGCACTGGGTATCACTGGGGCCCAAAGTAGCAGGGCCAGGTGTCAGCACCAAATCCCCAAAGTCAAGGTGGTCAGAGTTATCAAAATGGGAGGCACAAAGTAATAACCAGAGAAATTCAGGGAGAATTAGATAAAACAGGGGCAGAGAATATTTTTAGTGATGCTTTTCAGCTGAGGAAAGAAAACCTGTCATTGACAAAAGGGATGCAGTGAGAATTAAAAATGTAACTGATCAGGAAAAACCAGACTAGGAATAGAAGAAAAATTAGAACCCCGTGATATATGATTTACATTCTCTGTGAAGCTCTCTTCCTCCTCCTCTTGATTTTGCTCCCCCACCTCCTGCTCCAATTTCACCCACACCTGACCCCACTCCTATCCATCAACACAGCTCCTGATGGATGACATGGAGACTTTTTCACTGCTTTGCTTCATCTCTTACTGTAGATGGAAATATAACTAGAGCCGTTCATTCAAGAACAGAAGATGATCATGAAGTGCAAAGCCTGAACCCACCTTGCAGAGGGTCAAGCTTCTCTCATGACTCACCCAAAGCACATAGCCTCTAGGTAATCTGTTGAGAAATGGCTCCACCGACTGACACAAAGGTCTTAACTGCTTAATGAAAAGACCCTGGGCAAGGTATTTCTTGTCTGGTGCTTGGACTGGGGGAGGAGACCATGGAAGGCTCTTCCATTAGCAATGATAGAATCAAATATTTTCAACATGAAGTTCTCATTGGGCAAAGTCAAATCTTTGCTCCATCCATGGGTAATGAAGTAGAAAACTGTCAGTGCACCAAACTACCATCCCTTCTGCATTCAAGAGAGCTACAGCCTGTCCACACCCAGAAAACTGATTCCAACAGTTTTGTAAGGTAACTTTCTGAAGCAGCTCTAGCTCTAAGATACAGCAGTTGTTTAAGGTTCATATTACTGCACAGTGCATGTGACTTTACAATATATGAGAATAAGTTTAAATATCCTACTACATCTCACTGAGGTTATTAAGGAAGTTTCTCACCATGAATAAGAGAATCAATTCCTTTAAATTGCAGTACAGATCTGGATTCAAGAGGCTCTGTATCAGGCCTGGGAGATGGGAGAGGACCTGGAGGGACTCTCTCTTTTCCAGATGAGCAAAATGCACGATCATAACAGCCTGGGGCAGTGAGTTAGAAATTATACATCCATTTCACTTAAGACTCTTAAAGATTTTAACAGGCTTGTGCTGCCCCTTTGACCTTGTCTGTCCTTAATTCTATCTACAGAGATAGGTTGCTTCCCTCTGACTGGGCACGCTTCACAAAAGCTTGTCTTCTTGGGTGTGAAGATTTACTGAGGACTAAACATTCACAAATATATCAAGACCAAGCAAACAGAAATCACCAAAATAATGTGCCTATAACTGGAGATACTAGCAAAAGGCATGTATACTGATGGCCAACAACAGATTATATACCTGCCTTGGGCTTAGGTACAAATAAGTTCTTTTGCTTGGCAAGCATGGTGTAAGCTGCCAGATCCAGGAAGACAGAGAAACTTTCAAAAATTAGACATGAACAGGATGGGCCATATCAAGATTTTGTTTCTCATCTTTGCAGAAGGTCACTCATGTGGTGGATTGATGGAGAGGCAGGAATATTTATTGTCAAGAAACTGGCATATGAGACTGCTAGTGATGCATTCCAGATTGCCATCCACCCATTTCAAAAGAAAGGTGATATTAATGACTATATCTCTCTTTGTAATATATTGGGACTTCATATACTCAAGGATTATCTCTGGCTTGAGCCCTCAGAGGGCATGTGGTGCCACAACTATTGACAGTCGTACAACAAGGAAAAAGAAGTAAGGGTAATGGTAACGGATGCTTTAGATGCGGTCAGTATGAACACTCTAAAAGGCAATGTCCACAAGGAAGACGGATGTTCCTTGAGACATGGATGCTAAAGTCCCAGTCTTATGCCCTTGCTGTAAACCAGGAAATCCATGGGCAAAGGGATGTAAATCTAAACAGGATAATAAAGGATGGACTTTGTCTCAAGGAAACAGGGTCAGGGGCTGGCTTGAGACCTGGCCAAAATGTGCAGTGCATCCAGTAATAGTTGAGACCGACCTTCAAAAACAAATGTCCATCCGTCAGCCCTTCAGAGTGCCCAAGACTGCCATGTATCAAAACATTCCAGGGAAACCAGACATGACATCACTGCCACCTCCAGATGTTACTAACATCAGAAAGAAGGGTCCAGTCATACCTACTGGTATATTTGGACCTCTGTCATGACAAGTTGCTCAATTGATAACAGTCAGTAGTATGACCATGAAAGGTTTGCAGATTTCTCCAGGAGTTATAGACTGGGACTGTATCAGTGAGATTAGAGTTATGGCATCTGATCCTACAGACTATAGAATAAGGACAACATACTGCTCAACTGATGATTCTACTGTCACTGTTTAATCAGGTAAAGTCTGCTCAGGAACAGGGGACAGAATGGTTCAGGTCCTCAGATATGAACAGGACACAAGCAGTTACTAAAGAGGGACCCACCATGCTCCCTGGATAGATGAAGAGATCTGAAGGACTGTCAGACACTGTGGCTGATGATCCAGCTCTCTTATCAGTCATGGCCCTCACACTGGCCCCTCCACACAAGTGGAGCTCCAAGGAGTTGCAGTTTCCCGAGGAACTCAATAACATTCAAGGATTCTCAGCTAGAAAACTGAATATGGTCAATCAGGTTCCTTGCAGCCTTATGTGCTACAAGAGCTGGCAGGTAATTTATAAGAAAGAGATGTCCTTCAAGTCTAGACATGTATCTTGTGCCTAATACCCATGCTGAATAAATGATGCTCTCAAAAGGACGGATTCCTAGAAAGGGTCTGGAGAAAGAGTTGCAGGGCAGTATTCAGGGGGTTACCGCATTTATCGCATTCATGGTGCTTTTCTTCACTATGACTTCTTCATGCCTGAGAAGATGACTGACATGCAAATGCTTTACCATACTGATTACATAACTAGGGTTCCTCTCCAGTATGAGTTCCTTTGTGTATTTGAAGACTACTGTGACGTGCAAAGGCTTTACCACACTGAGTACATTCATAGGGTTTCTCTCCAGTATGACTTCTTTTATGCCTGTGAAGATAATTCTGACATGCAAAGGTTTTACCACATTGGTTACATTCATAGGGCTTCTCTCCAGTATGAATTCTTTCGTGTATTTGAAGATGACTGTGATGTGCAAAGGCTTTATCACACTGGTTACACCCGTAGGGTTTCTCTCCAGTATGACTTCTTTTATGCCTGTGAAGATAATTGTGACGTGCAAAGGCTTTACCACACTGATTACATCTATATGGTTTCTCTCCAGTGTGAATTCTTTTGTGTATTTGAAGATTACTGTAACGTGCAAAGGCTTTACCACATTGATTACATACATAGGGCTTCTCTCCAGAGTGACCCCTTTCATGTATTTTAAGACTACTGTGACGTGCAAAGGCTTTACCACATTGACTACATGCATACGGTTTCTCTCCAGTGTGACTTCTTTCATGTATTTGAAGATTACTCGGTCGTGCAAAGGTTTTACCACACTGAATGCATTCATATGGTTTCTCTCCAGTATGACTTCTTTTGTGTATTTGAAAATGACTGCGATGTACAAAGGCTTTACCACATTGATTGCATTCATACAGCTTCTCTCCGGTGTGAATTCTTTCGTGTACTTGAAGATGAGTGTGATATGCGAACCCTGTACCACACTGATGACATTCATAGGGTTTCTCTCCACTATGACTTCTTTCATGTATTTGAAGATTACCATTTGTTGTAAAGGCTTTATCACATTGATTACATCTATAGGGTTTCTCTCCTGTATGACTTCTTTCATGCATTTGAAGATTACTCTTTCGTGCAAAGGCTTTACCACATTGATTACATTCATAGGGTTTCTCTCCAGTATGAGTTCTTTCATGTATTTGAAGATTACTGGAATGTGCAAAGGCCTTACCACATTGAATACATTCATACGGTTTCTCTCCAGTATGTGTTCTTAAATGTATTTGAAGATAACTGGGACGTGCAAATGCTTTACCACAATAATTACATTCATACGGTTTCTCTTTACTATGAGTTCTATGTACTGGAAGACTACTGTAACATGCAAAGTCTTTATCATGTTGATTATATTCATAGGGTTTTACTTCCAAATGAGTTTCCTGGTGTAATTGTAAAGAGGAATCAGGTGTAAAGGCTTCATCCCATTGATTGCATACATAGGGTTCCTCTTCAAAGGCTCTTTGGTGGGTTTGAAGAAACCTGTGATGGTTATAGCCCGTACTACGTGGCTCACATTCATCACTTCCTTTTCCCACACGAGTATTTTCACATACTTGAAAAGAACTGTTAGAACTCGAAGCTTTACCACACTGATTGCATTCATAACGTTTTCCTATGGTGTGAGACACAGGACACTCGCAAAGTGAAACAGGACAGACAGGAGAATTTCTACATTCCTTGTCCTCATAGGGCTTCTCTCCACTGTGAGTTTGTTGATTCATTTCCACTGAGAAGCCAATTAACTGTAAACTTGTATCACATTCATCAAATCTACTCATAGCAGGGACTACTACATGTCTTCCAATTTCTCTGGGAGAGAGCGAGGGACTTTCCTTCTTTCCATGTCTGCTATGCACAAATGGCTTGTATCCAGAATGACACATGGTATACCTATTAAAGGAAGAGTAACAAAAGGTGTTCAAATTGCATTCACACAGTTGAAATTTCAGTTCCACATACAGAGGAGGTGATGTGGAAGTTATTTTTAATTATGTATAAAATAATTATTTTGTTCACTGTTGGTTCGGGGGCTGCCTAGGTCTTGACATTTTGTATTGTGTGCAGGTGTTGGATTAATGTGGGGATTGTCTGATTGCTATGATCTCCATGTGCTATCAGTAGACTGCATGAGGAGTTCTGGATCAATAAAAACACCAGATTCCACTGTCTAGTATGGCACTTGCCATGATAGTGTTCCTTCTGCTCAGTTCAGGCAGGGATTGCACATATGAGAATGCCTCCATGTCTTGCTGAGCTGCCACAGCAGCGTACAGTTACAAATGGCACCTGCAACATGGAGCACAATATCGCCATCTTATTAATAAATATACTTTAACAGTAGTCCTGACAAGACACATCTACTATGATGATGAGAACTCCATCCCATGAGGGAACCCTTCCTGCAGACAAGGTTACAAGTTGTTATTCCAGCAAACCAGACTCTATCTTAAAATCTGGAAAATGTTTCCTTAGGGTCAGCACACAGAAGCTGTCTTCCAGAACTGGCCAAGGTTGAATCTTGTGCTGGTAGCTGAACTTGGTACTGTAAGAGTCACGCAGGTGGTGCTGGCTTTGAAGGCATAAGGGGTCATGGAGAGCAACTGACGCTTGGCACTGTGAGAGGTCAGGAGAGGCTATTGGTGAAGATGCAACCTCAGTTAGCAGTTGAAGGCCCAGAATGAAGGGGTCATGCAAAGAAGTTGAGGTCTAGCACCATGAAGAGACCCCAGGAGAAGCTACTGGTGAAAGTGTAGTGGAGTTGCAGCAGAAGACGCTAGCATTCTTAAGATGCCAGTACCATGGAATGACCACCATGAATAGCAGCAGCAGCAGTGGAGTGGAGCCAGCCAGAGCCTGGAGGACAAGCTGTGTGTGCTGCAGAGGCCAAGCCAGAGAAGTGATCCAAGCCCTTTGGAGGAGCCCAGAAGATCGTAGGTGAATTACAGGTAATTGAACATTGATAAAAAGCTTGATAGATATTTGGTTTCATTTGGTCCTGTCCTCCTGACTGTTCCTCTTATAAATAAGTTTTCCTGGTGTAAGTTAAATTGTTTTATAGACATAAAGCAATTTTTTATCTTACACAGAAAGGGGGAAATGCTGTGGAAGTTTATTTTTAGTTATGTATCAATTGCTTTGTGCACTGTAGGGTAAGGGGCTACCTAGGTCTTGGCATTCTGTATTGCCTGCAGGTGTTGGATTTATGTGGAGAATGCTCGTGATCTGCACATGCTATCACTAAACCACCTGAAGAGTTCTAAATCAATAAAAACACCTGAGCTGGGATGCTCAAGGTTCCAGTGTCCAGCATGGCACTTGCCATGATGGTGGTTCCCACTGCTGAGGTCCAGAATGAATGAATATGCCTCCTTGTCTCCTTGCTGAGCTGCCACAGCAGCATAACAACTATAATGAGGTAAAGGGATTCAGGTTTCTGCACCACAACAACCTTGATTTTAAAAAACTGACACTCAGACTAAATTTTGTTAAGTCATAACAAGTGTATGAGTACAACTAGCTTTACTATGGACGATCTGCTTATTATAAGGTCTTGAACATACACTGATCCCTTAATCAAGGTGTATGCCTGTTATGATACTTGAATGGTATAAAAGTAAATGATCTGACAGTTCTACAACATTGATTTCATGGTTCTATGATTCGTACTGTGACAGCTATTGAGGCTCTCTTTCCTTGTCTTGTTTCTTTGCAAAAACAGAGCTGCTACTTGACATTGTGGTACATGGTGTTGGCAGAACTCACAGAATTTAGTAATCTCAAAAAAAAGGCCTGGCAGTGCTGGTGCACACCTTTGATCCCAGCACTTGGGAAGCAGAGGCAGGCAGATCTCTATGAGTTCCAGGCCAGCCTGGTCTACAGAGTGAGTTCCAGGACAGCTAGAGTTACAACAGAGAAACCCTGTCTTCAAGAAACAACAACAAAAAACAGTTTAGTCATCACCAAGACACTTAAGGCTGTGCTTATTTACACTGCTGCTTTTCTTTAAAGCTGCAGGGCACATTAAACTTTCTTCAAAGCACATTTTTATCACCCTGCACATGAAAATTACCTGTCATGGCTTCTAGAAGTTTCACAATGTTCTTCTATATTGTGGTCTTCCCATTTGTAGCCTAAAATATAGTAACAGGAAACATATTACTGGATGTTACACAAAATTTAGCTTAATGTCTTTTGTGAACTGTAGAACCATGCCTGATTTGGTCACCACATTCTTTATTTTCATAATTAAAATCACAGAGGAGCATTGATATCAAAGAAACACTTGTCCCCTTATTTTGAATATGGAGGAAAACTCAGAGTCTTACCTATAGCGATGAGGTTTCTGCAGGTTTCCAGCATCACATCTATGTAGAGACTCTTCTGAGAAGGATCCAGCAAAGCCCACTCTTCCTGAGAGAAGTTCACATGCACATCCTCATAGGTCACTGCATCCTAAAATAGTCCATATATGAATGTAATAGAAAAGCTGAGATTGACTGCACTGAAAATGTACACTTCATTGGGAATATATTTACAGAATTCTGTATGCCTGAAACATTTATTCCACGACAACAAACTCATGATGTAATCACCAAATCATTTTAGAAGGTAACAATAGAAGGGTCATGACTCTCATTTCTGGACCCGCTGAGTAAGATACACCATTTCAAGATAAACTACTAACAGGTATACAGAGAGACACACAAACAGATCAACACCTGTGAGGATAAACCAGAGAAACAGTATCCACAATTCTACCTTCAAAAAAGGATGGACAAGCTCGGTGTGGTGGCCACGCCTTTATCTCAGACCTCAGGAAGTAGACACAGATGAATCTCTAAAATGTCGAGGCCAGCCTGGTCTATGTAGTCATTTCCAGTCCAGACAGAGCTACATAGTGAGACCCTGTCTCACACAAACAAATGAAAACAGGAAAAAGGATGGAAAGCACTCATGGGCTCACTCAAAATCCTGAGAGTTGAACATTCACTCTAGTTCTGTACTTGAAAACTGGAGTGCCTCGGTTTAAACTGTAAGGGGAATGTGATGTTCCTACAGAGGAATGCATTTTTACCAAGTCATTGTAACTGACTGACGGATCAAAAAGTTTTCAAAAACTTTAGGAAAAATCTTTAAAAAAGAAATGAGAAAAGAAAAACTGCATAGGGTAGAAAGGTGTATCAGCAGTTAAAAGCACGCTGCTTTTGCACAGAGTCTGGATTAATCCACAGCTTCACTTGGAGGTCCCAACCATTTGAAACGCCAGGTGAATGAAATAAAATGCTCTCTTCTGACTTACTTGAACACCAGACACACACACATGTTGCACATCCATATATATATGGGCAAAAGATTCAGACTCATGTAGTGTTTAATCTTTTTAAAATTTAAAAATACACAAAGGTGGGGAGAATGTAAACAACTGGATCCAGTGATCCAGGAGACTCAGTGTGAATGTCATAAACACAGGCCATCCTGGTGGGGAAATGATACCCTCTGCCAAAGTTCAAAGTCAAAAGGTAGGTAAAGCTGCGCTGTGGTAGTACACACTTTTGATCCCAGCAATCGAGAAGCAGAGCAGGTGGATCTCTGTGAGTGCTCAGTTTCATCCACCAGAAACCATACAAGAAGACACGTGTGCTGAGGCTATAAACACTCACTGCCCTTCCCCAGAGACTAACTTCCTCCAGTAAGGCCCCTCCTCCTAAAGGTTCCATAAGCACCCAATGGCAGTCTCCATCCAGAGACACATGCTAATAAACTTGGGAGATTTTTCATTCAACTCACATCTCACACAGGTCATGATGGGCTCACAGTCCTCCCATGATGCAAAGTCTGTTTAGTCTAACTTTAAAGATCCTCATTTTATATAACAGTTCGAACACTGTTCCAATGTCGTCAAAGCTTCTTCTTACAGTCAAGGCAATCTCTTGACTGTGACTTCTTCTAAAAACTCAAAACACAGATTATATCTTTCCAATACTCAATGACACAGAATGTAAGTATAAAATTTATATTATAAAATATAAATATAAATAAATAAATTTTCTAAGAAGGAAAGATTGGACCAAGGTAAGACTGGGAAAACACTAAACCCTGCTGCTCTGTGTCAGACACCCGAGACTTCAGTTTCCAAAGACTTAGAAGGTCATTTCTCTGCATCTTCTTGTACATCTCCCTCCTTGACTACTCACAGTCCTCACATGCAGCGTTTCATGGTAGGTGTCTCAAAGTTTGGATATCTCAATTCTGTGGTCTCAAAATGCCACCCAGGCTTCATAGTCACACATTCTTACAATGAACTCTCACAGACTCCTTGCTAGGGCACGGACTCTGAAAACAGATGGCTGCACCAGTGCTGAACTGGAGGCACAAAGGAGGACTCCAAGACTCCATTGAAATCTCTACTATTGGTTCTCCTGCCCTGCTTGTAACTGAAGGATCCATATCTGTTCCTCTGCCCTGAAAACTGTTTTCTTGCCCCACAGCTTCTAACTGAATGTTACTGTAACAGATTCCTAACTTGTAACTCTAGCTGTCTGCGAGCGCTGAACTAACATGTATCCATCCACTTCTGTCCCACTACCTACCACGCCATCGACTCGTCCTCTAACGTGACTGGAGCCTGTCTGCTCCCTCTGCAACTGCCACTGTCAACTGCCGCTGCCACTTTTATACCTAAGCTGTCCCCAGAAGTCCAAGTGCATCCAGTCATAAGAAAGGTTGCACAGGACAGAAAACTTCAGAATGTCCTGCTAAAATCCACGACCTTTACATTTTGCATTTTTCTTTCAAGGAAAAGTAGTACACGGATGACACCACTCTACTAGGCTTGAGCTTTGAATGGACCTAGCGCCACTGGAACAGAGCTGCAGCAGGTTCTGCACAGAGATGCATTCTGGGACTAGGAATCCCCTTGCCTTTTCTGTCCGTGGTCAATGCTTAGCTGAGGGGGGGCAGTGCCCTTAAACACCTTTTCTGTGTTTCCAAAGCAGAGCAGACGCCTTCTCTTTAATGACGCTAATCTCCCTGATAATTTCTGCCACTGATTCAGCACACGGCTGTCATCTCCAACAACCTAGTGCTGTTTTTCTTGCCAAGCCACAGAGGTTTCACTTATTTCTGTCCTGTTGTTACTCCATTTCTTTATGGACATGCATGAGTCATCAGTAATATTCACGCCACAGTCTACGAGTTTTATCTAGAAATTGCTGCAGTGGTGGTACAAGTCCTTAAACCCAGCAATTGGGAGGTTGAGGCGGGAGGATCGCTGTTGAGTTCAAGGCCAGCCTGGTCTACAGAGTGAGTTCCAGGACAGCCAGAGCTACAACAGAGAAACCCTGTCTTGGGGACGGGGGTGGGGGGAGGGGGGGAGGGATTGGTCCATTATATTTTTATTTTATGTATATGAGTGCTCTACGGGCATGTACACCTGCATGCCAGAAGAGGGCATCTGATTCCATTATAGTTGGTCTTGAGCCACCACATGGTTGCTGGGAATTGAACTCAGGACCTCTAGAAGAGCAACCAGTGCTCTTAACCACTGAGCCATCATTTCAGGGCCCTACTCCATTACACTTTAATATAGCCTTACATAATTTAATAGGAGACAGGGAGAATGCAAACAGATAATGTGACAAAATATTGACAAACAACTGGCTGTAGTTATCGGTTTTTTGCTGTAGAGAAACGCTATGATCAAGGTGACTCTTATCATGAAATGTTTTTAACTTGGGGCTTGATCACAGTGCCAGAGGATTAATCCATGGCCATCATGAAGGGAAGCATTGTGGTAGGCAGACAGACAGAAAGGAACACTTGTCATGACAAGCCCACTTAGGGTCACATAACACACCCTAACAAACAAGGCTCACCTACTCTCACAAGGGCATACCTCCTCACTTTACACAATGAGTCCCATTAACTGAGGATCAAGCATTCAAAAACAGAATCCTAAGAGTGTTGAGCAAATACAATCCAAAAAAGGATTGTAACCTAAGTAGAAAGAGTGAAAGAAACAGAAAAACATAAAGTGACATAGGAGAAAAAAGGGAGACAAGAGCAACAACGCATTTCCCCTGCACAGAATGAAGCCACAGCCTCTGGCCGGGTCCCAAGTTTCCTTAATAAGCCATCCCTACCTCACCTCAGATCTTAGGTTTAAGTCCCATCTTTTCCCTGTGTGCATGGCTTTATCCCTAGTTTCCTTCCCTACACGGCTCCCTCAGGGAACCTGGGAAACCTGGGATCACGTGTCTGGAGGAAGCGACAGAGACAGTCTTGGGTTCTGTTGAAATGTGACTCTGCGGGTGACGCCATCCAGAAGCTGCGTTTCTAGCTGGGTAGAAGTGCCACTCAAGGGTAATAAGGATTTAAATTCCACTTAACTATTTTAACAAGCTGCATTCAGAAGGTCTTAAATTGCAGCCAACACGGACAGTCACAACCTTCTCTGATCTCAGCCCAGACCACAGTCACCTGGGATAAAGTAGGACAAGCGCAATCTTGTGTCTGGGGCCTGAGCAGGTAAACACCCGGATGACGACGCTTGGCTTCCACAGTCACGATCTGTGTGGTAAGACATGGACGAAGCCATGGAACTCTCTCCCCGTTCCTCGGCTGTGTGGGGCCGACCCGCCTAGGGCTTAGGCACCACGCCCCCTGTATTCGTGCTAACCCCACTAACGTGTCTATGTACAGAAAAGGGTTAACAGTGCACATTTAGCCTGGGAGATGCGTGCATCCCACCAGGACCTGTGCCTGACAGAGGACGGGCTTAGGGGCTGGGCTGACCTTGTGCAGATGGCAACCACGTGGTCTGCTAGCGTCTTGGCTCTTATGTCAATATTACATTACCACAACTCAGGATGCCAACTGTAGGGTCAACAAAAGTCCCACAGAAAGCTCACCAAGGTCCGTCACCAGCAGCAGAAAACTGGCCGCACTAGGGAAGAAGGAACGGCAAGCGGTCAGCAGAGACCGGATGAGCAGCGCGCGCAGCGGCGCCTCCGACTCAGAGCCTGCGCACAACTGCAACAGAGACCGCGCCGTCGGGAAAGAACAAAGATCAACAGCACAGCGGAGAGGACACGGAGGTGAAAACAGCGGAAACAGAGTCGACGTCCACACGGGAGGCCAGGACGGTGAGGGTGACGTCACGCACACGTGACCGGACCTCCCTGCGTCTCCACGCAGATGTGTGATGACGCAGACTCCGCGCCCTGCACAGAGTTAACTCCAGACGGATCCCGACCCGAGCGTCCAGTGCCAAGTGCAGAACTTCTAGAAGGTTCTGGACACCGGGCTCTGCGGGATGGCTCACCTGCCTCCCAGGACAGGAGGAGCGGCGCATGCGCGCGCTGCGGTGACGTCACAGCACGGACGCGCACGCGCAGTCCGCACGGGGAAGCACCCGCGGCCGCCCCGACCCGGGCGCGCAGGGACCCGCAGGGCCGCGCTGGAGACTCACCGGAAGCCGCGTCTGCCCGGCGGTCCCCGCGGCCCCGGGAGGACCCCGCACCGGCTCCCGCGGCTCCTCCCCGTGCGCGGACGGCGGCCCCTCGCTCACCATGGCGGCTCCGAGCGCGGCCCGCTCTCCACGGCTCCCGGCAGCGGGCACCGCGCGCTCACGGGACCGCGGGCCGGAAGTCCCGCCCAGTTCTGGCCGGGCCGCGCTTCACTCTGATTGGCCGCTGCGGCCTGAGTGACAGCCGCGGCTCCTTGGAGACGGCGCCGTGCAGGACGCCGGGCGGCTCGGCCCCGCTCCTCCCGCGCTGCGGACGGCGCTCTGCGGGGAGCCGGCGCCGAGCTGCGGAAGGCGCCCGCGGTCTCCCTGCACGCAGTAGGCCCTTCCCCTCCTTCCTCCCGGGCACAGCGTCTCCACCACGCGGCGTGCGGTGCAGTGCAGTCATCCCCCTGCCGCAGAGCCGAGGGCGCCCAGCCCGCCCCGCTGTGACTCCAGCCTCCTGATCGGCGCTCACGGCGCCTGCCGCTGGAGCTCGCCGCGCCCACAGGGCCGAGTGCACGCTGGGCAGGCGCTAGCTCGGAGCCACAGCCGACTTTTTATTTTCTGTGTTTGTTGCTCATTTTCTCTTTTGATACTGGGTGTAACCACTCAGCGCAGGCTGGCCTGGGACGCGAAATCCTCCTGCCTCGGCTCCTGTGAGCAGCCGCATCGGTGTCACGGTTCTGGTCCCAAGGCCCTCGCCCAAGCCTGGGGAACCCACAAAAGACCAAAAAAAAAAAAAAAAAGGCTCTGCCAGCAGCAAAGATGGCGCCCGCGGCTTCAGAGGCCATCAGCAATGCGCTTGCGCTTCGGAGATTCACCCCACCCGTTACCCCACCGCCGCCCCAGTGGAGTCGCCCCCTCCGTCCCTGCAGTCTCTGCTCCGCTGCAGCGCTGTTGCTCCGAGCGCGGCGCCGGCGACGATGTCGGTGGATCTGGGTGAGGGAGGGGGGTGCGCGCTACCCGAGGTGAGGGCGGCGGGGTCCATTCCCCGGATGACCAAGATGGGAGCGAATCGTGGGAACAAAGCACAGCGTCTAGGCTAGGGGCGGGACTTCCTGGGGGAGGGCGGAAGTGACCCGTCGGGAAGGAGGGCGGCCGAGGGGCCGAGATCACAGCCAGGC
Source organism: Cricetomys ansorgei (assembly GCA_026225945.1). NCBI lineage: Eukaryota > Metazoa > Chordata > Mammalia > Rodentia > Nesomyidae > Cricetomys > Cricetomys ansorgei. Next base: position 1,142,726 of record JAMJFZ010004123.1, read on the forward strand.
CGGGCAGTGAGGGCGGCGGGGCGACCGGGCGGCTTGTCGGGGAAGGGCGGGGGTGGTCTGCCGGACCGGAAGCCGCGCCCGTCCTGGGGCCGCACCCCTGCACCCGCCCCCGGAGGCTGGCCTGAACTCACAGGCATCCCCCTGCCTCCGCCTCCCAAGTGCTGTTAGGGCGTGGCCCCCAGGCCCGCTTGTCTCAGGTTAACGGGGCCTTTACAGGAATCCGGCTGCGCCGGGGTTTAGGGGAGAGGCCGGGTCATCCAAAGCCGGGGGCAGGGGTGACGTCACTCTGTCATGTGAGCCACAACCTGGAGGAGGCGACAGGAAGGGGTGACCCCTGGAACTGCACTCTGGGAAGAGGGCTCAGCAGCTGCAGAGGCCCCGGGTTAGGACGGGGCAGCGTGCTGGGTACCTAGAGGCCTGAGGGGCAGAGCACTGACCCCAGGAAGGCCGCCGCTTGGGGTTCACATGTTGACCGCTCCTGACCTCTGACCCCCAGATCTTCGACCCCCCAGAAGAGCTGGAGCGCAAGGTGTGGGAGCTGGCCCGGCTGATGCGGCAGTCCTCCCGCGTGGTTTTCCACACAGGCGCAGGCATCAGCACCTCCTCCGGCATCCCCGACTTCAGGTCGGTGAACAAGGGGGAAACTGAGGCAGGGCTGATAATACCTCAGGGGCCCAAGTTGAGGTGGAAGAGTCCATTTCCCTGCGTCTCTGAAAGGTCCTGCAAAACTCCACATGCCCATTGCCCAACGCACACTCAGGAGCCAACAGGCCTGCAAGGCATGCTGGGAAGTGTAGTCCTCTGGCTCAGCCCATTGGCCATCGGGTTCTGTAGGGTCGCAGTGACTGATGTCATGGACCCTCCAGAGTGATCCCCGGGATGCACCCGTCACCCTGACTCTCCTCCATTACCTTCCATGGCTCCCTGCGAGCACCGCCGAGCATGCCGGGAGACGAGGGGGTCCTCGCCCAGCCCGATCCCTGCTCCCTCTCAATTCCCCAGCTAAAGGCTTGTGAGCCCTGCCTTTGTTTCCCGGCGCTGAGCCGCCCTCCTCTTCCGTGAAGACTCCCCGCTCCACAGAGCCCTGCTACCTGCGCCCGCGTCCCCCCAGGACGCAGAACACCCCGCTGGGCCGGGGACCGAGCGTCGCGGCCTGGGCCGTGCAGCCGCGGGGAGGGCGCGAGGCCTGGAGATGAGGTTTGTCCTCTGCTGTCTCCCTCCCTCTGCCTGCTGCCCCAGAGGCCCCCACGGCGTGTGGACCATGGAGGAGCGCGGCCTGGCCCCCAAGTTCGACACCACCTTCGAGAGCGCCCGGCCCTCGAAGACCCACATGGCCCTGGTGCAGCTGGAGCGCGTGGGCTTCCTCAGCTTCCTGGTCAGCCAGAACGTGGACGGGCTGCATGTGCGCTCGGGCTTCCCCAGGTCCGCCGGGCTGCGGGCGGAGATGGGCGCTCAGCTGCACCTCCTCCCTCCTTCCGGTCCACTGTAGGCCACGTGGGGCTGCACCTGGCCACGCCCCCAGCCCCTCACTGGGGGATTCTAGGCAGGGGTTCCTCCCTGGCCACGCCCCAGCCCTTCACTGGGGGATTCTAGGCAGGGGTTCCTCCCTGGCCACGCCCCCAGCCCCTCACTGGGGGATTCTAGGCAGGGGTTCCTCCCTGGCCACGCCCCAGCCCTTCACTGGGGGATTCTAGGCAGGGGTTCCTCCCTGGCCACGCCCCAGCCCTTCACTGGGGGGATTCTAGGCAGGGGGTCCTCCCTGGCCACGCCCCCAGCCCCTCACTGGGGGATTCTAGGCAGGGGGTCCTCCCTGGCCACGCCCCCAGCCCCTCACTGGGGGATTCTAGGCAGAGGTTCTTAGGCCATCTGAACTTTGTAGCAGGGGCGGGTACTTGTGTGTTTGCAGCGGCAGCTTTACCTGTACCAATTCTTCAGACCCGGACAGGCTTGGGCTCTAACCTTCAAGTGTGAGGGAGTCCATGGGCCTCGCAGGTGAGCAGCCCAGAGAGGGTCCTCACCCGCATCCTCTTCTGCAGGGACAAGCTGGCGGAGCTCCACGGAAACATGTTTGTAGAGGAATGTCCCAAGTGTAAGACGTGAGTACCTGCTGACGGTCGGGGGGGCGGGGCCTTGCCAGGCATCCCCAGGGTGGGGCACCCCGCTACTGCTCCTCTCCTGACCAGCTCAGGGTCTTAGAAGGGTCGTAGGGGAGGCTGGAGGTGTCCGTGTTTGAGGGGACAGTCAGATAAAAACCGACCAAGTAGGCGAACCCTTCCCTCGGAGTCCCCCAGGCAAGAAGATACAAAATGGGGTGAGGCCAGCCACGCCCTTGGAGATGAGGGGTTCTCTAACGTGGCTTCCACACCAGAACCTCAGGACGTTAGGCAAGAGCTGTGCCCCGAGCTTCGGCCCCAGCCCCCTCTTTGCTGGTTCTCATCAGGACCTCATTCAGTTCCCCAGGTTGTCATTTTTTAGCACACGTGCTTGTGTTCGTTCCCAGGGTCCCGCGGTTCCGCCCGCGGTGGTCTGGGATCCATCCCGCTGGCCGGGCGAGAGGACCCAGACCCAAGCGGCAGGAGGCGTGGGGCCCCGGGATCCGTGGTTCGGTGACCTTTCTCGGAGCTGTCCACCCGCGGGCCTGAGAAATGTGTGACGAGCCGCGAAGAAGGCCCAGGAGACGGCGTCTGATGAACCCGAACTCGTTTATTCCAAACGCTCTCCCCAGTAAATAACCTCTTTCTCCGGGGAAGGGCGGGGATTTCTCCCTTGGGCGGGGAAGCCTTAATTAGCATGGCAGGGGAGGGGCCCACCTGGTGTTTGCAGAGACAAAGGTGTACAATTCACCACAGGGTCAGGCAGAAAGTCTGCCATTCTGTTTACTGAGTAGCAGCTTTCAGGGCTTCAAGAAAAGGAGTCTGCATAGCATCCTGCCAGCCCCAGGTTGGGGTGGGGGGGGTGAGGAACGCTCGCGCTTCAACTTAACTCCTTAGCCCAGAGCCCTACACCAGGTTAGCCTGGAATTTGCATCCTCCTGCCTCAGCTTCCTGAGTGCTGGAGTCACAGCTGTGCCACATGTCCGGCTTAGCTGCCTCCCTTCCACCCCATCCCCACGTGTGGATGCCATTGGCTGACCTCAGATATCTGACTCAGTCCTTCTCTGTTCTGAGACAGGGTCTCCAAACCTGTCACTTGCTGGCTTAGCTGAGTGGCCAGGGCTCCCGGGTCCCCGTCTCAGCCTCCCCAGCGCTGGGGTGGCGAGCCTGCCCCACCTTGTCCTGTATTTTACCTAAGTTCTGATGACTCGAACTCAGAGCCTCATGCTTGCATGGCAAGCACTTTGTATGCTGAGCCATGTGTCTGTCTATCCTGACTGTCTCAGGGGCTGAGCCCGTGCCCCAGCACTGGTTGCAACACGGCCAGTTCCTCCAAAGACCACATAAAAAGGCACTCTTCCTCCCTGTACAGGAAATACATGAGACACAGCAATGGGCACCATGGACCTCAAAGAAGTAGTTTATCTTTTGGAAAATGATTGTCTATCTTTCCAGTATAATTTTGAAAAAGCCAATTTGCCTTTTAGTAAAAGGAACCCCAATTAAATATTGTTCTCTGCCAAAATATTTGCAAGATTCCTCTAGAGCATTTGTACTAAGCAATACTCTAGGAGGTGATACTGATGAATGCAACCGTAATAGGGGCCCCTGCCATAGAACTGCAGTTGGCATATGTGCAGTAGCTAAGACATTTGCAGCCCGTTCTTGATTATAATCTATGTATTGAACCTGTTGTTTTTCAATGGCCCGTCCATCTACTGTTAACTTCCTAGGGAATGTAAGTGAAGCATTTCCTTTAAAAATAGCAAGTAATGGTTTTAATTCCCTTGTGGAGATTTTTAAATGAGGCCTAGGCCAATTAATATCTCTTAATAATTTCTAAAAATCATATAGAGTTTTTATCTTTTCTAATCTGTACTTTCTGAGGTAGTATAAATTAAGGATTCAGTTTATGTCTCAAATGGGAATAAAGTAATTCTATTTGCACCTTTCCAGGAGCAACAACTAAACCTTGACTTTTTAAAAAGCTTGCTGTAAATGAGCATATGCTGTAAGTAAAACTCCTTCATGCTTAAAAGCTAAAATAATATCAGGAATTGTTTTCTAGTTTTTTCAACTGCTTGTGCTACAAACCTCATATAATGTAGGACTACTAGCCATACCTTGAGGAAGAATTTTCCACTAATATCGTTTCATAGGTTCTTTAAAATTAATAGAAGGTATGCTAAAAAGCAAATCTTTTACAATCATCAGGAGGAAGAGGAATAGTGTAAAAATAATCTTTAAGATCTCTAATAATTTTGTAAGTATCTATAAGACTAGCAGAAGGAATGGGCAACCCAGGTAGTAGAGCTCCCACTAATTCTATGGTCTCATTCACTTTTCTCAAATCCTGTAATAATCTCCATACCCCAGATTTCCTTTTTGATAACAAAAATAGAATTCTGTATGTCTGTATTAAAGGTCACTGTTCCACCCACACAGGAGTGTAGTGTCTGCGTGGAGTACACGTTGGTCAGTAGCTTCTGCTAAAAATATCCTAAGCCAGCTCATAAAGGCCAGTCTTTGAGCAAGAATTAAAGGTTACTGTATACTTTGTCCCTCAAGACCCAAACCTTGATTAGATAAATATTTTATCACTGGGGCTTTATAGATATACTCCTATTTCTTTCATAACATTTCTTTTGTAACATTTCTTCCCCACAAATTTATAGGTAATCCTGGAATTATGTAAGACTGAAATGCTCCCTGATGGTTTTCAGCATCCTTCCAACTGGGAATATTACTACCTTGTTCCAGGGTTTGACTTTGTCCGATTCCTTGTTAGGTATTAGCTTTTAAAAAGTAATTCCTGAATTGAAACTCCTGTTAAAAACAAAACTTTTAACTTATAACTACAATTTATAATTTATAGAGAGACTGGGAACTTTCCTTTTCTGGCCTTTTGAAAGTCTATTACAGAATATTGTAAAATTTTTTTATTACTACTTTAATCATCAAAATAGCTAAAGCTTAACAAAGTTAGCAAAGACAAACAGATAAAACATACATCTTTGTACCTGAATAGGTCTTTCATAATCAGGGACAAATTTTTAAGCTAGGGGTTCTTAATCTTTCTAATGCTATGACACTTTTAACAATTCTCATGTTGCAGTGACTTCTAATCATGAATTCAAATACTTTTAAAAGCTGTTTCTAAAAATACCCAGATTTTAAATTTTATCTTTATGTAAAATTCCAAATTTGAAAAGTAGTTTGAAACATCTCAACTGTGTGCTTGTAATATCATAAATAAGGTTCCTTTCTTGTAATGCACATTCCTCCTGCCCCACCCTTACCAGCAGTCTGCCTTTTTAGCCCTGCCTAAATCAGCTCTGGTGCAGCAGTGGCAGTTCAGCTATCACACGGCCTCTCAGTCTCTAAAAACTGCCAGGTTCTTTTACCCAAACTTCAGCTGTTTTGATTTATTTTGTTTTAATCCCTTAACTCTCACACTGAAAAAATTTGGCTGTTAGCACAAGGTACAGTCCTGTATATGAACGCACAGAGGCAGAGCTTTAATATCTTAATAAACACTGTTCTTAAAAATCCTATCTTATTTTTGGCATAGAAAAATACCATACAAAATCCAACTTGATTTAAAATATCTTAGATCTGTTGTCTCTTTGATTGGCAACATGTGGCTACCTCCATTAAGATGGTGGTGGAGTCACATGGCATTCATCCTCTTTGACCCTAGTAAAAATGGCAGCACCCACATGGCCATTCCATCAGCTTCATGGCCACCTTCCTCCCCAAGTAGGGAGGAAGCCAAGATGGTCACAAACCACATATTAGCAAGCCACACGCAGACCACACCCCAAAATGGAGTCACGCCATTTAGCACTCAAAATCATTATCAACCACATTACAAACTTTAACTTAATGTTCTCTTTTTAGATTCATACCAGAAAACACATCGCCATCCACACACACAGATAGAAAAACCTTTTAGAGACATAGAAAACCAAGCCTGGAAGAACAGAAATCTCAGGAGTTCCCGGAGATAACCTGTTGCTTTCTTACACTTTGTCTGCTTAAGTAAAAATCTGAGACAGTTCAGCCCTGTGCCCTCCAAAAACTCCACCTCTACAGCCAGGCACGCACATGGCACTAGAGGCAGCCGGGCAGTGCAGAAACCATTCTGGCATTTTGGCCAGCAGCAGAAGCTGCTCCAAGTCTCTCCTCTAAGTTTGCAGCAAGAACCATTTCCAAGTAAACCTGCCCCAGATCTTGGCCATCCAACATTCAGGACAGTGAACACGGAACATACATACATTTTCATGCATTTAAACACCATCTACACACACATGAAATGGACAGAACAACAAAATCAAGACATTGACAGTGGTGATCACCAAGACAAACAGCTCTCCAAATGGTTGTATCAGAGGATCGGGAGCTTCAGGGCGGTACGCCAGGGCTCTGTGAAAGAAAACATTCTCCCTCCAGGGGGCCAGCATTAATAGAGTCTTAAAATCTATACTATTGAGTCTGTTTCCCATGAGCAAGATTTTTTTTCTTTTCTTTTTCCTTTTTTTTTTTTTTCAACTCGCACCAGCTACTCACAGGGCAGAGGCGCCACAGCTGCGCCAGCTGCCGCACACAGCTCCTCTGAGGAACCTCGCTCACTGACGTGACATCTGCAGCCATGGTTGGAGCTGCACCCAAACCTGTGATTCACTCACACACTCATGCAAAGCAGAATGGGGTTCACCATCTTTCTCAGCCACCATGGCATCCCCAGAAAAACCAGGCTCTTACTTCCAACAGATTCAAGAAAATGATAGTTTTCCTTGTCTGATCTCAGCTGCTCTATCCCGAGGCTTGTCTTTTCCGTTTCTGTTCCTCGTTGCGCCACAAAGCTTCACTATACCAAGCGTTTACCATAATTAACACGTGGCGGCCTTAACTGTGTACCCCAATATTCCAGCCCCCACCGCCGGGCGCCAATTCTGATAAGTCCAGCTTACCAGTTCTGTCAGTGCTGGATAGGGAGTTAGGCTGATAACCGGAACGAACACGCACAGTGTCTTGAGTTCACAGGGGCCGAACCGCCCAAATGGTTTATTCTCAGTTTCTTACACCCTCCCCCATCAGAGGTGTATGTGCAGGTTCCAAGGCAGTGATCACAAGGGGCGAACCGGGTGTGCATACAAGCACGAGGTAAATGATCATGAGGTAGAAGGCATAGGTACAGTCACGTGGTTACACTCAATCAAGGTTAATTAACCACAAAACAGTCATTGTGCCTTGTGAGACTAAGAAGGAAGGTCTCTTTAAGTAATCTTTGCCTTCCCTGAAACGAACTGTCTCTGGGCTTGTCTTTTTTACGATTTAGCCTTGCTCAACAGCTGTCCCAAATGAGATATAGGCATTTAGCCAAAGGGACACAGCAGAATTTGAGCTCAGTCAGGGGGCTCCCAGTTTTTGAGACAGGGTCTCACTGTTTAGTACTCTGATTGATATTGGTCACAGGTGCAGCAGGAGGAAGAGAAATGCAACAGAATCTGTCATTATGGAAACCTTGTTCACCAACATCAGCAAAAAGGCTAAGAGCTTAAACATAGAAGCCTAAAATTGGTTGGGTCTTTGCCAACCTTGTCCACACCTCCTGCTATAATGAACTTTAGGCAGGCTGACTGAAGTCTAGTAAGCATGGACCAAAGCAATTGGACCTCTCTGCCTTATGCAATGCCTGCTCCTTTCATAATAAAGTAGATTTACACCATGAAGACTTTCTCCAGAGTCTGACCTTCTTGGGTTAGTGACTCTGAGCCACTCACCACCTCGGGGACCCCCTACTCCCACGAAGACCACACCCCACCCTATAACCCCTACCCATCAATTTGGCTTCTGATCACATGGAATTTTTTCACTGCTTTGCTTCATCTCTTACTAAGGTTATTAAGGAAGTTTTTCACCCCTGATAAGTGAATCAAATCCTTTTAAACCACTGTATAGTTCTTGATACAAGAGTCTCTGTATCAGGCCCAGGAGATAAGAGTAGGACCTGGAGGGACTCTCTCTTTTCCATGTGAGTGAAATCCCTGAGCCTAATAACCTGGGCAGTGAGTTAAAAATTATATACCCATTTCAATTAAGAATTTAAGGATTTTAAACAGACAGGAGCTCAATATGACCCAACTGCTCCTTTCACATTGTCCCTCCTTGATTCCATTTCTGGAGATACTTTGGTTCCCTCTGACTGGCACAGCTTCACAAAAGCTTGTCTTACTGGGGGTATTTACTGTGGAAGACTAAACATTCAGAAAGATGTCAGGACCAAGATAGCAGAAATCAACAAAATAATGTACCTGTAACTTTTAAAAAACATTACCAGAAGACAGTATACTGATGGCCAACAACAGATTATATACCTGCCTTGGGTTTAGGTACAAATAAGTTCATTTGTCTTCCAAGCATGGTGTAAGCTGCCAGATTCTAGAAGATAAAGGAAGGTTCCAAAATTAGGTAAAACAGGATGAGCCATATCAAGATTTTGATTCTCATCTATTGCAGGTGGTCAGTCACCTGGTGGCTGATGAAGAGGCAGGGATGCTTACTGTCAAGAAATTAGCAAATGAGACTGGTAATTCTCCATGCAGGCTGCCAACCAGCCTTTTCAAAAGAAGGGAGATATTAGTGACTACTCCTGCCTTTGTGCTTACATTGGGACTTCATATACTTAAGGGTTATCTTCATAGACACCAAGAGCATGTGGTGCCATGACTACTGGAAGCCATACAAGGAAAAAGGAGTAATGGTGATGGGTGTTTTACATGCTGACAGTTTAGACACTATAAAAACCAACATCCACAAGGAAGACAGAATGCTCCTTAAGACAAGGATGCTAAATTCCCAGGTTTATGCCCTCACTGTAAACAAGGAAATCACTGGACACAGGGTGTAATCCTAAGAGGGATAGTGAGGGATGGCCATTGTCTCAGGGAAACTGGGTCAGGGTCTGTCTCCAGGCCCTCGTGAAATTTGTGGCCCATCCAGTAATAGATCAGACTTATCCTCAAGGACGAATGTCAATTCATCAGCCCGCCATAGTGCTCAAGATGGCCATGTATCAAGACTTTCCAGGACAATCTCAGACAATGCCAGACATGACACCACCTTCACCTCCAGATTGTACTTAAACCAGAAATGGGTGCAGGCCACACCTAGTGGTATATTTGGACCTCTGCCATGAGAAGTAGCTTAATTAATAACAGGCAGAACTAGTGTGACCATGAAAGGCTTGCAGATTTCTCCAGTAGGTACAGATTGGAATTATATCAGTGAGATTAGAGTTATGACATCTGATCCTACAAACATTCAGACTATAGAATAAGGACAACATACTGCTCAACTGATAATAGTTCCAGTGTTAGTGTTTACTCAAGTGAAGTCTGCTCAGGAACAGGGGACAGAATGTTCTGAGTACTCAGATGTGTACTGGATGAAAGAGGGACCCAACATGCCTCTCTGAGTGGAAGATAAGAGATTTGAATGATTATCAGAAACTGTGACTGATGATCCACTTCTCAGTCTTGGCCCTACTTCAGAGCACTCTTGGAGCTCCAAGGAGCTGCAGTTTCCCGAGGAACTCAACAACATTCAATGAATCTTGGTTGGAAAACTGATGCTGGTCAATCAGGTTCCCTGCAGCCTTATGTGCTGCCAGGGCTGCAGGTGAGTTTAAGAAAGAGACGTCCTTCAAGTCTAGGCATGTACCTCTTGTGACACAGGTGATGCTCTCACCAGGACGAATTCCTAGAGAGGGTCTGGGGAAAGAGTTGCAGGGTTGTTTGTGAGGCTTTACCACATTTATTATGTTCCTGGGGTTTCTCTCCACTATGAATTCTTTCATGCCTGTGAAGATGACTCTTTCGTGCAAAGGCTTTACCACATTGAACACATTCATAGGGTTTCTCTCCAGTATGAGTTTTCTTATGTATTTGGAGATTACTATTAGTTGTAAAGGCTTTACCACATTGGTTACACGTATATGGTTTCTCTCCACTATGATTTCTTTCATGCCTGTGAAGATGACCCTGAAGTGTGAAGGCTTTACCACACTGATTACATTCATAGGGTTTCTCTCCAGTATGACTTCTTTCATGTATCTGAAGACTACTATGACATGCAAACGCATTACCACATTGATTACATCTATAGGGCTTCTCTCCAGTATGACTTCGTTCGTGAATTTGAAGATAACTGTGACATGCAAAGGCTTTACCACATTGATTACATCTATAGGGTTTCTCTCCAGTATGAGTTCTTTTATGTATTTGAAGATTACTCTTTTGGGCAAAGGCTTTACCACATTGACTACATCTATAGGGTTTCTCTCCAGTATGACTTCTTTCATGCATTTGAAGATTACTGGAATGTGCAAAGGCTTTTCCACATTGATTACACTCATAGGGTTTCTCTCCAGTATGACTTCGTTTATGTATTTGAAGAATACTCTTTTGTGCAAAGACTTTACCACACTGATTGCATTCATAGGGTTTCTCTCCAGTGTGAGTTCTTTCATGTATTTGAAGACTACTGTGACGGGTAAAGGCTTTACCACAGTGATTACATTCATAGGGTTTCTCTCCAGTATGACTTCTTTCATGTATTTGAAGATAACTGGAATATGCAAAAGCTTTACCACATTGGGTACATCCATACGGTTTCTCTCCGGTATGAGTTCTTTCATGCATTTGAAGATAACTATTTTTTGTAAAGGCTTTACCACAGTAATTACATTCATAAGGTTTCTCTCCAGTATGAATCCTTTCATGTATTTGAAGATCACTGGGATATGCAAAGGCTTTACCACATTGATTACATCTATAGGGTTTCTCTTGAGTATGACTTCTTTCATGTATTTGAAGATTACTGTTTGCTGCAAAGGCTTTACCACACTGATTACATCTATAAGGTTTTTCTCCAGTATGTGTTCTTTTATGTATTTGAAGGTAAGTGGAACATGCAAAAGCTTTACCACATTGAGCACATTCATAGGGCTTCTCTCCAGTATGAGATCTCTCATGTATTTGAAGACGACTATAACGTGCAAAGGCTTTATGACATTGATTACATTCATAGGGTTTCTCTCCAGTATGTGTTCTTTCATGTATTTGAAGATAACTGGGACGTGCAAATGCTTTACCACATTGAGCACATTCATACCGTTTCTCTCTCCTGTGAGTTCTGTCCACTTGAAGACTACTGTGACATGTAAAGTCTTTATCATGTTGATCATATTCATTGGATTTTACTTCCAAATGAGTCCCTTGGTGTAATTGTAAAGAGGAATCAGGAATAAAGGCTTCATCCCATTGATTACATTCATAGAGATCCTCTTCATTATGGGTACTTTTGTGGGTTTGAAGACATTGATGGTTAAGGCCTGTAGTACGTGGCTCACATTCATCACTTCCTTTCTCTATATGAGTATTTTCATCTCCATGAAACGAACTGGCAGAATTCAGAGCTTTACCACACTGACTGCATTCATAACAGTTTCCCATGGGGTGAGACACAGGACATGTGCAAAGTGAAACAGGACAGACAGAAGAATTCCCACATTCCTTGTCCTCATAGGGCTTCTCTCCACTGTGAGTTTCTTGCCTCATTCCCACTGAAGTTGGAAAACCAATTAACTGTAAACTTGTATCACTCTTCATAGCAGGGACTACTACATGTCTTCCAATTTTTCTAGAAGAGAGAGAGGTACTTTCCTTCTTTCCACATCTGTAATATGCAAATGGCTTGTATCCAGAGTGACAGACGTTATACCTATTAAAGGAAGAATAACAAATAAAAGGTGTTCAAATTGCATTCACAGTTGAACTTTTGTACCTCATGATGAGGTATAGGGATTCAGGTTTCTGCACCACATAACCTTTCTGATTTTAATAAACTGACCCTGTGATCAAACTTTCTTAAATCCCAACAATTATATGAGTACAACTAGCTTTACTATTAATGATTTCCTTAACTGAAGTTCTTGGATATACACTGATCCCCTAATCAATGTATATGCCTTTTATGATACTTGAATGGTATTTTAGAAAACAGATTGACAGCTCTACAACATAGTTTTCATGGTCCTATGATTAAAACTGTGACAACCTTTCCTTGTCTTTCTTCTTAGAGGAATGTTCTGCAAATAGAGATCAGCTACCTGACATCGTGGTACATGGTGTTGCTGGAATTTAGTAATCATCAATACTTAAATCTGTGTTTATTTACACGGCTGCTTTTCTTTAAATCAACAGGGCACATTAAAATTTCTTCAAAGCACATTTTTATCAGCCTGCACATGAAAATTACCTGCCATGGCTTCTAGAAGTTTCACAATGTTCTTCAGTATTGTTTTCCCATACGTAGCCTAAAATATAGTAACAGAAAATATGATATGTTATTGTGAATTATGCAAAATTTAAAGGAGTGTCTTTTGTGAACCTTAGAACCATGCCTGATTTGGTCACCACATTCTTTATTTTTATAATTAAAATCACAGAGGAGCATCAATAACCAAGAAACACTTGTCCCCTTATTTTGAATGTGGAGGTAAACGCAGTCTTACCTACAGCAATGAGGTTTCTGCAGGTTTCCAGCATCACGTCTATGTAGAGACTCTTCTGGGAAGGATCCAGCAAATCCCACTCTTCCTGAGTGAAGTTCACACACACATCCTCATAGGTCACTGCACCCTAAAATATCCCATACATGAATGTAATAGAAAAGCTAAGATTGACAGCACTGAAAATGTACACTTCACTGGGAATATATTTACAGAATTCTGTATGCCTGAAACATTTATTCCACGACAACAAACTCATGATGTAATCACCAAATCATTTTAGAATGTAACAACAGGAGGATCACTCCTCTCATTTCTGGACCCGCTGAGTAAGATATGACATTTCGAGAGGAACTACTAACAGGTATACAGAGAGACACACAAACAGATCAACACTATGGAGGATACACCAGAGAAACGGTATCCACAAGTACTAGCTTCAGAGCAGGTATGGACAAGCTGGGTGTGGTGGATACACCTTTATCTCAGACCTCAGGAGGTAGAGACAGGTGAATATAATTTCCAGGCCGGTCTGGTCTATGTAGTGATTTCTAGGCTAGACACAGCTACATAGTGAGACCCTGTCTCACACAAATAAACAAAAAATGATAGAAAGCGCTCATGGGCTCACTCAAAATCCTAAGAGTTGAACATTCATTCCAGATCTGTATTTGTTTTCCAGAAAACTGGAGTGCCTCAGTTAAAACAGTAAGGCCAATATGTTCCTACAAAGGAAGGCATTTTTACTAAGTTACTGACTGATATATCAAAAAGTTTTCACAAACTTTAGAAAAGTAAATGCTAATCCTTAAAATAGAAATAAGAAAAAAAAAAAAACAGGGTAGAAAGATGTGTCAACACTTAAGATTTGCAGAGGACATGGATTAACCCACAGCCTCACTTGGAGGTCGACACCATGTGGAACTACAGGTGAATGGAATCCAGTGCTCTCTTCTAACTCACTGAACACCACACACACATTGCACGTCCATTTATATAAGCAAAGACACATGCACATTGTTTAAAACTTATTAAAATTTATACAGAAACATAGGGAAAATGCAATAATCTGCAATCCAGCGATCCAGCAGGCTCAGTATTAATGTCATGAACACTTGCCGCCCTGGTGGGTAGAAGGATATCCGCTGCCTAAGTTCAAAGTTCAAAACCAGCACATGACCAGATGATTGACATGTACAAAAACCTAAATCCACCAGCCAAGAATGTAAACATACAAATATCAGGCCAGAAAAAAAAAATTGGCTTAGCATGAAAGGCAGCGGCTCCTGTTTTACCTTACATTCTTTAGGGATGGGGTCTGTAATGGTGGTGATGGCGTGGCTGCATGGAAAGGATTCAGATGCTCAGTTTCAGCCACAGAAACCATACAAGAAGACAAGTGAGGTGAGGCTATAAACACTCAGTGCCCTTCCCCAGAGACTAACTTCCTCCAGGAAGGCCCCTCCTCCTAAAGGTTCCATAAGCACCCAATGGCAGTCTCCATCCAGAGACAAATGCTAATGTGCATCATCCTACCTGGGAGATTTTTCATTCTAAGCACCACATTTCACACAGGTTATGATGAGCTCACGGTCCCCCCATGATGCAAAGTCTGTTTAGTCTAACGTCAAAGACCCCCATATTATGTAACAGTCCCGACACTGTTCTAATGTCCAAAGTTTCTTCTGACAGTTAAGGCAATCTCTTGGTTGTTTTGTAAAATCAAATACTGATTATATTTTCCTAACACTCAATGGCACAGAATATATAATATTTTCCTATAAAGAAGTAAGGAAAGTTTGAGCCAAGGCAAGAATGAAACCCTGCTGGGCAAACACCAAATCCTGCTGCTCTGTGTCAGACACCTGGGCTTCAGTTTCCAAGAGCTTAGAACACTCTTTCTCCCTGTAGCTTCTCGGACATCTCCCTCTTTGGCTACTTCCACATCCAACACATAGCTATTCATGGCAGGTGTCTCAGTGCTTGGATTTCTCAACATCATGTGGTCTCAAAAATCCACCCCAGGCTCCATCTTCACACCTTCATTCAATGAGCCTCACAGACTCCTCACCAGCCCTCTGACTCTGAAAATAGATGACTGCAACAAAGGCACAGGAAGAATACAAGAGGGTCTGCGTGGAGTTGCTTTCTGGGACTAGGAACCACCCTGAATCAGGAATCTCCCATAGTTCTATGCCCAGCTGGGTGGCACAGCACCCTTGCAACATCTTTTCTCTATTTCCAGAGCAGAGCAGATTCCTCCCCTTTGAAAGCTCCAAACTCCCTGATAATTTCTGCCTCTGTTTCAGCACATGGCGGCCATCTCCAAGGATCTAGTGCTGTTTTTCTTGCCAAAGCACAGAGGTCTCACTTATTTCTGTCCTCTTGTTGCTCTATTTCTCTACGGACATGCACGAGTCATTAGCAATATCCATGCTACAGACTCCACGTTTTCTCAAGAAATTAGTCCATTAATTACTAAGTCAGCCTTATTCAATTTCACAGGAGACAAGCAGAATACAGACAGATAATATGCCAAAATATGGTACAACAGGCCTTAGTTACTGTTTTATTGCTGTAAAGAAACAGTATGATCAGGTGACTCTTAGCATGGAAGGCTTTTAATTTGGGGCTTGATCATAGTGACAGAGGATTAGTCCATGGCCATCCTGAAGGGAAGCATCGTGGCAGGCAGGTACGGGGCTGAGAGTTACTTCCTTATACACAGGCAGGCAGAAAGGAACACTTGTCTTGGCATAGGCAACTGAAACCTCGAAGCCAACATAGGGTGACACGTCTTAACAAACAAGACACCCCTCCTCACTTTACACAATGAGTTCCAGTAACCGGGGCTAAAGCATTCAAAGACAGAATCCTAAGAGTGTCGATATATATATCCATGATAGGATTATAACCTAAGTAGAAGGGGCTCTAAAGAAAAAGAAAAAGTGAAAGAAACTAAAAACAGAGAGAGAAGAAAGGAGTACACAGAGAGAAAAACAGGAGCAACAAGACATCCCCCCACACAGAATGAAGCCACAGCCTCTGGCCAGGTCCCAGGCTTCCTTAATAAACCCTCCAACCCCATCTCAGAAGATAGTGAACAATGCCCAACCTCCGACTTTAGGTTTAAGTTGTTAGGGGCCGATGATACCAGGCTGTGGACGTAACCAGCTTGACAAAGATCCTGGTTTTTCCTTTAGCTAGGAGTCTGAAGCCCACCAACTGCTTTGCCCCTTTCTCATCTTTACTGTATGGTAACAATAGCCTCTCATCAATAATATTGTCTATTTTGGCCTTATAGTAAAACTCAAATCTATTCCTGGGCTGGCTGGGAGAGGAGCACTGCCATCTCAACTCTAAGTAATTGTAGCAGTCTTACTGGCCTTCAAGTTTTTGGCATGTGTGAATACTATTCATGCTTTCTGTAGATATATAAAAAATTATTCTTGGTAAAACTGACCTTCCCGTAGAGACAAAGCCATAGTCAAGATCAGAAACGAAGTCTAGACAGTATGTCAGCGAGCTTAAAAAGCAAATAGATAATTCACCCCTGAATGCCTGCCCCCCTTTATTGTAGCAAGCATACAGACCTAAAATCCAGCTATTCATTAATAGACTAGTGTGTTAAGGCTACCCACTAAAATTAACCTTGAAGATTAGAAGCCCGCAGCTAGGAGGGGATGAACACTCTTGCATTGATGTATGTCTGAACACCTGCATTCTGCTGGATAAGAAGTTAGCAGTTTTGCTATTTCAGTCAGGACAGGTCTCTGTCTTGAGGGGAGTCTTGTAATTTTTCTCAAATGTGCTCATTGCTAATTTTTCTCTCTTAAGTTTTCTAACTTCTAATTCCTTTATTTTTATTATTAAAGAAACGCTCTTGCGGTCATAATCATCATAAGGTGTATTCTGTGTCTCATTAAAGCACGTAAGCGTGTCAACTAAAGGTCCCATAGAAGAGTGAAGTACTGTGCTCACTTGTCCTAACTTCATTGTTTAGCCTCCTCCTTGGAGACTGAGGAACCCCGTGTGGACTAAAGCTGGACTCGACTACCACATCCCATCTTTTCCCTGTGTGCATGGCTTTATCCCTAGTTTCCTTCCCTACACGGCTCCCTCAGGGAACCTGGGAAACCTGGGATCACGTGTCTGGAGGAAGCGACAGAGACAGTCTTTGGTTCTGTTGAAATGTGACTCTGCGGGTGACGCCATCCAGAAGCTGCGTTTCTAGCTGGGTAGAAGTGACACTCAAGGGTAATAAGGTTTTAAATTCCATTTAACTATTTTAACAAGCTGCATTCAGAAGGTCTTAAATTGCAGCCAACACGGACAGTCACAACCTTCTCTGATCTCAGCCCAGACCACAGTCACCTGGGATAAAGTAGGACAAGCGCAATCTTGTGTCTGGGGCCTGAGGAGGTAAACACCCGGATGACGACGCTTGGCTTCCACAGTCACGATCTGTGCGGTAAGACATGGACGAAGCCATGGAACTCTCTCCCCGTTCCTCCGCTGTGTGGGGCCGACCCGCCTAGGGCTTAGGCACCGTGCTAACCCCACTAACGTGTCTATTTACAGAAAAGGGTTAACAGTGCACATTTAGCCAGTGCGCGCGCTGCGGTGACGTCACAGCACGGACGCGCACGCGCAGTCCGCACGGGGAAGCACCCGCGGCCGCCCCGCCCCGGAGCGCAGGGACCCGCAGGGCCGCGCTGGAGACTCACCGGAAGCCGCGTCTGCCCGGCGGTCCCCGCGGCCCCGGGAGGACCCCGCACCGGCTCCCGCGGCTCCTCCCCGTGCGCGGACGGCGGCCCCTCGCTCACCATGGCGGCTCCGAGCGCGGCCCGCTCTCCACGGCTCCCGGCAGCGGGCACCGCGCGCTCACGGGACCGCGGACCGGAAGTCCCGCCCAGTTCTGGCCGGGTCGCGCTTCACTCTGATTGGCCGCTGCGGCCTGAGTGACAGCCGCGGCTCCTTGGAGACGGCGCCATGCGGGACGCCCGGCGGCTCGGCCCTGCTCCTCCCGCGCTGCGGACGGCGCTCTGCGGGGAGCCGGCGCCGAGCTGCGGAAGGCGCCCGCGGTCTCCCTGCACGCAGTAGGCCCTTCCCCTCCTTCCTCCCGGGCACAGCGTCTCCACCACGCGGCGTGCGGTGCAGTGCAGTCATCCCCCTGCCGCAGAGCCGAGGGCGCCCAGCCCGCCCCGCTGTGACTCCAGCCTCCTGATCGGCGCTCACGGCGCCTGCGGTTCCCATAATGCCCCGGACTGCTCACACCTCTGCTGCGCATTGGCCGCCGAAACCTTGCCCTTCCCCGCCTGCTGCGGAGGCTCTGGCCCATCACGCCCGCGGGGGGAGGGGAGGCAGGCCCTCGGGAGTGTGAAGCAGCGTGGCCAGTGACGCGGACGGGGGCACTGAGGTCCCGAGGGGGAGGGGCCCGAGGTGGGGCGTGTCTGGTCTCCACCCCGGCCACGCCCCCAGCCCCTCACTGGGGGTTCTAGACAAGCTCCCCAGCCCTGAGACACAAGGCCATGCCTTGGTTTCTTTAGATATTCACTGCTGTTGTATTTATTGCCATAGCTGTGTTTTGGGTCCAGAAGACCACACTCTGTTCTGGGCCCTCCAGCCCCATCCCTGCCATTACCCAGCATCCCACACTGCTGATGTCTCCTCTCACAGTGAACTTGTATTCCTGGGAGGAAGGTTGTGATGTAGATGGTGTATCGGGCGGTGAAACATGTCAGGTGGGGAATGAGGAAAATCACAGGCCCAGAGCGTAGGGAGCCATGGTACGATGCGGTCAGCTGGGCACTGTTGTGGGATATTTTACTCATGTGTGCTGTATTGGTTTGTAAAAGCGCTTTGACGCCTTATACCTGAGAAGCCAGATGCCTTGCAGGGATGCAGTCCTTGCTTCCTACCTAGTCACACCCTTGTGCTAGCCTTGAGATCTCCACAGATAGAAAGTGACTGGTCACGAGCAGGTCACAGCAGGTCACGAGCAAAGACTCTGATCACCCCCAGCCTAGTATCATTGTGTTGTAATGAAGGCCTGGAAGTAGAAGGTGGGGGAGAAATTAAAAGGGGGCTAAGGCAGAAGAGGAAAGGATTTTGGGAAAGGGGATCTGGGAAGAAAGATGAAGTCTCTGCCTAGCCGCCTGGGTATGGAATTCCCTGAGATTTGACATGGTTTGTAATTAATAAAGAGCATTGGAAAATTCAACAATGGACTCTTATTAAGGATCGAAAGATACTTTAACAGGGCACTGTTGGTAAGGCCCCAGGCTGGCCTCCCAGTGTGTGGTGAGTCCTGTTCACCACCCTGGGGTCTGGGGAAGGTGGTCTCTGAGGCTAAATCTTGCAGAGATAGGACACAGGGGCTGGACCAGGATCCACTCAGTGGATGCAGTTTAGCAGCCCCCAGCTGCAAGCAGCCTCAGCTCCCCATGACTGCCTGTGGACCCCATGGACCCCGCCCCCCGCACCTCCCTTCTAGATCCCATCTCTTGCTGCACCTCTCCCCGCCTCTATCCACCACTGTATCATTTTCTATCCCCTGGGAAGCCTGAGACCCGGGATGGGGGCGTGGGAAATGGCTGGGCTCCCCTCCTCCACTGCCCAAGTCAGCTCTTAGGGACCCCAGGCTCTGTCACCAGCCCCACTGTGCCCGTTGTGCAGGATTGCTGCTATTCAAGTGGCAGCCACTGGGAGGCAGCAGATCCTTGAGTTGAATTCTTTCCAGACAGGGGCAGTGACAGGAGGGTCTGTCTCTTCCTTTAGGGAGGGGGAGGAGTGTGTGTGCAGGCCAGGGGACTGTCACACCTTCAGAGTTCCTACCTGAGAAGAGGCCTCTCCCGGGTCATCCTCTAGAGAGGCTGGGGAGAGAGGGGAAACTGAGTCAGACACCAAGCTAACTCTATGTTCTCAGTTCCAGGACGGCCATGGGTCAGCCCAGGGCACTCAAGAACGAGACCAGATTCTCAAGTTTTCCTGCTTCCCCCCACCCCAGACTGGAGGAGTGGGAGAGCTCATTCTGTAGTCCAGGCTAGCCTCCAACTTAAATCTAATCGCCTCAGTCTCCTGGGAGCTGAGCTCCTGGCTGTGCACGGCCACATCCAGCTTCTGAATCAGGGACATTAAGGTAGACATTGGTGGAATCCTGGGTGGGGAGGCCTTGAGACTCTCAGTAACAAGGAAATGAAGGGATGATCAGAAACTGCCTACAAGGAGTTGAGGGGCAGGACTGGCACCCCAGGCTAGCCCTCAGCTCACTCGTAGCCGAGGATCGCCCTGAACTCCCGATCTTCCTGCCTCCACACAAGTGCTGCCATGACAGGTGTGCCCCAGCAGTGTGGAGCATGGAGCCCAGCGCTTCCCTCAGGGTAGCTGAGTGTCCTGCCCACTGAGCTACAGCCCCAGTGTGGACAGTGATGTCCTACAGCCAGCCCTGTGGTCCCTGCTCTGGACAGAGGATGCAGCCCTGCCATCCACCCAGGGGTGTGTCCGGAAGTACCTGCTCCATCCGTGCTCATGACGTCAGCGCCTTGAGACAGCATCACCTCTAGATGCGTAACCTAGGCTGGATTCAAACTCCCTGTGGGTCAGGAATGACCTTGAACTCCTGATCCTCCTGCCTCCCTCTTCCGAGGCTGGATGACAGGTGTGGACCATCACACCTGGTTTAGGAGTCCTGGGGATGGAAGCCAGGACTTTGGGGTTTTCACCAGACCATGCCACTGACCACGCCCCCAGCCCCTCATTGGGGGACTCTAGGCAGGGCACCACCCTGACCACGCCTCCAGCCCCTCACTGGGGGATTCTAGGCGGGGCTCCACCCTGACCAGCCCCCAGACCCTCACTGGGGGATTCTAGGCGGGGCTCCACCCTGACCTCGCCTCCAGCCCCTCACTGGGGGATTCTAGGCGGGGCTCCACCCTGACCAACCCCCAGACCCTGACGTCACTTCCGTTGAGGTGTAGCTTCTGCATCCCCTGGAGGATGGAGTTAGGGGATGACCCACAGATATGACGGAATCACAGTTTGACAGCAGCAGCCAGCAAGGCCCTGGGTGGAAGAGGGAGTGAGGGTCCATCTGGGGCTTGCCTGATTCTAAGTTCCCCACCCGCGTGCCTCCTGCCAGTGTGCTCATGTCCAGGTCGCAGCTTGTGACAGTCAGTTCTCCTTCACCATGTGGGTCCCGGGGATGGAGGGTCCCAAGTGCTCAGACTTGGCAGCAAGCATCTTTAACCACTGAGCCATACGGGCAGCCCTGATTTTGTTTTGGGTACTTGGTGTGAATACATAACCCAGACTGGCCTCGAATTGGTGTTCCTCCTGCCTCAGTGCCCCCCCCCCCCACCTCGCTGCGTTGCCTCCTAGGGATCAGGCCCAGGTTGCTGCCTAGCCTGGGGATGTTGGTGCCACATAGTCCCTGCTGCTCAGGATCAGCCCTAATGGGGGCGGAGTGAGTCGTGGGTAGAGGAGGAGCACAGGCCTGCAGCGAGGAGGTCCTGAGCAGAGGGGCTGAATGCCCGCTCAGAGCAGCAGTTCTCAACCTGTGGGTCGCAACCCCTATGGGGTGGAACTAGCCTTTCAGAGGGATGGCCTAAGACCATCTGCCTATCAGATATTTACATCATGGTTCTTAACCGTAACAAAATCACAGGACGTAGCCACCGAAACAATTTTATGGCTGGGGATCGCCACAGCGTGAAGGACTGTGTTAAAGGGTCGCAGCCTTAGGAAGTTGAGAACCGCGGCTCTAGAGACTTCCATTGTGGGAAAGGCCTGGGTCCCACCTTCCTGACAGCCGCAGAGCCCACGGGGAGCGGGGAGGTGACTGGGCCCTTCTGGGAGAGCTACAGAGCGATCTGAGAGCTTCAGGCTGGGCCATGGGGTTGGGATGGGGCATCCTAACTCGCTCCCTTCTGGGGGGGGTCCCCTGGAGCCAGCAGCCCCTGGAGCTGCCCGGTAGGAATCCAGCTCTCATGGTAGCCAGGTGGCGCCTCAGACAGCGATGTTTCTCAGATGCGGGTGGGTCCAGCTTTGGGTGGCAGAAGGTCCCGTTACGCAGAGCCACCCGGCCCTTCAGGGACTGCGCCAGGGCTGGGGTTAGGGTTAGGGTTAGGGCCTCCCTTTGGCTGTCTAGGGTGGACCTGCAGCGTGAGAGAGGTGTGATGACTGGTGTGCCCCACGGCACCCGGTTCAGGTGGAGACGGGGATCGATTCCCAGGGCCTGGTGCCTAGGCAGGCAAGCACAATAGCTTCAAGCCACAGCTCTAGCCCCTGTAAATTTAGACACCCTCTCCTTAGGGCACCATGAGGGTGGGGTGATTAGATGCTACAGAGGGGAGGGAGGCTGCAGTGGGAGTGTGAGCAGTGTTAGAGGAAGCTGTGTGACCCTGTGGAAGTTCCTTACCATCTCTGGGCCTCCGCTGCATTCTCTACAAAAGGGGACTCATGCCGAGGTTGGGAGGGAGGTTGGGCCACCAAACAAGGTTGGAGGCGTGAGGAGCGGCAGAGCCGCCAATCCACTCTCCCCAGCCTCTGGAAGGCACCTCAGGGGCGTCCAGCCAGTCCGGGGCCCAGCCCTCCTGTCTGGTGTGCATGGTCTCCAGGCGAGCTCTCCCACAGCGGGGCCTCCTGGCGCAGGACCCGGGGCTGTGCCTGGACGCATGTGCAGCAGGCCGGGTCCCTGGCGGGTGGCCACAACCGGGCAGGGTCAGGGGGCGCCCAGGCGGTGCAGCCATGGCAGCGGTGCAGACCGGCAGAGCCCCAGACCCGAGATCCGGTGTGGCCCGCGATTCCACCCCTCAGCTCTGCTCATCGCCCTAGATCCCCCGTCCTCTCCCGGCCAGGCTACCCTCATGCCCTCCGACTCCTAGGAAAATACTGAAATCTCAACGTAATATTAAGGAAAAACATCCAATGTTAAACTTCTCCTTTTTTATTCTATGTAATTGGTGTTTTACCTGATGTATGTCTGTGAGGGTGTCAGATCCCTGGAACAGGGGTTACAGACAGTTGTGAGCTGCCCTGTGGGTGCTGGGAATTGAACCTGGGTCCTCTAGGAGAGCAGCCAGTGCTCTTAACCATTCAGCCATCTCTCCAGCCCTACAGTTCTCCTTTTTAACATTAGAACAGTCGGAGCTGGATGCGGCTCCCACAGCCTTAGGCCGCCTTCTCCAGTCCCCAGGTGGCGGGGACTCTTGGGACCTGTCCCGCCTTTTGACTTTGCGATAGGACATTGTTGTCCACGAAACTCGCAGTCACGCGAGTGACATCTCAAGTCTAAAATAAGAAGTAGGGGGCAGGCGTGGGGGGCCTTTAGTCCCAGAGGCAGAGGCAGGTGGGTCTCTGAGTTTGAGGTCTGTGTTGGTTTCTCCCCGGGGGGTCCCGCACATGCTCAAACCGCCGATCAGGCGGCTGAGTCTCCCCACACACGCCGATCCAGGCCTCGCTTTTTGGCCAGGAGTGCAAAGGCCCGGGTTTGAGCGGGACCCAAGGCGTGAGTCTTGATTTCTCATGGATGCTGTCCACCCGCAGCCTGAGAATGTCCACCCGCAGCCTGGACGAGACGCAAAGGAAGTCTTGGGAGCCGAATCTTATGGACCAGGAACTTGAACTCGTTTATTGGCGGGCTTTTCCCTGTTTAAATATCTTTCCCCAGAGAGGGTGGGATCCCGGTACTCCGGGTGGGGCGGTCTGGTTAGCATGGGGGCAGGGCGGGCACCTGGCCTCATGGTCTTTGCAAAGACAGAGGAAGGTGCCTAATTCGCCATAGGGCAGGCAAAAAGCTTGCCAGGTTTATCTTCCTTTTGCTTCTGTGAATAGCTACAGTCCCTCCAGGGCTAGAAGAGAAGGAGCTTGCAAGGCGTCCTGCTAGCCCACCTGGGGAGGACGAGGCATCCTTTACCGATTTCAACTTGCTCTTTAGCCTCAGAGGTCTACATGTCTGGTCTCACTGGAGTTCCAGGGCCACATAGACTCAAGAAATTAAAAAACTGTGGTCAGCAAGAAGGCTGGGTGGCCAGGGCTGCCTCCCTCCGGGCAGAGCTGAGTTGCATCCCCCAGACCCCCGAGTGGCGGTAGAGAACCAACTGCAAGTTGCTCTCTGACAGCCGCAAGTGCGCCACCCTCGAACACAAAATGTTAAAAAGGTTTATAAAAATCATGGTCTGGAGGGGTGGCTCCGTGGTTAGAGCACTGGCTGCTCCTGCACAGAACCCATGTTCCGCCCCAGCACCCACACTGCAGCTCACACTGTCTGTAACTCCTGTGCCAAAGGGTCCAACGGCCTTTCTGGCCTCCATGGGCACCAGACGCACAACACACAGACATGTGCACAGGCAAAGCACAAAAGAGTAAGTCTTTTGAAAAATTACAAAACGTAGAGAAAATCTGTTGTGGGAGTTTACTTTTGGTTATGTATAAAATAATTGTTTTGTGCACTGTTGGGGGAAGGGCTGCCTAGGCCTTGGCCTTTTGTAGCAGGTGTTGGCTTTATGTGGGGGTGTTTGATTGCTGATGATCTGCACGTGCTGTCAGTAGAACACCTGAGGAGTTCTGAATCAATAAAACCCCTGAGCTCAGACGCTGCTCGGCTCCACTGTCGAGGATGGCACTGGCCATGATGGTGGCTCCCTCTGCGGAGGTCAGAAAGGTCTGCACCTACAATTGTGCCTCCATGTCTCCGTGGTCAGCTGCCACAGCAGAATATTACACCTGCCATTTTCTGAGCTCTCTTCTGATCCTCCAGCCTCTATGTCCCCAGTGCCGCCATGACAGGTGCGCCACCACACCCGGCCCATGTGGTGACGGGGATAGAGCCCTAGGCCAGGAACACAGACAAGCACTGTGTCTTTAAGCCTTGCTGCCTGCGGGGAAGTGGAGAACGGTTGGCTATAACTGCACTCCTGTTTGGTAACTGAAAGCTGCTCTCTTGCCCCAAGCTGACACTTTTAACTGAAAGTTACTGTAACAGATGCTTGTCGTCTTGTCCCAGCTGCTGCTGAGACAGATCCCGGCCGTCTAACCAGCATCTTCTGCCCCACTACCACCCCACCAACCTGCCCTCCAACGTGAACTGGAGCCTGCCTGCGCTCTCCAAGCTGTCCCCAGGAGTACAAGTGGCATCAACCCTAAGGAAGGATGCACAGACAGACTTCAAAATATCCTGCTACAGTCGGCAGCGCTCTGATTTACTTTCCTCCATGGCCGCTGGGAGCCCTTAGCGGGGCGGGCCGGCTACATGTCTTGTTCTCTCTCCTGTGAAGTGGGTCCCTGGCTGACGCCGGCCTTGGGGCATACCTTCAGCAACCCACAGGCTCCCCAAACCTAAGAGGGGGCTGATTGTCCCTGGGGACTCGCCTTGGGGTATATCTTCATGTTCCCCAAACTTAAGATTGTCCCTGGGGACTGTGGCTGTGGTCTCCTGCCCAGCCAAGAGCTCTCATATCCGTGCTCCACGGGCAGAGGCGACAGGGCCAGGCCAGAGCACAGGGAGGACTGGAGGACCAGAGCTAATTCCCTAAGTCACAGCTGCCTCACAGCAGCCCGGGTCCAGGCGTGCCTGCGGCCTGCCTGCCCTGGGCGGGTCCCTGCCCCGGCTACTTCCCTGGTGGCAGTTGCCCCTGGTAGCCGTCCCGGCCTGAGGGACCTCAGGGCTCGGGCTCCCAGCCAGGCACCGCTCCTCAGCTGCCCTTCTCCCCATGTGCCTGTGACAGGTCCACGTGGCCCCCAGCGCGGCGGGGACAATGCACTGGGGTCAGTGCCGATGACAATGGCAATGGCGTGTGGCGGGAAGGCCAGGTCCTGGCAGCCCCAGCTTTAAAGGGAACTCATCCGAAAGGGTCTTCTTGCCACAGCCCAGCAGGTGAGGGGCGGCTGTGAGAGGGGCCTCAGGTGCCGGGCTGCTCCTGTCCCTGTGAAGTCTCCTGCTCTGCCCTGCACCACAGTGTCTGAGCCAGGCCTCCACCCGACCCAGGGTCTCAGGAGACTAAAGTGACACAGCAGAAGAGGGGGAGGAGGCGTGGATGCTCAAGTGCGCAATTTTACTAAGAAACAAAACTCACACACACACAAAAAAAACACCCAAAAGACCAAAACACCAAACAGAAGTTCACCCCGCGGAAGGGAGTCCCCAGCGCCAGGGCGCCCTGCATCAGCTGCTAGGAGTCCTGCTGCTGCACGAAGGGGTTGGGGATGGCCTCCATGCCGTCCTGCGGGCAGATGAGCACCACGGAGGTACCTCGGCACACCACGAGCCCCAGCTGCCGAGTGTCCTCTGTCAGCTTGTACTGGTCATCGGGATCTGGGGGTCCGCAGGAAGGAGAGCTGAGGGCGTGTCCTTAACCCGCACGCCACACCCAGAGCCCTGAGGGGCCGTCCTGTGAGCTCTTTTGGGGACTGACAGTCCCCGAGGCTCCTGCCCCAGAGCTGACCGTGGACACTCGCAGCAGGGGCCATGGGACCATACCACCTCAAGAGTGGCTGATGCAAGAGCCACCAGTCTCCCGGATCCTACAAGAACCCTAAAGGGCTGATGCTCACCCTATAAACACCCGGGGGGTGGCTGGTGGGGGCAGCAGTGGCCCGGGGGAGGGTGGGGACCTCAAGCAATTAGAAATAACTGTCAAAGATGTGGGGAGGGTGGAACTCATGGTCGGTGACCACGGGGTGTTATGGGTGGGCCTGCTCACACCTGGTGCTCGTTCTGGAAGGAGCTGAGATCCCACGTGCCCTGGAGCTGCCGACGCAGGCAGGGGACAGTGGCCACCATTCCTGCAGTCCCAAGTGGGCCAAGGAAAAAGCCAGCTACCTGAGGGGGCCGAGCTGGACATCTCAATGCCTGCTGGCCCTCACGGCAGGCTTGCCACCTGTCTGTGAGCAGACACTGGACGGACCAGGGAGGCACCTGACCACCTCAACGCCCCCTCCACCCCTGGTGTGAAGTAGGAACAGGACCCAGGGGCAACGTTGCTACAGCACAGCCAGCTTACCTCGCATGTACTCAATGGTTCCGTCCAGCACCAGGTTGAGCAGTGGGTCAAACCCTTTCAGGATCCCGCTGGCTTGAGGAACACGGGGAGGGGAGAGACGGAAAAGGATGTTGTCACTGTCCTCCCTCTGCAGATCCAGGCACAGGGACAGTTCAGGGCCAGCTGCCACTACAGAACTCATGGGGAAGTGTCCCTATGTGGTGGTCTGGCGACTGTGGGAGGGGCCGCAGGTAGTGAGTTCGTGGTCCACCCAGCATCAACAAAACTGGGTTGCTGACACTAAACTCCACATAGTTTCCGGGTAACACAAAACAGCCTTCTGTTGATTGTTTTTGAGAGGGTCTCATTTGCCCAGGCTGGCCTCAGAGTCACCAGGTAGCCCAAGTATAACCTGAACTCCCCATCCTCCCCTTTTCCTCTGTGGGAACGGAAGGCTTATATACCCACGCCCACTTTAAGTGGTGTTGGAAACGGAACCCAAGGCTTCTGTTTAGTGCAAGTTCCATGTGCACTAAACCAGTGCTCTACCCGCTGAGCCCCAGCCCTGGCTGATTTTTGGAGACGGGGTCTTGCTATATAGCTCAGACTGGCCTGGAACTTTCAATCCTCTGGCTACTGGGAAGCCAGGGTTCCTGCTACACCCAGGCACTTGAGGACACTCTTACTCCTAGCTCCTCCCAGCTTTCTGGCCTCTTCCTTCAGGATCCACCCACACTGGTCTGGGTGCTACACCTCCCTCCCCGGCTTACTTTCCCTGGGGCTCAGTTTCCCCATCCACAATCGGGGCATACTGGTACCTCTCAATGTTACAGGATGGTCCAAGCTCAGCAGTCAAAATGGTGGCCCCATGTGGCTTCCCTTGCCTGTTGAGACCCTGACTCTGTCTTAGGCAGCCCTGCTGCACCCACTTACCTTCCCGGCCACCCTGGAACTTCACACGGATGGTCTTGTCAATGTACTTAGACAGGTCCAAGATGCTTTCTTTCTTCTTTTTCTCCTTGTCCTGCTGGAGGGTGAGGGAGCTGAGGAGTGAGGCCGTCTTCCCACATCCCTGTTGCCTAGGCCAGGTGCCCAGGACCCCATTCCACAACCCCACAGCTCCCATAACCCTGTCTGTACCCTCATCTCCCATGTCTGCTTTTACTGAATTCTATGTCCCTGGTTCGGCATCTCTGTCCCCCATCTGTGGGGAGATGTCCCCCACGTCCTTCTGTCTGCATCCCCATGCCCCCAATCTGCATCCCCATGCTACCCAGTCTACACCTTGTCCCCCACGTCCCTGTCTCCATCCCATGTCCCTGTCTGCACCCCATTTCCTAGTCTCCATCCCATGTCCCCATCTGCACCCCACGTCCCCGTCTCCATCCCATGCGCCCGTCTCCATCCCATGTCCCCATCTGCACCCCGTGTCCCCGTCTCCATCCCATGTCCCCATCTGCACCCCATGTCCCCATCTCCATCCCATGTCCCCGTCTGCACCCCATTTCCTCGTCTGCACCCCATTTTCTTGTCTCCATCCCATGTCCCCGTCTGCACCCCATTTCCTCGTCTCCATCCCATGTCCCTGTCTGCACCCCATGTCCCCATCTCCATCCCGTGCGCCCGTCTCCATTCCATGTCCCCATCTGCACCCCATGTCCCCGTCCCCATCCCATGTCCCCATCTGCACCCCATGCCCCCATCTCCATCCCATGTCCCCGTCTGCACCCCACGTCCCTGTCTCCATCCCATGTCCCCGTCTGCACCCCATTTCCTCGTCTGCACCCCATTTTCTTGTCTCCATCCCATGTCCCCGTCTGCACCCCATTTCCGTCTCCATCCCATGTCCCTGTCTGCACCCCATGTCCCCATCTCCATCCCATGTCCCCGTCTCCATCTCATGTCCCCATCTCCATCCCATGCGCCCGTCTCCATCCCATGTCCCCATCTGCACCCCATGTCCCCGTCTCCATCCCATGTCCCCGTCTCCATTCCATGTCCCCATCTGCACCCCATGTCCCCATCTCCATCCCATGTCCCCGTCTGCACCCCATTTCCTCGTCTGCACCCCATTTTCTTGTCTCCATCCCATGTCCCCGTCTGCACCCCATTTCCTCGTCTCCATCCCATGTCCCTGTCTGCACCCCATGTCCCCATCTCCATCCCGTGCACCCGTCTCCATTCCATGTCCCCATCTGCACCCCATGTCCCCGTCCCCATCCCATGTCCCCATCTGCACCCCATGCCCCCATCTCCATCCCATGTCCCCGTCTGCACCCCACGTCCCTGTCTCCATCCCATGTCCCCGTCTGCACCCCATTTCCTCGTCTGCACCCCATTTTCATGTCTCCATCCCATGTCCCCGTCTGCACCCCATTTCCGTCTTCATCCCATGTCCCTGTCTGCACCCCATGTCCCCATCTCCATCCCATGTCCCCGTCTCCATCTCATGTCCCCATCTCCATCCCATGCGCCCGTCTCCATCCCATGTCCCCATCTGCACCCCATGTCCCCGTCTCCATCCCATGTCCCCGTCTCCATCCCATGTCCCCATCTGCACCCCATGTCCCCATCTCCATCCCATGTCCCCGTCTGCACCCCATGTCCCCGTCTCCATCCCATGTCCCCATCTGCACCCCATGTCCCCGTCTCCATCCCATGTCCCCATCTCCATCCCATGTCCCCGTCTGCACCCCATTTCCTTGTCTCCATCCCCACGTCCCCGTCTCCATCCCATGTCCCCGTCTCCATCCCATGTCCCCGTCTGCACCCCATGTCCCCGTCTCCATCCCATGTCCCCGTCTGCACCCCATGTCCCCATCTCCATCCCATGTCCCCGTCTGCACCCCACGTCCCTGTCTCCATCCCATGTCCCCATCTGCACCCCTTTTCCTCGTCTGCACCCCATTTTCTTGTCTCCATCCCATGCCCCCGTCTGCACCCCATTTCCTCGTCTCCATCCCATGTCCCTGTCTGCACCCCATGTCCCCATCTCCATCCCATGTCCCCGTCTCCATCTCATGTCCCTGTCTGCACCCCACTTTGTCTCCATCCCATGTCCCCGTCTGCACCCCATTTCCTCGTCTCCATCCCCACGTCCCCGTCTCCATCCCATGTCCCCGTCTGCACCCCATTTTCCCGTCTCCATCCCCACGTCCCCGTCTCCATCCCATGTCCCCGTCTGCACCCCATTTTCTTGTCTCCATCCCATTTCCTCGTCTCCATCCCATTTCCTCGTCTCCATCCCCACGTCCCCGTCTCCATCCCATGTCCCTGTCTGCACCCCATTTCCCCGTCTCCATCCCCACGTCCCCGTCTCCAACCCATTTCCTCGTCTCCATCCCCACGTCCCCGTCTCCGTCCCATGTCCCTGTCTCCATCCCATGTCCCCGTCTGCACCCCATTTCCTCGTCTGCACCCATGTCCCTGTCTGTCCCCGTCTGCACCCCACGTCCCCGTCTCCAACCCCATTTCCTCGTCTGCACCCAACGTCGCCCGGTCTGCAGCCCCACGTGACTTCCATCCCTCCGCGTCCCCGTCTCCCTATCCGTCTTGGGGCGTCCGTCCCCCTCTTTCTGGTCCTGCTGTGACCTCCGGGTCTCGCTTCCACGGTCCCTCGTGCCCGCAGCCCAGCTCTCCCCGAGACCAGCAACACTCACCGCCATCTTGCCGCCGCGCGCCGCTGTGCGCAGGCGCCGGCCAGCCCCTTTTAACGAGGGGGCCGTCCGCGCACGCGCAGGCTTTGGCGCATGCGCGTCGCGGGGTCCCGAAGGCGTTGCCAGGAAACCTTCCGCCTAGAGCTGCGGTGGGACCGGCGGACATGGCGGCGGCGCGGCTGGCCGCAGCCCTGCTGCTGCTCGCGGCCCAGGTGAGCGCCCCGGCGGGTCGGCCGGGCCGCGCAGCCCGTGACCGGGCCGTGACCTTGCGGCGTCCCCCGCTCTCGCCACCCCGGCTTCCCGCCGGGCTTAGCCCGCCCTGCGCCCCGGGGCCCCAACCGCCGCCCCACGCCTGCCAGCCTCAGTTTCCCCTTCTGCATAGGAGAGCTAGTCCCCGCGCTCCTCCCCCGGGGGCGTCCAGCGCGGTCCCCGGGGTGCTCGCAGCCCCGCGCCCCGCTTCTGCTCCGTGACCTTGGGCAGGAGGGGTCCCCACTTCTGGGTCGGGGCAAAACGCGGGGGACGAGCTTCTGCTGTGGGGCCTCGGGAGTGCGCGCGTGCCTGGGCAGGAGCTTGGCTCTCGCTGTGCTTGCTTTCTGAGACGCGGTCTCGTGCTGGCCATGAACTCACTATGTAGCCCAGGCTAGCCTTGAACTCACTTTGTAACCCACGCTGGCCTCAAACTCACTCCGCAGCCCAGGCTGGCCTTCAGCTCGCTCCGCAGCCCAGGCTGGCCTCTGACTTGCCCAGGCTGACCCTGAACACCTTCTGAGGCTCTGGCTAGCCTGGAACTCACAGCAACCCACCTGCCTTAGCATCCCAAGCACAGGGATGACAGGCCCGTGTCTCAACACCTGGCTCGGTTGTTAGATTAAGGAACTAGAAAGGTCTAGATTTTGTGCCTCGACCTTGGACACACTGGGCAATTGTTGGGTTCTACGGGGACAGTGCGCAGGGTGGCCCGGCATGGCGCCTGTGCATGCGGCCCTAAGTGCCTGTTACCGTGTGTGTCGTCTTCCTCTTCTCTGGTGCACTGCGTTCGTGGGACAAGGGCCTAGGGCTTTTTTCTTTACAGACTTTTGAGACAGGGTCCTTCTTGGAGCTCAGGCCGACATCCAAGCAAATAACGCTGCCTCAGCCTCCCCAGTGCTGGTGCAGCTGGCAGCACCTCCTTTGTCAGCTAAGTGGGTAAGAGCCTCTCCACCATGTTTCCCACATCCCGCTCTTGGCCTGGCACTAGCCTTTGGAAGTGTGCCAGGGTTTGCCGCGTCCTGCCAGCGGTCCAGGGACTCCACATCATACTTACCTGGCCACTGGCCTGCCTCTGGGTAGGTGATGTCCACCGACATCTCGCTGTCTCTCTCTCTCTGTTCTCTGACCGGAGAACATCCCCAGTCATCTGTCCTCGGCTAAACTTGCCCTGACGCGGGCCTGTGCCTCTCCTGCTTGCCTGTTTTGCCCAATGGAAGGCTTTTCAGGGGCAGTGACACTGGAAGATTCCAAAGGATGAATAGGAGCTTGCCAAGGATGGGAGAGGAAGGGTGCTGTAGGCAGCAGGCACCAGCCAGGGTGTGAGAGAAGGCGTTTCCTCTGGGGCTGGTTAGCTGGCTCCCTGCAGCAGGGAGTGCCTGCCCCCTGGGCAGAAGCTGTGTCCACAAAAGGGTGAGACTAAGGTTCCTCTTGAGGGTTAGGGACAGTGGCGGCTGAAGGGCCCGGGTCCTGGCTGGACAGTGAGGCTGTGTGCCTGGCACTTCACTGGGACAGCTGATGGTGTCACCTGGTCTTCGTCCTGCGTGGGAGCAGCTGTGCCTGCCTTTCCCAGATCTGGCCGGGGGACACTCTTGGCTGGGCCACAGCCTGGGTCTGGCCCGGTAGTGAGGACAGCTCTCTGGTTTGGTGGCAGTCCTGGGGACACTAGCATCCGTGACCCTAGCCGAGACACTGTGGCCCTAGCTGTGCCCCTCTCCCCGCTACGGCAGGAGTGTGCCGTAGGTCTCAGTGGCACTGTGCAGGACTCTCAGGTCCCCGTGGGCCCTCCCACCTTCCTTCCCTGGTGCCTTGCTCCCCACTGTGTTGTCTCAGTTTCCTGCCCCCTGGGGTGGGGACTGTCCTGGCGCCCAGATGTGTCTCGGTGAACATGCTGTCAGGGCTTCTGGTGTCCAGTTCTCCCAGGTGTGACCGGGACACAGCGCCTTAGGAGCTGGTTTTTAGAAGAACCTGACCTGTTCAGAGCGTGGTGCTGTCCCTGTGGTGACGGAGCCTGGGCCGCCTCTGAGTAGAAAGGCCGCCATGTGCACGGGGTGGGCAACCGTGAATGCGCCCTTGTTCTCGCCAGTGACCGCTCTGAAGAGAGGCAGTTCTGTCACTCTCGCTTTCACACAAAGGCCGCTTTTCCCAGAGAGCTCTGCTGCTGGCTGGGGGAGGAGCCACAGGCCCACCCACAGGAACGGACGTATTTGTGTTCCAATAAAACTTTATAAGCACAGTTGGCGGGAGGAGTTTGGGATGTGGACTCTGGCCCCTCCATGGCCCCCCAATCCCTCATGGAAGGAACTTTCTGGGAGGGTCCACACTGAGGGGTGCCTAGGGATGGGTTCTGATCCTGCCCTGAGTGGAGGGGGAAAGGGAGGAGGCAGGAGGCTGACAGCGACTGGGGCTGAGTGCTCTGAGTCCTGAGGTCTCCACTGCCCTCTGTTTGCTGACCTTCCCTCCCTGTGCTGGTGGTGACTCCACCAGGGTCTTACTGGAGCACACCAAGCAGCCTGGGGAGGCAGACGGGTCACCCAGTGGGGACTGCTGCAGACAAGGTCCACAGCCCGTACTGTGTTCAGGGCCTCAGTTGGTGGGGACTGGGGCAGCCTGGGCCTTCCCTGTGCTCCATCTCGGAGTGACCAGAGCCTCTTCCAGGGTTTCAGGCTGAGTTCGGGTCCACACCCTCAAAAGCTGGCAAGCCGGGTCTGTGTGAGAAACCCAGGCATTCTGGAGGGGACCCTGCTGTCCTGCTAGCCATAGGTCGGTGTCCCCCATGGCTTCAGGCCTGTCCCTCACTGAGGCATTTACAGCCAGGTGGAGTGAGCTCTGAGAGCCCAGGTGACTTCCAGAAGACAGACAAAGACCTCAGGGAAGCAGCAAACTTATGGGGCGTCCTTACAGGAGCGAGGATGCCTGAGAAAGCTGGCCGCAGCGCAGGGCACTAAAAGCTGCATCCCCAGGGTTCCTGGCAGGCTTGGTGGGCACTGGGTTGTGAGCTAACCTTTTTCTGAACTTTGGGAAGTTATGGTAGAATGCCCGGCCTTAGACCCCTGCAAACCCCTCCCAGGACTTCTCTTCTCTGGCACGCCCTGAGCCTTGGGAAGCTGACATGGTCCTGCGTGTTTTCCCTGGCGAGTGGCTGACCATTGGTCTGCTGTGCCACAGCGGTCGCTGTCCTCAGGAGCTTGGCTGGTTTCCCTCTGTGACCGATTGGGCCGGCAGTGGCCATGGTCCATAGATGTAAACACGGTAACACATCACAAACATTCACGGAACCGGCACAGGTATGGACCGCGGACAGTGGTTAGTAGAACGCTTACCTAGCGTGGATGAAGCCTGGATTCCATTCCTGGCGCCCCAGATCCAGTGCATGCCTGTCATTCTAGCACACGGAGGTGGACACATCAGGATCAGAAGTTCAGGGATATCCTCAGCTACAGAGAGTCGGGAGCTGGCCTGGGCTACGTGAGACCCTGCTAGCAGTTACAAAAACCAGTAGCAGTGGTGTTCCTGCTGTAGACTATGACCTCACACGCCTGCAGCCTTTGCCCTGGCTCGCAGCTCCACGTGTGAGCCGACCGGAAGGAAGGAGGAGGCTGCACCTGTGACAGCCGCTGCACCAGTGGGCACGTCCCCCATGGCGGGTGGCAGCGTGCCACATAGGGTCCACTCTCCTAGCGGGTCTCTCGGTGCTAAGTCTCCTACAGCAGCTTGCCCGACAACTCCCCCAACCATGGCAGCCAGCCAGCAGGGAGCGGCTGCCGGCCCAGTCCCGGCCTGATTTCTGTCTTCTGCAGCCAGTCTGTGGCGTCTTTAGCATCAGGGGCCTGCTGTCAAAGTGGCAGCAAACATTCATTTTGTGTTTGAGTCTGCATGTTTGCATGCACATGCTACCACATGTGAGGTCGGAGGACAGCCTGTAGGAGTCTCCCCTCTTCCTCTACCCTGTGGCCACAGGGGTGGGACTGAGGCCACAGGTGAGCCGCGTTAAAGCTTGTGGAGGTGGGTGGCTACGGGGATACCAAAGGGAAACCTGGCCAGGTCCAGGCTCAGTGCTGTGGCGGTGCTTCCCCCAGCACAGAAAGGTGGGTGCAGCAGCGTGGGTGGGGACACGCCTCGCGTCCCCTCAGCCCCAGGCGTTTCCGTGAGCTCTGGCCTCATCATCTGGGCACTGCTGCCGAGGGGCTGCCGACTTGGAGGGCTCTGCCCACTCAAGCCCTGTGGTGCAGCTAGGTAGACCAGGCTGGCCTCTAACCCACAAGCCTCTGCCTTGGGTGCTGGGATTAAGGGCATGCGCCTCCTACCTAGCCACTTACTCGCCACTAAGAGTGGACCTGGGGTTATTGTCAGTCACCTTTTCCCAGCCCCTGCTCCACTGTCTGGTTCTTCCTGTGGGTTTGAATCTTTGGAGCCCAGGAGGCTCATTAGCACGGGTCTAACCTGCACTCTCCCCCAGCTGTAACAGCCAGCCTGCACCTCCATCCCTGCCTCCCCTCCCCTACAGAGGCCACCAAGGAGGCTAAAGCCTCACAGGGCAGACAGCTGAGCCTGTGCTTTGAGGAGGCCACCAGCCGGCTGCGGCCTGCTTTGCCCCCACCCTCACCCACCCTTGTGCTGCTCTTATGGTAGCACATACCCTTCACTCCACATGGAGGCGTACCTAGCTCAAGACCGTGGCCAGGGGTCCAGATGGAGCAGCGGCTGCTTCTCTCCTTGGAGCCACATCTCCGCTGTACCCCGAGAGCTGTCTGGCTCCCCTCAGGCCCTGTGCAGCCCCAGTAGCAAACCACCGGGAGAGGCCGAGGCCGTCCTTCAGGTGCTGGTTGTAGGAGGAACGACGGGGGGGGGGGGGAAGCACTGGTCCCACACAGCTGGCTCCCCTGGGCCAGTGTTGGCTGACCCAGGAGGAGGCTGCAAGGGGCAGAAGTAAGGGCATGTACCCTCCTTTGAGACAGGATCTCTGTAGTCCAGGCTGGCCTCAAACTCATGGCAGTCCTCCTACCTCGGCCTCCGAGTGCTGGGACAGCAGGCTGTGCCACCAGCCTTTCTCAGGAAGGTCCTCACCGGGGCTCCCGCCTGGGCCACGGGCACCCCTTTCTGAGGCGTCCTCTGGCACCTGAAGCCCTTGGCGCTGCCTTGTCATTGCAGGTGGCCTGCGAGTTCGGTGTGCTGCACGTGGTCTCCCAGAGCGGCGGCGCCCGGGGCCGGGACTACTGCATCCTCTACAACACGCACTGGGCCCACCTGCCGCATGACCTCACCAAAGCGGTGAGTGGGCTGCTGGGGCGCCTGCCCTGCCGCCTGCCGCCGCTCAGCTGGGGTCCTTGGGTGGGTCCCCCATCCCTCTGTCCATCTTACCTCAGGGCACCCCCACATCTGGCCATCCCCCCATGCTGTCCCCAGGAAGGCGCTGTCCTCTGAGAGGTCCCTCCACCCTTCCCACCTACATCTGGTGTGTGCGTGAGCACCTCATGTAGGCCACGGCCTCCAGGCCCGAGGTCTCAGTGTGTCCACACGCTTGGGTGAGCTAGTGCCACTGTGACCGGTATGCAGGCCGAGACAGCCGCTGTGCCTTTGGGGAAACACGCCAGCGTACGCCAGCGAGGGCTCTAAGTCCTGGTGGCTGGCTCCTACCTTTGCCTGTTGTGTGGACATGAGTGTCCCCTCACAGGGACCTCAGAGCAGCCTTCCGGCCCCACCCCAACTGGGGAGAACAGGCCTGGCTGTCCTGGTGTGGGTGCTGGCGGGAGCAGCGTCTTCTGTGGAACCCAGTGACCTGATGCCCTCTCCCTCCACAGTCTCTGCTAAAGCTTCGAGACTTAAGCTCGACCTATCTCTGCTCCCCCCTTGACCTTCCGGAGGAAGACTTCACCAGCCAGATCACAGTGGTGGCCCGGGGCAACTGTACCTTCTACGAGAAAGTGCGGCTGGCCCAGGGCAGTGGGGCCCGCGGGCTGCTGATAGTCAGCAAGGAGAAGCTGGTAGGGGTGCCCAGTCTCTGTCCCCTCTGGGATGGTGGGCAGCATCGGGAGCCCTGGCTTCCGCCTGGTGAAAGGACCGTGGGACACTGAAATGGTTGGTGAGGGCACGGGGACGTCAGAGCCCGACCTGGGCCCCTCAGGCCAGGGGGATTTGATCTGACCATCTG
Source organism: Cricetomys ansorgei (assembly GCA_026225945.1). Lineage (NCBI taxonomy): Eukaryota > Metazoa > Chordata > Mammalia > Rodentia > Nesomyidae > Cricetomys > Cricetomys ansorgei. The sequence goes on from JAMJFZ010004123.1 coordinate 1,179,427, forward strand.
CTGACGGGCTAAGGACCCTTAGAGTGGCCCACGGGCCCCAGAGTCGGTGCCTGGCGCTGCCAGCCTGCAGCCCAGGCCTCACCGCCCTTCTGTGCACCAGGGTGTGGTGCAGAGCTGGGCACCAGGGGCCTGGGAGAGGGTTGCCATCGCCCTGCCGGGGCACTGCGGTGACTGCTCTCCTTTCTACGCAGGTCCCTCCAGGAGGCAACCAGACACAGTACGCAGAGATAAGCATCCCGGTGGCCCTGCTCAGCCACAAGGACCTGCAGGACATCTTCAGGGTAGACACCAGGGCGGGGCAGGCTGGGACTGGAGTCCGGGGCCTGGGTGGGTCTGGGGTACAGGATCTCCGGTCCCCTGAGCTCACTCTCTTCTCGGGGACAGCGCTTCGGCCATGAGGTGATGGTAGCACTGTACGCACCGAGCGAGCCGGTGATGGATTACAACATGGTCATCATCTTCATCATGGCCGTGGGCACTGTCGCCCTTGGCGGCTACTGGGCCGGCAGCCGGGACATGAAGAAGTGAGCGCTGCGTGGCTGCAGGCACCAGGGGCAGGGGCAGGGGCAGGCGGCTGGCCCTGAACCCATGGCCGTGGGTGACTCTCTGTTTCCTAAGAAGGTATGCGAAGCATAAGCGAGACGATGGCCCCGAAAAGCAGGAGGACGAGGCGGTGGATGTGACGCCCTTCATGATCTGCGTGTTTGTCGTCATGTGCTGCTTCATGCTGGTGCTGCTCTACTACTTCTACGACAGCCTGGGTACGCAGCCCTGCCCCGCCCACCCCGCCGGAGCCCCGCCCACCCCGCCGGAGCCCCGCCCACCCCACCAGAGCCCAGGGCCCCGCCCACCCCACCAGAGCCCAGAGCCCCGCCCACCCCACCAGAGCCCAGGGCCCCGCCCGCCCCGCCAGGGCCCCGCCCGCCCCGCCAGGGCCCCGCCCGCCCCGCCAGGGCCCCGCCCGCCCCGCCAGGGCCCCGCCCGCCCCGCCAGGGCCCCGCCCGCCCCGCCAGGGCCCCGCCCACCCCGCCGGAGCCCCGCCCACCCCACCAGAGCCCAGAGCCCCGCCCACCCCACCAGGGCCCCGCCCGCCCCGCCAGAGCCCAGAGCCCCGCCCGCCCCGCCAGGGCCCCGCCCGCCCCGCCAGGGCCCGGCTGAAGAGCTGAGCGGCCAAGGCTGCCCTCTTGACTGTCCTGGTGTCTTGCCTGCTGACCCCACAGTCTACATAATCATTGGGATCTTCTGCCTGGCTTCCTCCACCGGTCTCTACAGCTGCCTGGCGCCCTGTGTGCGCAAGCTGCCCTTCTGCACGTGCAGGTGAGACCCAGCCAGGCCAGACCCCCTCCCGGCCTTCCGCAGTCTCCCACCCTGCTGGCGTGTTCAGAGACCGCGGGTCCTCGTCGAGTGCTGATGGCGGGGCGGTCGGGCATGGGGCTCCAGTCACTGTGCACTGCGCCCTTCCCAGGGTGCTAGGGAGGCAGCACCGCAGGCCTCTGAGGGTCTACCAGCCCCTGGGGTACCAGTGGACCACACTGCTGCTCAGAGCCGCCTGGGGCTCAGTGACGGGAGCCCCGAGCACTGCAAGCTTTTGGGGGCTGCTATCCGGGAACCACAGGGGTCTGACCCGTCAGGGGTGGGGGGGTGGGGGGGGAGATACAGCCACGTAGATGGGCATGGGAGGGATGGCAGGCACAAGCCGGGAGTCCTGGCTCTGGGCGATGTGGAGGTGGACTGCACGTGGTCTGGGAAGGAGGGGTGCTGATGGGTGGTCCCCTCCAGGGTCCCCGACAACAACCTGCCGTACTTCCACAAGCGCCCACAGGCCCGCATGCTGCTGCTGGCCCTCTTCTGTGTCACCGTCACCGTAGTGTGGGGTGTCTTCCGCAATGAGGACCAGTAAGTGCCGCTGTATCCCAGGCCCTCCGACGGCCACCCCGCCATCTTCTCCCCACTGTCCTCGGGTGCCCCTGCTGCCCAGCCTGGCCTGGAGCTGCCTATCTGCAGGGCCGCACACCGCAGCTGCCGCCTGCCCGTGTCCCATTTCGTTCATGCCTGGCCCAGAGCCTATACCCTGATAGGAATCTCGATAAAGTGCTTTCCATCCTCTGCCCAGCTCCTGGGCAGGCCAAGGGGACACACTGGCCCAGAGCCACAATTTGTCACCCACTGTCCTGGTGTGGGCTCAGGCAGGACACTTGCCATCAGCCCCCATGGCGATAGAGGCTCCGTTTCCTCCTGTGCTGTGTTCCCACGGGGTTCTTATGCATGCACACTCCCCCTCAAGGCAGAGCCTGGGGCCCTGGCCCAGAGGACAGCTTCCCTGTCCCCACCTGGCTCCTGGTCGTCGCTGACACCGTCTGGCACTGCCTGAGCCTCTCGCCAGGCAGCCAAGCGCTCCTGGCTCCCATGCTGCTTGGCACTCTGACAGACGTTACTGGGGGAAGGAACAGAACGGGGAAATGTTTGGATTCTGACAGCACAGCAAGCCTTCACCCAGGCTCTGCTTGTCCTGCGCCATGACAGCAGTGCTGGTCAGGAGCAGGACAGTCACACTGCCACAGTGGCCTGTTCTGCCCTGAGGCACTCCTGACTCCCAAAAGCCAGTCATGTGTCCTGGGGAAGTTGAGAGGGACAGAAGCCATCACTCTGGCTCTCACCCCACACGGAGCCAGTCTGTGACCTTGCTGCTGGGTGTGGGCCGGTATGGAGGCTGGGACAGGGCTCCAGGTCACTGAGTGTTCTTCTCCCAGGTGGGCCTGGGTCCTGCAGGACTCGCTGGGCATCGCCTTCTGCCTGTTCATGCTGAAGACCATCCGCCTGCCCACCTTCAAGGTGAGGGCTGCCAGTAGGCAGGCATGGCCTGGGTGGCTGCCTAAGGACCAGGCGAGGCGTGGGTTCAGGATGTCAGGGTGTGATCATAGGGCAGCCCTGGGTAGGCCCTTAGTCCTGGTCATGGGTGCACACCGCAGCGGCCTGTGCAGGCGCAGCCTCTCAGACACCGGCTCTTGCAGGCCTGCACACTGCTGCTGCTGGTGCTCTTCATCTACGACGTCTTCTTCGTCTTCATCACCCCGTTCATAACCAAGGTAGGCCCCTCTGCCTTCACAGCTGCCCGCTCCCCTCCCCCACCCCAGCTGACCAGCCTGTCTCCTGCAGAGTGGGAACAGCATCATGGTGGAGGTGGCCACCGGGCCCTTGAACTCATCTACCCATGAGAAGGTAAGCTGCCCCGCCCCACCCCACAGGCCGCAGGCTCGGGCCCAGGCAGAGATGGTGCGCGCGGGTCCCCAGCCTGAGCCCTGGTCTCCCCACAGCTGCCCATGGTGCTGAAAGTGCCCAGGCTGAACACCTCGCCTCTCTCCCTGTGTGACCGGCCCTTCTCCCTCCTGGGCTTCGGAGACATCTTGGTGCCAGGTGTGGGCTGAGTGGGCGGGGCGGGGTCATCGGGTGGGCTGCGGGGCCTTGAGGAAGGGTCTGGGGCAAGGTGGCCCCCTGGGTGGTGCACGGCTGTGTGGCCGCCCCTGCCGGGTCCCCCTCACTGCTGCACAGAGCAGTGGGCATCCTCACTGTCTCCGTCTACCACGGTGGGACCCGTTCAGTCCCAGTCCACCCTGCGGGTCACCATGGTGTCAGTGCAGCTGAGTGGGCGCCCCGCGCCATGCTGCCGTCATGACAACCCTGTCCTGCAGGGCTGCTGGTGGCCTACTGCCACAGGTTCGACATCCAGGTGCAGTCGTCCAGGGTCTACTTCGTGGCCTGTACCATTGGTAGGCACCGTGCCACAGCCCGCCCTTCTCGCCTGCTGTCTGTCTTCTGTAGTCCCGGGTGGCTTTAATGTCCCCTAGTGAGACTGGGCCTAGTAGTCGGGTGCCTGCCCAGGTTGCTCAGCTGGGGGTGGCCCTCCCCCACACAGGCTCCAGGGCCGCCCGCCCTCCCGGACCTGCACAACCCGTGGCTCTTTCTCTCTCCTCCTATCACCCAGCTTGCGGCTCATGAATTCCCCAGCCCTTGTCCCTGCCCCCCCACCCCCCAGTGGCACCCTGGCCCGGGACTCAGACACCCAGTGTCGACTGATGCTCTGTCCTGCAGCCTATGGCCTGGGCCTCCTGGTGACGTTCGTGGCGCTCCTCCTCATGCAGCGTGGCCAGCCCGCTCTGCTCTACCTGGTCCCCTGCACGCTGATGACCAGCTGCACCGTGGCACTGTGGCGCCGGGAGCTGGGCGCCTTCTGGACGGGCAGTGGCTTTGCGGTGAATACCGATTTGCTATGACTGCGGTGATAACCCCCTAAGGCCACCAGGTCAAGTTGAGTCCAACCCCCTTGTGCTCCACTGAGCCCCTGGCCCAGGTCCCTTGCTGCTGGAAGGTCATGCTTTGGGCTTTGGGCTTCCCTGTGGGGACTTGCTGGGCATGACCAGAGGCTGTGAACACTCCACTGCGTTGCCAAAGCCCCCCATCCCCAGCCCTGTGCCAGCCAGCCAGGGTACCGGGGAGGGCTGCGAGGGGAGGCAGTGGATGGCACATGGCCACTCAAGATGAGACTTGCTTCTTGGGTGCATCTTCCTCTGGGACCTGTGTTCCAGGACTTCTTGGTGTCGTAGAGGCAGCTGCTCATGCCGGGGCAGGCAGGGATCCACCCTGGGCCAGCCTTATGTTCACAGACCTCTTGGGCTCAGGGCTACTGGTTCCCACAGGCAATTTGGCCATAGGAGTGATTGGGTTTGTTCTAGGGGCTCAGGAGGAGCTTCGGGGGAGGGGGAGAGGTATAAAATTGAGAGCAGGGATCCCACACGTCTGTTCCCAGGACCTGCTGCTCTTGGCCTCAGAGGCCTAGGCTCCTCCTGCAGCCTGTGCATTGGATGGCAATAATACTGAGTGGATCTGGGTAGAGCTAGATGGAGCTGGGTGGCTCTGGATGGAGCTGGGTGGAGCTAGATGGAGCTGGGTGGTGCTGGGTGGAGCTGAGTGGTGCTGGGTGGAGCTGGGTGGAGCCGGGTGGAGCTGAGTGGTTCTGGGTGGCTCTGGATGGATTTGAATGGAGCTAGGTGGCTCTGGATGGCTCTGGATGGAGCTGGATGGTGATGGTGCTGGCTCTGGTGCTGCATGCCCCCTGCTCTGAGTGCCCTGCACTTGTGTTGGGGTCTGCTCCCCAGGTGTCCTGGCCTTACCAGCCTCCTCCTCTCTGCAGAAGGATGCACCGCAGTCCCCGTGGGCGCCAGCCAAGGTGCCAGAGCCTCCCAAGGACTCAGATGCTCCTCTCTCCCAGCAGCTTCCAGGTGAAGTGGCCAAGAGCCCTCTGCCCACCTCAGAGGTAGCCCTGCCTGAGGAGGCAGGAGCTGCAGGCCCTGCTGGGGACCCGGACAGCCCCGCAAATGAGGATCAGACCCAGCCCAGCCCTGTGGTGCAGCCAGAGGCTTCGGCCTAAGAAGAGAAGGCGTGCGAGCTGGGCCTCGAAGCCTTCCGTGACACACAGATGCCAGCCCTCCGGGAGCTGCGGGGAAGGGACAGCTGTCGCCCACTGGGGCGATGGGCCTGCACCGTGCCCTCCCTACCATGGTGCTCAGCCCTCGGAGGCCTCGCCCGCCCTCCCCACCACAGCTGCACCCCAGCGCCCAGCTCTGCTTTGCAACAGGCCGTGACTTCACCTGCTGCCCGATCCGTGCAAGGCCGCTGCCTTGGGTGCTTCGCTGATACTCACCCTGGGTCCCAGCCGGCCGCTCCTCCCTCCACGGACCTGGGCTCGAGCCAGAGCAACATCCCAGTGAGCAGGTGCCTGTGTTGGGAGCAGCTGTGAGAGGCCCAGACGTGGGTGTTCCGCCCAAGGGCCTGTCTGGGACAAGGGTCCGTGCCCCATTGGGAGGGTCCACACCAAGATGGAGTTGAGAATGCCGGCCACTGCTCTAAGCCAGTAAATGGCTCTTGCTCCAAGTTCCATGGTCTGCAGCACAGTGGACACTGGCCAGGCGTGAAAAGGTCTGCAGCCCCAGGAGATTGTCCTCCACCGAGATGTGCGAGTCTTCCATGTCACACCACTGCCCTCTGCCCAGCAGTGGCTTCTGGACCTGGTGTCTGTCCTCTACCTCACCAACCAGGCTCTGGACTTGACAGACCTGCCACAGGGAGCCCACCACACATGCTGCATGTCACCGAGGCAGAGGCCACGGTCCCACTCTCGCTGCGATGGAGCCTAGGACCCGTGTCCACCCACACTTGCATGGAAAAGGGTGTCTGCTGCAGGGTGACAGGCGGCAACAGCCGGGTGGTCCTGGAGCTTCCCTAGGAGCCCTTGTCTTCCCACAGTGGGCAGGGACAGGAGTACGGGGCCCAGCCACCTGCTTCTGCCATTCGGACTGCGCCTTAACTTAAGCCATTTTGTACTGGGTTTCCAAGCGGCTCTCCCATCTCTGAGCTGGTCAGAGGGGCTCTGGGCGGTGCCACCCAAGGGCCCTGGCTTTGGGTTGCCAGGGGATTAAACAGCTTTTCATACTCACCGTGGTCTCCTGTCTTTAGGGGGTGGCAGCAAGCTGGGTCTGCTGTCAGTCCCCAGTGGTGTGCCCTGACTCTCCTCACTGCTTATTCCCATGATGCCCTGCTTCCTTTGCAGGAAGGGCATCTGACTGTATGAGGACCAGAGATGTATGTGGTCTCCAGCCCCTGGCCAGGCTGTCCTGCAGATGCAGCTCTGTGACTCCATGGCCAGCCTGGTCTATATGGCAGGTTCCAGGCCAGGCAGGGCTATGTAGTGAGACCCTGTCTAAAAGGTAGGAATCCAGAGCACAGCCCCGGAGGCTACAGAGATGGCTGGGCATGCTCACAGATCTTCCTGAGGACGCTAGTTGGGTTCCCAGCACCCGCATTGGTAGCTCATTGGCCTGTAACTCCAGAGGGCCCACAGTCACATACACAGATAATTAAAATCTTTAAAAAAAAAAAAAGCCCAAGTTGAAACTCGGGTTTGGAGACAAGGCCTTTGGACCCATGGAGTACATGGTGGGGGTGGGAAAGCAGGGTCACAGCAGGGTGCTGAGGGGACCTGAGCCGGGCCTCCCGGGGTAGGTGGCACACCGCTGTCAACCCAGCACCTTGGAGGTGGGGTGGGGATCAGGGGTTTAGGACATCCCTGGCTTCACATCCCCTGTGGATTTGAGGTCAGCCTGAGCTACATAAATCTGCTTCAAAGTTGGCTTAGGTTGTTTGGGGCATATGCCACAGTGCCCACACGGAAGTCAGGGGGCAGCCTGCAGGAGTTGAGGCTCAAACCTAGGCCATCAGACTTGGTGGCTGGTGCCTCTCTATCCACTGAGCTGATCCTAGCATCTGGATTTTTACCTAGCCTGCTGGATGTTCAGGATGGAGTCTTTGCCCTTGTCTAATTTGCTCAGCTCCTAGTCTCACTCCTGCAGGCGCTTAACAGTGGATTGTGTCTCACCTACACTAGCTAGAGGGTAAAAAAGCACAGTAGCTACCTACTACACTGACCCACCACCCATCCACCCATCCACCTATCCACTCACCCATCCACCCACCCATCCACCCACCCATCCACCCATCCACCTATCCACTCACCCATCCACCCACCCATCCACCCACCCATCCACCCATCCACCTATCCACTCACCCATCCACCCACCCATCCACCCACCCATCCACCACCCATCCACCCACTGAACACCTGTGGCTCAGACACTCCACTAGAGCTGCAGATGCATCATGGTGAGCCCCAGACCCTCTTCTGCCCCAGGTGCCTCATCCTAGTGAAGCAGAACTGAATCCATGTCTGCTCCAGATACTTCAGCTCCACACAGGGGAGGTCCCCAGCTTGAATGGAGGGGCTGGTGTTAGGGTAGGCTGTCTGGAGGCTACCATTGCAGTCTCTTAAGGGACCCGGGAGGAGAGTCTCTGAACACTGGGTAACCAGCTGGATGGGGAGGGGTGTCAACAGACTCAAAGTTAGCAGGACTCGGGACTCGTTCCTTGCTGGCAGGGTCTAGTGGGCTGTAAGAAGCCAACGGCATTGGGTTCTAAAGTGAGGAATGAAGCCACAAGGATGGTGCATCCTATCCCTGTGAAGCGAGCTGACACCTCCCCACAGACAGGAGGCAGCAGAAGGGCAGTGGGGTTTAGAGTCCAGCTCACACCCAGGGCTCTGGGGAGTTACATCTGCCCCATCTGGAAAGGCAGCTACTGTGCTCTGGGGTCATCATGAGCCCTGCCTGGTGCACACAGTACCTCATCCAGCAGCTGGACATCTCTGCGGGCAGTAGGGGGCAGGGGACAGGCTGAGGTCAGAGCCAGGTTGCAGTGTTGGAACAGAGGGCTTGGCTGGGGGTCCAGGGGAGAAGACACCAGGTGACACCCCGCCCAGGTGAGGCTTCAGCAGTGTCCCTGCCCACTCCGAATGGCTTGCAGCCCTTCCCCTCAAATAAACCACAAGAGAGCACACCAACACGATTCTGCCATAGATGTTGAAATGGTCCCAGGCAGGAGAGACGCTCAGTGGTCAAAGCCCTCACCGTGCAAGTGCAAAGACTAGAGTTCAGATCCCCAGAACCTGAGATAATTAAGAGCGTTGTCTGCTCTCAGAAGACCCATGTTCGCTTCCCAGAACCCACATGGTGGTTCACGACCACCTGTAACTCCAACTATAGGAGAATTAGATGCCTCTGGTCCCATGGGCACCAACACATAAATACACATGTACACACACACACACACAAATGTTTAATCTAAAAAACAAAAAAAACAAAAAACAATATTGTGGTGTGGCACACCTTTAATCCCAGTATTTGGGAAGCAGAGACAGGAGAATATCTGTGAGTTTGCGGCTAGCCTGGTCTATATACTGGGTGCCAGGATAGCCTGATATACATAGGCAGTTCCAGGATAGCCAGGGCTACACAGTGAGACCCTGCCTTAGACAGACAGACAGCAATTTAGTGTGCTTGGTTGTCAGTGAGCTTACCTGGCACACTGGAAACCCTGGGTTCTAGCCTGGTACTGCAGGCTGTCTCAGGCTCGCAGGCCTGTTATCCCCCCATTCGGGAGGTGGAGGCAGGAGGACCAGGAGTTCAAGGTTATCCTCAGCTACAAAGTGAGTCTGAAGACCACTGGGGCTATGTGAGACCCAAGAAAGAAAGAAAGAGAGCGAGAGAGAGTGAAGAAGAAGAAGGGGGAGGAAGAGGAGGAGGAGAAGGAGAAGGAGAGGAGGAAGAAAAGGGAGAAAGAACCCAGAATCACATTTCCACACTCAGCTCAGTCCTTTCAGTCACCTGTCGTCCCTAGAGTCCTCAGTCTTCTGCCTCACTCCCTTGCCCAGGGGCCCCAGCTGCCCGCAGAACCGCCCTTACATGCAGCCCATCCAGCTTATCAGGGATCCACCCTGGTGGTCCGGTCTCGACTAGATCCCAGGTTCCCTTCCTGCAGGTGTGGACGGGGCCCCCGCTCTGGTCGGTGGGGAAGGTCTCTGGACCTCAGGAGAAAAGGTTTGGGGCTGTGTAGCCATTTGAGAGGGTGGTACCCTGCCCAGGTAACTCCCACCCCAAGTAAGCCCCGCCCCTCCCTCCAGCCCAGCTTAGCTCCGGCTCCCAGGCTGCCGGAGTCTCCCTGCAGCCTCAGCTGTGCTCGGCTGTCCTCGGCTCTGCTCGGCTGGGACTAGGTGAGCCCGGGTCCTCTCGGGACACTGATGTCTCCTGGGAAGATGGAGTGTGGGGTTTGCAAAGCTCTTGGGTGTGAGGGTGCATGTGGGAGTGCGCTCGGATGGGACCAGATGGAGGGAAGGGCTGAAATGCTGGGGGTGTCGGTGAAGGGTCCTCCTGGTGTGCGGAAAACCAAGCTTTGGAGCTGCCCCTGAGCAGAGTGGGAAGAGCCAGGGCTGAGCAAATAGAGCTAGATCAGGTGCCACAAGTGGGGTGCACAGGTATGACTGGGTAGAGAATCAGGGACCATGCCCACCCAAACCTTTTCCCACCCCCTCCCCAGTTTTCCAGTCTCTTTCTCCAAGATAGGACCACTGGGTGTGGGGAGAGTGAGCCCTTCTGTCCAGGGGTTGGGGGCGGTGGGGCAGAGACGGTGGGGCAGAGACAGGAGGATCTCTATGAGTTCCAGGCCAGCCTGGTCTACAGAGTGAGTTCCAACTCATCCAGACTGAGAGAGTCTCAAGAGAGAAGGAGGCCAGTGTGGGTAGTTTGAGGAGTTTGTAGCCATATGGTGTGGTGACATTGAGGGCTCCTGTGTCCCCTGGGAAAGGGTTCTCATGGCTGTGTAACAGGAGAGCTGTACACAGATGATAGCTATATGGGGTTGGTAGTTTACACTGGGTCCGATCAGAAACCACTGGTGACACCCATGTGTAAGGCCTGACAATGGCTGTGCCTGGAGTCCCCGATGGCCGGAGTCTCTTACCTCCTTCCCCCATCCATCAGGCTACAATGAGGCTCCTGGATCCCCCTCCCTCAGCAGATCTGTGCAGCAGAGCCGGCCAGATCTGCCAGACTCAAAGGAAGGGAGACCGAGGGGACCCACAGACTGCGTGTTTGAGTGCCACACACCACCCTGGGCTGGAGCCTGCCCCTCCGCCATGTGGCCCAGACTGGCTGTGCGCGTGCAGCACAGGCTATCCGTGGCTCTGGGCATGTTCCTGTGTGCGGCTGTGTGATTACTTCCGTGGCCACGCACGACCCCTACGGTGTGTGACTCATGGCTGCCTGTGGTACTTCTCGTCTACAAGGACCATCTCCATCTGTAGCATGGGAATCTGCTCGGTGCTGGGAGTGGTGGTGCTGATTTTCCAATGCCAGGGTGGGCACAGGACTGCTGGGCTCTACCCAGGCCTGTCCCACCCACGGCTCGCTCAGGAGCCAGAGCAGGAAGACACTGGTGTCCCCTTACTGTGTGGGTCTGCAGCCAGATGGGGCCATTGTGAGTGAGAGAGTCACCTGGACTCAATGTGGAGAGACAGACACACACACACACACACAGACAAATATACACAGAGATAGAGAGAGACATAGAGGTAGAAACACAGAGACAGACACAGACCCAGGCTAAAATAGCAACAAACAGTGACAGGGAGAGATGGGGAAAGAACTGACAAGGGGTGTGTGTGACGGTTTCTCTTCCCTCGAACCCGGCTGCCCTGCGCCCTGACAGTGAGTCACCGGTGCATTCAGGTTGTGTGAACACTGTCCCAGAGTTTTGAGCATCTGAGTTCCATTTCTGAGTCTCTAGTTTTCATACACACACCCGATCTCGGCTTCCTGCGCCTCCCACACCATCAGACTTCTCTTTCTTCTGGGCACATTATAGTCCTGACAGAACTCCAGAGGTCACATCAATGGTTCTCTCCCAAACATCTCTTCCCTTGCAAGGCTAACAAAAACGCCAGAGACAAAGAGAGAGATAGAAAAAGAGCGAGCTTATTAAGTTTCCTTTATGCTGCTGAGTGATTTACTTCATGATTGGGGCCAGGAGTGGGGGGCGGGGCTGAGGAGAGAGGACAGGGCGGATAAGAGTGCTGGCTGCCTGGCCTGTCATCCCAAATACTCAAGGAACTGATGTGGGAGGAACTGGGAGTTCAAGGCCCACCTGGGCTAGAGGTGAGAGTCTGCCTTAAAATATACAGTTAAAACTTGTGCTCAGAGAACCTGCCTAGAATCCCCCACTAAGAGGTTGGGGGTGTGGTCAGGGGTGGAGCCCCACCTAGAATCCCCCAGTGAGGGGCTGTGGGCATGATTAGGGTGGAGCCCCTGTCTAGAATCCCCCAGTGAGGGGCTGGGGGTGTGAATTAGGTCAGACCTCTGTTGTAGGTCCTCCCCAGTCCCTTTCCAGAGGGATAGCCAAGCCCTTCATTAGCCACTGGCTCAGCCTGGAGGAGGAGAGTACAGGCAGCAGAATCTGTCCTGGGTTTGAGATCTTGAGCAGAGCTGAGAGCCGACAGGGAACAGACTTCTCAGGAGACAGTGTCAGTGTTTACAGCTCAGTCTGTAGAAGCAAGGGAATCACATTTATAGGACAGAGAGGGAAGGCTCATTGTTTAAGGCAGTGGTATTAGTAGCTCCATTTGCATGTGGAGGGCTCAAAGTCAGACCTGGGTGGTCGTATTGTCATTTGCTGAGGCCAGTCCTGAGGAAGTCTCCTTTGCACAGGCAGAGGTCTCACAGGGCTAGAGGAAGAGACCTTATAAGGTCATATAGACAGCCCGAGGCCCTCCAGCCGCAGTGGTCAGATAAACACTGACAGGCTGCATACCTTGGAGAGGCAGGATCTTGTCAGTGACTAGTGACCTAAGGCCTGTCAGCACCTGAGGGAGCTCTGCTACCTGTTAGAGTAAGAAAAAGGAGAAGCCAAATGCCTTCTGCTCTCAGGGTGAGAATTCCAGGGTTCAAAGCAGACGTCAACCCCCTCTTAGCTCTAGGCTACCCCACAGACCTTCTTCACTGCTGCCATGACCGCAGACTGCAGTGTTGGGGTACTTGAGTCCTGGGGTGACTCTTCTGTGTCCCTCATTCCTAGCAGTATCTGCTATCTTTATGACTAAGCTACTGCCTTCCATCTTGTCTCAGGGTGCTGTGGGCTAGCCTGGGGCAAGGCTCCATGCCTGTCACTTGCTCTACTCTGTCTATGAGAACTGACACTGCCAGGTGTTAGGTAGCACTGGGGACAAGCTGGCCAGAGACTGAGGCTCCCCTGGCATGCTCAGGAGGCTGGAAACAGATGTTACCCCGCTCCAATCACACGTTCACAGCCGCAGCTCTGCTCACAGCCCACCAGCTCGTAACATTCTGGAAACCTCTGGTTCATTCCTGACCCCTGGTCACCAGTACAGTTAGATGAAGAAGAGGTCGACCAGATGTCCTGGTTGAGGGATCCAGGCTGGGATGGTTTGGGTGACCCTGGGGAAGCTGGTGATGAATACTCTCAGTGTGTCCTCGCTGTGATTGGCTGGATGACAGCCTGGTCTCTTGTTTAATTCTTCTTTTTGAGAAAAGGTCTCATACATGAGACCAACTGGTCTCCATGTAACTAAAGATGACACTGAATTCCTTCGGCCTCCCGCCTCCACTTCCCAAGCGCTGGGAATGGAACCCAAGGCTTCAGATGTGCTTGGGCAGCTGTACCTGCCAAGTCCCGGGCTGGCCTCAAACTCACAATCCTCCTGCCTCAGCCTCCTGAGCCCCCTCTGCTTCCCAGAGGATGCTGGGATTCAGCAGGGATTGTCCATTTATGATTTCGCTCTGTTTGGCTGTGGTCTGGATCTTAGAGGAACCTTCCAGAAGCTTTGCGTGGCCATTCTTGGATTACGGGAAAGCGGATTTCCCTCTCACCCATGGGTCAGTGTGTCTGGGATGCTCTTGCTCCCCTCGAGCAGCTGATAGCTTAGCCCTTTCTGTGGCTTTAGGAGAATGCACGTCAAGGACGCTCTGACCCAGGTCAGCTGTGAACGGTAAGGGCTTCCCCTCGTGATTACTCTTAATCTGCTATCTTCCCGCCGCCCACTCCTCAGAAAGCAGTGTGAATAAAAACCCATTCTAGAAAATACCTTTGTCGCCTGAGACTATCAGCTTGGAGAATCTTCCAGAACCTTCTATCAAGCACTTTTCTCTGAAGTTAAAACACTGGCTTGTTGGGGACGAACTGTCTCCGTGCAACAGGAGGGGCAAGTTGATGGTCAGGCCGAGGGCAGGGTGCTGCTTGCTGTCCCTCAGCTCTGGAAAAGCTGTGTATTTTTCTTTTCTCTTTTCTTTCTTTCTTTTATTTTTATTATTTATTTTTTCAAGACAGAGTTTCTCTGTTGTAACTCTGGCCGTGCTGGAACTCACTCTGTAGACCAGGCTGGCCTCGAACTCACAGATCCGCCTGCCTCCGCCTCCTGAGCGCTGGGATCAAAGGCGTGTGCTGTCACTGTCCGACTCAAATCCACGTATTTCTTTTACTCACACAGGGGAGCACATGAGTGTGTCACGTGTGCAGGTCAGAGGACAGCTCTGGGAGCTGCGAGCCTTCTTGGTGGCCCTAGTCTGCGCTGTGTCTTGAGGCACAGCCGTACTGTCGGCCAGACTGCACTTCACTCACAGTGACCCTCCTGCCTCTCCCTCCCCGGGTGCCGAGACCACAGGCGTGACCCCGGTGTCTGTCCACCTCCACCTTAGTGTGTGTGAGGGGTGTGTTTCAGGGCTGGTGCACGTGTGTGCGGAGCCAGAGGGGCCGTGAGACCCTGGGAGAGCTGGGGTTACCGGTGGTTGTAAGCTGCCCGATTCGGGTGCTAAGAACACGGTGAGGGTCCTTTGCAAGAGCGGCCGTTGCTCGTAACAGCTGAGCCAACTCCGCTGTCTTCAGCCCTTTCACCTTAGTTTTAAGTCTCTCTGTCTCTCTATCTCTACGTCCTACTTGGACAGAGTCTCAGTCTTTCTCCCTGCCCCCCAGGCCCGCCTAGCCAGGCTCTCTCTGTATAGCCCTGACTGACTACAAACTCCCTATGTAGCTCCGAAGCGCTCAGAGATCCCCCTGCCTCTGCCTCTTGAAATTACAGGTGTGGCCACCACATCTGGATCTCTCCAGGGACTCTTCTGTTCCACCTCCTCAGTCGAGCTGCGCATTACATGATCTCACCACCACACATGGCTCTTTACGTATACACTGGGGATCCGAACTCAGGTCCTCAGGCCTGTGTGGCATGTGCCTTGCGGACTCACATGTACCCCAGACCCTCAACATGTTTTTAACAGTGATAAATATATATATATATATACATATATATATATATATATATATATATAGCCTAAAACTTGTTTGCAAGGTGTGGTGTAAGCAACACGCCTTTAACCCCAGCACTCGGGAAGCAGAGGCAGGAGGATCTCTGTGAATTTGAAGCCAGCCTGGTCTACAGAGTGAGTTCCAGGCCAATCAGGGGCTACACAGAGAGACCCTGTCTTGCCAACAACACCAAAAGCCACTTTAAGCTAGGTGTGGTGGTGTACACCTGTGATCACATGTAGGATTTCCTGTGTCTGCTGTTCTTCCTGGGAAGTAACTAACTGTTGGCAGCTAGCTCAGCTTTAGGGAAGGAAAACCACGGTGTGGTCTACGCTTCCAGGCAGGTCATTGATTGGAGGATCTGAGCGGGATGTAAAGAATTCCAGGGACATCAGGGGAAGCCCATTGGTTAGAACAGCACAGGTATGACAGCCCCATTTGCATGTTGGGGCTCTCAACCTGGACCTAGGTATTTCCCAGGGACCAGAGGGAGACATATATGGTCATATAAGGAGAAATAAGTCCCAGCTTCAGGTAGACAACCACCAGCTCGCATACCTTTGAAGGGGTAGTGCCTTGCTGTGAAAGCGGACACCATAGCTTGCGGTTTGTCAGAGCGGGTGGCGGATGGGAGAGTTCTGGGGTTCCAAGCATGCCTCTACCCCACCTCAGCTCTAGGATGGTCCCACAGTCACAATGGTCTGTAGGCTGAGGCAGGAGAACCACAAACTCCAGGCTGCTTCTAGGCCACAGACCTAGAATATGTAAAAGAAAAAAAAAAGAAAGAAAGAAAGAAAAGAAAAAAAGGAAAAGAAAGAAAGAAAGGAAGGAAGGAAGGAGAATCTTTGACATGAACCAGGACCAGAGCTCCAGGGAGTGCCCAAATCCTGCGAGTCTCTGTAGGTAGTGCCCCCCCCATCCCATGGCTTTGAGGCCTCCCTCCCTCTTTGCAGCCAGCAGCGCACCTCTCTGAGGACCTCAAGGTGAAGGTGGGCCCCTGTGACACCTCTGTTCCCACCGGCTCAAAGTCATCAGCCCAGCACCATGAGCAGAGATCTCTTACCCCGTGGGAGGTGAGGCAGTCATAGATTCAGGAGACTAGGGAGCAGCCCATACAGAAGTCTTCAGAGGCCACAGCCCCCCTCCCAAAGCCCCTACAAAAATGTCATTCAAGGACCCACGTGGGGAGGAGTTGGCAGAGGCTCCTGGCGTCTCTAAGCGTTTCAAAGAGAGACAAGGCCGGCTGGGTTTTGCTCCCTCATGCCAAGCCTCCCAGCACCCTCCAGGAGGCCCATGCCAGAATTGGCCGGAGCGAGCGGCGCGACATGCTGCCATGTGTGAGGCCTAGGGTCACCTCGGGTGGGTGGCCCGCTCTGGCTCACCGCACAGGACCTTCCTTGCTTGGCCATTGATACCCACTCCTGGCACCGCACTGGCACGTGCAGGATTTTTTCTGGATGGAAATAGGCCAGGTGTGTCCCACAGTGGGTGGCTGCTGGGCCTTAGGACACCGCCTGTCCCTCCACAGTTCAGTGTCCAGAACCCATAAGTCCACCCTGCCTTCTTCCTCCCTTCCTTCCTTCCTTTCTTTCTTTTTTATTTCCTTCCTTCTTTCCTTCTTTCATTTCTTTCTTTCATTCATTGTTTTGTGTTTTGAGACAGGGTCTCATGTAGCCCAGGCTGGCCTCGAACTTGCTGAGTGGCTGAGGATGACTTAGAACTCCTGATCCTCCTGCCTCCACCTCCCAAGTGCTGGGATTAAGGGTGTGTTCCACTGTGGCTGGCTGTTACATTTTCATGTTGTTTTGATTCTGTGTTTACCTATTCATGTGTGTCTTCATGTGGGAGCGTGCCACTGAGGCTGTGTAGCCAGAGGACAGAATGGTTGAATCTCCTATCATGTGGGTTCCAGGGACCAAACTCACACCACCAGGCTCGGCAGCAAGCCCCCTCAGCTGCTGAGCCACCTTATCAGCTAGGCTTAGTTTTAATTTTTCAATTTTATTTTTTAAAATATTTTAAGCTTTAAGATGGTGTGTGTGTGTTTTGCCTGTATGCAAGTCTGTGTGCTTCTCTCTGTCTGTTGCCCATGGAGGCCAGAAGGGGACATTGGATCCCCTGGAACTGGAGTTACAGACAGTTGTGTGTAGTAGTTAGCCACTGTGGCAGCTCAGCCAAGAAGACAAGGAGGCATTTTCATACGTGGAGGCCCTGCCAGACCTCAGCAGAGGGGACCACTGTCCTGGCTAGCACCTAACTGGACAGTGGAACCCCAAGAGTCTGCATTCAGGTGTTTATTGCTTCAGAACTCCTCGGTATTCTACTGTTACCACGTGCAGATCATAAGCAATTAAACAACCCCACAGAAACCCAACACCTGCAGACAATGCAAAACGCCAAGTCCTATGCGTCCCTTTTGGTTTGGAGGTCATGCATCTCTTGCACAAAAACAATTATTTTAAACATAGCTAAAAATAAACTTCCACAACAGTTGTGAGCTGCCATGTAGGTGCTGGGAACCGAACCCCGGTCCTCTGCTGAGCCGCCTCTCCAGGTCCTAATAACAACTTTTAAACATGGTCTCCGTGCACTGTTCTGTGGATCTCTCCCACGCTGATCTGTGTGTTCCTTGTCCCAGAACTCAGCATCGGGCAGAGAAAGTCACCGTTTCCCACTCTTACCTGCCAGGTGGCCTCGGTGAGCCACGTGCTCATGTGCAGCGTCCTGGGGACACACGGGCGGTTGTCACGGTGGCCTCACCCCAAGGCACCCAGGACAGGGCACCAGCTGCTGGCCGCAGACGTGATCCACCCAGTAGAGCTTGGTGAGTCTGCAGGGGTGACTTCCTGAGCGTGGGTGTCTGAAGGCAGCTGGAAAGTGCACCCCGGTCTGGTGACTTCTGAGTTCCCTGCAAGACCTGGCGGCCCTGCTAGGTCTCCTCTCCCTGGGGCTCGTGAAGTCTCCGGGAGCTCTCCTCCAGGGCAGAATGCTCCATTCAGTGGTTGCTACACACCGTCCCGTGTCATTGGTGCACGAACATGCTACGGGTGACCCGGCACTGAACGGGAGCCATTATGTACACCAACACACCGGACTTACAAGCCAAGTGTTTGGTTAGATTTGACCCCCAAACCAGAGTTTGTGGACTCCTGTCCCAGACCAGGGCTGTCACACAGAGTCCTGTGTGTTCTGGACCCTCCGGCTACCCGCTCTCTCAGTTTTGGTGACAATGTCTCACTCGGCAGCCCTTGCTTTCCTGGAACTCGCTGTGTACCCACGATGACTTTGAACGTCTCATTGGTAACCCCACACACACACACATCCCAGTGCAGGGGCACAGTTCTTGGTAGCATAGATCTCCGGCTCAGGTCTCCCCTTTCTGGGCCCTGTGTCTCGCAGCTGGGGTGACTCCAGGGACATTACAACAGAGAAGGCACTGAATGGGGCGCCTCTGTGTTCAGCGTTCAGTGGCAGCAGCAGATCCTGTGTGAAGGGTGACGTCGTCAACAGGACCGCCTGGAGGCCGAGGGGATAAACTGAGGGAGCACAGTGTGTGTGTGTGCATGTGTGTGAGTGCGTGTGCGAGTGCTTGTGTGCACGTGTGAGTGTGTGTGTGTGTGAGTGCATTGTGAGTGTGTGTGCCTGCCCATGCAGTGTGTGAGTGCGTGTGTGAGAGTGTGTGTGAGTGTGTGTGTGCATGTGTGAGTGTGTGTGAGTGTGTGTGTGAGTACTTGTGAGCATGTGTGACTGTGTGTGAGTGCGTGTGCATGTGTGAGAGTGTGTGTGAGTGTGTGTGTGTGCATGTGTGTGTGTGAGTACTTGTGAGCATGTGCGACTGTGTGTGCGCATGTGTGAGTACTTGTGAGCATGTGTGACTGTGTGTGAGTGTGTGTGTGTGCACATGTGTGAGTACTTGTGAGCATGTGTGAGCGTGTGTGAGTGTGTGTGAGTGTGTGTGTGAGTGTGTGAGTGCATTGTGAGTGTGTGTGCCTGCCCATGCAGTGTGTGAGTGTGTGTGCATGTGTGAGTACTTGTGAGCATGTATGTGTGTGTGCATGTGGGAGTGTGTGTGCATGTGTGAGTGTGTGTGAGAGTGTGTGTGTGCGCATGTGTGAGTACTTGTGAGCATGTGTGTGCATGTGTGTGAGAGTGCATGTCAGGAGCATCAGTAAGGTGTCAGTAAAGTCACCCCTGCAATCCAAGGCCACAGCCTTGCTGCTGAGCACAACTTGTGGCTTTTGTCCTCCTTACTTCAGCGAGTGACACAGAGACAGTTCTCCAGAAGCAGCGAGTTAGCTCGAGTGTCAGAATAAAGACTTGGGGCTGGGGAGACGGCTCAGCTGGTAAGAGCTGCTCTTTCAGAGGACGTGGTGGCTCACACCGGCCTGTACCCCAGCTGCAGGGGATCCGACACCCTCACACAGACACACTTGCAGACAAAACACCAATGCACATAGAATATAAATAAATAAATAAATAAATAAATAACTAAGACCTGAGCGCTGTCTCCGCCAGGCCACTGTGCGTCCCCTCTGCCGTATGTATGGCCACCTCAGGCAGAGACAGGTCCTTCAAGGCTGGGACGCTTGGCGTCAGCCTGAGGTGCCAGGACTAGCAAAGTGCGGTCCGGGGTCCATGTGAGCATCAGAGAATATGGCAGCACCCGCCCACCACCCCAGCACTCCAGAGGTGGAGGCGGGAGGATCAGGAGTCCAAGGCTAGCCTGGGCTACATGAGACCCTGTCTTAACATGAAATAATTTTTTTTTTTCTGAGACAGGGTCTCCTGATGAAACCCTTGCTGGTCCGGAACTCACAGAGATCCTCCTGCCTCTGCCTCTGAGTGCTGGGATTAACGGTGTGAGCCATCACACCCGGCAAATAAAATGAAAATATCTTTGTGCTGAGGCAGCAGGATTGTGAGTCTGAGGCCAGCCTGGGCTACATGAAAGAGAGGAGCTCAGAAAAAAAAAAGTGGAACTTCTGCGAGTGTGAGCTTCTCAAAGATTGGGAGAAAGCCTCGAGGCCCGAGCATGGCTCCGCCCAGATAGCCGCATTTGTTTGTTTTTTTGTGTGTGTGCAGAGGTGAGAGGGGAACCGGAGGTGTCAGTTCTCTCCTTCCTCCACATGGGTCTCGGGGATTGAACTCAGGCTGTCAGGCTTGGCAGCAAGCCCCTTTGCCCTCTGAGCCATCTCGCTGACCCTTTTGTGTCTTTAGCATTTGTGTGCACGTTTGTTTTATTAAGTTTGTTCTTTTGATGACTAGAAAGAGATTTCACTCTGTAGCCCAGGCTAGCTTCAAACACAGTCACCCTCCAGCTGTGGCCTCGCGGGTGCTGAAATCTCAGGTGCACTAACACAGACCGCTTCTAGAATAAAATTTTAACAACAGCAAAGGCGCCCACAGCCTTACCAGAGCGTGAGACAGGTATGAGATACGGAAACACTTCAGGGACAAACTTAAGCTGCAGAACTGTGTCTGCTGCGTGTGACGCCAGGTTTGTCTGGGCGTTCTTGTTTTACGAATATTTAGTCAGTGCCTTTGTGCACATGGGTGCAGAATCCTCAGGGCCCTTGGAGTCGGAGTTATAGGAGGTGGTGGGTGCTGGGAACCGACCTCCGGCCCCTGCACGAGCAGCCGGCTCTCCTCATCGCTGAGCCCGCTCTTGCACCGCAAGGCATGTCTCTCTAGCCTCTGGTGCACCCTCCACCCCACTGCCCTGGCCACAGGCTACAGTGACAGGTATGCCTCCTGCCCCCCTCCAGTAGGCTGCAGGCCAAGTGTGATGACTGTCAGACGAACCCTTCGTCCATGGTTTGCAGGGGTCTGGACGGAGTCTCGAGCTTGCTGCGCCATGGAGCCCGCTGCGCCCGACTTACAGCTCGTGCCCGAGGCAACAAAGGCTGTCCCTGCTCCGGACTCTGGCTGCTGTCGAACGACTGTCACCGCGGTGGTGGCCATCAGTGCGGTCGTCCTCACCCTGGGAGTCCTTTTGGGTAAGTGGCAGGAGGAAGGGCTGGGTCCCCGGGGAGGAGGCACGCAAAGGACGCCCTAGTTCTGGAGTACCTGTCCAGAGCCAAGGCGGACAGGGACAGGGTCCGGCGTCCAGGAGAGCTGGGGAGCGGGAAGCGGCCATGGGGTCTGTTTTCCCCACTGAGAGGAACCAACGAGTGGTCAGCCCTGCGATCAAATAGGGAGGGAACGGGCTGTGGAAGCTTAGACAACGCCTCTGGTGGCAGCACCTCTGGTGGCGGCAGGAGGATCCGCTGAGTTCCGGGTTGTCCTTGGGTGCAGAGGTGTGGCTTGGGGTGGAGCCCCGCCCAGAATTCCCCCAGTGAGGGCCTGGGCGTGGTCAGGAGTGGAGCCCCGCCCAGAATTCCCCCAGTGAGGGGGGCTGGGGCGTGGTCAGGAGTGGAGCCCCGCCCAGAATTCTCCCAATGAGGGGCTGGGGGCGTGGTCAGGGTGGAGTCCCACCTAGAATCCCCCCAGTGAGGACCTGGAGGCGTGGTCAGCCTAGAATCCCCCAGTGAGGGACTGAGGGCGTGGCTCTGCCACAGCCAGTCTGTTAGCATGGTTATTCTGTGAGCACAAACTGGGAAACCTTGTGTGGCAAAAGAATTTCTTTCATGATAATTCTCTGTGTTCTCCGACTATAATAATATTTATTAAACTTTATGGCCTTCTGGGTTATTGCAGCCTGACATGGCTGAGTGCTTCCTCCTCGCGCTGTGCCTGTCACTCGCAGTACGGAGCTCATTGCCCCTGGGTTGCCTGTGTGCTTGGGTGAGGGCTTCCTGACAGTTTTTAAGACTGAGTTGGGACCCGGAGTGGGCTCTGTGACGCACAAAATCCTTTATGCTCATTTTTTAGCTCATTTGTGAGAGATTTTCTTATTTTGAGAAAGGTCTCGTGTAGCCTAGGCTGGCCTAAAACTCTTATTGCTGAGGATGACTCTGGATTTCTGATCCCCCTCCTCCATCTCTGAAGTGCTGGGATGACATGTACGTGCCACCACGCCTAGCTTATGGGTGCTGGGGCCAGACCCAGGACTTTATGCCTGCTGAGTGAGTGCTCTACTCATTGAACCACAGCCCATTGGGATGTTTCTTCTACCCATACATCCACAAATCTATCCCAAGGCATCGCCAAGACTCAGCATTCACATGCCGTCTGTTTGAATCTGTTGTGGGTTTTTTGTTTGTTTTCCAGACAGGGTTTCCCTGAGTAGCCCTGGCTGCCCTGCAACTCGCTCTGTAGATCAGGCTGGCCTCGAACTCACAGAGATCCACCATCCTCTGCCTCCCAAGTGCTGGGATTAAAGGTGTGAGTCACCAAGCCTGGAAGATTTTGTTTTTTATTCTTATTTTCTGTGGATGAGTGTTTTGCCTTCATGAACATCTGTGTGCCACGCGTGTGCAGTGCCCACAGTGGCCAGGAGGGGGCGTTGGATCCCCTGGAACTGGAGTTACAGGAGGTTGTGAGTCTCCCTGTAGGTAATTGTGCTCAAACCCAGCTTCTCTGTAGGAGCAGTCGGTGCCTGTAAATGCTGAGCCGTCTCTCGGCTCCTGTTTTAGTTTGTTTTGTTTTGTTTCTGCAGTTGGGTCTTGCTATGGGAAGCCACCATCTCCTGCCTCGGTCTCCAGAGTGGTTGGGACAAAGGCAAACCCTTGACTGTTTTGTTTTATTGTGTTTTACTCCTTTTTATGGTGTAACTCACAGTTAGAGATTCCGTGTAGGAGCGTGGTGACACAGGCAGGGACAGCTGAGGCATGAGCTTGCACTATCCAAGGCAGCCCTGGCTTCAGAGCAAAACCCTCCTTCAGGAGGAGGACAGAGCGGCCAGGAATGGGCTCGGTCCACAGCGTGTCTGTCTTGCCGGACACTGAGTCCCGATCTCCAGCATCCACAGGGAAAGTGACAAAGGGAAAGCCAGGTGCAGTGACAGCTGCCGGTGATCTCAGAGCCCGGGATGCAGGAGGTTTGCCGGCCTGACTGGTGATACGGCCATCTTACCAGTTCGGTTGGTGCTGGATCGGGAGTTAGGCTGAAAACCGGAACAAACACAAGCACGAGCACACACACACTGTATCTTGAGTTCACAGGGACTAAACTGCCCTTGTGGTTTATTCTCAGTTTCTTATACCCTCCTCACCAGAGGCATACGTGCAGAATCCAAGGCAGTGATCACAAGGGGCGAACCAGGTGTGCATGCAAGCACGAGGTAAATGATCACGAGGTAGAAGGCATAGGTACAGTCACATGGTTATAATCAATCAAGGTTAATTAACCACAAAACAGTCACCCTGCCTCCTGAGACTAAGAAGGAAGGTCTCTTTAAGTAATCTTTGACTTCCCTGAAACAAGTTGCCTCTGGGCTTGTCTTTTTTACAACTTAGCCTTGCTCAACAGCTGCCCCAAATGAGATACAGGCATTTAGCCGAAGGCACACAGCAGAATTTGAGCTCAAAGTCAGGGGGGCTCCCCACAGGCTGGATTGTTGAGCCTCATGTTCAATTAGAGACCTTAAAGCTACATGCACTTCTGTGCAGTGATAGGAATTGTGAACAGCTGCTGTATCCCACAGCCAGAGCCACTGCCAGAAGGTCACCTTCTTTAGCTGTTGGGACCAGCGTCCCGGGTGTGGATTCTTAGACTGCAGAAAGCATGCTAGTTTGGAGCACCAGCAATTTATTCAATGGCCCATGGATGGAGCAATTTTTGTTCTAATGTTGATTCTGCCCACTGAGATATTTGTGTTGAAAGCATCCGATTGTATTTATGCTAATGAGGAACTTTTCCAGCTCCTCCCCCAGTCCAAGCATCTGTCAGGTAATTAATACTTTGCATGGATCTTGACTGGCTTGTAGAAAGGCATTAAGTTGGCCAGCTGAGGTTGGGGGTTGTTGTACTGTGGAAGTTCTATCCATTGAGCAATTAAGACCTCTGTATCAGTGGGTGGTGCTTTTCCTCAATAATTACCTGGAGGCCACTTGCTCTGGGTCGGTCCGGGAGAGGCTGGCTGGACCTCTGCAGTGGCTGGGGCTTACACGCCATGAGGGATTGTCTCCTATTCCCTGAATGAACTGACAGGAGATGTTAACATCTACAGCAGGCGGGCCTGGGGTGTGGCTCCCAGGATAGGTCCTGCAAAGGCCCTGAGGAAGGCTTTCAGCAAAGGAACACCGGCGATTGACCTGGGGAAGCCGGTCTCCCGTGTGTTTGGCGGCTTGGCAGGTGCAGGGGGCTGAGCTCCAACCCCACATGAGGCTCACTCACCTGGACCGGTGTCGCCCCCAGCCTTCCTCTCGGCACAGAGCATCCACGTGGAACACACAGCCAAGCTGCACGGCATCCGTTTCACCAGCTCCCTGCAGCAGGAGACTTCGGAATACGGCCGCCTGCTCACACCTGCCCTACAGACCCTGGTGAGAGCAGCTGGGCTGGAGGCAAAGGCCAGCGGGGTGGCCATGGCGGGGTTCGGTCTGCAGGACAGACAGAGGAGACACAATGCAGAGACTGCACCTGCTAAACAGGTGTGATCATTACATACTTTTGCCCTGGACATTCCTATCGTGGAGTCCACATTGTGTGGTCTCTCGCTGAGCACCATGTCCTCAGGGTCCCTCCTTGCTGTAGCATGTACCGGAGCCTTGACCTGTCCCTGGCTGCATGCTGGTCCAGTGTGGGAATGGATCATGTTTTGTGTATCAGCCTATTATCCACCCACCCATCCACCCACCCACCTGTCCGCCCGTCCGCCCATCCGCCCACCCGTCCACCCACCCGTCCACCCATCCACCCATCCACCCGCCCATCCACCCGTCCATCCACCCACCCACCCGTCCGTCCGCCCGTCCGCCCGCCCATCCGCCCGCCCAGCCTCATGGCTGAGTGATATTCGATTGCATGCACCCTGCGCTTTGTTGGTTCTTCAGTGCATGGAGAGAAGAATTTCCACAGGAGTGACTCGACACGCCCCTGCGGCCCTGTCCGTGGCTCTGTCGTCGCATCACTGTGGCTTCATTTGCTACTCTTGTTTCCGTTGCAGTTTGTGAGTAGTTTCCGGAAGACAGAGCTAGAATCGAGCTGTGTGGGCTGCACAGTGCTCAGTTACGGGTGAGTCGGGGCCTCCGCGAGGCCATAGCAACCTCGGTAGACATTTCAGAGATGCCAGAAGATTCCCGGAAATTCTAGCAGCAAATACAGCCTAGTCTCCAGGCCCTGTCCTGCTCACAGGGACGGGAATTCCAGTGTCCTCGTGCATTTCCGGCTCCTCTTTCTGCTCCGAGCCCTCCAGCCGCTGAGCCTGGACCAGGAGGAGGACATCCTGCAGAGAGGGGTCCGGGCCAGGCTGCGGGGACGCGGTCTCTCTCTGGCCGCCTACGGCACCATTGTGTCGGTGGAGCTGACAGGTAGGTGGTGGCAGCTCCTGATGGGAGACAAAGGGTTGCTGGGCGGGCGCAGCTCGCTTGGCGTAGAACCTCAGATTTTAAAAATCCCCTCAGAAGGAAAGAGGAGAACGCAGCCAGGTTTCCATGCCTCTAGGTGAGGTTTTAGTCATCCTTGGTTCACTGTGGACCCAAAGACGAAACAAAGTCCCACAACTAAACGGCTCGCTGAACGCGCCCCGGGCACTGTGATGGAAAGCGAAGCCATTGGAGCTGCAGGGAGGGCTGGGTGGTTGGAGCACGGCTGCTCTTGGAGAGGACCTGGGTTCACTTCCCAGCATCCACCTGGAGGCTCACAGCGCTCTATAGCTCACTCCCATGAATCCTACACCCTCGTAGAGATGCGCACGCGGGCAGCACGCCCCCACACGTAAAATGAATCACATCCCGCCGTTCCCGCGCCCCCCCCCCCCGTCCTTAGTCACTCGGCAAGTGTCCTGGTGATTGGAGCCACTGTCCAGATGCGGGCTACAGGCCTGTCTCCCCAGCCACTCCACGAGCTTAGGGCCAGCCTGGGTGACATAGGGAGCCCTTGTCCCAAAAAGCAGAACGTGGAATAAACAAATAACAAGAAATGCAAAAACGTCTTGCGCTCAGACTCCAGGTAAGAATGGCAGAGCCAGGTGGAACCGGTTCAGACCACTGAGGGGTTAAAAGCTTGTCACCTACACCCCCCTGTCCCCTGCCACTGACATGATGGCTGAGGTCTCAGGGACCACCACTTCAGTGCCATCTTCTAGAACGTTCCTCAGTGACAGGCCTGTTCCCCACTAGGACAGTAGCTGCCGGCCTCCGTGGCTCTTCAGAGTTGACCCCCGGCCAGCTGAGGACAGGGTTAGAGTGTCTGTGACCCTGCCACCATCTGCAGCGATGTCTTGAAGCACCAGCCCTCACACGGTTGACCTTTTAGGGAGAGAGGGAGCCAGACGGGATCTCATCATATAGCCCAGGCTGACCTCAAAGCCACAAGCCTCCTACATCAGCCTGGACGACAGGCATCGGCCACCTTACCCGACTCTCACTTGGCTTTGTCTGCTCTCCTCCAGGAAGGCGTGAAGTTCCAGTGACTGAGAGAGACTTGAAGTCAGGTAGGACCAGCCTGTGTAGAGGAACACTTGGAATTTTTATGTTAAGACAAGCTTTTTTGGTTTAACTGACTAGTCACCAGAGTTCACGTTCCCACCCCAGGTGTGGGAGAGTCGTTTATGAGTTGGATTTGGAATGCTTGATGCAGGTGGCTGTAATTTGGTTAGGTGCAGTCGTTCTGGCACCTGTAGCTTGTCTTTGGGATTGCATGCCGCAAGGGTTTATGGGAGCTTTTGGTTTAAGGCATAAAGCCCCTAGAGTCAAGAGTCAGGGTGGGCGTTGGTTGGTGGTTCTGTTGGTTGGGTTGCTGTTGTTAGTGTGAGAACAAAGGTTGGAGAGATTGGAGCTTAGGAAGCCTAAGAAGAAGCTGCGAAGATCTCTATCTTTCTCTCTTTCTGTATTAAGGCTGCTTGTAAGAGCAGTGAAGATTTCTATCTCTCCTTTCTCCTTCCCTAAATGGAGGTAAAAGATTGTAGTGTACTGCTCAAGCCTGCCCCCAGCCTGGTTCCCCCACTACCCCCAGGTCCCTAAGGCTTCTCTCTGGGAAGCGCATGTGCAACCCTCAGCCAGCTTCTGTGGGAGGAGGACACAGAGGGACTTCAGAGAGGCACAAGCTGAGCCCACAGCCCAGCAGCAGCAGGAGACACTGTTGGTTTATTTCTTTCTTTTTAAAAGGCAGGGTCCCGCTATGTAGCCCAGGCTAGCCTCAGACTCATTCTGTAGCCCAGGCTAATATCAAACCCAGAGCTCCACTGCCTCTGTCCCACGGGTGCCGGGGTTAAAGCTGTGGGCATCATGCCCAGCCACTGTTTATTTTAAGGTTGTCTTCGTTAACTGTTGTGATAAAAACCTGACACGGGCAACTGAAGAAAAGGAAGGGTTTGTGCGGGCCTGCGGTTCGAGGGACCGTCCATCCCGGCAGGGATCAGCGGTAGGAGCAGAGGTGGCCGCTCACACTGAGTCCTCAGGAAGCAGACATAGGGGCCTAGGCCTCAGCTCACTTTCTTGGTCCCCTTCAAGCCAGGACCCCAGCCTGGGGGATGGATCTGCCACGTGTAGGGGTGGGGGGCCACCTTGCTTACTCCAGGGTAGAGAGGCTGGCCTGAGGCCTGTCTCCACTGTGATTCCAGATCTCACGGAGTTGACAGTTAGGATCGGCCATCACACAAGGTGACAGGATGCTATTGTAAAAACAAAACCAGGGGCCAGAGGCGGTGGTGCACGCCTTTAATCCCCGCGCCCTGGAGGCTGAGGCAAAAGGATCTCTAGGAGTTCAAAGCTAGCCTGGTCTCCATAGAGTTTCAGACCATTCAGGTGACACTCTGAGACCCTGTTTCGCACACACGCACACACACGCACACACACATGGCTCACAGGCATCCATGTTGTCCAGCTCTGTTGTTACCCCCAGAGATAAAGAATTCAGAGAGGTTTTTGCACTACGGAGGTTCTGAGTGGACCCCTGCAGGCTGCTTCCCCCAGAAGGAAGGGGGTGGGGGATGGGCAGAGGGCTGCAGCTGGTTCTTCTCCATCCCCAGGCCGCTGCCCCGGGAACTCCTTCTCCTGTCGGAACAGTCAGTGCGTGAGCAAAGAGAACCCGGAATGTGACGACAAGGCGGACTGCTCAGATGCCTCTGACGAGGCCCAGTGTGGTCAGTTCAAAAGGGGAGGGGCGTGGCAGTGTTGAGGGCAGGAACAGATGCCCGGAGGGGACAATCTTCAGACTACAGCAGGCCCTAGTGAGCCTGGAGCTCTATGCTGCCAGGAACTAGAGACTGTCAGTGCTGAGCCAGGAGTGAAGAAAATGCTTCTGTCAGTCTCAGCCTCCGCAGTGGGACAGCTCCAGGGTCCTGGTCTGCTCTCTGATGCTTCGATAAAGTGCTCTGAGCAAAGACAGTTTGGGAAGGAAAGGGTGTATTTCAGCTTACAGCTTACAGTCCACAGTTGTGGGAGGCAGGGCTGGAACTGAAGTGGAGGCCACAGAGGCTGCAGAGGCCGCTGTTCATGGGCCTGCTCTCTCCCACGCTCACTGTCTCCAGGGACCATCAGCCTAGGGTTGACACCACCTAAGGTGGGCTCGGCCCTCCTGCAGCAACCATTAATCAAGGTGTGTCCTCCCAGCCCTCAGGAGGATCCTGAGTTCCAGGCCACCTTGGGCTGGGATGAGCGTCTGTTTTAAAAGAACTGAATAAAATAAAAAATCAACACTAGCTTTAAGGGTGTGTATGACCTTGGGTGTCTGGTCCCCAAGAAGACAGGGTGGCTCCAAAGAGAAATGAGGGTGCCTTGAACTCAGGGCCTAATGATAGTGACAGAGTGGCCCTGGGTCCCCGTTGGTGACCTCGTGTCTTGCAGACTGTGGCTGGCAGCCTGCCTGGAGGTCGGCGGGCAGGATCGTGGGTGGTGTAGAGGCCGGCCCTGGGGAGTTCCCCTGGCAGGTCAGCCTCCGAGAGAACCAGGAACACTTCTGTGGGGCCACCATCATCGGGGCCAGGTGGCTGGTGTCCGCTGCCCACTGCTTCAACGAGTGAGTCCATGGCCTCAGCTACCCCTGCCCGGCCCTCAGACCCCAGCCTCCTGCTCCTCCTCCATCCCTGCCCTTCCTCATACTTCCAAAGTCCACTTTTCCTTCTTTCTTTCCCTCCCCTCCCTTTTCCATTTCGGTTTATTTAAGTTTACCTACTGTATGAATGTTTTCCCTGCACGGCTGTGCACCATGAGTGTGCAGTACCCACGGGGGCCAGAAGGGGGCGTCGGATTCCCCCGGAACTGGAGATACAGATGGTCATGAGCCGCCTTGTGGGTGCTGGGGATTGAACCAGGACTTTGCAAGAGCAGCTGCTGGGCCATCTCTCCAGGCCTTCTTTTCTTTTATAAAATTAATTAATTTTCCTTAAAACAAGGCCTGACTAGGTCTCCCAAGCTTCCCGGAAACTTGCAATGTCCCTGCCTCGGCTGGCTGAGTGTTGGGGTTACAGGTATCCCCCCCACAACTTCCCAGTCTGCAATCATTTTTCTTTTTTTATTTAACTTCGAGACAGAGTCTCATTATGTAGCTGGCCTGGAACTCGCTGGGTACGTAGACCAGGCTGGCCTCGCACTCAGAGAGATCCACTGCCTCTGCCTCCGGGGTGCTGGAATCAAGGGCGTGCACAACCCTCTCAGCTTCTCATTTATCTGTTTGTATCTGTACGTGTGTGGGTGCACGTGCCTCACCGCCTACATGTGGGGGCGGCAGAGGGCAACTCGTGTGTGTCCTGGGAATCGAACTCAGGTCGACAGGCTTGGCCGCAAGCGCCTGTGCCCGCTGCGCCCTCTTTGGCCCTGAGGCGATGTCCTCAGTCCGAGTCCCGCAGCCTTCTCTGTCTCGAGCCGCACCCCTCGGGCTCCCCAGGTTCCAGGACCCCGCGCACTGGACGGCCCAGGCGGGCAGCGTGCAGCTGAGCGGCTCGGAGCCCAGCGCCGTGCGCGCACGCGTGCTCCGCATCGCCAAGCATCCCGCCTACGACGCCGACACCGCAGACTTCGACGTGGCGGTGCTGGAGCTGGCGCGCCCGCTGCCCTTCGGCCGCTACGTGCAGCCCGCCTGCCTCCCCGCCGCCACGCACGTCTTCCCGCCGCGCAGGAAGTGCCTGATCTCCGGCTGGGGCTACCTGAAGGAGGACTTCCGTAAGCCGCTGCCTGCACCCCGCGGCCTGCACCCCGCGGCCGACCGCAGCCCTGAAGAGATGCTGCAGACGGGGCGGCCTTAGCAAGAACAGGGCTGGGGCGTGGTCGGGTGGAGGCCCGCCCAGAATCCCCCCAGCGAGGGGCTGGGGGCGTGGTCAGGGTGAAGCCCCGCCCAGAATACCCAGCGAGGAGCTGGGGGCCGTGGTCGGGCCGAGCCCCGCCCAGAATCCCCAAGGAGGGGCTGGGGCGTGGTCAGGGTGAAGCCCCGCCCAGAATCCCCAGGGAGGGGCTGGGGCGTGGTCGGGTGAAGCCCCGCCCAGAATTCCCAGGGAGGGGCTGGGACGTGGTCAGGGGAAGGGTATTTAGGTATCTGGGTTCAATGCTTCCAAAAACAAACTTTGTAAAGCTACATGGAGGTGGTGGCACACACCTGTCATCCTGAATTTAAGATGTGGAGTGCTAAGTCCAAGGTCGTCTTTGGCTACAAAGTGAGTTCAAGGTTACCCTGGGCTCTAGACCCCCCCCTCCTCGCCTCTCTCTCTCTCTCTCTCTCTCTCTCTCTCTCTCTCTCTCTCTCTCTCTCTCTCTCTCACACACACACACACACACACACACACACACACCTACCTTTAACTTTGACACGAAGTTCTAGCGGCGCAACCTGCTGACGGCAGGCGGTGAGTGCGGCTTATCGGGGCTGAGAGCGACTTCACCCTGAAGCTTATTGGAGTTGGGGCCTGGGTGCATGGCGGGAGGAAACACATACCATGTGAGCTGAGAGTATGAGAGCCTAGCACAGTCGGGAGAGGACTGGGGAACCCGGTCTTTGGGTGTGAAGGTTGATGTCTTTGGGTGTGAAGTGGCCAGGTAGAACTGAGGTTGGGTGAGGGGGCAGGTGGTCCCGGCAGCTTGCGAACTTGAAGAGGAAATGGCTCAGAGTGGCTGCTGGGGTTCTGGCTCTCTCACCCTGCTTTTCTCTGTCTCTGTCTGGGCAGTGGTGAAGCCAGAGGTCCTTCAGAAAGCCACGGTGGAGTTGCTGGACCAGAGCCTGTGCGCCAGCCTGTACGGCCACTCGCTCACAGACAGGATGGTGTGTGCTGGCTACCTGGACGGGAAGGTGGACTCCTGCCAGGTGGCTGCCAGGCTTTCATCATGTTACCCTCGTCCCTTCCCCAGACAAGCAAATGGACACACTCTGTGGAACAACCCAGCACCCAGCGGGTAGAGGCAGGAGGATCAGGAGTTCAAGTCCAGCCTGAGCTACATGCCCTGTCTCAAAAAGAAAACAAAAAATACCCTGACTGAGCTGTTGTTGTTTAAGAAAACAGAAATCACTGTGTGTTTTTGTTTTCTGGTTTGTTTGTTTGTTTTTTGAGACAGGGTCTCTCTGTGGTAGCTCTATCACTCTGTAGACCAGGTTGGCCTTGAACTCACAGAGATTTTCCCACCTCAGCCTCCGTGCTGGAGAGATGGCTCGGTGGTTAAGAGTTTTAGGGGATCTGGTGTAGTAGTACACCTATGGGAGACACGGAGGCGTTCTGATTGGTGCAAGCCCTGCCAGACCGCAGCAGAGGGAACCACCGTCCTGGCCAGCGCCACGCTCACAGTGGAACCCTGAGCGTCTGAGCGCAGGTGTTTTATTGAGTCAGAACTCCTCAGGTGCAGGTCACGAGCGATCAAACCTCCCCACAGAAACCCAACACCTGCAGGCCATGCAGAACACCAAGGCCTGTGTGTCCCTTTTCCCAACAGTGCACAAAACAATTGTTTTATACATAACCAAAGATTAACTTCTGCAACAATCTAGTGCCCTCTTCTGACCTCTGTGGGCACCAGGCACAAACGTGGTGCGTAGACAGACATGCAGACAAAATAATCATGCACATAAGTGCAGAGTAGACATAGATACATAGGTAGATAGGTAGATAGGTAGATGATAGACACACACACACCCCCATGCTGAGAATGTGCCATTGTTTTCCAGGGTGACTCGGGGGGACCCCTGGTCTGCGAGGAGCCTTCTGGGAGATTCTTCTTGGCTGGTATAGTGAGCTGGGGCATCGGTTGTGCAGAAGCTCGGCGGCCAGGGGTCTACACGCGAATCACCAGGCTTCGAGACTGGATCCTGGAGGTGACTGGTGCGGTCGACACGCCTGTGGTCCCCACAGTGGCTCCTACGCCCCTCACCCCCAGCACCTCCTGGCCCACCAGCCCTGAGAGCCCGGTGCCCAGCACCTCTGCCAAGCCCCCAGCTGCCCCCAGCGCTGCACCTCTACACTCCAGCACTGCGGCCAAGCCACAAGGTATTAAGGGCAGACACCCCTCCCGGACAGGCTTGGGTGGATTAGTTCTGGCTTCCTGCAGCACTGAGTGGCAAAGAGACTAAAGATCGATTACTGATGTCTGTCATGAAGCATTCAGTGGAAAAGAGATTGCTAATTGATTCTCCAGGTCTGCTACACTGATTCCTGTGGGCTTCAGCATGTATTCAGCAAGAGATCGGCAATTGACTATTGATGTCTGCCACGAGGCGCCCGCTCAGTGTAGGGTTGGTAATTGATTGGCAATGTCTGTCACGAAGGACAGTGAGAAATTGATGGTTGACTATCGGATTGATAGAGTTGAGATTGGGTCTCTCTATGTAGCCCTGTCTGTCCTGAAGCTCTATATAGACCAGGCTGGCCTTGAACTCAGAGAGATCTGTCTGTCTCTGCCTGGAATTGAGGCTGGGTCCCAGCAGTGCTTAACTATTGATGTCTGCCTTAGCACTGCGGGGACCAGCGCTGGTTACTGGTTTCTTCTTGAGGGGAGGGGAGGGGAGGAAGTGCATGTGGTCCGAGGACAGCTTGCAGGAACTGGTTCTCTCCTTCCACCACGTGGGTTCCAGGGAGTTGAACTCAGCTTAGGTTTGATAGCTAGTGCCTCTGCCCTGATGTCTATCGATGGAGGATTGGTGATTGATCGCCAATGTCTGCCTTGAATCCTCAGTGAGAACTTAGTGATGGATTGTTGGCGTCTGCCAGGAAAGCGCTTGATGGGAGAGAGGCAGTTTGTTATTGGTATCTGTCTCCACACTTGGCGGGACACTGGTGACTGCTTATTGTCGTGTGCCTTTAAGCATTCAATAGGAGATTGGAAATTGATTACTGATGTCTGCCATGAGCACAAGCTTATAGGTTGGTTATTCTTCGGGTGTACTTTTATTTTTTTGAAACCGAGTCTCAATATGTAGACTGGCTGGCCTGGAGCTCACTATGTGGACCGGGTTGGTTTTGAACTTCCAGCGATCCTCCTGCCTCAGCCTACCAGGTGCTGGGATTAAAGGCGTCTGCCACTACTCCCGGTTTCATTTTTAGTTTCTTGAAACTGTAGCTGCACAAGAGAACATGCGTAGAGCGACCCTCAAGCCCTGTCTCCCTCCCTTCTCTCCGTCCCTCCCTTCCCAGACAGCATCTTTCTGTGTACCCCAGGCAGACTTCAAACTCAGAACAATCCTCCTGCCTCCGCTTCTGCGGGCTGGGATGCCAGGCACGTGCCGCCAAGCCAGACTTGTAGCTGTCACTTTGTGGGTCCCGTGACTGGGATCCAGGTGTCGTGTGATTGTATCTCAACCATTTCAAGTTCAGGCTTCCCTCTGAACGCCTCTGCCCTGTCACTCCGGGCGCAGGATGGCTGAGCCCTGACTATGAGGACCCCCTCCCTCTCTGCTCTCCCCTGGCAGAGTGTGGGGCCAGGCCCGCGATGGACAAGCCCACTCGCATTGTGGGTGGGCTCAGCGCCGTGCCCGGGGAGGTGCCCTGGCAGGCCAGCCTGAAGGAAGGACCCAGACACTTCTGCGGAGCCACCGTGGTGGGCGACCGCTGGCTGCTGACCGCCGCCCACTGTTTCAACCAGTAAGGCTTCCGGAGAGCCCCCGCTGCAGACCCTCAGTGCACACAGAAAGCGCCAAGTAGCCGGGCGTCTGCCTCAAAAGAAACAGCCAAACCAAACCCAAAAAAACGGCAACCAAAAACCAGGAGGCCCTTGCTGGAGCTGAGTGCTCACGTACGGGGCCGCCCGGGGCTCCAAGGCAGGGGCCTGGATTCTGGCGGGCAGTGACCTTTGACACTCATAAAGTTGCTAGGGTCTTGTTCAGAGTGACGCAAAGCAAAGCCCCAGGGTGCACTCTCCCCCAGGTCCCCCTCCCTGGAGGCCCTCCCGGGGCGGGGCGGGGCGGGGCGGGGCGGGGCATGCGTGCCTGAGGCGCTTCTCCCAGCACCCAGGTAGACCAGGTGCAGGCGCACCTGGGCACCGCGTCCCTGCTGGGCGTCGGCGGGAGCCCCGTGAAGCTGGGGCTGCGCAGGGTGGCCCTGCACCCACGCTACAACCCGGGCACCCTGGACTTCGACGTGGCCTTGCTGGAGTTGGCTCGGCCGCTGGTCTTCAACAAGTACATCCAGCCCGTCTGTCTCCCTCTGGCCATCCACAAGTTCCCTGTGGGCCGGAAGTGCATGATCTCGGGTTGGGGCAACACGCAGGAAGGGAATGGTGAGCAGGTCCCAGAGCGGGTGATGGGTGTGTTCTCCAGGGCCTGGCTTGGGAGGGATTAGGTTTGTCTCCCCTCACCTGGGCCCTGAGCCATTCCTCTGTGCTGACCCGCATCCTACGAGCCTCTCAGTGTCTCCCGGGGGCTGCGTGCGGCCCCTCGTGTGTATAAATAAGGTTTTATTGACATAAGATCCACACACTCATCCATGGCTGCAGGAAACAGTTGTGCTGACCCGCTGGCCTTTAGACCCACAGACTAGAGCCTCCGGCTAAGCCGGAGACCACGTTCAGCCCCTTGGCTGGGTATGAATAACACTGCCATGTGGCCCCCTGCACACCCATTCCGAGACAGGATACCCATGGCTCTGTAAAGCCCAAGTGTTTACGCTCTAGCCCCTTATGGAAAAGTTTGTCAACGTGGGCGTCATGGCCCACACCTGTAGCCAGAACTCGGGCGGCAGTGGCGGGAGGATCCCGCCAGCTCCAGGACAGCGAGAGCTACATAGTGAGACCCTGTCTCGCACAGAGAAAAACTTCCCGTGGGCTCTGCTGGCTGTCTCCTGGACAGGGACAGCGCCTGGCGGCTGGTCACTGGGCAGCGCTCTGATCTCGGTCTCCCGGCAGCCACCAAGCCCGACACCCTGCAGAAGGCTTCCGTGGGCATCATGGAGCAGAAGCTGTGCGGCGCCCTCTACAACTTCTCCCTCACTGACCGGATGCTGTGTGCAGGCTTCCTAGAGGGCAGAGTCGACTCCTGCCAGGTGAGTGTCACAGGGCCGCCTGGAGCTCCCACTTGGGCTCAGGTGCAGCTCAGTGGTAAGCACGAGCCTAGCATGTGTGAGGCCCTGGGTTTCGCCTCCAGTACTGAAAAAAAAGAAAAAGAAAAATAAGAATGAATGACAGAGGCTCAGAGAAGGCAAGAGATCTGCCTGAGGTCACACAGCCAAGGCTGAATGTGAGGCCTGATGTCCAATGGGACCGGAGCCTCTCTGTTTCTCAGATGGGTGTCCCGCGAGGGCCTGGTGTGTCCTCCTGCAGGGCGACTCTGGTGGCCCCCTGGCCTGTGAGGAGACACCCGGCGTCTTTTACCTGGCGGGCATCGTGAGCTGGGGTATCGGCTGTGCCCAAGCTGGAAAGCCCGGCGTATACGCACGTGTCACTCGCCTCAAGGACTGGATCCTGAAGGTCATGTCGTCAGGCCCAGGCTCCACACCTGGCCCGCACACCTCCAGCACGTGGCTGACCTCCAGCCGGCCCCACGGGACCACAGCGGCCGGACTCACTGACCAAGAAGCCACCGCCAGCAGACCGGCCACCCCCAGGGCCACCGGCAGGGTGACTACTAGACCACTCAACACGACGCTCTCTGCCAGGACCAGAGGACAGACACCAGCTCCGAACGCCCCGGGCACCACCACACACTCCCAGCTGCCAGGTACTGACGCGGGCTGTGATTCGGGCGGGACCCTCTGACGGCCGGGGTCAGACATAGTGATACTGCAGACATACTTCAAGTCCCATGGCCGTTTCCCAGGCTGAGGGGGCTCTCCCCACACCCTGCTGTGTGTGCCTGTGTGCAAACGTGTGTACACATTGTGTACATGCATGCAGAGGCCAGACGAGGGTGCCTGTGTCACCGCCCTCCATTGACTGGGATGTT
Organism: Cricetomys ansorgei; assembly: GCA_026225945.1. Classification (NCBI taxonomy): domain Eukaryota; kingdom Metazoa; phylum Chordata; class Mammalia; order Rodentia; family Nesomyidae; genus Cricetomys; species Cricetomys ansorgei. The sequence continues at coordinate 1,215,568 of JAMJFZ010004123.1, forward strand.
CCTCTGAGACAGGGTATCTCATGGAGCCTGGAGCTGGGTTTCAGTTGCAGCTGGCAAGTCCCAGCCATCCTCCTGTCTCCGCTGCCCTCCGTGCTGGGGTCAGAGGTTTGCTCACAACCATGCTGAACCATCTCTCCAGCCCCTGATTCGTTCCCTCTTGGTTACCGGGGTCCAGGTTGGCTTAGAACTCACTGGGTAGCTCAGCTGACCTTGAACTGATCCTCCCGCCTCAGCCTCTTGAGGTGTCATCCTGAGATGACAGCCTGTGCTGCAGGTGCTCTCCTGCAGGGCTCACCCCCCTGAGCTGCAGAGGGGAAGGTGACAAAATCAACCCTCTGCAGCCGGGTAGTGGTGGCAAGCACCTTTGATCCCAGGCTCCGGAGCAGAGGCAGGCGGATCTCTGGGAATCTGTGGCCAGCCTGGTCTACAGAGTGAGTTCCGGGACAGCCGGGGCTACACAGAGGCTGTGTCTTGGAAAACAAATACAAAACAAACAAAACAGTCAACCCTCTGCTGAGAAACAGGCATCCTCAAGGCCGTCAGCTGCTGCCCGCTGTTCTGGGCCAAAGCTGCTGCTTCACCTGCTGGGTCTAGTTGTGGGGCCAAACGGTAACCCAGCAGCCCCAATGTCCTCTCACCCCTCGCCCAGCTCTGCTTTCCGTTCCTCACGAGCTTGTGTCCTGAGCTCCCCCAGCTCCGCACACAAGGCCGCGTGGATGGGAAATGCCATGGAGGGGTCCCCTCCCCCAACCAGGACTCCTCCTGGGTACCGTGAGGCGCTGGGATCCGATATTCATTTCACTAGCAAACACACGTAAGCTCCACACGCCTGTTGGTGACTGTCAGACCTACACCCAGAGCCACTCGCCCCCAAGGCCCCAGAACTGACTGTTTTGGGGACAGAGGCTATAAAATGGGCATTGGTAAAAGGAGGTGGGGGGGGGCAGGTTCCCGCATCTGAAGTGTTCTGATAAGAAGGCACCATGCTGGGCCTGATGGCAAACACCTGTCACCTCAGCATCCAAATCCAAGGCCAGCCTGAGCAACAACTACCAGCTGGTGGCCCTGAGGTTGTCTCCTTCTCAGCAGAGGGGGCCTAGAATCGCCTAGTTAGGGTTTGGGGGCGTGGTCATGGAGGAGCCCCGCCTAGAATCCCCAGTGAGGGGCTGGGGCGTGGTCAGGGTGGAGCCCCGCCTAGAATCCCCAGTGAGGGGCTGGGGGCGTGGTCAGGGTGGAGCCCTGCCCAGAATCCCCCAGTGAGGGGCTGGGGGCGTGGCCAGGGGTCCAGTGCTGGAGGCCTGGGCTTCAAGTCCAGGAATGTTCAAATAAAATTGAAAAAGAAAGGAGAGAGCGAGCAAAATCCAGAGGGGAGGGAGGAGTTATGGCTCAGCTAACCCTTTGCTCTTTGGGTGTGGTGCCTGCCACACACCTGTAGCCTCAGCATTTAGGCTAAGGCAGGAGGATGGCTTTGACTTTAAGACCATCCCAGCCTCATATCTAGTGAGATGGTGTCTTAACACCCCCCACCTTTCTAAAGCTGGAACAGGTAGACACCGTCTGCAGAGGTGGGGGCCATGGGGACCACACGGGAGGCGTCTCTTCATGTGGCCGGGTCTCCCACCCCAGGCCCGCCTGTGGGTGGCATGGCCCTTTCCCTGGGTCCCTCAGATAGACAGGCTCTCAGCAGGAGAGCTGGTAAGGGGGTCACATTTGTTCCTCAGTCCTCCAAGTGCCCCCGACGTCCAGGTACCCCAGCCGTGAGTCCCGGCTGTCGGACGCTGGCCCAGGTTGGGTTCCTAGAAAGTCCTAGGCTAGACCTTTCTCACCCCTTCCCCTCACTAACCCCATCACGTCCGTCCTGCTCTCAGCTCTAAGGCAGTCAGCTGTTGAGCTAACGCTAACTCCACTGTGAACTCTGGGTTCTTAGTTCTGTGGAGGGAGCCACTGGAGTCAGGGCCACAGGAAAGAGGGTGGGTGGTTGAGGTCACACCAGAAGCCCTGTACCTCAGGACCCCCGGGAAGCTGATCTTCCCGCCCCTTGGAATTGGGGAAGAGCCGTTGTCAGGTGACTCCACACCTGAGAGGCCTAGACAGATGAGCCCTGGCCTCCCCAACCTGGCCTTCAGCTCAACCTGACCTTGACCCTGGCGATTGCAGGGCCCTGTGAGCAGGAGACCCAGGGGAGCCTCAAGGTGGGACTTCTGCTCGGTGCAGACCACTCTCTGTGGGAAGGAGGGGTCAGCTGGAGGGACACCAAGCCCCCCTCTGCCCCTCCCCCGGGGCTCTGTGCATTGAGAGGCTAGCCTGAGGCTGTAGGGATACCTGGGGCAGGCCAGCCGGAGCCACAGGGTCCGCGGTTGGGGCCCCGTCTCGGGGGATGTGTGGAGCAAGCCCTCTGCCCGGGGTTCACCACACCTCCTCTCCTCAGATTGCGGCCTGGCGCACACGGGGGCCCTGACCCGGATCGTGGGTGGCAGCGCGGCCTCGCGTGGGGAGTGGCCCTGGCAAGTCAGTCTGTGGCTGCGCCGCCGGGAGCACCGCTGCGGGGCCGTGCTGGTGGCCGAGAGGTGGCTGCTGTCTGCGGCACACTGCTTCGACATGTGAGTCCTGCCCTGGTCCTGGGGTCCACCTGCCCTGGCATCAGTCTCCAGGGGCGGGGTCGGGGCCATCATCAGCTCTGGATATGGAGCCTGCTGGTGTCATCCCCACCATCAGAGGGACACCGTTCGTGGGTTGGGTGAGCCCGAGAGGGTAGGGGACACAGCAGCTTGGGTAGGCGTGGGGCGGTGACTCTGGCCACGCGCACGCGCGCCCTGCAGCTATGGGGACCCCATGCAGTGGGCGGCCTTCCTGGGCACCCCGTTCCTGAGCGGCGCCGAGGGCCAGATAGAGCGCGTGGCGCGCATCTACCGCCACCCGTTCTACAACCTCTACACGCTGGACTACGACGTGGCGCTGCTGGAGCTGGCGGGGCCCGTGCGCCGCAGCCGCCTGGTGCGCCCCATCTGCCTGCCCGGCGCCGCGCGGCCCCCCGACGGCGCGCGCTGCGTCATCACCGGCTGGGGCTCGCTGCGGGAGGGAGGTAAGCCCGCGCGGTCGGCGGGGGGCGCCTGGGGGGCGCGCCCCACCCACGCCCACCTCCCTGCCCTCGCCCAGGCTCCATGGCGCGGCAGCTGCAGAAGGCGGCGGTGCGCGTCCTCAGCGAGCAGACGTGTCGCCGCTTCTACCCGGTGCAGATCAGCAGCCGCATGCTGTGCGCGGGCTTCCCGCAGGGCGGCGTGGACAGCTGCTCGGTGAGCGGGGGCGGGGGCGCTCTTTGTAGCCCAGGCTGCCCGAAGTCCGGCAGGACAAGCCTCTTGAGGGTCTCACGGCACCCGGGGCGTCCCGAGTCCCTGGAACCCCCGTCTCCGCCTCCTGAGCGCGGCGTCCCAGGCCGTAAGCCGCACCTGGCTTTTCACGTGGGCCCGTGCGACAAGCACCGTCCTACCGAGCCGGCCCTAAGGTCTCTCCGGCCCACCTTTGGACTCTGGGGACCGCACATCACCCTCTGAACAACTGCTTGTTTTTGAGGGAAGGTCCAGGCAGGGCATAGTAGAGCACAGCTGGGAGACTGAGGCCGGAGGATAACGGTTTGAGACCAGCTGCGGATAGTTAGTGATAAGAGGTCACCTCCGTGCTAGGGCGCCTGCTCCTCACTGCCAACAAAACAAAGTTTAGAAGGTAAAGTTATCACACCAGGCGGAGGTGACACACGCGAGGCAGAGGCAGGCCAATTTTGTTCGAGGCCAGCCTGGGCTACAGAGTGAGTTCCAGGACAGCCAGGGCAACACAGAGAAAACCCAAAAACCAACAACAAAAAGACGTTTCTTGTGCAAACACGAGGACCTGAGCCGGAGTCCCCAGGGTTCACACAGAAGACTGTGGTGACAAGCTATGCGCATGTGTCACACCCGGTCTGTGTGGGCTGAGGCAGGAGCATGGCTGGGACTTGACGGACACTGCTTACAGAAAGTGAACTTATCTTCAGGGAATGGGGTGGAGAGCAACAGAATGACCTCCCTGCACCTGCTCTGGCCTTCACGCACGCACGCGCGCACCACCATACACAGACACGCACATGCGCACACTGGGTCCTGGGATGAGGACCCGGCAGAGTCCACAGCCAGGGGCATTAACACAACACACTAGTACTGAACCCATTTCCCACATGACAAAAGCGAGGCTCTGTGGCAGTTTCTCCCTTGGGGGTCCTTCCCCGTGCCCAGGAGAGGTATGATTCTGGGGGCCATGCCTGGGCCCAAGGGCTACTGGCCTGAGAGCATTTTCTCCTTCAGGGCGATGCAGGGGGACCCCTGGCCTGCAGGGAGCCGTCTGGCCAGTGGGTGCTAACTGGGGTCACCAGCTGGGGCTACGGCTGTGGCAGGCCCCACTTCCCAGGTGTCTACACTCGAGTGGCTGCCGTGCTGGGATGGATAGCCCAGAACATCCAGGAGTGACCAGTGTGGCAGGACCGGGCCTGGACTGGAGACAGAGCTGCCGGCCACCGACCCGCGGAGGGGAGTCGGAGGCAGGCGAGCCTGTGGGTCGGGTGGGAACTAGCTGCGCTGTGTGTACTGTTCCAATAAAAGAGTCCCTTCCCCTAGCTCCCCCCAGCGCCCTCGTCACAACCACGAGTCTCCAGAAGCATCTATGCAGTTTTTTGGGGACAGGGTTTCACATACCCAAGGCTAACCTTGCGCTAGCTCCTCCTGCCTCCACGGCAAGTGCTGGGTGGATCACACTCGGTGTCTGAGGGGCTGGGACGCCACCCTGGGCCTCGTGCGTGGCAGGCGCAATCTCTACACACAGCTATGGACCCTCGGTGTGTACGCACACAATACCATGCTCGGTTACGCACAAGGCCCGCGTTCCCCGAGAGCCAGCAGCCCAGACACTCCGGGGGAAGACCGAGACCATGCGGGCCTGGGGCCTACTCTGGGGAGGGGGCCCGAGGCAGCGAGACGCCACGCCAGCTTCTCTGCCTCGGCAGAGATTTATTGGCTTGCTCTCAAGAGGTCACAGCTCGGGTGGGGGCAGCCAGATCCCCGCGCTCAGCAGTCCAGGGGAGAGGCCTCGACCCCCGGGCCCTCCATGCCAGACTTCGGGGCCGCCGGACACCAGCTGCCCTCGTTGGTGGGGAGACAGTCCCGACCTTGCGCGTGGCGCCCGAGGCACAGGTCCCGGTCACATGTTGGCTCTTTCCCGCTGCAGTCGAGAGTTGTAGGCGCGGGACACGGTGTTCCAGGCGTCCATGTAGCGGTCCATGCACATGGCGATGCATTTCTGCAGAGCGTGGAGGGGACCCTTATGAGTTAGGGTCTCATGACCCCGGGATCACTCACTACACATGCGCGGAAGACCTTTGCCCCACACCCGCGCACGCGCAGAGCTCCTCACTAGGCTGTGGCATCGAGCTGCGCACGCGCAGGTCTCTTACCCCAAGCAGCCTGACACCCCACGACCCTCACCATCCGGGGTTCCGGGAGAGGCTCACCTGCTCAGAGTTATCCAAGGAGCCCCCGGGCTTCCCGATGCACTTCCGGAAGCACTTGTCGGTCATTCTCTGTGGACACACGCGAGGCCTCAGCCGGGACCCACGCGGGGCACCCGCCACCCACCCGGGCGCCCCGCACCTGCAGCAGCTCCTGCGCGTTGGCCACGGCGATCTGCACTTTGACCTGCTCCATGATGACCCCAGGGTCCAGCTTCCCGCCGTCCGTGCCGCCGAAGTCCGAGCCGAAGCCGCTCTCCATGGCTGCGCAGTCAACCGGACGGCGGCCGCGCGCGCCGACCCGCAGGCGCCGGAAGCCGAGGCACCACGGGAAACGGAGGCCGGGTCGGTTCCCACAAGGCCGCGCGCGCGCCCTCACCAGCCTGACAGAAAGCTGTGGCCCGAGTCACCATGGAAACAGTTCAACTACATCTCCCATGAGCCTTCGCGCGCCAAGACGTGAACGCCGCCGCGATGTAAGAAGCTCCAGACTACTGTTCCCACAAGACTGTGCGCGCACCCCCTAGGTTGAACCCGGAGCCCTGTCCTTTGGAGGTATCGAAGGAACTAAAACCAAGACTACAACCCCCAAAAGGCTGCGCACTTCGCGCGCGCGCAAACTGACGCCCCGGCAGGGCTGAGCCCATGGCACGGCGACCCCGCCGCGCATGCGCACTTGGCACCCATGGAGTTAAACTCTCTGCTGTTGGGGCCAGAGGACTAGCGCCGAGGATGTGGTTAAAATCAAAGTGTTTATTTGAGTGTACAAAAGCTTCCAGTCGTAAAACGTACATTACAAATCATAGGCGGAAGAGAAAGGGCGGAACACACGTTTGGCATGCATCTTAGAAAATAACAGAACCTGTAAAGCTGAGAGATGAGCGCAGTGCAGGCTGCTCCCCAGCCGCAGTGCCACCCCCACCCGCCCCCGGAACCGCCTCGCCGGCTGCGGCGGGAACGGGACCCCGGAGGGACTGCGGGTCTCCAGCCCGCTCCTCCGACTCGGGAGCCAGCTGCCGCGCATGGTGCGCATGGTGCGCAGGGTCACAGCGGGCCCCTGCCATGCTCACTGACCGCAGCCTGTCCCGACCGTGCAGGAACCGACTGGAGACCCAGACCAGGATCCAACACCTGTCACTTGAAGGAAACGGAGGTATCTAGAAGCAGGGGGTAGCTGGCGGGTTCTGGGTGTCGGTGGCAGTGGGGGCGCCCTGTGGCCCTGAGCCTGTGGCCTTCTGGGAGACTGGGCCTCAACTACTCCTGCCACCAGCTGTGCCCGGAGGGAGGCAGCACCCCCACGGCTCAGTAAAGGAAGCTGACGGTCACAGGTCGCCCCTATCCGTGCCAGCCCCAGGCCTGGACCCCCAGGGCGGCGTCCCATCCCAGTGAGCTGCACTACTGACTGATGTAAAAAAATAAATATCCGTTAAAAAAATACCGTGTCTGTGGCAGGGAGGGTCAAGGTGACAGACGAGGGGCGAGGGCTGGCAGGTGCCTGGCACCTGGAACTGTTTCAACGCAGCAAGTGTCCACGCCCAGCCAGCAGGGCAGGGCAGAGGGCCCATGCGTATTCACACACAGGGCCAGAAGCGCAGCTGGCTGGGCCACTCCTGTGAGCAGTCACTGACTGGCCACCCACAGCCTTCGCTCCTAAAGGGAGACCATCCATGATCTGTCTGTCCCCTTCAGTCTACCAGAGTGACAATCTTAGGGAGGACTTGTCCCATGTGTGAGCTTCCTCCTTGGTCCTCAGCTTTAGAAGGGACTAGAAAGTTGTAGAATCTGGACACAGAGAAGCCTGTGGTGCCACAGACCCTCCAGGCTCAGGGCACAGAGCTGGAGCCACCCTTGGTTTGGGTGTTCTGTGCCACCAACCCTGGGAGTGTGCCGTGTCTGAAGACACACAGTCCTCGGCAAGCTGGTGATCCCCACAGCCCTCTGGAACCCTGATTCTGACTTTGATTTGATTTAAAAAGCTTCAAAGAAAACTCAAAACCTGTGAATCGCTGCAGTTTCACACCGGGTCCACCCTGAGCCAGCAGCCACGCCCCTGTCCCCTACCGGATAGGCTGTAGGCCCAAGTCCCTCAGCCTCCGGATTCCTGGTATCTTAGGAAGGGCGCCACCTCGAGGAGATCCAGAGACCACCCACTTCCCACGGTCGCTTAACAGTCACCTAGAAATGTACCAAGGACTAATGAGAGCCCATCATAAAAAAATAATTTCAGTGGCTCTGGGGACCATGTTGACTGCTGGGGCGGGTTTCACATCAGCCGGCAGCCTCTCGAGGTCGGCCTCGGGTCCCCCTGCAGAGAGTGAGGGCCGATGGAGTTAGTCCTCGCCTAAGCAAGCAGAAGGGTCCCCCACAGCCCCTGGCCCTGGCCCAGACTTGGCTGGAGACCCCAGCTCCCCTCCCCCAGCTCTGAGAAGGGTCAGGAGTATAGCCACTGGGGTCTGTGGTGTCACAGACCCCAGTGGGTGGGTTCGGTTGTCATCCAGGATAGGACTGTGGGACCTGGACCGGAAGCCCCACTACGCACACCACCACATCCCTTACCTGCTGGTGGAAAAGGTCTTCCTCGCCAAACTCCGCCTCCTCCTCCTCCTCTTCCTCCCCATTCTCGCTCGCCTGAACAGATGACTGCTTCACAGCCTGAACGGCCACCTCCTGCACAAGGGTCGCCAGGGTACTCAGCACCCCGGTGCTATGGCTGTACCCCACAGGAGGCCATGCCCTGCCGTGTACCTACCTCTCCATCCGCGTTTACCAGGGCAGTACGGAAGCTCTCCCCGGAGCCCCAGCTGCTCTGGCTCTTCCACACAAGGGTTGACGGGGGACTGTGAGCGACCCCTGTGCCAGCTGCCCACACCTGAGGACCCAACAAGGCCCTTGTCAGTCACCTCAGGGCCTGGGCCAGGCAATGGCTGCCCACCCTGAGGCCCTTCGGCGGGCTTGTCTGAGCAGGATGGACCCAGGACACAGAAGAAGAGAGACAGTTCACAGTGAGCCAGGACACTCAGCTGGAGAGCCACGCTGGGACCCCAAGCACCTCAGGGCTCAGACACAGGACATCCCGGACAATGGAGTGTCAGAAGGCGCTGGATCCACACAGCACCTCCCACTCCTTGGCACCTACCGTGACCGTTTGGCCGGCCCGCAGGACATACTTGGGCGTGAACTTGTAGGCGATGACCTCACCCTCCAGGACCTGTCTCTTGATCCTCCAGTTCCCCAAGGACTGGTCCTGGAACCCAGACGCGCTCTTGACCCCCAGCCACAGGGACGGGAGCACCGGCCCCAGCCACCCGGCCCCGCGCTCACCTTGTCCGAGGCATTCTTGAGCCGCACGAACCTGCCCTCCAGGTCCACCTCGTCGATGCTCACGGCTCCGGTGGCCGCGGCCTGCTGGGCCAGGCGGGAGCCGCTGGAGCCGCTGGAGCCGCTGCCCAGGCCCGAGCTGCTGCTGCGGGAGCCCGGGGTGTCCTCGGTCTCCAGCCGCCTGCGCTTGCCCCGGCCCCGCCCTGCAGACACGCTGACCCCGCTGCTGCTGCTGCTGGAGGTGGCCCGAGAGACGGTGACCCTGGACGACGGGCTCGGGGACAGCTTCAGTCTGTGGGAACGGAGGAGCGACAGGAGTGACCCTGGCCAGGCCGCCGGAGCCCCGCCTACATGCCCTCCCAGGCCCCGCCCCTCATCTGCTGGGGCCACGCCCACCCACGCCCTAAGAGCCTCTTCTGAAGCTCCACCCAGACCCCCAGGCCCCACCTACTCTCGGGGCTTTGGCCGGCCCTCACCTCCAGGCCCCACTCACTGGCCCCCAGCCCCGGCCCTCCCTCAGGCCCCGCCCAGGCCCCGCCCACTCTCCTGGCTTCACCCCGCCCCGCCCTCAGGCCCCGCCCACCCCTGGCCCCGCCCCCAGGCCCCGCCCACCTCGCCTCCTCGCCCTCCAGCAGCTTGCGGTAGGCGCTGATCTCCATGTCCAGGGCCAGCTTGATGTCCAGCAGCTCCTGGTACTCGGCCAGCTGCTGCTGCATGGCGTCCCGCACCTCCGTCATCTCCCGCTCCTTGGCGTCCAGCATCTTGCGGAACTTGTCGCGCTCCCCGGCCACCATCTCCTCCAGCTCGCGGATGCGGTCCTCAGCAGCGCTGGCCTGGGGAGGGTGTGGCCGGGTCACGGCGTGGCCTCGGCGGCCTCCGATGCCCAGGGCTCGGGGGAGGGCTGGAGGGCAGACAGGGCCGAGGCCTGCGGCGCAGGCTGGGTTCCGTCACCTGCTTCTGGAGGCCCGAGAGTTGGTAGCTGAGGGACTCCACGCGCATGCGTGCCTCCTTGAGCTCCTCGCGGGCAGCGCTGGCCGCCTTGTCGTTCTGGTCCGAGCTCAGTTTGGCGTTGTCCAGCTGAGGGGGTGCGGTGTGAGCACAGCGGCGGGCAGGGGGGCTCCCCGCCCCTCCTCCCCTCCTCCCCCGCGCTGACCTTGGCCTGGTAGGTCTGCTCCAGCTCCAGCCGGTACAGCCGCACTTGCTCATCATGCTGGCTGCGCAGGTCCTCCAGGGCCTGTGCCATCTTGAAGTCGTACTCCTGCTGCCGGCTGCTGTCCACCTCCACCAAGCGCCGCTCATGCCTCCGCCGGGTCTCGCGCACCTCCTGGGAGGGGCCAGGCCAGTGACCCCGCTGTGCCAGGCTGCGTCTCCAGGCGGCCTCCTGGCTACTGTGTGGATACTCTAGCCGTGGACAACAGCCCAGGCCTCGAGAAGGCGCAAGGCCCTCACAGTCCTCAGCCCACGCTGAAGACACCGTGCTGAGAGCCAGGAGGCGGCCACGCGAAGTTACCAGCACTTAAGAGGCCGCCGTAGGAGGTGGCTGCAACCTCAAGTCCAGCCTGGGCTCATAGCCAGACCCTGCCTTAGAATTTTTAAAGGAACTATGCCAAACATGATTCCAGACACAGGAAGTAGACTCAGGTGTCAGGAGCTGTGGGGTGACTGCTCACAGAGACACTACGGAAATCCTAGAATTATGGTGGCGATGGCGACACAGCACCATGAAGACCCTGAGACACTATTAGAAAGTGTGACATCTCCTAATGGCTGTTCTAACCCAGGCGTGGCAACCTAGAATCCCAGCGCCCAGGAGGCTGAGGCAGGGCTGCATAGTGAGACTCCGCCTCAAAAGACTTCTGAGGCAGGTCCTGACGGATCCAGAGGTGGCTCAGAGCAGTTCAGGGCACAGGAGGGCACTGCGGGAGGGGTCAGGGCACAGGAGGGCACGGCGGGAGGGGTCAGGGCACAGGAGGGCACGGCGGGAGGGGTCAGGACAGCAGCCCCCACAGGATGGCGAGTGTGGGAAGGGGGACCACCTGGATGGCTCTAGCACAGGCATCTAGGACAGGTGGCCGTCAGGGCCTGTCACCTTCCGGGTGTCCCTGGCTGTGCACCACTCACCAGCTCCCCTGCGGGCACCCTGAGGTGGCTCTTCCGAGCGCCAGTCCTGGGGGCCCCTGCGCCTCCTGTGGGTGGCTTCAGGGGGTGCTCAGGTGCTTCCTTCGCAGAGGTCACCCCGAGCCCCCTCAGGCTCTGCTTCCTGCACCTGTGCAGGGGTTTCTGGCTGCGCTCCCTCACATCTCCTTCCTCCATCTCCTTCAGAGCGCTGGATGCCGTCGGGCAGGCCCTCTTGGGTCCCTCCCAGGTGCCCCTCATGGGTTCTGACTCTCCCCACACCCCTTGCCAGAATCCAGTTCTCCCACAGGCTCAGGGTCCCGCATAGGTCCCTTTGTGGGTTCCTTCCTGAGCTCAGGGCCCCCCGGTTCTACACTGCTGCTCTCATTAGGCACTGGCTGAGCTGCTTGCGGCTCCACAGCTACACAGGCACCCTCCTGCTGCAGCTCGTCCTCGGCACTGACCACGGGAGGGGCCTGGCCCAGCCTCAGCCACACTACCCTGGACTGTGTCACAATGGGCTCTGTGACGGCTGGGTTCCTGGGACCCTGCGGGGCAGGTCTGCATCTAGGCCTAGCATTTCCACCACATCCAGCACCCCAGGGGCCAGAGGCCCAGACATTAGAGGCCGAATAGAGGCCCCCAAAGGCCAGGGCCACATCCTGATCCCCAGACCTGGGGCGGTGACCTTCAGTAGAAAGGGGTCTCTGCAGACAGGCCGAGTTAAGATTCTTCTAACATTTATTTCACGTGTGTGTCCCGGAGGGGATGTCTGTGGGTGTCGGTCGAGGCCAAAGGACAATCTGGGGGGGGGGGTCAGTTTTCTACAGTGTGCTGTCCAGGGGTGGAACTCAGGCTGTCAGTCTCGGTGGCACGTGACTCTACCCACTGGGGGCCCCACCCGCGCTCTCCTCCTCAGTGGGTGTGCTGGGGGGCTTTGCCTCACTGCCTGGTGCCCCTCCCCCACGCCAACTGCCTCTGCACTGCTGTCTGAAAACCTGACTTCCCAGCAGCCTGGGCCCCCTGCTGCCTTTCCAGGCTGCAGCTTGGTTCCCTCACTACCCTGTTGGGGACTCCAGCCACCACTCCCGATGCCCACCATGAACCCTAAGTGGTGCCGAGGACCACTGGGGAGCCAGCACATTTCCCTTTATGGGAGTCTATATCTGTAAGGCTGGGGAGCTCTGAGACTTGAGAGCCTCAAAAGAAAGCCCCTCCTTGGGACTACCAGGAACCCCACTCCCAGCCAGCTGTAGGGTCCCCCAACCTGCAGAGCAGCACAGAAGCAGCCTCAACTAACACACATGGCTCTAAGATGGGCTCCTCAATCCCCTCCAGACTAGCCAAATAAGGGCAAAAAAAAATCCCACCAATCACAGGTCACCCTGGGAGGCTCCGCCCCCTCAGGGACACTATGTAAAGAGCAGCCTTCTGGACTCTGAAAAAGGTAGGGGGCACGGCTTCAGCTGCTGCCTTCCAAGTGGAGGGAAGGAGGGAGGAAGGGAGGGAAAAAGGGAGGGAGGGAGGAAGGGAGGAAAGGAGGGAGGGAGGGAGGAAGAAAGGGAAGGTGGAAGGAAAGGAGAGAAGGAGGAAGGAAAGGAGAGAAGGAGGGAGGGAGGAAAGAAGGGAGGGAGGGAAGAAGGGAGGGAGGGAAGAAGGGAGGGAGGGAGGGAGGGAAGAAGCCACAGAGAGAAGCAGCACAGACACCTCTGCTCAGCCGGGCATGTTTCTCTTCCGAGCTGCAACGCTGGGGAGAGCGGAGTTCTTACACTGTAACACTCCAGCTCAGCTGGAGAAGCCTTCCCTGCCTCAGAGCTGCAGGAGCTTGTGGTTCCTGGCTTCCTGAATATCAGGATACCTTCCCATTGGGGACACCTTCCCCACCTCAGAAACATGTGTGCCCTGGGCTCCCGACTGCCAGGACACTTTTCCATCTCTGTCCAAGCTGAATAAAAACCCTAACATCCACTAAGCCATCTTGGTAACCCAATTTAAGCATTTTTTTGTTTGTTTGTTTGTGTTTGTTTTTCAAGACAGGTTTCTCTGTTGTAACTCTGGCTGGCCTGGAACTCACAGTGATCCGCCTGCCTCTGCCTCTCGAGTGCTGGGATTAAAGGCGTGCCACACCATGCTCAGCTAAATTATGCATTTTTTGATAGGAGATTCTCAGTGACTCAGCTGGCCTGGAAGTCCAGTGAGCAGTGTCATCCCAGGGAGACACGGGGTCTGGCGGGATGGCCTAGCAGGTGAAGGTGCTCGTAGCTGAGTCTGACCGCCACAGGCACACCTCTCACCCCAGAAGAAATGAGTAAGTGTAAACACAGCAGAAACACGAGAGGGGGGTCGGCAAGCGGCCACGGCAGACAGGAGCAGGCCCGGGGCCCATGGGAGGCCCGACTCACCTCCTCAAACACGCTCTTGCTGAAGCCCAACTCCTCCTGCAGGCTCTGGCAGCGGTTCTCCAGGTCCACGCGCATCAGCGTCTCCTTCTCCAGCTGCTTCTTGGCCACGGCATGGCCGTCCTCCGCCTGGGGGACACGGGGCATCGCGTTCAGGGGGGCGCCCGCCTGGCTCGACTGGCACCACACAACCCAGTGCCCGCCAGACCCACTTTGGCCAGCTGCGCCCGGAGCTCCGCCACCGCGCTCTCCAGCCCGTTCTTGTCGCTGAGGGCCGTGGCCAGCTCCGCCTCGCTCCGGTGGAACAGGGACTCCAGGTCCTTCACGCGGCCCTGGGCCACCGTGAGCTCCTCTTCCCGCTTCTTGGCACTGACAGTAAGGAAGGTGAGCCGTCAGAAGGCGCCAGGGAGGCCAGGCGCAGTCACCACGGTCCCGGTCCTTTACCCTAGGCTGACTGCCTGGCGGGCTGAGGCAGGGGGACTGCTTCAAGTTTGAGACCAGCCTCGTCTACGGGGTGAGACCCTGTCCCAGAAACAACAAAATGGCAAACCCCAACCCAACCAAAGCGCCCGACCTGGCGGCCCACAGGAAACCAGCCATAGCTTTCGGGGCCGAAGGCACCCGCACCCTTCCCGGCTGTCTACCGAAGTGCAGCACCCACAGCCAGCTCTGGTGCGGCTGCCACAGCAGCTCCGCAGACAGGGCAGCGTACTGGCTGCAATCCGACAACCACACGCGGAAAACCCGCCCTGTGAAGGCTCATTGCTGGGCTGCTCTTTCCTACTGCCCGGCACAGTCAACGTGGCAGAGGCGGGCGTTCAAACACGCGGGCGCCGTGTAAACGGGTATTGGCTGCTTTTAGGATATTTGGGACTTTCCCTTTTGTGAGACAAAATCACTGGAGCCCAGGTTGGCCTCGTGAGTGCAGCAATCCCCCTGCCTCAGCCTGCGTGGCACCAGTGGTTACGCTGCCACAGCGCTCTGGGACACCAGGCAGCGCCCCTCCATGTGTGTCTGAGTGTGGGGTGCAGGAGGACCCGGTCCCTGCTTGGGTCAAGTAGCCCGGATTGTTCACAGAGCACTGTCAACCCAAGTCCGCAGGGAACTATTTGGGGGCTGGAGTCTTGCGCTCGGAGAGCGCCAGCTGGGGCGTGGGCCAGGCAGTGAGGGGCCTGTGTCCTGAAGAGAATGGCAGGGCCACAGGCCAGCAGTGCAGAAGCCCTGGGGTGCAGCGGGCCAGAGACCAGCAAGCCGGACCACAGGAGGGATGTGTAGTGGCCTGCGTGGTCAGCGCCCATCTGAGAGATGTGGGGCTCTAGGGCGGAGTCTCGGTGGAGTGTGAGGATTCCCAGAGGATTCCCTTCCCTGAGGAAGCACTTGGCCTGCCCAGCAGGTCCACTCAGCTACCCAAGGCCATAGCGACTCCGCGTGCCAGGAAGGAGGTGAGTCGCCAGGGTATGGGGAAAGTCGGCTTCACCACTCTATGCTGTGAACCGAAAGGCCAAGGCCAGCCTTGGCTACACAGAGAGCTTAAGGCTGGCCTTGGCTATGTAGAAAGCTGCAGGCTAGCCTGGACTCACATAGAGAGCTGGAGGCCACAAGAGACCCTGACACAAAAATAATAGATGGGTGGATGGATGGATAGATAGATGTGAAAGAAAACATCGGGACACCATCTGTGGAACGTGAAGCTACCTTGGGTGGGGCTGTGGACAGACCTACGCAGGAGTCTCACCGAGCCCACCCCAGCCCGGCATGGCGCTGGAGGTGGCGAGCACAGGCACTAGCCGCCTCGCCTGACTTTGAGGCAGCCTGGTGCCTGTGCACGCCCTCAGGCTCCGACACACCAGCCTGTACAGCAGCAGCAGATGCTGGGGGTACACGGCCTGGCGGCCAGCTGGGGTGCTGTCACCCAGAGAACCAGGTGAGTTGCCTCGCGGAGGCCAGGCCTGTGTTCCCTAGCTTGGGGTCACCCTGAAGGTCAAATGGCAGGACTCAGGCAAATCTGGAAAGGGACCCTTCTGAGACAGGGAGATCCCAGGTGGTCCTGCCAGCAGAGCCAGGCCTGGGCAGGGAGGGGAAAGGAGGGAGGGGGGCCTCCTCACCCCGACCTGCTCAAAGGACAGTGATGTCCCCAGCAGAGGCAGGACCTGAATTCTACGCTCAGCACAAGCCAAGGCTGGTGTTTCATCAGCCGCTCTGCTGTGTCAACATTCCCACGCCACTGTCCCGGGTGGAACTGCCCCTCCCCCCCGCCCTCCAAACCCCCCACCCGCTCAGTGCCCAGAACCCGCAAGGCACAGGGAGAGGGACACACTTGTGACCCCGAGGGACAGTCACAGAGGCTAAGGAGAGAGTGAAGGATCTTGGACCTGCTGTCCCAAAGCACCCGAGGTCTGAACAAGGGTGCACGTGCCTGACGCCATTTGCAGCAGCTCCGAGCTGCTAGACCCAGGACTCCATCCCATCTCCACATCATCGGGCCTCTGGGGCTATGGGGCGGCCGAGCAGCACCTGTCTTCTCTGAGGTGTGTTCTCAGCTGGGTCTCCAGCCCGACACCCACCTCTTCCCGGCCTCGTCCAGCTCCGCCTGCAGCTTCCCCATTTCGATCTGAAGCCGCGCGCGCTCACGGGCCGTCTCGTCCAGCACCCGCCGGGCGTCAGCCAGCTCCGACTCATACAGGGCCTTGATGCCACTCACCTGGGGAGACAGGGCAAGGGGGTTGTGGTGGGGTCATAGAATTGGCCTACATCAACCCTATGCCACCATCTTGGACCTGACAGAGGAGTCTGGGAGGTCTTTCTAGAAGGATCCACCTACCCTTCCCCACAGCTTAGTCTGCCAGGATAACAAGGACAGGACAGGACCTTGGTGGGAATGTCTGGCCAAGGCTAGCCCACTTGGCACCATTGGCTCTGCTGTGGGATGTCCCTGCCCCCACCCACTGCACTGGCCAGCATATACCAGCATGCCTGCCGCCCTGTCTAGAACTCCTGGTCTAATGTGTTTTCTGCCCCGCAGCCCCAGTCCTGCCCAGTGCCAGGCAAGCGCACTACCCACCGAAACCAACCTCACAGCTGTGGCCTCTTCAGTGTGGATCCGTTCACGGTGTGGGCCAGGTGACTCCTGAGTCCACGGGGAGCCTTCCCTGGTGCTCTGCAGGGTCGCATTCCTGTCCTACTATGGCAACTCAGGGACCCCCCTCCCGAATCTGCCTCCTACCCCTCAGGCCAGCGTCCAACCCCATGGGGACGAGGCTGGGAGACCGTGGGCCCTCCGGCTGTCCGCATGGCTGCCTGGGTGAGGAACGCCCTCTCCAAGCTGCACCTGAATCCACATTTAAAGTCCGGTGCTGAGGGGTCACCCAGCCCTGCTGTAGAAGTTGGGTGAGGAGCTCTAGGTCTTGGCATTTTGTATTGTTTGCCGCTGTCGGATTTATGTAAAGCATGTTTGATTGCACATGATCCGCACGTGCTATCAGAACACCTGAGGAGTTCTGGATCAATAGAAACACCGAGCTCAGATGCTCTGAGATCCCTTCTCAGGATGGCGCTGGCCATGACGGTGGTTCCCTCTGCTGAGGCCTGGCAGGGTTTGCACCTATGAGAATGCCTCTTTGTCGTCCTTGTGAGCAAAACACCAGTGAACTGCTACACCCGTCCCTAGCAAGGGGTCTCCGGGGACACTCAAATGCACACATGCTTTTGGCCCCTCCATCAACCCTGCTGTGGACCACAGCTGCTGCCTGCCACCTGCCGTGGCCAGGCCATGCACACCAGCTGGGCTCGAGACTCAGATTTCTCCCTGGCCGTCCTCTCCTCCCTCCCGTGTGGAGCCAGGGCCACTGACTGGGCCAGCCCCACACGTCACAGAAAGAGCTAGAAATCCCACCTGGAAATCTTACAGCATGCACAGCGCCACCAGGCCTGACACCAAGGGGAACAGCCTCGTGTCCACAGGCAAGTGGTGGCCATATGCTGGAGTATTACCCAGCCCTGAACGGGAGCAAGGTTCTGTCGCTGTGGTGAGGAGGGACACTGAGGAAATGGTGCTCAGTGACAGACCTGGACACAAAAGCCACACGGAGTGACCTCAAGGACGGCAAAGACCCCAATGCAGAGAGGGGCATAGACTCAGGGCTGAGGGCTGGGCAGGATAGGGTGACGGTTTACAGGATTGGAGCTTCCTTTTGGGTGATAGAATGTTCTGGAGTTGGACAAGGGTGAGATTACACAGACCTAATGTTCTACACGGAAATGCAGATCCACTTTGGGGGTGCACAAGCTTGAGTTCCCACCCACTGTGTGTGTGTGTGTGTGTGTGTGTGCGCGCGCGCGCGCGCGCGCGCGCGCGCGCGCATGTCTGTCTGTGTATGCGTGCGTATCTGTCTGTGTGTGTGTCTGTGTGTGTGTTTCTGTGTGTCTGTGTGTCTCTGTGTGTGTGTGTGCGTGCATGTGCATGCATGTGTGTGTGTGTGTGTGTGTGTGCGCGCCTATGACAGTCCCTGCCACAGCCCCCAGCTGTGAGCTGGCTAGGACTGCTCTAGGAGGTGTGGGTTAGGGCTCCTACCTCCATTTTACAGACAAGGATACTGAGTCTGGAATGGGAAGAAGCCTCCTGCAAACTCATGCGTGGGGCACAGTGGATAATTAAATGCACCTCCCTCCTGGGATCTGCCTGCCACACCCCTCATGGAAGGAACGGAGAGGGCCTGGTCTGGGGAGTGCCCTTGGAGGGGCAGTTTGAGATGTGACCCTGCTGCGCCGCACGCCCTAAACCTCGGGCCTAGACCAAGACTTCCTCCCAGACAAACCTTCCGTCTTCACGAGGCGGTGCACGCCAGCGTTTTGTCAGTGACGGAAGCCAGCTCAGCGGTGTTATGAACGACACCCACGCACACGTGTGTACACACACGCCCTGAAGCCCTGCCTGGCGGGGCACTTCTCGCAGGAAGCTCATTCGCCAGGCCTCATGGTGGACAGAACACGATGGCGTCTGAGGATGAGACTGGAGGTGACCGCCGGACTGCCACACGTGGCAAAGGGAGAAACGGGTGCGGCGTGGTGATGGTGACGTACCCCTCAGAGGCTGAGGCAGGAGGATCGGCTCACGCCCACAGAGCATGCACACTCCCAAGTCCTGCTGGGCTGGAGCAGGACAGCACCGGGGAACCAAGTCCCTGCTCCGTACCTCGCTCCACTTAGACTCCATGGCTGGGTCAGCCTGGGCTACGCTCAGGCCTGCGGGCCAGCTGCAGCACTCGCCTGTGCCTGTCTTGGATGGCTTCTGGGTTTTATTTTTTACTTTTTAACCTCTTTTGAGACAGGAAACTGGCCCGGGAACTTATTACATAGACCAATCTGGCCTCGAACTCACAGAGGTCCTCCTGCCTCTGCCTCCTGAGTGCTGGGCTTAACAGCAGCTTCTCTATTTTTAAGTGACTGGAACAGGACTGACTGGGGCATCTGTGACCTGGCCTACAGAACCACTCATCAATAAAGCTTCATTGGCACAGTCTCAAAGTGCTTTGGGGTGTCATCTCATGGGACTCTGACCCCACAACAGTGCCATGCAGCTCAGTCACAGAGGCCACGTGACTTGTGGAGCAGTAAAATGGCCCCCCTGTGGGGATGCTGGTGGCCTCCAAGCCCCACCCTGTGAGCAGAAACAGGTGGCTCCTGGCAGGGGGTTCTGGGGCACAGCCACAGGGTCCAGACTCGGGGTTCAGATAGCCTGAGGTGGCCTTTGCAGGGTCGCATGCATGCTCAGCCCCTGAACTTCCCCCAGCATACCGGCCCAGCAACAGGACACCAGGCGGGCAGGGGCCGAGGTCAAGTTTCCTTGTGGGGAAACCTACACCCTGGCCTCCCGTGGCCACGGGTGCAGCTCCCTGCTACCCATGCCATCTTCAGCCTCTCTCCAACCTCCCCCTCAGCCACACGGCACTGTCCCCGGACTCTCCGTAAGACCTGGAAACCACACTCTGCCCCAGTCCCAGGGAAGTGTCACTCAAAGGTGCGAGCCAGCACACAGCTGAGCAGAGGGAGAACAAGGTCACCTAGTGTGCCCGGCCAGCAGTGGCTACCAAGCCTTCATTAGCCCCCCTTATATGGCCCAGCATCCCCCAAGGTCTCCGTCCCTCCAGGATGGCAGATGACCCGTGCTCGACGATTCCTTGCGGTGGGCCTGGCCCTTGCCAGGCGACACCAACTAGGTGCCAGTGGTGTGGCGTCTCCCGGCTACACCTGTCCCTACGCCTTGCCAAGTTGCCCGGAAGGCAACTCTGACAGGTGGAGCCCGTGCTGCTTGTGTTGCGTCCTTTGTGGCCACCCCGCCCCCACCAGCTGTCCCCAGTCATCTTAGACACCGAATGAGGCAGGGTGCCCGCCACCTGCTGCCCCAAATCAGCCTGTGTTCCGACCAAGCTTGCAAAGCTGAGAAAGGAAGGCAGCCTGTGCTGCCACCACCGCCGCCCGGACAGCTGGCTCCGCACACGTTCACGGAGCCCAGGCGCCCCAAATGTCTATGGGACAAAAGGGCCACAGAGGTAACGAGAAGCCAGAGCCAGCGCTGAGAAGGCAGGGACAGGAGGGCCGCGGGAGCTGGCTGGATGGCCAGCCTGGCTGAACCGGCAAAGTCCAGGCCAAAGGGGAGAAATGGGGCGCGGTGGCCACACCTGTACCCCATGCTCGCATGGGAGGCAGAGGCAGGCAGATCTGCGAGATCCAGGCCAGCCTGGGCTACATAGCCAGCTCCAGGTACAGTCAGAGTTACACAGTAGACCCTGTCTGGGAGAACCCAAAGTAAACAAACACAAGAGGAGGGTGGGGAGACTAAGAACACCCACAAGGTGGGGTACAGCCTCATCTACAGATCCAGGGGTTCCCAACGCCATCTGCTGGCCCCTCTGGTCACCTGTACCCTTGTGCAAGACACAAATAATAAAAACAATAATAAATGATAAATCTTTCCAAGCGGCGGTGGCACACACCTTTAATACTCAGGAGGCAGAGGCAGGTGGATCTCCGTGAGTTCGAGGCCAGCCTGGTCTACAGAGTGAGTTCCAGGACAGCCAGGGCAACACAGAGAAACTCTGTCTCGAAAAAACAAAATAAATTTAAAAAAAATAAAATAAATAAGTAGATACATAAATAAATCTTTAAAAAACAGAAAGAACGACTGAAGGAGACACTCAAAGCTGACCTCTGGCCCCCACACGCACAGACATGCACGCGCAGGCAGAGAAACCAGTCACCCTGATCTCAGAATGCCGAGTGCTGTCCGTGCAGGGGTCATGCTCAGGGTCGCCATGCTGCTCCACTGCAGAGACGGCAAAATTGAGGCTCAAAGAGCCTAAGTTTCCTGTCTAGACAGGCACGAGACTGCAAAATTCTAGGCGGGGCTCCACCCTGACCACGCCCCCAGCCCTTCACTGGGGGATTCTAGGCGGGGCTCCACCCTGACCACGCCCCCAGCCCTTCACTGGGGGATTCTAGGCAGGGCTCCACCCTGACCACGCCCACAGCCCCTCACTGGGGGATTCTAGGCGGGGCTCCACCCTGACCACGCCCCCAGCCCCTCACTGGGAGATTCTGGGCGGGGCTCCACCCTGGCCACGCCCCCAGCCCTTCACTGGGGGATTCTAGGCAGGGCTCCACCCTGACCACCCCCAGCCCGTCACTGGGGGATCCTAGGCGGGGCTCCACCCTGACCACGCCCCCAGCTCCTCACAGGGGCTTCACCCACAACCACGCCCCCAGCCCTGTTCCTTTCTTCCTGGGATTTCCCAACTCCAGGAGGAGCTTGTTGCTGTGGTACCCGATTCAAAAAAGACAGCGATGCAGGGAGTTTAGGGACTGGACTCAAAGTCATCCCAAAACACCCACCACCCTTCACCACTTCTCGGGCCAGTATATCTCGTGACTCATGCTCCACCTCGGGGCCTGGCTCTGGAAAGACCCAGGAGCCCAAGTCCTGCAGAGCAACAAAGTCTGGGTGCTGCTGTGTCTCCCCACACTCCGCAGGGCACGGGGTAGAGCCGATCCATGGACGTAAGAGTCACCAGCAGATCATGTCTGAGGCCAACTCCTCTCCCACGTCCAAGTACCAACTGGGGCTCCTGATGACACACACCCCGCTGTCACGTGGGGGTGCAGCCCCGGGCCCACCTACAGATCTCAGTACCCCATGGATCCCAGGCAATAACCTCCCATACCTTTATGGTCCCTTGGGTTGAAGCCTGCCAGGCAAAATGCATCCAGGCCAAGCAGCCCCTCTCCCTGGGCAGCCTCAGACCACCAGTCACAGAACCCCTGAGACCCATCCCAGGTTCTACGAGAATGGAGGTCCCATGATTTGCCTGAGAGACCCCAAGACCCTCCATTCCTCTTAGGGGGCTTGAGTTCCCTAATCCTACTCAAAAACCAGAGACCATTCCATATCCCACAAGGAATTGGGGTGCAAACACCTCCCAGATTCCTTTCACTGCTGGGCAGCCCCCTGACTCATGCCCCCTAAGACCATGGTGTCCTCCATAGTGACCTCACATCCCCCAGTGAGCCCTGAGTGGGTGGGCTGGCCCTCTATGTGCGTTCCCTCTGAAGAGTCACACCCTTGATCAGGAGCACCCCAAGATGTCCTTGGAACCAGCCCAGCTCCTAACCTTGTCCACTGGTGACCCCTAAGAACAGCTCCCTCACTCAATCAAACCATAAAACTGGATGTCCCCAGGATTGCCCCCCAAATACTGCCCCTAATGCCCCTCACTGAGTGGGTACCCCAAAGTCCTGAATTCCTCTGGATGACCCTGAAAAACACATTTCAGGGTCCTTTATCAAAGCCCCCTCTGGTGATCCCTGGGATGAAAGCCTCCACTTGGTCTGCACCCCTCCTCATGGGGCCCCCAAAATCTCATACCTAAGAATAGCCCTGTCTAGGGTGGCATGATCCCTCTGGGGTCCCCAGAACAGTCTTCAGCTCACTCCCTACTGGGAGTCCCTGAGGCCCCTGAACCCCTTAGTGCTTGGGATTTGCTAGGCTTCATATCTGTCCCTCAGAGATCCTCAAATCACAAAAACGCCTCAGGGACAGCCTCCAGCAGACACTCAGGGTGCCCAAGTCCCATGAGCCCCGATTGAGGGTCTGTACATATCTCTGGGTGTCCTAGAAATCACCCAGGGTCCTTAAAACCTCTGTGACCCTGGGTGGGAAGGCTTGCCTGCCTATCCAGGTAATGAGAAGGATCCCTCGAGGCCTTTGGAGGCAACTGGGGAGCATCCTCTCAAATCTCTTGACCCCTTGTTGGGAGTCTTAGCTCAGTCTATACTTGTCCTTCAGGGTCCCCAGATGAGCAAGGGTTAGCTTCATCAGCACCTGTCCCAAAAGAGCCAGGGTGGGTGGAGCTTCAGGGGGCGGGACTAACTTTTTTATACCTGACACCTATCTCTAATGTCCTTCAGGTAGGAGGGACTTGGACACATTCACACCAGTCCCTACCCACTACCCCACTCCCCCACTTGCGCAACGCTGTTTGCATGAGTCGCTTGATTCCTGGTGGGCGGGGCTTAGCGGTCTGCACCTGTGGGAGAGGTGGCTCCCCTGTCAGTGGGCGGAGCTCGGGTCTGAGCAATTGTCCCCCGGTCCCCGGTGGGCAGGGCTCAGCCCTGTGCACCCGCGCCCGGGGTCCCCGGTGGCAGGGCTCAGCCCTGTGCACCCGCGCCCGGGGTCCCCGGTGGGCAGGGCTCAGCCCTGTGCACCCGTGCCCGGTGGGCTGGGATCGGCTGCCTGCACCTGTCGCCAGGGTCCGTCTATCGCTCCCGCGTCCCCGGTGCCGACCCACGTACCTCGCGCGTGGTCACCTCCTCCTTCTCGGAGATCCGGAGCAGCAGCCGATCGTTCTCCAGCTCGAGCGCGCGGACGCGGTCGATGTAGTGCGCCAGGCGGTCGTTGAGCTCGCGCAGCTCCTCCTTCTCCTGCAGCCGAGACAGGCGTGTGGGCGACAGCGGCGTGGCGGGCCCCGCGCGGGGCGGCGGAGACGCCATGGCGGAGGCGGCGGCGCGCGGATCCCTTCGGCTGCCCGGGTGCGGCGGGCTCATTCAATCCGCGCCGCGGAAGATGGCGCCGCCGCCCGCCACGCAGGGCACGCCGGGACTTGTAGTCCGCTCTCTGACCCGGAGCACGCTGGGAGTGGAAGTACGCGAGGCATCCTGCACAGCATGCCAGGAGATGTAGTTTCCAGCTCGGGAGGAAACCCAGGGCCAGACTGCCTCTCGGGTTCAGTCCCTAGAAGGGGATGGAGACAGAGTGTAGCAGTTCGAAGCTGTGTGGCTCACCGAGAAAGACACGGGGGCGTATTCACAGTGCAAACCCTGCCAGACCTCAGCAGGGGAACCACCATCCTGGCATTTCATGGAAGGGGTTTTTATTGATACCTAAGCTCCTCAGGTGTTCTACTGATAGCACGTGCAGATCATGAGCAATCAGACACCTTTCACGTAAACCCAACTCCTGCAGACAATACAAAATGTCAAGACCTAGGTAGCCCTGACCCCAACAATGCACGAAACAACCATTTTAAACATAACTAAAAATAAGCTTGTGATGCAGGAGAGTTCTGACGTCCACATGCATGCAGCTGCACACACGAGCCCATGTACACGCACACATGGGAATCAATGAACAATTAAATAAATGTAAAAGAAATGAAACAAAAGGACCACACGTGTGTGCGAGATGCCCCCGAGGGCAAAGGCACCTGCTGTCAAGCCTGATGATCAAAGTTCGATCCCGGATCCCACATAGCAGAAGAAAGCCAACTCGCACAAGCTTTCCTCTGACCGCCACAGGTGTGTGTCCACACGCAGAAACACAGTAAATGCATGGAATCTAAAATATCTTAAAGAGCCACCGCAAAGCAATCTCCCACCACTGTCTTCCCAGCACTGGGAAAGCTGAGGCAGGAGGATGGTGAGTTTGAGGATGTCATAGCAAAAACAAGCAAACGAGGCTACCAGTGTGACTAAATGTGTAGAGCAATTGATAACATGAGGGCCTGGGTTCTATCCCAGCTCCACACAGCATAAACTGGCTGTGATGGCTCCTTGCCTCACCCAGCACTAGCGAGCACTAGCGAACTGGGGGTAGGAGGATCAGGAGTTCAAGAGCAGCCTCAGGGACACTGTGTGAGGCCAGTCTGCGCTACGAGAGATCCCGTCTCCCCCCCCCCTCTCTCTCTCTCTCTCTCTCTCTCTCTCTCTCTCTCTCTGTCTTCTATGACAGAGACACTCTTTTGTAACTCTGGCTGTCCTGGAACTCACTCTGTAGACCAGGCTGGCCTTGAACTCACAGAGATCCGCCTGCCTCTGCCTCCTGAGTGCTGGGATTAAAGGTGTGCGCCACCACCACCCAGCGATCCCCTCTCAAAACACAAACAGGAAAATGGAGGGATGGGTGAGATCCCTTGCTGGGCAGGCCGGAAGAGCCCAGCTCAAATGCTCAATCCCAACAGGAATCCAGACATGCACCCGTCTATAATATCAGCTCCTGTGGGGAGATGGTCAGGAGAGACAGGGAGTCCCAGGGGACAGCCAGCCTTGGGGACACAGCGGGCAGGTAGAACACGTGAGCCGAAGATCTTCAGTCCTCTTCATGGGTGCCATAGCTCAGGCATGCACACAGGGTGCGGGGGTGGAGGGTGGGGGGACGAGGGGAGGGAGGAGGGAGGTTAATCAATGCAGCTTGATTCCCAACAACCTCTGTTTATTTCTCTAGCTTTGTATAATAGGTACCTGGGAGGGTCACTTTTTATGGATGAGAGAGGACAGCACCACGAAGCTGCACCTACTACGTGCAGAATGCCTTCTCCCTCAGACATAACACCAGCACTCCATCAGGAAGCAGCCAGCCTTTGGAGCCAGGAAGGGAAGTTTGACTCACTGAGCCCTGACTTCTCTGTCTCCCTAAAGCTACTTTGTTTCAAAGGATCTGCTACTTTTTTTCATTTTTTTATAATTAAGGCTATTAGTGTGTAAAATGTAAAGATGGGATGGGGGTGTGGTCAGGGTGGAGCCCCTGTTTAGAATCCCCCAGTTTGGTTGGGGCGTGGCTCAGAAGATGAGGGCTTTCCCAAAGGGCAGTAGGCCCTAGGTTCCATCTCCAGAACTGCAAAAACTTGTCTTTTACCGACGTGATTCCCACTAGCCTGCACATATTTCCTCTTGTCAGGTCCAAAAGGTACCCCATCCCCCCACCCCCTCAAAAGGGCAGGCCCACTGACTCGGAATTGATCCTAGGTGTAGCTCAACCTGGACCATTGGAGGCTTTCTGGCAGTTAATAAAAGCCAGCATCCTCGGGAACCTGTGAGCCCCGACTCCACCTCTAGAAGGAGTCGTCTCCCTTGCCTCCCGCAGAAGGGGCGCGTGGCTCGCCCATTAACACATACCTGTGGAGCCTCCACCACATCAAAGTCCATGCTGGCCTCCAGCAGGCCCAGGCCTACTCGGGAGCACTTGTTACACATGTCAAAGCCCCCGCGCATCTCCCCCTCCAGATTACAGGCCTGCCTCCACCCCAAGGACCCATTCTCTATAACCCTGAGATCTCTCCCCATCCCTCTGCTTTCCCTGGGAGAAGCCCTCGGCAGTCTGGGGTAAACTTTTCCTTTCCATTTCGTTTTGTTTTACTGCTCCCCTCGCATGCACCCCCCTTGGCCTCTGACGTCGCTGGGGGTCCCCATAGTGCGCGTGTCTTCTTGCCTGCTGGGGTTTGCATCCTGTGCGACGCCAAGGCTCGCAGCCGCCTTCCTGCCCTCCTCCCTCAGCACTGGGCGGGGTTCGTGGTGCACCCCACCCCCGCGCTTCTGGACTCTAAGTCCCAGAAAACCCTGCGGTGCCCTGGATGGGGCGGGACCCTCTCTCACCCCCCCCAACCCCCACCCCGTGCACTTTGGGAAGTGTCCTGCGATTTTCAAATTTTGGCGCTAAACGGGTGGGGCGGTGACAGCTGCGGGCGATCGGTCCCCTCAGGGTCCCGACCGCTGGCCTGCCCATGCCCCGCGCTCCCGATACAGGGACTGGGGCGCGGAGGACCCCTGTTTCCAGAAGTGTAAACTGAGGCCCGTGACAATCAAGGACCCTCCTGCAGCATCTGGCAAGGCTGGGGTGCCAACCTCCTGTGCCACACACAACCCACCCGTGCCTAGGTGGTCGCTATAGAGTGGTCGCTTGCAATCTGCTTTCTGGGTGCAGAGCCGTGGACGGGAAATCTGGATCCCTAGGCTCTCAGCCCATCCTTCCATCCCCCATTCCCTGGCGCCACTGTCCCCACCCAGGCTGGATTTTTTGGCGCCAGTTTTTAAAACTAATATTATATAAATAAATCTCATACCGAAGAATGTCGCTAGCCTCTGGCCGGGACCATAGGGCTGAATTCAGAATTCCGGAGACTGGATTTCTAGGGAAGGTGGATTCCGGAGCCTGGATTTGAGCGACACCGGATTCCGGAGCCTGGATCCCCGGGAGATTTGGGGACCTGAGTTTAGGTGCCAAAGTTTGAATTCTGTATTTCAGGAGCCTGGTTTCTGGAATCTGGATTCTGGGTTTTGGGGGAGCCTGGATTCTGGGTTTGGGGGGAAGCCGGTTTGGGGGCATCGATTCTGGAGCTGTGCCAAACTCACTCCCAGAGTTCGGGTACTCAACCTACAATCTAGTATCATCATTTAACCACCTGGGACTGAGGCAGGGGGCCTCTGTGAGTCCCCATGCCAGCCTGGTCTATATCGTGAGCTCCAAGTTTGATCTGGGAGACCCTATCTCAAAACAAAACAAGACAAACCACAAGAGCAAAAACGTGGACCTGGATGCGGACCAGGAAGTCCCAGGGTCTGTTGAACACTACACTGGGCAGATGAGACCGCAGACGGGAACATTCTGCTGTGAACCTGCCACTAGGAGTCCAGAGTCTCCAGGACGCCGGCCAGGGACAAGTTCTAGGTGGTTCACTAGGTAAGTTCATTGTGAGCTTCATAGAAGAGTAAAAGTCAAAGAATGAGGTGTCCCACTGGACAAGTAGAGACAAATAAATAAAAATAAATAAGGGAGTGAAATACATATCTGTGTATTAGTCAGTTATTGCTAGGTAACAAATATCCTCATATATACATATATATTTAGGGTCAGTACTTGTTTGCCAAGCCTGATGACCTCAGTTGGATCCTAGGTACCTGCATGGTAAAGGACAGAGCTGATACCTGTGTCCTCTAACTAAATATAACAATATATAATAACATAACGGATATATAGTATATACCTGATCATATATAATATATAAATAATATAATATGTGATGTGATAAATATAATTATATATTTTATTTTAATATCTATGTGAATCCCACTGCCAAGAAAGATGAGATGTTTTGAGACAGACCACATTCACAAACATATCACACTGTGGTTTGGGTTCTTCATAATCTCTTACTATACCTAATTTATGAATTAAACTAAATTTTCCGTTTGATTTTAAATTATTTTTAGTGAGCATGTGTGGTCCGGCATGCAAGCCACAGTGTGAGTGTTGGTAGTCTGTTCCCGATTTCCACTGTTTAGATCTTGGGATCTGAACTCGGAGCAGCAGACTTGGCAGCAAGCCCCGTTTGCCCTCTGAGCCGTGGCTCCAACCCTAGAAAGTAAGCTTAATCTCAGCTGCGTACGTGTGGGAAAGACGCCCTTCAGAGAGGAGCCAGCGCTCGGGGAGGCCTCAGCCACCGGGGCAGTAACTCATTTCCTTCCAGAATGGGGGATGTCACGGCTTGATTGTACTTTCATTGTTTTATTTTGCTTTAATTGTATCTCTGTGTGTCCGTGTGTGCTTGCTTGCCTGCTTGCCGTGACCTTAGCGTAGGGGTTAGAGGACAACTTTGTCTTCCTCCTTCTTTCCATGGGCGCTTCCTGGGAATCAAACGCAATTCTGCAGTCTTGCAGACTAATGACTACCTTGCTCTGTTTTCTCAGTACTGGAGGTAAAATCCAAGACCTTTGCATAGCAGGCAAGCACTTAACTCCTGACCACGCCCCCAGCCCCTCACCGGGGGATTCTAGGAGGGGCTTCACCGTGACCACGCCCCTAGCCCCTCACTGGGGGATTCTAGGAGGGGCTTCACCGTGACCACGCCCCCAGCCCCTCACTGGGGGATTCTAGGAGGGGCTTCACCGTGACCACGCCCCCAGCCCCTCACTGGGGATTTCTAGGTGGGGCTCCCCCCACCCCCCAGCCACTGTGGGCTTCTAGAAAGACTTTACTGCTGATCCACAAACCATACTCCCCTTTTTCGAGACAGTGTATCCGCTCATCACCAGGCTGGCCTTGGTCTCACTGAACAGCCCAGGCTAACCTAGGACCTGAGATGCTGAGGAAGTAGGATTATAAATTTGGATTAAACTAAGGGAGCATATGGAGGTTTTTTGTTTGGTTTGTTGTTTTAGAGTAGGCAGGGAGGGTTGGCCTCGGGTGACTGTCCTGGAAGCGCCAAGGGAAGGTAATGAAAACTTCCTTTTCGTTGCAAGTCTACGCAGGCATCGCGAGCAGTGACTTTCCCACGCAGCCGGGCTTTCGGAGAGACTCAGCCAGCAACTCAAGGACGCACAATTCCCCGACACCTGCGGGTCCCACCCGCTGGTTCCTGTCTTACGATGATCTCAGAGCCCAGTCTCAGACATTCTCACAACTTCCTGGACACACCAAGGGAACCATGCAGACCTCACGCGGGCCTCCTGTCTCCCCCTCCTGCCCTTCCTGGCTGCCCCTGCTCACAGGCCTCCATGGCTCCCACCTTCCTCAGGGTCAAAGCCCATGTCTTCCCTGAAGCCCACCAAGCCCGGTACCCCCTGTGCCCCCCTCCTCCCTCTGTTCCCGCCACACAGACCTCCTGGATAAAACTGTCCTGTCCCGGAACCTTTGCACGGACTGCACCTCTGCTGGCCTTTCCATGTCCCAGGCTCAGCTTAGATGCCACCTCCTCAAGGAAGCCCACCGTGACTGCGCCTTGCTACCCCAGGGTAGGACTTCTGCACGCACACAACCTTCTCAGAGAAGGGTGCCACTGGGTGCCCAGAACTGAGACCATGTTTTATTCTTGATTTCTAGTTTTTAGGATTTTTTTCCTTTTGATTATGTGGGTTCCTGGAATTGAACTCAGGTTGTACGGCTTAACAGCAAGTGTCTTTACGAACTGAGTTATACTTTTGCCCACTGTCTTATTCTTTGTAAATTATTATCATTATTATTATTATTACTATTATTATTACTATTACTATTAGTATTACTATTACTATTAGTATTACTATTACTATTAGTATTACTATTACTATTATTATTTTGAAACTGTTGTAACTCTTGCTGTCCTGGAACTCACTCTGCAGACCAGGCTGGGTTTGAACTCACAGAGATCCACCTGCCTCTGCCTTCCTAGTGGTGGGATTAAAGGCGTGTGCCAGTACCACCTGGCTTTAAAAAATTATTTTCGATGACTGCAGAAATGGCTCACTGGGTAAGAGCACTGGTCGCTCTTCCAGAGGTCTTGAGTTCAATTCCCAGCAACCACATGGTGGCTCACAACCATCTATAGTGGGATCTGATGCGCCTCTGGCATGAAGGTGTACGTGCAGACAGAGCACTCATATAAATAAATAAATAAATAAATCTAAAATAAGTAATAGAAATTTTAATTGTCTATGTATACATGCATGTGCAGTACCTGTGGAGGCCAAAAGGGGGCGACAAATACCCCAGAGTTGGTGTCACAGTGGAGTTTGAGCACCCGATGGGGACACTGAGTCCTCTTCAAGAACAGCAAGTGCGTTTAACTCAGAGTCATAGCCACAGCCCCTTCTGTGCAGCCTTGTCATCCCCGTGCTGGTGAGCTGGGAGGCGGAGGCAGGGGGATTCCTGTAATTCACTGGCTCCAGGGTCTCAAGCAGAGGGAGCTCAGGGGCGAACCCGAGGCTGTCCCCTGACCTGTGTCTCCGCGGCTGTGGTGGGAGTCTGATGCAACTCAAGGGGTGAGGGAGGGCCAGGGAGGCAGAGGCTGGAGGATCTCTGTGAGTTCGAGGCCAGCCTGGGCTACAACGGGACAGCTGGGACTATGCAGGGAATCCCTGTCTTGAAGGACAGGAAAGGGGACCCTCTGGCTGGGGCTCAGTGGGTGGGGCACCGGCCTAGTGCACCCCACTAGCAGAGCATGGCACAGGCCAGGGGTGGTGGCCCACACCTCTCATGCCGACTGGGGTGTCAGCAGCTCCAGGCCATCTTTGGCTACATGAGCTGAGACCAGCCTGGGCTACATGAGACCCTGGCCCTAAAGAGAAGGAAAGGAAAGAAAGAGAGGGAAAGGCCGGAGCAGACGTACGATGTCTGCAGAGTCCCGCCCTTCCTGGTGGGTCTCTGACCGCAGCCAAAACAACCCCTCCCGGAGCCGAGCCTTTGTCCCCCGCTTCCCCGCCACCGTTTCCGGTTTCTCTGTGGAGCCCTGTGCACCCCCTCCTATTCTCACCCAAATACCGGCCTGGTGTCTCCCTGTGAGCAGAGCCCCTGGGAGTTTGTTTTGTTTTCTTGAACAAGGTCTCCTGGAGTTCTGTAGACCAGGCTGGTCCGAAACTCATAGCTCCACCTGCCTCTGCCTCTGCCTCCAGGGCGCTAGGGTTTAAAACGTGAGCCACCACACTTCTCTGTTCTTAAAAAAAGAAAAGTAGTGTATGGGTCCTGCCTGCATCCATGTCTGTGCACCTAGTGTGTGCCTGGCACCCCCAGGGGCCAGGAGAGGGGGTGGGTGGCCCCTGCATCCATGTGTGTACACCTACTATGTGACTGGCACCCCCCAGGGACCAGGAGAGGGGGTGGGTGGCCACAGACAGAAGTTACAGACTGATGGGAGCCGCTACGTAGAGGAGGGAATCGAACCCATGTCCTCTGGAAGAGCAGCCATTGTTCTTGCCGGCTGAGCCATCTCTTTTGCAACAGGGTCTCATGTAGCTGGGGTTAGCCTCAAACTCACTCAGTAGCCCTGGATGATCCTGCACTACTGTGCGTCGTGACGCAGGGGACCGACCCAGGGCCTCGGGGCCTGAACCACAGCCCCAGGCGGATTTGGTTTATCAAAATACGCGTCTAATAAGGTTTGCTTATTTGTGTGCGTGGGCACGGGGGATGTAGGCCTTGCAGTGCATATGGAGGTCGGAGGACAACTTGGAAGAGTCAGCTCCCTCCCTCCACCCTGTGGGTTCCCGGCATCGAACTCATGTCCTGCTGCAGGTGGCAAGCCTGCCCTGCGTGTCTGGTATTTATAATACCGCACTGCAGTGTAGTCGGGTGAGGATACAGTGTAGACCGAGAATCGGCGGTGAGCGCTTGCCTGGCACCCACGACGCTCTAAATTAATTCCTAGCATCAAAAAAAGAGTTTTTTTTAACAAACAAAAGGGAAAAAATACCTATTTCAAGTGTTCTCCCTCCTCCTTTTCCGGAAGCTGCGCGCGCAGAGACCTCATGAGGCCGCCAGGTGTCGCCGCCGCGCCTCGCACGCCGGGGACATTTCGCGCTCGGTGGGCGGCGCGGAGGAGGCGCGATGCGTCACCGACCCGGGGGCCGGGGATCCGGGGAAACCGAGTCGCGCGGACTCGGCCAGGCCCCGGGCTGGCGGAGGCGGGGACGCAGGTGTGAGTCACGGGAGCCCCCGTGCACCGTGGGAGAGCCCCACGCGGGGTCTGTCCTTGCGCGCGGCTGTCTGGCCCTGCCACCAGCAGCCACGCCTTGTATCGGAACAGAAAGTCCTCCGGGGCCTCGGTTTCCCTTTTTTGCCGAGTGCCTTTGCTCGGCAAATCTTGGATGAATGAATGACACGCGAGGAACAGGGGCCTGAGGCTCACGTTGCGCGCTGCAAAAATGCCAGCGACATCAGAGCGGCGGCCATGCGGCCACGGCCCCACCGCCCGTCTCACTTTACCTCGGTTTCCCGGCAAGGGTCCGGTGCGGGCACGCGGTCCCAGGCTGGACCGCGCACCGGCCGGCCGGCAGGGGGCGGGGCGGCTCCGCAGAGCGCCCGGAGGCCTGTTCAGCTGCGCTTCCCACGCGCGCCCCACCCTGAAACTCGGGGTGCCTGGAGGGAGAAAGGGCATCTGCTGGTGCTCTGCAGCTCCGGCTTCTGGGGGGCTGCTAAGCCAGCCACCAAGACCACCAGGTAGCATTTATTAGGCGCTTCCTGTGTACCTCCCGCCCCCGCCCCCGGCGCGAGGGGCTGTGCGCTCTGAAAGCACCGACGTGGTGGTGGTCGTGGGGTGCCTTGGTAGTTCCCACGTTGGCGTGAGGCGCCCAGCATCCTTAACTTGTTAAGCGCTTGCTGTCTACTCCTGACGTTACTTAGCGCACCCTCCGACCCCACACAAGGCCGGGGCGGCATTCCCACGAAGTCAGCTACCCAAGGTCCGGGTCTCCAAAGATGCGCCCACCCAAGACCCGCACCCCTCCAAAAGGAAAGCTCCGTCCCCCGGCCCACGCGCACCCCTTGTCTTCGCAGAGCCCGGGAAAGGCTGGGGACTCCCCAGGGACAGGGAGGGGATTCCAGACCCCCCCCCGAAAGTCCGTGCAGCCCGGCGCGCTGGGAACCCCGCGCGCGGCCAGCGCGGCGCGGCTGCCGGGAAGTCAGGAGAGACTTCTGTTTTTTTTGCCCGTGTGTGGTTTTTTTTTCTTCTCTCGCTTTTCTGGCAGCGGCACAGCCGCGGCTCGCGCTCCTCCCAGCGCCGACCCCACGTGGGGCTCCCGCCTCGGGCCAATCGCAGCGCGGCCCACTCGGCCCTTTGTGTCTCGGCCAATGGGAGGGCGGCGCCGGTCTCCCCGCGGCCACGCCCCCGCGCGCAGAGCCTATAAACGCGGGTTCCCGGGGCCGCGCGCTCACTCCGCCGCAGCCTGCGACCCGCGCGCTCCTGGATCTCGGATTAGCCAGTTTCGCGGAGATTTGGGTTTTGTTTGTTTTTTTGCAATTTTTTTCCTTCTTCGGCCTTCTTCTTGGGAAGGGAAGTCCCGCCGCCTCCGGGAAGACCTTGGACGCGGCGACCGCGCGGGGAGCATCTGGGCGCGCACGTCGTCCCCGGGACCTCCGCGGTCCGCTGTGGAGTGTGACCGCGCCATGACGCTGGAAGAGCTGGTGGCGAGCGACAACGCGGCGCAGAAGTGAGTCCGCGGGGCGCCGCCGCCCGGGGTCGCCGCCGCCGGGGCTCGCGGCTGACCTCGCCTCTGCCTTGACTCCTAGGATGCAGGCGGTGAGCGCCGCGGTGGAGCGGCTGCTGGTGGCCGCGCAGCGCCACGACCGGCTGACCGTGGGGGTGTACGAGGCGGCCAAACTGATGAACGTGTGAGTCAGCGCCCCCCTTCCCGGCGTGGGTGGGGGCGCCCCCTCGTCCACGCGCGCTCCCGGCGCCCCTGCGGAGCGCGGGCTGGGGGGACTTTCCCGGCTCTCTGCGTGCTGGGGAGTGGGGAGCGACATTTCGCTTGTATTTGGGGGGGGGGTGAGGCGCCCGCTGCAGAACCCCGACCTGCACGTTCGCGGTTTTCTTGTGTCTTTCTTGTTTTCGGTTTGTTTTGACCGGGCAACCCCATTAACAGCCGCGCGCCCCTCCCCCGCCGCCGGGCGCATCTGCACGGTGGGCCTCCCGTGACGCCCCCTCTCCCCGCAGCGACCCCGACAGCGTGGTGCTGTGCCTCCTGGCCGTGGACGAGGAGGAGGACGACGTCGCCCTGCAGATCCACTTCACCCTCATCCAGTCGTTCTGCTGCGACAACGACATCGACGTCGTGCGCGTGTCCGGCATGCAGAGGCTGGCGCAGCTGCTGGGGGAGCCGGCCGAGCCGCCGGGCGCCGCCGAGGCCCGGGACCTGCACTGCCTCCTCGTCACGGTGAGCCGCCCGCCCCGCCCGGGCGCCTGGGTCCCGCGTTTGTCAACAGAGCTGGGCTGGCTGGGCTGACACCAGCTCACTGCCCAGCCACGCTTGGCATGTCCCTCGGCGTGTCCCGTGGGCTGCCTCGTCACCCTGCCAGCTATTTTGAGCCACCCTGTTTTCCCCAAAGGGGCCCCTGGGCGCCGGAGGGAGGCTCCCTACCGAACTCCTAGAGCGTCCACTAAACCCTTCCTTTTTCCCCCCCTCCACAGAACTGTCACACAGACGCCTGGAAAAGCCAAGGCTTGGTGGAGGTGGCCAGTTACTGTGAGGAGAGCAGAGGCAATAACCAGTGGGTCCCCTACATCTCCCTGGAGGAACGCTGAGGAGCCTCCGGTCGTCTAGAGCAACTGTTGAGTTGCTGTCCCCTAAAAAAATCAAATAAAATACGAATTGACGCCCCCCTCACCCCCCCAGAACAATCCCTCAAAAAACACCCTACCGGTGATCCTTCCGGGAGGGGCGGAGTCACCGAGACGAGGCGAGGACAGGGGAGAGCGCCTGCGGGCCGGGCCGGAGCAGCACCGCAGGAGGAGAGGACCCGGGCCGAGCCGAGGAGCGGGCCGCGGGGCCAGCCTGGCGCCGCAGCAGCCGAGCCGGAGCCGGAGCGCGGCGGGCGGGGCGGGCGCCCACCCGGGACGGCGCCGCGGAGGGCGCGACCGCGGCCGCGGCGGGACTCGAACCGACTTGTTACCGGGCCGAGAGACGGTCCTTGCATTGTAGACGTGGCTTGATTTCACTGCAGAGACGTAATAAACGCGTTAAGCCTCAGGCTGTGTGTTCTCGCCGCCGGAGCCCCCGCCCCGTGTCCCCGTGGCGCCCCACGGGCCCCCGACAGCGCGGGGCTGCGCCTCTGCCTCCTGGGCCGCTAGGCCGCGGCTCCTAGCGAAACCCGGGCCCCGCCCCCACCCCCACCTACGGTGCGGAGCTGGCGGGGGGCCGACCCCACCCCGCGCCCCCCGGGGCTGGTGAGGTCCCCTGAGGCCGCGCGGCGAGGGTCCAGGCCCCCGGGGTCCGCACCCCTTTCCTCGGGCGCCCGAACTCTCCTTCCAGGGATGGGCGCTGTACACGCGGGAAAGGGAAAGAGTGGTTTTTTCCTTCCTTCCCCAAGCTAAAGTCAGTAGGCAAATACCCCGGAGCCCGGGCAGGCCGGAACTCCGCGCGGCCCCTCCCAGGGCTCTCCTGCCCTGCCGGCCTCAGTGTACCCGCTGGCAGCAGCCTCGACCTTTCCACCGACCTTTCCACAGAGGCCCTCTTGGGTGGAGGAAATCCCCAGGGGCACCCTGGGAGTCACACGCAGGGAGAGGGGGAGCCCCGAGGAGGGGAGTCCCCAGGGATGGGGTGTGGGGGAGGGGCAGGTGTGCTAGGCATGCAAGAGCCTTGGAGAGCTGCTGGGGGATGGTAGCGGGGTGGGGGATGGGGGTATCAGGTGTTGGGCTCCAGATTCATCGGTGAGACCCAGAGGAGGGGTCACCAGGGGAGGGGTCACCAGGGGAGGGGTCACCAGGGGAGGAGTCACCCTGGGGAGGAGTCACCTAGAGGCATTAGGGTGGGAGACACAGACTGGAGCCCGGCGGGGTGGGAGGGTCGGAAGGGGTCGCCTGGGGAACAGGATCCTGGGGTCACAGGGTGAGGGGCCCGGGTGGCCAGGGTGTGGACTATTGCGGGGAACCCTGTCTCTGGCTCCCAGACAGCCTCAGGCAGTGGCCCCAGGCAGGCCCTCAGGGGGTCCCCTGCCCAAGCGCTCACGAGACTGACAGGCCTCAGGGACAGCCCAGTGTGAGCTGGGGGAGAGTACTGTATTCCCACCCTGAGGCCTAACGCTTTTTGGCCTTGCCTCAGTTTCCCCCTCTGACAAATGTCCTCCATGCCAAGGTTATGAAACCTCCCTGGCTCTCGACACCTGGTTCCCTGACTCAGCCGAGCAGCTCAGAGTGCAGAAGCCGCAGCCTGGCTCGCAGTCTGGAATTATGGGTGGACGAGGGGAAAACTTTAGACAGTGAGGCCTCCCGCGCCACGGCAGGCGCAGGGAGAAGCTCCAGTCTCAGAGCTCCGGCCTGCCCGGGCCGCCGCTCCCCCGGGAACGCCGCCGTGCGCCAGGAAACGTGGGTGTGTGCCTTGGACGTTCAGCAGGGAAAACTTGGCAAAGCCGGCCGCAGGCTGGGGGGCGTGGCGCGCACGCACGCGCACGCACGCACACGCACCCCGTCCTGGGTTGTGGGAACGGCAGCCCTGCACCGAGCGACTTCCGGGTTTACTCCGGTTCCTCCCGGCCGGGTTGCTGAACCTGAGCGGACACACGCAGCCTAGTGAGCACGGGCTTGTGCATCAGGTGTGCGCACTGCTGCACAGATATGGCGACAGATGGACAACGTCTGCCCTCCGCTGCCCCGGGGACCGGGCCGGTCAGGCTCGGGGCTGTGATGTCGGAGGAAAACATGGTTCGCTGCCTTCATGTCTTGCCGTGTTCGAGTCTGCACCACGAAGGGTCCGAGGGGGGTGTGGGGTGCAAGTGGTGGAAGAGAGGAATTTGGGGCCTGAAATGATCTTCTCCTGGGGCTCCACCTCATCACTGCCACAGTCCCTCACTGGGGGAATTCTAGGCGGAGCTCCACACTGACCACGCCTCCAGCCCCTCACTGGGGGATTCTAGACAGGCGCTCCACCCTGACCACGCCCCCAGCCCCCTCACTGGGGGATTCTAGGTGGGTCTCCACACCTGACCACGACCCCAGCCCCTCACTAGGGGATTCTAGGCGGGGCTCCACCCTGACCATGTGCCCAGCCCCTCACTGGGGGATTATAGGGGGGGGACTCCATCCCTGACCACGCCCCCAGCCCTTCACTGAGGGATTCTAGGTGGGTCTCCACACCTGACCACGCCCCCAGCCCCTCACTGGGGGATTCTAGGCGGGGCTCCACCCTGACCATGTGCCCAGCCCCTCACTGGGGGATTCTAGGGGGGGGACTCCATCCCTGACCACGCCCCCAGCCCTTCACTGAGGGATTCTAGGGGGGGGACTCCATCCCTGATCACGCCTCCAGCCCCTCACTGGGGGTTCTAGACAGGGTCTCCACACCTGACCACGCCCCCAGCCCCTCACTGGGGGATTCTAGGCGGGGCTCCACCCGACCACGCCCCCAGCCCCTCACTGGGAGAGTCTGGGGTGGCAGCTCCGCCCTGACCACGCCCCTGTCCATTGCAACTCTTGTTTTAATTCACTGATTGCTCAGGACACCCCATGATTCGTGTCCGTATTCCACAGAGGCGCAATCCGAGGAGGCAGGGCCTCCTGCCCCAGGTCCCGTGAGTGGCCACCGCCACGGGTCAGGACTCCCGAAGCGCAGCTGTGTCACAACACTTGGCCAGGACACAGCATGCCGCAGGCTGACGCGAATCCCCGAGGGACAGTCTGTCCTGGGCCGCAGAGAGTCACCCAGGCCTCGGACTCTCCTGTGAGGAGCCGCGACCCCGTGTCACCTGCACCTGCGCCGAGCACACGCTGATCCGGGCCTCCCGCGCCTCCGGGCCTGCGGCTAGCTCAGAGGGCGCGGGAAGCGCCGAGGCTCCATGCGCCATGTGAACAGTTCGGGCGCTGCGTAGGGGAGGGGCGGGGCTAGACGGGGGCAGGCCTCAGCCGAGGGCTTCCGGGTGGTCTGCACAAGCACCCCGCGTGGCTGCTGGGAACTGACTCGGCAAGAGCAGTCAGTGCTCTCAACCACGAAGCCATCTCCCCAGCCCCTTGATTTGTATTTGAGACAGACGGGGTCTCACCATGTAGCCCTGGCCAGCCTGGACCCCGCCATGTAAAGCAGGCTGGCCTCGAACTCACAGATCCCCACTTGTGCCTACATAGCTAGCTTTTTGTTTCTCCTTACGAAATTTATTCGATTTCCTGCGTGCAGAGGTCAGAGAACAGCTTGGAGGACTGGGTCCTGGGGCTGACTCAGGAGCTCAGGCTGGGCTGCCGGCCCCTTACCCTGTGTGCCCTCTCCCTCATCCTGTCTTTCAGTCTTTAGAGGCTGTGCCTCACTCTGGCGCCCAGACAGGCTCAGAACTCCCTGCAGACCCTGGGCCTGAGCCTCCCAGCCCTGTGTGTCACCACACCCCAGACAGTTCTACCCTTCTCCCTGCCTCTCAGCTCCGGAAACCTCATCCTGGGCCCCACCCGGTCCAGGAACGGGGTCCCCCCCCGCACCCCACCGCCGGAGCGGCCTCATTGCTCATCCCGTCCCGAGGGGGTGCTCAGCCTTGGGGGAGGAAGCAGATGAGCTCAGAGAGATACAGAGCAATTGGGGGTCCCCGATCGGGGTGACACCCCCAGCCCAAGGCCGTGTCAGACAGACTCCCCAGACACTGGGCAACCCCATCCCTTCCAGAGACCCAAGGCGACCTCCCTCCACAACCCAGGACGTGCAGCCTGAGAGCCCCCAGCTCCACATCTGCAGAGCCGCGTGGGCTCTCCTCTCTCTGCTATACGGTTCCCACCCCACCCCCTCTCCGGACTCTGCGTTCCCAGGACCCTGGGAGTGGGTGGGGCGAGAAGCTTCACGAGACAGACATCTAAGACTCTCCCTTGCTCCTGTGGAGCTTCTGCTCCAGGCTCCAGCGCGCACGCGTGCACGTGGGAGGCCAAACTTGAGATCACGCGTGGGAGCGCCGTTTACGCCTTCCAGTACACAGCAGGCACGCCATAAATGCTTCCCCGCCGGCTGCGAGTCTGCGTGGAAAGGCCGAGCTCAGCCCCCACTGCGGGAAAAGGTGAATGCCAAGGTTCGAGGTGGATCCTTGTCTCCCGCTGACTGGTTACTAGAGCCAGGGGAGCTCAACCAGCTGTGACTCAGTTTCCCCACCCATAAAAGGGAAAGTGCGAGGGCCCTCCCACGTGGTAAGGTGAACTTCATGGATTGCAGAGCGCTCAGCAAACCGAGTTGCTTCCAGAACCCTCATTACGGCTCGTAGCCACCCCGCCCTCCCGCCAGACACTCTGGGGGTGGAGTGGGGCGCTGACCCAGACCCCAGACGCCCCTCCCGCCCTCCTCGGCAGCCAGGAGTCCCGGCTTCCCGGTCCGTAAATTGGATAATTGGAGACAGAGGCGGCTGCTCGAGTCACAGACAGTGCTAGTGGGCGACTGTGCTGGCGCTCGGCCCCCTCGGGCTCCCCACCCCGGGTCACCCCGACCCTCTGCAGCGCCCTGCTCCGGTGCGCCCTGCGCGCACGCCGCCGACCCCCTCTGGAGCGTGCCGGTGCCAGCCTCGCTCTGGTGCCCGCCAGGCCGGGTGTCTGCGGCCCGCGGGGGTGGGGGGTCCGCCCCGGCGGCGGGAGGGCGGGGCGT
The DNA here is from genome assembly GCA_026225945.1 of Cricetomys ansorgei. Lineage (NCBI taxonomy): Eukaryota > Metazoa > Chordata > Mammalia > Rodentia > Nesomyidae > Cricetomys > Cricetomys ansorgei. The sequence continues at coordinate 1,255,249 of JAMJFZ010004123.1, forward strand.
CCGCACAGACCCTCCCTTTGTGAGAGGCGCCTGGCCTGCGCCGCCTGGCGCTCGGGGCCGGGCAGGGAGCCAGCCCTGGAACAGCCTCGGGCCGCACGCCCCAGCCGCTTGGCCTGCCCGGGGGCCGTCCCGGAGAGCCTACTGTGTGCAGCCCCTGAGACTGTGTAGAACCTGTGTGCGGCCTCTGAGCTCCTGCACAACTGACCTACTGTGTGCAGTGCCCAAGGCATGCAAAGTGCAAAATCATCTGTGTGCAATCTCAACGTCCACGCACAACCTACTGTGTGTGGCCCCTGAGTGCATACAAAGTGCAAACATCTACTCGGCCTACTGAGTACAGCCCCTGAACCTTGCAGAACCTGCTGTGTTCAGCTCCTGAGGAGGTGTAAAATGACACAGCCTCATGCTGCCCCCACTCACACCGGTTCTTGTACAGCCACTGCGTTCAGCTCCTGGGTTCCTGATAAACCTCTATATAGCCCCCTGAGTATTGCAGAACCTACTGTGTGCAGTCCTTGAGCATATTCAGCCTACTAGTCAGCGCCTTCCCTGTGTGTACACACTTGCCTGTTGTGCCATATGCAGAGCCTACCATGTCCAGCTTCTTTGTTGCACATGAAGCCTACTGTGTTCAGCCATCCATATGCCACACACAGCACCCACTGTGCGTAGGCATCCACGAATACAAACAAATACCAGCAGACACAGTTTAGGAGCTCTGTTGCTTGCTGGGCGCAGCAGAACCACAGGCAGCCATCATCAGAGCTCTCATATCAGATAAACATCTTTCTCTGGGCCAGCACTCCTTCCTGTGTAAAGCCCCCAGTGTGTGTACCATGTGCAATAACCAGGAAGGAAGCTGGAGATGTCCCTCAGTTTAAGTGTCCCATTCTGGCTGGGGAGTAGCTCAGGAAGCAAGCATGCGCTTTTCACAGGGCAAGCCGCCCTTTAAAAAAATTAAAAAAAAAAAAAAAAGTAGTCTCTACACTTCCACGGCCTTGTTGGGGTGCTCTGCCTTGCTTGAGTCTGGCTCTAACTTTGAGGGGTGCACCTTCCTTACTCTTGGAGGGTATGGCTTGGAAGGAGGGTGCTGCCCCTCTCATGGGTCTGAGAGGTGGATTCAGGCATGCTGGGCTGTGGGGTGGGGGTTGGGCCCCATGGTTCTTCCAGGAAGCCCCAGATGCAGGTGCAAGGGCAGGCAGTCTCCGTGGGCAGGGTGCCAGTCCTCGGCTTCCCTGAAACTGGGCACAGCAGCTGGGAGAGGTTTCCGGGGCCTGCCCAGCCCCACCTGGCCCGGGGCACTCTCGGAGATGGGCGGGGATGGCAGGCGGGCATCCAAGTGGCACCTGGCTCAGCCCAAGCAGGTCTGCACAGGAAGTACAGAGGTGGGACCTGAGTGTGTACAGTCGAGGGGTCCACCGGGTGCACCCTGCACGGTAATGCCAGTGCACACGAGCGTGAGGCCTCCAACCGGTGCACTGACACAGCTGGGGGGACGGGGGCTGCACACTTCCCAGACAAAGGCATTTGTGTGTTTGAGAGACTTGTATGTCTCCAGTTCTGGACGGCTCCTTAGCACTGGGTAAATATTTGTTTAATGAACTGGTGCAAGAAAGCACAGACATTTCAGTTTGTAGATGTGCAGTAATTATGCACAGGCACCTGTACACCACATCTCAGAAGGAGCAGTCTGAGCACGAGAGTGCCTTCCTGCATTTAACGCTCTCATTGGCAGACGCCAGAGCCAGGGGCCCTTTGGTTTTTACCTCTAGTTTCTGCATATGCGACCTTCCCTGCTTGACCCCTCTGATCTTCCTGGTCCCCCTTCCCCTTGGTCTCCTCTCCAGAGGTTAGACATCCAGGATGTGGCAAATCCCACACCCGCTGCGAACATTTTCACGTTTGATTTGCGATTCTACATTTTTAGACTATTTGCTTGCAGAACATTCCAGAAAACAAACATCCAGCATGGACTGGATGGGGGTCAGAGCCAGACAGGGGATGGTGTCTTGGGAAACCTACATCCAGGCATCCTCCGCCTCTCCTTTCACAATGGGGAAACTGAGGCTCAGAGGGGAGAGCCTTCATGTCCCGAGGGACTAGACGCTGGGTCCTTGGTCTTTCTCGCAGCTGCTGTAGAGGTGGGCACAGGGAAGGCCGAGAGCCTGCTGGGAGGTAGGGGTGAGGCTGAGATCCTGAGAGTGGGGATGGGCCACTTGGAACTCCGTCCTCAGACAGACACACATCTCTCCTTCCCTTCTCCTTTGACCTCAAATCTTCTTACTTTCATTTATCCCGGAGGAATGCACAAGGACCACTGTGCGCACCTGTGGGAGGCAGAGGCGGAGGACAAATTCCCCGGAGCCGGCTCTGCCTTTCTCCCCCCACCAATGAAGAGCATGTCCCAGCCGTGTGTCTGCCACAGACATGCACACAGCCGGCAGAGGCTCGGTCGCTCAGCCACCCCTCCCCCACCCCGCCTTCCAGGACTCACATAAAAACCCAAGGATCCCCCCCCCTCTGGTTACCACAACAAAGTCATCCCAGACCCCACCCTGGCTCTCCTCTCCCCCACAGCCCGGGAACTGACCCCAAAGGGCCAGGGAGACCCAGACAGGCTGCAGACATACTGGGATGTGTTCATCTTTCCAGCCAGCCCGTCTCACCCTGACGGTAATTAGATCCCAGACTGCCAGTCATCGCGGCGGCCCCACGCCCACAGGCACCTGCAGGGTGTGTGTGTGCGCCCGTGCAGTCAGGCCAGAGGATACTGTGGGGGACCCTGTCTCCATTCTTACTCCCTCAGGTCTTGAAGAATCAGACTAGGGCTTAGAAGGCTCTCACTCACACAGCCCAGGCCGGCTAACACTCACTGTATAGCCTAGGCTGCCCTTGAACTCCTAATCCTCCCGCCTCTGTCATCCGTGTCCTGGGATGGCAGGCACTTATGTGGTGATGCTGGGCATGACTCTCAGGGTGAGGGCCCACTGAGCCCTGGCTCGGGGCGCGGGTCCCTCACTTCCCGAACAGCCGGCGGGTGCAGACCCCAGTCCCACCCATGAATCCCAGGCGGGGGAACAGCCCGCGGGAGTTTCGGGTGCTTGCATTCACCCCCCTGGCTTGCGGGCACCAGGGCATCAACACACTGGATTTGCAGCGGGTGTCGGAGAAAGCCACGCCCCGGCCACGCCCCGGCCACGCCCACCACGCCTGGAGCCGGAAGACCTGCGCAGGCGTCACGGGTTTCCACTCCGGCCGGGATTCCCTGGCGGAGAATGCGGGTGACGGTGGCGCCCGCCTGCGTAGGCTACGCTAGACCCGGGCTCGGATGACATCAGCCCTACGTTTGCTCCTGCGCAGGCCGCGCACATGGACGAAGAAATAAAATAGTTTGGCTTCTGCGCTTTTGCGTGTACGTTTGTGCTGAGTGCTTCGGACGGGTCTAGCCGTGGCTTTGAGCTATGTGATCCTCGTTTCACGCACGGGGAAACTGAGGCTGGGTCCTGCCTGCGTTGCCAGCTCATGTCGGTGGCCACAGAGTAGCCGACTGGGGTCTCAGCACCTGACCCAGGTTTAATTCGGGCCAGAAGTGTCTTTATCCCTCAGTACGGGTGACTGGGACCGTGCCGTGGGTACGGAGCCTCCCGGTGTGACCGAGACCTGAGTTCCGCGCCCAGCACAGCATTAGCTGCTGGCAGAGTGATGCACGCTCTCCAGCGGCTCAGGAGGCTGAGGCAGGAGGATGGCTGTGAGCTTCAAGTCACAGGGCCCTGGCTTCTGCCGCAGAACCACACGCCCAGGGTGTAGTGGCACTTGGGAGAGGGTGGGTGTCAGGAGTTCAAGGTCATCCTCAGCTACATAGTGAGTTTGAGGTCAGCCTGGGCTACACCGAAGCCCTCTGCAGGGCAGACCCTTCCCTCTCTTCTGCAGGAGTTGGCTCAGAGACGGTGTTTGGGTGGCCTGGCTGCACACAGCACGATTGGCGGCGGCGGGTCCCTTAACCCAGTGTTGACTCCTCTGGCCTCTCCTGTGCCCACAGGCGGTGCCCACAGGGGAGCCAGAGCGCCTGGCCTGCCCGGTCGGTCGGGGTGTGCCCACTGGCTCCTGCTGACTCCAATGCTCTAAATATAGCCTGGGAGGAGGTGAGAGCTATTTTTAGCCAGAGTGGCTTGGGCCCTCCCGGCTCCCTGGTCAGCAGTCTGCAGGCCAGCGGGACCTGGGGGGGGGGGGGCGGGGAGGTCAGCTTCATTGTCTGAGAGCCCCACACTCTGTAGGCCTGGGACAGGCCCTGGGGACGAGGGCTGGGAGGGAGAGTCTTTCCGAAGCACCCCGCCCCCACCCGAGCACCTTTCCCAAACCCCGCGCGCACTCCAGCCTGCCCTGGGCCTGTGCTGGGCCAAGCCCGCGGCTTTCTATTCAGAGCCGGTGCTTCTCTCCATGGCTATTTTTAGCGGCTTTAGGGATCCCTCCGCCCAGACTGGCTAGCCGGCTTCTCCCCTCCTCCTCCTCATGGCTGGCTGACCCAGGGCTGGTCTCACACATCACACAAAGAGTGGGCACTGCTCCCTGCCCTGCCACCAGCCTCAGGGGAGGGCCAAGCCCGGGGCTCTGGTGGGGGAAGGGCGCTCCCAAGGTCTCAGTGAGCAAGGCCTCTGGGCCTCCAGGAATCCATGGCACCTAAAGTTCTCCTCCAGGAAAGGGTGGGGCTTCCCCGCCTCTAACCTTTCACCTCATTTTGGGGTTGTCAGGAAGGCCCATCACATCCTCTTGGGAACACTGTGTCTCTGAAGGTGGGCTGCATGGTAAGGGTAAACTGAGGCATAGGAGATGCCTGTGGTTGGGGAGACATGATTTCATTTACATCTATTTTACCTCTAAGCACTGGGCCCCAGGACAGTTTCTTCACTCTCTGGGCAACCTGAGAGTTGCAGTGGAATATGCAATCTTGTCCGTAAATATGGTAGGGATCTGGGAGCAGGCAGCAGGTCTGAGCCAGGGTCTCAGGAGGGTGTGGTGCACCTATGTACCCAAGGTCAGGTACCTAAGAGCCTAGCTCCTGAGCCCCAAGTAGCCAAGTGTTTAGTACTCTAGGACTTAGCACCTAGTACCTATGTAAGCAAGCCCAGCTGGAGGGGATCTTTCTGAGGTCTCCAGCCAGAGGTCTGATCTGTGAGGATGATGGGGGAGAACCCAGATTACAGTGGAGGAAACTGAGGCCCTGGAATGGGCACCCAGGGTCTCATGACTGGTGATACACACAAGCCAGCACACACTCCTGGCTGGCTGGCTGTGATGACCCATGCCGTATGCCAGGCTGCCGTGGTCATTCCAGCAGAGGGCTGCTGGCTCTGGCTCCCTCTTGCTATGTAGGCCTGGCTGGCATGAATCATGCTGTGTAGACCCCATTGGCCTGGAACTTGTGGCCATCCTCCTGCCTCCACCCCCAGAGTGCTTGGATGACAGGTGAACCACCATGACCCCGTAAAAATAACAAACTGGGGGGAGGGGGCAACCCGATATGGCTGAGACAGAAAAGCAGTTGCTGTGTGAGTTTGGACCCACAGTGCAGCCTGTGATCCCAGAGCTTATGCTGAGACAGGCGTGTATCCCCGGGACTCTGGGCCCTGCCTTCTGAGGCTTCTTAGGCCTGGTAACTGGCTCCTGAGCAGCCCCGGGGCTTGTGTCCGCAAGCTCCAGAAACCCTTCAGCTGTGCTCTGAGCCTGGCTTCCAGAAGCAGGAGAAAGAGGCTGAGATGCCCAGGCCCAGCCGTGCTCCTTAGGGGAGAAGAGCTGACCCCCACCCTGGGGCCCAGGCTTCAAAGAGAGGAAGCTGGCACCTTGCTCAGTCTGGCAGGGCCCGGTAGAAGGCGCATCTTCAGAGAAAAGCGCCGGAAGTGCAGAGGAAGCTGCTGGCCAGATGGGGAAGTCAGGGCTAACGTTACCCCACCCTGGCAGCCCTCAGACGCGCTGGGGAGCCTGTCTGAGGATGACCTCGGATTCCTGATCCTCCTGCCTCAGCCTCAGGAGCGCTATGATGAGGGGCGTGGGCTGCTACACTGGGCTGGGTTTGGGGCTTTAGAGAGCAGGGTGTGTGTGTGCGGAAGATGATGAGAGTCACTGCCTTAAACGAAAGCCCGAGCGAGGAAACAGTCACCTCGTGTTTGGTCCTGTGTATGAACTCTAGATATGAAAACTCAGACTCAATGGCTGTGGGGGTTCAGAAGAGGACGGGGGTCAGAACCTGGGGGTAACATGAGGACGAGTGGGGCAGGGGACCAGCGGGTGCCTGATGAAGATGTACCGAAAATGTGGCCTTTACATACGGAGAAAAAAGAAGAGTCAGTAGTGAGCTGCGCTCGTCCCTAGTAGACGACAGTTCTGATCCAGAGCATTCACTCAAGCTCCAGGGAGTCCGGGATCTCTAGCCTCTAAGGGCAGCTGCCCAAGGGTGGAGCATTGCCCAGAATCCCTCAGCGAGGGACTGGGGGCGTGGTCAGGCTGGAGCCCCGCCTAGAATCCCCTAGTGAGGGGCTGGGGGCGTGGTCAGGCTGGAGCCCCGCCTAGAATCCCCCAGTGAGGGGCTGGGGGCGTGGTCAGGCTGGAGCCCCGCCTAGAATCCCCCAGTGAGGGGCTGGGGGCGTGGTCAGGCTGGAGCCCCTCCTAGAGTCCCCCAGTGAGGGGCTGGGGGCGTGGTCAGGGTGGAGCCCCGCCTGGCATGCAGAAGGCCCTAGTCTCCTTCCTTTGAGGTACTGAAAACCCTAAGGACTGCAGCCCTGCAGCCCACATGATTGAGATGTTCTTTGGTGTGAAGAAAGGTCATGGTGGCTGCACCGTGGATTCCAAACTTAGACACCTGCTGACTGACACCCCCTCACCCCACCCCCATCAGGCCTCCTGCCCCCACCCCCACCCCCGGGTCAGGCCTGTGGAGCCGGTGTAGTCAGACATGAGCAGGGGAAACTTTCCTTCCTTGCACTTGGAGTTCTTCCCAGAATGATAACTTCCGGTGAGAAGTGAGTGGGTGCATTCTCAGCCGTCAGCCAGAGCCGGCTGCCACTCCTTCCACAGGAACCTCCACGGCTCCGTTCAGGGCCCCGAGTAGACACTGCTGCCATGGCTCACCAAACACGACAAGGAGGCATTTTCATAACTGCAAACCCTGCCAGACCTCCGCACAGAGGGAACCACCGCCATGGCCAGCACCAGACTCACAGTGGAGCCCTGAGCTCCGGGCTCAGGTGTTTTTACTGATTCAGAACTCCTTGGGTGCAGATCATTAGCAAGCAAACGTCCCCCACAGAAACCCGACACCTGCAGTCAATACAAAATGCCAAGACCTAGGTAAACCTTTTCCCAACAGCACAAAAACAATATTTTAAACGAAACTAAAAATAAACTTCTACAACAGGGCCCCGTGCACCCTGCAGAGAGCCCTGCTCAGGGACCCACCCAGCCCTTCACAGGGGAGGTTTCTTTTCTAATCTCTTTAGACCTTTGTCACCAGCCTGTGTCCTTGGCCAGTGTGCATTACAGACAACACAAGCCTTCAAGCCCTCAGCTCAGTGAAGGGCCAACCTGCCTGGGGAATGGTTTCATCCATGGGGGGCTGGGTCTTCACACACCAATTAATGGACCCAAGAGGATCCCTCACAGACACGCCCACAGGCGGGCCTGACTCAGACCATGAGACTCACCTCCCGGGTGATTCTAGACTGTCCATTGACCATCACCACTGCCTTGCTGTTACGTCAGAGTCACATGGACTTGGTGTTGGCAGTTCCTAGGAAGCCGATCTCCTTAGAGGTACTTTTACTACTTTTATTTATGTGGGGAGACGTGAATTCAGGGCCAGGCTGGTGCACGGAGTGACTGCTGGGCCAGCCAGAGACAGAGTGAGACCTTGTCTCAAAAAGTATTTTATTTGTGTGTGGACCAAATGGGCTTCTTGGAGCTACTTACAGGAGCACGGGTGATTTGGGAGCTTGGTCACCTGACAGCCCCCCTCCCCGCAACCGCCACCCCACATAGGAGAGGACTCACCAAAGCTACACTGTTGGGGTGACGGAGTAGCCCCCTGGAGCCCAAGCTTTAGAAATGCCTTGCAAGCTGCATGCTGCCAGATGCAAAATTCTCTTAACGTCCCCGTATCTCCCACATCTCCCTATATCCCCCGTATCCCCATATCCCCCTTATCCCCGTATCCCCCATATCTCGGGAGCCACCTCCTCTCTCCCAGAGAAGAAACCTTCATGGCTAGGAACTGGAGACACCAGGAGGGTCAGCCCGGAAGCTGTCCGCCTCGCCCTTCGCAACCTTCCAAGAGGCGATTTGAGGACTAATGGGTCTTGTTAGATTTGGGGACAGTCTAAGCTTATCTGGGGGTACCTTACACTGAACCAATTATGGGGGCTACCACACCCTCCCTGTGTGGACCTACACCCTGTGGTAGGGACCATGCTGGGTCTGCAGAGGTGGTAGACTGGGATTCTGAGTGGCAGCCAGTGTGGCTCACAGCTCAGTCTGGACCTGGTTCGTTTGTGTGTGGAGGCCACAGATTGACACTGATGCCTTCCTTAGCCTCTCTCTGCCTTGGTTTTTGAACCTGGAGCTCACTGATGGGCCGAGACAGCCCCCGTGTGCTGGGTGTGCCACCATGTTGTATTTATTTATTTATTCAGAGACAGCATCTCTGTGTAGCCCTGGCTGTCCTAGAACTCACTCTGTAGACCAGGCTAGCCTCAAACTCACAGAGATCTACCTGCCTCTGCCTCCTGATTAGAGGCATGCACCACCATGTCTGGCTTCGCAGGTCTGTCTTTTCACTTGGGTGCTGAGGATTTGAACTCATGTCCTTATGCTTGCGTGCAAGCACTTAACCCACTGAGGCCCTCTGAGGATCGTCACCTGTGGTGTGGGCCTCTGCACTCTTTCAGCCGCTCTTGGTGTGTGGGTGCCAGTGTACACAGGAGGTACACTGTTGCCCCGAGGTTGGGAACCCCAGTCACACAGCTATCCAAGAGTCAGCTATGTCCTTTGGCGTGGGATTCCCCAGAGGGGCAGCTGTCTGAGTGGTCTACGCCGCTGCTGTAAGGAACCCCAAGAAACTCAGTGGATCGCGCCAGGTGTGGTGGTGCAGGCCTGTCCTCCCTGCACTGCAGAGGCAGGAGGATCAACACGAGTGTGAGGCCAGCCTGAGCTACACAGCAAGTCCCAGAATAGCCAAGACTAGACAGAGAGACCCTGTCTCAAAATAAACAAATAAACAAAATACCTTCAGGAAAACAAATAATTAAAAAAAAAAGAAGCCTTGCTGGACAAGCTGTTCTGGAGGGAACCTGCCTTCGGTCGGTCTGTGCTCTGTGTGGGTAGACATCGCTCTCTCTCTCAATGCAGATGGATATTTGCCTGCCTGCATGTCTGTGCACCATGTGTGTGCAGTTCCCACAGGAACCAGAGGGGGCGACGGATCCCCTGGAGCTGGAGTTATAATGGGTCTGTGGACCTAATTTGGTTTTCAAAATACCAGCAAACAGTCTTAACCTTAGAGCCATCTCTCTAGCTGCCCCTGCTCCCCCTCTTTTTGAGGCCTTAAACTCACAGTTATCCTCCTGCCTCCACCTCCTGCGTGGTGGTATGACAGGCTTCAGCCCCCACACCAGTCAAATAGATATTTGCTTACATTTCCCCAGTAAAACCTTGAATTCAGGGTAACCTTGGGGCCAGGTCACCTAGAGCCCAGGGCTCTACCACAAGGCTCTTTGGTCCTACACAACGTCTGTTAAGATGCAGGCACCTTTGGGAATGTCACCCAGATGACCACAGCCCTCTCTCGATGGTCACCTGCTGTCCCCAGACTCCCACTGTCCTCTACGTGAGCCTGTCTCACTAAGCACATAGAGTGCTCATGAATCACTCTGTGACAGCCCCGTGTCCCTTCCCGTGACTGAGTCGTGTCCTGTGGTATGAGCATGTCGTTTTCTTTCTCTATTCACCTCTGGCCAAATGCCTGAGATGCTTCCAGCTTTTGTCTCTGGACAAAAGAACATTCCTTTCTTTCTTTAAAAAAAAAAAAAAAAAACAAAGGGTTATCTTGCCTTTAGTTATGTGTAGTAGATGTGTGTCTGTATGTGGGTATGTGCATGTGAGCGCAGTACCCGTGGAGGCCAGAAGAGGGCGTCTGGTCCCCTGGAGCTGGAGTCACAGGCAGCTGTGAGCTGCCCAGCATGAGTGTGGGGAACAAACTCGGGTCCTCTGCCAGAACATGGGGAGTTCTTAACACCTGAGCCGTCTCTCAGCCCTGACCATTCCATCCCACGTTTTTACATTTGTCGAATTGTTTGTTCTTCCACGGACGTCCACTGTGTAGCTCAGGCTGGCCCGGAAGCCACCATCCCCCCTAACTCTTGAATTCTAAGGTCACAGGCGAAGGCCTGACTTTTCCCCAAGACTTTTCGTTTTTCCAGGAGTTTTTGCTGCATGTGTTTTTATTTCTCCTGGGTGAGCAGCTGTGGACCAAGGAATCGGTGAGAGTTGAGGAAATGTCTGACTTTCGGGGGGGGGGGGCGCTACGGCGTCATGTCCTCCCCATACCCTGATCCGCCCACAACACAGCTCTGAGGTTACTTATTCCACCTGATGTGGGGTCAGGGCTTGGCCTGATGGCTTCACCTGCCATCCATCCATCGATCACCTGCCTGTCATCCATCCAGCCTCTACCTAGCTCTTTATCCATCCATCTAGACAGGGTTCTTTTTGTTTTTTAATTCATCTCGTCTGCACGGGTGTTTGCCTGCACACATGTCTGTGCACCACCTGCATGCAGAGTCCACGGAGGCCAGAAGAGGGCGTCGGGTCCCCCAAGACTAGAGTTACAGGTGGTTGTGAGTCACCATTATGGGTGCTAGGAGTCGAACCCGGGTCCTCTGCAGGAACAGCCAGTGTTCTAACTGCTGAGTGCCTATTCTGCAGCCCAGGCTAGTCCTGAACTCCAGATTCTCCTGCCTCAGCCCCCCAAGCTCTGTTCTGTGGCTTGTGATTTTCCCGGTCGAAGGGTGGCTCGGACGGCCCTTTAGGATCTGCAGTCTCAGGAAGCTGTTTTGAAGGCTGTATGAGACTGCAGAGCCCATGGGTGTGTGGCCTGTGACTCACCAGCGTGTTCGCTTGGCTCAGGGATTCAGCTGTCACTGTCTCATAAGCATCAGGAACTTCTGGAAATCTGCCCTGTTCTCTTTTCTACTGACCCTTCCTGGCACGAGCCCCCTCCCACCTCCCCGTCTTCAAAAACCAAAAACCAAAAAAGCCTCTGCAATTCCTGTCAACTTCACTGGCCTGGGAAGACCTGCTCTGCTGGGGGGCGGGGCGGGGGTGAGGTCACGGCCGATTGTGACATCTTCACGGGAGCATCGTGCTGCTCACACTCAAAGCACAGGGAGAACCCCTGTCCCACGTGGAGCGGGTTGGGGGAGGGGTGTCAATCTTCCCCTCTCCCCTAGAGCCCTAGACCGCTGCCCAGGTGAGCTTTTGAGGCCACAGGCAACCACAGGCCACATTAAGAGCCCACTGAGTCAACAACACTCCCTCTCCCGCCTGCCCTGCTCCCTGCCTCACTGTCCCGGGTTCACCCCTGGACCGAGGGTCAGAAGGCTGACGGTCAATGACAGCAGATAAATGTCTGCTGCACGCTCAGCCTCCCGGGGAGCCAGGCTGTGGCTGGCTGGCTGACCACCTCATCTGTACGCCCAGACTCACACCACAAGTCATCTCCCAGGGCAGAGAAATGCTGCAGAGGGGTCAAGCCGGGGACCGGAGCCGGGGACCGGAGCCGGGGACCGGAGCCGGGGACCCGAGCCGGGGACCCGAGCCGGGGACCCGAGCCGGGGACCCGAGCCCGGGACCCGAGCCTGGGACCCGAGCCGGGGACCCGAGCCGGGGACCCGAGCCGGGGACCCGAGCCGGGGACCCGAGCCGGGGACCCGAGCCGGGGACCCGAGCCGGGGACCCGAGCCGGGGACCCGAGCCGGGGACCGGAGCCGGGGACCCGAGCCGGGGACCCGAGCCGGGGACCGGAGCCTGGGACCCGAGCCGGGGACCCGAGCCGGGGACCGGAGCCGGGGACCGGAGCCTGGGACCATCCAGGACCTGGCTCTGAAGGAGGAGGTGGGGCTGCAAACCAAGGGATGCAGGGCTCTGGATGTAGGTGCGCCCTGTAGGCCTGGACGGTAACGGGAGATGCCTGCCTTGAACCTCTGACCCCAGAACTGTTTAGGAGTAAAAGGTCTTTCATTTTGTCTCGGTGCCGAGATGGAACCCAGAGCCGAGATGGAACCCAGAGCCGAGATGGAACCCAGAGCCGAGATGGAACCCAGAGCTGAGATGGAACCCAGAGCCGAGATGGAACCCAGAGCCGAGATGGAACCCAGAGCCGAGATGGAACCCAGAGCCGAGATGGAACCCAGGTGATGCGAGTTCTCTTTCACGGAGCCTTGTCCTGAGCCCTTTACTGGGTGACTCTTGGCAGATGCACAGTGTGCCTGTCTCTGGGGAGGAGCTCAGTGGGCATGCACACAGCCCTGGCTCTGGTCCCCGGCACTGACTGAAGCAGGCACAGTGGCCACCTCTGTCACCCAGTACCCAGGAGTTCAAGGCTAGCCCGCACTGTACAGTGAGTTCAAGCCCAGCCCGGACCACCTGAGCTCTTGTCTCAAAACAAAACGCTTCATGTGCAGATCTACTGTCCACCGGGCCTCGCTCCCCTCCTCATCCGGGGCTTGTGGATGGAGCTCGCCCACCTGCCCACCACCACCTCCGGGAACCCCTTAAGGAAGTGGGCATGGATGGCTGGCGAGCGAGCGTTCCTCAAATTTGCCTGGGCTGTCCTCACCGGGGAGAGAAAAAAGAGAGTCTGGAGTCGAGGTAAAAGGAAAGTGAATCTTTTATTATTATGGAGGACTCACCCTCTCGTGACCTCATTCCACACAATATCGAACACCGTCAGAGTGGGAGGGGAACAACGGAAGGGCTTCTTCTTTAAAATCAGATATAAAAATGAACCAGTGTCACAATGCAGGCGGAAGGGGAGGGGCCAGACTCGAGTGGGTGCGGAAACGGGAAGCCTTATGTGACATAGGGCTGTGTGTCCCGACACAGAGAGAGAGAGAGAGGGGTTTTATGGCTTCTGTGCAGGACACAGCCTCTGGTCAGATCGAGCACAAGCAAGAGTTTGGTGGCTTCTCACTATGAAGACCAGGCTGGCCTCGAACTCAGAGATCCCCTTGCCTCTGTGTGCCGCCAGGCCCGCTCCTGATGGCCCTGCTGTGTCCTGGTTTGCCTAAGTGATTCCAAGCTGAGCAGGGCTGGGTAGTTAGGATGGGACACAGGGACTGTTCCGGGGCCCAAGCACTCCCCACCTTCCCCGGGAATATGAGCTCAGGCTGCCCTTGACCTGTGCATCACCTGGGGAGGGGGCGGGAGGGGGCGGGAGGGGGCAGGAGGGGGCGGGAGGGAGCAGGAAGGGTGCTGGCACAGATGCAGATTCTACTACTTTGTTTTTTGGTTTTTTTTTTCTAGAGCGGAGAAAGGAAGGACAGCTCTGTCCAAACGTGGCCTGGCCAGGTTGGCATCTGCCACCGGCAAACCTCACCAGGGGGAGGCAAGTGGGTGGGGAAGATGGAAGAGTATGCTGAAATTTATGTTTTTGAGGCATGGTCTCATGTAGCCCAGGCTAGCCTTGACCCCCTCATGTAGCTGAGGATGACCCTGAAGTTCTGATCCTCCTGCCTCCACCTCCCCAGTGTGCCCACACCTGGTTTCTGTGGAGCTGGGAGAGAACTGTCCCCACTGGGCCACTGCCCCAGTCTTCAGAACAACTCTCTCTCTTTCTCACTCTTCCCTGCGAGGGAGGCTGGGGACACACACCCCGGGACTCTGGTTCCCAGCCTGATACAAGGTGGTGTAGTTTTGGGGAGACACTGTGGTTTTCTGATCCAACCACAGGCTCGGGGCGTCAGGCTCCCCCAAGTCCCTGGCTGTCCTTGACCACTAATGGGGAGCCGATACGGAGTCCGTGCCCTCTGGGAGCCAGCCCACGGAGGGGCACGGGGCCCCTCTTAGCACCTGCAATGTCTCCCCCCAGACTTCCTTCCCCTGCCACCTCACCTAGGAGGTAGGCCGTGCCTGGAGGGTTGGGAAATGAGCCGGGACGTGCTAGCCCGGTCCACGTTCGTCATGGGCTGTGTGGGCACGTGTACAGGGACCAGCCTGGCACGGGCTTTGGAAGCTGATTTCCACAGGCCGTGGGGCAGAACGGTTTGCCCCACTCCGCTCTCCTGGCGGGGTGGGGGGAAGACGAGGCAGCTGAGGACTCCGATGCTTAGGACACTTCTGACAAATGGCTGCAGTCCCCACTGACACAGCCGAGCCACTCCTGACACCTGCCCGTTAATGTCACATACAGAGGGCATCACGCCCAGGCAGGGCACAAGCACAGGCCCATCCTGCGGTGCTGGGAGGCAGAGCAGGAAGGTCTCCAGACCAGCCTGGACAGCACAGACAGGCCTCAGAGAACAGGAAGAGTGGAGGCCCGGCTCAGGGGTGGAGCATCTATCCAGAATCTCCCCATGAGGGGCTGGGGCGTGGTCAGGGGTGGAGCCCCACCTAGAATCCCCCAGTGAGGGGCTGGGGGCATGGTCACGGTGCAGACTCCCCTAGAATCCCCCAGTGAGGGGCTGGGGGTGTGGTCAGGATAGAGCTCTGCCCAGAATCCCCCAGTGAGGAGCTGGGGCGTGGTCAGGGTGGAGCCCCGCCTAGAAGGTGCAGCGCAGAGCAGGTCCTCACACTGAGGGTCTTGGGCTCCAGGTAGTTGGAAAGTGGTTTGATCCAGGGAGCGGGAAGGGGGATCTGGACGGTCCCCGTGTGGGGTTCAGGCTCTCCTGAGACTCCAGGGTCACCTCAAGATGCTTAATCTGCATTTCCGCCCTCACAACCTCGGTAACTGGGGAAACTGGGAGAAAACGGGAGCCACCAGCGACCACGTGGGTTTCAGGTTGGGAGACAAATCACACCGTCGGCCACACCAGCAACTGCTCGCTGTGTGCGGGGACCCGGATGTCTGTGGAGGAAGGATGTCACCGTGTACATGATAGGGCCACACCAGGGAGGGACACCGGGCATCAGGGTGCCTCATGTGTGGGTGCCTCCTCAGGCTCTCCCTGGCCTGGAGCCACGACAGTGAGCATGGCCGCCCCTGAAGCCCTGGGTGCCTTCCTTCACGGTCTCCCGAGGGCCATCACACGGGGTGGCTGGGGTTCCAAACTTAGGTCCCCAGGCTCGCACTTTGCCCACCCAGCCATCTCCCTAGAGCCAACTAAGGGAGCCTTCAAAATGGTCATGTCACTCAGGTGCCCAGAGATACTCGACGGGAAGGAATGTGGGGGTGCGGCCAGCATCTCGGCAAAGGGTCAAACCGCACCTCAAGCAACAGGGTCCTGGCGCTCACAAGAGTTTCTGTCTCTGGGAACTCAAAGTGTGAGGGACACAGATATTTTTCTCAGTAAAATTAGACAATACCTCGGGTGGGGGTAGGAAGGAGGAGGAGGGAGGGGGAGGGGACTAGAGAATTATGCAAGGCTTTTTGTCTTTGAATGGATTCTCAGAGGCTGGCACGCCAACCAGCAAGGGATCATTCCGGGCATGCTGCTCACAGTAGCTCATCAGCTCTGACGAGGCTTTGGAGACCTGCGTGGCACAGGGAGAAAGGGAAGGTCAGATGGGACAGACACCCACAGGGAGAGGCCAGATGACGATGGTCATGCACACTCTGTGGAATAGTACACAGCCACGAAAAGGAGTGAGGCTCTGATGCAGGATACGGCATGGAAGGATTTTGAGGACATTGAGCTCAGAGAGAGAATGAGACACAAAAGGTCACACAGTATGGACTCCATGATAAGTAGTTCTAGAACAAGTGAATCCAGAAACAGGAAGTAGATGGACACATGGCTGCTAGAAAGGATGGCTTCTGGAACCCAGCTTTGAGTGGGACTATAGTCCTGAAAGTAGATAACGGTGACACATAGCAAGTACTGTGAACATGCAAAATCACCTACAGGGGCTGGGGGCGTGGTCAGGAGTGGAACTCCGCCTAGAATCCCCCAGTGAGGGGCTGGGGGTGTGGTCAGGTGGAGTCCCACCTAGAATCCCCCAGTGAGGGGCTGGGGGCGTGGTCAGGGAGGAACCCCTGCCTAGAATCCCCCAGTGAGGGGCTGGGGGCGTGGTCAGGGGTGAAACTCCGCCTAGAATCACCCAGTGAGGGGCTGGGGGCGTGGTCAGGGGTGAAACCCCGCCTAGAATCCCCCAGTGAGGGTTGGGGGCGTGGTCAGGGTGGAGTCCCGCCTAGAATCCCCCAGTGAGGGGCTGGGGGCGTGGTCAGGGTGGAGTCCCGCCTAGAATCCCCCAGTGAGGGCCTGGGGGCGTGGCTTAATGCTCTGAGGTCACCCCTGTAGACCCCGGCACCCCACCAAGAGGCACTGATGGAAATGTCCCGCCTGTCAAGGGACCTGCTCCGTGCGCTGTCACACCCAGCTGCCCTGGGGTCCCCACGAGGACGACCTGAGCTCTGCTGAGATGCCTTCTGTCACAACTCACTGGGGTCGCACTGACCGGGCTGTGGCCTGGCTTCTGGAAGTTGGCTGCTGTGGCTCCTCGCTGCAGCCCCTGCACGGCCCCGCCCCCACGCAGTCGGCTGGGCTGGTATTTGCGTGAAGTGGCCACCTGCCCCCCTCAGATCACGGCCACTGTGTTTCTGTGGTTTAGATTTCTGAGGCAGTGTCTCACTTAGCTCAGGCTGGCCTCGAATCCCGACGTAGCTGAGGATGGTCTTGAACTCCTGGACGACCCACGCCCACCACCATGTGTGCCTGATGATGATGATATGACCCACGGTCTTGTGCGTGCTGGGTGAGTGTTCGACCTACTCAGCCATAAGCACTCTCTACACACTGAGCCATAAGCCCACAATGAGCTACAACAGTCTGCGTCTCGGGTCTCCTGTTTGGGGGCGGGGTCTCACTGTGTAGCCCAGGTTGGCCTGGGCAGCTCCGCCTCGTGCCCCCACACCCAGAGAAGCCACCTCAGGAGCCTGAGAAAGCTCAGATGTGGCAGGCGCTGGGGATCTGCCCTCTGCACCCCGACAGCAGTGTGGGCGGGCACCCGGACCTCCCAGGGAGCCCTCCCAGGCCCGTGGCTCCCAGACAGTGACCTCGGAAGGGCGGCCTGCGAAGGTGACCAGGCTAAGAACACCTCACACCTCTGCAGACACCCAACTCAGCGGGGTGAGCCGAAGAGCGCCCGCCCCCAGACACAGAGCGCTGACTGCGCAGGTCTGTCTGCAGAGGCCCAGGTGGGGCCCAGAGGCTGCCTGTGAGGCTCTGCCCCAGGGCCGGGTGGCATGGGATCAAACCCATCCTTTGACCACATCTGACAGGTCTGATCATCCGCAGCTGGGAGTACCTGAGCACCCCCCCCACATCTCCTGTTTTCCTCCCCACCCTGCACCCCTGCACCCCCTGTTCCCCACACCCCTGCAACCCTGTACCTCCGTACCCTGCACCCCCACACCCCCGTCCCCTGCACCCCGCACCCCCTGTCCCCCGCACCCCCGCACCCCCTGTCCCCCGCACTCCCCCGCACCCCCACACCCCCGCACCCCCCGCACCCCCTGTCCCCCGCACTCCCCGCAACCCCACACTCCCCCGCACCCCCTGTCCCCCGCACCCCCGCACCCCCTGTCCCCCGCACCCCCACACCCCCGCACCCCCTGCTCCTGTGAATGAATACCCGCATGTTTCCTCAGGGGAATGAAGGATGGTCTGGGGCCATGCCGATCGGTTACACATGGTTATAGTTGGTGCTGGGGATGGGACTTAGGGCCATCTGCATCATCGACCAGAGCTCCACCCCTGACCACGCCCTTCACGGAGGGATTCTGGGCAGGGCTCCGCCCTGACCACGCCCCCAGCCCCTCACTGGGGGATTCTAGGCGGGGCTCCGCCCTGACCACGCCCCCAGCCCCTCACTGGGGATTCTAGGCGGGGCTCCGCCCCGACCACGCCCCCAGCCTCTTCATTTAGTACAGAATCAGGCTTATTGCTAGTAATGAAAACATGCCAAACTGGGGAAAGCATCCTGACACCCATCCGCTCCTCCCCTCGACCTAATTCCGGCTCCGTCTGTCTGTCCGTCCGTCCACGGTGACCAAGAGAAGGACAGAGCGCCGCGGACAAGAGGGCGGCAGTGGGAGAGTGCAGTCCAGCCTTCTCTGCTGAGAACCAGGAGGCGCAGAGAGGCCCAGCGAGTGTCCCAAGGTCACACAGCAGAGTCCCACGTGCTGAGGAGCAGACACACTTGCGGGGTCCCCTTCTCGCCCCGGCCCCCATCCGCCACTCAGGCCCGGCTCACCTTGACGCGTTCAATCCCGGCCTCGATGCGCAGCTGCTCCACCAGCTTCCGGGCCTGGGCGACGTTGTTAGTGCCTGACATTGTCAGCCATCAGCGGGGACCGCGTCTAGAGAGCTGGAGGGCACAGGTGGCCGTGACCCTACAGGTCAGACCCGTGACCCCTGACCCCTGACCCCGCCGACCCCTGACCCCCGACGCCTAGCCACTCAGAGCAGTCACAGGGATGACATGGCCAAGGATGGATGGGGGTCCGTGGTCATCGCAGCCCCACCCCGTCCCTCCCTGGACCGGTCACAGCTCATTCATTCACTCATCAAACGGGTCCAGGGAACTGTGACCACTAGGCCCAGGTGGGGGCTGGCGGTAATTCAGCTGCCAGTGTCCGTCTGCCCCGAGCTCCCTGCTGTCCCCAGGAGGCAGCGAGCCCGACCTGGTCCCCGGCTGGGTGGCTTCACTTTCGTTTCCTGCATGATGTGGACTTCCTGGGGAAGCCCCTGCGGGAGGGACTCTTCAGACGCCCACGTGTGCTGGGGGTGACCGTGTGTGGGACAGCCTCCGGGGGTCGGTTCTCTCCCAGGGATTGAACCCAGGTTTCTAGGCCAGCAGCCATCTTGGGGCCCTAACGTTTTCCTGTGAGAGACATCTGCGTATGCACACCTGTGCGTGAGTGTGCGTGGGTTACAGCATCCATACACAGCCCGGAGGACCGTGCTGGGAACCTGTCCTCTCCTTCCAGGCGGGGCCCTGTGTTGAGCTCAGGGTCTTCAGCCTTAGCCGCAACCACCTTCTCCAGCTGAGCCCTGTCGCCAGCTGTGTCTGCGAGACCACGCTCAGTGGGATCTCCTTAGGTTTGTTTTTGTTTTTTTTTTTTGCAGCTAGACATGAACTGACAGCAATTTCTGTTTGTGTCCTTCTGTTTTGAGACAGTCTCCCAGTGTAGCCCAGGCTGGCTTGGAACTCTTGGCCATCCTCCTGCCTCAGCATCTCAAGGTCTGGGATGACAGGCATAAGCCACCACATCCAGTTTAGCAATGTTCTTAATGAAGCTTTCAATTAATTAAAAAAGAAAAAGTTCCCTGGTCCTGCCTGGCTCCCCTGGGTGTGGGCGGACGTCCAGCATCCCCGGGGGACAGAGAGGCTGCAGCCTCGGCCTGTGAGCCGCACAGAAACCGCTCAGCTTCCAGGCGGGCGTGGAAACCGCACGCTCCCGCCTGAGAGTTCTCTGGAGCTAAATATAGTTTGGTACAGAGAACAACTGCTCGGCCTCCAGCATGTTTTCCTGGGAAGCCGTCGAGTCAGCACACGTGTGTGTGTGTGTGTGTGTGTGTGTGTGTGTGTGTCTGTGTGTGTGTGTGTGTGTGTGTGTGCCTGGAGACCAGTGTGTGTGTGTATATGTGTGTGTGTGTGTGTGTGGTGTGCGCGTGTGCCCAGAGACCAGTGTGTGTGTGTGTGTGTGTGTGTGTGTGTGGTGTGAGCGCGTGCCCGGAGACCAGCATGTGTGTGTGCGTATATGTGTGTGTGCGCACGCGCATGCCGGAGACCAGTGCGCAAACAGGAATGGGTCAGCATCAGTCTTCAGGTGTGCTGTGTGTCTGTGGGATCTCTGCAGACAGGCACATGGCATGAGCATGTCTGTGTGCGCATGTTTGGCTACATGCATGCTAAGCTAGGGCTCAGGAGCCCCCCAGCCCCTCACTGGGGGATTCTAGGTGGGGCTCCACTCTGACCACGCCCCAGCCCCTCACTGGGGGACCCTAGGTGGGGACCCTGACCACGCCCCAGCCCCTCACTGGGGGATCCTAGGTGGGGACCCTGACCACGCCCCAGCCCCTCACTGGGGGATTCTAGGTGGGGCTGCACCCTGACCACGCCCCAGCCCCTCACTGGGGGATTCTAGGTGGGGCTGCACCCTGACCACGCCCCAGCCCCTCACTGGGGATTCTGCTCACTTGTACGCACACCTCTGTACATGGTCAGTTTCTATGCTTTCCCACATACATGTCTGGACGTGTTCTGTCTCTCATGCTTGTCCGGGTGCACAGCTGTGTTTTCATGGTGTCTGCTCACCCTGAGGTGCACTCTGGCAGCTGTCCCTTCAGTCCAGGCAGCGCTGTGCGTCACCAGCGAGTCCCTGACTCACGTCCCAGCCATGCCCCGCCCCCCACATACAAGTAGTAAGTCAGTCAACAACAGTGCAACACGCGGGTGCTGAGTCAGCCCTGCTCATTCCTCGCAGGCAGCTGGCTACCAGGCCACAAGGCTCTGCACGTGACAGCCCGGGGGACCCCGCGGTGGGCGACCCGCGGAGCTCCCGAGCCCACAGTGACTGCGGCCCCAGTCTCCGGGCATCACTTGGGGTGACTTGGGGTGCCGGCAGTCCTGCTGGAGTTGGGAGTCAAAGGCCAGGCAGCCAGCGCTGGGCTCTAGCGCCCCACGTGGGGAGACATATAATTACACCTCCCTGTGCAGACTGAAGGTAAGGACCCCAGCGCCCGCCCGGGACAGGGGCTGTGGAAGATGTCCCCAAGTTCCCCAGGGCCTCCTGGGTGCTGTGCCCAGTGCCCGGCCTCCATCCCCTCCAGCCAGGAGCTGTCCCTGTGACAGCTGCGCGCCCCCAGTGTCACCTGGGGGCCCACATCACTCCCTTTGTGGTTCCACGGAGCCCAAGAGACCCTGTGCCCTGGTGGCCCGCCCTGCTGAGGCCCTAGGTAGGGCGGCCCACGTGGAAGCTGGGGTCCCTGGGTGAGCATCTGCTGGGGTGTAGTGGGCGGAGACATCAGCCCAGATGTGCCCCGGGCTCCATGGAGCTGAGCGGCATCCCCCAGCCTCATACAATTCAGCGGACCCAAGATCCTTCTACTCCACTGAGACTCCAGAGACACAGGGCTAAACATCGGTCAAGATGGATGGAATATTCTCAGCCGCAGAGAACTGGTGACTGTGGGGACAAGTCCTTTGGCCTGGCTTCTAGACACAGGCGAGAAACCCCAAACCAGAAGGAGTAAAGGCTGCGTGCGGAGGCAGGAGCCTTTAGTCCCACACTCGGGGAGGCAGAGGCCAGCCTGGGCTACATGAGACCCCATCTAAATCCCGTTAGTGACATGGTTCCTGTTAAGGGCTCCTACACCTACGGTGAAACCCTTGGGTTCATCACAGTGCACAGAGGTTTTAAAAGTGCACATGGCCATGTGAGCGGCCTCCAGCACACGGACCGCTTCGGCCACGCTGACAGCCTGGCGGGATAGCTCAGCAGCTGACCCTGGATCTATTCCTCACTTTATTGTGGGTCAAAAAGTCCTGGAATCTCGAGGTGCAAATGGCCTGGCTCTTCCTCCCAGCCTGACCTCTCCACAGTTCACCCTGAGCACTGTGTTCTTTGTTCTGGGTGATACTCTGTCGACCTCAGGCTCGAGCAGGGAGCAGCAGATCACCGTGCGTCACCCAGCTACAGTTCCCGCTCTGGGACCCGCAGGGGGGATGTGAGGACGGATTTCCTGAGCTACCTGAATTCTACACACGGTGGTGCGTGTGCACACACACATAGGCACATATACACAGGCAAACACGCGTGCACATGCGCATACATGTACACACACACACACACACACTCACCGTTGCTCTAGCTCCTGTTTTATCGTTTTCTGAGACAGGGTCACCCAGGCTGCCCCGTGTAGCCGAGGATGACCGGCCCCCCGCCCGGCCTCCTCTCTGCTGTGACATGCGTGTGCTTATGGAATGCTTGCTTTTACAGTTTCAGACTCACTGACAGTCGCCAGCCCCTGCCCCGACACAGCAAACAGCTGAACCTGGACACCTGAGCTGGGCCCCCTCCAGTGCTCACAGCCCTATGTCGGGCCCTCCCCCTCCCCATGGGCTGGCGTGGACATCGATGACAGGTCACGGTCATGGGTCACGGGTCCAGGCAGGTGGGACCGAGTTCACGGAGGGAGAGGGAGCCCAGGTTCAGTAAGCTGGCTGCTCCCGTGTATCTGGGGGAGTCGGGTGCACAGGTTTTGGGGTGCTCAGGGCATCGGGTGCACGGGGTTTGGGGTGCACGGGGTTTGGGGTGCCCAGGGCGTCGGGTGCACGGGGTTTGGGGTGCACAGGGTTTGGGGTGCGCAGGGTTTGGGGTACACAGGGCTCTGTGGGTGCAGAGCGTCCTGGCCTCGCTCCGTGGAGCCCCCCCTGCTGTTGTGACAATCATGGCCTGTTCCTGGGGCAAAGTCTACGGCTTCAGCGGACTCCCTCACTGCCTCATCCAAAAACCCCGTGACCCCAAGAGGTCTGTAGGTGAAACAGAGACGCGGTGAACTCTGGTGACTCCGCAGCTCTGAGCTCATGGGGTGAGGCGAAGGCTGCTAACCAAGTTCATCTCTATCAACACCCACCGACCCTCTGTTAGCACAGCGCCTGGAGCTCGGCGGGTAGGGTGCTTGGAGCTCAGTTGTAGAGTACTTGTAGCTCAGTGGGTAGAGTGCTGGGAGGTCAGTTGCGGAGTGCTCGCCTAGATGAATGGGACCTTGGGCCCCATGCCCAGCACTGGGATATACCTGGTGTGATGCAGGCTTGTCAACCCAGAACTGGGAGTTCAGAGCCAGCCTGGGCTACATGCTCTTTCTGTGAGCCTACAGTAACGGCAGTGTCACCTCAGACTGCTGAAAGATCGATGCAAACGTCTCCCCCTGAACCCCGGTTGCATCACTGTGGGGCAGAGTCCACGGAAGGCCACCCTGTGGTCACCACGGGAACCCGCTCTCCAAGGTCCCTGAGTTTTGGTGAATATTCTGGAATCCCCTCTTCCCCACTCTCGCCTTCTCTGACCAGAGAACGAGAGCTCTGAGAGGGGTGGCAGTCCCCGCCTGTGCTTCTGCAACCCTGAGAGGGCAGCCCTACGCCCGTGACCTCGTTCTGAGGCTGTGGACTCTGAGGAAGACACCTGTGGGCGGCCACCTTGCACAACTGTGGTCAGCTGACGAGGTCAAGTCAGCGGTGCTGGGACAGAGAACAAAGCATGCGCGCGGGGGGGGGGGGGGGGACTCAGTGGGCAGAGGGACTGTGGCTCAGTGGTTAGTGCTTGTAGCCCAGTCTGAGTGCTTGTAGCCCAGTCTGAGTGCTTGTAGCCCAGTCTGCGTGCTTGCCTAGCAAGCACAAGGCCCTGGTTCCATCTCCAGCACTGCATGGTGGCCCAGGGCTGTCAGCTAGGCATTGGGAGGCAAAGGCAGACTGATCAGGAGTTCAGGGTTATCCTTGTCTCCATGGGGAGTTTGAGGCCAATCTGGCCTATATGAGACCCTGGCTCAAGTAATAATAACAACAACAATAGTAATAGTAATAATAGAGGAATGTTCTAGAGCGGTGTCCTCATTGGTCTCAAGTTTCTGTGTTGAAGAAATCGTCCTGCCTTAGCTTCCCACAGCGTGGGCGTCTCTGCAGGGCACTGTAGCCAGCTCCATGGCCATCTCCGTTTGTGGAGACGGCCTCAGCTTGAGCTCGGGCCAACCTTGAACTCAGGGTGACTGTCCTCCTGAATGAGGGTGACGGGTGTTCTCTGCTAAGCCTGGCTTTTAAACACATTTTTAAAAGCCTTTACATATGTTTCTTTATATTTTATCAGTGAAACCGAAGCAAAACAAAACAGAAACCACCAAAAACCCTGGAATTAAATCAAGAGGCTGACTGGACTCCAGAGCTGGGTGAGATTTGAACTCAGGTCCTTAACCCACGAAGTCCCCATCCAAACCCGGTAACTTGACAGCGTTGATTGACCAGGCTGGCCTTGAACTCACAAAGATCCTCCTGCCTGCTGAGATTAGAGGTGTGTCACACCTGGCTAAATTTTGTTTAGAAACGTGTAGTGCAGGTTGGCGGGAAACTCACAGCAATCCTGCCTCGGCCTCCTGTCCGATGACAAGGCCACAGCTGTACTTTTACCTACTTTACTTTTATCTTGTGTGTGCGATGCCTGCTGTCTGTGCCCCGCGTGTGTGCAGTACCGAGAAGGGGGCGCCGAGCCCGTGTGGGAGCTGGGACTCGAACCCGGGGCCTCTGCAGGAGCAGCAGTGCCCTAACCACTGGGCCACCTCTCCGGGCCAGTATGGTTTTACTGCAGAGCCCAGGGCCGCTACCGGTTTCTCCCCGCCCCACCCCCGCCCCCGCATCTACTTTAAGGAAACTATGACGTCGGGATCCAAAAATGCCGGGGAACCTGCGGATGCCGGGCATAGCTCTCATAGCCGCGACCGCGCGCCTGCCTCCCCCCCTGCCCTCTCCCGCCACCTCGGGGCCGAGAAAGTCCCGCCGGCTCAGGGCTCCTGCGTCAGGGGACAGGAATGTGGGGAATGCGGGGGCGAGGGTCCCGCCAGGTGGGGGAGGGAGGCTGCCCCGCCCCGCCCCAGCGGCCTGCGTCCCGCCCCGAGGGACCGCCACTTTCCCTGAGACCACAGCCTCGGGCTGCCCCGACCCCGGCCGCCGGGAGCTAGTCGCCCGGTTCGTCGCTGGAGGAGATGGCTGGGCCTCGCAGGCCGGGCTTGGTGACCAGCGCCTGCGGGCAGAGGGCAGGAGCGGGGGAGCCCCAGGTCATCCTTAGTGAGTGTGCGGCTAGCCTGGGCTACGTGAGCCCCTGTCTCTAGAAGAGCGTGGGTCCACTGGAGGAGACTGGGTTACACTGGGGAGCCCCTGGGCGCTGTGGCTGCTGGGGGAGGAGCACTAGACGGGGCTCCACCCCTGACCACGCCCCCAGCCCCTCACTGGGGGATTCTAGGCGGGGCTCCACCCCTGACCACGCCCCCTGCCCCTCACTGGGGGATTCCAGGCGGAGCTCCACTGTGACCACGCCCCCAGCCCCTCACTGGGGGATCCTAGGCAGGGGCTCCACTCTGACCACGCCCCCAGCCCCTCACTGGGGGATTCTAGGCGGGACTCCACCCATGACCACGCCCCCAGCCCCTCACTGGGGGATTCTAGGCAGGGCTCCACCCATGACCACGCCCCCAGCCCCTCACTGGGGGATTCTAGGCGGGGCTCCACCCATGACCACGCCCCCAGCCCCTCACTGGGGGATTCCAGGCGGAGCTCCACCGTGACCACGGCCTCAGCCTCTCACTGGTGGATTCCAGACGGAGCTCCACCATGAGCACGCCCCCAGCCTCTGACAGGGGGATTCTAGGCGGGCTCCATCCCTGACCACGCCCCCAGCCTCTGACAGGGGGATTCTAGGCGGGGCTCCATCCTGGCCACGCCCCCAGCCCTCTGTACTCTATTTTGAGACCTGGCATCCCTAAGCTCCCAGTCTGGCCTTGAACTCAGTTTTCCTCCTCAGCCTCAGACATGGCCACCCTGTCTCCTGTCTCCCTGTCCACATCCAGGAATCTGGCTGACTTTTTCTCTCCCGGTTTCTCATCCTGCCTGCCAAGAAAAAAAAAAAAAGAAAAAAGAAACAAGTGGAAAGCAAACAAAAAACACAACGAAACCGCGAGGCAGACACGCGGCCCTGGACGGCTGTTCGCCCAGCACACGGTGTTCAGAGAGGAGCTGTTTACAGAGCCCGGATCCCGAGCCAAACAACCCGGCAGAGGGACTGCGGCTGCGCAGAGCCTGCACCTGCGCGGGGACACGCGCACCACTGCATACACAGCGGCCTCGCCACGGCTGCACACCACTGTATACCCCGGGGTCCACGGCTGCACACCACTGTATACCCCGGGGTCCATGGCTGCACACCACTGTATACCCCGGGGTCCATGGCTGCACACCACTGTATACCCCGGGGTCCATGGCTGCACAACACTGTATACCCCGGGGTCCACGGCTGCACACCACTGTATACCCCGGGGTCCCGGCGAGGACGGCGGCCATGGCTGCACACCACTGTATACCCCGGGGTCCATGGCTGCACACCACTGTATACCCCGGGTCCGTGGCTGCACACCACTGTATACCCCGGGGTCCATGGCTGCACACCACTGTATACCCCGGGGTCCCGATGAGGACGGCGGCCATGGCTGCACACCACTGTATACCCCGGGGTTTTGAACACAATTGTGGGACCTTGGCCACAGTCACCTGCCACGGAGGGCTGTGGGCACAAGGAGCCCGAGACTGGGGCCCCCAGGGGTGACTTCAAGTTGCTGCGTCATGTGATAGAAGATTGTGTTCAGTTTGGGTTTGTTTTTTTCCCCGGAAATTACCAAACTGCTTTCTGTGGCAGCTGTAACGTCTCGTCTCGCTCGCCACCCGGTGTGCCGCTGGTTTATTTTTCCAATTTAGTTGTGCAATTGTCTGTGTGACCCTTTGGGCAGGAAGGGAACCGGCTTCTCCCCGCCATGTTCGTTCGGCGAGTCCTGATCCAGGGGCTCCCACGGGGGTGACCGCACCACTCAGGGAACACTGGAGACACGTAGCTGACACTCCCAGCCTGGAGGGCCTGGAGCGGGTGCAGACCCCACAACAGAATGCTCCGGAACGATGCCCCTCCCTCCCGGGCACCCGTGGGACCTGGACTCGTCCAGAGCTGACGGAGACGGCAGATGCTGGCCTCGGCCGTGAGCGATCCCCCCAAGGGCCGCTCCTGTGTGCCCCCGCTCCTGCAGCTGGCGGGCGTGGGGACCCTTGCTGCATCCCCCAACCCCAGCAGGTGCTGAATGGAGTGGGCACAGAGGTTGACACCTGACGTCCACCCACAGGAACACGTGCGTGCCGGGGTCCCGGGTGACCCTCCAGGGCTGGATGGGCTGAGCCTGCAGCTTCTCAGGGTCACTCGGTCACACGGGGTGGGGGGGCAGGGCGTGGGGTTGGCCACGTGGGGACAGTGTGTGACCTCACAACAGGACTCGGGGGCGTATTTCCGAGGGAAACCGGTGACCCAGATGAAAAACAGCGTCTTGTGACTGGCCGTCAGCCACAGTCCCTTTGTCCACACACTAAATGGGTCCCTGTGTGGCTATATTTAGAAAAGCACCAAAGAATAGCAATGAGTAAAAACGTCCACGAAAGACTGCAAAACAGACCAGCCAGGCAGGCCCCCCGCCCCCAGCACTGAGCCCCAAATGAGCCAGCTTGTGATGACAGAGCCTGACACAGCCATGGTGGACCTGTCACCTCCCCGACCAGAGCTGGAGAGAAAGGACCACTGTTTACCCGTCTGGCCCTCTGGGGGCAGCGGGTGGTGGCCTTTGGTCCCCAGGGCCTGTGTGTGTGTGTGTGTGTGGAGGGTGGCTGAGATCACGTGAGAGCCTGTAAGCTTGGGGCTGGGGGCTGGGCTGGGACACGAGCCCGTGGCTCCTGCCACTCATTCTCAGCTTCCCGGTACTGAGGAAATGCTGTCACCCTGGACCCACGCCAGGGCAACAGGGCAGCGCTGGTCTCGTGAGCCAGTAGCTCCCGGGCTGAAGCGAGGGAGGGTTGGGGCGGAGAGAGGAGAGGGCTGGGGACTTGACAGACTCCTGTAAGTCCCATCTATCCACAGCTGCACTTTAATCACTAAAAGAAACTATTGCAATACGTGTGGCTCAGCAGTTCAGGGGTCAAGAGCATGGCGCATAGCCCCTGAGCCACAGCCCGGGATCCCCCGAGGGTGTAGCGCCCGGCATGGCATCCAGAGCCCTCAGCCTCCTGCTCTCTCTGCCTCGGAGCCTCTCATCTCCCTGTGTGTGGATGATCCAGGATTTGAGCCATCTGTAGGTGCTGTGGACATGATTTCCAGGCCTCAGGGCTTCTCCTGCCCGTGTTTACAGAGCCCCCACCCCAGCTGGCAACCAGAGCTGCACCCCACAGCAGGACGAGTGCCCCCCCATGCAGAGAGCTTGCTGACAACCATGCTTCTTCAACCTATTCTGTCCCTAGAGCCAATGTCCACCCCAGGACCGACCTCCCAAGACCGGCCACACGTGCATGGCGGAGAATGTGCCAGCTTGCTGACGTGCTGGCCCCGGGGCTGAAGTCCCCACACCGCCCTCCGGCACCGGGATCTGGACTTAGCATCCCTCAGGGAGCCATTTGCCAGAGTCTCACAGACAAGGCCATGACCCAGTGGCAAGGGCTTGCCAGCCTGAGCGAGGCCCTGGTTTCGATTCCTAATACTGCAACATACAAATACATAATAAACAGATAAAGGGTCGGGCAGAGGGCTCAGTGAGGAAAAGGCCTGTGTGCAAGCACACAGACAGGAGTTCGAATCCCAGCGCCCACCTGCAACCTGAGCTGGGGAGGCGGAGGCAGGGGGCTGTCCCCTGAGTTGGTGAGCTTTAGGTTCGGTGAAACGGTCTCAGAAAACACAGGCGCAGAGAGAGAGAGAGAGGGGAACACCAGACATTGACAAGCACCTCTGCACGTGTGAGCCCACACACACCTGACACAGGACGCACACAACAGCAAAAGTACTGTAAGAGTAGACGGGGCTGGAGAGGCGGCCCCGGGGCTACGGGCATCGGCTGCTCCTCCAGATGACCAGGGGTCAGCTCCCAGCACCCACAGGGAGGCTCAAAACCACCTGAAACTCCAGTTCCAAAGGACCTGACCCCCCTTCTGGCTTCCTTGGGTACTGCACACACACGGTGCACCGCCACGCAGACAAAACACGTGTAAAATAATGTTATAAGAAACACTGGCATAAAACCAGGGGGTGGGGCGCACACCTTTAATCCCAGCCCTGGGGAGGCAGAGGCAGGTGGATCTCTGTGAGTTGGAGGCCAGCCTGGGCTACAGAGTGAGTTCCAACTGAGAAACCCTGTCTCAACAAACCAAAAAAAATAAAGAAAATAAAATAAAAAAGAAAATATTTGCTTCAAATATTGTCACTCACATGAGACTCAGACCCTAACTCTGTTCCCTGGCTTGTGGGAATTCAGAGCAGCCAGGCAATGCCTGGGCGGCTGCCGCAGGAGAGCCGTGAGTTCTAGCCCAGCCTGGGCTATGTGAGATGCTGGTATAAATGAGAAAAACAAAAGAATAAATGAGTGAAGTCAATGAGGAACGGCTTTCTTCCGCGGAGGAGGGCACGGGTTATGGGCTCATTTTGTCTCCCGGTTTGTATTATTCCACGTCAGTCCGTGGATTCCCCAGCAGAGGTCAAAGGGCACAGAAGCACATGCAGGAGCCGAAGGAAAACAAAATTCCAGAAAACAAAATTCTCTCGGAACATTTGGGAGGGTTGGTCTCCAGGCTGCTTTGATGTGAGCCGCAGGCCGGGAGGGTGGGGCACCGGAAGTTAGGTTAAACCGTGTGATTGACAGGTGTGTGGAGGCCAGAGTAGGCTGAGGTCAAAAGGGAGGGAGGGGGACCTGCGGCTGCTTTAGGGGAGGGCGGACTGAGTGCCGGCTGCCACAGTGGAAGTTTACACACCACACACACACACACACACACACACACACACACACACACACACACACGCCACACCCCTGACCACGCCCCCAGCCCCTCACTGGGGATTCTGGGCGGGGCTCCACACTGACCACGCCCCCAGCCCCTCACTGGGGATTCTGGGCGGGGCTCCACCCTGACCACGCCCCCAGCTCCTCACTGGGGGATTCTAGGCGGGGTCTCCAACCCTATACTCTAACTCTCAGCCCTGTTTACTTTTTTTTTTAATTACTATTTTATTTTATTTATTTGGTTTTTTCTAGAGAGGGTTTCTCTGTTGTAACTCTGGCTGTCCTGGAACTCGCTCTGTAGCCCAGGCTGGCCTCGAACTCACAGAGATCCACCTGCCTCTGCCTCCTGAGTACTGGGATTAAAGACATGCGCCCCCACAGCCCAGCTTTAATTACTTCTTTAAATAACGTACGCCGTGTCTGCCAGAGTGCACGTGTTAAGTGTGTGTGGAACGCGGCACTCCCCAAGAGCGCCTAGGGCGCGGGGCTGCCGAGCCTCTCCTGCCCTCTTTTACTTTTTCTTTTAGAAACAAGGTCTTGCTCCTCACCCTGGCTGGCTTTGTGTGCACACAGCACAGGAGACACAACCCTTGTTTATCCAGACAGCGGGTGGGCTAGGCTGACCCTCTGGCAACTCTAGGAATCCTCCTGTCTCCCAGCTCTGAGGTACCTGGGCGCTGGGGATCCCAGCTCAGGCCCCACCTCTTGCCATGTCCCCAGCCACTAGGCTGGCTTTGAACTCTGCAGCCCGAGCAGGGACTGAACTGGGGATCCTCCTGCCTCAGTCTCCTGAGCAGCTGGGCTGACAGGGCTGCTCCCCCATGCTCTGCGGATGCTGGGTGGCGTGGGCTGGGAGAGGGGACACCGGGGACATCACAGCTGTCCTGTACCTCCAGGTCAGGTCTCCAGGGGCCTGGCCCCAGCTGGGCTCCCAGTGAGACTGGCCAGTGGAGAGCTGGTCTGCCCTCACTCCGGGGGAGCCCCACCCCTGAGGCTGTCCCTGGCGAGGGTGACTTCCTGTCCAAGTTGGGCTGGTGGCTCACGTGCTGTGCCAGAGGCTGCTGCCCTCTGGCCGGGCAGTCCCCTGTGATCCCTGCCAGCCAGACCAGCCCCTTCCTTCACAAACAGGTGGCTTTCCCACAAACCAGCGGGGTTTTCCAGCCACACAATGGGCGGCTGAGCCTCTCCTTCTCTACTGCCCTGCACCCCGCTGGAGGTTGAGGGAGGGCAGAGGCCTGGCCCCCCCACCATGGGGTGTCCTGGGCCCTGCAGGGCGCCCAGTAGCATTCCCAGCCCCTCCCATTCCATGCCAGGAGCTACCCAGTCCGGGTGGTCACACATGTCTGCAGACATCAGTCGGGCCCTGTAACTCACACAGAAGCAAGGCCTGGGGATGTCAACCACCCAGTCTTAGAGGCCGCGCCTAGATGCTTAGAGGGTGTGAGAGCAAAAGTTACGTTTTAGATTTTAGCTACTGTGCCTAAGAGATCCTTAAAGAAAACCAGCAAGCCTCCTGGAATGCTGGGCGGGCTGTCCAGGTGAGGGAGTCTCCAGTCTCCCTAGCCTGAAGGACTGTGGGGTGGCTAGATCCCAACTTGACCCTGCGCACTGGCTGTGCCCCGTTGCTTGTGGGCGGGAGTTAACCCAGACAGGAAGTACATCAGGATAGAAGCTTGCCTCTGAATGGATCTGGTGAGAAGCGTGTGGCCTTATGGGTTCAGCCTTCTCAGGCACCTGTGCCATGTGATTCGGACCTCTCTGTGGCGCTCTGGAGGTGACAGGTTCGCTCCCTGAGGATCTCAGGATGGCCCCGGTCACAGACCATCTCCCTGGCCGGTGTTTTAATTAAAGCTTGCTTGCTTCAAATTTGGCTCAAATTGTGGTGGTCTTATTCTCCGCCGGATTTGGGATTACAAGGGGACTTTTCATCCCAACTCCCTAGGACCCCTGCAGGGTGCCAAGGGTGACCCCAAACTCCCGGGCCCCCGCTCCCACCTTCTGAGCCCTGGATCTTGCGCCACCAAGCTCAGCTTCCGACGTTTTATTTCTGAGATAAGATCTCACTGGCGTCCCGAGCAATCTGGAACTGTGTAGACCAGGCTGGCCTTGAACTCACAGAGACCCACCTGCCTCTGCCTCCCAAGTGCTGGGGTTAAAGGCGTGCGCCCCCACATGTCCTCATCACACGCCTCAAAGACGTCGGTTCCCAGGGCTGGGGAGATGGGTGAGAGGTACGTCAGGTGCTTTGCAGGGGCGAAGACACGAGTTCGAGTCCCCAAGCAACTAAGTAACACACCAGGCATGGCTGCAGGAGCGTCTGTAACCCGGAGCTGGGGGAGGTAGAGAGGGGACCCTGTCTCTGGGTGACAGAGAGGGAGACTCATCAGTCCCGGACCGCCACGTGAGTATGCTCCCGCACAGGTCACGAGCACTCAGGGAATATCACCCGCCCCTCGGGCCTCCCAGTACGGTCTCCCAGCATGCACCGTGATGCTAATGGCATAACCCACACTGGCACAGCAACCCCGCTTTGGTTCCTTGGAAGCTGAGGTAGGTCAGAACCCTGTATCCACTATGCTTTCTCCTGCACACCCCTCTGAAAAGGCGATGCATGGATCACACGCCTCGGCACATTAACAATACCGAGAAAGGAAAGGGACCCAGGCATCACCATCGTCAAAAGACACCATTTTACTGCGATTGTAACAGAATTGCCACCTTCCTATTTTGTGTTTGGTGGTTATTGGTCAGGAGAGTAAGAATTAATGCCCAACACGGTGGCTCCTGGCTGCCATTCCAGCTCTTAGAAAACTGAGGCAGGAGGATGACTGTGAGTTGGAAACCTGCCTGGGCTACAGAATAGAGCTACCCTACTGAAGAAAAGCAGGCAAGCAAGCTAGCAAGAAAGGGAAAGGGAAAGCTCCCTGACACAGCGTCATGTGAGATGCAGCCAACCCGAAGAGTAGGACTTACAAAGCGACTAACAGGAGGGTAGCACATACCACGGGGAAACAGCAGGAGGACGCTCCTGGTGGCCACAGCAGCTCCAACAGCACCTTTAAAAAAACCTGACAGCAGGTGCGGTGGTGCAGGCCTCTGATCCCAGCACACAGGCGGCAGAGGCAGGTGGATCTCTGTGAGCTTGGGGCCAGCCTGGGCTACAGAGCAAGTTCCACAACAACCAGGGCTGCACAGAGAAACCCTGTTGGGGAAGTTTACTTTCAGTTCTGTTTAGAATGTTTGTATGCACTGTTGGGTGAGGGGCTGCCCCAGGTCTAGGGTGTTCTGTGTTGTCTGAGGTGTTGGGTTCTTGATTGCTCCGCATCTGCACCTGAGGAGTGCTGAACCAATAAAACACCTGAGCACAGAGCACGGGGCTCCACTGTTGGTGGAGTCTGCTGCGGTCGGGCAGAGTTTGCACCTATGGAATGCCCTCTCGTTCTGTTTGCTGAGCTCACACAGTAGGTGCACAACTACAAAACCCAGTCTTGAAAAGCAAAAAAAAAAAAGCTTACAAAATAAATATAATAAAAATACATTTTAAACAGGTGACCCCTGACTGATCGCAGGTCTCGGTGCAGAGCCCAGGCTGGGCTGGAATCTCAGGGCCTCCTGTGACCCCACCACCAACCCGGCTCCCGGCTCCGCAGAGTGGACAGGAAGATTCCAGAGCCTTTGGGTATCTGCCTCTGCCTTCTCTACACCAAGACTCTGCTCTGGATACGGGGCGGGTGGAGGTCACACTTGTGTGGGAGCAAGTGGGAGGCAGACAGCCCCGACTCCCTACGTTAAGTCAGGGTTAGTGCTCTGGCCCTAAGGCAGCCTGGGTAAAATGAGTGTGTGCATGTGTGTGTGTGTGTGTGTGTGTCTCTGTCTCTGTGTGTGTGTCTGTGTGTGTCTGTCTGTGTGTGTGTGTGTGTGTCTGTGTCTCTGTGTGTGTGTGTCTGTGTGTGTGTCTGTGTGTGTCTGTCTGTGTGTGTCTGTGTGTGTGTGTCTGTGTGTGTGTGTCTGTCTGTGTGTGTGTCTGTCTGTGTGTGTGTCTGTGTGTGTGTGTCTGTGTGTCTGTCTGTGTGTGTGTCTGTGTGTGTGTCTGTGTGTGTGTGTGTCTGTCTGTGTGTGTCTGTGTGTGTGTGTGTGTGTATGTGTGTGTCTGTGTGTGTCTGTCTGTGTGTGTCTGTCTGTGTGTGTGTGTCTGTGTGTCTGTCTGTGTGTGTGTCTGTGTGTGTGTGTCTGTGTGTGTCCGTCCATGTGTGTGTGCTCCTGGCCCAGGTGGGAGGAGGTGAGGACTCAGCAGGACCCACAGGCCCAGCACGGCTTTCTGGGTGACATTTCCAGTGTCGGCCACACCACGTCCCCTCCCAGTCCAGACTCAGAAATGTCAGCCGCTGCCTCCGGGAAGGATCTGAGAACAGGGAACCCCCACTTCTCTTTAGGAAGCCCTCGTCCCAGCAGCTTGGGGAGGGCGTGGGTAATCCCGGGACCTTCTCTGGTGTCTTCTCAGAAGGAGGCCAGGTCACCCCGCCACCCACTCACAGCCTGAAAGGAGACACAGGGTCCTGGGGGCTTGGAGCCTTGGCACGCAGGGCCCTGGGCAGCTGTGGTTACTGCGTGGACATGGGCTCTCAGGTAGACCAGGTGGGCCTAGAGCTCACTGTGTAGTGGAGAGTGACCATGAATTCTGACCATCCCGCCTCTGAATCCCGAGCTGGGGTGACAGGCGTGCGCAGCGTAACGTGTGGCTCATGTCACTGCACGTGTCCTTAGGGCATCCATGTTGGGCAAGTGTCAGAATGCCTTCCTTTTACGCAGCTGAGTAATATACCACTGCACATACGGCTCCACCCTTCGGCCCTGTGCACACGGGGGTGCGAGCCTCTCTTCCCGCCCACTTCCTGTTCTTTTGAGGATCCCCTCAGGTGGAATTCCTTACCAGGAACTCATAGGACAGCCGGCCTACCTGCCACAGTCTGTGTCCGGGTCTGAAGCTGCGGGTCTCCCCTCCCCAGCCCTGAGGGGCACCCCACGTTCACCTCAGCCCAGCTGCCTCCTCTGGAAAAGGGGCTCCGGGTCTGTGAGCCCATGGGGCAGGGGTGAGGTGGGGGAGCGCCCCACTGCCTTTGTGCAAAATTGCTCAATCTTGCTTTAGTAGGGCAAAGGTCAACTGCCTGGGGGGCACAGCAATGCCAGCTTCTCTTCACTTGGCCTCACTCTGGGAGGCTTCTGGGAAACCCACTGGCCAGGAGAGCAGCCCCGCAGCTCACTACATCTGTGGCCACACTACGTGCTCTCACTGCCCAGGGCAGAGGCACAGAGTCAGCCAGGCCACCTTCTACCCCAGCCCAGTGACCCCGCGTCCACGCGGGGTGCTGCAGGCCAGGGCGGACACGGCAGCCCCAGAGCAGTCACCAGGGTCCCGGACCCTGCGAGCAGCTCGGGACCAGGCCTAGGGACACGTGTTCGCACCACAGGTGACTGGGACTCCACCCTGACCACGCCCCCAGCCCCTCACTGGGGGATTCTAGGCAGGGCTCCATTCCTGATCTTATTCCCCGTTTTTTGAAAGAGTTTCATTAAGTTGCCCTGGCTGTTCTGGAACTCTGTAGCCCAGGGTGACCTCAAACTCACAGAGATCTCCTGCCTCTCCTTCCCAGTGCTGGGATGAAAGGCGTGCACACCACATACAGCTCCCAGGCCTCTTTCTAATTTTATTTTGAAGCAGGGCCTCACTTGGGGGCCTTGGGCTGGCCTTGAACTTGCAAACCCACCTCATCCTCCAAAATGCTGGTGTGGCCGATGTGCCACCCTGGCCTTGGCTGCCAGAGGCAACTCTCAGTTCTCTGACTGCGTGAGTCCTGGCTGTGCAGTCTAATGTGGGCATGAGTGTACAGAGCCCTTAGGCCTGTGGAACCAGCTTACACTGACCTGCGGACATTCCTTCTCTGCGCGGTGTGCTGGGCCCAAGCACCTAGAGGCCTCCACCCATGGCAGGAGCTCCGCCCTCCTCAATTGCGTGTGTGTGTGTGTGTGTGTGTGTGTGTGTGTCTGTGTCTGTGTCTGTGTGTGTGTGTCTGTGTGACTGTGTGTGTCTGTGTGTGTGTCTGTGTGTGTGTGTGTCTGTGTGTGTGTGTGTCTGTGTCTGTGTGTCTGTGTGTGTGTGTGTCTGTGTCTGTGTGTCTGTGTGTGTGTCTCTGTGTGTCTGTGTGCGTGTGTCTGTGTCTGTGTGTCTGTGTGTGTGTCTGTGTGTCTGTGTGTGTGTGTGTCTGTGTCTGTGTGTCTGTGTGTGTGTCTCTGTGTGTCTGTGTGCGTGTGTCTGTGTCTGTGTGTCTGTGTGTGTGTCTGTGTCTGTGTGTCTGTGTGTGTGCGTGTGTCTGTGTGTGTGCGTGTGTCTGTGTGTGTGTGTGTCTGTGTTTGTGTCTGTGTGTGTATCTGTGTGTCTGTGTGTGTGTGTCTGTGTGTGTGTGTCTGTGTGTGTCTGTGTGTGTGTGTCTGTCTGTGTGTCTGTGTGTATGTGTCTGTGTGTGTGTCTGTGTGTGTCTGTGTGTGTGTGTCTGTCTGTGTGTCTGTGTGTGTGTCTGTGTGTCTGTGTGTGTGTCTGTGTGTGTGTCTGTGTGTGTGTGTGTCTGTGTGTCTGTGTGTGTGCGTGTGTCTGTGTGTGTGTCTGTGTGTGTGTGTCTGTGTCTGTGTGTGTATCTGTGTGTGTGTGCCTGTCTGTGTGTGTGTGTGTCTGTGTGTGTGTGTCTGTGTGTGTGTGTCTGTGTGTGTTTGTCTGTGTGTTTGTGTCTCTGTGTTTGTTTGTCTCTGTGTGTGTGTGTGTCTGTGTGTGTGTGTCTGTGTGTGTGTGTGTCTGTGTTTGTGTCTGTGTGTGTATCTGTGTGTGTGTGTGTCTGTGTGTGTGTGTGTCTGTGTGTGTGTGTCTGTGTGTGTGTGTCTGTGTGTGTTTGTGTCTGTGTGTTTGTGTCTCTGTGTTTGTTTGTCTGTGTGTGTGTGTGTGTCTGTGTGTATGTGTAAGGATTGGGGTCACACAGATGGGAGGGTGATCAGTCTCCAGCCTTTGCTGACTGGCGGGGCTGGAGGATCCGCACCCTGGACCGACTCCTGCATGTGGAAACCCTCCAGGCTGGCATGCAGCCGTGTCCCTGTTTGTCTGTGGCTTGTCTGCCAGAAGTCAGGAAATGGTTGGGAGAAGCAGTGACTGTTAAGGAAAAACATCCCAGGAATGCAAACGTCTCCTCTGCCTCCTGGCACCCTCTGCAAGCTCAGGCCGCTCCTGTGTTCCCAGTGTGGCCAGGCACAGCAGGATTCACACCCATGCTGGGGCAGGAGGCTGTGCATGGTAATACAAACGTGTGTGTGTGTGTGTGTGTGTGTGTGTGTGTGTGTGTACATGTGCATTCACACACCATGCACACACCATGCACATGATACATACACGCCTGCACACACATGCACACACACAGGCCGTACACACATCATGCAATACACTGCACGTACGCGAACACAGAAGGCTTGGAGCAATGTGTCATCCTGTGCTCTCAGCGACTGGCCTCTGCGTGTCCCTGGGCGGCGTGAGTCCTGACCTTCTGTCTGCAGGTCTAGCCCAGGCCTCTGAGGGGCTCACTGTCCTGCTCCGGCTCCCAGGACACAACTGCTCACTTGTAAATGACCCAGGAGGGGTTCTGGGATGGTGGAAGGCCCCCCAGAGTTCCCACACAGCAGGACGGTGAGGTTCCAGGAGGGGTGGTATCGGGAGGAACACTCAGCAGCCAGGGTTGCCAATCAACCAACAGAAAGAAACAGCTAAGCTGCCCTTGACCCCCAAATGCTGGCCACTGTGGGGGTCTCTGCCTGCTTTACTGGTCACCTGGCCAGGTCCTTCCGGAACTATGGTCTGAGGGTTCGGCTGGCCATCCTGACATAGAATAAGATGTGTGGCCTCTGGGCTGGCAAGATGGCTACCGGGCCTGGCTCCCTGAGTTCAATCCCTGGAACCACAGAGTAGAAAGAGATCTGCTTCCCACTCTGGTTGTCTTCTGACTTCCACATGTGTACCTACACACAGACTGACACACTCAAGACACACACACTCACACAGTCACACACACAGACACACTCACACACACTCACACACTCGGACACACACACTCAAACACTTGGACACAGTCACACATACATACACACACACACACACACAGATGCACACAGACACACTCAGACACACACACACAGACACACGCAGACACAGACACACACAGACACAGACACAGACACACACACAGACACACACGCAGACATGCACACACACACAGACACACACACACAGACACACTCACACACAAACACTCGGACACAGTCACACATACATACGCACACACACACACAGATGCACACAGACACACACAGACACACACACACATACAGACACACACAGACACACACACACATACAGACACACACAGACACACACACACACACAGACACACACACAGACACACACACAGACACACACACACAGACGCACACAGACACACGCAGACACACACACGCAGGCACACACACACCACACACACAGACACACACACACACACAGACACACACACAGACACAGACACACACACACAGATACACACACACACAGACACACACACACAGACACACACATAGACACACACACAGACACACACATAGACACACACACAGACACACACACACAGACACACACATAGACACACACAGACACACACACACACGCAGACACACACACAGAGACACACACATAGACACACACACACGCAGAAACACACACACACACAGACACACACACACAGACACACACACACAGACACACAGACACACACACACAGACACACACAGACACACACACACAGACACACACACACACAGACACACACACAGACAGACACACACAGACACACACACACACACACACACACACAGACACACACACACACACACACACACACACAGACACATACACACAGACACACACACAAACACACACACACACAGACACACGCGCACCACACTGATGTGGACACACACCCTCTCACACGCTCTTAGACACAACCGTCTTGTACAATAAAATGAAAAATCGCCCTCAGGCCCTTCCCACACTCACAGCACTGAGATTGTTCTGGAAGGGGAGGGGCGGGGGCCCTCATGCCGGCCCTGGACCCCTCCTGGACCCCTCCTGGGCACACAAGCTCATCCACAAGCCAGCATGTGGGGCCAGGCCTGTGACCCCAGCACTCGGGAGGCAGAGGCAGGCGGATCTCTGTGAGTTCCAGGACAGCTGGGGTTGCAACAGAGGAACCTGGTGTCCAAAAAAGAAGAAAGAAATCAAATAAAACAGTATGTTCCAGTCAGGAAAGGAAAAGACGGCACATTCAGCCACTGCCCACTGACACCATGCTGCAGCTTGGGCTGTCTCTGTGGAAACACCCTCGACAGGTGGCCCACGACAGATGCCGGAACACACAGCTGACCGCGAAGGAGACTTTAAGATACGCGCGCGCTTCCGTCCCTGGAGAGATCTCACACCGCATATGACCGGGAAAACTACAGGTAGGTGAGTGTCCAGGACCCCACCGGGCTGTCACAGGAGACCCAGGCCGGGCAGCAACGCAGCTCAGAATAAGGCAAGGCTAGGGGCGTGGTCAAGACTGAAGCCCCGCCCAGAATCCCGCAGCAAGGGGCTGGGGCGTGGTCTGGGTCAGCATAGGCGAGGTCGCAGGCTGCCCATCACTGCGGAATAAAATCCACAAGGAGCTAGGGTGGCGCGGGACTTGGACAAGCAGAGCCCTAAAGTTACGCAAACACTCCCGTGTGAGCGTGCACAAAGGACACGCCCTTCCCCGCGGCAGATGGTCGGCGGGAAGTCGTTACCGGAGGGCGGGTCACTGACGCTCGGAGTGTCCGCTCCGCAGCAAAGGAAGTCGGGAATCGTTAAAGCCGGGGCGTGTCCTGGACCCCGGGGCCAAAGTCTGCATCCGGGCACGCAGGCCCGCGAGGGCGGCCTGGCCTCCCGACCGCCGCCCGCGAGCGGAACCTAACCCTGGCGGGAGACGAGGGAAGCCTAGCCGGGTCTGTCGGGGACCGGGGCTGCGGCCTGCTCACCCCTGCCCCCGGGTCAGGGAGTCAGGTGGACAGTGACAGAGCGGGCCACCGATGTCCTCGGCTGGCCTGTGTGCCTGCGCGTGCGCGCGTGCACACACAGACACAACACCCACAGCATACAAGTCCAGCCTGATGGACGGCTCAGAAGCTCAGGAAGCAGGAGGATCTCGGTTTGCCGCCAGCTTGGAGGACAGACTGACATGTCCCAAGGCCTAACAAAAGCAAAACAAAACAAAAAGAGCAAAAGGAAAGAAATGCCCGCTTTGCTGGGTGCAGAGGGCCTGTCAACTAGGGGTAGGGATACCCAGGCCGGGGAGACCCGGGGCTGGGGAGACCCGGGGCAGGGGAGACCCGGGGCGGGGAGACCTGGGGCGGGGGAGACTCGGGGCGGGGGAGACCCATGGCAGGGGGAGACCCGGGGCGGGGGAGACCCATGGCAGGGGGAGACCCGGGGCGGGGAGACCCGGGGCAGGGAGACTCGGGGCGGGGGAGACCCATGGCAGGGGGAGACCCATGGTGGGGGAGACCCATGGCAGGGGGAGACCCATGGTGGGGGACCTGGGGCGGGGGAGACCCATGGCAGGGGGAGACCCGGGGCGGGGAGACCCGGGGCAGGGAGACTCGGGGCAGGGGAGACCTGGGGCGGGGGAGGAGGAGACCCGGGGCAGGGGGCGGGGGAGACCCATGGCAGGGGGAGACCTGGGGCAGGGGAGACCCAGGGCAAGGGAGACCTGGGGCAGGGGAGACCCATGGCAGGGGTAGACCCATGGTGGGGGAGACCTGGGGCGGGGGAGACCCATGGTGGGGGACCTGGGGCGGGGGAGACCCATGGCAGGGGGAGACCTGGGGCAGGGGAGACCCATGGCAGGGGAAGAATGGGGTGGGGTGGGGCCTGGGAAGGGTTCACACCACCTCAACTAGGCTCTACTGGCTTGATGACTTTCCCATCTGTCCGCAGTTCCTGCAAACAGTGCCTAAGACGCCATTTCTTACCCAGAGACCCAAACCCAGGGCCCCAGAGAGGCGGTCGTGACCTGGACCCCACGACCAGCCTCAGTCCCCCACAATCAGCAGCCAAGGGGAAACTGTGACTGATTCTCACCAAAGAAGGCAGTGAGGGTCAGCGAGAGGGCTCAGCGAGGGCAGGTGCTTGTGGCCGAGACTGATGACCCAAGGATCCCAGCCTTCACCTCCTCCGTCGGGCCCTATGCTGGACGCTCCGGCCAGTGCTCCTGGCCAGAGGAGGGGCGGAGAGATAAAAGCCCTTCCTGATCATCACAGGCCTCTCTGGAAGCTGAGGTCCGCGGTACAGAGCATACAGCCGCCATGCACGCAAGACACCCGGCTGGGCCCCTCCAGGTCCCGCAAGGCCCGCTGGGAGGCGACATCTTGTTTGTCTGCCTGGCCGACCTCACTACACAATTTCTTTTCTTTTTCTTGCCTTCTGCGTATTAATCGGGTCCCTCGAGAAGGAAGAAGGACCTCAGGTTAAAATGTCACGGAGGGCACCGACCGTCATCCATTCTGTTTTCTTCTAAATCCACAGCTGAAGAGCTGCCAGGAGCCGGTTGCGGCTGTCGAAGGGCCCGTCCTTCTGCTGGGGGGGAGGGGGAGGGAAGGGGCGGGAGCCGGGCGGCCGCGGCTGGAGACCGCCCCGTGGGACTCTCTCGAGTCAGGGACCATATTTCTTCTCCAGCCTCCGCTGACCTCCGCCCGCTGGTGACGTAGCTGTCCCCGGCCGCGCTGTGGGAAGTCCGGGGTGACCGGCCCGGCGTGGCCTGGGTAACGCACCCATTCGGGCTCTCTACGTCCTTGCAGCCCAGGTCACGGGTTGGCTAGCCTGTGACCAGGCCATGAGGGCAGCCACCCTGTGGCCCAGGTTACTTCATCTTCTCATGTGGACCCCATACGTGGGTTGGCTCTCTCCACCCTCAGGCAAGGCCTGGGGCTGCCCTGCGCGTGGTCACGAGAAATGTCACCTAGTGCCCGCCACAGCGTGTGAACTCCACGACAGGAAATCTCCTGAACCAGGGGATGCAGAGATTTCAGGGTGCTGGGGCTGGAACTGTGGGTGGGACTTACGTTGGGGTGATGGATACTCTTTAAACAGTGCCTATGACCTAAGAATCCCCGAAGTTTGTAAGTCCACAAGAGGAAGGACACCTGCCCCCCCTCCCCCAGGGTGTGACTACATCTACATATGAAACCGGTTCCTCTGAAGGCCTGAGCAACATCTACATACCAAAAAAACTGTGCTTGGCTTTTTAAACTTCTTGCCAGAGCAATTCTCTCTCTTTCTGGTGTGGTAATGTACATTGTCAGTCTCTCCCTCCTTCTCTTCTTGGTGTGGTTTTTCCACTGACAAGGCGCACTGTCAGTCTCTCTCTTGCCTCTCTCTTTTCTTAATATGTATACTGTTAATTCCCCTATTAAAGACGCTCCTGCGTTTTACTTCTAAAGCATGTTCCACGTGTCATTTTAAAGCGGGATTGTACGTGTCATTTCCTTGGGTCCCCTGTTCGTTTGTCATTCCTCATTTTCCTGCGCTCGTACTCCCTCCTGTGTAGAGTTTTCGTGAACCCATTTGTGGAAAAGGCTGGTTCCCCCCACACTGGAGAGATGGCCCAGCGGTTGAGAGCTCTCAAGGCTCCCAGGGCACAGGTGAAGTTATCAGCGCCCACAGGGCAGGTGTCAAATGACAGTGACTCAGGTCCAGGGGACCTAAGCTCTCTTCTGGCCTCTTCAGGCTCCACCACCCGTCCATCCATCCGCCCACCCACCTGTTAGTCAGTGCACACCACGGGGCGGAGCCTGCTCCCTTGTCCCCTGCAGCGCTAATGGTTACTGCTCAGGATGTGGGTCCCCAGGTCTTTCTCTGAGCCCCGTGAGATCACAAAGATTCCTGACGCTTTCAGTAACCTAGCAACCGCACATCTGCTCGAGCACACAGGAAGCTTCTCAAACAACGAGTTGGACTCACGGTCCCGCAGTCTACGGATGCGTGTACGAAGCAGAGGCGGGAGATAAGAACGACTTCCCCTCCCGTTCCTTAGATCTGTGGGTCTCTCGCAGCGCCCCCATTTACCGCACCTGTGGGGTGCCCGGGGCAGCTTGCAGCTTAAGTGGGTCTGCCTCTCACAGGCTGCAGGCTTCGTGGTCGGGCACAGGGGGCGGACGCAGGGGCGCAGGGGGTGGACCAGGGGCGCAGGGGGAGGACGCAGGGGTGCAGGGGGGCGGGCGCAGGGGGAGGACGCAGGGGTGCAGGGGGGCGGGCGCAGGGGCGCAGGGGGGAGGACACAGGGGCGCAGGGGGGAGGACGCAGGGGCGCAAGGGGAGGACGCAGGGGCGCAGGGGGTGGACCAGGGGCGCAGGGGGTGGACCAGGGGCGCAGGGGGAGGACGCAGGGGCGCAGGGGGGAGGACACAGGGGCGCAGGGGGGAGGATGCAGGGGCGCAGGGGGAGGACGCAGGGGCGCAGGGGGTGGACCAGGGGCGCAGGGGGGAGGACACAGGGGCGCAGGGGGGAGGACGCAGGGGCGCAGGATGCTGTGGCTCCGGCGTCTCCGAGGACCAACGGAGGCAGCGGAGCGGGCCAACTTGACTTCAGTGTCATTTAAGGAGAAAACCAGAATGTGTGTCCCAGCGCTCGGGAGGCAGAGGCAGGCGGATCTGTGAGTTCGAGGCCAGCCTGGACTACAGAGTGAGTTCCAGGACAGCCAGAGCTACAACAGAGAAACCCTGTCTCGGAAAACCAAAAAACAAAAAGAAGGAGAAGAAAATCGCGATCCGCGTCTGCTCTGGAGCTCCTGCGTCCTTGCTTCTGTGTCTGGGGCACTCGCTGAATTGTTATTCTTGTTATTCTACTTTACTTTTTGCTTTTTGAGACAGGGTTTCTCTGTCCTGGAACTCACTCTGTGGACCAGGCTGGCCTCGAACTCAGAGATCCGCCTGCCTCGCCTCCCGAGTGCTGGGGTTAAAGGTGTGACCACCACGCGGCCAAAATAAAACATATTTTTGCTTTACGTGCATTGGTGTCTTGCCTGCACGCATGTCCGTGAGAGGGCGTCAGGTCCCCCGAGCTGGAGTTACAGGGACTCGAACCCGGGTCCTCTGCACGCAGCGGGCGCTCGAGCCGTTCAGCCAGCTCTCAGGCTGTGGCTTTGTTAACCTGTGTGCGCGCTTGCGTCCCCTGTGCGCTCGCGGCCGACGGCGCAGAGCCGAGGGTCGGGGTCGGCCCGGCCAGCGCAGCTCGGGCGGGGCAGGGGGTGCGCGGCCTGCGGCAGGGGGCTGCCCTAGGGGCTCCGCTGTCATTTGGGGGGCAGGGGAGGGGGTCAGGGCCCTGGGGTGCAGGGGAGGGGTGCGAGGGTGCAGGGGGAGTGCGGAGTTGGTTCCCAGGTGCCCGGAGGCGGAGCCCGAGCGGGAAAATCCCGGAGTCCCGGTGACTCAGCACGTTCCGCCCCCGCGGGCCGGGTGACCCTCCCCACCCCACCCCCATCCAGCATCCGGGGCTCGGCGAGGCGCCCGCGCGCACCCGGGATGCGGCTGCGC
The DNA here is from genome assembly GCA_026225945.1 of Cricetomys ansorgei. Taxonomy (NCBI): domain Eukaryota; kingdom Metazoa; phylum Chordata; class Mammalia; order Rodentia; family Nesomyidae; genus Cricetomys; species Cricetomys ansorgei. The sequence goes on from JAMJFZ010004123.1 coordinate 1,299,749, forward strand.
AGGCCGGTACCCAGCAGCCCCGGTGAGACCCGTTACTGTCGCGGGTGGCTCACATGCGGCGGGGACACCGCAGGGCTGGCGCTGCGCCCAGGGAGGGGGGAGGTGCTCAGCCACCCGGGTGCGCGCGCAGCTGCCCGGTGCCGGCCGGTCCCCGGACATCCCAGCCCCAGCGGCTCTGGCCCGGGCATCCCACCGCACCCGAACAGTCCTCACCCCCGCGCCCCGGGGCCTCCAATCCGCTTCCAGCGCCTCACCGCCCCCCCACCCTCCCCTCCCCCGGTCCGGACATTGTCAGGCCTCGCGCTGCAGGGCTTGGGTGTCCTTAAGATCCCTCCACTCCCTGCTGTGCGATCAGAGGCTCCTGTTCGGGGCTGAGTAGTATTCCACAATGTGCACGCAGCATCCGTGAGTGTGATGCGAGCACACGGGCTGCTGGGGCCTCCTGGGACCCTGACCCTCCGAAGCCAGGCGGAGGCTCAGGCTAAGAGGACCCCCGCCACGTGGGAGATGTATCTAATTGGGGTCCGCTGCTATTTTATATTCCCACGTAGCCCAGGCTGGCCTCCAAGTCCCCACGTAGCTAAGGCTGACCTTGAGCCCCCATCCCCCTGCCTCCGCGTGGTGCTGGGACTTAAGTGTGTGCTCCCACCCGATGTGACGAGGAAGGACGGGGAGGAGGGAGACCCTGGCCGGGTCCAGAGCACAGGACGGAGGCGGCCAGAGGCCCAGCCTCGGGGACCAGGCCGCGGTCCCGCCTGAGGAGCTCCGACGCCCAGTCCTGAGCACGTGGCCGAGGGTTAGGGGGTGCGGGGGGGGGCCAAGGTGGAGCCCCGCCCAGAATCCCCAGTGAGTGGCTGGAGGTGTGGTCAGGGTGGAGCCCCGCCCAGAATCCCCAGTGAGGGGGCTGGGGGCGTGGTCAGGGTGGAGCCCCGCCCAGAATCCCCAGTGAGGGGCTGGGGGCGTGGTCAGGGTGGAGCCTCGCCCAGAATCCCCAGTGATGGGGCTGGGGGCGTGGTCAGGGTGGAGCCCCGCCCAGAATCCCCAGTGAGGGGCTGGGGGCGTGGTCAGGGTGGAGCCCCGCCCAGAATCCCCAGTGAGGGGCTGGGGCGTGGTCTTAATGCAAGGACCGAATAAAGCGCTGCCCTCCTTGTCCTCCGGCCCTGGGGCGGGAACCCGCGGCCTGGCGCCCGGGCGGCAGTTGCCGCGACCCCTCCTGCCCCTCCCCCCTCCTCCGCGCGAGCACGGCCCGCTGACCTAGGGAGAGGAGCCCGGGCCCGGAGACCGGCGGGCGGTGCTGCCCCCTGGCGGCCGCACCGGCAGCGCCCAGCGAGGGAAGGAGGAAACCTCCGCGCGGTTCGGGATTTGATGACGCAATAGAGGAACGGCGTCTGGGCACGCGCGGTGGGTACGGTCGCTCGGCCCTCGGGGACCCGGCATCGCGGCATTGAGGTGGAGGCTGCAGGATCAGGAGTTCAAGGTCAGCCTTCACTATGCAGAGAGTTTGAGGATAGCCTCGGCTACATGAGACCCAAAGAAAGAGAACAAAGAGAAGTTTGGGGGACGGCTCCAGGGAAGAGGGCTTGCCGCCCAAGCAGGAGGACCTGAGTTCAAATCCCCGCGCTCCCAGGTAAAAGTCCAGACCTGTAGCTGTCGAGATGGCTCGCCTGGCGAAGGCTTGCCGCCGACCCCAAGACCCAGTTCCACCCCCGCAAGTGACCCCTGCGACCTGTCCTCGGTCTCCACGGGTGTGGCTCGGGACTCACAGGTGCCTGCAGCGCGCATGCGCACTCACACAGGACCCAGAGCAGGCGTGGCACCTGCAACCCCAGGGGATGCCGGCCTGCTGGCTGTCACTCTGGCTCCGGGTTCGGCACCCGCCACTTCCTCCGGCCTCCACACACGCACGCAGGAATAAGAAGAATAAGAACATTATCTCCTATACCTGGGCTAGCCTCCCCCCTTGACCCTGGCCACTCTCCGTGGGGTGTCCTGGGTGCCCAGCCCAGTCTCCGAGTTTAACACCCGCACGTGTCCCCAGACATCAACGCACTGAACGGAATCACCCCAACTGGCCTCCCATTGGCTGGGAATTCCTTGCACCCGAAGAGTCTGCGGCCCAGGGTCACCTCACACAGCTTCTGAAGATGTCACAGCCAAGCCTTCGCTGAGTGGGATTGGTCAGGACCAACGTCTGACCCCTCCCAGACCTCAGAACCAAGGGGTCTGCAAACCAGGGCCCCACTCCTGATCCTCCCTGCCTCCGCATCCTGAGTTCTGGGTGGCGGTTGTGCGCACCACCACATCCAGTTTATTCGGCTCTGGGGACACCAGGCCGGAGATCTACCCAACCTGGAGGGGGTCGTGGGAGGGGGAGAGAAACCAGGAGTCAGGCCTGGGCTACCTAAGGTTACAGGCAGAGCCGGGAAGGTTGCCAAGTTTCAACAAGGAAGTCCGCTGTGCGCACGACCAGCTGCCGGGCGGGGAGCCCTCTGCTCGGCACCAGGCTGTCCTCACCGACTAAGGAGTCCGCCTGCCGTGGCGACATCTGTCCAGGGGCTTCCCTTTGAGACGGGGTCGCGCGTGGCCCAGAGTGGGGTCAACTCCCCATGCAGCGGAGACGACCCTAAGCCGACCTCTCAAGTGCTCTGGTTTGGCCGTGCCGGGGAAGGAGCCCAGGGTACCCGCACGCGGGGCGGGTGCTCTGCCCCTGGGGCCCAGCCACAGGTCTTTCTAACTTGTTTCGTTTTCTCAGCTGTCATTTTTTGACATCCTGTTGATCTGGTGGCTGCAGAGGCTCCCACGGGTGCGGGTGTCCCGGCTGGGGAGAGCCCGGCTCACGGGTGCAGCCACAGCGTCCACGGCGCCGGCCGAGGTACCGGGCACGGAGACGGGTTGGAGGTGAAGCCCCGCAGGCACACCGCACGCCCACACATGGCGGGTGCAGGACTTAGCGGGTGAGGGGGGCTGGGCTCACTTCCGGAAGAGGACCAGGCGGAAGAGGACCAGGCGCTAAGGGCTGACTCAGTGGTAGAGCGCTCACCTGATGACAGGGCCCCGGTTCCGTCCCAGCACATGAACCAGCGCTGGGACGGGGAGGCCGGAGCATCAGGGGTTCAGAATCTCCTGAGCTTCGAGAAAAAGAAAGAGAGAGAGAGAGAGAGAAAGGAAAGAGAAAATCAAGATTGAGCAGGGAGTACAGGCCGCACTTAGGGGAAGCCCCCAAGGCCCCGTCGGTTCTGGGAAGCGGAGCCGCCTGTGGCCCTGTGGCCTGGTGACACGCGCACCCTGCTCACACCCCAGGTGCAGCTGCTGGAGCCTGGCCTCGCTGCTCTTCCCACAAGTGTGGCGCGGGCGGGCGCGGCCCGGTCCACTGCTGAAGTCTCAGGTTCAGCCCCCACCCGACCAGCGTCCAGGGCCAAGGGAAGCGGGAAGCGGACAGAGAGGGGTGGCGACTGACTGGGCCACTGCGTACCCATGGCAACGCTGTTCCAGACGCCACAGCCAAGTGTCCATCAGCAGACATCTTACCCTCCCCACCACCCACCCGCTGGGGTTCTACTCGCTCAGGAAAAGAAAGCCACTGTGGCCCAGGTTCAACATGGAGGGGCCCCCGACACGGCGCTCAGGGGCAGAGCCGGACACAGGACGGCGCCTGTCTCTCCGGGATGTCGAGGAGCCTCAGGCCATGGACAGGAAGTGGTATGGCGGAGGACATATGTCTATGCAGTTCTCAACCGCGGGTCGCGGCCCTCTGGGGTTAACGGCGGTTCACAGGGGCCCGAGGACCATCTGCATGGCGGGAAAATGACAGTCGTGAGATGGCAACGGGAATAACTTATGGTTGGGGCCCCACCGCGTGCGTGACTGCGGTAGAGGGCGTGGGGTCCGGAAGGCTGAGCACCGCAGCTCTGGGCTCCCAACTACACCAGACAGGGATCCCTCACTCCAGGAAGGTCGCCCTGAAGCTCTGGGGTCCATCCCAGGGGTGACTGCCTACCGGGGGACCCAGGGGACGTCCGGGGACATTTGTGGCTGCACACTGTGGGGAGCACCTAGCACGGAGTTGGTGGAAGATTAGGACTCTGCTTAAGTACCCTGCAGGGCTGGGACACCCTCCCCAGGTCCTGTGTGCCAGGAGCCATAAGAAGTCACCGTCCCTCCAGCGCGGGGTGTGCAAAGCCAGTGCCTCCGGCTTCGAGGCCCCACCGCCGCTGGGGTGTCTGTCTGTCCTTCCTGCTGCTCCGGGGTCGCGGGGGAGGGGACAGTGTGCCCAGCACATCTCTGACTCAGCAGTGTGCCCAGAGGCTCCCTGTCCCAGCATGTCAGCCTGTCCTGTGCAGGGCCCTGTGAAGTCGCTGGCCCGCAGCCTCTCCTGTCAACCCCAGGCATCCTCCGGCCTCCACCTCCCCAGCACTGGCGGGGACCACAGACTCTAGCTGCAGCCGGCGGTTTACATGGGCACTTGGGATTTGAACTCAGGTCTTCGTGCCTGCGCAGCAAAGACTGCACACGGAGCCACACCCCAGTCCCATCCAGCACAGAGAACACTCACCTCACAGGCAACAGAGCCTCCAGAGAGGCTCATGTTCCCTCGAGCCCCTCCCTGCTCCAGGATCTGTGACCCAGCCTCACCGGAATGAGGGAGAGTGATGGAACCAAGCACCCGTGCGCGTGCACACACACACGTGCACGCACACGCACACACACGTGCACTCACGAGAGCTCAGAGCAGGGCTGGGACAGAGCAGACACCACGCAGGCTGCAGGCTGCAGGCTACAGGCTGCAGGCTGCAGGCCAGGCCATCTGTGCTCAGTTACCACGAGTTCAGGGCTCCTCCAGACCCGGGACAACGCGGGACGAGAGGGTGGCTGGGCCCTGGAAGGATCCCAGGGTGCTCAGTGAACACCATTGCTCCTAGAAAGGGCTGCGCAGAGAGGACGGAACAAAGGCAGTGCAACAGGCGTGGCTGTGCAAGGGCGGAGTCCTCAGGGGCCCGCCCTGCATGAGGCTGCACAGCTAAGGCTGCTGGGAGGGGTCCGTCTCTGGGTGACACTGTGGAGTTTGAGTGAGAACGTCCCCCCATCCCCCACCCCCTCACCCCGCAAGCTAATCACAATGCTTGTCCCAGGTGGTGGAACTATCTGGGGAGGATGAGGAGGTGTGGTCTTATTGGATGAGTGTGGCCTTGTGGGAGTAGGTGTGGCCTTGTGGGAGGGGTGTGGCCTTATTGGAGAGGTGTGGCCTTGTGGGAGTAGGTGTGGCCTTGTTGGAGGGGTGTGGCCTTGGAGCTGTGGCCTTGTTGGAGGGGTGTGGCCTTGTGGGAGGAGGTGTGGCCTTATTGGATGAGTGTGGCCTTGTGGGAGTAGGTGTGGCCTTGTTGGAGGGGTGTGGCCTTGGGGCTGTGGCCTTGTTGGAGGGGTGTGGCCTTGGGGCTGTGGCCTTGTTGGAGGGGTGTGGCCTTGTTGGAGGGGTGTGGCCTTGTGGGAGGGGTGTGGCCTTGTGGGAGGGGTGTGGCCTTGGGGCTGTGGCCTTTTGGGAGGGGTGTGGCCTTGTGGGAGGGGTGTGTCACTGGGTGTTGAGAAGCTTCAGTTATGTTTAAAATGGTTTGGTGCGCTGTTGGGGGCAGGGCTGCCTAGGCCTTGCGTCTGCATTGTCTGCAGGTGTTGGCTGTATGTGGGAGACGTGTGATTGCTCATGATCTGCGCGCGCCATCAGTACAACTCCCGAGGAGCTCAGGGACCGACACGAACCCCAGGTGAGAGGCCAGGGTTCCGGCCTGGGGCTGGCCATGACGCTGGCTCCCTCTGCTGAGGTCTGGCGCATGTGCACTGTGAATTTGCCTCCGGCCTAATAGGTTCCCTACAGTGGTCCGGGCCCAGCGTTCCCTCTCTGCAAGCTCGTCTCAGCTGACCCCCACCCCGCCATCACGGATCTCACCCTCCGAAACCGTGAGGCGAATTAAACCCTTTTACGAGTTACCTCGGTCGCGGTGTTTACCACCACGACAGAAAAGTAGCACACACACACACACACACACACCCCGCCATCCAGTGCGAAGCACTGAGCCCTGAACCCTACCACGCGGACAGCAACAAGTCGCTCAGCGGGCTGCATCTGTACCGATCTGTGCACACACACACACACAACACACACACTGAGAAGAGGCGACGGGCGGGGAGCGGGGAGCGATGTAGTATAGCGTAAGAACACTTAGACACACACACACAGGTCGGTGTGCGGGCGGAGAGATCCTTCAGGAACGGTGGCCGGGAGAGGAAACGACGCCCCCTCTGGCCCGCACGGGCACTGCAACCACCTCCCACACATAAATAAAAGTAACCTCAAAAATACGGTGCGCGGTGGCGGTGAGTACCCCAATAATCCCAGCGCTCCGGAGGCGGAGGCAGGCGGGTCTCTGTGAGTTCGAGGCCAGCCTGGTCTACAGAGTGAGTTCCAGGACAGCCAGAGTTACAACAGAGAAAACTTGTCTCAAAGAAACCAAAAATAAATAAATATATAAATAATAATAATAATAACTAATAATGGTCTTAAAAATAGGGCAAGGGGCCAGCTCTGGGCACGCAGGGATGGACGCGGGGGTGCCACGGAGATGCCGTCCACCACTGCAGGTGAGCCGCGTCCAGCCTCTGCCGGGCTCCCCATGTCCCCACCACCCCCTGACATCTCGTACGTGACTGTCACCCCCACGTGCACTGAGTCAAGCCAGGAACGACCCATCCCTACATCAGCACCACCGTGGGGAAGCTGATGCCTCCAGGGTTGCTTAGCAACAGCATCCGCGCTGCAGGGAGGCCCTAGCTCTCCCTCTGCGCAGACTTCTCCAGACGGACAGTTTCCAGAGAGCGCGCCGCTCCCCAGGGGTGGGACCGGACCAGAGGGCGTCCGGAGCATAAAAGGGGTTGTAGCTCAGTCGGTAGGTGCTTGTAGCTCAGTCGGGAGGGTACTTGTAACTCAGTAGAGTGCTTGTAGTTCAGTTGCCGGGCACCCGGAACCCAAGGCCGGATCCCTAGCGAGGACTACTGTCCCGGGAGTGCTCGGGAGACGCAGACAGGAGGGCGAGCGACAGAAGGAGTGAAGCTAGCCTCGGCTACCTGACTCAAAGAACAAAAGAGGCCTTTCCACTGAGGCTGAGACTTCCGCAGGATGGGGCCCCAGAGCCGCGGGTGCCTGGGGCTGGGTCATCCTTGGTCGCGGTCTTCACTAGCCATTGGCGTCTGTCCAAGGACCTCCCCCGTCCTGAACCTGCCCTGGCTCGGGGTCCCCGGCCCGCAGGCACCAACCTCCCCAGCAGCGCCCCAACGCGGCGGCTGACGGGTCCGATGTCACCAGGGTCCCCGGAGGGCGGGGCGGCCTCACCGTCCCGGTGGCCGAGGGGTCACATTCGGGGTCCCCCAAAGCTGCGAGAAGTTCCCCACATTCTCAGGCGCAGACGCAGGACAAGGAGAGGGCTCCAGGCCTCGGGCCACCGCAGGGCCCCCCATCCCTGGGGCGCCCCGTGCCCTGCAGGGTGGCCACGTGTCCGCCAGGGGGGCTGCGGGAGCACTGGAGGGGTGACTGTCACCCCAGCGTCCCCACAGCGGGGTCAGCCTCCTTCTCCAGGCTCTGCAGGGACACACCCCCATCGCCCGTCCCTGGGCGCCGGCCTGCACAAACGCACGGGTCCCTCCTGCCCCCTGGTGGCCTCTCGTGGTAACAACAGGCCCCGCTACCACCTCGGAAAATTCGTGCAAAATGACCAGGGAGTAAATTCCCTGGCCGCCAAGCCCCGACGACCTGACGACCCGAGTTCGGTTCCCGGTGGTGGAAGGCGAGACCCAGGTCCCGCAAATCGGCTTCTGAGCTCCACATGTGTTCCGGGGCATGCCCGCGCACGCGCGCGCACACACACAAACGCATGTAATTATTTCCTTAAAGGGCACATAGTGTGCTGGAGAGACGGCTCAGGGGTTAGAGCACTGGCCCCCCTTCCAGAGGAGCAGGGTTCGATCCCCAGCGTCCACACGGCGCTCATGGGGATGGGACACCCTCTCAAAGATGTGCGTGCAGGCCAAACACCAACGCACATAAAGTAAGAATAATAAAACTGTTGCTTGTTCACGAGTTACGGAGCACACACTCTGGGAAAAGTCCTCAGTCAGACCCCCGCCCCGCGATAGGACCCCACCCTCAGCGTGACCGTGGCCGGAAGCTCCGTGTGGGGACGCTGAGCCCTGAGCACACACACACCTGTGGCCATATGGTTCCCTGATATCACACAGGGCCCCCTGACAAAATAGTCACCTTTTGAATCTTTCGTTCCTTTTTTGAGACAGGGTCTCACTCTGTAGCCCAGGCTGGCCCTGAGCCGCCTCCCAGGCGCTGGTGACAGGCGTGCGTCACTGTAAGCCACACAACCAAGGAACACACGGACCACTTTTACTCTTAAATGCGGGCGAGGTGCAGAGGCCGCGGGCGCGCATGCGTACTTAGGCTTGGCTCTGATAATGCCTGCGCCCGTTGCAGTTCCCGCAGCGGCCAGAAGGGGCGCCGGTCCCCCGCAGGCTGGAGTGACGAGTGGGGCTGGGACTCGAACCCGGGGCCTCCAACCGCTGACCCGCCTCTCCAGCCCCGGGATCGGCACTCCGCAGGCAGAGGCAGGAGGATTTCTGTGAGTTCCGGGCCAGCCTGGGCTACAGAGTGAGATCCTGTCTCAAAAGAAGAGCGGGCCTGGCGCGCTCGCTGGGATCGGACGTCAAGCCTTCCTTCTTCACGTCGCACCGGCCTCGGGGAGTTTGTACCGGGCACCCGGAGCGACCGCCTGGGTGTCTGAGCCGGGGCCACAGCGCGGCCGGGAACCACGCCGAGCCGGAGCGTCCAGCTGTGCGGGGCGGCGCAGCGAGCAGAGCCAAATCCACACATCCAGACATCCGAGACCAGGCCGGGGTGGGGGGAGGGGGGACGGGGACAAGGGGAACGAGGGAACGGGGGGGGGACGGGGGACGAGGGGGACGTCGGGGGTGACGAGGGGGATGGGGGGACGAGGGGGGACGACGGGGGACAGGGGAAGAGGGGGACGGGGGAACCGGGGGGAGGACGGGGAGGGACGGGGGGCGGGACGAGGGCCATGGGGGGGACGAGGAGTGAAGACAGCACAGAAGAGACTGGCCGTGACCTTTGCACTCTGACCTTGTCACCCCAGCACGTGACCTCCCTCAGGACCCCACGGCTGCCATGACACCCAGCTCCCCGAGGGCCTCAAAGCCGCGAACGAAGCACCGAGCACAGCACCTACCTGCACCGAGTCCCTCCGCCCCAGCACCGAGGTTCCGACCCGAAGCCTTCGCCGCCTGGAAGAGAAACCGGGCATTAATTTAGCGCCGCTGGCGGCGGGGGCCGGGCTGGCGGACCCGCACCCTGGGGACCCACACCCTCGGGACCCGCACCCTCGGGACCCGCACCCTTGGGACCCGCATCCTCGGGACACGCACACTCGGGGTTCAGGACCCCGCACACTCGGGGACCCGCACCCTCGGGACCCGCACACTCGGGGTCCGCACACTCGGGACCCACACCCTCGTGGACCCGCACACTCGGGACCCGCACACTCGGGGTTCAGGACCCCGCACACTCGGGGACCCGCACCCTCGGGACCCGCACACTCGGGACCCGCACACTCGGGACCCGCACACTCGGGGTTCAGGGATGGGGCCCCCACGCATTTGAGAGGGAAATCACGGGCGGGAGTGAGACGTTTGCAGAGCTGGGGCAGGCCCAGGGCAGAGGCAGGGGACTGCCCACCTTGGGGGCCGGGCCTCGGGCTGTCCGGTCGCCCAGCTCAGTCCAGAAGCCGTCCGTGAACAGTTGGCGCCCAGTCAGTGCTGGGCCTGCGCAGTGCGGGTCACAGGGAGGGCGGTGCCGCGCTGGGTCCCAACCCTGGCCCCCTGTGTGCGTGCGTGGCCGCCCCTCCTGTGGGTCCTGGGCTCGAACTCAGGACCTCGGGCTCACAGCAAGCCCTCTGTCCGGTAGCTCAGGCTGGCCTCGAACCCACCACCCTCCTGCCTCCGCTTCTTCGGTGCCGAGGTCACACGCCGGGCGACGCAGCATCCCGCCCCACCCCTTCTCATGTAGCCCAGGCTGTCCCCACTCGCTATGTAGCCTAGGCTGGCTTCTGTGGTGCCGGGGCTACCCAGGGCTGGTGCATGCTGGGAGAGCGCGCTACCCACTGGGCCTCAGTTCCAAACACTTTCAGCAGAGCTGAGGCTGTCGAATGCAGCTGCAATCCCGGATGCCGCCTGCAGGTGGCGGCAGCGTCGCGCCGAGGCCGGGAGCCCCGGCGACGGTGATGAAAGGGCCGGAGCAACGTACCCACTGCGTGGCGTGAGGCCCGGATCCCAGTACACAGGGGTCCCGCGAGCCGGGTGCGGGACCCGAACCCCGGTCCGCTTAGCACCTCCCTCCCAGTCAGACCCGTCTCCGACCCCATCGAGCGCTGTGACACCCAAAGGCACGAGATGGCTGAGAGACACGAACAAAACAGTCCTCTAGGATGGTTCTAGAAAGTTCCATCCCAACCCAGAGCCCAGCCCAGTGTGACGGCCACGCCTTTAACCCCAGCACTCAGGGGGAGGCAGAGGCAGGAGGATCTCTGAGTTCGAGGCCAGCCTGGACTACATAGTGCGGCCTTTCTCAGAAACAAATATAAGGCCCAGCCCAGTGCACCCTGGGAACGCCTGAGAGCACCACGCAAATGCTCATCCCAGCGCGGCCCATGGCACCCGACGGTTTATTGGAACGGGGCCTACTGTGCAGTGCAGGCCGGCCTCAAACCCACGGTGTTGATCCCACCGTCACCCTGAGAGGCCGCCTCTGCCCCGGGGTGACCGAGGTGCCCCACCCACCCCTGCACGCGGCGGGGCCACCCCAGGGTGAGGTCCTGCCCCCGGACGGAGCCTCGAACCGCGGCCGGCGAGGCGAGGCGAGGCGGACCCGGGTCTCGCAGGCCCCGCCCCACAGCGGCCAGACGCCCCGTGGGCGGCCACACCCCGCCGGGAGCCCCTCCTCCCTGCTCCCCGCCAGGTACCTCCACGCGGCCGCTCCGCCTTCCCACGCCCTCCCGCACGTGGCGGCTCCTGGCTGACACAGCGCGGGTCTTTTGTGCCGCAGAAGCTGTCAAGCTCATCGCCATGGCAACCATCTAAATATGTCACCCAGGAGCTGATTGCCAGGCAGGGAGCAGAGGGTGACGGGGTGCGGGGCGCGCGGGGTGCGGGGCGCGCGGGGTGCGGGGTGCACGGGGTGAGGATGCATGGCGTGCACGGTGTGCGGGATGCATGGGGTGCACGAGGTGTGGGGCGCGCGGGGTGCACGGGGTGTGGGTGCGGGGTGCACGGGGTGAGGATGCATGGCGTGCACGGTGTGCGGGATGCACGGGGTGCAAGCCTCACGACCAGAGTTCGAGCCCCGGGACCCCACACGTTGCCCTCTGACCTCTGCACACACCGACATACGACATATGTGCGCACACGACCGCAATGGAGGGAAAACCAAAGGGAGAGAGCAGCCGCGTCCAGTGGAGGATTGCGAGTCACCTGGGTGAGGCCACGACGGCCAGCAGGCACGCGTTCAATATCCTGTCCCTTACCCGAGGGCCCGACTGCCCAGCAAGACCTAGCTGAGCCAGGGCCCAGCCCCTGGGGGGATTCTAGGCGGGGCTCTACCCTGACCACGCCCCCAGCCCCTCAGTTGGGGATCCTAGGCGGGGCTCCGCCCTGACCACGCCCCCAGCCCCTCACTGGGGGATTCTAGGCGGGGCTCCACCCTGACCACGCCCCCAGCCCCTCACTGGGGGGATCCTAGGCGGGGCTCCGCCATGACCACGCCCCCAGCCCCTCACTGGGGGATTCTAGGCGGGGTTCTGCCCTGACCACGCCCCCATCCTCTCACTGGGGGATTCTGGGCGGGGCTCCACCCTGACCACGCCCCAGCCCTTCACCGGGGGATCCTAGGCAGGGGCCTGTTGGAGAAGTTTATTTCGAGTTAGGTTTAATATAATTGTTTTATACACTGTGGGGGGAGGCTGCCTAAGCCTGGGCAGTTTGTGTCTGCGGTGCTGGCTTTAGGTAACTGAGTAAGATGGCTGCTTCCTCGTGACCCGCACCTGCTCGCTGCTCTCCGGCAGCGCCACTGTGGAAGAGCAGAGTTGCTGTGGAGGATTCTTGTGGTCCCTCTCCCACAGCCTCAGGCAACACGGAGAACGCTCCCCTAGGCCTTGAGTTCCCCGCGGTAAGGGTGACAGCTCGGCTGCTGAAGGACTGGGATGAGACTCGGCTACAGGTTCCCGCCATTGCGCAAATAGGCCTCTGGATGAGGGGTGGAGTGTTTCTAACCCTGAGGAGCTTCCGCGTCCATAAAACCCCCAAGGTCAGATGTTTGGGGTTCCGCCGTCCAGGATGGTGCTTGCCAGGACAGGTGTTCCCTCCACTAAGGCCTGGCAGGGTTTGCATGTCTCCTTGTCTTCCTTGGTGAGCTCACAAAGTAGTTATCACCTACAGGGCCTCACCCCTGGCCACGCCCCAGCCCCTCACTGGGGGTCTAGGTGGGGCCTCACCCCTGGCCACACCCCCAGACCCTCACTGGGGGTCTAGGTGGGGCCTCACCCCTGGCCACACCCCCAGACCCTCACTGGGGGTCTAGGTGGGGCCTCACCCCTGACCACGACCCCAGCCCCTCACTGGGGGTCTAGGTGGGGCTCCAGGGAAGAGAAGAAAAATGAAGAGACAGGTTTTAGGCAGCTCACAGTGAGCAGATATTTCTCAAGCCTCAGACCGCTACCCAGGCCTCCCGCGCCCCAGCGAATCTAAACACGGCAGGTCTGAGACGCTGTCCTCAGGCTGTGAGGTCACAACAGACTTGCTTGACCTTGGATCAGGACTCCAACGGGGATTCAGCAGATCCGACTCTGCCTTTCTGTCTGAGAAGCGCCTAGGGTCACCCCGAGCCCTAAGCCATGGGCCTTCACGTTGGTGCACACGGGGACACCTCTGCCCCGGCTCCTAAATTAGCTTGTTCTGTCAATCCATCCCAAAACGCAAAATTTATTTTTTAAATGGAGAAAGAAGACACGCAATGAGCTTCTAGAAAATACTTTGTGACGGGAGCACTCGGTTCCCATGACAGCCCCTTAATGACGGGATTATGTAAAATCCAGAAAGATGCTAAAAACAGAATATGCAAATCAAGAGGGAGGGGCTGGGGAGGAGGCAGGTGGGGGAGACGGCCCCCGCCAAGGGGACTGCGCGGGAGGAAGCTTCCAGAACACTGACAGCGGGGCTGGGCAGCAAGGTGCCCTCACCCAGGGGCCCGAGGAGGTGCAGCCGGAACGGGAGGCAACAGCAGTTTACTGGTGGAAAGTTCTAGAAAGCCAGAGTGACTCAAAATGATTGAAAGAAACGTCTTGGAATATTGGCAGTGCTAGTTTATAATCTTAGCATGGGGGGTTGGCGCTGAGGCAGGAGGATTGCTGTGAGCCTGAGGTCAGCCTGAAACCCTGTTTCAGAAAACAAAACAACAAAACAACCAACCACAAGTAACCCTGATGACACAGGCTGGGAAACACAGCTACGAAACCAAGAGGGTGAGGAGTTCAAGGCTAGCCCTGGTCTCAAAATAACACGTGGCAGTGGTCCAGCGAGCTGGCTCAGCAGGTAAAGGAGCTTGCTGCCAAGCCGGATGACAAAAGTTAATTCATTTTTTTGAGACAAGGTCTCACTATACAGAGGCCAAGCTGGCCTGGAACTCACAGAAATCTTCCTGCCTCTGCCTTCTGAAGTGCGTGCCACCACAACAGCCAAAAAATTTTTTTTTATAAAAAGTTGAAAGAGGGTGGGAGAGAGAGCCCAGGGGTGGAGGGCTTGCCCACCAGGCCCTGAGTTCAGTCCCTGGTATTCAAAACAATAAACAAAAATGATTTGGGGCCACGGGATTCAGTCGTGCGGATTTAACGGAGCCCAGATGAAACTCGGGGCCCACAGTCAAACCCGGCCGCCAGTTGCTCCTGTAAATAAAGTTTATCGAGGCACAACCGCGTGCATTCATTCACAGCTGTCTGGGACAGGTTGCCATGGCAACAGCAGCGCCCGACCTCTTGGTCTCCGAAGCGTTTCTTTGTGACACCGTGGGCGCACACGCACAGCCCTTCCTTAGTCTGAAGCCCTGACTGGCTGCAAACCCTCAGCTCCTGCTCTTGGGGGTCAGGGGATCAGAGGGTCCAGCTCACTCATACAGGACTCCATCCCCAGCCACAGACGGTGCGATGGTGCTCACCTGCTACCCCAGTACCAGATAGCCCGGGCTACATGGCGAGCCCGAGGCCAGCCTGGGCTACGTGAGACCCTGTCTTGAAAATCCCAAATGAATTCTGCTTGGTCTCAGATGAGCTCCTGCCCCCCACAGGGCTGGGCACCTGTCGCCGGCTCTGGGACAGACAGGCTGACGCTGTGGGGGGCGGGGGGTCCACAGGGCTGTTTTCCACCTCGGGCACAAAAGGCACTCTTGTCACTAAACCGCCTTGACCCTGGGGTCCCTCCCTCCTCGGCAGTGTGGACACTCCCTGGTTGTCCTCTGTGGGGCGTCCTGGGCTCTGCGGGGCACTGAGCAGAGTCCCTGGCCCCCGCTTACCGCAGGGCTGAGGTCTGGAGCGGGGAGCCGTCTCCCGACTCCCACCACCCCACAGGCCACGGGCTCGAAGCCCAAGGTCATGTCCCTCACGTCCGGCCTGTGCCAGCCCCAGCCTGCAGGGTGACTGTGGGCCCCAGGATCCAGCACCCTTCTCTGGGGTTTGGAAAACGCTGAGGGATGCTCCCCCAGCAGGGACAGAGCGGCCTGGTCTCAGGGCCATGAGCCCGAGGTCAGCCCCAAGCAGAGCTGGAGAGACGGCCCAGCGGTTAGCACACGGCTGCTCCTGCAGAGGACCGGGTTCGGTTCCCAGCACCACAGGGAGGCTCACGACCACCTGTCACTCCAGTTCCCGGACATCCAGCGCCCCCTCCTGGCCTCTGCAGGCACTGCACCATGTGGTGCACAGAGAACCTTGGCGTGGGGCGGGATTGAGTGGGTGGAGCACCCCCTTAGCGTGCATGGAGGCTGGGGGTCCATCCCCAGGAGTGAGGTCACACACGTGCGCGCGTGCGCACACACATCATCCAAAGGGACCTCCAAGGTTCACAGACATCACGTGGCTCCATCAAGGCCATGCAGCTGCCAACTGGCCTAGACAAGATGAAACTCAAGGAAAAGCCTCCATCCGGGGCTTCTGCTTCTCGTGCTATCTGAAGACACCCCGGGTCCCCCACTGGCCCCAAAGCACAGGTAACCGGAGGTGAGACACCGTCATGCACACAGGAGGCTGAGGTGAGCTTCCCGCCAAACAGCTATGTTGGGCAGTGAAACGCCAGCGTGCGGCATTTCTGGAAGCTTGAGAGGACACTGGTCACAGAAAATCTGGCGAGCGTCGGCAGAGCCTCTGAGGAAGAAGAGCCGAGAGCCATCCTGAACCCAGGTCTTTCAAAGAGCTTTCAGGCCTGTATCCTGCAAGGCTCGACCTGGACCTCAGGCGTGGCCTGTGAGTACCACGTAGCCATGTAATACCGCGTGACGGGTAGCACCAGTGTTGTGGGTAGAGACACTTCCTGTCTGTGATATGGTTCCCTAGGGTGGGATTCTCCAAGAGGTGGCAGGTTCCCATGGCAACGGCCTCTCCAGTCAGTGGTCCCTCCCTACACGAGCATGACATGGTCCCAGCTAATATCTACCCAGCAACCCCAAAGAGCCCCTGACAGACCTGCCAAACAGCACCAGAGAGTATCTACGGAGAGCAGCAATGGTCTACCCGTGGGGCGCTGGTGCCGCTTGTTACGCAGCGCCGGCTGACTGGTACACGGCCTCTGAGATTCCAGGACCCCGTGAGAATCCGATCCTGTGGCGGTGTGGAACACGCAGAGCGCCACCCGCGGCCTCTCTCTCATCGGGGAGTTTTTCTCCTCAGCCAGGCTTGAAAATCGAGCATTTTTGAGAATTGAGTTGGCTCGGAAATGACACGCTGCTGTTATATATACCGCGACGCGCCTCTTAAAACAGAAGTGTGCTGACACCTCCCCGTCTGGTGAGAAGACTGGGGACGGCCACCCGCCACGCGTGGAAAGCGCTTCAGAGACGACGTCACACCCGCGCTTTCCTCAATGAACCGTCCTCAGTCCTTCCCCCCCCACACACACAACCGCGCGGGGCCCGCCTTCTGGAACACAAGTCCAGCTTAGCGCAGGCGCCCAGCCTGTGGGAGCTGGCTGTGCAATCGCTGAGCACCCGCGAGGGACCCCGGGCCTAGTGGGTAGGCGAGGCTAGCTTCTGCCATTTCCAGGAAAGAGTCTCATGTAGCCCAGGCTGCCTCACACTGGCTCTGTAGCTGAGGATGACCTTGAACTCCCGATCCCTCTGCCTTCAGCCCACAGGTGCCACCGAGCCCAGGGGGGAGACGCGGGGCTAAGCTAGCGTTTGGAGCAGCCACAGCCCAGACTGGCCGGCGCTCCGCCCCGACCACGCCCCCACCACGCCCCCCGGCCCCTCACTGGGGGATTCTAGGTGGGGCTCCACCCTGACCACGCCCCCAGCCCCTCACTGGGGGATTCTAGGCGGGGCTCCACCGTGACCACGCCCCCAGCCCCTCACTGGGGATTCTAGGAGGGGCTCCACCATGACCACGCCCCTGCCCCTCACTGGGGGATTCTAGGTGGGGCTCCACCCTGACCACGCCCCCAACCCATCACTGGGGGATTCTGGGCGGGGCTCCACCATGGCCACGCCACCAGCCCCTCACTGGGGATTCTAGGCGGGGCTCCACCGTGACAGTGTGCCCAGCTCTCCCCGTTTGAGTGCCCTCAGACTGGTCGCTGCCCACGCGAAGCAGACGCATCGCCTCATCTCACGGACCCCCCATGCCTCCCAGCCCGGTGCTGCCCAGCTGAGAGGGTCTGATTTCTCCAGGGCAGTGGGGACCCGGAGACCCCACAGCCCACGCCCAGAGGACCCAGCGCCTCGCTGCGAGTGGCTTTCAGCTCCGGGAGAGCGGCGGACCCGTGTCACCACGAGGACTCGGCCACTTAAACACACTTCCTTCCAGAAAGGGCAGCGGCCAGGGCTGGTCCACGGTCACGTGGGTGCGCTCCAGCGCCCGCAACAGAGTAACCTCTCCCTCCCCTCCCCCTACCCCCTCCTTCAAATATACAGTCCTGGAGATCCACCTGCCTCTGCCTCCCGAGTGCTGGGACCGAGGCGAGGCCAGGAAAGCGTGTTGCACGTCACTCCCTTTGTCTCCGCCCCCAGGCGCTCCGTTTCCTCGAAGCCAGGCATTTGCC
Source organism: Cricetomys ansorgei (assembly GCA_026225945.1). Taxonomy (NCBI): domain Eukaryota; kingdom Metazoa; phylum Chordata; class Mammalia; order Rodentia; family Nesomyidae; genus Cricetomys; species Cricetomys ansorgei. The sequence continues at coordinate 1,317,158 of JAMJFZ010004123.1, forward strand.
CTCAGACCTCCTCTTCACTCCTCGGTGTCAACCTCCTTCCGAGGACCTCGTAGGCCGGGTCTCTTCCTCAGCTTGAAGCTGGCCAGGGAGCCAGCAACGCAGTTTCTGCGTATGCATTCACACCTGGCTTTTACAGGGGTGCTGGGGATTTGAACTCGGGTCTTCACACTTGCAGGGCAGGTCCCTTCCCCATTGGGCTGTCTCACCAGCCCCTAGGACCTGCTTTGCCAGTGCGGAGTCTGACTCCTGCGATGGCTGGCAGCTCTCAGGGGCGCGGGACCTACGGAGGGTCTGCGAACCGGCGTGCTAGGCCACAGAGAGGCCAGGAATCCATCAGGACAAGCCGGCCAGGGCACGCGCCACCTCCACCTCCACCTCGGGGACAAAACGCGGGCTGGTTCCACAGGAACCCGGACTCAGGCAGAGATGGAACCTGAGGCTGAGAACTGGCTGGGGGTTCAGCACGGCCACCCGCTTCCTTAACAGACGCCCCCAAAACTCCGAGCCTCCAAAGAGCCAGGGGCGCACAAAGAAACCCCACGGCCGCAGGGGGCCGTCCAGCCATCTGCGGCTTGGAGGTGGCTAATGGCCCCGCCGGGTGCTTCCAGAAAGATAAAAACTCTCATCTTGAAAAATCAAAAACAAAGCAATCCCATGTAGCGGTCCCGGGGGGGGGGGGGGGGGGAGGGTGTCGGGAACAGCCCGAAGACAGACGTGCGGACGAGTTTCCCCACACAACCAGGGCGCTGCATACAACGACTGTTATCAGGCTGGAAAGAAATTGACCTCGAATCCACCCGGCCTGTGGTTCCAAAGAAAAGAGTGTGCAGGGGACTGGGCGCCACAGGGTGGATCTGGGGTTCCACGGAGTGGATCCGGGGCTCCACGAGGTGAATTCGGGGGCACCACGGGGTGGATGGGGTTCCACGGGGTGGATCCGGGGCGCCACGGGGTGGATTCGGGGGCTCCACGGGGTGGATTCGGGGGCTCCATGGGGTGGATCTGGGCACCCGGGCCACGGCGCGGGGCAAAGGCTGAGAGTCGGTGTTGGAAAGGGTTTCAGTTTGGGAAGACGGCGACGTGTTTAAAGCTTCCGACGGAAGGGTATGTGTCCTTGTGTGGGGTGTTGTGGCCGGGTCCTGCCACCTCAGCCCTGGGGATCTGAGGCAGGGGGATCGCAGGTTCAAGGCCAGCCTGGGATACACAGTGAAACTGTGTCAAACTAAATAAATAAATACTTTTTCTTTTTGAGATAGGGTCTCATGTAGCACAGGTTGCCTCCAGCTCCAAAGGTACCAAAGCCAGCTCTGAGTTCCTGAGCTCCTGCACCCCACCCCCACCCCGAGCGTCAGCACACCTGTTTCTAGGGTGCTGGGGATACCAGCCTGCCTCCTGCCTGAGGGGTACCCTACCCACTGAGCTCCAAGCACTGCCCCAAACCCAGATTTCCACAGTAGGAGCCCCCGTCCCAGCTCTGCCCCTGGGGTGAACCTGTGGCCTGGCCTGGTCCCCCGAACAGCAGTGGGCTTGATCTGGGAGCCGTTCTGTGCAGCCACTGGCTTACTATGCAGGTTCCCAGGATTCGAACTTAAGCCTGACCTCCGCCTCCTGGGGCAAGGCCCTCACCCACTGCGGTCTCCCCGCCCTCTGCTCGGGTTTCCCTGCAGAGACTCACTGTGTAGCTCAGGCTGGCCCAGAACTCCAGGATGGCGGGCAGGTGAACCCCACACACCTGCTGTGTCCCCCAAGCCTGAGATCACCCACATCTCAAATGCTGGGCCAACAGCAGAGTCCTGCCTCCCACGGCTGCCAAACCCCACCCCAGGCCACACACACACACACACACAGATACACACACAGAAACACACATACACATACAGACACACACACAGACACACAGACACACACAGACACACACACACAGACACACACACAGACACACACAGACACACACACACAGACACACACACACAGATACACACACAGACACAGACACACACACAGACACACACACACACACAGATACACACACAGACACAGACACACACAGAAACACACAGACACAGACACACACACAGACACACACACAGACACACACACACACAGACACACACACAGACACAGACACACACACAGACACACACGCACACAGACACAGATACACACACAGACACAGACACACACACAGACACACACGCACACAGACACACATAGACACACACACAGACACACACACACACACACAGACACACACACAGACACAGACACACACAGAAACACACAGACACAGACACACACACAGACACACACACAGACACACACACACAGACATACACACACACACACACAGACACACACACAGACACAGACACACACAGACACACACACACACAGACACACAGACACAGACATACACACAGACACACACAGACACACACAGACACACACAGAGACACATGCACTCACACACACATGCACTCACACACACAACACTGTTCTTCACGCGGCTCCACGATGGCGCCCCAGGCTGACACGCTGGAATGTTCTCAAAGAGCAGGCGGCGGCGGGGGAGGGGCAGCGGAGGCCCTGGGTGTCAGAGCGCGGGCCCTGAGGCCGTGAGGCCCACGTGTGCTAGCTGCAGATGTGACGTCAGGGCGGCCCACGGTCAGCACGGGGAGCTCGCCACTCCAACCTCACCCTTGGAAGGGAAAGAAGCCAAAGTTCGGTCGCTTTAGTAAGGCACCACGATCAGAAGAGTGCTCGGGGTCACAGTCACAACGCAAGGCCGCAACCAGCAGGGCCGACACACGGGTGGTGGTGGTACGCCCTGGTCCAGCCACGCCACGGTCCAGCCACACCGGGGTCCTGCCACACCAGGGTCCGGCCACACCAGGTGTAGGGCTTCCAGGCTAAAGAGTGAAGTTGTAGCACGAGCAGTCCTCGCCCCCTGGGTCTAGCAGGACACTGGGAGACTCCTTTACTCTTGAAGCCCTGGAAGCTGCTAACTCAGTAAACAGATTGACAAAATGTCTGCCTGCCTCGTGGTGAATCATACACCTTTGTCTCTGCAAAGGCCATGGATATTGTGGGGGTTGGCCAGGTACGCCCCTCCCCCTGCCATGCTAATTAAGGCTTCCCCACTTGAGGGGAGAAGCCACGCCCTTATGGGAAGAGGTTATTTATCGGGGTGATCCCTTGGAATAAATGAGTTCGGGTCCACCAGATGCCGTCTCTGTCTCATGTTCGTTCTCAGCAAGCGGGGTCAGGTGACACCACGCGGTCCTAGGAACCCACGTCCCGAGCGTCCCCGGTGCTTCCCCACGGCTCTCGGCTTGCCTTTTCTCGCTCCTGGCCAGGGCGGAGAATCAAGCGACTTCCCAGCCAGCTCCGGGCTGGGATAGGGTGGTGGCGGAACGTGCCGGGGAGACCGAAAACAAAAAACAACAACCGGGGTCCGGCCACGCCGGGGTCCTGCCACACCACGGTCCGGCCACACCGGGGTCCGGCCACACCGGGGTCCGGCCACACCAGGGTCCGGCCACACCGGGGTCCGGCCACGCCGTGGAATACCACACAGCCCAGAACAAGAGCCAGGCTCTGAAGAGCTCCACCTGGAGGGCACGGTGCTCAGTGACCAGGCACAGAAGGCCACACTGTCCGGAGCAGGTGGAAGCAGAGAGGAAGTGAGCTCCCGGGGCCACGGGCAGGGAGTGGCAGGCGAAGCTAGGGAGAAGACGCCTCAGGAGGGTGCGGAGGCATCAGACCACCGTGCACGGATCATGGCGGCACAGCTCAGGAAAACCCTGAATTATTATGCTTAAAACGGTGAATTTTAAAATATGCAAATGAGACCCGCGTTTAAAATAGGAAAAGCGATCAGCACATCCATTTTACAGAGGCCTGGGAAGAAGCTGGCAGCCATTTCTAGAAGGTTCTCGGACCACCCCCTCGGATGGGGATGATGACAGACAGGTCTCCCAGGAGCCAGGGAGAAAGTGGTCGGTCCGCAGGGAGGTGGGGGTGAGTGGCAGAGGGGTCTCCCCACTCCCCTGACTCCACCCCACTCCTCTGACTGCACCCCACTCCCCTGACTGCACCCCAATCCCCTGAGTGTACCCCATTCCTCTGACTGCACCCCACTCCTCTACTGTGCCCCAATCCCCCTGACTGCACCCCACTCCCCTGACTGCACCCCACTCCCCTGCTGTGTACTTCACTCCCCTGACTATACCCCAATCCCCTGAGTGTACCCCATTCCTCTGACTGCACCCCACTCCTCTACTGTGCCCCAATCCCCCTGACTGCACCCCACTCCCCTGACTGCACCCCACTCCCCTGCTGTGTACTTCACTCCCCTGACTGTACCCCAATCCCCTGAGTGTACCCCATTCCTCTGACTGCACCCCACTCCTCTACTGTGCCCCAATCCCCCTGACTGCACCCCACTCCCCTGACTGCACCCCACTCCCCTGCTGTGTACTTCACTCCCCTGACTATACCCCAATCCCCTGAGTGTACCCCACTCCCCTGACTGAACCCCACTCCCCTGACTGTGCCCCACTCCCCTGACTGCACCCCACTCCCCTGACTGTACCCCAATCCCCTGAGTGTACCCCATTCCTCTGACTGCACCCCACTCCTCTACTGTGCACCCCACTCCCCTGACTGTGCCCCAATCCCCCTGACTGCACCCCACTCCCCTGACTGCACCCCACTCCCCTGCTGTGTACTTCACTCCCCTGACTATACCCCAATCCCCTGAGTGTACCCCACTCCCCTGACTGAACCCCACTCCCCTGACTGTGCCCCACTCCCCTGACTGCACCCCACTCCCCTGACTGAACCCCATTTCTCCAGGACTGGGGGGTGCCACTAGAACGCAGATGCCATGGTCAGGGGTTAAATGACACGGCGCAGGACAAACAGAGGTGAACGCCAGGCCCTGTGACGGTGGTCACACCAGCCAGAGAGGAAGCCGGAAAGGGTCCTGGGACACCGGCTGTGGTAGACATCCTTCTAGAAAGTTCCAAGGTCTCCTCCAACACCCACAGAAACAGGGTCTCACGCTGTAGCCCAGGCTGGCCTCGAACTCGCCATGTAGCCCAGGCTGTCCCGGAACCCACAGAGATCCCCCCCCCGGGCTGTGGCTCCACACGCCAGGACCCCAGGCTCCACAAGTGCACCCCAACTCAGCAGGGGACCCCAAGCTCCTCACAACACAAAGTGTGGGTGTGGGCACACTTCAGCGTCTGCAATGCAGGCTCCACTGTTCAAAGTCCACAGAGCCGGGCATGGCGGCCACGCTTTAACCCCAGCACTCGGTGGCAGAGGCAGGGGGATCACTGTGAGTTCCAGGCCAGCCTGGTCTACAGAGTGAGTCCCTGCCTCAAAGAAGTAAAAAAGGGGAGAAAGACCCCACACGGGTCATCCCGCCACTCAAGAGACAGGAAGATCAGGAGTTCAAGGTCATCCTCAGCCACAGGTGGAGTTGGAGGTAGCCTGGGCTACAGGAAACCTTGTCTCATAAACAAACAAGCCACCTGAAGGTGGGGGCTGGGGGTGCATCGTGACTCACGCCTGTAATCCCATTCCTGGGGATACTGAGGCAGGGTGACTGACAGGCTTTCCAACCCCAGCGTCTCACTGGGAGATCCTGGGCAGGTTCTCCACCCCTGTGGTCTATCCCAGTCCATATGCCGTCAACCTGACTATGGATCACGCATTCCGGTCATTCTCCGTGGAATGTTCTGGGCCCCACAAGGCACTGAGGAGTCTTAGCCCCTCCACACGCCAGGACCCTGAAGTGAGGCAGACACCCTTCCCTGCTCATCAGAGACACCCAGGCTGGGGAAGGATCTTCCGCCAAGCTGCTGGCCAGCTGCCGTCATTTTGAGAGAAGGATTCACTGTGTAGCCCAGGCTGGCCCCAAACTCACCATCCTTCTGCCTCAGCTTCCTAGGGAGACCATGCCTGCAGCCACCGGGGTGCTGATCCTCATCTGCACCCCAAAGTGCTATGGTGGGGTGAAGGGCGCCACTCGTCCAACCCTGGAGAGCACGCTGAGGCAAGTGCTCCATGCTAGGTCCCCGCCACCGCCACCCCCAGCCCAGCAGCAGAGCTCGCCGCCTACACCGTGACACTGGTGTCCCCAGAACTCCCACAGGAAGTTTCTGAAACAGGCAGACACTGGAGCTTCCCTGAGATCTAGGGGTACAGTGGGGTGCTGGGGCAGGCCTCTGCTCCTGAGAGGGAACTCGGGGACCCCCACCTGCACTGCTGACTGCACCCCACTCCCCTGACTGCACCCCACTCCTCTGCTGTGCATCCCACCCCCTGACTGCACCCCACTCTCCTGACTGCGCCCCACTCCCCTGACTGCGCCCCACTCCTCTGACTGCACCCCACTCCCCTGACTGTGCCCCACTCCTCTGCTGTGCACCCCACTTCTCTGACTGCACCCCACTCCTCTGCTGTGCACTCTACTCCTCTGACTGCACCCCACTCCCCTGACTGCATCCCACTCCCCCTGACTGTACCCCACTCCCCTGACTGCACCCCACTCCCCTAACTGTGCCCCACTCCCCTGACTGTGCTCCACTCCACTGACTGCGCCCCACTCCCCTGACTGCACCCCACTCCCCTGACTGCACCCCACTCCTCTGCTGTGCACCCCACTCCCCTGACTGCACCCCACTCCCCCGACTGCACCCCACTCCCCCGACTGTACCCCACTCCCCTGACTGCACCGCACTCCCCTGACTGCACCCCACTCCCCTGACTGCACCCCACTCCTCTGCTGTGCACCCCACTCCCCTGACTGCACCCCACTCCCCCGACTGCACCCCACTCCTCTGCTGTGCACCCCACTCCTCCGACTGCACCCCACTCCTCTGCTGTGCACCCCACTCCCCTGACTGCACCCCACTTCCCCAACTGCACCCCACTCCTCTGACTGTGCCCCACTCCTCTGACTGCACCTCACTCCCCTGACTGCACCCCACTCCCCTGACTGTGCCCCACTCCTCTGACTGCACCCCACTCCTCTGACTGCGCCCCACTCCTCTGACTGCACCCCACTCCTCTGCTGTGCACCCCACTCCTCTGCTGTGCACCCCGACGCCCTCCAGACGCCCAGCTCACCTGGCTCCAGCCTGTTCTCAGCCGCGGAGCTTCACAACGCGCCACGGGGCCTGGAGAGGGCTCTTCCACGGGGCGGGGCCTCCAGCGATGGGGCGGAGCCTCTGCAACGCCGCGACCAATCGGAAGCCAGGACGGCGGAGGCTGGGGCCGGAGGCGGAGCCTTGGGCAGCCGGCCTGGTAGGCTGAGCCTTGGGGAGCGGGGAGGGGCTTCGGGCAGGAGTGGCGTCTCCACAGGCCATTCGCGCGCTGGGGGCGGGGATATGCTAATGAGAATCGGCAGGCGGTGGTGCAGTGGGAGGGGCGCTGTGCGGAGGCGGCGCGGCGTCGGGCGGCGTCACGGGCTAGTGACACTTCCACACGCGTGTGCCCTGCTGTGATGACGTGCACCGCGTGCGCGCGCGAGCCGAAGGCGGAACGCGGCTGCCGCTCCCTTCCCAGTGGGTCAGCTCCGCGGATCAACCACGACAGCAGGGCCAGCGAGAAACCCGGGACAGCGCGGCGGAAGCGCGAGTTCGAGCCCGGGCGGCCGGCTGGCGGGATGCCGGCTGCTCGCTCCCGCTGTCGTGCTTTACTGGGCGTTGCTGTGTCCGCCGCCCTGGCCGTGGGTCACACCGTCAGCAGTCTTCTTGTTGGAGGCGGGGCGCACTACGCAGCCCAGGCTGGCCCTGACTCCCGGTGTAGCCGAGGCTGACCCTAAACTTTGTCCTCACGCCTTCCCCTCCTGAGGGCTGGGATGGAATCAGGCGATCACGCGGGGCCTGAAGGAAGCTTGGTGCCACACTCGCGCGCACACACACATGCACACCCGCATGCACACACACGCACGCACACATGTGCACACACGTACACACATGCACACCCGCATGCACACTTGCATACACATACACACACGCATGCACACTTGCATACACATACACACACACGCATGCACACCCACATGCACACACACTCGCATGCACACGGATGTACACACGCATGCACGCACACACACATTAACACACGCACACACATGCACACCCGCATGGACACACACGGATGCACACCCGCCTGCACATACACAGGCATGCACACATGTGCACACATGCACGCACACACGCAGGCACACATGCACGCACACACAGGCGCATGCACACACGCAAGCACACCTACATGCACGCACACACGCATTAACACACGCGCACACGCATGGACACACACGGATGCACACACACGCACGCACACACACATGCACGCACACATGCGCATACACACACACATGCACACCTGCATACACATACACACACACACGCACGCACATACTCACGCACACATGCGCGCACACACACGCACGCACATACTCACGCACACATGCGCACACAAACACGCACGCACACACGCGCACACACATGCACACCCGCATGCACACACACGGATTTACACACACACGCACACACATGCACACCTGCATACACATACACACACACGCACGCACATACTCACGCACACATGCGCATACACACGCACGCACATACTCACGCACACATGCGCACACAACCACGCACGCACACACACGCACACACATGCACACACGCACGCACACACACACATGCACATACACACACGGATGCACACACACGCACGCATACACACATGCACACCTGCATACACATACACACACACGCACGCACATACGCACGCACACCTACATGCAGACACGCACACAGGCAGAAAATGTCTAAAATGTAATTAAAAAACGAGATGGACAGAAATCGCACTTCTTTAGCGTGTAGACCCAGACGGCCTGCTGCGCCCGCTGCCCCAGGGGAGCTTGAGCTGCCTGCCGGGTGACGCGCCCCCCTCCGGCCCTGCTTCTCCTGCTGCCCCCGACTCTTCCATCGCAATCCTTTACTTCGATTTGTTTCTATTTCCCAAGATTGTATTTATTTATTCTGTGTGCGGATGTTCCGCCCGTGTGGCCTGGGGCGGAGGCCCGCTGAGGCAGACGGGACATCGGGTCCTCGTGTCTGGGTGCCGGGCCTTGAACCACAGTTCTCCGGAAGAGCAGCCAGGGCTCTTAACCACCGAGTCATCTCTCCAGACCCATTTATCTTATTTTATTTGAAAGTGTCCCACTCTGTAGAGCACGCTAGCCTCAAACTCACAGAGATCCACCCTCGTGTCTACTCCATGTGCTGCCACGAAGCTGACCCCCGTCTAGGATTCTTGTCCTTAAGAGTCATATGCCTCTCAAAAAAAAATGCCAGGGCAAGCAAGACAGCTCAGTGCGTGGAGGCACTTGTGGCTGAGCTTGAGAATCGTTGCGTGTGCCGTGATGGCACTGCCGGTCAGCAGTCAGGGAGCTGAGGCCCAGCGGTGCCATGAGCCCCAGGCCAGCTCGGGCAACAGAGTGACACTGTTATAAAACCCACTAACGGGGCGGGAGAACGGCTCAGACACCTGCATGCTTGGGGCGGAGCAGGCCAGCCCTCCTGCCACCCAGGAAATCTGAGGCCAGCCTTTGGTACCTACGCGAGAACCTGTCTCAAAAGAAATAGTTTGGGGCTGGAGAGATGGCTCAGTGGTGAAGAGCGCTGGCTGCTCTTCCAGAGGTCCTGAGTTCAATTTCCGGCACCCACATGGCGGCTCACCACCATCTGTAAAGAGATCTGATGCCCTCTCCTGGCGGGCAGTGTACGTGCAGGCAGACCACTCGCACACAGAATGCATAAAACAAGAACAAATGTTCCTGTTTGTGTTTTGTCTGCTTTTTAAATGATTTGAGTTTATGTGCATTTTTGTGAAAGTGTCAGGTCCCCTAGAAGTAGAGCTATTTACAGACACGTGAGAGCCGCCTCTCTCCTGAGCCATCTCTCCAGCCCCATTAGTTGGAGGAAGGGAGAGTGGGGGGTGCTGAAGAGGAGAGGTGGAGAGGGGGCGAGTAAGAAGCAGAGACACAGGGACCCAGCTCCCTGAGGCAGACAGGGTCTGCCCAGCTCTCAGTCTGCTTGTCTGCGACCTCGGTGCCCCACCCATCCTCCGCATCCCCCTCCCGGCCACCCCCCCCATCTTCCCAGCCCTCGCCCTGGGCTGGCTTCCCGCAGCCCTGCAGAAGCCATGCACACAGGGGAGGCAGGATCCACGTGTTTATTGCAGGAAGACAAGGTCTACAGCAAACGGTACACAGACCCCACGCGGGGCGGGACTCCCACATGCGGGGGTGGGGGGACAGGGACGGGTCACAGCAAGCTAGGCCTGGCGGGGTCCCCAGCACCAGAGATGCCTGGGCAGGTCGGCCAGCAGCCAGGGTGGGCTCCGGCCTCAGGGTGGGCAAGGCCAGCCAGGAGAGGCCTGGGGTGGCCCAGAGATTGTGCTATCAGGGTGCGTCCCTGAGAGAGGGCTGTGACCCCCTGTCCAGCCAGGAGCTGCTCCTGGGCCGGGGAGCAGGTGGCAGCTGTGGGGCCTGGGCTGGCTGGAGGTCGGGGCTCAGCTGCGCTCAGACTCCGGCTCCAGGCTGTGGCTCTCCCTGTGCCCAGCAACAGAGTGGCAGCCTGAGGCCTGCGCAGCTGCTCCTTCTCCTCGTGCCCCCCTCCCCGCTCTCACCAGCCACAGCCTGGTCTGCAGCCCCCGTGAGGTAATGACCGCGTGCTGAAGCCTCGGTTGATCCGCAGCGCTAGCTGACTGGTGCAGTCTGAGCCACGAGCCAGCTGGCCGCGGCCTGGAACGGGACCGGGGCTCTCGCACGGGCCGAACAGACAGGTTTACAGACGAATTGTGTCACCCACTCCCGCAAACACAGATCCACACAGACATACCACAACGTCTAGACGCCTCCGTGCCGCACGTGCAGGCCACCTGCCCAGCCGGCGGCGGCACTGAGCTCCGGCTGAACTTCACTCCGCGACAGACACTCCTGTCCACACACACAGTCACACAAACACCGTATCCTACAGTCCCGCACGCGGATGGGACACAGGCCCAAGAGCCACTCAAGACCCCCGGACAATCTCAGATACCCACAGGCTCCGTGACTCGGGGTACACGCTGAGAACCGTCTCTGGGGATACGCATGACCAGCCGTGGGGCAGCAGGTACTGGTCCCATGGCCCCCCAAAACAGGCTTGATTGACATCCCCTCAGTTGGGTACCCCGTCCTGAGCACCCCATTCCGACCAGCGTCTCTGTCTCAGAAGGCCGGTGTCCCGGTGGGCAGTGTGCAGAGGGCCGCTCCACGCTCCAGGCTCAGGGTCCCCACGAGCCTCGCCTGGAGGGCGGTCCTGGCTGGACAGTCCTGGGATTGTGCTATGGATGTCTGCCGTTCCACGGGTGGCGCTCAGGGCGGGCAGGGCATTGCTGGGGGCCCTGTGTTTATTGCCTGGTGGCCTGAGGCCCAGCCCATGGGCCCATCCACGCTGGTGTGCAGACGGGGTGGGGGGACTGGGGTGTTCCGAACCCAGGGAAGGGCGCAGGTCAGAGGACAGGGCAGGGTCAGGACCAGGTGGAAGAAATAGGGGGTGAGTGGGGGAAGACGCCCTCTGAGCACTCCCTGGGAGGTCACAGTGATAGTGGGCCCCAGTGGGCCTGGCTGGGGACACCCCAGGGAAGGTACAGAGGCGGGGTTCGGCCGGCCTCTCTGGTCTTGGCCGGACATGCAGCTCCTTAGCTGGCTCCCTGTTTTCAGATCCACGGGACGGACCTCCAGTGTGTGGTTGTGGGGTACGGACAGAACCAGAGAGACAGACACAGGGGGAGGGTCAGCGAAGGATGACAGCCATGGAGGTGTGAGGGGCAGGGGCGGGAAGGGGGCGGAGGCGGGGGCGGGGAGGGGCGGGGAGGGGCGGGCCCCGCTGCGGCTCTGCTCACATGAGCGCGCACTTGCCCTTGATGCGGTCCGCCCGCTTCTGCTTGCTGGAGCGCTTGCCGTCCACGCTGAGGCTCACGCTGCGGCGCGTCTCGAGCGTCAGCAGCTCCTGGAACAGCTCCTTCACGTTGTAGTTCATCTTGGCCGACGTCTCCATGAAGGCGCACTTCCACTCCTGGGCCACGGCCTGCGCCTCGCGCGTGGGCACCTCCCGCTGCGTGTCGTCGCACTTGTTCCCGACCAGCATGATGGGCACGTCGTCCACGCTGCCCTTGATCTGCACGATGAGCTTGTAGATGGGGCTCAGCTCGTCCAGCGACTGCTTGCTGGTCACCGAGAACACCAGGATGAAGGCGTGGCCCTTGGAGATGGACAGCCGCTGCATGGCGGGGAACTGGTGGCTGCCGGTAGTGTCCGTGATCTGCAGCGTGCACACGCTCTTGTCGCAGCTGATCACCTGCCGGTACGTGTCCTCGACGGTGGGGATGTAGGTGTCCCGGAACGTGCCCTTCACGAAGCGCAGCACCAGCGAGCTCTTGCCCACGCCGCCCGCGCCGAACACGACCACGCGGTAGTCATTGCTCTGTTCGGGCATCTTCTCTGGAGCCGGCGGGCGGGTGGGCGGGGCGGCTGCTGGAACCCCAGACCGACCCTGGGGGGCACGGTCACGTGAGCGCGCTGGCCGGCAGGGCAGCCCGCGGTTGGGAGCCAGGGCACGCGGGGCGTCTCCCCCAGGTGCCCCGTCCCTCCCCCCAGGTGCCCCCCGACCCTCCCCCGAGGTGCCCCGTCCCTCCCCCCAGGTGCCCCGCCCCTCCCCCCAGATGCCCCCGTCCCTCCCCCCAGGTGCCCCCGTCCATTCCCCCAGGTGCCCCCGTCCATCCTCCCAGGTGCCCCCGTCCCTCCCCCCAGGTGCCCTCCCCGTCCCTCCCCCCAGGTGCCCCGTCCCTCCCCGCAGGTGCCCCCCGTCCCCCCAGGTGCCCCGTCCCTCCCCCCAGGTGCCCCGTCCCTCCCCCCAGGTGCCCCGTCCCTCCCCGCAGGTGCCCCCCGTCCCCCCAGGTGCCCCGTCCCTCCCCCCAGGTGCCCCGTCCCTCCCCCCAGGTGCCCTCGTCCATCCTCCCAGGTGCCCCCGTCCCTCCCCCAGGTGCCCTGTCCCTCCCCCCAGGTGCCCCCCTGTCCCTCCCCCCAGGTGCCCCCGTCCCTCCCCCCAGGTGCCTTTCCCTCCCCCCAGGTGGCCAGGCTGCTGGGCTGACTCTGCAGTTGCCTCTGCAGGAGAGCTCCCTGCCAAGCCCTGGCCCTAGACTTCCCCAGGGGACTCTGACTGGGGACAAAGACGCCGAGTCAGCGTGGGCCCAGGCCCGGGCTCCACGTCATGAGCCTGGCCTCCTTCCTGCCCTTACGGTGAGAGACCCTGTCTCAAAAGGTCAAGGTGGGGGAGCTCAAGGGTTAGAGCACCAGCTGCTCCTGCAAAGGATCGGGCTTAACTCCTAGCGTCTACGTGGAGGCTGGCAACCACCTGCAACTCCAGTCCCTGGGCCAGACGCCCCTTCTGGCCTCTGCGGGCATTGCACACTTGTGGTGCACAGACTACCACACAGAAAGGGAAAAAGCAAAAAGAGCTCGCTCCCTTGTGGAAATGGGGTGCGGTGGTGCACACTGTAACCCGGACCACAGAGGCTGAGGCGGGGGACAGGAAATTCTGGGCCACGCTGGGCTACAGAGTGAGACTCTGTCTAAAAAAATAAAACTAGGGTCATTGTGGTGGCGCACGCCTTTCAACCCAGCGCCCCAGAGGCAGAGGTAGGGGGATCTCTCCGAGTTCGAGGCCAGCCTGAGCTGAACAGTGAAACCCGGTGCATGTCAAAAAGCAAAGACACACACACACAAGCAAAGACAAAAACAAGAAAGCAAGCAAACAACAGAACCAAAAAGGTGGCCGTCAACACCGCCAAGAAGAAACCCCAGGGCTGCCCACGCCGTGGAGACCGGCTTGGGGCCCAGCCCTGGGAACTGGTCGTGTAAAACAGCTCCTTGGCAGTAGGGACACGGGGATTCCGGTGTGTAAATCCTGTCGCTGGGTCCCTGGAAGCCTCTCCTGGGACACGGGGACTCACGGGGCTCCCCGTTCCCGAAGCCTGCGCCTGGGCTTTCTGCTCAGAACACCGTGTGCTTACAGAACTCCTGGCTGGGGATCCTTGTGTTTCTCTCCTGTCTTTGCTCAGAGAGGTTCACGGGTCTCAGAGGACCACACAGCAAGGAGACTCCTGAGTACTGAAGAGGAGGAGGGGAGGAGGCCTGCCCCCTCACGTGTCCCTCACGAGAGCCACCCCCCCTTTTTTTCTTTTTCTCCTGAAATTATTTTTCTCGCTACGTGACAGGGAAGGTCAGGCAGGACTCAGGGTGTGACACCGCAGAAGTAATAGTGTCCTTGGGGTTTAGTTTTCTCTTCTGTGAGATGGGAGCCTACCCAGGCATAGTCCACGGGGCCCGGAGTACGGTTAGGAGACGGTGCCTCGGGCCCGGGTCCAAGGACCCCCAAAGTCACGGCGAGCTAGGGTTCAGAGGCTGGGGACCCGAGTCTCATGGGGTCGGAAGGCACATTCTGAATAGTCAGAGGCATTGCACGTGTCAGGACGAAATAAGAGGAAACAACAGAGACCGAGCTGAGCCGTGTCCAGATTCTACACGGGGTGCTTCCCGGGACGAGGCTGGGGCATGGCGTGGGGGCTGCCCTCAGCCCAGAGGCTTAGGGCTTCTCTTGGTGGGCACACTGACACAAACCCACAAACGGGGGTGGGGTCGCGCCCCTCGGGGCGGCCCCTTTTCGGCGGTGGGCACGGAGGGCTGCACCACACACCCGTGGGGCTGCCCACCACAGGGGTGCTGAGGTGCTGAGGTCTGCACCCCCCTGACTAGGGGGGTCCTGTGTAATCCAGGAGCCTTTGAGGGGGAGCCCTGAACTCGTAGTGGGAAGAGCTGTGCTCAAGGTCATGAGACTGAGGAGCTGTTGCGTCTCAGAGGGACTTACAGATGTGCCCGGGGGCCCTGGGGCTCTCGGCCGCCCTGAGTCACCTCAGCCCCAGCCAGCCTGGCCAAAGCCCCGGTCCACAAGTTACACAGGGCAGGGCCCTGGGACCCTGAAGCCACCTCAGGGGCAGGAAGCAGGGATGGCCTTGGCCAGGGGAGGGTCTGGGGGCGGGGACGCTGACGAATGGGGGGGTGGGGGGGCTGCAGATCAAGGAGGGGTGTGAGGGGGGACTCAGGGAAGGGTGAAGGCTCCCTGGGAGTCAGCTGGGGGCTGAGAGGAGGGAAGGGGTCCTGAAACAGGGGCTTGGCCGCCAGTGTGCAAGGGTGCTGTGGGTGGTGGTGAGGGACCCGGGCCTCGGCGGGCTGGTGCAGAGGGCATGATGCGGTACCAGGCCTGAGGGGGTCCGGGTTGAAGCTCTGCGTGGCCAGGCAGGGGTGGGGCGGCGGGAGCTGTCCGTGGTGGCTGCTGGACGCTCGGGGACGTGCAGGGCCTGGCGCAGGAGCCCGGGAGGGTGGGGCCGGAAGAAAGGGACCATGGTGGCCTGGGGACCCCTCCCCACCCTCGGTGGCCGCGGCCGCCCTGCCGCCTACCTGGGCCGCTGTGGTCCCCGCCGCTGCGATGCTGTCCGCGCCGCCGCAGTCTCGATGTCCCCGCCCCAGCCGCGCTCCGCCCCGCCCGCCCCGCCCGCCGGGACCCGGGCCCGGGCCGAAGCAGCCCAAGGTCACCGCCGAGCCCGCCCCGGGTGTCCATCAGCAGCCGGGCTGGCAGAGCGCTGGGCGTCCGGACACCCACACCCACCCGCACCACGTGGCCACCCGTGCCCCGGAGGACGCGGGTGGGTGACAGGGCCCGGTGAGTGGGGTCCGGGAGACACTGGACCATGGTCGGGGTCACCCTGAACCACCGCAAAAGGGAGACCTGGGAATGGGTGACCCACGGTCCAGGCCAGATTCGCGAAGGGCAGAGGAGCGATGGACAGGGTGTGAGCTGGGCACACGGATGTCAGGCACGCCAGGGAGGTGGAGGCAGGGGCATGGCTGTGGGTTAAAGCGCCTCTGGGCTACTGAGTAGGGAGACACCTGTGGTGAGGGACAGGGTGGGGGTGGGGGAGATAATAAAGGAAAAATAACAAAGAAACCCATTCAGCTTGAAGCTCAGCAAGCCCTAGGATCTGTCCCCAGCATGGCAGAAGCCCAGCGTGGTGACACACGCCCGGCACCCAGACGTTGAAGGTAGAGGCCAGGGGTTCAAGGTCAGCCTTGGCCATATATTTTCTGGAAAATGTGAGGCCCTGCCCCACACAAAGGGACAAACTACAACAAAGAGAAGAGAGAAGCTCAAACCCATGATTCTGGTGCTGTGGGTCAGGGGTAGAGCGCTTACCCAGCATGCACAGGCCCTGGGCCTCACAGCAAGAGGGCTCAACAGGTGAAGGTGCTTGCTGCCAAGCCTGACAACCTGAGTTCAGTCTCTGGCACCCACTTGGTGGATGGAGAGAGGCGACCTCCACAGATCAATCAATAAATAAAATCATTTAAATTTTGTGCTAATTTTTAATTTTTTTTTGTATTTTCTGCGTATGAAAGTTTTGCCTGCCTGCATGTCCGGCGCTCTCAGAGGGCAGAAGAGGGCATCTCGGCCCCTGGAGCTGGAGTTAAGGATGGTTGTGAGCTTCCTGGTGGGTGCTGGGAATTGAACCTGGGTCCTCTGGAACGGCTCTTAACCGCTGAGCAAGCTTTGTGGACCCTCATTTTAAGATGTCTTTGTTTCTGACAGGGTCTGGCTGTGTAGACCAGGCTAGCCCAAGCTCACAGAGATTGGTCTGCTTCTGCCTCCTAGTGCTGGGATTAAAGACCCGCCCCACCCCAGTTTCCCCTGTCCTGGTACCCAGGCTCACCACCCCCCCCATACCTGCTCAATTCTAACATGGCCGCTGCTTCTCCCTGTGTTATAGCCCAGCATTTTGGTTTGGAGTTTCAGGATCTCCATGGTTCAGCTCCCCTTTCCTCTGTGACCCATTCATCCTGGCCTGCCTGGAGCTGTCACCCCACGAATTTGCCTCCTTCCTGCCCTGGCCCTGTGGAGGTCCCCCAGAGGCCTCTCAGGTTCCCCCTGAATGACCCTGCCCCATGGAGGTGCCCCACCTCAGTTTCTCCTTCAGCCCTCTGAGTGGTGGGTGGGGGTGACAGCAGCCTGGGTCCCCCGAGTGGCCGGCGGCTCTGAGCCCAGCTCTGACTGCCCACGCTGACTCACACCGGTGCTATTTATAGAGGCCAGGCCAGGCTCTGCCACCCGAGCCACGGAAACAGCCCCGGCCCGCCCCCTCCTGCAAGTGCTCCACGCGGGGCTGGATGGGGGTGCTCGGCCCCCTGCGGAGCTGCGTGGGCGCAGGAAGTTGGAAGCCCTGTGGCAGCACCCGGGAGCAGAGGCCGGAGGATCGCTGCGGTCCTGCCCAGGTGGTCGAGAGAAATCCACGCTGCTGGCTCCAAGCTGCTAGCATGTCTCAGAAAACAAGGCGGGGCTGGAGGGACAGCTCAGCGGTTAGAGTGCCTGCTGCTCCTGCAGGGGACCCGGGTTCGGTTCCCAGCGCCCAAACGGGCGCTCACATTTGTGACTCCAGCTCCAGGGGACTGGACACCCTCTCCCGGCCTCCGCAGGCACTGTGTGTGCACACACACGCACACAGACACACACACACGCATGGACATACAGACACACACACACAGACACACACACACACGGTCACACAGATACACACACACACACACGGACACACACACACACACACGCGGACACACAGATACACACACACGCGGACATACAGATACACACACACACGGACACACAGATACACACACACACACGCGGACATACAGATACACACACACGCGGACATACAGATACACACACACACGGACACACAGATACACACACACACACACACACGGACAGACACACACACATACACACACGCACGGACATACAGACACACACACACAGACACACACACGCAGACACACAGATACACACACACACGCGGACATACAGATACACACATGGACACACGGACACACAGACACACAGACACACACAGACACACACTCACATGGACACAGCGCGTGCGCACACACACACACACACACACAAAGCAGCCAAAGAAAGCCCAGCGGGCTGACTCTGGAGCCCAGTGTGCTGCTGTTTGAGAAAACACCTCACTGTGCAGCCCTGACCGGCCCGGATCTTGGATCAAGACCAGATACAACGCTGTCTCCCGGTCTCCTTGGGAACTATGGACATATGTGGTGCACAGACATACGTGGACACAAAACAACCTTCACGAAAAGAAATTTTAAAGCAGTTTACATCTTTACCTACTGTTGATTTATTTGAAGACAGGGCTCACTATGTAGCCCTGCTTGGCCTGGAACTCAGATCCACCTGCCTCTGGAGTGCTGGGATTAAAGGCGTGGAGACTTGTGCCCAGCTTCAAAACTGTTTCTGTGGGGGACACACACACGCACACGTGCGTGCCACCAAGCACCTGTGGAGATCGCGACAACCCGCAGGGGTCAGCCCTGCCACCAAGTGGGGGCCCCTGGACCACACTCATGTCAGTCAGGCTTGGCGCAAGCACCTTTGCCCACCGAGCACCCCACACTAGCCCTGCCTTTTCTCCCTCCTGCGGGGGCACCCGCTGATGACGTCATTTCTCTCAGTGGAGTGACAGCTTCCTAGTTCACTGGGGGTGACCTTCAGGTGCGACCCCTCCCCTGGGGTGACATCTGGGAGCCCCTGGCTCGGAGCACGTGGAGTCACGGGGGGGGGTGGCTGGCAACCCCGGGGGGTGGGGACTGCCTGGGGCAGATGCCGCCCAGGCTCCCTGCAGCGGTGTGAGGGCAGGGCGCCAGGAGCCGGCTGTGCCCGATCCCGCCCGCACTAATAACTGCTGTGGCAGGAACACAAACAAGCGATAAAGAAGCCGACACGCTGTTATTACACACACAGATCGGCGGCGAAGCTGGGCCGCCTGCCCACCCTCCCCTCCCAGCCAGCTGCGTCCCTGCTGTGGGTCCCACGGGAGACAGCTTGTGGGGGGCCTGGGCCCTGCAGCTCCTCTGGCCTCCTCCAACTCCATGCTCATTCACGGTGGGGACAGCATGGCCCAGGGTCTCCCGGGATAGGGGGCAGGAGCAGTCACCGAAACTGGAACTCTCAGTAACACAGGAGGCAGAAGCATGGCCTCTCATGGTTACTGCTTCAGATAGCGGGCACGGGCAGTGCCACCTCCCCGTCACACTCGAGGGGCCAGAGGGACATCTGGGACCAGGCCGCACCAGTGAGAGTCCAGAGACGGGCCGGTGTCATCGGCCTGTGCTGCCGGGCAGGACACCCACTCTGCAACCTGAGATGTGACTGTTTCCACAGGGAGCTCCGGCCACAGCAGGGGAGCTGGGAGGCCGCTGGTGGCAGGGCCAGGACCCTTTCTTGGGCCACCGCACACCAGGCAGGGGTTGGATCTGAGAACTGGGTGGGTGGTGAGGAGGGGAAGCCAGACAGTCGTGAGGGGCAGTGGTGGGAACCTCCTGGGCCCAGGGCCCCCATGTCACCCCAGGATGGTGTCCCCAGCACCCAGGGATCTGTGGTGGAGGCTGAGACCCCAGGGTCGCCAAAGAGCTGTCCTTGGGATGACTATTGGACTCAATGTCTGATGGGGAGGGGACCACGGCCGAGGGGGCAGCGCACAGGGGACCTGGCCCTTCCTACCCTGGCCTAGTCTCTGTCGCCCAAGCCCTCGCTTGCTGGGGCATGAGGGCTCCACGGGGTCCACCCAGGCCCGAGGGAAGCTGTGGAACCTCTTAGCTGCCTGCAGGTGTCAAGTGGGGGGGCATGCAGTGGGCCCTGGTGGCACTGTGGCCTGTGGCAGGTCCCCATACCTGCAGTGGGCCCTCAGCACAGAACCAGAACCAGGTGGGTCCCCCATGTGCCCCAATGTCTGGAAGTGGTGTGTGACCCCTTGTTTATGTAGCACTGGGGTGGCCTAGGCATCGTGGCTCTGGAGACGGTGCTCGGCTGTCCCCAGACCCTGATTCTTTGTGCCTTCTGTGTTCTGAGTGGAGCTGGGTGGGGGGCCGCCCTGGACAAGCGAACTCGGTCACCCGAGGTTGGGGAGGGTGGTGAGCCAGCTGAGCCATGAAGCCGGGCTTCATGTCCCCAGAGGAGTCCTCCTCACTCAGGCTGTCCCAAGATGCTGGTGTCGCCATGGCAACGGGCACCATGGTTGCCAGGTGCTGAACTCCTGCCTGCATCCTGGGAGTTTCCCCGTGGGATGTGGCCCTGGCCTTGTGTCTTCTGGAGACCCCAGAGGTGTGGGCGCGACAGGAAGGACCACCAGGCTGCTCCCTGCGCCCGCTCACCCTCTCGGGAAGCCACAGCTTGTGGTCCTGGAGTCTCGGCTCCCGCAGCTCCGCGGAGGAGACACACACGCACGCACGCACGCACACAGACACGCACACGCGCACACAGATACACACGCACACACACACGCACACAGATACACACACGTACACACACGCACATACACACGCACGCACAGATACACATGCACACACACGCGCACATGAACACACGCGCACAGATACACATGCACACACACACACACAGATACACACGCACACAGATGCACACGCACACACATACACAAGCACGCAGATACGCACACATACGCATGCACACGCGCACAGATACACACACGCACACACACACATACACACGCACGCACACAGATACACACGCACACACACGCACACAGATACACACACGCACACGCACACACACGCACATACACAAGCACGCACAGATACACATGCACACACACGCGCACATGAACACATGCGCACAGATACACATGCACACACACACACAGATACACACGCACACAGATGCACACGCACACACATACACAAGCACGCAGATACGCACACATACGCATGCACACGCGCACACAGATACACACACGCACACACACACATACACACGCACGCACACAGATACACACGCACACACACGCGCACACACACGCACACAGATACGCACACACACATACGCATGCATACACAGATACACACACGCACACAGATACACGCACGCACGCGCACACACACACCCCCGCACACACACAGATACACGCACACAGACACACACACACGGACACACGCACACACATACACACACGCACGCACGCGCACAGATACACACGCACACACACACGCACGCACACAGATACACAGGCACACAGATGCACAGATGCACACGCACACACACACGCACGCACACAGATACACACGCACACACACATACACACGCACGCACACAGATACACACACCCACACAGATACACAGGCACGCACACAGATACACATGCACACACATGCGCTCAAGGACACACGGGCACAGATACGCACACACACACACACACGCGCGCACAGATACGCACACACGCACAGATACACACGCACACATGCACACGCACAGATACACACGCACACACGCGTGCACGCACAGATACACACGCACACAGATGCACACGCACACACAGATACACACGCACACATACGCATGCACACAGATACACACACGCACACAGATACACACACACGCACGCACGCACACACACACACCCCTGCACGCAGATACACACGCACACAGACACACACACGGACACACGCACACACATACACACACGCACGCACGCGCACACATACACACGCATGCACACAGATACACACACCCACACAGATACGCACGCACGCACACACACACAGATACACACGCACACAGATGCCTACGCACACACATACACAAGCACGCAGATACGCACACATACGCATGCACACGCGCACACAGATACACACACACGCACACAGATACACACGCACACAGATGCACACGCAGATACACACGCAGACACACGCACACACGCGCGCACGCAGATACACACGCACACAGATGCACACACACACACGCACACAGATGCACACACACACACACACACACACGCACACACACGCACACGCACGCACACGCACGCACGCACGCACGCACCCGCCCCCCGCACGCACTCCGGGCCGGCGGACACAGCTGACACGCCACGCAGCTTCCGTAAAGAACTTTAAGCGGCTTTCCGGGCGGGCGGGCGCTCACCACTTGAGGAAGACCATGCCGGCCAGCACGGCGTAGCCCAGCACGAGGGACAGCACCTTGAGCAGCGGCTCGCTCCTGTCCTCCAGCTCCTTGGCCAGGACCTCCAGGAAGGTGACGAACAGGAAGGTGCCGCCCGCCAGGCCCTGCAGCAGCGCCGACGCCACGCTGCCGGCCGCGCCGCGCGCGCTCTCGATGCCCATGCCCAGCCCGATGCCCACGGGGATCATGGCGCTCACCGTCACCGCCAGCTTGGCCGCGTCCCGCAGGGGCACGGCGCTGCGGGCCATGCTCACGCCCAGGGCCACGGCCACGAGCGTCTCGTGCACGGCCACGCCCACGAACAGGCTGACCACGCGGTCGCCCTCCTCCTGCAGCCCGAGCGCCAGGCCCTCGAACACCGAGTGCGCCGACAGCGCGAACACCAGGCCGAGCAGGCGCAGCGGGCCCGGGCGCCCCAGCTCCCGCAGCCGCAGGCCCCCGTGCGCGTGCGCGTGCGTCGCGGGCTCGGGGAACAGCCCGCGGCCACGGCCGCCCACGCCCACGAAGGGGCTCTCGTACTCCGAGTCGCTGCCCGCGTCCGAGCCCGCGTTGAAGGTCTCCAGGTCGATGAAGGGCGGCCGCTCCCGGCGGAAGGTCAGCACCAGCTGCTCCAGGAACACGGTCAGGAAGAAGCCCACCATCATGAGCGTCTCGGCCAGCGGGTAGTCCGTGTTGATGCGGGCCAGGCTCAGCACCTGCTGCAGCTGCGGGGACAGCCCGGGTCAGCCGCCCTCCGGGAGGGGGCGCCGAGGCAGGGGGATGGCCAGCCCAAGGGTGGCCTGAGCACCACAGAGACCCTGCGACAAGCACATGGAGCCGTGCCTTGAACCCAGCCCTCAGAGGCAGCCAGGACCCAGAGACCTTGCCGGAACAACAGTGGAGAGACAGAGGACACCACTCTGCCTAGCACGGCCTCCACCCCCAGCACTGTTTTTAACTAAAATAAAAAGGAAGGGCCGGTGAGGGGGATCATGGGCGAAGGCACTTGTGGCCCGACAGCCTGAGTTCAAATCCTGGGGACCCACACCTCCACATGCGTGCACACACAGCAAAGACAGACAAAGGCAGGCGGCACCTGAGAAGCACTGCCCACCTGGGGTGCCGCGCCCATGGTGGCAGAGATGGACCCTGCCTGGATGGAGCCCAGCCTTGGTGGGGGGGACCATCAAGCGTTCACGGGAGGGCCAACAGGGAGGAGAGGACCCCACACAAGCTCAGGCCTGGAGGACAGGTAGCTAGGCCACACCATGGACACGGGAGAAAGCTGGCTGGGCCTGGCACGAGGTGAGGCTCTCAAAGGCTGTGCTGGGCCCGTCATCCCACCCGAAACCGCCATCCCGCCCAAAATGGTCATCCTGCCTGAAACCGCAGGAGCAGGACGGATGAGGACCCCCACGGGCCGAGCCGGGCCCTGGACTCAGGCAGCAGGAGACTGAGGCAGGAGCTGCAGAGTGAGACCCTGTCTTCACAGACACGCACTTCACCCCTCAGTGGCCACCATAGCTTGTGACAGACGGCAGAAGCCGGCCCTGGTGGGCTGGGGCCTCCCAGGGTCCCGGCAGCAGGAATCCCGGCTCCTCTGGCCAAGATGGATGTCCCGGCCAGAGTCTTCCTGCGCTCAGGACTTCCTGGGGTGACAGGACCGGGTCCCCAAGTGCCTGGTTGCAGGACAGCTGCTGAGAGGCTGACCTTCACCCAGGCCCGCCGATGAGCAGGAGTACCCTAACCCTACTGCCGAGCCGGGGTGTGGACCGGGCCACCTCCAGCGGCACACTGAGATGGGGGTCACAGACCAAGACATGTCCCAGCGTCTGCACCCTGTGTCCCTGAGGCAGAAGACCCAAGGAAGCGCTGCCCGACCCCCGCTGCCCACAGGAAGCGCTGCCCGACCCCGGCTGCCCACAGGAAGCACGAGGTGTCACATCGATACTGTCAAGAGGCCATCTCTTGCGATTTGTTGCACAGCAAGAAGTGGCTGATACAGGCAAAGAGGAACACTCGCATGTGGCCTGTGGGAAGCTGAGACCAGCTGTCTGTCTGTCTGAATGTCTGTCTGACATTCACTGCCCACTGCGCTCCCCTTGACTCTGGTAAAGCCCCAATCCCCTGAGAAGTAGCTATGGCCTCCTTTCCCGCCACCCTCTAGCATCCATGTTGAAACCAGCAGAGCTGGGGAGACGCGCAGTGCGGAGCGTGCTCTGTGTAGAACTGAGCTGCGGTCTTCGGACCGACCGAGGAAACTGGTTGTGGGGTACATGCCTGTACGCACAGGCTGGGCCGAGGCAGAGACGGGGTGGGGTGCTGTGGGGGGTCCCTGGGGCTCTCTCCAGGCTCACCGGCCCATCACTGAGCTCCAAGTTCAGAGACAGCTTGTCCCCAAAACCGAGATGGAGAGCGACTGAGGAACACCAACACCAACCTCTGGGCCCCATGCGCACCCACGCACGCACGCCCAGCCCGCGCATCCCGCCCGTGGGATCTCACCTTGTCCCTCACAGCAGGCAGCAGTGCGTTGAAACACGTGGCCAGGAAGACACCGCCTCCGAAGGCGTTACAGAGGGAGAGGACCTTTTTGGAGCGGTGTGCCTTCTCGAAGTCCGCCTCGATGACCTTCACGGGCAGCAGGGAGCCCAGCAGCATGAAGAAGAACACGCCCACCATGCAGAGGACCTTGGCCACCAGGAGCTTCGTCATGGTGGCCGCCTGGGTCTCGCCTCACCGCGGGGCCAAACCTCACATGGAGTCACGCAACAGAGCCTGCGGGGGCTACCGGGCCCAGCCGCACAGCTGGTGGCTCATGGCTCTGCCTGGTGGCTGTGAGGACAGGGGCGGCCATGTCAGCCTTGTGGTCACCAGCTGGCGACTCTACAACACGACTCACAGATATGAGTAGTAGATTGCTACTTAACAGATTCCCACCGCCTTTTTACCTCTCTCTCAGGAAAGAGAAAGGAGGGACAGAGGAAGAAAGAAATCTTCACCACTCTTGCAGGTGGCCTTGGGGGGGGCGGGGGTGCTCACTGCCCTTTGTGGCTGGCCTGAGCTTGGAGAACAGGAGTGAAGTGAGCTGGACCAGCATCCAGCCAACCCACCCACCAACTGCCAACTGCCACCCCACCCCCGCTCTCCTTTACAGCCTAGGCTGTTCCCAGAAGTCCAAGCCGCATGCATCCCTAAGGAAAGCTGCCCAGGACAGAAAACTTCTTCACAGGTCCTGCTACCGACAGGACAATGCACTTGTGACCGCAGGGCAGGACAGAGGGCTGGGAAGGAGCTGCAGGGGTGAGGACCTGACACCCGGAGCTGCCTGCGGCGCTGCAGCCTCCAGGAGCCAACCAGCTCCAGCCTCACGACAGCCTGACTCCAGAACCACTGTGGACAGTGGCCCAGGGACACACCCGGTGACCTCTGGCCTTCAGCACGCACGCGCACACACACATGCACGTGCCTGCATGTACACCCACGCACACACATATGCACACATGTGCACACATGCATGTACACATATGCTCACACATGCACACACATACACACGCAAACACATTCATGCATGTTCGCATGCACACACACACAGACACGCACACACACTGACATGCACACACACACATACATGCACACACAGACTCACCTATGCACATGCACACACACACACACACACACATGCACACACAAACACAGACACGCACACACACTGACATGCACACACACACAAACACAGACACGCACACACACTGACATGCACACACACACACACATACATGCACACACACAGAGTCACCTATGCACATGCGCACACATACACATGCACACACAAACACAGACACGCACACACACTGACATGCACACACACACACAGACATACACAGACTCACGCACGCATGAGACTGGACACTACTTAGCATCTGGCCCCTGCAGCCAAGTTCCTGTAGCCACCTGAGCTGGATGGCTTCCACGTCACGCTGCACAAGCACAGGATGCTCCCGACAGCCAGAATACTTTCTAGGGTGCAGCTACCAACAGGGAATCTCAACCCATTACCCCAAGGTTAGATCCTACCGAACTGGTGTCTGCCTCAACCCGCTCACGCTGGCTTGCCCGTGCCTGCCCCAGGGCCTGGCACAGAACGCTCCCCGTGCCTGGAGCACTCCCACCCACCCTGACCCTCAAACGTGTGTCTTTATAGTCGGGGGGCCTCCTGCAGACCTCCGACCCGTGCTCCCGATTGGACCCCCAGTACCCACCTTGAGGCCTGGTGCACAGTGGGTGCGAGGTATGGCCAGCTGAGCGGCTGTGGCCGCCAAACTGTAGGGTCGTTCTTCTGTGACTCTCCGTGGATTTCTCCCTGTGCTCATAAGACAGCGGGTTATCAGAAGTGACTGGTTCCTTCTGGCTGCGGCCACACCTCCAGCTCTGCCCCTGCTGTCAGGACCTCCCACATCCCCCCCAGACCTCCCCCCTGCACCAGAGCAAACTCAATCCCAGCACTTTAGGCTGGAGACAGGGAGTCACCAGGACTGGCGGCCAGCCACACCACCCGGTCAGCAGCTCTCAGGCCGGGGAGGTGGCTCAATGGTCAGAGCACTGGCTGCTCTTGCGGAGGACCTGGGCTCTGTTCCAGCCCCAGGGGACCCATCCAACCCCCTCCTCTGGCCGTGTTGGGCACTGCACACCGGTGGAGTACATACAGGCAGGCACACACACATACACAAAATAATTAAAAATAAATATTTTTTAAACAAATGAAGCAAAATAACGAGATAAAATAAGATGAAATACAGTTATGATTAAAATTTAGTTAAACTTTAAAATTCAGATATTAGAATTGAATGACATAATGAAGTAAAATTAGAACAATAAAAAACAAATATAACTCCCTTAAAGTCCCTCCCTCCGCTGCTGTGAACCCAAGGCTCGGCGTATACAGTAGGCGGCCAATAAATACCTGCTGTGCGTGTGGGTGGCCCGGGAGGTGGGGTGGGGTGGGGTGGGGTGGGGCTGGCTCAGCTGCTCCTAAACTGGGGACGGCGGGGCGGGGCGGGGCGGGGGCCAAGCTCTTTCATTCAGTGTTTATTGAGCGCCTACTGTGTGCTCCGCGCAGCCGCACTCGGGAGCGAGGTCTCCGCAAACAGGCAGGCACAGTGGTCAGGCCCCTCGGCTCCGCCCCAGCAACGCCCACGCCACGCCACGCCCCCTCACGTACCTCCGCCAAGTCCTTAAACCTCCAGCCGGTGCCGCCTGCCGCCAACCGCCGCGAGGTCCTCACCCCGCTGCGGCGGACCAGCCGAGACCCCCGGAGCTGCGAACTGCTGCCCACGCCCCGCCCACGCCACCGCCTATTGGACGGTCTCAGCGCCACTCGAAAACATCCAGATCCTACTGGCTGGACGTGCTGCCAATCATTTTGCAACGCCTACCGGCTCCGGAAAGCAGTTTCCTCCCGCGGAGCTATGAGTGCAGCCACCAAATGGTTCCGATAGGAAACTGGTACTCGGAAACATGGATCCAGAAAGAAGGGGGGGTTACATCTGGAGCTGTCCAGGGGCGCATGGTGCTGAAGGCCTATGGGTGGACGCTTGGCGGGAAGGGATTTCCTGCAGAGTGGAGCCTTCTTGAAGCCCTTCCTGATGTGTAAGAAGATACATGGGTCCACCCACTATCCGCCGATGGCAGGAATAAATGCACGCTCAAGAGATCTGCTGCACCCTGTGACTGCTACAGTTAATAAACACGTGATCACTCTGCCCATACCTGCACCATAGGAAGTGTCTCCTGAGGTCCCGGGACATCGGGATAGAACCCACAGGCACCACCCAGTATGACTTTTTAAATTCATTTATTTGTTCGAGTCAGGGTCTTGCTCGGCAGCCCAGGCTGGACTGCAGACAGCTCAGAATCCTCCTGCCTCAGCTTCCCGAGAGCGGTGTGAGCCACCAAGCTGGGCCCGCCTGGCACACGATGTAAGTGTGGTGAACAGCGTTCCTACCGCATTCGGGAACAAAGATGGCAAAGGCAGCTCCTGTGTTCACTTCAGATCAAAACGTTACAGGCATTTTTTCACACGGGATGACGTCTGTCATGCCAACACTCAGAGGCTCAAGCGTCCCCAGCCAGACTGGCCGACATAGCCTTAAAACAAAGCAAGGGTAACAAGCATAAGCCCACACTGTCATATGTGTCATGAGTTTCTTCCTTTTTTACTTATTTTTGGTTTTTCGAGACAGGGTTTCTCTGCTGTAACTCTGCTGTCCTGGAACTCACTGTGTAGACCAGGCTGGCCTCGAACTCACAGAGACCCACCTGCCTCTGCCTCCCAAGTGCTGGGATTAAAGGTGTGTTCCACCACCACCCGGCTTTTATTCAGTATTTTTAAAGATTTATTTGAGATAGGTAATAGTGGTCACACCCTTAATCCTTGAACTCCAGAGGGAGGCAGAAGCAGGTAGATCTCTGAGAGTTCAAGGCCAGCCTGGTCTACATAGCAAGTTCCAGGACAGCCAGGGCTATGCAGAGAGACTTTTGTTGTGGAAGTTTATTTTTAGCCGTGTTTAAAAATAATTGTTTTTGTGCACTGTTGGAAAAAGGGACGCACAGGCCTTGGCGTTTATGTTGTCTGCAGGTGTTGGGTTTCTGTGGGGATGTTTGATTGCTAATGATCTGCACCTGAGGAGTCCTGAATCAATAAAACACCTGAGCTCAGACTCTCAGGGTTCCACTGTCAATCAAGGCATTGGCCAGGACGGTGGTTCCATCTGCTGACATGAGACAGGACATCATTCCAGATAATCCAACCTGGAGACAAGGAAGAAGAGGAAGAAAGTCCAGAGAAGCTACCACAGGATAAAGAGTAAGGTATTAATTAAAGACTCCTGAAGGAAGAAGAGAGAGAAAGGAAATAACCCTCAATGAAAAGTCTGTGAAATTAAAAAATAAATGAGAAAGAAAGCTCCAAGGTGAGAGCCACAGAATGGAGGCCCTTAGAGATAAAGAATTCAGCTGGGAGCAGGAAAAGCAAGGTTCTAACTGCTTTTCCTGATCATGGAGCTGATGCTCTCTCCCGCAGCTGGTGGTGGAGTACTGTTTCAGAAACTGAGTTTTCTGATAGCTGTTGTATGTGTGTGAAGCTCAAGAAAATTTCAATGGAGATTCTTTCCATTGGTCCAGGACCCCCTGCTGTTGTGGAAGCCATGGCTTAGAGCCAAAAAGCTGCTTAGTTAAAATGAATTTTTTTCTTTTTTCTACAAACCTAAGAGAAAGACAAGCTATCCAGATACTGGTGATGGTGATGAGAACTCCACCCACCAGGGAACCCTTATTGCAGACAAAGTGACCAGTTATTTTTCCAGCAAGCCAGACTCTTATCTTAACATCTGGAAAGTGTTTCCTCAGGGTCAGCACACAGAAACTGTTCTCCAGAATTGGCTGAGGTCGTATTCCGTGTTGGCAGTCGAACTTGGTATCGTTAAGGGTCACCCAGGTGTTGCTGGTTTTGAAGGCATGAAGGGGTCATGGAGAGTTGCCAAGGCTTGGCGCTGTGAGAGGCCAAGAGAGGCCACTGGTGAAAGTGCAGCCCAGTTGCAGAAAGGGACCCCAGCAGTTCTGAAGATGCTGGTACCATGGGATGACCACCAAGAGCAGCAGCAGCAGTGGAGTGGAGCCAGCCAGACCCCGGAGGACTAGCTGTGTGCTGCAGAGCCAGAGAAGTGATCCAAGCCCTTTGGAGGAGCCCAGAAGATCGTGAATGAATTCCAGAAAATTGGACATTGACAATGTTTTTCTGCTGTCCAGAGACACTGTGAGAAGCCTGATAGATGTTTGGTTTCATTGGTCCTGTGCATTAGCAACACAACATTGCTCCTCTTGTAAATGGTTTTGCTGGTGAAGTGTAGTGTTGTAAAGGATTTTTTTGGTACAGAACAGGGGAAATGTGGTAGAAGTTTATTTTTAGTTGTGTTTAAAATAATTGTTTTGTGCACTGTTGAAAAAAGGGACGCATAGGCCTTGGTATTTGTATTGTCTGCAGGTGCTGGGTTTCTGTGGGGGACGTTTGATTGTTCATGATCTGCACCTGAGAATAAAACACCTGAGCTCGGATGCTCACGACTCCTCTGGGAGTCTGGGGCTGGGCATGATGGTGGTTCCCTCTGCTGAGGTCTGGCAGGGACTGCTGGGTTGAGAACGCCTCCTGTCTTCCTTGCTAGGCACCACAGCAGTGGCATACAGACCCTGAACAAACCAGAGGACCTGGAAACAGGTGTTCACAGCACCTGAGATGTCAAGGCCAGAGGACTGTTGGTTGAGGCCGGTCTGGGATACAAAATGAGAAAATACCTAAAACTTGAAAAAAAAAATATATGAACTGACAGCTGACAACCATCCATCAGTCCAGTTCCAGGGGATCTGATACCTACTTTTGGCCTCCTTGGGTAACAGGCAAAGAAGTGGTGCACAGACATACAGACAGAACCACACACACACACACACGCTACAGAGTTCCCAAACTGAAAACCCTACGTCCACTGATGATTGGGTAAAAATACTGTGGTATGCCCACCCAGTGGAATACTATGCAACAATCAAAATGATTGAACTATGTGCAGTATGAATCCCTCCAACATTGTGTGAAGCAAATCCAAACTCACAAGAGAATGTGCGATGACTAACTCTGAAACCTTCTGGGAAGCAGCTCATCGTTTGTCTGGGCTGCAGGTCCACAGAGGAGGTGAACTGTCAGGAGCTCCACTAATGTTTGTGGTAGAGGTTACATGCTTGCCTATCATCATGATTCCATAGCTAACAGCCATGGGAGAGAGGGGAGCCTCCCCGGCCACCAGCAAGCATGCAAACCGTAGGCCTTTTTTGTCTGAACTCTTGAGGCAGGGCCTACTCTGTCGTCTGGTCCAGCCCTGAACTTCCAATCCTCCTGCCTCAGTCTCTCTGGCGTTGTGATGGCAGAGAGTTTGGACCTTGAATGGAATAGGAGGAGTGGGAATTGGAGGCCTCCAGCTCAGCGGAGTTTGGGGTGTCCAACGGCCCGTCCAGGTGCATCTTCAGCTCCCCCTGCTCTCCCAGGAAAGAGGTCCATTTCTAGGCTTTGGCTTTGGGGTGGCTTCCTGTGGTGTTGATGCTGCAGGCAGTTGTGTCTCCATGGAGCCTGGAGGCTGTGGCGCGGGTGCCCCCTGCTGGCCGTTCCTGGAACGGCCCCAACCTCTCTGGGTTCATCTCAAATTTTGAAAGATTTTGTCAGCTGGACAGACAGGGAAGCACACACAGCCTCTGGCCTTCCTTTCCTTTGAGCCACGGTCTCACTATGTAGCTCTGGCTGTCCTGGAACGTGCTCTGTAGACTGGGCTGGTCTCAAACTCAGATATGCCTCTGCCTCCTGAGTGCTGGGATTACTTTCTGTGTGGTGTTTCCCCCGCATGTCTGTGCACCGCCTGCAGCGCTGCAGGCGTCCAGCAGAGGGCGTCACATCTTCTAGAACTGGAGTTACAGCTGTGAGTCACCTTGTGGGTGCTGGGAGCAGAACCTGGGTCCTCTGGAAGAGCAGCCTGTGCTCTTAACCCCAGAGCTATCTCCTGCCCTGACATTGTAAACCAAAACCATTGCCTGGCAGTGGTGGTACACGCCTTTAATCCCAGCACTCGGGAGGCAGAGGCAGGCAGATCTCTGAGTTCGAGGCCAGCCTGGTCTACAGAGCGAGTTCAGGACAGCCAGAGCTACAACAGAGAAATCCTGTCTCGGAGAACCAAACCTAGCCCAGCATGTGACTTCTGTCATGCTGGGGTGTCTGGGACCCTGCAGTCTCTTGGTCAAACAGCCACACATCCCCAGAAGTGGCCCAGTCTCAGGGCCGCCTGGATCCCAGGTCAGGGCAGCCACAGCAGGCACTAGTCACACACAGAAGCAACAGCTATGTGAGTCCATCTTCCTGCCCCCTGCTACCTCGAACTCCTGATCCTCCTGCCTCCATCTCCCAAATGCAGAGTGGCATGTGTAGCAGGACACTGCCCGGAAGTTTTCTGTCCTGTGGCTACATGCTGCTTGGACTTCTGGGAAGTGCTTAGGACAGAGGAGTCTTGGCAGTGACTGTCAGTGCGGTGGTTAAGAGATGACAGTTCAGTTCCAAGCTTCAGACAGGTGAGGACCGCCAAAGAGGGCAGTAGCTTTCTCTCTTTAGAGGCCGCCTGCAAGAGTGGTGAAGGACTCTCTATTTCCTGTCTCTTTTTAGAGCTAGAGGGTAAAAAAGGCACAGTGGGACTCAGTTATGAGCTAGGGATCTGAAACAGGATTCAGTCACAAACGTGACCCCGCCTCTCTGGCAGCACTCGGGAGGCAGAGGCAGCACTGGGCGTTCAAGGCTAGCCTGTGCTGTGCAGCCAGCAAACGTCTCAGTTCTCCTGAGCAGAGGCCAAACCAGGGTGAGCCTGGGGTCCTGCAGGCCATTCTTGCAGAGACAGGCGGCTGACAGGCACTTCCCTGGGGACACACTGCTGGTTTTAGAACACAATCCATTTTTCTCTCCAAAATGCGGCCCTTCACACCGCAGGTCAGAGTCCTCCCGGGTGGGCCAGCCATGGTGCCTGGAACGGGAAGGTGCTCACCATCTAACCTGTCAGTGTAGTTCCAACTCCGGGTCCCAGGCGATGGAGGAAGAGAACCGACCCCCTTCCCCACTGGTGCTGTGGCAGGGGTCTCCCCACATAAATTGTCTTGAGACAGGCTCCACGCAGCCCTGGCTGTCCTGGAACTCTCTGTAGACCAGGCTGGCCTTGAACTCACGGAGACCTGCCTCTGCCTCCCGAGTGCTGGGATCAAAGGTGTGCTCCACCACGGCCAGCCAATTAAAAAACAAAATGCATAAAACTATGTTGCTGACTCAGCACACAAGAGCTGGCTGGGCACGAACAGGCGCCAGGAGGACCCCGTGCTCAGGAGCTCCGGGGTGCGCTGTCTGCAAGTCTCCCCACAGTGCTCACTGCTGCACCCCAAAGATGTGGCGGCTCAAGTATTTACATCCCACCAAGGCAGATGGTTGCAGACAGTGCAGCGTGTGCCCAGTCCTCTCCGTGGCCCTGCTGAGCCACCTCTGAAGGCCCTGCGGGGTGCGGCCTGCACCGCCTCCCGGCTCCTCCTGACTCGCTGGATCCCAGGTGTCCTCTGCTGCGTCTGCAGGGATGGCCGAGGCTCACAAGGCCCGACTGTTGTTTCCTGGGGGCAGGCCACGCCCACAGACCTGACCGGGCTGCGCCCACCTCCAGCCGAGGTTTCCATGTGAACCATATCGGGCCCCTGCCACGTCCGCGCGTGGTGCTGGATGGACAGACAGTCCCTCCAGGCCGTGGCATGCCAGACATCAGGACAGCGGGACTCAGCTGACACAGGAGGCCAAGCATCATCGTTGTCTTTATTCCCCAGGCGGGTCATGCCCACGCGGGCACTGCCGCCACCCGACTGCCATGGACGACGCCGGTCGCGGGGCCCATCTTCCTACTGGCTACCTACGACACACATGGCTCCGACACTACCTGTCCCACAGCCCACGGCCATTGCGACCCACTGCTGGTTCAGCTGTCCTGTGCTGCCACCTCCCGCTCCCGGGCCCCAGTGTGGGTGTGGGGACGTCCACCTGGCCTCTCTCACAGGACAGACTGCCCCCTAAAAACAACGGCTGTTCTAGGGCGGAGAGCATGGTCCGAGGACCGACACCCTGAAACGGCCTGCCAGCCCAGAGACGCTGAAGTCCCATGAGATGGAGGGCGGAAAGGGCCTGGCCAGGATGTCTGCATTTCTGCCCAGACTGAGGACGGAGCCGGACTGGACACAGGACTGGCCGCCGGCTGTGAAGACGGGAGGGCGGTTGGGAAGAGGAGGCGTGGATGGTCCACGCTGGGCGGAGTCACAGGCCTCGGTCCTATGTGGCATAGACCACTGGGATAAGGCAGGCACGGGTGTCTGCTGGGACCTGCACCCCGAGTGTGGGCGCAGGACGCTCGCACCTGGCTGGCAGTGGACGCTTCCCAGGGGGCTGAGAGTCAACTACGCGAGTCCCTTTGGGAGGAAGCAGGCAGGGTGGGGCCGAGGGCGCACGCCCCTCCCCCAGGGCTTCCCTAGGCGGCTGGAGGAACGGGTGCTGGCGTGAAGTTGTCTGGCTGACTCTTTTCCAGGAGGGTGGGGAGCCAGTAAGATTACAAAAACGGGGTGGCTGTGGGGATGAAGAAAACGGGGTGGGTGGCTGGCGACTCCGTCCTAACATGCAGGTCCTGTTTCTCTCTTGGGCAGCCCGGTGGAGAAAGCGCTAGCCCAGCAGACGGCCACGAGCGACGGGTCACCTCGTGGGTCAGCTGCGGACAGAGACGGGCATGAGCGCCGTGACCAGGCGGGCCGCGAGGGAGATGGGCACGCCTGCCACCGCACTCTGGAGGAGGCTGGTCGGGCACCGGGATGCGTGGCGTGCCGTGATGAGAGGTGGAAACTACAGGCCTGAGGCCGGGCACTCGCCAACCACACGGGGAGCTTGGACAACGTGACAAAGGCCCAGGGCAGACACTCCCACAGTGGCGGTGTCTGAGGACGACACGGAGCGGAGCCCGCATAGACGGAGCCCACACAGACACCAGGGGAGGGGCTGGGGCATGGCGGGAGAGGCCGCACGCAGGCCCTAGGCTCACAGGACTACTGCGGTCAGAGAGACGAAAGGTAAAAGCGGGCCGCAGCCCCCCTGCACGGGCCACCGGGGGCTCTGTGACTACCCCGCGGCCCGCTGCAGACGCGGCCCTAAGGAACAGGCCGCCGCCCTCACCTCACTCCTGCTGCTCCTCCTGGCTGGCGCTGGGCGTCCGGCTGCGCACCACTTGGCTCCGGATCTGCTCGATGAACTCGGGGTTCTGCTGCTGTATCTGCTGCGCGAACTGCTGGCCCCTGTGGACGCCAGGAGAGACTGTGCTCCCGTCCCCCGGGGGCGGCCCGGCCCCGCCCCCCCGTCACCCCTTCCCCCCGCCCCGCCTTCCCCCCCCCCCCCGCCCCCCCTTCCCCCCCGCCCTGCCCCCCCTTCCCCCCCCCCCCCCCCCCTTCCCCCCCCGCACTCACGCCTGGATGAGACTGCTCAGGTCACTCTGCGAGGACGGACTGCCGCCTGGGCTGCCCATGGGGTTGTGGCCGCCGGAGATCATCCCCGACATCCTGCAGAGAGAGGACTGTGGCAGCCGCTGCCTGAGAGGCGTCCTTCCCCGTTCCCCTCTCCAGGC
Source organism: Cricetomys ansorgei (assembly GCA_026225945.1). Taxonomy (NCBI): domain Eukaryota; kingdom Metazoa; phylum Chordata; class Mammalia; order Rodentia; family Nesomyidae; genus Cricetomys; species Cricetomys ansorgei. Next base: position 1,352,643 of record JAMJFZ010004123.1, read on the forward strand.
TGGACCGGCTGACAGGAACCCGCGGCACCAGCACGCACCGCGATGCCCGCCAGGGATCCAGATGCAGTCGCTGTGCCCCAGCGGTCGGAGCTGAGCCGCACTCCGCAGCACAAGGCCCCAGGCCTCTGCGCAATCACAGCCAGACCTGAAGGCCCGAGTGTGACTCCGCAGCCGGAGTATCCAGAGCAGGCCGGTGTGCAGCCTGGCGGTAATGAAACGCTGGGACTGGGGAGGACAGCCGACCCTGCGAGTGGGCGGGAGTGGCGGGTGCAGGGCACCGTGACAGCGTGCGACGCCTCCCAGCGTCCTGGTTAAAAATAAACGCTGGAGGCCCGGCTGCAGGACGCACTAACCCCGCACCCAGGAGGTCTCGGAGCCCCAGCAGCCGAAGCCGCTCGGCGGGCCCTGCCTCAAAGCATGCTAACGTTAAGAACTTCGGCTTTCTCTGATCAAAAAACAAACAAAAGAAGCAACCTGGCTTCCTCTTACTGAAAAAAGATTATAGGGGCTGGAGAGATGGCTCCGTGGTTAAGAGCACTGACTGCTCTTCCAGACTTCCTGAGTTCAATTCCCGGCAGCCACATGGTGGCTCACATCATCCGTAATGGGAAGATGTCCTCTTCTGGCATGCAGATAGAACACTCGTAAGTAAAATCTTTAAAAAATATTATAAAAGGGACTGGAGAAATGGCTCAGTGGTTAGAACACTGGCTGCTCTCATAAAAGACCCAGGTTCGAGTCCCAGCACCCACAAGGTGGCTCACAACCACCTGAAACTCCAGCTCCAGGGGATCCAACACCCCCTTCAGTGGGCAACACGTGCATAGACACACACAGGCACAACACCTGCATGTGCAAAATAAAGAAAACGTATTCTGTAATGTAACCACAGAGCAGTGTCACTTACAGCTGCTGCAGCTGGGGACTGTTCATTATGCTGGAAGCCTGAAGAACAGGAACAGAGGGAGACGTGTCAGGAAGAGCCCAGCGCGGCCTCCAGCCCTCCCAGCCCTCCCCCACCCTGCTGTCATTCCTCTCAAGGCGCTGTGCCCTCCGCCTCCCATGGGGCGGGGACACTCCCTGGCACGGATGCCAGCCTCCCAGGCTGACGGCTGTGTTCAGACAGGGCCAGAGCATGACCTGCCATCCCTGTCTGCCCCAGAGCTTTTCACTGGGCTGGCCCTCCTCGCCCACCTCGCCCAGCCTTCCAAGGTGAAGACGGCTGCCCAAGTGCCCACAGCCATGCTTGCACCCTGGGCACCCTGACTGTGAGCAAATGAAGCTTCAGTCACAAAGCCTGGCTGACAGGGGGCTGGTGCAACTCCCCCCCACCTCCCCGCCCAAAGGCACACCCGAGGAGGGCAAGGAGCGGGCTTTGCTGCCTTGCCCCATAGCCACACGTTCAGGGAGGACGGGCCACCAACCGCAGCAAGGCCCACCGTGCATGAGCACAGAGAGCGCCAGGGATGGCGTGAGGGACCCAGCAGGCGTGCCCGCTTCCCGAGGGTCCTGGACATGCCCTGTGGATTCCTCACCAGGAGGCAGGCCTGGGGCAGGACCCCTGGCCCAGGGGGCAGGGCGCTGAAGGTCATGCCTACCATGGTGATGAAGTGTGGGTTGTTGAGCAGGCCGGCAATGTCCAAGCTGCCCACGCCTCCCGTCTGCAGGAAAACCGTCTGTTAGTGCCGTCTGCAGCCAGTGCCACTCTGGGAAAAGGCCACGGCCCTCAGAGTATCGGCCCTACACCGTTCAGGGAGGGTCTTGCCAGGAGCCCCAACAGGCTCGTCACCCGTAAACCCGTCAGGCAGCCTGCACCCCACCCTCGTCTGTGGCCTTACACCTGTCACCATCACGCAGACCATGGCGGTCCCGAGGCACGGCCCCAGTGCCTGTGACCCGCACAGCCCTGTCCTGTCTGGGCCTGTGAGTTCGGACCCGCATGGCACCCCTGCACCTCCTCCCAATCACAGCACTGTGGTGCGCTCTCCAGCCTTGGCCCTCCCCCACCCCCAGGACGGGGCTGCAGCCTGGCCTCCCTCACCCCTCCCTCAGGATAGGCTCACTGGACTCGGCGCCTCCCGCATCTTCAGCTCCGCGATCTTGAGGTTGGACTTGTACGTGTCATTGTCGGGGTCCAGCTCCAGGGCCTTCTTGTAGTACGCCACGGCCTCCGCGTGTTTGTTCAGGCTGGACAGCGCAAGGCTGGGGTGAGAGCGTGCCAGGTGAGCCACAGTCGGGCCAGACGAGGCCAGTGCCAACCCAGTGGTCTACTTTATGGGGACCGAGGCCGGGGACCATGGTGAAGTCAAGTGAGGGACAGGGACGCACACTGGGAGAAGGGGCTCCACGGTCACTGCGCAGCCGAGGAGTGCGGGCAGGGTCGGAGGGTGCAGAGACTGCTGACATCAGGGGCCCCGGGTGACAGGTGTCACCCACACCTGGAACTCTGCAGAGGCTCAGGCCGGTCTCCCAAAGGAACAAGGACATACGCCTCCCTCACTGTGGGGATGGCCCTCCCGGCTGCACCCCCAGGCCAGAGGCCCCGCCCATCACCTGTCCCTACAAGGAGACTCCCTGTGCTGCAGCTGCTCTAGTAAAAGGTGACTCTGACGAGGTGGCTTGGGGAACCTGGTAGTGACCCCGGGGACGCAGAAGGCAGGCAACACAGTGCCAAAGCCGAGCAGACGCTGGGCGGCTGCTGCGGGTGGACGCTCCAGAGCACACCGGACGCCGGGCGCACTCACCCCATGCGGCCGTAAGCCTTGCTGTAGCCGGGGTCGATGCCAATGGCGCGCTCACAGTCCTGCACGGCCCCCACATAGTTCCCCAGCTTGCTGTAGGCCGCGGCTCTGGGGAGAGGGAAGAAGCCAGCAGGGACACTCAGGCCCTCCCCAGGAGGCCTGCTAGGGGACCCTGGGCTCTCTAGGAGCTGGGCTGCTTGGGGGGACAGGAAGGTGGGCACTGTACCCCACCACGCTGGGACCAAGGAGGCTCCAAAGCCTCCCACAGGCCTCGACAGGGATGGAAGGCTGTGTAAAATCCTGCCTCAAATAACAGGGAATTGAAGGAAAATAACAGCAAGCAAAGAGCCTGCGTGTCAGTACGGCATGGAGGACAAGCTTGTGAGCTCTCAGGCCATCTGCTGCAGCTCAGGGTCCTGTGTGAGAACCCCACCCCCGCCAGTACCTACCTATTACAGAAGTAGACGGCATTGGCAGGGTTGAGCTCGATGGCCTTGCCGTACAGGTGCACGGCCGACTCAAAGTTCTCCAGCTTCATCTGCTCGTTACCTGCAGGGCGCAGAGAGGAGCCCAGACTGGCCCTGCCGCTGCAGGCTGGCCCCGCCGCTGCAGGCTGGCCCCTGCTGCCCATAGAACCCCTAGATCCTGACCCTCAGGTGGCACAGTGTCCGGTACCCTAGGCTGGCCTCCGGGGCTGGGACACAGGCGTGACACCGTGCTGGTGAACGTGTGCTGGGGGCGTGGCGGCCCTCCATACTGTGCGTGACAGACGGCTGAGCACGTCCCACAGGGAGGGTCTTTAGGTTTCCTGAGATGCGTTGTCCACACGGCCTTTAAGCTTTATTTTATTGTTCTCTTTGTTGTTTTGACACAGGCTCTCACTGTGTAGCCCAGGCTGCCCTGGAACTCACCACGTAGACCAGGCTGGCCTCAAACTCACAGATCCACCTGCCTCTGCCCCCTGGGTGCTGGGATTTAACGCGTGCAGCACGACACCTGGCACTAGCATTTCTTTAAATATCTTTTCTACAAGATTTGTTTTATTTCTGAGACAGGGTCTTGAGATATAGTCCTGGCTGCCCTGGATGCACCCTGTGGCCTGGGCTTGTCTTGAACTCAGAGATTTGCCTAACCCCGCCTCTTCAGTGTTGGGATAAATACCTATTTTATTCTGAATTGTGTGTGTGCGCGCACGCGCGCACGCAGAGAGAGAGAGAGAGAGAGAGAGAGAGAGAGAGAGAGAGAGAGAGAGAGAGGCGGAGAGAGCGAGCAATGCCAGAGAGAGAGAGAGAGAGAGAGAGAGAGAGAGAGAGAGCGAGCAAGCAATGCCAACAGAGGCCAGAAAAGGGTGGTGGACCCCCCCAGGAGCTGTGCGCCTACCCAGCTGTGAGCTAGCGGCTGACAAGGGTGCTGAGAACAGCTCAGGCCCTGCAAGGCAGTGTGTGTTTTAACTGCAGCGCCATCTCTCTGGCCCCCACAGGCGCACTTTTTAAAGCACTCGGCCGCCCCCCCACTGCCCCCTCATTGGCCACTCCCTCCAGTGCAGGCAAGTCCTCAGCTGCAGCCCCATGGGGTCAGCTGTCCCCCTCACCTTCAGTTTTGAGGCGCTCTGCCTCGGCGGAGTCCTCCTCAGAGGGGGGCGTCCTGTCAGGGCCCCTCGGGTCCTGGGGCATCTCCTGCTGGGGGCGAAACAATCCCACTGTGCCCTCGCAGGACGCCACCCAGCTCAGGGAGCTGCCAGGGTCCACACAGGAAGGCCAGGCAACTGCGCACTGCCGTCCCGGGAGTCGGGAGGCCCAGGCTCACCTTGCTGGCCACGGCTGCTTCGAATATCTCCGACAGAGTCTGGGGGAGAGCTAGGTCACTGTCCTCCACAGTCACCCCGAAGGCTGTCTCCAGACACTGGATGGCGACTGTGCGGGAGGCGGGAGGCTGAGGCGGGGCTCCCAGGCACAGGGCGGCCCACAGGAGGCCCTGGCGTCTTCCTCTTCTAAGATAGGGGCTCCTGTAGCCCAGGCTGCCCTTCAAACTCTCTACATAGCCAAGGATGTCCCAGAACCGGCACGCCTGGTCTGAGCCAGGACGCCCACGAGCTAGGCGAGGGCTCCCCACAGCACACCCGCCGAAGGCCCCGCCGCCTGCACCTGTCCCTGCTCAGCCGCCTCATGGCCTCTCAGAAACGCCCGCCACAGCAGCAGGCAGCACATGAGGGCTGAAGCAGGTGACCTCATGCCCTCTGTGGGGTCACAATGGTGCAGCTTGGCCTGTCCCAGCACCTGTCCTTTGGGGACAGCTCAAGCCGTGGTGGAGGGACGGTTAGTGCCCTGGGCAGCCAGCTTTCCCCAGGGTGCTATCCAGCTCTGGATTCTCCACTCCTGGGGACAAAGTACCACGGCCTCAGGGCCTCAGGGCCTCAGGCCTGGCCCACTCTGAACCACACTCCAAGATGTGGGGAAGCTGGCCAGGACAGGAAGTCACCTGACCGGATGGACCCTGCAGGTTGCCTGGTACACCCCAGGGTGGAACCTGGGAGCTGTCACTGCTTTGGGGTAGGCTCTGGTGACACAGTTGTCTTTGAGTCCTTTCTGCTCTTGTAAGCGACCCGAACAGACTCCCTGGCTAACCACGCCGGGCTTCGGTGGCGGGCGTCTGTATTTTGCTTTACCTTCAGTTCCCTACCCAGGCAGACAGACATCTGTCATCTTCCCAGAAAAAGTGTCACTCACGAGGGAGGCACAGGCCACACCCTCAGCAAACAGGCCTGCATAGGAGCCCACTGGCTTTCTGGGAAAGGGGAAGGTCAGGCAGGCCTGGCCCAGCCCGGGTCGGGGAGGCCAGTTAGCCCCGCGTTAGGGGCTGAGAACAGAAGCGTACGTGGGCCAGCAGGGAGTTTGGGGTTCAGCCCGCAGCCAGGGAGGAGCAGCATGAGGCCCCCAGGGCTCGAGTGGAGTGTTGGGCACGTGCCACTCCCCTCACGAGCCACAGAAGGCGGCAGACTTCCAGGCCGGGCACGCATGCTGGCCGTCCCTACACCCCACTGCCTCTGCGGTCTGACAGGACTGCGTGTCCGGGCCCTGGGCGGAGGAAGGCAGAGCAGGAGCCCACGCTTACCCTCTAAGCTCTCCTGGGCGTCAGGCGAGAGCCCGCCATGCCGCAGCTGGCCGTGCAGGAACTGGATAATGGCATAGGCCAGGCGCTTCCTGTTGTCCATCTCGAGGCTGGTGAGGTGACACAGCTTGCTCAGGATCTGTGGGGACAGAGAGATGCAGGGTGAGGTGACACCGCTTGCTCAGGATCTGTGGGGACGGACGAGGTCAGGGTGCAGAGCCAGGGACAGAGTCACCCTGGACTTGTGGCTCACAGCACCCAACCACTAACACAACTGGTCCAAGGGCACCAGCCAGTCCTGGTGTCATGGCCGCTGGGCAGAGCCTTCTACCCTCCCCCCGACAAGCGGGAACACCATGGCGCGGGGCTAGGAGCCTGTCTGTGACAAAGAAGTGACCGTCTCACAGGCCAGGGGCCTGTCTGGGTCACAGAAGTGACTCTGTCTCACAGGCCCCGGTGCTGGGGATGGAGAATACAACCTGAGCTAACAGTCTTGCCTCAGGGCAGTCTTTCCTCAGTTTACCCTTTAGCAGACTGCCCGCCAGTCAGTGCAGCGTCTCCCCGGGCCTGTGAGTGAGGCAGTTTTCTGAGATACCAGGGTTCTGAGGTGTCCAGCCCACACACCCAGAGCTTGGTGGGAGCTTTAGCTCCCAGCCCAAGTCCCCAAGACCCCTGGCGACCCCAGGGCAGCTGGATCGGGCTTTCCTGACCACCCTCAGTTCCTTCAGACTAGGTATCCTTTGGAGGCAGCATGCCAGCTCAGACACCCTGAAGAGCCAGCAGAGCAGCAGGTACCGTGCTGAGGTCACTTCCCTGGGCCCCAAAGGGAACGTGAGGGCGGCCCTGACAGGCACCCTCAGAGAGGAAGGGCCGTTAACCCAGCACAGCTGCGAACACATGATGACAAAGGTTACAAGCAAAGGGACAGAGCACGGCTGCCCAGGGGGTGGTGCCAGGGGGCGGGCAGGAAGTCACCCCGGAGGATCACGTGACACCCACCCAGCCCTGTATGTCACTGAGAGGCCAGCATGGCCCCAGGTCACAACCCAAGGCCGGATGACCCTCAAAGCCAAGGAGCCAGCTGCCCCATTGACCTCCGTGCTCCGTCTTGGCCTCGGTCGCTACCCCGGGAAGGTGGGGCTGCAGCTCTGGGCCGTGGGACCCCTAGACACAGCTCAGCACCCTAAGCCTCAGTTTCCTCCTCGGCGCCATGGCCTCGCAAGACATCCCTGTGGAGGGAGCCCCGTGCCTCTCCCGCCAGGCTGGGTGGCTCCTGCCGACGCCGGCAGGGCCTGCCTGAGCCCACCCGACTTCCTGCCCAGGACTACAGGAGAAGAGCCGGCTATCCTGTCCCTCCCGCCACACAGTCGGCAGGCCTTTCTGCCGTGACGTGGAAGCCAGAGGCCTGGCCTCTGTCCACACGGACCCAGCAGGCACTGGAGCCGCTGCTCACCCCGCACTGGCGGCTGAGGCAGGACAGGAAGTTCCAGGCTGGCTTGGTCACGGCAAGACCCTGACTCCATAAGTAAATGAATAAACAGGCCCAGAGGCCAGCAGGATGGCTTGGTGGGTAAAGGGGCTTGTGGCCAAGCCTGGCGATCTCAAGTCCATCCCGGACCCTGTGGGGCAGGGGAAGAGCAGACTCCTGAGCTGACTGACCATTTGTGCAGATCTGAGTTCAAATCCCTGGTGCCGTGTAAAAGCCAGGCATGGAGATGCTCAGTAACCCGTGGGCGCTGCGGGTGAGGACAGAACCTGGGGCTTGCAGCAGGCGGCGGCTAACTCAGATGATGCAGGTCCAGAGAGCCCACCTCAAAAACCACGGCGGAGAGCGGCTGAGGAAGTGGGGATGCGGCCTCTGCTGAGGGGCAGACACGGTCGCGCGCACCCACACCAGTCACGCACCCACACCCTCCTGAGCTGTCAGTGAGTGGCCCCCAGGGACCCCGGGAGACGTCTGGCCAGGGATGCCCCCTCAGAGAACTCCGTCCTCTCTGGAGTCCACCTGGACGGGAAGACCAAGAGGACCCCACGTGCCAGCACTGGGGCTACACAGGTCTGCTGGCCGGGCTGACACGGGGTGTATCACCTCACCTCACCCACCCCAGGGCTGACATGGGGTGTACCACCTCACCCACCCAGGGCTGACACGGAGGCGTACCACCTCACCTCACCCACCCCAGGGCTGACACGGGGTGAACCACCTCACCTCACCCGCCCCAGGGCTGACATGGGGTGTACCACCTCACCTCACCCACCCCAGGGCTGACACAGGGTGTACCACCTCACCTCACCCACCCCAGGGCTGACATGGGATGTACCACCTCACCCACCCCAGGGCTGACACGGGGGTATACCACCTCACCCACCCCAGGGCTGACACGGGGGTATACCACCTCACCCACCCCAGGGCTGACACGGAGGTGTACCACCTCACCCACCTCATCACAGGATCAAAACCCAAACCTAGGGTCAGGCGAGGTGGCTGGAAACAGCCACCTGCTGGCCAAGTGGAAGGCCCTGACTTCGAGTCCCCAGCATCACCTAACAGGTGGTCCTGGCTACATGTACTGGCAGCCCTGGTGCAGGGGCGTGAGTGCAGGGCCGGGGTGCTCCGTCCCGAGGGAAGTTGGGAAAGCCCTGGTCAACACAGCAAGTTCTGGACCCGCAAGGGCTGCAGAGTGCGACCCCGTCTCAAATAAACCTGGGTCGTGTCCAGGACAAGCTGAAGACACGGAGAAGCAAGTGCGCCCGCCTCACCTCCCTTCCTGCTAAAGGCAGCCCTGGAGCAGGCGGCTCCCAACCACAGCCGTGCCGGTGCTGAGAGGTCACACACATGAAGGCGCACACCACATGGGCAAGGCTGTGGGGAGGCGGGCAGGGCGGGGCCCCTCCAGACTCCACCAAGTTCAAGGGAGGCCTCCCCCATGCAGAGAAAACCTGGGGCCCCTCACGCCACTCCCACCCTGCTCCAGAAGGTGAGGTAGCCCAGGCCTCGTCTCAGGCCGTGACCCGGGCACTCTGGAGAGCCGCCTCGGCCCAGCTCCAGGCGGCACCCGCAATAAGGTGGGTGGGAGGGTGACAAGCGGCTAGCTGAGAGGTCAGTCTCCAAGCCCCGCCGGTCTCTGAGGGGGGCACACCCCACTCTTTAGCTATTGGTGTCCTTGTGAAACAAAAGGCTGAGGCTCAGGCTGTGGCCCGGCACTGAGGCTGACCAGGAGGCCTGCTCTGAGTTCCGAGTCAGCTGGGCTGCAGGCTGAGTGCCTGTTCCGCTAAACCAAGCAGGTGGAGGACTCCAGAGCGAGAGCGCCTGCCATTCTCTCTGAGGACCAGTTCCCAGCACTGGGGAAGCGGCCTCTTCCGGTCTCCATGGGCACTGCACAACTGTGCACACACCACACGTGCCTACAGCATCAAAAATAAACCTCGCTGGGCGGTAGCACACACCGTATTCCCAGCACTCAGGAGGCAGAGGCAGGAGCATCTCTGTGGGCTGGAGGCCAGCCTGGGCTACAGAGTGAGTTTCAGGACAGCCAGGGCTGCACAGAGAAATCTGACCTCAAAAAACTAAGTAAATGGAAAAATAGCAACAAGAAAATAAAAATTAAAAAAACCCACCCCACCGTCACCCAGCACTCGGAAGTGGAGGCAGGAGAATCAGGAGTTAACCTCAGCCACACAGAGTCCGAGGGCAGCCTGGACAACATGAGCTATTGTCTCGAATATGAAAAGGCAGAACTGATTCCCACACAGGAGGAGCGGGGAACAGAGCGGCCTTTGGGGCGACTGCTATCTGACGTGGGTTAGAAGTGGCCGCCTGGAGTCACGATCTCTGCCAGGAAACACTACGAGAAACCTTGGCTCGGGTCCCTGGCACGAGGAGGACTTCCTGGGCACCCAGCTAGACTCAGGCGCAGGGCGCATTTCAGGGACCCTTGGGAACACTTGGACCCACGGTGCTTGCTGGCCTAGGAAAGCCCCATGCTGCCGTCCCAGCGCTTGGGAGGCTGTGGCTGGAGGGCTGCCTTGTGTGCAAAGCTAGCCTGGGCTACAGCAAGTCTGTCTGCCCTGCTCCCTGGCCAAAGCTCAAATCCACACAACTAAAGCCTGAGGCCGCCCAGGCTGGGTCCCGGTGAGTCCCACAGCACTGGGGACCCTGGGAGATGGGAGGGCCCATCTCACAGCACAACGGGAAGGGCTTGGTGCACAGATGGAGCCGATGCCCAGCACGGACCTCAGACAGCAGCTCCAGGGCACAGAGTCCGAGCGGCAGTCCCTCACCCCGAAACCTGGGCACACACCTGCTCAGAGGCCACGACAGTGAGGAGCACGGGGCTAGGGCTTCACTGTAACACCTCATCTGCCTGTGTAGCTCAGGCTGGCCTTAAATTTACAGCAATCCTCCCATGTCTGCCTCCTGAGTGCTGGTATTACAGGAACACCTCACTATGGGCTATCCACAGCATTACTGTGTGTGCCCTCACATGCACAGACACGCACATGCAGACACACACACACACACAGACACACACAGACAGACACGCACACACAGACACACACACACACACACAGACACACAGACACACACAGGCACACACAGACACACACACAGGCACACACACACACAGACACATGCAGAGACACACACAGACACACACACACAAACACACACACATACAGACACACAGACACACACAGAAACACACACACACGCACACACAGACACACACATACACACACAGACACACACAGAAACGCACACACACACAAACATACAGGCACACACACAGACACATGCAGACACACACACAGACACACACACACAGATACAGACACACACACACACACACAGACACACAGACACACAGACACACACAGGCACACACAGACACACACACAGGCACACACACACACAGACACATGCAGAGACACACACAGACACACACACACAGAAACACACACACATACAGACACACAGACACACACAGAAACACACACGCACACACAGACACACATACACATACACACACAGACACACACAGAAACGCACACACACACAAACATACAGGCACACACACAGACACATGCAGACACACACACAGACACACACACACAGATACAGACACACACACACACACACAGAGACACACACAGAGACACACACAGACACACACAGACACAGACACACACACAAACACGCAAACACACACACATGCAGAGACACACACTGACACACACTGACACACACAGACACACACAAACACACACGCAGACACATGCAGAGACACACACACACATGTGCATGTGAAGACCAGAGGTGGGTCGATCTTGGGGACCCTTCCTCCAGACTCAACCTGTCTGTCCCTGGAACAGAGGGCTGAACGGACGCTCGGCTGGCTGCCCACAGCCCTGGGATCCGCCATGTCTTGCCTCCCCAGCACTGAGACTAAAGTGCCATCCCCACAAGTGGGGACAAGGACTTGAACCAAACACTTGATTCCCTGAGCCGTTCCCCAACCCTCACAGAAGCGCCACTCTCCGGGGCGGAGCGTTACGGGATCCTGACCTCCACGCGGTGTCAGAGTCCCTGCAGTGACAGCCATCACAAACGTCCCCATACAGTGTCCAGATTCTGTAGGGACAATAATGGCTAAGAAAGGATCGCTCAAACAACCAGAGACAGGATGAATGAAAACAGGAAGTCCTCGAACTCAGCACAAGGGGACCTGTGTCCTCCCCAGCCCCCAGAAGGCTGACAGGCCAGGCCCACAGGATGCGAATGGACCAACCTATGGACATTTAACCTCCAGGTGACCGGAGAAACAGGCAATTATGACAACCTCAACTAACTCTTTCTGGTTGCTGCTGCTGCTGTCATTTCGTTTTGGATTTTCAAGACAGGGTCTCTCTGCTGTAACCCCGGCTGTCATAGAACTCAGTGTGTAGCCCAGGCTGGCCTGGAGCTCAGAGATCCACCTGCCTCTGCCTCCCAAACGCTGGGATCAAAGGCGTGCGCCTTTTCTTTTGCTTTCCTTTGGAGACCCGCATCTCCTAAAGCACAGGCTGGCCTTAGCCACCTATGCACTAAAGATGACCTTGAAATTATGATCCTCTTGCTTCAGCTCCCTGGGTACCAGCAAGGTGGGCCGGTGCTCAGGCTGGCCTTAGCTCACTGCCAGCCATCCCCCCGTTTCAGCCTGCCCCAATCCTGGCACGGCAGGCAGGCACCACCTGCCTGCTGAGGCCTCTGGGGTGGAGCAGGGGGGGGTACCTTCATCCACACCAGGTTTCTGAGACAGGAGGATCTCGATATGTAGCCCACGATGGCCTTGAGCTTCATCCCCATCCAACTGCCTCGGCCTCCCACACGCCGGGACAGCAGCCGGCAATGCAGCTCACCACTCAACCACCACCGTACTAGCATCCTTTCTAAAACTAATCACGATGGCGCCCTGCAGTAGCCGTGCTGCCGTGGGAGCTCAGCAAGGACACCTAACGGGAGGGAGGGCACAGGAGGGAGGGCACGGGAGGGAGGGCACGGGAGGGAGGCGTAGCCACACACCTGCCAGACCTCAGCAGAGGGAACCGGCGTGCGCCTCACCTTAGGTGCTTTAATTCTTTCAGAACTGCAGGTGCGGATCGCCACAGTCAAACGGCCACAGAACCGAGCCCTGCGGACACCCAGAGCGCCGAGGCCTACGCGCCCCCTTTCCGACAGTGCAAAAACAATTATTTTAAACACAACTAAAAATAAACTTCCACGACAGTGCACACCTTAAATCCCAGACGGAAGTGGGAGTCTGAGGCCAGCCTGGTCTACACGGTGAGCTCCGGCCAGGGCTACGCAAAGGCTCCGTCTCAAACACAAACGAACTGAAGTTAACTAGGGCTTTTTCCTTTTTTCTTTTCTTTCGGAGACAGGGTCTCACGCTGCGGCTCAGGTAACGCGAGCGTGTTAGGTAGCCCAGGCTGGGTCTGGAAAGTCAGGAGGTGTCCCAGGCTGGACCGTGAACTCCCAGTGATCCAACCGCCTCCATGCAAGGCTGGTCCAAGGTTAGGGACCCAGGAGCGGGGCTGCTCCTTAGCGCCTCTGTGTTTGGTTGTTTGGCTGACATGGAAGTCACGGTGATCCTCCGGCCTCAACGTTCCAAGTGCGCCAGCCCTGCCTCGCCGCTGCGGCACCAGGCGGCGAGCGCCCGGCCCGGGCGCACGGCAGGCGCGGCCCCTCTGCCCTCCGACCCCACCACTCCGCCTACCTTTGGCACCGTCCAAGCGGGAACGAGCACCAACAGCCGCTCAGTCAGACGCAGGGGACAGCGTCCATTGTGCAGAAGGGGAAACTGAGGCTGCGACCGGGCTGGCGAGTGGCGAAGGCGGGATGGCGAGCGGGATGGCGAGGGGTCCCCGAGGCAGCTGAGGGACCCACGCACACCTAAAGGCCGGCCTCTTCGCGACAAAAAGCGGCGCGGGCCGCGGCCTGCCTCAGTTTCCCCCCTGCGCCGCCCGCTCACGTGACCCCGCGGGGCGCGGAAGTCCCGACCCCGAACCGCCTCTGTGCCCGGGGCCCCCGAGCGCCGCGCACCCCGAGCCGCAGACCCCCCACGTCCCCCGGGGCACGGCGGAGCCCCCGCCTCACCTCTCAGACGACCGGAGCCCCGACCCACCGACGGCTGCGCCTGCGCACCGCGGCGCAGCCAGGCCCCGCCCTCAGGCCCACGACGCCTGCGCACAAGGAACTCATTGCCTGTGTCCTCTCGTTCTGAGCATGCGCCTGACTGCCGGCGCGGCTCAGGAACGGAAGTGATGCCATACGGAGGCGGGTACAAGCGGGTCGTTAGGGAAACTGACCTCGAAGACGTCACGGAGACCGGAAGTCACATCTGACAGGCACCGGGGGGGAGGCCCCGCGCGTAGCATGGCGGGGCGCTGGCGGACCCCAGTTGCTCCGAGGAGGGTCACGTGGCACGGGGCCGGTCACGTGGTGCGGCTGCCCGCGTCACGGCGCCCTGACTCGGGGCCGCTGGCTGTCGCTGGGTTTTGTTGACAGTCTCACTAGCCCAGGCTGGGCTTGAACCCCCGACGCACCGCGCCACTGCGGGGACGCAGGCGCAGCCCACTCTCCGCTCGTAAGCGCCGAGCGGGTTAGCCGTCCCACCGCCGCTCGCGATCGCTTTTGTAAAGGCCTGTCCTCCGTTTAGCGTCACACCCGCATCCGTGCCTGGAGCGCAGTGCCTGCGCCGGCCAGCAGGGGGCGCCGGGCGCCGGGGCGAGCGCCGCCGCTGCACATGCGCCTTGTAAAATTGCTGCTTTCGTTTATTCTACGTGCGCTGGTGTGAGGGTGTCGGGTCCCCTGGAACTGGGGTTACAGACAGTGGTGAGCTGCCATGTGAGTGCTGGGAATTGAACCCGGGTCCTCTGGAAGAGCGTCTCTCAACCCTCGAGCTGTCGCTCCTATCTTTGTTGTCCCAGGTCGATCGGGAGTCAGAGGCAGGAGGATCTCTGTGAGTTCAAGGCCAGCCTGGTCTGCAGCCTGAGTTCCAGGACAGCCAGGGTGGAACAGAAAAACTCTGTCTCAATAAACCCCGCACATCCAGCCGAAGCCGCTCTCTAGCAGAGCATTCGAGGGCGATTACCCGCTGTCTGAGGCTCTTCTTCCTTCCAGGCTGAAAACACTATATTCTGGTAATCTCACCGGGACTCCACTTCCAGGGAAAGAATGCAAACTCGACTCCTTTGCAACCCTGAGACTTCTGATTTTACCTTTTCCTATTGTCAGCTTGCTACAACCCAGCATCCGTTAGCAAGTCTTCATGAACTGTCCAGCCCACTGTGGGGGGCGCCACTCCCTGTGTGGTGATGGCAGGGGGGTGAACAAGGGGAGGAGAGGCGCTGAGAGGAAGCAGGCCAGGAAGATGCCTGCGCTGGTCTCAGCTCTAGACTGCAGACATGATGTGGCCTGCTTCAAGTCGCACCAGATCCCTCCCCATCCCCACCATGGTCTGCATAGCCTCACCCCGTCACATCCCAATTCTGCTTCTTCAACTGGCCACTCACAAGATTCTTTCCAAATCCAATTCACGAATCTCTGTGTCTATACCCAGGAGGCTGGGCCCCCCTCGGGCTGCCCAGGGTGATCCTGCGGTACCGTGCCCCTGAGCCCTCATGGCCAACAGACGGAAAAGTCTGCGAGGGAACAGCAGACTAGAATACTCAACTAGAATTAGAATTCTGGAGCAGTGGGGGGATGGGTCCTACATGGTGGCTCACACGTGTACTGGGGAAGGCTGAGGCTGAGGACCCTGGGCTGCCGAATGAAACTGCGTCTCAAACTCCACTTCCCACACGTAAGAAGGAGTGGCAAGAAGTCCCCAGCCTGACAAAACCTGACGTTCGGTGTCGCCTTGGCCAGGCGCTCATGGGCTGAGCACCCACACAGCCTGCAGGAAGCTGGGCTCCGCACTGCGCACCCGTGGTCCAGCGCTCTGGAGCGTTCAAGGCCATCCCCACAGTAAATTCCAGGTCAGCCTGGGCTACTGAGACCCGTCTGAAGAAAAAAAGCCAACAGCAGGGTCTGGAAAGAGATGGCTGCTCTTCCCGAGGACAGGTTCACTTCCCAGCACCCATGGTGGCGCCCAACCAACGTTAGTCCAACTCCGGACACCCTCTGTTGGCTGCTGTGAGCATTACATGCTGGCAGTGCCAAGACGGAACACCCAGATACAAGAATTTAACACACGCACACACATAGGCATGCACAGACACACAACACACACACACACGTACACACACACAATCACACACATAGAGATACACAGACACACACACACATGGATACACACACACACATAGGCATGCACAGACACAAGCACACACAGATACACACACACACATAGGCATGCACATACACACAACACACACACACACGTACACACACACAATCACGCACATAGAGATACACAGACACACACACACACATAGGCATGCACAGACACAAACACACACGGATACACACACACACATAGGCATGCACAGACACAAACACACATGGATACACACACACACATAGGCATGCACAGACACACAACACACACAAGCACACACGGATACACACACACACATAGGCATGCACAGACACAAACACATACAAGCACACACGGATACACACGCACAGACACACACAAACAGAACACATAGACACAAACACACACACAAACACACGGATACCCAAACAGACTCACATACACACCAGGGGCCTGCAAGGCCAGTCCCCTCAGAGGGTAACAGACACCCAGTATGAGCCTGCAGATACTGAGGGTCTAGCCTGGGTACTTGCTCCAGGACTGCCCTGTTCCTGGGGATTTGAACTCCCCGTTTAGAAGTTTATTTCTAGTTATGTTTAAATGTCTCTTTTGTGCACTGTTAGGGGAAGGGCTGCCTAGGCCTTGGCAGTTTGTACGGTCTGCACGTGTTGGCTGTATGTAAAAGATGCGTGATTGCTGATGATCCGCACGTGCTACCAACAGAACACCTGGGGAGCTTAGGGATCAATACAAACGCCTGCGAGAGATGCTCAGGGTTGCACGTCCAGCATGGCGCTTGCGGTGACAGGCGGTTCCCTCTGCTCAAGTGTGGCAGGGTTGGCAGCTATAAAAATGCTGGCTGTCTTCCTTGGTGAGCCGCCGTGGCGGTTAACTATCGCAACTCCCTCAGAGAGTGCTAGTCCGCAGACCTTCTCCCAGCCAGGGGGAGCCTGCGACCAGTACCAACTGTGGATTTGCTGACCTTGAACCGCTGTGGGGATTATGTTAATTACTTCAATGGAGGCGGGAAGTCTCTTGGACCAGGGTACTCTCGGACAGCGTACTCGGCTCCCACTGCCTCGATTTCCCCCCTGGCCTGTACTTTGAGCCGTGTTAAACGCTAAGCTTATTATTTACGTGTCTGTGTGCATGCACTCAGACGTGTGCACCTGCACCCCGTGCGTCGCAGCGCCTGCAGAGGCCAGAATGCACATTTGTCCTGAAGCCGGGGTTACCCCAGTCCTCAGGCGCCCCGCGGGTGCTGGGATCCGAAGTCGGTCCTGACGTCAGGGCTGGCATCCACTGATCTTCTCGCCGGCTGCTTAAAACAGAGGGTTTCTTCACCGCCCCACGAGAGAACATTCATTGAAGTTTTGTTTGGTTTGTGGCTTTTCAGACAGGGTGTGTAGCCCAGGCTACCCCTGCAGGAGACGGCTGCTTCTGCTTCTCCAGGGCTGGATTTGCAGGTGTGTCCTATCACGCTCAGCAGCCAGGACGCTGAGGCAGGAGGACCGGGCCAGCCTGGGCTACAGCAGGCTGACGCGCAGAAAAAAGGCGTGAAGGAGCGGGCCGAGCACCAACGCACGCGGCGGCTCCGCGAGCCCGGTTGTTAGGTTTCCATAGAGACCGCATCCCGGCCGCCGCGAGGGGCTGGAGCCTCGAAGCCCCGCCCCGCTCCCGTCTGGCAGCCAATCACGGGTCCGCCTGCGTCCCGCGCACGCGCAGAGGCTCCCCTCCAGCGCGGCACCCTCCCGGAGCCGCGGGCGGTGCGGCGACGCGCCGGCGCAGGGCGAGTTCGCTGCGGCGCGCACGCGCACTCCCGACGCCCGCCGGCCCCCGCGCGCATGCGCCTTCCCAGCGTGCCCCGAGCGCGCGGGCAGCGGGCGCCTCAGTGTGCGAGCGACCGCGGAGGAGCCGGCCGAGCGCGGCGCGTTCCCGAGGAGGCCGGCGGCCCGGCGTGAGGACCGGCCCGCGCTCCGGCCGCCATGAAGCCCGCAGGTACCGCCCGCCCGCCCTCCGGAATGAATGACCGGCCGCCCGGCAGCGGCTCCGGGGCGCTCTGCGGCCGGCGCGGTGCACACACGTGACTCGGGGAGCCCGGGCCCGTTAGTCCTGGTTTGTCGTTGGGCCTTGTGTTCCCGAGTGTGGGTGCCTGCGCGGTGCACGTGCGTGCAGCCCCCGCGAAGGCCGGCGACAGGTGGCCGGGCGCTGCCTTTCCGGTGCTGGGATCCGAACTCGGGCCCTCTGGAAGAGCGGCAGGCGGCCCTAACCACTGAGCCACCTCTCCCGCCCACGTGCTCTGGATGCAGTCGGGCAGGCTGGGGTCTAGGGACGCATCTGAATCCTGCCGCCCCGGCGAGGGGCACCGGATGGCGGGGCGGGGGCAGGGATTCCGGCGTCAGGTGTAGACGGCGCAGAAAGTTAGTTTGGCTGCAACCCAGGAAGACGGGCGCCCGCTTTAAACCCTTTTTATGTAGTTCGTTTGCTCTTGTCTTGCGTACGTTGGTGTTTCGCCCACCGGAAGCTGTGAGGGCGTCGGATCCCCGGTAACGGGGACCGCAGACAGTTCTGAGCCGCCGTGTGGGAATCGAACCCCGGGTCCTCTAAGAGCAGCCAGTGCTCTTAACCCTGACTGAGCCATCTCTCCAGCCCCTTAATTTTTTTTTTAAACGTCATTTAGTGTGTCTTGAGGTCGGGGGACAACTGGTGGGGTCGGTCCTCTCCTCACCTTGTCAGTTGAGGGGGTCGAACCCAGGCCATCAGTGTTGGCGGTAAGCACCCTGACTGCTTAGCCGTCTACGTGTCCCCTGGGCTTGCTTAATCCGAAAGGTCACTGAGCCAGTCAGGGCAAGCCTGTCTTCCCAAGTGTGGGAGTTGAGGCTAGGAAGACCCAGCCTCCAGGGTTTGGGGGGCTAGCCTGGGCACCTTGCTTAACCCCGTCTTAACCAGTAAAAAGAGGCCTGGGATGTGTCGGCCAGGAGAGCCACAGCCTGGGTTCCCACCTGGCGCCGACCCAGTGGGCACTGCGACCCACGTACTGTGTGTCCTAGTGGCTGGGGGGGTGTGGGGTGGCGACCCCCTGGCATCGGTGCTTCTCTCCAAGCCTGCGGATCGCCCGGTACTTGTGTCTCCGGACCGGCGACCCGAAATAGAGGCGGTGATCCGAGTGTTCACAGAACGATGTCGAAATCCTAGCTTCTGAGAGTTTGTGGCTCCTCTATTTTCGTGGCCGGCCTGCCTCAGCGTCTAAGGCTGTTTGTGTGTGCGAGTACGCGTCGTGTGTGGAGGCCGGAGGCTGACGCCAAGTGTCTTGCTCGGTGGCTGCTCATTTGCTCTCTGTTGGAGATAGGGACTAACTGTAGCTCTGGCTGTCCTGGAGCTCATAGAGATCCTCCTGCCTCAGCTTCCAGAGCGCTGGGTGACAGGCATGCCCCAGACACCTGATCTTTACAACGGTGAGGTGCGTAGGCCACTCAGCCGCAGCCGCAGCCCCTGGTTCTGTTGTCTGAAACATGGTTGTACTGTGTTCTCCGTTTGGGCCCCAAACATGGAATCTTCCTGCCTCAACCTCCACAGGGGCTCATCACCTGCCCCAGTCCATCTTTGTAAAAACTCTCCTGGTGGGCAGGTCCCTCCCTAGCCTGTCTTTGGGACCCTCATCTGGTGGGTGCACGCCAGCCCCCCTTCATTTTCCAAGGCCCCAATTATAAATGGATTCCTCATGGGACGCAGGCGGCCCGCCCAGCTGCTTTGCATCTTGCATCATTGGTGTGGAACAGGTGTCACCAGGGGCTCCCGGGGTCAGCGCCTGCAGCTGCCGCTGTCCTGTGTGGGCCAGCCCTAGAGGGGCCCCGCACGCCCCTCCACGCCTGCTGCCAGCAGTGAGGGCCTCCTGTGGCCACCTACCCCGCTCTTCTCTCTCCCGTAGCCTGTGCAGGGGACGTTGTGGGCGCAGCGTCCCCGAGCTCCACGGTGAACCATCTGCGCTGGGACCTGAGTGCGCAGCAGATCGAGGTGCTGACCCGGGAGCTCATTGAGCAGACCAAGTGTGTGTACGACCGCGTGGGAGCCCAGGCCTTTGAGGATGTGTCCTATGAGAGCACGCTGAAGGCGCTGGCTGACGTGGAGGTGACCTACACAGGTGAGGGCAGTTCTTAGCCACTGTGTGGGCGTGGCTTACCAAGAGAGGTGGAGCATTCATAGCGCAGACCCTGCCAGGCCTCTGCAGGGAGAACCACTGTCATGGCAAGCACCATGCTGGACAGTTGAAACCCCAAGCTTCTCGTCTCTGAGGTTTTTATTGATCGCTAAGCTCCTCGGGTGTTCTACTGACAGCACGTGCAGATCATTAGCAATCAAACATCCTTCACATAAAGCCAACACCTAGGCAGCCCTTCCCCCAACAGTGCACAAAGAACCGTTTTAAATATAACTGGAAGTAAACTTCTGCAACAGGTGGGCCCAGTAGGTTCCTCCTCTCTGGAGAGGCTGGTGGCAGGAGCCAGCCTGGTGGCCTGCTCCTGCAGGACCAGCAAGCGGGGCCTGCCTGACTGGCCTTCCCCCGCCTGCCATTCATTCAGACTGCCCCTCCCCGCACCCTGGGCTGGAGGAGCCAGCTCAGGTGACCGCCCGGGAACCCAGTCCCTTGTGCCCTCTGTCAGCTGACCGCCAACCTGAGCTGCCAAACAGGCTTTGTCTCAGTTTGTTTTCTTATTTTTAGGCCAGGCTCAGTGGCACACACCCTTGGTGCCAGCACTGAGTCAGAGGCAGGGGGATACCTGAGTTTGAGGCCAACCTGGTGTACGTAGGGAGAAACTGTTAAAAGGAAGAAAAGTGTAGTGGGAGTTAGCCAAGAAGTCTGTCCTGTGCAGCCGTCCTTATGAGTGGGTGCCGCTTGGACTTCTGGGAACGGCTTAGGGTGTAAAAGAGGCAGCGGCAGTTGACAGTGACAGTTGGTGGACAGGAGAGAGAAGGTAGAGGTGACATGTTAGTCCAGTGTGCTCAGACAGGTAAAGCAGCCAACAAGGGCTGTGAAGGCTTCTTCCGAGTCCTCTCTCTCTTTCCTGAGTGAGTGAGGGTAAATTAAAAGACAGTGGGGGTCTGTACAAGTCGGGCGTGTCTCAGTGCAGGTGGGCAGCAGAGCAAGAATCTGTTACAGTGACGTTCAGTTCGAAGCGGCCCTCAGCGTGGGGAAGAGAACAGGAGAGCCAGGAGCGAGGCGTTCAGTTACAACGCACGGAGCCAGAGATCAGCTGTAGAGGAAGGAAAAGACACAAGTGAACGATATACATTTATACATATATACATTTCTTTTTGGGGGGGTTGTTGTTTTATGTTTGTTTGTTTTCGAGACAGGGTTTCTCTGTTGTAGCTCTGGCTGTCCTGGAACTCTCTGTAGACCAGGCTGGCCTCGAACTCAGAGATCTGCCTGCCTCTGCCTCCCGAGCGCTGGGTTAAAGGCCTGCGCCACCTGCGCCTGGCAGTGATTTTTTTTTTTTTTTTTTTTAATTTCAACGTGCGATTCTATCGGTGTGCCTGCGGTGGCTCATATTTCCCCGTTCCTTTTCCCCTGCCGTGTGGGTCTCGGGGTCACGCTCAGGTCGTCATCAGAGTTGGTGACGAACCCTCTACCCCTGCATCAGCTCACTGGCCTTTGTCGTGATTCACCCTCTCTGCCTGCCAGACAGTGCTGAGTCCTAGCCATCCTCCTGCCTCAGCGTCACTCTCAGCAGGGTCTCTGCTTTCTGTTACCATGGCAAGGACATCCGAGGTGGCCCAAGGTCACAGTGACTAAACCGACAGAGGCCTGGTGTGTTGTGGGAGAAGGGCACGGTGCCTCAGTGGCGCCCCAGCCAGCCCCTGGGTTCAGGGTGACCTCCAGCTCGCAGCTGTGTGCTGCCTGGCTGCTTTATTTAAACCCACGTCGCCTGTAGTTGTAATAATTCGTATGCATGGCCCCACGCACCGAGGGGTTACCTCCAGAGGGCTGCGTGGCGACATAGTCAGTGTGTTCGTGCCGTGCCCTTCCCGAGTTGTGGCGTGCGTCAGGTCCACGCCTATTTGTGACTGTGCGCTGCTCCAGTGTGGAGCCGAGATCCCCCACCTCTGGTTGTGGGTCTTGGCACGTACACAAGTCTTGATAGTGACGGTACTCTTGTTCCCCTTGACTTTGTGCCTGGGGAGGGGACTGGGTCACAGCCTGCTGACCTTCTGGGCTCGCGTGGCCCAGGGCAAGCAGGTCTGCCGTGGAACCATTGTCCCGCCAGCTAGCCTGACTGTCCCAGTGTCTGTTCACTGCCCTGAGTCTCGGCTGTGGCGTCCTGAAGTCGAGGGTGACAGTGCTCCCTCCGCCTTTGTCCCCGTGCCTGAACTTGGCCCGGTGCAGAGCTCCGCAGAGGTGGCTGGCGGGCCTGCTCCGTTCACCGTGCCCCGTGTCTCTCCCTCAGTACAGAGGAACATCCTGGACTTCCCGCAGCACGTGTCCCCATCCAAGGCCATCCGCACAGCCAGCACAGAGGCCGACAAGAAGCTCTCAGAGTTCGATGTGGAGATGAGCATGAGGCAGGACGTGTACCAGAGGGTCGTGTGGCTGCAGGTATGGGGATGGCTGTACCCGGGCGGGCGGGCGGGCGGGCAGGCGTCAAGTTCTGCTTGCTGCCAGCATATGCAGAGACAAGCTGGCCCTGTGTGGCACACAGCTCCCAGCATGGCTTGTGGCCTTGCTGCTGCTGTCCAAAGCAGCCTGTAGCCCCTCAGGTGTTACCTGAACCCCTGCTGGAGTGTAGACAGCAGTCCACACCGATGCCTTCCTTCATTTTGGTCAGGGCTGTTGAATACCTGTGATTATCACATAGTTGTAAGATGCCACGCGGAGCCGAGTGTCTGGCTGGGCCTGTCACCCACCACTTGGCAGGCCGAGGCAGCAGGGTCAAGGGTTCAAGGCTAGCCAGGGACACACGAGGACTTGGGGTGAGCAGGGTGTCTGGCACATGCCCCTCATCCCAGCACCGAGAGGGTACAGACTAGACACTCAGAAAGTTAAGGCCGTCCTTGGTTCCATACTGAGTTCAAAGCCAGCTTAGGCTACACAAGACCCTGTTGCAATAGATAGAGAGGGCTGGAGTCCTCAGAGGGGCTGGGACAGGGTCGGGGTACAGTCCTGTCCTGCTACAATAGGAGTCTCGGGTCACATTCCGAAGCCAACAGCAGAGAGACGCAGATGCTGCTCGGGTCTCCTCGGCCTCGTCTGGCTGGCTGTCCCACGCAACCCGGCACCATGGCCGCACTGAGGCAGCCCGAGGTCAGGCTTGGGGCTCTGTGGTGTTGGCAAACGGGCCTCCACCGTGGTCTCCAGAGCGCTGCGACAGCGGCAGCTCGCTGCCTGCTGTGTCAGTTCTTAGCAACTATTTCTTTATTGTGGACGGGAAGCCTGTGGAGGCGTCTCCTTCCAGCGTTGGGGCCCGGGGTCCAGCTCTGGTCTACAGGCGTGGCCGCAATCGCCTTTACTCTCAGAGCCGCCTGTCTCGCGATCAGACCCGCTTTTCTGGTTGGCTTTAAGATGTGTGTTTTTCTGTCTGCGTGTGCGAATGTATGTGGGCGTGTCGCGAGTGGTCTGAGACACCCTGTGGGTGTCACCGCCCTGCCACGAGAGCCACAGAGGGGGGCGGACTTGCCCTCGCCATCTCCCAGTGTTTGACCCGACTTCTGATGGCTGCTTCCAGGAGAAAGTCCCGAAGGAGTCTCTGCGGCCGGAAGCTGCACGCTACCTGGAGCGGCTGATCAAGCTAGGCCGGAGGAACGGGCTCCACCTGCCACAGGACACACAGGAGGTGAGTGTGCCTGAACCCCGCGAAGCAGGTCTGTGCAGACCCCACCCTGTGCTGAGTCAGCTCTGCCGAGCCTGGAATGTGGGCCCCCCCCAAACGCGCCTTCCCTGGGCTGGCCTGAGGAGACGGGTGTGTCTGGCCAGGCAGAGGTGACAGCTGACCGCAGTGGGTGAGGACAGGTGGCCTGTGGGCGCCATGCTGGGTGGGACCCACCTTCATGGTCATCTATACTTGAGGCCACTGCTTCAGAGCCCAGGAAGTGGCTGCCGTGGCTGTTCACCATCGCTGAGGTGGCAACGCCCAGCAGAGGGTGTCAGCCTCCGGTGGTAATCCACCGAGCCAGCGAGACCCGCAGTGACTCCCGGCCCCAGAGAAGGGCCCGCTCAGCTGTGGCCTCCAGAGTCACCACGTCAGGGAGGCCGTGCGCCTGTTCTTTAGGGCAGGACAAAGACACGGGTGGCCCGGCTTGGGCGGGGCCTGGTGCTCCCTGCCTCCGCCCTGTCCCTGTTCCAGTGAGCACTCACTGGCCAGGTGGCTTGAGGCAGGAAGTGCCTGGCATCCCCTAGCCTGGGTCTGTGCCCCACGAAAGCCCCAGGAGCCCTGAAGGCCGCGTGTGGTCCCGGCTCCTATCGGTGCCACCTGCTGAGGAGTCTGTGCTGCGGCCCACAGGGCCGTGCTGTCCGTGTGCCGGTGGGGGGCCTGGGGCTCTGGGTGTCATAGAGGCCTCGTCCTGTTCCCTGCTCGCTGGCGGGTGTCCCTGGGCTGGTTTTTAGCCGGACCTTAGACCTGGCCTTAGCAGACAGGCGTAGCCCAGTCTCCGTCACCACGACCTGGGGCTCAGTCTGCAGGCTGAGGGTAGGCAAGGACACGAGTCCAGAGGTTCCTGGGGTGCCACTGCAGCCTGGTGGGACGGAGACCAGCACCCCACGACCCCACTGTGTCTCTGCAGAAGATCAAGAACATCAAGAAGAAGCTGAGCCTGCTGTGCATTGACTTCAACAAGAACCTCAACGAAGACACCACCTTCCTGCCCTTCACGCGTGAGGAGCTGGGTGAGTAGCCAGGGCTCTGCAGACTCCACCCTTGGGAGGCAAGACCCCATCTGGAGCTGCAGCCCTGAGCTGGGCGCGTGACCGTCCTAGCCTGGTGCCGGCAGGCATCTGAGATCCTGCACGCCACCATGCGGAGTGGCGTTAGTCAGGGATGAGAGGTGAGAGCTGGCCCGGGCCTAGGACCTTGGAGGGTCAGTGCCTGTGCGTGTGTCTGGGCTCCCCCTCTGTGGCCTGGTCCCCTGGCTTCTCTGCCATGCCTCCTCCCTGCACCACACACGTGACCAGTGCTCCCCGCCACTCCTCAACCCTCCCCATACTCATGGCTGACCAGGACATCCTGCCGAGGTTGCCGGCGGCCATGGGAGGCTCCCACAGGCTTGGGGTCAGGGTTGCCGGCCTGGCTCCAAAGCTCTGTTGTGAGCGGTGTCCACTGCTTCCACAGGCGGGCTCCCGGAGGACTTCCTGAACTCGCTGGAGAAGACGGAGGACGGCAAGCTGAAGGTCACCCTCAAGTACCCACACTACTTCCCGCTGCTGAAGAAATGCCACGTGCCCGAGACGCGGCGCCTGGTGGAGGAAGCCTTCAACTGTCGCTGCAAGGAGGTGGGCTCCCCCGCAGCGCCTGTGCCCCACAAGACCCCACCGCAGACTGTCTGCCACGCCTGTGGGGGCAGCCGCTCTCACACACACAACAGTGGTGCCATGCTCTTGGCTTTGTGTCTGCTGTGGGGCTGCTGGCGGAGTCGGTTTCACTTCAGTTGACTTTGGAGTGCCTGGGGTCTGGGTCCCCCACCTCCCCGCGGCTGCAGTTTGAAGTGGGCCCCTGACGGCTGCGGACTGCTCAGAGCAGAATGGGGCTCAACGTGTGCCGTCAGGGAACTTTGGGTCCAACCCTGTGGGCTCCACCTGACCACACTGGGGAGGGATGGCTGTTAACCAACCAGAGTCCTCAAAACTCACCTCCAGCCTCTGCAGGGCCCCATGTGCGGCTGGTCCCACCTCCACCGAACCCCCTCTGTGCCTACCCCTCCCTGCGGTTCCTGAATGGTGACCAAATGGAGCTGGCGGTTGTCTCTGGGTACCTGCCCCTGTCTGGTGTGGTGCGGAGGTGGGGCTGCCAGCTAGCTGCCTGTGTCCCCACAGGAGAACTGCGCCATCCTCAAGGAGCTGGTGTCCCTACGGGCGCAGAAGTCCAGCCTTCTGGGGTTCCGCACACACGCTGACTACGTCCTAGAGATGAACATGGCTAAGACCAGCCAGACAGTAGCCACCTTCCTAGGTATCCATCCTGCTCTGGCCGTGCCTCCCACCGCTGCCCCACTGGCTTGGCCTGGAGGTTCATTGTCATCGGTCCCGATGTGTCAGGCTGGAGTAGAGCCACGTGTGGTGTCCAGCCAGCCTCCAGACACCCTTGCCCTTCTGGGGCAGCTAGCATTCCATTCTGGCCTCTCCTGGGGCTCTGGGTGGCGGTGCAGACTTTAATCGTATGCAGGGGCTTGGCGCCCTCCTTCCTGGGCGGCAGGGGCCGGGGTGACAGTGATGTCTCTGCAGATGAGCTGGCACAGAAGCTGAAGCCGCTGGGTGAGCAGGAGCGCGCGGTCATCCTGGAGCTGAAGGAGGCGGAGTGCGCCAAGCGGGGCTTGCCGTTCGACGGACGCATCCACGCGTGGGACATGCGCTACTACATGAACCAGGTGGAGGAGACACGCTACCGCGTGGACCAGAACCTGCTGAAGGAGTACTTCCCCATGCAGGTGGTCACGCGCGGCCTGCTGGCCATCTACCAGGAGCTGCTTGGGCTGACCTTCACCCTGGAGGAGGGCGCCACCGCCTGGCACGAAGACGTGCGGCTGTACTCGGTGCGGGACGCCGCCTCTGGAGAGGAGATCGGCAAGTTCTACCTCGACCTGTACCCCAGGTGGGTGCAGGATCGCGGCAGGAGGGGTCAGACCCTGCCTGGTCCAGCGGGCTCCCAAAGGTGCTGTTCAGGTGCTCTGGATGCCCGGGTGCCTCTCAACTCTGCTCTGACCCAGCTTTCCTTTCCAGGGAAGGGAAGTACGGCCATGCGGCCTGCTTTGGCCTCCAGCCTGGCTGCCTGCGCCAGGATGGCAGCCGACAGCTGGCCATCGCCGCCATGGTGGCCAACTTCACCAAGCCCACGCCGGACACGCCTTCCCTGCTGCAGCACGATGAGGTGGAGACCTACTTCCACGAGTTTGGCCACGTCATGCACCAGCTCTGCTCACAGGTATGTGCCCTGGACTGGCCCTAGGGCCACTGTGTGGCTGGGCCAGTGCCATGGACACGTTGGGCAGCGGGGTCTCCGAGCATTCCCACCTCCTGGCCCAGGCTGGGCGAGGACAGGTCTGGGTTTGCATGCATTGTTTTTACTACATTTGCTGACTTTGCACAAGAGGGGGTCTGTGGATGGCATGTGCTGCTCCTGCGTGTGCAGACAGGACAGTTGACCCCGGCCACCATTCGGGCCCTGGGGTTTGAACTCATAACATCAGGCTTGACAGCAAGTGCTTGAAGCCACTAAGCCAGGTCACCAGCCTTTCCCTCCCCTCCCATCCTGTCTGGTGGTGACTGGTCCTGTCTGGTGGTCACTGCAGTCCTGTCTGGTGGTGACTGGTCCTGTCTGGTGGCCACTGCGGTCATCCATGTGCCCTCCTCTTGACACGACCGTCTTGAACCCACACTTACATCCCAAGATGACAGTTCAGCCAGAGGCTCCCCCACTGGCTGATGGGTGCAGTTTGCATGAAAGGGGGGCTGGAGCCAGAGCCAGGGCCTCGCAGTTGTAGTGAGACCCGGAGACCTCCATGTCTCTGGTGTATCCCAAGTGCTGGGCCCGGGAGGGGCACCTGGGGCTGCACAGCAGCTTGGGCCAGGCGATGGCCTGGGTCCCATGTGCCTGAGGTTTTACCCCCTGTGCCTGCTGTAGGCAGAGTTTGCCATGTTCAGCGGGACACACGTGGAGCGAGACTTCGTGGAGGCGCCATCACAGATGCTGGAGAACTGGGTTTGGGAGAAGGAGCCTCTGGTGCGCATGTCTGAGCACTACCGGTCGGGCAGCGCGGCCCCACAGGAACTGTTGGACAAGCTCATCAAGTCACGGCAGGCCAACGCGGGTGAGCCCGGCCGCCTACCTCAGCCAGACTTGAAGTTGGTGCTCCCGGCTGGCTGAGGCTGACCTCTGACTCTCCCCAAGGTCTCTTCAACCTTCGGCAGATCGTCCTAGCCAAGGTGGACCAGGCCCTGCACACACAGACAGACGCAGACCCGGCTGAGGAGTATGCCCGGCTCTGCCAGGAGATCCTCGGGGTGCCTGCCACACCAGGTAACCACTGTCAGGCCCAGTCGGCATTCCAGGGGCTGAAGGGGGCCTGCCTACCCTGCCTTCCTCCACCTGAGGCTTTGGCCTATGCCCACACCTCACACCTGCTGCAGCCAGGGCCCGTCACAGGGCCTCACCCGGGGGCTGTGGCCAGGGCCCGTCACCACAGGCCCACACTGCCCCAGGGTGGATGCCGTATCCTGCGTGTTCTCTGCCTCTGTCCAGGGACCAACATGCCAGCCACCTTCGGCCACCTAGCCGGCGGCTACGACGCACAGTACTACGGCTACCTGTGGAGCGAGGTGTACTCCATGGATATGTTCCACACACGCTTCAAGCAGGAGGGCGTGCTGAGCCCCAAGGTATGTCATGTGCCGTCATGGTCCCTCAGCCAGCTATGGCGGAGAAGGGACGGGAGCCAGGCGGGCAGCAGCTGGCGCTTGCCTCTGCACATGCGCTCAGGTGCTCATCCACCCTCGCCCTCTGACCCCTGCTCTGCCCTCAGGTTGGCATGGACTACCGGACCAGCATCCTGAGGCCCGGGGGCTCTGAGGACGCCAGCGTCATGCTGAAGCAGTTCCTGGGCCGGGACCCCAAGCAAGACGCCTTCCTCCTGAGCAAGGGCCTGCCAGTGGGGGCCAGCCCGAGCCAGCCGCCTGCTGACCACTGCCCAGCCGCCGCCTGTGCCTTACCCGCCCAGGCTGGCCTCGGCCTGGGCCAGTTCCCGCCCTGTCTGCCGTGGCTTGGGTCCTGGCCTCAAGCTGCCCAGCACTCCCCAGCACCAGTGTTGGACATGGTCCTGCGACGCAGCCATGAAACCTCACAGGGCGCCCTGCCAGCTCCTCCCTCTGTACTGCGCTGCCCCCAGCTGCGACAGTCTCAGGTCACGTGACATTCCAGATGTTGGAGGGTGCCGGGGTCACCTGCCCAGTGTGTCACTCAGGGTCATTGTGTCTCTTCACAACAGCCACTCTTTCTGGGCTTCTTGGGGAAGGCTGGGTGCAAGAGCTGGTGAGGGTCTGCCACCTGCTGGCTGTGTACAGTATTGCAACCACTAGCCACCATTAAATATGCATTTAAAAAAAGGGAGCCACACGTAGCCCTGGCTCACTTCCTACAACTCGCCCAGACAGAACACACACGACTGGAAACCTAGTAGCCACGGCAGAAGGAAGCCAGTGAGGTCAACCCTGATCCTCTATCAATGCAACGTCCCAAACTGGTCACAAGCCACCTTCTCCTCAGCCACGGTGGCACGAGCCTGTCATGCCAGTGTTTGCAGAGTACCCTGGTTCCGTTCCCAGCGCCCATGCTAGCGCGCAGCCTCCTGTCACTCCAGCTCTGCGGGATCCACCCACTCCCCTGGCCTCTGGGGAGGTTGCTCACTTTGCTCTTGCAGACTTTGGCTCAGGCCTCTGCACCCACAGGACAGCTAAGAGCCGCCCTTCACCCTAGATGAAGGGGTCCAATGTCTTGCTTCCAGGGCTTCGCTCCCACAGGGCGCACAGACACCCCACCAGAGGGATGGTTGCACCTTCACAGGGCTAGGGCGAGTCGTGGGGTGCATGTCCAAGGCGATGAGCCTGGTCCTTCCCCACTGGCCCCAAATCTGTGCTTTGTTGAGAGGGTGTTGCTGTGTAGCCCTGGCTGCCCTGGAACTCACTATGCAGACCAGGCTGGCCTTGAACTCACAGATCCTCCTGCTTCCACCTCACAAGTGCTGGGATTAGGGGTGTGGCCACCATGCCTGACTCAAGATTTATCTCCCAACCCCCAGTGGCTGCCACCCTCCTGGGCTTGCACATAGTACAAAGCCAGACACCATCCGTTCCTGGTGACCCTGGGCTAGTCATCCCAATCCAGCCCCAGCTTCCTCACCCATGGAATCAGCACAGTGGGCAGCCAAGGCACTGCGGCTGCAGGTCCTGCGGGTCCTCCCAGCTCCCTGCCACTCTCCAAGGTGCTGAACCCACCCAGGTCCGGGGTGCCTCCCAGAAATGGGACCCCCCGCCTTGCCACCTATACTCAAAATGCTGTGTGGAGACAGTGTCTTACATAGCCCAGGCTGGCCTGAAAACACCCCAAGATCCACCTGCCTGTGTACCCTGAGTACTGGGATTAACAGTGTAAAGTGTGCTGTTCCGCCAGGCGATGGAAGCACATACCTTTAATCTCAGCACGAGGGAGGCAGAGGCAGGCAGAGCTTTGGCTTAGAGGCCAGCCTGGTCTACAGAGTGAGACCCTGTCTCCAAAAGGAAAAAGGAAGAGGGAATGTCTGTAGGCTGGAGTCCAGCTGCACCCTAGTGTCAGGGAGCCCAGGTCCCCATGGGCTCTGCATTCTGTGATGGGGCAGTGGTGACCCCACGCACTGGGGTCGTGGCTCAGGTGTGGGGTGTCAGTCTGTAGCCGTGAAGCCATCTAGTTCTTGTCCGACACCAGGCTCTCCATGTTCTTGGGCCCCCTTCCAGCTGATGTGGGGTGCTTCTCCGGGCTCCATCAGTCCCTGGGGTTCCACCACAGCATCCCCAGAGCACCCTGCACCAGAGGGACCCGGAGCCACCGGGGCACCCAGGACAGCCACATCTCCTCCCCCGGTGTCTCCAGTCCTGCCCGGCCCGGGCTAAGCAGCAGTTCCGAAGCCACCCAGTCCAGCAGGGTGGCCTGGCCCAGGTCCTCCGTGGAGTTGGCCAACAGCGGACGGGGGTCGCCTAGCTCCTCTGTCGGCTCGCCCAGCATCGGCATTTCCAGAAAATCCTCCCAGTCTGCGCCAAGGCCGCCGGAAGGAGAACCTTTGTGGGGGGTGCCAACGTCGGGCCAGGGTCCTGGGACCTCGGAGCCTGCGGCCATGTCGGCAGCCACGCGGGATGCAGCGTGGTTGTGGAGGGTTCTGGAAAACACTGGAGAGGATTGGGGACTCAGAAGAGGCTCAGCTTTAGGGCTCCCCCCTGCCCTAGGTGGGGACTGTGTACCCTGTTACACATTTATAGTGTGTGCACTGTGGGTTTGGGGTGCCACAGCTCCCCCATGTGGCAGGAGGACTGTCCTGCGGGATTCTCATTCTCCCCTTCCATCTTGCAGACCTGGGAATTGAACTCTGGTTCAATGCCAGGCTTGGCAGGAAGGCAGGCTCTTTATTGTCTGGGCCATCTGCCCCCCCCCCGATCTCCCGACACTGGCTTCTGGGTTCAGGATGTGTGTGTCTGTGTGTGTGTGTCTGTGTGTGTGTGTGTGTGTAAGTGTCTGTGTGTGTGTCTGTGTGTGTGTGTGTGTGTAAGTGTCTGTGTGTGTGTCTGTGTGTGTGTGTGAGTGTCTGTGTGTCCGTGTGTGTGTGTGTCTGTGTGTCTGTGTGTGTATGTGTGTGTGTCCGTGTCTGTGTGTCTGTGTGTGTCTGTGTGTGTGTCTGTGTCTGTATGTCTGTGTGTGTGTCTGTGTGTGTGTGTGTGTCCGTGTCTGTGTGTCTGTGTCTGTGTCTGTGTCTGTGTGTGTGTCTGTGTGTGTGTCTGTGTGTGTCTGTGTCCGTGTCTGTGTGTCTGTGTCTGTGTGTGTGTCTGTGTGTGTGTCTGTGTCTGTATGTGTGTGTGTCTGTGTGTCTGTATGTCTCTGTGTGTGTGTCTGTGTGTGTGTCTGTGTGTGTCTGTGTCTGTGTGTATCTGTGTCTGTGTGTGTCTGTGTCTGTGTGTGTCTGTGTCTGTATGTGTATGTGTCTGTGTGTCTGTATGTCTCTGTGTGTGTGTCTGTGTGTGTCTGTGTCTGTGTGTATCTGTGTGTGTGTCTGTGTGTGTCTGTGTGTGTGTGTGTGTGTGTCTGTCTGTGTGTGTATGTCTGTGTGTGTGTGTCTGTGTCTGTGTGTGTGTGTCTGTGTGTGTGTGTCTGTGTGTCTGTGTGTGTGTGTGTGTGTCTGTGTGTGTGTGTGTATGTCTGTGTATGTCTGTGTATGTCTGTGTCTGTGTGTGTGTCCATGTCTGTGTGTCTGTGTGTGTGTCTGTGTGTGTGTGTCTGTGTGTGTCTATGTCTGTGTGTGTGTGTCTGTGTCTGTGTCTGTGTGTCTGTGTGTGTGTGTCTGTGTGTGTGTGTCTGTGTGTGTGTCCGTGTGTGTGTCTGTGTGTGTGTATCTGTGTGTCTGTTTGTGTCTGTGTGTGTGTCTGTGTCTCTGTGGGTGTCTCTGTGGGTGTCTCTGTGTGTGTGTCTCTGTGTCTGTGTGTGTCTGTGTGTCTCTGTGTGTGTGTGTGTGTGTGTGTGTCTCTGTGTCTGTGTGTGTGTCTGTGTGTGTGAGTGTCTGTGTGTGTCTGTGTCTGTGTGTGTGTCTGTGTGTGTGTGTCTGTGTGTGTATGTCTGTGTGTGTGTGTCTGTGTGTATGTGCATTTGTCTGTGTGTGTGTCTGTGTGTGTCTATGTCTGTGTGTGTGTGTGTCTGTGTGTGTCCGTGTGTGTGTGTCTGTGTGTCTGTTTGTGTCTGTGTGTGTGTGTCTCTGTGGGTGTCTCTATGGGTGTCTCTGTGTGTGTGTCTCTGTGTCTGTGTGTGTCTGTGTGTCTCTGTGTGTGTGTGTGTGTGTGTGTGTCTCTGTGTCTGTGTGTGTGTGTGTCTGTGTGTCTGTTTCTGTGTGTCTGTGTGTGTGTGTATGTCTATTTGTTCACATTATTCAGGTCTCTCATGTAGCCCAGGTTGTTCAGTATAGCCAAGGATAACCCTGAGCTGATTGCCCTGCCTCTGCCTCCCTGTGCTGGATGCCACGCCCCAGTGCCCCCAGGGCTGGGATTGCCTACCTCGAACTGGCATGAAGTCTCCAGGGCTGTCGACTTTGTTGGAGTCGAAAGGGCTGATGGAGGGGAGGATGATCAGGACGAAGGACAGCAGAAGGACCTGGCAGAGAGGGCGGGGTCACCCCATCCACCCCAGCTCACAGGCAGGAAGGCTGAGCTATAAGGGGTGAGGCTCAGGAGGTAGAGAAGACTTTTTTTTTCTTTTTTAGATGGACTTGTTGGTTCTTGAGACAGACCCTCGCTTTGTAGCCCAGGCTGACCTGTAACTCACAGCAATCCCCCTGCCTCCAGTTTTCTGAAACTTATGACAAGCCTGTCCCACCATGCCAAGCTACAAGACACCCCCATACACACCCATACACTGCCCATTGGTCTAAGACCAAGCACCCTGCCAGTCTGGGACCCCAAGTGCAGACGGGACTCACCGCTATGCAAGTGCCTGCGTGGGCAGGCTTGCTGGTCGACTGGAGCAGGAGAGCCTGCAGGTGTTTCAGCTGCTCCAGAAGAGACCTTGCAGAGAAATGACGTCCAGGTTGAGCCCTGCGGCCTCTGCCTTGCTTCCTGACCCTTTCTGGAATCCCCCTTCCTCCACACTTCCTCTTTGCCCCTCAGTCTCTCTGACCCTGCCACACAGCAGACCCTGTCCTGTCCAGGGCGTTTGCACAGCCTGTCATCCGTACCGATGACATTGTTCCCACAGATGTGTCTGCAGCTGCTTCTTGCTCACCCCACAGGACTTTGTACGCACCGGTTCCTCTAGCTAAGTCTTATACGCTCATTAAAGCCCCAAACCCAGGTGCCCTCTTTGGTGGACAGAGGCTGCATTTCTGGCTGTCTCATGGCTGCCGTGCCAACATCTTGTCCCTCAGCCCCCCCTCGGGCAAACCCTACGGGGATACCTCCTCTCGGCACACTCACAAATTTTGCTTTTCTAAATGCAAAACCTTCCTCTGTAGCTCCTGGTTCTGGGCGGTGCAGGCTGACATCCTGTGAAGACAAGGACCCAGTGAGGCACTTCCCACCTCACACACAGGGCGCCCAAGCCGGGCGGGGCGAGCGTCAGCTGAGGCGCCACATCTGAGACCTCGTCCATCTCTCTCCAGTTTTTGTTTTTAAATATTTGTTGTTGCTGCTGTTGTTGTCACCCTGTCTGGCCTGGAGCTCACAGACATCCACCTGCCTCTGCTTCTCCTGTGCTGGGACTGAAGGTGCAAACCACCATGTCCAGACTGTGTATGTGTATGTGTGTGTGTGAGAGAGAAAGAGAGAGAGAGAGAGAGCGCGAGAGCACTCACACCATGTGTATGCAGTACCCACAGAGGCCAGAAAGGGCGTCGGATCCCCTGGAGCTGGAGTCTCAGGTGGTTGTGGGCCGCTGTGTGGGTGCCAAAATCGAACCCAGATCCTCTGCAGGAGCAGCAGATGGTCTAACCACTGAGCCGCCTCTCCAGCCCCATGCCCAGGTATTTTATGATTTTTTTCTTTCTGTGTGTGTGCACATCAATGCAGGTGCCCACAGCAGAAGCAGGTGTCGGCCCCCGGAGGCTGCGAGCCGCACCACGCTGGGATCCTGAGAGAGCAGCAAGCGCCTGCAACCCGCGAGCCACCTGGCCGGCCCCTCTGCACTTTATGTTTTTGATACGGGGTCCCTCACTGAGCCTGGAGCTCATCAGGTCAGCTAGACCGGCTTGCCAGTGAGCCGCAAGGGATCCTCCGACTCGGTTCTTGAGTGCTGGCAGGGCAGGCACGAGCCACCACAGCGGGCTTCAGTGCGCTGATGCGGACCCGACCTCGGGTCGGAAAGTGCTTGACTAACGGTCAATCTGCAGCCTGAGGGGAGGGCGAACCACAGGGCCCCAGCGGCAGACACACGCGGTGGCCTCTGGGAGGCCCACTGCTGACCACGCCCCCCGGCCCTCGCTGGGGGATTCCAGGCGGGGCTGCATCCTGACCACGCCCCCCGGCCCTCGCTGGGGGATTCCAGGCGGGGCTCCACCCTGACCACGCCCCCCGCCCCTCGCTGGGGGATTCCAGGCGGGGCTCCACCCTGACCACGCCCCAGTCCCTCATTGGAGGATTCCAGGCTGGGCTCCACCCTGACCACGCCCCAGCCCCTCACTGGGGATTCCAGGCGGGGCTCCACCCTGACGACGCCCCCCGCCCCTCACTGGGGGATTCTAGGCGGAGCTCCGCCCTGACCACGCCCCCCGCCCCTCGCTGGGGGATTCCAGGCTGGGCTCCACCCTGACCACGCCCCAGCCCCTCACTGGGGGATTCTAGGCGGAGCTCCGCCCTGACCACGCCCCCCGCCCCTCGCTGGGGGATTCCAGGCGGGGCTCCACCCTGGCCACGACCCCAGCCCCTCTGCAGGTGCAAGCACGAATAACGCATCCCTCAGCGCTGCTCCCCCACGCACCCACCCCCGTCCCCGAACTCCCCGCATCACAGAGAGACACCGCGCCCAGGAGCGGGTCACCAACCCGAGTTGTGTTAGGCTGTCGAATGCTGGCCATCTCTGCCTCGGTTTCCCCGAGGAGCGTGCAGCCCCTGGCCACAGCCTTACCGGTTCTCCAGACCGTCGATGTATTCTTTCTTCTTCTTGCGGCTTTCCTGGGCCGACTGCTTGTTCCGGATCTTCCTGCGGATTTTTTTCAGCACCCGCTCCTCGTACTGCAGAGTGACCCGGAAAAGAGGCTGACTGCGTGCTTCATCAGCCTCCGCGGTGCCCGACCCCAGACCCACTGTGTGCACCAGGGCCTCCTGTAGCCCAGGCTAGCCAGGATGACCTGCACCACCATGCGGGGCGCTGTGGGGATGGAGCCCAGGGCCTGGTGCATGATGGGAGAGGACTCTGCCCCGAGCCCCGCCCCACCCTCTCCCTGCATCCTTGCTCGGGCCCTGCAAGTTTCCAGTTTCCAGAGCCGCTGCACCCACCGTGGAGCTCCCTGTCTGAGAAAACGTGAGGCGCCATCTCGGCCCGGAGGCTCGGGCCGCGGCGCCGCCTGGTGGCGGGAAACGGATAACTCACACGGCTCTGCAGAGGCAGAGGCAGGAGCATCGCCGTGAGTTCTGGGCCATCCCCAGTGCCACATACGCCAGGCACGGTGGTGCACGCCTGTCCGATGCACGCGTGCGCGCGCAGCTCGGAGCCCCGCGTACCTTGGTGAGAGGCAGCTGGGTGGGGAGGGTCACCCCCTCTTTGGCCAGCAGCTTCTTCTCGTCCTCAGTCAGCACCAGCTCCGGGCCGTACCCACTCCCAGCCCCCAGCAGCTGGGAGGAGGGCAAGGAATGCTGTTGCTATGGAAACGGAGGGGCTACAGTGAGAGTCCCAGAAGCCCAAGCTAAAAACAGCAGGAGGGCAGGGCGTGGGGAGGACACGGGCTGTCGCCGAACACCCGGACGACTGGGACGGAGGAAGGCAACTTCGAGATCCGTCTGAGAAACTCAGCAAAGAGGGCTGGGGGCGGGGTCTCGGGTGGGGGCTTGGGGCGGGGGACCTGGGGTGGGGGCTCGGGGTGGGGGCTCGGGGCGGGGGACCTGGGGTGGGGGCTCGGGGCGGGGCTCGGGGCCGGGGCTCGGGGCGGGGGACCTGGGGCGGAGGCTCGGGGCAGGGGCTCGGGGCCGGGGCTCGGGGCGGGGACGGGGGCGGGGGACCTGGGGTGGGGGCTCGGGGTGGGGGCTCGGGGCGGGGGGGGCTCGGGGCTGGGGCTCGGGGCGGGGGCTCGGGGCCGGGGCTCGGGGCAGGGGACCTGGGGCCGGGGCTCAGGGCAGGGGCTCGGGGCGGGGGACCTGGGGTGGGGGCTCGGGGCGGGGGCTCGGGGCGGGGGCTCGGGGCGGGGGCTCGGGGCCGGGGCTCGGGGCGGGGGACCTGGGGCCGGGGCTCAGGGCAGGGGCTCGGGGCGGGGGACCTGGGGTGGGGGCTCGGGGCGGGGGCTCGGGGCGGGGTCTCGGGGCGGGGTCTCGGGGCCGGGGCTCGGGGCGGGGGACCTGGGGCGGAGGCTCGGGGCGGGGGCTCGGGGCCGGGGACCTGGGGTGGGGGCTCGGGGCGGGGGCTCGGGGCCGGGGACCTGGGGTGGGGGCTCGGGGCCGGGGGCTCGGGGCCGGGGCTCGGGGCCGGGGCCTCGAGGAGCCCTCTCCACATCCAGGGCCCCAGAGGGCGCGGCGGAGGCGCAGACACCTACCAAGTCCCCTCCACTGCCTGACAGCAGAAGCTCCTTCACCGAGAGGCTGAAGCGGGAAGGAGAGCCGGTCTGCTCCTCCGGGTACACGGCGTCTGTGCTCCACAGGTCTGGCCAGGCAGGGAGACAAGAGGCCGTCAGGCCAGCCAGTCTCGGCCTCTAAAGCGGAGGCCTTGTTTCCTACTATTTTAAGACAAGTTTCTCTGTGTGGCCCTGGCTGTGCTGGATCTCACTCTGTGGACCAGGCTGGCCTCGAACTCACAGAGATCCGCTTGCCTCTGCCTCCCGAGTGCCGGGGTTAAAGGCGTGCGCCACCGTGCCCAAAGCCTCCGTTTCTGCTATAAGATGCAACTGTGCCATCGGCTTATGGAGGCACAAGACGGAGGGGAATCATCGCAGGGAATGGCTTCACCCACGGTACAGCACTGGACAGGGGCTGCGCCCTCTCCGGCCTGTCCCTCTCGGTGGCCGGCCTGCAGGAGTGTGGCGGGAAACTCTGGCTTCTGGACAGACTTCAGGTCTCTGGACTTAGACTTCATCAGCTCAACAATGGGAAAAATCTTCAGAGATAGGTCCGGGGCCTCAGAAAAGAGCCCGCCTAGAACCCCCAGTGAGGGCTGGGGGCGTGGCCAGGGTGGAGCCCCGCCCAGAATCCCCCAGTGAGGGGCTGGGGCGTGGTCAGGGTGGAGCCCCGCCCAGAATCCCCCCAGGGGCTGGGGGCGTGGTCAGGGTGGAGCCCCGCCTGGATCCCCCGGGTGAGGGCCTGGGGGCGTGGCCATGGTGGAGCCCCGCCTAGAATCCCCCCGTGAGGGTCTGGGGGCGTGGTCAGGGGTGGAGCCCCTCCTTGATTCCCCCAGTGGGGGCTGGGGGCGTGGCCAGGGTGGAGCCCCGCCCAGAATCCCCGAGTGAGGGGGTGGGGCGTGGTCGGGATGGGGCTTAGCCAGAGCCGGCCCTGCGCTTATCTCCTGCTTGTGGCTAAGGGATGCTGATGGATCGATGTCCCTGAAGTAAATCATTATTGATCAGTGGAGCGGCCCCTGATAAGCTGTCCTGGGGCAGAATCTGCACCTTGTGCCGGGAGGAACCGCGATCCAGGCCCCCCCTGGCCTCACGCCCTGGCCGCCTGGGGTCTGAGCCACCCGTGGGAGCCCGTGTCCAGGCCTGAGGCTGCTGCGCCTCCCCCTCGGGTCCCCCTCCCGTCTGCGGAGCGGGCCCGACTCACCTAGGTCAATGGCCACCGAGGACTCAGGCACTTGTGTCTTCGCAGGCGCCGGGCATGGGGGGCTGGGGACGAAGGAAGGGCAGGCCCTGCCTTGGCCACCGGGGTGACCCCTGGCTGCCGTGTCGGCCGGTCCAGGGCCGCTGCGAGGAGGGGTGTCCTGCGGGTCTGAGGGCAGATCCTCAGAGATGCCGCTGTCGCTGTCGGCGGGGGACCATATGGGGGAGCTGGGGTCAGAGTCTCCAGGTCCCAGGATGCAATTCAGGAAGTCATCAGAGTCAGGGTTCGGTAGACCCTTCTGGAAGGGGAGCGGAGAGAGCGAGACACATGCTTACTGGGACTTCTGTGTTGTGCCTCCGGGAGGGCCCGCCCTCTCTCCCTGACAAGAACCCCCGAGTCATGAGTTTGAATTTGAGCCCAGTGACTCGGAGAGGCTTGCCCTCGCTGTGCCGCCCCGCCCCTCGGAAGGAAGGTCGCTCATGCAGAAGGGCTGGGGTCCCAGGTTCCAGCCAGCGAGGCCACAGGCGTGTCCCCTGCCGCCCTCACCAGCTCGTCCCCCGTGTGACTCCAGCCCTCGGCCAGCCCCACGTTTCTCAGGATGCCGTCCTGTCGGTCAAACAGGAGGTCGAGGAGCTCCAGGCTGTCCAGGGGACCCATGGCGCATGCCGGGGACACCATCTGAAGAGGGGAGACAGGGCCGCGTCAGGCTCCCTTCCCACGCACACCCCAGTTCCTGCTGGGTGGAGGGCCCCGGGCCCAGTCTCTGTCTGCGAATCTGCCCAAAGGGTGGACACAGAGTCCAGCCGGGATACCCGGGGGGTCTTTAAAGCCCGTGGTGGTGTGAGGCTGCGAGGATCTCAGGTCTCAGGAGGCTAGGCAGGAGGGTGGCAGGTTCTAGGCCAGCCTGGTCTACCACTAGCGAGACTCAAAACAAAACAAAATAAAGAAACAGACAGATCTAGCGACCCGTACGGCTTGTATGTTGCAGCACACACACTGTAATGTGGTTTTTTATTTTTGTTTTTTCGAGACACTGTTTTCCTGTTGTAGCCCTGGCTGTCCTGGAACTCACTCTGTAGACCAGGCTGGCCTCGAACTCACAGAGATCCTCCTGCCTCTGTCTCCCAAGCGCTGGGATTAAAGGCATGCGCCACCACCGCGCGGCTGCAATCTGAGTTTTTAAATATATATGTATATATACTTGTGTAAAAACTTGTAGAGCCGTGGTTCTCAACTTCCATACGCTGCGACCCTTTAAAGCAGCTCCCCGTGCGGTGTGACCCCCAGCCGCAGTTATTCCCGGGGCTACGTCACGACTGTCATCTTGCCACTGTGGTGAATCGCGATGTGAATACCTGACGTACGGGCCCATCCTGTGAGAGGGTCGGTCCTCCGTAGGGCCGCGGCCCCCAGGTTGAGAACCGCTGCTCTAGCGCTTGGCGCCTAGATGCAGCGTGTCCTGAACTCCCCCTGCGCCCCTGCCCGGCCTCAGTCTGCCCACCGGTGTGGTGAGCCCCGCACCCACGCCCCTCACCTTTCCCGTGGCCGCGTCCCCATCCATGAGCCCTCCGGTCTGTGGCAGCCCCTTCCCGGGTCCCTGCGCCTCCTGCTGCTCCGTGTGCCACGTCTCCACCCACAAAGGATGCTGAAATACCAGCCAGGGCTCCCAGCCCGACCCCAGCCGCCGACTGGGGGACGCGGGAGACAGGCGGCGCCGCCGGCCAATGGCGAGCGGCGGTGGGGGGAGGGCGGGACCATTGTTATCTCTCTGTTTTGTGCTTTTCCAGGGAACAAAGGGCAAAGTCTGGGGTATCAGGTGCGTGACCTCTCCCCTACTTACAGCGCTGCTTCTGTCCAGCGTCACCGGATGCGGGGTCCTCCCTGAGGGAGAGCAACTCCAGCCACCTGGGCCCCGAACCCTGTCCCCTCACCCAGGAGACCCCTCACCCGGCAGGACCCACCCGCCCAGCGCCCCACGTCCCACGTGGGTAATCAGTTCCCTCTGGAATCACCTGGCCTTCGTGTATTTAGCCAGCAAATATTTATACATCTGCACTTCCCCTACCCAGGGCCTTTGCACCTGCCGTCTGCCCCGCAGTCCCTGTGATCGATCCTGTCACATTGCTCCCTCACATCTTTGCTGGCCAGGCCCGGCCTCCCACTCACTTCGTATCTGAGAATGACCAAGAACACTTCACCCCCCTGTCTCAGCCTCCTGGGTAGTGACAGCAGGTCACTACACCTGACTTAATGTGGGACTGGGGACAGGAGCAACCCAGGGCTTTGTGCATGCGAGGCAAATTCTCTACCAACTCCTTCACAGTCCTCAAAACCCTGGCTGCCACGTCCATCTGCTTCTTGCTTCCTTTCTGCCCTTCCCTCACCCCGACGCCACCCCACCCTCCGATCCAGCCACGGCAGCCTCCGGGGCGGCCAGGATAGACTACCTAGGTCATTGCTGGCTTCTGTCGTCCAGAAGAGGGTGGGTATGCAGTTGGTGCTCAGTCAGTGCTTGCTCATGGCCACCACCTGTGTACCGGCCTGGTTTAGGCATGACCAGTCGATCCACAAGAGTGGGCTGGACTGAGATGGGTAGAGAGATAATGCCAGCTTGATGGGCAGATGCCACCAGGAAACCAAATGGCTCCATGGTGAGACTCGAGGGCCACCCGGAGTCCTGAATGGGAGACTGAGTCCCCGGAGGGCTGCTGGGACGTGCTTCCGGCTGAAGCAGAACCTGGGGCAGGATGGATCTGAGCAGAGGGCTCCTGGGCTGCAGCGGAGGGGGAGGGGGAGCGGGAGCGAGCACCGAGCAGTACATCGGAAAGCCCTGAAGCAGAGGCGGAAACCCCAGGCAACCCTCACTGAGGGATCCTGGGAGCCATCTCTGAGGAGGGACATTTGAGCTGAGGCCAGGGCTTTAGCTTGGACTGAATCTAGCAGGAAGCTTCTGTGCGTCAGTGATGGACGAGGTGCCCAGGGACGCCGCTCAGGGCCCCACAGGCCCAGGACGCCCCGCAGAGCACAGCCCAGCCCTGGGCCATAATGTCCTGTGGGCTCCTGAGCAAAGTCGCAGCCCCGCTGGGCCCCGTGACCACAGGGCCTTGGCCCCGGGGTTTCCCACAGTCCCCAGGGGCCTGTTTGGTTTGGCCAGAGTGTGATCACGAGCGTCATTCAGTCACCGTGTGATGGCTTCTCGCCACACGCTGTGGTCAGAGGATGACAGCCTGCAGGCCTGGTGAGCTGGGGCGCCCTTCACCCCAGCGCTCGGGAGGCAGAGGCAGGCGGGTCTCTGTGAGTTCGAGGCCAGCCTGGCCTACAGAGTTCCAGGACAGCCAGAGTTACAACAGAGAAACCTTGTCTCGAAAATACCAAATAAATAAATAATAAAATAAAAGCAAAAAGAGTCAGGGAGCCAGGGGCATAATGTAGCTCAACAGTATAGCCCCGCCTAGAATCCCCCAGTGAGGGGCGGGGGGCGTGGTCAGGTGGAGCCCCGCCCAGAATCTCCCAGCGAGGGGCTGGGGGCGTGGCTGAGCTCCATCCCTCCTATCACTGAAGTTAAAGGATTAGTTGATCAATTAGTGGGTGACTAGCCGGCCCTGCTCGACGGCAAGGCGCGTCTGCAGGACGCTCAGCACCCCCGCCTCTCGGCGCTGCAGCTCGGCGCCCCGGCCGCTGACCCCGGGTCCCAGCCTCTGACCCCGGGTCCCGGCCGCGCTGGGTGTGTCGGGACAGCCCGCGCTGTGCGAGGGTCAGGCGCCTGAGTCACCCCGCTGCCAGGCCCGCCACGCCCGGGTCCGCTGTTCGGGCCCAGTCTGCTTATCTGCTCACCTGGCCAATCTCCCAGCCTTTGCACCCCGGGCAGCTGCTGGGGCAGATGAGTCCGGCTTCCGAGCCCCCCCTCCTGCTCCCCGCCTCCCGCGCCCCCCCGGCTCCCGTGCCCCCACCCCGAGCTCCCGAGCCCCCCAGCTCCCGAGGGCCCCCCCCCCCGGCTCCCGAGGCCCCCCCCCGCTCCCGAGGCCCGCCCCGGCTCCCGCGCCCCCACCCCGAGCTCCCGAAACCCCCCAGCTCCGAGCCCCCCCCCCGCTCCCGAGCCCCTCCCCCCCCTGCTCCCGAGCCTCCCATTCCCTCCCCCTCCCCGTCCCCGGGCTCCCCAGGCCCACCCCGGGATCCCGAGCCCCCCTCCAGCTCCGGAGGTCCCCCCCTGCTCCGGATGAGCTCCCCTCCCCTCCCCCCCCCCCGTATCCCCGAGGTCTCCCCCGCCCCGAACCTCCCGCCGGGTTCCTTCCTTGGAACAGAGCTAGGTGTGAGTAACCCTCTTGCGACAGAGACAGGGGTGCGGCTGGTGGCCACGGGGACTCTGCTCTCTCTGGGTAGCTGTCAGGCTTCACCCTGGCCCGTCTGGTTCCCTGACTTTATTCAGGCCTGCTGGGAAGCGTGTTCGGGTCGGCTCTTAGCCGGGTCGGGGCCGCGGGACACCGCAGAGGCCTTCACAGCACCGCTCACCTCCGGCTCCTCTCCGGGAACTCCCTGACCGGTGTGAAAACCTACCAGACTCTGTGTTCGAGGCCCCAGGCCCCAGCTGTCGCTACCCCATGAGGGTTTTTATACAAAATAAACAAATAAATACATTTGTTAAGTATTAAGTGAATTAAGTCTGCTTAAAAAAATGTTCCCCACTCCGCAGCCCAGTGGATCACCTCGATGGAGACCCACGCCTGTCACCCCAGCTCTGGGGCGAGGCGGGAAGGCCAGGAGTCGGAGGGACAGTGGTGGCCAGCCTCCTGCCCCGTGCCCCGTGCCCCGTGCCCGCACCTGTGGTAGGCAACAGGGGAGCAAGCGGCTGGTCAGGTGGGTGCAACGGCGTCTGGAACAGCCTGTGCAAAGGCCTCCAGGTTGGAGGACCCCCAGGGGCCTGTGGGGTGCGGCGGATGAGCCGGGGCAGAGGTCTCACACACACACACACACACACACACACACCCGCACGCACGCGCACACACACACACACACACACGCACACACACGCACGCACGCGCACACACACATGCACACACGCACACGCCCGCCCCGCATGCACACACACACGCACGCCCGCTCGCGCACGCGCACACACACACACGCACGCGTGCACACATGCGCACGCACACGCGCACGCACACACACACACACACACACACGCACGACCACAGGGTCAGGCCGGAGACCAGGTGAGGCCGGAACTGGAGCTGTGCCGGGGCGGGGTTCTCCTCGCCGACCAGCCCCGCCCGGGCCAGCACACGCGGGCAGCCTCAGTCCCGGCCCCGCGTGTAGCCACCGGCTCACCAGCGATTGCTTTATGGCCCCGGGGTGCAAAGGGAACAGTTGCACCGTTGCCT
The DNA here is from genome assembly GCA_026225945.1 of Cricetomys ansorgei. NCBI lineage: Eukaryota > Metazoa > Chordata > Mammalia > Rodentia > Nesomyidae > Cricetomys > Cricetomys ansorgei. The sequence goes on from JAMJFZ010004123.1 coordinate 1,396,045, forward strand.
AGGAGTCGGGACGCTGAGGCCCTTCGCTGCAGGACCTCCTCAGGGTCTCTCGTGTCTCTCAGGTGCCCTGGCATTCCCAGCGCGGGAGGACAGGCCTGAGTCGCTGCACCCCGCTAACACGGGCTGCACCCCGCTAACGCGGAGCCTGTTTATTGTCAGTTTACAAAGACCTGGCTTCGTGTTTAGATTTGTCTGAGCGCTGCCTGCAGTTCCCGCGGAGGCCAGCAGAGGGCACTGGGGTGCTGCGACCCACCATGCCAGTGCTGGGAATCGAACCAGTGTCCTCTGAGAGAGCAGCCTGTGTTCTAACCGCTGAGCCTCACCCCTGGCCCGCAGGAGCTCCACCAATGCGCCACACTCTTGCCCTGGCTTTTCTTCGAGAGTCTGCCAGAGATATTCATTCAAGAGGTGGAGGCAGGAGAATTGCTGTGAGTTCAAGGTCAGTCTGGGTTACAAATTGACACCCTGTGCCTGAATGCGCACACAGACGAGTAAATGATAAAGCTAGGCCACTCGGTGAAGCGGCTCAGGGCTGTCACTGCCATGCTGCGGAGGTGGGAGACATGGCTCCATAGTGCCCTGGAGTCTAACCTGGGCTACGAGAGACTCTCTCAGAAAATATATAAAGGAAGAACAAGTAAATAAAGTGAATTAAGCCTACTATGCTGGCTCCCGACTTTAATTCCAAACAGCCTGGGCTCCATAATGAGACCCTGCCTAAAAAATAAAAATAAAATAAAATAAATAAGCAGCTCTCGCAAGGAAAACCGCGGAAGCACGGCTGTTCCTGACTCCCAGCCTCTGACCGTCCAGGTCACACAGACAGGCCCAGATAAAAACAATAAAGGTAAATCTTTTAGCCGGGTGGTGGCGGACACACCTTTAATCCCAGCAGAGGCAGAGGCAGATGAATCCCTGTGAATTTGAGGGCCAGCCTGGGCTAAGGAGCAGGATCTTGTCACCAAATAAAATAAAATGCAATTTAATGTGGATGACAATGCCCAATTGTTTAAGTCATTTTGCAGGCTTCATCCCCCCGGCCACCCGCTTCGAGGCCGCCCCCCCGCCCCCCCATCTGCTTCAAGGCCAGGTCTCCGCTCACAGGCTTGCTGGTCACCGGTGACCACCTCCCGTCCAGGCTAGGCATGCTGGGATTACAGATGCACACACGCTCTGTATTGGCTTTATGGGCGTCGTGGGGTTTTGAACTCTGGTCTTTGGGCTTCTGGGTGCAGGCTTACCCGCAGCCATCTCCCGCTGCCTTCGAGGTTGTGCTGAAGAACTGACTCCCTGGGAGAGCGGCTTCTCACATCTGCCCTCGGTTTCCCCTCTCACGCTACCTTTTGGTCCGGACAGACACCAGTACACGACAGAAGACAGACGGTCCTTCCGGCATCCGTGGGTCAGGCCGCAGCGCAGCTGGACAGAGCCAGGACAACCTTCAGGCTAGCCCCAAGCAGAGAGACTCTGCACATTCTGTTTCCCGCCCACCTGGCTCAGGAACCTTCACCTCCTCTGACATGACCGACCCCAGGATGCACTCGTCCAGGGCAGAGGGGTCTTTGCATTGTGGGGCACCTGAGGATCACCCCCCTGGCGGCCCAGGGGCACATGACATGGATGTTTGTTGACTGACACTTGACTTGAGTTAAACCCTTTCCTCCCCAAGTTGTCTTTGGTCAGTGTTTTATTGCAACAGAAACCCGACTACGCCAAGCAGGATCCTGGGGTCTCTGCTGAGGATAGGTTTCACCCCGAAGGCGCCACACGATCAGTACCAAGAGGGGCAGCCTTCCTCCATGCCGGGCTGGAGCCTGGTCCTCGGGGGCCACAGCCCTCCATGCGGGTCCCAGGAACCCTTCCTGAGGGGCTGTGTGAGGGAAGGCTTTGACAGGATTCTCACGAGCTGGGAGCTGGAGCCTTTGCTGGAGGGCGTCTGACCCGCAGGGTGCAGTCCCGCTGCTGGTCCTGTCCTCCCGGTGTCGCTCTCTAAAGCTGTGGATGTGCTCACACACAGCCCCTCCCGATTCCTTCCTTTTCTGCTGCTCCTCGCTGGGAATCTGGATGGAAGCTGTGGGCAGTAGCCGCGCCCACCGCCAGAATGTCCTCCCGCCCTGTGGCTCTCACCGAACAGATGAACACAGCCAGATGGAGGCCTTCGGACAGGACGCTGCGTTGGCTGGCCGGGACCCCAGGTCCTGACGAGCCTCTTCTCTGGACGAGCAGGAGAGCCGCTCAGCCGTCAGAGTTTCCACCTTCCCACAGACTGTTGATGGCATTCAAAAGGTTTTATTACAGATGCATTATTGTCGAGACAGGGCCTTACTGTGTGCCCTGGCCGTCCTGGAGTTCGCTCATAGGCCAGGCTGGCCTCGAACTCAAGGATCCCCATGCCTCTGTTTCCCTAGTGTGCGCCACTGTGGCCAGCTATTTTTATTATTTGAAGTATGTGTCTATGTCTGTGTGAGAGTGTGTGCGTGTGCATGTGTGTGTGCGTGTGTGTCTGTGTGTGTATGTGTCTGTGTGTGTGTGTCTGTGTGTGTCTGTGTGTGTGTCTGTGTGTGTGTCTGTGTGTGCGTGTCTGTGTGTGTCTGTGTGTGTGTGTCTGTGTGTGTGTGTCTGTGTGTGCGTGTGTGTGAGTGTGTGTCTGTGTGTGCGTGTGTGTGAGTGTGTGTCTGTGTGTGAGTGTGTGTCTGTGTGTGCGTGTGTGTGTGTCTGTGTGTGCGTGTCTGTGTGTGTCTCTGTGTGTGTGTGTGTATGTGTGTGTGTCTGTGTGTGCGTGTGTGTCTCTGTGTGTGTGTGTGTCTGTGTGTCTGTGCGCCTGTTTGTGTGTATGTGCGTTTGTGCCTGTGTGTGCGTGTGTATGTGTGTGTGCCTGTGTGTGTGAACATGACTGCAGGTGTCCTCAAAGGCCAGAGGTGTCGCATCCCCAGGTGTTGGAGTGACAGTTGGTCGTGAAGTGTCTGAAGTGCGTGCTGGGAAATGGCCGCCACCCCTCGGCTACAGCCTGTGCACTTGCGGGAACCGAGCCATCTCTCCAGCTACTCAGAGGATTTCATAGCCGAGAGTTCCAAAACCCAAGAACCATGTTGAGGAGCCCCCCCACTCCTGGTACCAGCTTCTGGGTCTTTCTCGTTGTGGTACCAGATACCTGACAGAAGCAATTGAAGGAAGAAAGTATTGGGGCTGGAGAGATGGCTCAGCAGCCAAGAGCATGGGCTGCTCCTGCAGAGGACCTGGGTTTGATTCCCAGCACCCACATGGCAGCTCATGGCTGTCTGTAACTCCAGTTCCAGGTATCCAACACCATCTTCTGGCCTCTGTGTGCACTGGGTACACAGGTTGCACATCGCAACATGGAGGCAAAACACTTACATACATTAAAAATATATATATACACACACACACACACACACACACACATTTGTTTTGTTTCATGAGGCCGGTTTCTTTGTGTAGCCCAGGCTGGCCTGGAAGTCAGAAATCTCCCTACTTCTGCCTCCTGAGCACTGGGATTACAAAGGCCCTGAAAGATCTCTTTTAATGGAAGTGTTTGTTCTGACTCAGCGCTAGTACTCAGTCCCTGGTGGCGACGGGCACACTGCACAGCCAGGAAGCAGATGTCACTGTCAGGCTAGGCCCGTGGCCGCCCCGGTTTACCTGCTGTAGAAATCTTGCATACAGGTCCAGAGGCTTGTCTCCATGGCAACTCTAAATCCCATCGACTTGACACCAAGGCCAACCGCTAAAATTAATTTGTTGTTGTTTTCTGCAGACGGTTTGCCTGCATGCCACAGGCCATTTGTCCAACGCTTGAGAGGCTTGAGCGACCTGCCTTAGCCTCCTGGGTGGGGTGTCACACTGAGGTGTCACGCCTGAGTTTTCACGTGCGAGCCGGAGTGCCACACTGAGCCGGGGGGTCCGATGATACTCGTTTCTCCCACCGCATGTGTACCAGGGATTGAACTCACGTCCTTGGGCTCAAGGCCCAAATGCTGTCACCCCCCGAGCCATCCAGCTAGCCACAAGTTCTATTTTTCAAACAATTACCTTGGGGTGCACAGCTTACATTGAGCACAGGTACCGGGTTTAGAACCCAGGCCCTCGCCTCGGGTCCTGTGTCTGGCTGGTGCACTAAGCACTGTCTCCTTAAAGGCATCAGGTGCTACTGAATGTGCACATTCTCTTTCTTTGTATTTTTACTTATTTTCCTGAGATACGCTCTTTCTATGTAGTCCTAGCCCACCTGGAACCTGCGGCCACCCACCTGCCTCTACTTCCCAAGTGCTGGGATTAAAGCCGGAGACAGCAAGCTCAACTCTTCCTGTCATTGCTGCTTTTTTTCCATAGTGTCTCCTGAAGCTCAGGCTATCCCCCAACTCCTTATATAATGAGGAGGACCTGGAAATCCAGGCTCCTCAGAAGGCCTCCTGTGTGTTGGGGGATGGGTCTCAGCAGGTACCTGTCTCATGGGATGCTGGGACAGAACCGAGGGCCTCCTGCGAGCTGGGGGAGCTCTGCCCACCGAGCCCCACGTTCCACATGCTCGCCGGACCTGCAGCCCCAGCCGCAGAACAGGCACGTGCATCCTGATCTCACCTCTTCCAAACGGTGAGCAGACGGTTTGTTTTCATCTAACACAAACGGAGCTGGAGGGCCAGAGAGAGGGCCAGCAAGTAAAGCTGTTCGGTGTCCAGGCGGCAGACCTGAGGTCCACTTGGGGTTCCTGAGACGGAAGGAGAGAACCCCGCGGGGCCCTCTGACCCCCCTATGCGCTCTGTGGCACACATGCTCACACACGTGTACATGAACAGACCTGGTTTGGCTGGGATGTCCCCCCAGCCAGCAGGGCCGGGAGGGTCCGACCGAACCAGATGGTCTTCCAATGAGCTCAGCCACCAACGGGGTGAGCGGACCCTCCCTTCTGCCCCAGCACAATGTCACCTTGAGTTAGCTTTATCGAGAAAGCTATTACGTATTTATTTCCCCGTGTCTGGAGCAAGGGATCCAGAGGCATGTCCCCGGCACTGATAAGTCAGCAGCCAGACACTGGGCTGGGACGGGGCGCCAGCGAACATGCTGGGTGGTAAAGATAGGGAGTGGCGGGGTGTGAGGCGCCCAGGACCCGAGCCCTGAACCTCCTGTGAGGAGCTGCGCAGGGGGTCGGCTCCCCACCGCCTCGGACGGGAGCGGCCAGTGCACATATCATACCCACAATCCACCTTGTCTGCAGAGCTAGCAGAGACAGAGACACCTTCCACATCAAGTTTGTCCTTAGGGTCAGGGTCACACACACTGCAGTGAAAGCATCCTCAGAGGTCTACAGCCAGAGCCAGACACCTCACAGGAACAGCAGCTGCTCTCACTGTTGTTATGATTTGCCACCAGGAGTTAAGTCAGGGCTTCCGGGAGCTTTACCTCTGACTGGGGGATTCTAGATGGGACCACGCCGCAAAGATCATCAGTCTCTACCTCCCGAGTGCGAGGACTTGGGGTTAGGGCCACCACACCTACCACTCCTGGCCGTGACACAGGGTCCTGTTTGCCCAGCGCTGTCCTTACGCGCTTTCTGCAACCTAGCAGCCTTTGAACTTGGGTTCTTGCTTCTGTCTCTCAACTATCTGGGAATCAGGGTCCAAAAGCTCAGCAATAAACTCTAACCGTTGCACCCTTGCCCACCGTGGGCAGAGGAGGGGCAGCTGGAGAGACCGTCCCATCCAGCTGGGAGGGCAGTCTCCACAGGTGTGCCGTTGTAAAAGCTCCTGGAATTGCATCTTCCAGAGGGCGCATTTATTACGCTCCGTTATGGGCCAATAAAAAGATTACATGGTGCTGAAGATAAGCTGGGATGAAGGAGTGTCCCTGGGCTGCGTTCACGTCCCAGGGCTAGAGACCCACGTGTCTGCCTGCATGTGTTCAGCTAACCGGGGAGGAGGAGGCTACTGAAGAATTCAGCCAGGACCAGCAAGACAGCTCAGCAGGTAGAGGAGCTGGCACCCAAGCCGGAGGCCTGAGTTCGATCCCCAGGACCCACCGCCCCCACGATTATGCACTTTAGAGCCCAGTATTTACGTTTGCAACAATGTGTGAATGCACACGTAAAACGGGTCTCTCTCCCCAGCCCTGCGCAGCAGCTGGCCCTGTGAATAGCTTCACAATCCTATCAAACAATAACTGAGTGGAAGGGTGGGGGTTCTCGGGGGAGCGCTCCCCTGGGGCCCACCAAACGCTTTCCAGGGAAGGCGCCTCATTGTTTTCTGAGACAGTGTCTCAGGATGTAGCCCAGGCTGGCCCCTAACTCTAGGCCCTTCTTCCTCAGCTGCCTGAGTGCCCGGATGACAGGTGCCACCCCAGTCAGTGTTTTGTTTTGTTTTGTTTTGTTTTTCAAGACAGGGTTTTCCTGTTGTAACTCTGGCTGTCCTGGAACTCACACTGTAGCCCAGGCTGGCCTCGAACTCACAGAGGTTCACCTGTCTCCGCCTCCCGAGTGCTGGGATTGAAGGTGTGCGCCACCACCGCCCGGCAGCCAGTGTTTTAAAGGGCTTCTCTTTAGTGTGTGACTTGCTCTGTTGAGTTTGCTTCTCTATTTAGAGACTGAGTCTGACTGCAGAGCCCTCCCTGGCTGGCATGGCGTGCAGTGACCCTGGCCCTGCTTCCCGCGGGTTAGGATTAAAGGTGTGAGCCTGGCACCCTTGTTTTAAAGTGGTTTGTTCTCACACAATCACAGCAGACAGAAAGTAGATGTTGGGGACGTTTATTTTTAGTTATGTTTGAAATTGTTTTGTGCCCTGTCAGGTGAGGGCCCAGGGCGTTCTGCATCGTCCACAGTGCTGGGTTTCTGTGGCGGTTTGATTGCTGGCGGTCTGCACCCGAGGAGTGCTGAAAACACCTGAGCCGAGACGCTCGGGGTTCCACTGTCAATTGAGTATGGTGCTGGCCATGACGGCGGTTCCCCTGCTGAGGTCTGGCGGGGTTGAGTCTGTGAGACGCCTCCCGTCGTCTTGGCTGAGCCACAGAGGCACGTGGCTGCAGCCAATCCTCAGACTGAACTGAGTGGAGCTGGGGACACAACACAGCTCGGCAGCAGAGGGCCTGCCTAGTGAGGGGTTCCAGTCATCACCAGAGAGAACACTGCACAGAACCGCAGCGGGCCAGGCACGCGCCTGTGTTCTGAGCTCTGGGGACAGAGTTCAAGGCCTCTCTGTGGACTACAAGGGCCACAAGGCAAGACCCTAAAAAAGAAGGACAGAACCACCCTCATGTGACCTGCAAGTCTTACCTACATGTGCCGACTCAGAGGAGCCAAGGCAGAGCTCAGCGAGGCATCTGTACACTCCTAGTCACGAGGACCCGATCCCAGACTGTGGTACGCCCACATAATGGAATAGTATTCAGCCAGGAAAAGGAGCAGAGCTCTGTGAGGACATCGGTGTCTGACACGAGCCAGACAGAAAGTGACTGTAATCACAGAAGTCTTCCGATTCAGACAGAAATGAAAATGGCGGGGACTGGAAGGGCAGGGGAGTTCATGTTCACCCAGACAGAGCTCCAGTGTGGCGCAGTGAGGAAGGTCTGAGCGGAACAGGGAACGTTCTAGAGGGTGAGACTGGGGGCTGTTGGGAGTGCGAGTGGGCCTGGCCAATATGGTAACTTCCAGGACGGCGCGGGTACAGGGGCGCTGTCTCAAGCAAAAACAGAAGTAGGCTCAGTGGGTAGAGACCCCAGAGCTACAGAAACCAGCCTCGGCCACACGGGCCTGCCATCCCAGCCCTGGGAGGCTGAGGCAGGAGGACAGGGGTGGAAGGCTAGCCTCGGCCACACGGGCCTGCCATCCCAGCCCTGGGAGGCTGAGGCAGGAGGACAGGGGTGGAAGGCTAGCCTCGGCCACACGGGCCTGCCATCCCAGCCCTGGGAGGCTGAGGCAGGAGGACAGGGGTGGAAGGCTAGCCTCGGCCACACGGGCCTGCCATCCCAGCCCTGGGAGGCTGAGGCAGGAGGACAGGGGTGGAAGGCTAGCCTTGGCTACGCGGGCCTGCCATCCCAGCCCTGGGGAGGCTGAGGCAGGAGGACGGGGTGGAAGGCTAGCCTCGGCTACGCGGGCCGCCACCCCGCCCGGGGAGGCTGAGGCAGGAGGACGGGGTGGAAAGCTAACCTCGGCTACGCGGGCCTGCCACCCCGCCCGGGGAGGCTGAGGCAGGAGGACGGGGTGGAAAGCTAGCCTCGGCTACGCGGGCCGCCACCCCGCGCGGGGAGGCTGAGGCAGGAGGACCTGGACCGCGCAGGGACTGGAAGCCAAGTCTAGGGAGAAAGTTCCCACACGCGGTTCCGCCCCCGCAGCCAGGCCTGTCCGTCAACGCTTACAGCCCCGCCCCGCGCCTGGACGCATGCGCAGCGGAGCGTGGGAGCGGGCGAGAGCGCGTGAGGCGGCCGTAGCCCAGCGTCCGCCTCGGCCCTTTTTCCTACACGGAGGGGCCACAGCGCGCATGCACTCTCGTTGAGGGCGGGGCCTCGCGGGAAGAGCTCTCGCGAGAGCCCGGCTCGCGATCTCGTGGCCGCCCCCTGCTCCTCGGCCTCCCGGCTGCGCTGCAGCGTCAGCTTCGCTCGGCCTCGGCGGCGGTCTCCTCACCCCGGCGCCCCTGCTCGGCCGCCGTCCGCCGGCGTAGGCCGCAGCCCCGGGCCCGCGTCGCGCCGCCCCCTATGGGCCCCGGCTGAGGCGCCGCCGCCGGCCGCGGAGCCCCGATGCTGGCCCGGAGGAAGCCGGTGCTACCGGCGCTCACCATCAACCCGGCCATCGCCGAGGGCCCGTCCCCCACCAGCGAGGGCGCCTCCGAGTGAGTGGGCGGGGCTCGGGGAGGGGCGTGGCCAGGGCGACGGCTGCAGGGCCTGGGGAAAGGGGCGGGTCCGGAGAAAGCCGAATGGACAGAGGTGGGCGGGGCGTGGCCTCTGAGGACCAGAACAAAGCCTGGCGAGGGGGCGTGGCCGGTTGGTAGGGGGCGGGGCTGAGGCGAGGGGGCGGGGCCTGAGGTGAGAGCCCTGCGGCCTGTGAGCGCAGAGGGGCGGGGCCTTGAGAGCAGCATGGCCTGAGAAGAGAGGGGCGGAGCAAGAGTTACCAAGGGTCTGAGTGGCCGTGGCTGAGCCGGGGTGGGGTCAAGGGGCGGGGTCTAAGAGGGTCGCTCTGTGGGAAAATCCTGCTGCCCAGGCGGGGAAACTGAGGAGCGGGGTGAGCAGAGAGGGATGGGTCCTGCAGGTGTTTGGGCTAAGACAAAGCCTTGGAGGCGGAGAGGGGCCTGAAAGGAGGCGGGGCAGTTGGAGACCCGGGAAGGGAAGGGGTGTGACACCGACAGGCGCCCAGAGATGGGGGACAGCGGGGCTTCCCAGGCGTGTGGCTAGAGGGAGTGGGGTGTGGACAGGGCCTGCGAGAGGGTTCAAGGTGAGTGGAGCGGGGTGAGGCTGGGGCGCAGAGGGAGGGAACCTGTCTGGAGGCACCCGGGGTGGGGAGCAGGCTCCGGCTTGTAGGGCATGGGGATCTAGTGGAAGCGGGTGGTGCCCAGGGAGGTGGGCGTGGTGGTCACTGGACAAAAGTGCACAGGATTCCTGGAAGAGGTCAGGTGTAAGGATTTCCTGGGGGGGGCTGGCTTCCTGAGGTGAAAGGGGGGTGTCCCAGGGGAGGTCAGAAAGGTAGTGAGGCGCCTCGCTGTGGGAGCATCAGCATGATGGAAGGACTTCCCCAGCACCGCGGCTGAGGGCCGGGCCGGGTTGTGAGTGGGTGTGGAGGGACCCGCAGGGTAGAGCAGTGGCCTAGGCTTGTGGAGGAGGGGGTTCCAGGAGTGGGTAAGTCGTGCCGTGCCCTAGCTAGGTCTTGCGGCTGAACCCTGCCAGCCAGAGCTAAGGCTTGGGGCCTCTGCCGGGAGTCCTGAGAGGTCTCGGGTGCTTCCCAGAAGCTGAGGGAAAGAGGCAGAGGAGCGGCCTGAAGGGGCTGAGGTGCCCAAAGGGCAGTGTGGCCTGGGGTCCTGTGAGGATGACCAGTATGCTGCCCTCGTAGGGCCCCGTGTGAGGCGTATGGGGGAGGACCGGGTAGGTTCCCCTTGGATGGAGACAGAGAGGTGGGAACTGATTTCTCGGTTGTAAAAGCCAAGCCTATGACACTGAGACAGGGAGATCAGCAGTTCCGGACAGCCTAGGCTACAGGGTGAGTTCCTGTCCCCAAAGATAAAGCCCCTGCCTAGAATCCCCCAGTGAGGGGCTGGCTGGGGGCGTGGCTTGGAGGTAGGGCCTCTGCCTAGAATCCCCCAGTGAGGGGCTGGCTGGGTGCGTGCCTAGTTTGCGGGATGCCTCACAGGCATGGCTGCTGCCACTTAGTCTCCTACCTCTTAGTCCTGGTTCTTGGCTCCAAAGCTACTTGAAATGCCCTCAGCAAAGACAAGGCCCTGGCCTAAGCCTTGGCTCACCTGGCCTCTGGCTCCTTCGCCTCCTCATGTGGTCTGGAGGTCTCCTGGGTTCTCTGGAGCAGCTTGTCACGATTCCTCCATACCTGGGGATCCAGCCTTCGCGTCTGGTAACCTGTGCCCCTTTCCTACACGGTGGGGATCCTGGAGTGCGGGTGTGGGTTCAGGTCCCTGGCTCACCCTCCGCTCCGGGCTCTGCAGGGCGAACCTGGTGGACCTCCAGAAGAAGCTGGAGGAGCTGGACCTGGACGAGCAGCAGCGGAAGCGGCTGGAGGCCTTCCTCACCCAGAAGGCCAAGGTCGGCGAGCTCAAGGACGACGACTTTGAGAGGATCTCCGAGCTGGGCGCCGGCAATGGCGGCGTGGTCACTAAGGCCCAGCACAGGCCGTCAGGCCTCATCATGGCCAGAAAGGTGAGGCGGTCAGGGTGGGCAGAGGACAGGCGGTGCTGTCCTCAGGGTCTGCGGCCAGCCATGTGATGCTGGAGCAAGGTCTCATCCTGTAGACCCGGCTGCCTGTCTCTGCCAGATCCTGGGATGTGGCGCAGTGGTGGTGCCGGCCTGGTGCACACCAGACCCCAGGCCCTCCCCATCCCAGACAGACTGCTGCTGGGACTGGGCCGTGAGCCTCAGTCTGCTAGCCAGAGACAGGCCGGCGTGGGGTTTGCATGTCTGTCAGTGTGACGGTCTGCAGGGCAGCCTTGGCTCAGCGGCAGAGCGCAGGTCTGGCACACACCCTGGGCTCTCTCCCCGGTACTGTGTACACCAGGCACGTGGTGCACCTGTTACCCCAGGGGGATCAAGGGTGCAGACCCTGCGTGGGAGAAAAAGTCCTTTCCCGGGCACATGTGGGTGTGTACCTGTCAGGGGCAGGCTGGGGGTGAACCCAGGCTCCGTCAGCCGCTGGGCCAGCCTGCCCGCTCCGGGAAGGAGTGGGTGCACGAGAGGGTAGGCTTGCCTGGCAGTTCCAGAGTCTGCAGGGAAGACTGGTGAGCTAGCCTCAGAAGAGTCCCGTCCCAGTCACTACCTACGGCTCCTTGGATGAGGCCCGCCCTGACCCGGGGTCACCTGCTTCCCTCCGACTTTAAAGCTCATGGCCTCGCAGGGCGCCATTGCAGTCACAAGAAGGCTGCTGTGAGCGCATGCTGGCTCCAGGCTTTGGCCTGTGAGGCGGACAGGATCCTAGTGGCTGGCGACGGAGCCCTGCGGGCCAGGAGGCCCGTTAAGGTGTGGGAAGGTGAGATACAGATGCAGCTGGTGGTGACACCCACATGTCAGGGTGCTGGTGAGCTGACTCCCCTGGCCTTTCTCAAGCTGTGAGTGGCTGTGGAGCCCAGGGAGCCGCTTCTCCCCACCCGAGGGTCTCCTGCCTGCTCGAGTGTGCGCCGCCGCGCCCTGGAGTCTCTGTGGTCACACGGGGTCCGGAACCCCGCTCCGCCTTCCTGACACGCTGGCTGCATCAGAGGTGGCTGCATGCAGCTCACTCCTGTGTGGGGCTACCTCGAGAGTCTTTGGGGCACCCCGTTGGTCAGAACGCCCTGCCCTGCCCCGTGCGAGCCGCCATGTAGCAGGGACATGTGGAGGCCTCACATGTCCGCACTCACCGGCTTTGCTTTCTGCGACTGGTCCAGCCTCCAGCGACATCCTCGTCTGCGGCCCAGGCGCCTCGCTGCAGCCAGGCAGGATCAGCAGAACCCAGGCGCGCTGCAACACACCTGGGCTGATGTGTCTCCATGCCTGCTGCTCCCGGCAGGGCAGCGTGCCCAGAGTGTGCGTGTGTGCCTGTTGGAAACCGGTGACAGGCTCACATCTCAGAGCGACCGTGGTCTGGGTTAGGGCCCATGCTCCTGGTCCAGGCTCTGGGTCTGCTGCCACGACATTTGTCAAAGTGGAGCCTCGGATCTTGCCCTGTGGGCCCTGCCCATCTTGCAGACTGTCTGCCTCTACTCAGAGGAAGTGTTATCTGGCCTTTGCTGCTTCTACCTCTCCCGGATGGAGGATGGATGTCCTGCTCAAGGGCTGGCTCCACTGCCAGCAGGAGACACACAGGATCCTGCAGTCAGCCCTGTGCCGGGGACAGGTTGGGGTGCACACAGTTCCAGGTCCTCTGGGGAACTTCTGGGTCAGGAGAGACCTGAGTGTCCAAGCTGCCCAAGATGGTCATCGTGCCTTCTGACTGCTGGAGACTTATGGGCCGGCAGGCCAGGACCACACACTGCCAAGCAGAAGCCCTTCAGCTAGTCTGTACCCTGAGGACCAAGGTGGCAGAGGAGTTTCTGGATCAGACGATGGCTGTGGGCCTGTGAGTCCCTCCGGGCTCAGTGGGAGCAAAGACACCGATCCCTCACCTGTGCCGCTTGCCCCTCTCAGGGCCCTCAGAGCGGACCCGGCCCCGCCCCCAGGGCCAGTCACGGGGACAGCAGGAGACGCGGTCCTACCATGGGGGTTCCCAGGGCTGAGGCGGGTGTGCCGCGTCTGCACTGGGCACTCTGGCAGACCATGACTGTTGCCGCATCGAGTCAGCGAAGCACAGGGCGGCTGGGCTACCACGCGAGGTGCGGCTGCGCATCCGTGTTGTGAGTGGCTGTGGCGAGGGAAGATGCCGTTTCCACGTTCCGCCTGCTCTGTTGTGGTTTGGTTTGGTGTGGTTTTGAGGCGAGATCTTTCTTTTTTTCTTCTCTCTCTTTCTGAGCCAGGGTCTCACTACATGGCCCTGGCTGTTCTAGAGCTCACTCTGTAGACCAGGCTGGCTCCGCCTCCCGAGTGCTGGGATCGGAGGCATCTGTTTACTTTTTAAAAATAAATAAATAAATGAGTCTGTGGGTGCCCGCAGGCCAGAAGGGGGCACCGGCTCCTCTGCAGGCGGAGTTACAGGTGCTTGTGAGCAGCCGTGCTGGAAGCTCAGTCCCTGCAAGAGCTGTGTGGTTCTGAACTCAGGTGCCCGGGTTGCTGGTTTCCGATGGAATGGTGCCCCGGGCAGCAGCTCTGCCTGCAGGCCGTTGGGAGTGAGTCCCCAGATGTAGGTGCCTCCGAATCGGCCCTTTTGGTGTGTGAGCTGGTGCTGGTACCCCCTTGCTGTGTGACCTCAGGGAAGAAGGGATGTCTGAGAGTGCAGCATTCTGTGGGGGTGGGGCTGATGTGCAGGTCTTCTTGGGACCCCCAGGGGCCACTTCCTGGGCAGCAGCCACTGCCGGTGTCGTCCTCACCTGTCCTGAGCTTGGCTGGCCTTCGTGCACGGTACCTCCCTTAGGTGGCTTTTGTGTCCTTGGCGGAAAGGCCTCCTGAGCCTTCCGTACGGTTCCTTAGCAGGCCCTGGTGTCTCTCCCCAACCTCTGACCTAGCCTTGTCCTTGCGGGACCTTATCTGTCTCCAGGCTGTCTTTAGTGACTGCGGCTGGCAGTGGGCAATGCTGGGCCTGACCCTGCCCTTTGGACCCTGGGCCTGCCCCGTGGACTGTGGGCCTGCCCCGTGGACGCTGGGCCTGCCCCGTGGACCCTGGGCCTGCCCCGTGGACGCTGGGCCTGCCCCGTGGACCCTGGGCCTACCCCGTGGACACTGGGCCTGCCCCGCTCTGCGTGTGCTTTCTGCTGAGCCATGCCAGCCTCTGGTGGTGACAGGTCTGGAGATTCAGGTCTCCGGTGTGGCTCTGATGAGCCTGGCCATGGCTGCTTCCCACTGGGCATCAGGGCCGCATCATGGGCTCTGGCCGCTTCCTCTCAGTATCCCTTTTCTGTGTGGGTGCTTCTCTGGGATGATAATGAGGGACTGAGTGACACTGAGGCCTCCCTCTGGGAATGGGGAACCTGGAGGAAAGGCCTGGGGTGCCGGTGTCGCCGGGTGGCTTAGGTAATGTGTGATCACAGGAACTGAGCACAGTCTCCCTCTCTTCATAAGAACAGAATTTAGTGACTTTCCCTTATTTCAGAATCTTCCTGAAAACGTTGGACCCCAGGAGCTGCTCCCTAGCCCCTCTGGCTCCCACAGACCCACTGCCCATCTTTGGATTTGCCTGTTTGGGGCATTTCCTGAGTCTCACACCATGTGGTCTCATGTCTGGGTCTCTCACTGATCCTGAGGCCCCAAGGTCTCTCTCTACGTCGTGTGTCAGGGGCACTCGTACTGGCGAATCATGTTCCAGTGTGTGGGCGAGCATGCTGTGTGTCACCCATGCGCACCCTAGTGCACCGCACTCTAGGCATGGGAAACGAAGGTGCTGTGGGCGCTCCCAGGAGAGGCCGCATGGAGTGATGTCTGTCCTTCTCATGGACACATGGCCCAGGACTGGGTCCTTGGGGGCTCGGTGGCCAGAATGCCCCCCCCCCCAGCAGCCTCCCTCTCTCCCTGCAGCTGATCCACCTGGAGATCAAGCCGGCCGTCCGCAACCAGATCATCCGGGAGCTGCAGGTTCTTCACGAGTGCAACTCGCCCTACATCGTGGGCTTCTACGGGGCCTTCTACAGCGATGGGGAGATCAGCATCTGCATGGAACACATGGTGAGCCTGCCCACCGCTTGTCCCCTGCACCAGCGTGTGTGGGGGCGTCTAGAGCCCTCTGCAGGTCCCCACACGAAGCGTGTGTGGGAGTGGGTCCCTGCCGTGCTCTGAGTGGGGAGGATGCACCTGGGCCCGGGGCCCAGCTTCAGGTGGGAGCCATGCTCCTGTTCTCTGGATGACAGTCTGGGCCTTCAGTTGGAGGGTCATGCCCACTGTCCCCGCCATGCTCCCAACCTGCTGAGCCAGACTTCAGACTCCCTCAGGTTCCCTGGCGAGGCTTGGCGGCCGCTGTGGTGTCAGCCAGTCCTTGGCCTTTATTGCGCAGCCCCAGGGACCGTTTCGTAGGGAAGCAGAGCGGATTGAGCTCACCCTGCTGTTGGGTGCCCCTCCTCCATGGCTTCATGTGTGTGTGCTGATCGGCCGCAGGCCTGGTCCTCTGCAGGACAGGACATCTGTCCTGTGTCGAGGAGACACTGTATCCCTCCAGGCCTGCCAAGGCTAACCGGGCAGCAGTGCGGGACAGGAAGCTCCCAAGGCAGGAAGACCGCCTTGTGTCTGGCCAGCGTGAGTTGGTAGGCTCTGAACAGAACAAAACTGAGCCAGGCAGGGGGCGTGTCCACCATCCCAGTACAGGGAGCAGAGGCCGCAGTGCCAGGAGCACTAAGAGCACCAGGCCACATGAGGCCAGGCTCAAAAATGAGAAAAGGGAGAACCTGCTCTGCCCTTCCTGTGGTGGAGTTTAGTTTTGATCACAGGTCGCCTGGTATGGATGTGTCCTGGGAGGAGAGTGAGCCCTTGGCGGGTGTTGGGAAGTAAGGGTTGGGGGTGGGAGGGTGGGAGGTTATGGGGTGGCCGTTGGGCTAGTCCTGGCCCTAGTCTGCTTTTCCATAGTCGTTGCCCCAGGTGGGTGATTCAGAACCAGAAGTGTGTCTGGCTCCAGACGCTAAAGTCAGAGAGTGACTACACCATCTGCTCGGCTCCCAGTGGGTCTTGGGGTGCTGCAGAGCTTGGGGACAGACAGCAGTGGGCACTCCTTGCTT
Source organism: Cricetomys ansorgei (assembly GCA_026225945.1). Classification (NCBI taxonomy): domain Eukaryota; kingdom Metazoa; phylum Chordata; class Mammalia; order Rodentia; family Nesomyidae; genus Cricetomys; species Cricetomys ansorgei. The sequence goes on from JAMJFZ010004123.1 coordinate 1,412,022, forward strand.
GGTATTACTGACTTGTGTAGCGCTCCCTACCTGACAGTCAGTGGGAGGAAGATGCAGCCCTGCGGGTCCCATGCTGCATTGGCCCTCGTTCAGCAACCATTGGGGCAGGAAAGATGGCGCCCGGCCATAGCGGTTATCTGTGTGCTGTGGCCCAGGCCTGGACTGACAGGACCTCTGGTCTCCGCCCTTGAGCTGTGCGCACAGAGCCCTTGTCAGAGACTCAGGCCTTATCTGGAGGCCGGAGAGAACAGAACCGCTGGGGTCCACACTTCCCACCAGGCCCGCCTCTCAGGCCCTGCCACCTCCCTAGCACCCCACTAACACAGAAGCCACTGTGGTGTGTCATTAGCTCCGGCACCTGCTAGCGCCTGCAGAGGCTTAGGCTGTCCTCTGCGGTGAGTTGGCATTTGCAGCGGCATGGAAGGTACTGGAAGCATGCCCGTGCCAGGGAAGTGCTGAGTTCCTGGGGCTCAGCCTGGTTTATCTGTGGTGGAATCTTCCTTAAGAAAACGTGTTGGTGTTCTCTGTGATAGTTACACTTTAGAGCATTGGGGTGCACACAGGGAAACACTGCGGGTGCACACGGGTAGCTCGGGTACAGACGGGGAGCCCTGGGGTGCAGACGGGTAGCTCTAGGGTGCTCACGGGGAGCTCTGGGGTGCATATGGGGAACTCTGGGGTGCATACGGGGAGCTCTGGGGTGCACATGGGGGGAGCTTGGGTGCACATGGGGAGCTCTGGGGTGCACACGGGGTCTGTTGGGGTGCACACGGGGAGCTCTGGGGTGCACACGGGGACTGCTGGGGTGCACATGGGGAGCTCTGGGGTGCACACCGGGACTGCCAGAGGCAGCTCTGGGACATTGAGCAAGCTGTGGTCATCATAGCTCAGCCCTGGGAGATGCCTCACTGCCGGGACTCCCCACTGTGCCTGGGGATATGTGTAGCTGTCACACTCCTGGTGCACATGCGGGAGGCCAGGGAGCTGCTCAGCACCCTGCAGGGGCCAGTGTGGCCTGGCAGAAGTGATGGCCCACTTTCCTTGGTGGACAGCAGCCTGTCCTTCCCCAGAGCCCAGCCAGTGCACCTCCAGTCTCAGACCCTAAGAACAAAACAGCCCCAGTGACTCCACACCCAGCTGGACAGGCACAGTGAAAGGCCAGCTCTCTTGGGTGACAGTCCACCTGTGGGTCCCGGCAGCTTCAGACATGGTTTCTGAGCTTTTCAACTGTGCGACCCTCTGAGCACTGTGGTAGAAAGGGAGCACAGAGGGGCTCGGGGAGCACAAAGGGGCCCGGGGGGATTCAGGAGAGCACGAAGGGCTTGGGGGAGATTCAGGGGAGCATAGAGGGACTTGGGGAGTACAGAGGGGCCTGGGGGGGATTCAGGGGAGCACAGAGGGACTCAGGGAGCACAGAGGGCCAGGGGGATTCGGGGGAGCACAGAGGGGTGCGGTGGAGCACGGAGGGGCCCAGAGGATTTGGGGGAGCACAGAGGGCCTGGGGGACCCGGGGAGCTCAGAGGGCCTGGGGGATTCGGGGGAGCACAGAGGTGGTCCCTTCCTGACTCCTTTGGCTCTGCTTTCCTGTGAGGTTGGAAACCACACAGGTGTGACTGCCTGGTGTCCTGGCTTAGCTGCAGTCTGGACAGTAGTCCCTCATCTGTTGAGTGGAATCAGGGCCAACCCGGGTGTGAGGCACAGCCAGGTTGGTGGTCTGTTTCTGCGCTGCAGCCAGTGGCCACCTCAGCATGTACTGCCCGTTCTGTGGGACGCGGCCCTTGGGTTCCAGGTCGCATCCTCAGCCACCCAGGGGAAATGTGGTGATCTCCAGTGTCACCCCCTTTTCCCCACAGCCCCTGGTGCAAGGAGCTGGCTCTTGACTCGAGGTGTGGTCTGTTATCCCCACTTGACTCTGTAGCCTCCCATCCTGCTCGCTGCCTGGAGGGGGTGGGGCAGGGCAGGGCGGCCCCGCCCCACCCCTGCCTCAGGCGCTCACTGCTGTCTCCGCTGCAGGACGGTGGCTCACTGGACCAGGTGCTGAAGGAGGCCAAGCGGATCCCTGAGGAGATCCTGGGGAAGGTCAGCATCGCGGTGAGTGGCGCCAGCACCTTCGTAGCGGGTTCAGCAGTCATGTCCTCCATCCCTTTGGGTCCTCTGCTGGCCCCCCCCCCGCATCCCATGGCCCATGAGCGCACCTTTCTTCTCTAAAAGTGACTGTTGGAGCTGGCCGTGGACACGGGCAGGCGGGGCTCTGCGTTCACAGCCAGGGCCACATCGTGAGATCCTGCCTTAAAGGAAAAGAGGAAATTACTGGTGCTTTAGCACCCATCACCTCAGCTGGGGGCGAGGCAGGGGAATTGCAGTGAGTTTGAGGCCACCCTTGGGCCCATGTGCTTAAGTACAGACAGTGACCACATGCTCGCGGCAGGCGCCCGTGTGTCACTGGGTCACCATAGAGTTCCCTCACAGCCTGGAGCTGGCGCCCTTCACATGGCGGCTGCCGGCGACCCGGCTGCAGCGCCACCGTGCTCTGTCCCCCCTGCAGGTGCTCCGGGGCCTGGCGTACCTCCGTGAGAAGCACCAGATCATGCACAGAGGTAAGGGGGTCCAGGCTGGTGTGGGCGGGTCTCGTTGGGCGCAGCCTCACCCTGGCCCCGTCTCCAGATGTGAAGCCCTCCAACATCCTGGTAAACTCGCGTGGGGAGATAAAGCTGTGCGACTTCGGGGTGAGCGGCCAGCTGATTGACTCCATGGCCAACTCGTTTGTGGGGACACGCTCCTACATGTCCGTGAGTGCCTTGTCCTCTCCTCACGCATGCGAGGTGGGGTCACCTGGGTTGTGTATGTGGCCGCCCGTTGCTGCCGGCCCCAGCTCTGTCCATCTCTCCGACAGCCAGAGCGGCTGCAAGGGACGCACTACTCTGTGCAATCGGACATCTGGAGTATGGGCCTGTCGCTGGTGGAGCTGGCCATAGGGAGGTACCCCATCCCCCCACCCGATGCCAAGGAACTGGAGGCCAGCTTCGGCCGGCCCGTGGTCGACGGGGCAGACGGAGAGCCCCATAGTGTTTCGCCTCGGCCCAGGCCCCCTGGACGCCCCATCAGTGGTACGGGACAGGGCAGCTACCTGGGGAGCGGCGGGTGGGGGACCAGCTGCCACCCTGCTGGCCCTCTGTGTGCACCAGCTGTCCCTGTTCAGGGCGTGCTGTGGTCAGCAGTCCTCGGGATCCTGGGCTTCCTGGGGGCAGCGTGTCGCTCCGTCCAGGCCCGCTGTACCTGCTGCCGCCAGCTGGAAGGCCTGGAAACTCCACTGCAGTCAGGCCGTGGCCAGCTGCCGGCTTCCCGGCATCTCCCCGTGAAAAAGCACAAACGGGGCGCGTTTGCGAAGGGAGCCAGCCACAGCCACAGCTGCGTCCAGGAAGCCCCAGGCGCAGATGACCTGAGGACGCCCTGGCGGCCTTGGGCGGCTCAGGCGGTGTAGACTGGAGGGAAACAAGTTGCCAGGAGTCCTGGGGAGACCTGGCTCCCAGGGAACAATCCAGCCCGCCAAGTGGCCTCCTCGGCCCCTGAGGGGCAGGGACAGAGCCTCCACAGAGCACCTGGGTGCTGGGATTTAAGTCACTTGTCAGAGAGTGGGGGACAGGACAGAGTGGGGGACGGGCCTGAGCACTCAGCGTGCTTCCTGGAAGCCCTGCACCCAGCTTACCCGTGGACGAGAGCGGCCGTCACCTCTGGCTGACTCTAGAAATTCGACCACCCTAACAGAAGTTACTGACGCTCCATAAGTTACCACCCGTCAGCTCCTGCCCTGTTCCTCTGGACATTCCTGTCATGGAGCCCACACTGCGAGACTTCTTGTGTCTGGGTCTCACTAAGCACAGCGACTGGACTTCTTCCCTGCGAGCATCTCGGTGGGCGGTGGGTGGTGGGCGACTCACATGCCTCTAGTGGGCAGCCTCCTTTCCACCCTGTGCCCACACTCACCCGCCCGTTGCACCAGGGGCCAGTCCTCTGGCGAGCTGTGGGGAGCACCAGGCCTGCTGGCCAGTACCTTCCCTGAGCCAGCACCACGTGGTAGGATGGGCAGAAGGTGCGGCTCAGCTGCTGGCCGTCAGGGCCCTGGGCAGGGGTCACCGTCCAGAGCCACGGAGCGCCAGCCAAGTAGCTCCTTGGGATTGCCTGCAAGAGTGCGGGTGAGGCCAGGCAGAGGCCAGGTCACCCTGAGTTCTGTCCTCTGTCTGCCCAGGAGGTCACGGGGTGGACAGCCGGCCGGCCATGGCCATCTTTGAGCTTCTGGACTACATCGTGAACGAGGTGCGTGCCCTCGGCCGCTGGCACTTTGCTCGGGGAATTAGCTGGCTACTGTGGAGTTGTTGGGGAGCTGGGGGCTGGGGGTACCTGGAGGCCCATTCAGAGTCGCCATCAGGCCTGTGACCCCCACTCCCCATGTCGGCATCCCCACAGAGGAGGGTGAAGGTGGGCAGGCTCCCGGGCCTCCAGTGAGGGCTGGGCTCCTCTTCTGCCCCACTTCCTGCAGCGGGGACTTGGGTGCTGCCCTTGTTGGGCACAGAGCTCCTAGAGCAGGCTTGCCTGAGGCTGAGGCAGGAGGATGGCCTTGAGTTCAGTCACATGGTGACTTCCAGTCCAGCTAGTGTGAGGCCCTGACTCAGAAGCGGCAGCCAGCCACGGGACAGGCGAATGGAGGGTGGCCTCCAGAGGGCTGAGTCACGCGAGGGTGTGCACGGCCTCCCCAGGGCAGGGGACCCTCCTGGCTTGTGCTGGCACCATTCCTGGCAGGGACACCCCAACCCAGCGAGGGAGTGGCCCGCGGCCCTACCGCCACCCGGTGACCCTCCCCTGCCTTCCACAGCCGCCTCCCAAGCTGCCCAGTGGTGTGTTCAGCCCCGACTTCCAGGAGTTTGTGAACAAATGGTGAGGGGTGGGGTGGCCCTGGGGGGTGGGGTGGTGGGTGTCCTGGGGGGTGGGGTGGCGGGGTGGCCCTGGGGGGTGATGGGCTCCTGGGCCACTGCGTGCGGCAAGTCACAGTGTCCCACACCTGAGCCCACGGGAGGCCAGAGTCACACAGCTACTGTGTGGGGCCTGGGTGGGTCCATCCAAGGCCCCTGCCCAGCGGGCATCTGGGGTATCCGAGTCGCCGGGCACCCTGTCCTTGGAATGCAGTCAGCACCGTGTTTCCAGAGCACGATGGCACCGGGGCAGGCCGCTAGGTTTCAGAGAGTACCATCCAGGTGCCAAGTTGTGCAGGGAGGCCCGGCAGGCCCTGAGGCCTCCTGCAGGCCTGCACAGTGGCTGTGCTCCCCTCCGAGTCACCAGTGTACTAGAGATGCAGCTGCGGGGTGCGCGCCCGACACCCCGCATTCCGGAGGAAGGCCAGCGTGGGGTACACAAGACCCTGCCATCCCAAAGTAGTGGAAAGTCAACGGCCAGGTGACTGACGCCTGTGTCTTGTCTCCTCACGCAGCCTCATTAAGAACCCGGCGGAGCGGGCGGATCTGAAGACGTTGGTGGTGAGCAGGAGTGTGTCCTGGGTGGGCGTGGGTGCTGCGGGGCAGGGGCCATGGTGCACTTGGATGCCCATCCTGTGCTGCCCAGGGGCCGCCTGGGGCCTGCACCCCGGAGACCTGCTCAGACCTCACACGCCCGTCCTGAGCAGGCCTGACCTGCTCTAAGCGCCACCTGAGTCGTCACAGACAGGTGTCTCTCCTCTCCCCAGAGGCCTGGGGTGCACACAGGCCTCAGCTGGCGGGGTGGCGCTTGCTGCCTGTCATGCCTGGATTTGGGAAGGTTGAGACGTGGATGGCTGCATGTGACTTAGGGCCAGCATGGGCTACAGGAGGTGCTCACTTTCAGCACAGTGCTCAGGAGGCAGAGGCAGGAGTATCTCTGAGGCCAGCCTGGGCTACAGAGCGAGTTCCAGGACAGCCTGGGCTATATAAAGAGACCCTGGGGGTGGTGGTGGGGGTGGGGCAACTACAGGAGAAATTCAAGAGAGGATGGGAAGCCCCCCCCCCCCCCCCCGCCAGTGGGCTCTGGGTCCCTCCCTTCCCCCCTAGCTAGCCCTCGGTACCCTTGGCCGTCCCCTGGGGAATCTCAGGAGCAGGTAGAAGCCAGGGACACCTCATAAAGGGCGCCCCAGGCCACCTGAGCAGGGCTGGGGTCCCCCCTCTTTCAGAACCACGCCTTCATCAAGCGCTCCGAGGGGGAGGAGGTGGACTTCGCGGGATGGCTGTGCAGGACCCTACAGCTGAAGCAGCCAGGCACGCCCACACGCACTGCGGTGTGAGGCCTGGCAGCAGCCGTGTCCTGGCCTAGCCCGGTGGCCGCCTCGGGACAGTGGTGCTGTGTGTTGTGGTGGGGGACTTGCTTCCGTGCGTTTGAAAAACCAAACAAGATGGAGAACGAGAGAAAGCTGCCGCTGTGCCCTGGCCCTTTGCTCGCGGCCCCGTTCACCAGGTGGAGGGAGGGGTGCAGTCTCCCACCCGCTTCCCAGCAGGTGTGGGGCGGGTCCCTCCTGGGCTCCGGGCTCTGGGAGTATGGCCGCCGCCCTTCCCGCCTGTGCTGAGCTGACTCACTGGGCGCCTCCCACAGGAAGTGCCTCTCGTGGTGCAGATGGCGCAGATAAGAGCCTCCCGGTGGCGGCCCTGTCACTGCACCCACCCACCAGTCCCTACAGCCCTGCTCTGTGGTCCTAGCACCCAGAGATGCTGAGGCTGGCGTGTACCCCAGCACTTGCAGGGGTCGCAGGTCAGCGGGAGCTGCCAGAGCACTGCGCTGTCCTCGGGGATGACGGAAGTTGTTTCAGGTCTTGAAGCCACCCTGTGGGGACTGCGGCGCCCCTGGCGGGTCCCGTCGAGTTCCGTCCCACACTGTTCATGGTCTGCACAGCTGGGGCCCCCAGTGCTAGGCGTGGAAGGCCCGGGGGCCACCTCACTGTTGTGAGCCACGTCCTCCACGTGAAGCTTGCAGAAGCCTGGAGCACCCCAAGCACCAGAAGGCTGAGGCAGGGGGATGGCAAGTGTAAGCCAGCCTGGACTACATAGTTGAGAACACGGACTTCTGTTTTTTTGTGTCTGTGCAAACCCTCCCACTTTGGAGACGAGGTCTCTGCAGCCCAGATAAGCCTGTGAATTGGGGTTCTCCTGCCTCAGCCTCCCGGATGCTGAGGTGGTGGACGTGAGCACAGCCCTCGTTCTCTGCCTGTCGCTGGAGACATTTGAGATAGGGTCTCTAGTCTCCTGGCTGTCTAGCAGCTCGCCACATGTACCAGGTTGGCCTGCAGCTCACCGAGGCCGCCTTCCCCCAGTGCTGGCAGTAAAGGCGGGCACCATCACACGAGCCAATTCCCTCTTTTGAGACGGGTCTGGGGAGCCTAGGCTGGCCTCTTAACTCATCCTGCCTCTACCTCCTCAGTGCCTGGAATGGGTCTGGAGCAGCGTGGCCAGCAGCCTTCCGTGCCCGCTCTCCTTATAGAGTGTAACGTGGCCTCTCTGGCCCTGCGGTGCCTCAGACCTGTCCCCAGCAGACCCTCCCTCCCTGCTCAGCAGCAGTGACCCAAATCAGCCCACGCCACCCCTGGGCTCCCAAGCCCTGCCTGCTGCTGTCAGGCCTGGAGCCTCAGCCTCAGCCTCGACGTGACTGATCGGGCTGGGCTGGGCGGCTGCCCAGGGTCCCTGCCTGTGCAGGCCGGCTCGAGAGCCTGTCACCATCTCCGCAGTGCGTCAGAGCCAGTGTGTGGCCGCATGGGCCTGTGCCCACAATGTTTGCGAGGTCCCATGGCCGTTAGGAAGCTGGCCCAGCTCGATGAGCTCTGGCTTCAGTGAGGCCCTGTCATTGGACAGACAGGCCCAATGTGGCAGTGCACACCTTTAGTCCCAGCGCTCTGGAGGCGAGGCCAGACTGGCTCAGGACTCTGAGGGCTACATAGTCAGATTCTGTCCAAACTAGAGGACGCCGGTGCCTGGCGCTGCCTTGGCACACGCGTGTGTACAAGCACACAGTGCAACTGCAAGTCTGCTGGCATGCCTCCGAGCTTCATTCCAACACTAGGGAAACTGAGGCAGGAAGAGTGTCACAAATCTGAGGCCAGCCTACAGAGTGAAACGGTCTCGGGTGGGAACCAGGTATCGCGGCTGGAGGCGGAGGCAGGAGGATCTCTGGGGCTAGCCTTTGCCACATGGCACAGAACCGGGAAAACGGGTCGTGGAATTTGACCTACCCAGCTGTTGTAGCCATCACAGTGAGGACAACACTGACCCCCGGGGGGACCCTGGGCCAGGGGCAGGGGTATGTGCAGCCATCCTGGCTGGGCGCTCCTGGTGCAGAGCTCCCCCGTGCCAGGGACAGCTCCCCCAGAGCCAAGGCTGTCCCTGGCCAGTGCTCCCAGGTCTCCTGTGCCCAGACCCTGGCACGCAGCACAGTGACGTACGGGGCAGGAGCGGCACAGGAACTTCTGAAGGTGGGCAGCGAGGCTACAGAGGTGTGCATCCCGCTGACCCCCACCCCTGTTAAATGGGACCGGGTGTGCCATCAGCGGCTTCCCAGAAGGCAGGCTGACTGCCCAGGGTGTGAGCAGAAGGCTGGCGTCTCCCCTCCGCTGTCCTGTCCCTGCACAGCAGGCATGACGCCTCCGGCACCTGCAGCCACTGGCCAGGTGGCTCCTGGTACGAGTGCAGCCCATTCCTCGGTTGCTATGGCTCCAGAGACCTGATGGCGGTGGGGCTCCGGTTTCTGCCAGCTTCCAAGGAAGGAGGAGCCCTAGGGCCAGCACTGGGTCTCTAGGGACAGGCAGGTGAGGGAGGAGCCCTGGCTCATGGAGCGCCCTGCCCACTCAGGGCCCCACCTGCTCCCAGTGGGCTGTGCCCACACAGTGACTCAGCGGCTCTCGGAGTGGCTGGGGTTGGGGTGGAGGGGCTTCTGAGGCCTCACGGCTCAGGACCCTGCCCTTAGATACTAAAAGAACTTCTCAGAACAAATTTGGGCCAAAGGCTGAGCATTGTCTGAACCAGGGTTCCATGTAGCCTGGGTTGGCCTCCACCTCACTTGTTCCTGAGGATGGCCTTGCCAGGTGCTAAGGACAAGGCCCAGGGCCACCTCAGCCACGCCCCACGCCGGGCACGTACTAGCTGTTCAGGTGTAACCCTGGAAACCTGTTTTGCTGCTGATTTTGAGGCAGGGTCTCGTGTGTGTGTGTGTGTGTGTGTGTGTGTGTGTGTGTGTGTGTGTCTGTGTGTGTGTGTGTGTCTCTCTCTCCCCCCCTCCTCCCCCAGACTGGCCTCCAACAGATCTGCCTGCCTATTGCCTGGCATGCTGGGATTAAGGCCCAGAAGTCTGGTTACTACCTCCCGGCTGCTCCCTTCGCACCCTAAGAAGTTGGGTTCTCCCTGCTCACCCCGCAGCAGGTGGAGCCCAGGGAGTTGCAGGACCTGCCCCCTGGTGACGTCATGCCCCCCTGGGGGTGGGGGGCCACTAGCTCCCTTGCATCACCCTAGCTCTCCCAGCCCAGCTGTCCTCGATTCTTGTGGCACAGATAATTGGGGCTCTTTTGCAGGGGACTCTAGAAAGCAATCTCCCTTTATGGGAGCCCACATCGAGCTACAGATAGACACCCCCCACCCCCACCCCAAGAACCAAGGCCCAGCCAGGAGACCCTGGGACTCCTGGGAAAAGTGAATGACAACTCATCCTTGTAGGATTTCCAGGTAGAACCGGCTGGACCTGGCGCTGGTGGCGCACACCTGTCATCCCAGCACTTGAAGGGCAGAGGCAGGAGGATCAGGAGTTGACAGCTGTTGTCAGCCACATAGTGAGTTGGAGGCTAACCTGGGCTACATGGGACCTTACCTCAAAGGGGATTAAGTGTTGGGGGTAGGATTAATGTACTCCATTAACCCCAGCACTGGGGAGGCAGAGGCAGGTGGATCTCTTGAGTTGAGGTGAGGCTGGTCTAAAGAGCGAGTTCTAGGACAGCCTGGGCTACACTGTCTCCAGAGGTGTAGGGTGTGGGGCTGTCTCTGACTGCAGTGGGCAGTGTCCTCATGGGACCAAGAGAAAGAGCCACCTAGGTGGCCATTGGTGCTGGCCCACAGTTCCAGGATTTGGGAGACTGAAGCCGAATCTCCCTGAAGTCTGGGCTAGGATAGGCTACGGGGTCTCTGTTTCGGAAAATAAAACAGCAATTGTGGAATTGGCTCAGTTGTGAAGGGCTTGCTGTGCAAGCCTGGATCCCCAATTTCCACATACCAAGGTAGGCGTAGCAGCGCACTCCTGAACCGAGGCTGGAGTATTCACCAGCCAGACAGCCAGAGAGAGACCCTGCCTCAAAAGCCACGGTGGGGAGCACCCATGGCCAGAACACCACTGTCTTCCATGCATGAACCCGGAACATGGCTGATGTCCAAGGTCAGAGGTCACAGCCACAGAGTGTTTCTCCTGCGTCTGAACAATGTAGACTTTAATCACCAGGACTCTGGTCCAGGTGGGCAGGTCCCCACAGACTCTGCCAGTGTCATCTCTTGGGGTTCTGGGAAACATTTTTTGAGATCTTTTTAGTTACGCACGTGTGTGTATCTGAACATGTGCACAGTGCCTGCAGAGGCCAGCAGAGGGCGCCAGACCCCAGGAGCTGGAATTGCAGGTGTGGTAAACCCGTTGTGGGTGCTGGGAACAGGATTCTGGTCTTTCGTAAGAGTGGCAGTGTTCTTACTTGCTGTCCTGTCTCCTCAGCCCTAACCCCCCTTCTTCAGTCATTTTATTACACGGTGACTCTTGGGAGCTCCTTCACCATGTAATGCTCAGGGCTCAAATCAGCTCATCACACTTGCCCACAGGCACCTGCATCGCCACCTCACCGGTCTCCTGGGGCCTTGGGTCCTCTGCTACCCAAGCCTTGCTTCTCCCTGGGGTTCAGCCTTTGCTTGCTGTATTAACACACGGGGACCTGTGAGCCCCCATGCAGGGACACACGGGCGGGGGGCTCCCAGAGCCTTGGTTCCATGTGTAGGGAGCTCTGTGACCCACGGTCAAGGGCACCAGGGAGCTTGGAAGAAAGAGAGAGGGCAGCCCCACCTCTCACGGGTGGGACTTCAAGGGAGGCATGCTGTGTCAGACCCACAGCCCACAAGAAAGAGCCGGAAGTGCAGGAGGGAGTCCCAGCTCCCCTCCCCAGGCTCACCTGCCACCCTCTCCCTCCTACAGCTCAGCAAGCCTCAGCCAGGAAGCTCTGTCAGGGTTCCCTTCAGCCGAGCCCCGCTGAGGACCAAGGGGAGTCAGGCCAGGTAGGAGACCACGCCGGCTGGGCCTGCCCCCTGAAGAGGGCAGTTTTCCGTACGGTCTGAAGACATATTTATTATTTAACTTGCTGTGCTGTCCAGGGAACAGACCACCCGGGGCTACACTCTCACGCTCGCTCATTCTTCCATGTGCACGCATGCATGCTTTTAACGTATTAATCATTTGTTGAGTGTTGGAGACAAGGTCTAAGTATGTAGCCCAGGCTGGCCTCCAACTCAGAGATCCCCCTGCCTCTGCCTCCTGAATGCTGGGATTAAAGGTGTGGCCCCCACCTTTATGTGACTATATGACATCGGTCTCCAGGGGTGGCAACAGCAGACTGAACCCCCACCTTCCCGGACTTGACGCTGACTGGCCAGCCAGTCCCAGGCATCCTGCCTGCGCCCCCAGTGCTGGGGTACCGGTGCGGGAGCTGTGGCCCCCAGCTTTGTGGGCGGGTGGGATCCGAGCTCAGGTCTTCATGCCTGTGGTTGCTGGGGTGGTGGAGTGGGGATCGGGGCTTCCTCTGAGGGTGGCAGAACGTTCTGGAACGTGTGAAAATGACTGAGCCCCGACTGCTTGAAGAGAAGCGGGTGGCGAGGTGGCACGGGGTCTTCCGCCCGCCCGCGGCTCGCACTCAGCCCAGGCTGACCTCCCGGGCCCGTCGGACCGGTCACCTGACCGGGGCCGTCCAGCGTCCAGCGGGCCCCAAGGGGGCGCTAGGGCACCGGCGCGTGGGCTCGGCCCTGGCCGCCAGCCGGGCTGCTGGGGGCGCGTCGGGCCCTAAGCCGGGGACCGGGTGGGCAGGCCGGGCCCCACCTGCCCGGAGGGGCGGAGGGAGAAGGGCGTGGGGGAGGGGGAAGGGCGCGGGGGAGGGGCCGGCCTCCCCGGGACGCAGGTGCGCGCCCCGCCCCCGCCCCGCCCAGGTGCGATCCCCAGAGATCTGGACACCGGGCCGGCCCGGTCCGCGTGACCTTGACCCTCCGCCGCGGCCCCGCACCTGTCTCCCCGTCTGTCCCCGCGGCCGCCTGTCCCCAGCCTGAAACCGAAACCGGACCGCGGCAGCGAAATGAAACCGGAGCGCGGCCCGCAGGGCCGAGGGACGCCCGCCACCGACCCACGTGGCACGCAGGGGCGGAGCCCGGCCGCTTCTCGGGGAACCGGCGGGCACGGCTGCGCCGCCACGTCCTCCCGGCCGCCCCGACGTGGAACCGGCGCGGGCCCACCCCGGCCTGCCCACGGGACCCCGACCTGCCCACGGACACCGACCTGCCCACGGGACCCCGGCCTGCCCACGGACCCCGGCCTGCCCACGGGACCCCGGACCCTGGCCTGCCCACGGGACCCCAGACCCTGGCCTGCCCACAGGACCATGGACCCCAGCCTGCCCACGGGACCCGGCCTGCCCACCTACCCACGGAAGGCCTGTGCACGTGGGACTGCACACCCCCACACCCCCACTTCATAGGTGTCCCGGGCCTCCGCGCAAGTGTCCCCAGACGGGGCTCCCCTCTTTGTGGGAAACCAGCCAGAGCTGTCAGCGCAGTCCACCTTCTTGCCCTACGCTCAGTGATCTTCAATCCCCTGCCTCCGCAGAGCCTCATGTAGCCCAGGCTGGCTCAGATTCACTCGGTAGCTAAGGACTACCTCGAACCTCCCAGTGCAGGCAGGACAGGCGTGTGCTAGGGAGCCTGGCTTTGTTTTATTGTTTGAGGCCTGCTTGCTCCAGGAGAGAGAGGCCTCCATAGGAAGACCCTGACTCAAAACCAAATAAAGTAAAATGAATAAATAAATATATAAAAAAGAAAAGAAAAGAAAACGTTCTCTGGGCCAGAGTGCCCCTAGCACAGAGACACGGCTGAAATCCATCCCAGCAGGAGGGTCAGAAGTTCAGGTTATCCTCAACTACCTGGTGAGTTCCAGGCCAGCCTGGGCTATGTGAGTCCCAGTATTAAAAAAAAATCAAAAACTAAAGTGATTTTCACTTCCGGAGGCGCACACGTCTTTAGCTCCTGAGCCCCCTCAGCTGACTGGTCTCTGGATTTTGCCCCAAGGGACTCAGCCCCACCCCAGGGCCTTTGCACAGGCTGCTCTGAGTCCTCCTGAAGCAGAGCTAGGTGCTATGTGACCCTGTAGCTTCCCTGTGCTTGGTATAATGACCTGCTTCTCAGCACGAAGTCACAGGGAGGGTTTCTTCATCGTGGCAAAGCTCTGGATGGTGCAGCTCCTTCCCAGCATCCCTGCAGGCAGCACGCCCCCCCCCAGTCCTCCCCCACCTCAGAATGCTTCTCTCTTCTGGGCCAACACCCACCGCTGCCCTCCTCATCTGGGACATCCACAAAGCCTCCGACATGTGAGTGATTACATTTATTCCTTAAATGGACTGTGGTGGCGCCCGCCGGTCATGCCAGCGCTCGGGAGCTCAGGAGTTCAGGGTCATCCTCTGCTACATAAAGAACCGGAGGCCAGCCTGTGCTACTGAAGTAGAACACGCACATACGAAACTAGGCCCTGTGCTCAGTCTCCAGCACAATTAAAGCCAATGTTAATCGTTCCCCAGCCCCGGACACCGTGTCTCTGATTTCTTTATTGCATTGATGTCTTGTAGGCTTCCTTTTCTTTCTCCCGTTTTCCAAGACAGGGTTTCCCTATGTGGCCCTGGCTGTCCTGGAACTCACTCTGTAGACCAGGCTGGCCTTGAACTCACAGAGATCCATCTGCCTCTGCCTCCTGAATGCTGGGATCAATGGTGTGGGCTACCACAGCCCGACTGGTTTTTTTTTTTGTTTTTTTTGAGACAGGCTCTCAAGTAGCCCAGGATAGCCCTAACCCATGTACCCAAGGATGACCCTGAACTCCTGATCCTCCTGCCTCTACTCTAGGGCTGGGGAGGCAGGCTTGTGTCACCATTTCTGTTTTATAAAATAATCTTTGCAAGCTGGGCACTGATAGCGAAGCGCACCTTTGATCCCAGCACTCGACAGGCAGAGGCAGGAGGATCTCTGTGAGTTCGAGGCCAGCCTGGCCTACAGAGTGAATTCCAGGACAGCTAGAGTTACAGCAGAGAAACCCTGTCTCAGGAAGCCAAAAACTAACTAAATAAATATTTGCAGGGAGAGGGGGTGTATATGGGAGAGTGATAAAGGAGAATCTCTGTGAGTTCAAGGCCAGCCTGTGCTACAGAGGAGTCCCAGGACAGCCAGGGCTGCACAGAGAAAGTGTCTGGAAAAACAACAACAATCCCCTCCAAATCCAAAACATATCTTTCTATCTATCTATATAAATATACACACACACACACATACATACATATACGCATATATGTGAATGTATGTATGTATGTATATATGATTTGTAGGTTAGAAATGGCGTTTTGCTATTTGTAAACTCCACATGCTTCATGACTACAACTGGGGACAAAATTTTATGTGAAGACTCATTAAAAACACCTTACTATTTTAATGGGAGCTAGAGGGATGTCCAGTGGTTAGAGCACTGGCTGCTCTCCGCAAGGGCCTGCCATGTGGTCATTCACCACGTCTGCAACGCCAGTTCCCAGGGACCGGGTACCTGCCTTCTGGGGGCTCCAGCACGCACCTGCACAGAGGCACACACGCATAATCTAGAAATAACAGCAAATCTTTCACATGCTCAAAAAGTGTTTTTCGCTGGGCACGGTGGCGCACACCTTCAATCCCAGTGCTCGGGAGGCAGAGGCAGGAGGATCTCTGAGTTCGAGGCCAGCCTGGTCTACACAGTGGGACCAAACGAAATCCCAATCCTCGAAATCGACTACAATATGCCGTTAAGTCCTGGGCTGGGGCTGAGCCAGCTCACACAGCTTCTGTTTGCACATTCTGTTTGTCTTTTGAATTCAGGGTCTGAGGTTAGGTCACATAGGCCTCCTCAGTAGAGTCTCTCAAGAGCTTTTGAGAACCTGAGAGGCTGCAGAGCCTTCCCAGGGTCACACAGTAATTTGGCATTCCTTACTTGTCTGTTCAAGACATCCTGGCTGTTGGCTGTGTGCATGCGCGTGCACCGAGAGTCAGTGCAGGGTCCCGAACCCTGGACCTTGCATAGGCAATGTTCTACCGCTCTTATGTCCTTGTAAGAGGGTTTCAGGTAGCCAAGGCTAGCCCCAACCTCTCTATCCTCCTGCCTCTATCTCTTAAGGGCCAGGATCCCCAAACCTTCTAGAACTAAAGCCAAGGTTGGCCTTGAAGTCACTAAGGCAATGCTCCTGCCTCAGTCTCCTGAGGGTGATGGGGTTGTGAGACACTATGCTCAGCTCAGACACTGGTTTAATTTTAAATTGTGAGCTAGGGACTCATGTAGCCCAGGCTGGGTCAAATGTGTTAAGTAGCTGAGGATGACCTTGAACTAGTTCCTGGTTTTCAGGCTGCGCCTCCCCGGGGTCATAGAACAGGGCCACACCCAGATTGAAATTAGATTAGATTTAAGTTTAGATTAGGTTTTAAAATATTTATTATTACTATTTCTTTAGATAGGACTCCGTGTTTTGGGTAGATGGCTTAAGATGCTGCACGTTGACCAGGCTGGCCCAGGCCTCTTAAATTCTCCTGTGTCTGTGGCCTCAGAATGAAAGGCAAATAGCACCCCACCTGCCTTTACATTCCTTCCAATCCCTCGCAGGGAGTCTCCAAGGTTGCCCAGGCTAGCACTCCCCAGCCTCAGCCTCCTGAGCCCCACCCCCACCCCGCGTGGCGGCGAGGAGACAGGTTCAGGTCCTGGCGGCGATGCCACTCCCCCATCCCTCGGAGGGCCCGCGCTGCGGCGGCCGCTGGAGTGCAAGACAGAACCGAGGTGTGTCATCCCCCTCCCCCCTTCAAGCCCCGAGCCCTACTATTCCGGGACCAGAGTCCTCTCTGGGGAAACCGAGGAAAGTGGGAGGAGCTTGGGTGGTGGGCGTGGAAAGTGTCGGGTTGAACGGACGACCCCGCCCCTTGTGGCCCGGCAGAAGCCGGGCAGGCAGCCCGGGTGCTGAGGGAAGGTCCCAGACGGCAGTTCCGGGTCCCCCCCAGAGCTCACGTGGCCGCCCCGAGGTCCTGCCCGCCTTCTGGCTGGTGTCACTGCCGGGCCGGGGCTTCCACTTCCCCTGTGGGGACCTCCCGGGTTTCCCCTTTGAAGGTAACTTATTAGTACAAAAAGTCAGCCCAGTCCGTTTGGACGTTGAGAGGTACTGTCATTTATTTTTATTTTTGAGACAGGGTGTCACTGTGTAGCCGTGGCTGTCCTAGAACTCGCCCGGTAGCCCAGGCTGGCCTCGAACTCACCGAGATCCACCTGCCTCCGCCTCCAGAGCGCAGGGATTAAAACAGTGGGTTGACACACCCCGCCGAAAGGTACTTTTAATTCGGTTTACCAACGTGTTGGAGGCTGGGGGAGGGGTCGGTGCTTCGAAGTAAAGAGCAAACCCGACCAAAGGGGCGCAGCGGCCTCCCGCGACGGCCGGCCGAGAGGCGCGGGCAGTATCGTAGCGGCGACAATGAATGAAAGACCCAACGTGGAGGCCCGGGCGTCTGCAGGCCGACTTCACACGCGGACAGACACACTCTTAGAGCCAGAGTCAGGCTGGCCGGTGCGCGCGGGTCAGAGGGGGAAACTGAGGCCCGGCCCGGCGCGCTCGCGCTCGCCGCTCCGCCCCCTCCCGCGCGCCGCGGACCCGGAGCCCAGCCGCCTGGCGAGCCGGGCTGTCGCCTGTCCCCTCCTCCCCGGCCCTCCCTCTCCGGACCTCTCCCACGGCCGGAGAGGAAGTGGGAGAGAGAAGGACACGGGGGTAAAAAGGAAAACAACAGAAAATAAAACGAAGACAGCCGAACCGGGCCGGCACCCCGCTGCCACCCCGTGCTGCTCGCGCCCGCGAGGGTCGGTCCCCGCCCCACGTCACTGCGGGGAAAATTACAAGGCCTGGAAAACAACCGTCCTTCCCCGCCCCTCGCCACCCCTTCCCCGCTACGCCCCTGGCACCGCCGGGTGGAGGCGACTGTTTTATGTAATCGCGGGGCGGCAGGTTTGCGGGCCGTCTGCACCGGCGAGGGAGGGACCCTAGCCCAGCCGCCGGTCTGCGGCCCTGCCGGCCTCCCCGGGGTCCCTGGCACCGCTTTGGGTAAACTGAGGCCCAGAGGGGGGTGGACGGAGACCCGACCCTCTGAAGCTAGCTAGCTGTATTTGCAAACAGCTCCCCCGTCCTTCTCTGGGCCCCTGGCATTTTGGGTAAACTGAGGCTTATGGTGGGAGGGGGACCCAGAGGTCAGAAATACAGGCTCCTGGTCCTCGCAAATACCCTTGCTTTTCCTCTCCGGGGTTCCTTGCACTACTTGGGTAAACTGAGGCCCAGGGTGAAGGTAGAGAAGGCCGGGAGCTCCGAGCAACCTCGCCGTCCTTGCAACACCCCCTCTCCTTCTCCCTTCCGTCCCTCGCACCACTTGGGGAAACTGAGGCCCGGGGGAGGGCGGTGAGGAACGGCCCCGGGGAGAGGTGTGGCGGCGGAGGACCGGCCCCTCCGCGCCCTCCCTCCGGCTCCCGGGCCCGCGCGCCCCCCGCCGCCCCCCTTGCCCGGCAGCGGGTCCTCCGGGTGCGCACCGCGCTCCCGCCCCCGCTGCCAGCCGCCCCGCCCCGGGCGTCGGGGGCACAGCCCGCGCCCCCCGCACCCCGCCCTGCGCGCTCAGGCCGCGCTGTTTATCTGCGGCCCCCACCCCCTGCACCCGAGGGGCCCCTCGCGCCCGCCCCCTGCACCCCGGGGTGCTCCGGGCCGGAGATAAGCCGGAGGCTGGCACGGCGCCGCGCGCGGGGCGGAGAGGTCACGGGCTTGCCAGGGGAGGGGCCGACGGGTCGGGGCTGCGCCCCCCGCCCGCCCGGCACCCCCAAATCCCTAATCGCAGCCCGATCTGCTCCGGCGGCGCGGCCCCGCGGGACGTGGCAAGAGCCGACCTGCAGAGCCTGTTCTGGCCGCGGCGGCCGGGGGGGCGGGCTGGGCGTGGGGGTGCCGGCGCTGCGGCACCTTTAAGACGAGGGAGGACCCCTCTTGCCCTCGGACAAACCAGGAAGGGAGTCGCGAGCATCATACGGGGCTTTGCGTACTGTACGGCTACTGTAGGGGCAGTGACGCCGCCGCCCGCCCGAGCGAGGTCCGCGCCGCGGGCAGCCCCGATCGCGCTCCTCCGGGCCCGGGTCCCCGCGAGGTAAGCCGGCCGCGCTCGAGGGGACCCCTCCCCGGGAGAGGTGGGTTCTGTTTTCCTCTCTCTCTCGCTTTTATTTTTGTAATTTTTTGCAGGGCGGGGACGCAGCCGGGGGCGCAGTGCGCACCCCGAGCGCCCGTACGGAGCGGAGCCGGGCTGGATGGGGAATCTGGGGCGCCTCCGCACCTCCGCGGCTCTGGGGACCCGCGGTGCCGGGCCACAGCCGGACGCGGGCGTGGGGGGCCCCGCCCGGGTCCCTCCGGAGCGAAGGGCACGAGCCCGCGCCCGCTCCCCTCCTCCCGGCTCGGGCTCCTCGGCCTCGGGGCTCCCGGCGCGCGGGCCGCGGGGGAGGGGAGCGGGGCCGCACCGAGGGCGGGGGTGGGGGAAGAGGGGCGCGTCGCGTGCTAAGTTTGCAATAGGGCCCAGGGCGCGCGCCGCTCCCCTGCCCGAGTGGTAGTGGGCAAGCGATGGGGGGTGCTATCCGGGACTGCGCGCAGACGTTGGAGTTGGCCAGGATGGAGCTCCATGGGGGAGGGGGGAAGGGGGCTGAAAAAACAGGGAGGGGGGCTTTGCGGGGGGGGGAAGAAGCGAGAGAGGCGGAGGGAAGGGGTGGGGTGTCCGGGGGGCGGGCGCGGCCTCCCGTGGTTCTCCTGGGTTCTGTAGTTCTTTCTCTTAAGTTCAGGGGGTAGGAGTCTTGGAAGTAGTCGGGAGAGTGAACTACAAATCCCAGAGTGCCCCGCGACGGCAGCGGCTCAGGGAGGGACGTTGCGGAGGAGGGGCGGTGAGCGGCGGTCCAGAGGGCCAATGGGAGCGCGAAACCGTGCAGCGCGGCGCCGCATGGAGGCGGAGTCTGCGTCAGGGAGGAGCTTGCGTGGAGGGGCGGGGTCTGTGGCCGAGGGGCGGAGCTTCCGCGGCTCCCTAGCCGGGGGCCGGTGGCGGTCCCGGCTTCCGGCTGCCGCCCCTCCCCTCCTGTTGTGTAACCGTCCCTAGCCCCCCCCCTTCCCGATCATTTTATTTTTTTCTCTCTTTCTCTTTAGTTCCGGACGCTCCGGGACGAGGAGAAACGTTCCTTCTTAAGACAGGACGTTCCCTCCCCGGGGGAGGGTGTGGTGTCGGGGGGCCTCGGGGCTTCAGGCGAGGCCGGGGATGCGCGGCCTGGCGCGGGCCGGGCCGGGCGCGGGGGAGGTGACGGGCGGACCCAGATCCGGGGTAATTTGCATCGCCCTCCCCCCAGCCCGGGTGGGGATTGGCCGGGCGGCGGCAGAGGGTGGCGCGGGGCCGGGCTCAGCGTCGCCCGCCGGGGCTCGGAGCCGCCAGCCCGCCGCAGCCATCGTCACGGTCGCCGGGGCCCGCGCGCCGCCCGGGAAGGAGGTAGGAGCTGCGCGGCCTCGGCGCCGCCGTCCCTTCCCTTCCTCCGTCCCTTCCTCGTCGCCATCGCCACCACGTGCGCCCCCGCCGTCGTCCCCACCTGGGCCTGGCACCCGAGGGTGCTCACTTCAGTGGCGGAAGTGAGAGCGAGACAGATGGCCTCCCAGTTCCCTCCTCTGAACCTCCCCTCTCCAGCAGACCTACTTAGCTCAGCACCGGGGAATGACTAAGCCCAGCACCCATGGGTGACAGGCTTGGCGGAAGCCCTGCGTCCCCCCGCTCGCCACAGCTGCCTCCCGGGCCGGGGTGCCTGCGGCCTCCCGTGTCAGCGCCCCCACCTTCCCCCAGGCCTGGGCCCAGGGCGTCACCCTGAGTGGCCGCTCCCACGCTGAGGAGGGGGAGCCACCCAGCCACCCGGCTGTTGGCTCGCCATTGGCAGGGCCGCGGTGGGAGAGGCCCCCGGGCCCTTCCCTCTGCCCGGCTCGGCCCTGGCCTGCAAGGGTCCGCTCATCCCAGGGTCACCTCTGCACCCCACACCTTCCCCCAGGGACTCCGGCGGCTCCCCCAGCTGGGCCCTGGCACCTCTCCGGGGCTGGGCTCGGGGCTCTGTTTACCGGCAGGCATCGCTGTGGAGACGGCCTGGGGGAGGGAGGGAGGGAGGGGGCAGAGCCGGGGCTGGGAGGGAGGCAGGAAACAGGATCCAACGGGGACACTGAAATTTTAATTTGCCGGTCACTTTGGGGGTGGGGGTATTTATTATTTAGTTGGGATTGGCCATGGGGGAGGTCCCTCAGCGCTGGCCGGGGCAGGGGGAGCCACACACCTCCTCGGGTGTGTTTGGGGACACTGAGGCCAGAGAGACGGAGCCCGTGTGGCCTGGCGTGGGGACGGCTGTTGTGCAGAAGCGCCTTGTCCTTGGTGGCTTTTGGGTGCATTCTGTTCTTTTCCTTGAGGCTGTGTGACCTACAAGTCGCTCCTCGTCCCGGGGAGGGAACCCTCAGCTTGGTGGGGAGGTCCATGTGAGCCGGGGTCGCTCTGGGCGCCGGGCTGGCGAGGGGAGCTGGAAGGTAGACTCAAGGTCACAGCCCAGTGGCCCTGCCTCCGTGTGGGGGTCTGTTACCCATCCCCTCAGGTCCCGGGTGCCCACCCACCTGTGTCTCCCAAGAGAGCTGGTGGTGTTGGGGCCTGGATCCCTGACTAACACCTGTCACCATCACAGGACTCTACGTGGGATGACATTGAGCCCAGAGAGGGATAGCTAGACTCCAAGGTCACACAGCTGGAACCCTGGTCCCGCTGCCTCCTGGGCTGCGCGTCCGGTGGGTTGTGAGTCTCAACCCAGAACCACAGTTCCATTTCTGGTCCCCAAAGTGAGCCTTGGCTTCTGCAGATTATTCCAGAACTCTGAGCCGTCACACGCACTCACACCACAAGGAAGGGTCCACGTGTGGTTTTGGATGGCCGCAGGACTATGACCGCTTCTTAGGCCTCCCCAGAGGAGGTTCCTCTGCCCTCTCGGGCTCCCTGGGGCCAGCTGAGGGCACCCCAGGGTCTGCTGGGAGTTGGGTGTGGGTCCTGCCACCTAAGCTACCCTGGCCTTCCCCTGCCTCCAGTGCCCCAGGCTTCTGACCAAGGCCACCACCCACCCAGAGGGGCCAGATCCTCCACTTTTGCCTCAGTTTCCCCCACTGTCCTCTTCCAGACGCCCCTCAGCTAGCCTGAAACAGGTCTGGAGAGACTGGTGGGCAGGAGCTGCTCTACCGTCCCAAGTTGGCAGAGGACCACAGACCTGTCGCCCCCTCCGGCGATGGGTGATGTCCCACACGGGGCCAGGGCCCCTGTCCCCTGAGCTCCCTGGGGGCTGTGCCGGGGGAGGGGAGGCGCCCTGGGAAGAACTAGTTAGGCAAGACCAGCCAGGTTCAAATTCCAGCTGGCTCTGTGACCCTGGGCCAGTGGCCGCCCCTCTCTGATCCAGTCCCCCTGCGGTTCCTGTGCCCCTCCCTGGAGTGTCCCTGTGTCCTCGGGAGGGGCTAGGGTGGGCCAGGCCCTCCCCCCCACCGCAGGGCCCTCAGCCCACATCCTCGGTTGGGATCTGGAGTGTGGCCGCAGGACTGGCCCTCCATCTGTCCCCCCAGCAGGCTGGGCAGCTCAGAGGCCGTCCCCACCCACACCTTTCTGGTCTGACTGGAAACAGGCCGGGGCCCACCGTGAGCCAGGACGCGTCTGTGGGGGGAGGCGGCCCGTCTCGCAGGCCCCTGGGCACCTAGGGACCCGGGGTGCTGGGTAACAGGTGCAGCCGTGGTGGCTGCAGTGTGGCAGGAGCTAGCCCGGGCCTCCTTCCTGGTCTTCCTGGACCGTGGCACTTGGAGCGTGGGAACAGGGTGGGCCTGGGCCCCACCCTGGGACTGGGCTCCCACAGGCCTGCCGTCCCCGCCCCCACACACACTTCCCACTGGGCCTGCTGCCTTCCTGCCTCTGGCCCTTTAAGGCCCCGAGGCAGGAAGCCCTCCCCATTATGGCAATAAATGCACAGTAAATGGCGGGCCTGCTTGAGCCTGGCCAAGGTGGCCATGCGGGCAGGGGGCCGCCCGTGTGCCCCCCCCTGAATTCCTGTTCCATTAGGCCAGGCCCGGGACCCGGCCAGGCGGGCTTTGGCATCAGGTCAGGGCACTGCAACCCATGGGGACCAACCTTGCAACACAGGCTGGGAGGGCGGGGGCCTGACAGGCTGCACCTGCCGGCCAGGCTTGCTGTGTGACCTTGGACCGGCCGCCCACCCTCTCTGGGCCTAGTGAAGGGAACTGTGGGAAGTCCCATAACTCTGAGGGGCTGGTGGGCACCCACAGCAGGGCACGCTGTATGGTCTCAGGCCAGAGTCCCCGAGGAAACTGAGGCAGGGCCGTGGCTTTTCACAGGAACTCATCCGGGCACCCTGGCAAAGCAGGGTGGAAGGTGGCTGGGGTGATGGGCAGTGGGGAGGGTGGCGTCGGACCCCACCCCACCGCAGCCCCACTGCCAAAGTGTACAGGAAGGTGGGGGTGGACGTTTTTGCCCAGCCCCTTCCAAGAAGCCCCCTCTTCCTTCCTGAGGGTGGGGCCTGGAGGTGAGCCAGCAACCTTCACCTGTGTGACCTTGGGAAGACCAGACCCGGGCTTCTGTCCCCACACCTGAGCCTGCCTGGGGGACCCCCAGAGTGTGGGCTGCCCTGTCAGGGCTGTGGAGAAGAGTGCGAAGGCACCTGTTTCCCTCAGAATATTCTGAGGGCAAATTGAGAGCAGCTACAGCGAGTGACCCTAGGTTAGCGAGAGGTGGGACCGGCAGCTGTCCCCCGATACTGGGTGTGTCGGCCTTCCAGGTGGGTGGGGCAGGGCGTGGGCCCGGGTCTTTGGTTAGTCCGACCTTTTGCTGTGACCCTAGTGTATGGCCAGGCCCCAGGAGAGGGTGCCCCACCTCTGCAACCCAGAAGGGGCCTGCCAGGGCCTGCCCCTTGCCCGGCCGCCGACTCAGCACTGAGCAGCCCCAGAGATCCCAGGGAGGCAGGCACAGGCAGGGGTTGCCGTGCCGGGACCCCTCCCGGGTAGGGAAGGTCTCCCTGAGGAGGAATGTGGCCCCAGAGCCGGGCAGAGGCAGGGCTGTTTCCTCCATAGGTGCGGCTTACGGGTGGCCACGTGGGCTCCTGGGAGCCGTGGCCAGCCCTGGAGCTGGGTCTCAGGCCTGCTTCTCGGGTGAGGCCCCCGAGAGGCCCAGGTGCTGCTGAGGCCCAGGGCGTGGCGGCAGGTGGCTCTTGTTCCTGGAGAGAGGGCGGGTCAGGTGTCTGCTGGGGCCCAGAGACCCAGGAGCTCTGAGGGGAGGGTGGCCCCTTGGAGGTGTCCGGCTCTCTCTGGGCCGAGGGTCACCTTTGCCGGGGGGGTGTGATTTGATACGGGGGCTTGTGTGGCCCAGAGTCTCCCAGCCTGGCCCTTTGACAGGGGACGCTTGTCCCCGTCACGACCCACAGGCTGGAGCCTTCGTACTTAAAATAGGGCCTCGGCAGCCCCTGGCCCTCAGCTCAGCGCCTGGTGGGGAGCCAGGGTGGCCGTGCCCAGGGCCATAGCCAGGGCTGAGTCACTTGGGCTTTTTCAGGCCCTAGGGAGGACCCGGGTCGCCCAGCTGGGGGACTTCTCTGGGGTCACATGCCCCCCCCCCCCCCCGCCTCTGGCAGGCTGTGGCGGGAGGGGACAGGCTTGCGCTGTCTGCCCACATGCTCCCCAAGGCCCAGGGCCAGACGGCAGATGGTGGCAGGGTGGAAGCCTCCAGTGGGGGCTCCTCGAGGCTTCCCTGGGCTGTGCCTGGCGTAGGGTTCCCCCTCCGGCCCCCTAGTCTTTGCAATCACATCGAGCCTTCCCTCCCCTGTGGGGGGTGGGGGGCTGGGGCTCAAGCAGCTGCTGCTGCGGGAAGAGAGGGTGGGCGGCGGCCGAGGGGCACAAAGGACTCTGTGTCACCACACTCTTGTGGGAGACCCACCGTGGCTGTGCCTCCCTCGGACCTCTGGGTGAGAGCCAGGCCAGGCAGGGCACCGGAAGGTCCGGGGACCTCAGGAGGCTGCAGCCCGGGCGCTGGCCCTCCTGGGGACAGCAGCCAGTGGTCCCTGGCTCTACAGTGGCAAACAGCAGGATCTGGAGGAATGTGGGCCTTGCTGGGCAGCCGGGAGCCCGGCTCCCTGGAGAGGGCGGAGGGGTGGGACAGCGCCAGAGGGTTGCACAAGGCCGTGGGCAGATGAGTCACAACTGGGGGGAGGGGGCTGCAGAGGACAGGAGGGGCGGGGACGGGTGAGACAGGCCGGTATCCCCCCCTGCCAGATAGGGAGACTGAGGCCTGGCACATCTGGGACTGTAGCGAGGTGGACCGGAGCCCACATCCCTGTCGCAGCTCTGAGTGGGGGGCGTGGCCTGTGCGGCTGCGCGGTTTCCCCTCTTACTGGCCAGGTCTGGCCTCACTGGGGTGGTAGGTGAGAGTGAGGAAGCGGGCCGGGAGCCAGCGGGGCCCCGGAGCTGACGCCCCGTCCCCACAGGTGTCGGCGCGGAAGATGGCTGGCGGCGTGGACGGCCCCATCGGGATCCCGTTCCCGGACCACAGCAGCGACATCCTGAGCGGCCTGAACGAGCAGCGGACGCAGGGGCTGCTGTGCGACGTGGTGATCCTGGTGGAGGGCCGCGAGTTCCCCACGCACCGCTCGGTGCTGGCCGCCTGCAGCCAGTACTTCAAGAAGCTGTTCACGTCGGGCGCCGTGGTGGACCAGCAGAACGTGTACGAGATCGACTTCGTGAGCGCCGAGGCGCTGACGGCGCTCATGGACTTCGCCTACACCGCCACGCTCACGGTGAGCACGGCCAACGTGGGCGACATCCTGAGCGCCGCGCGGCTGCTGGAGATCCCGGCCGTGAGCCACGTGTGCGCGGACCTGCTGGAGCGCCGCATCCTGGCGGCCGACGGCGACGCGCCCGACGGCGCGGACGCGGGCGACCCGGGCCAGCGCAACCTGCTGCGCGCCAAGGAGTACCTGGAGTTCTTCCGCAGCAACCCCATGAACAGCCTGCCCGCCGCCTTCCCGTGGCCGGGCTTCGGCGCCCCCGACGACGACCTGGACGCCGCCAAGGACGCCGTGGCGGCCGCCGTGGCCGCCGTGGCCGGGGCCGACTGCAACGGGCTGGACTTCTACGGCCCCGGGCCCCCGGCCGAGCGGCCGCCGGCGGGCGGGGGCGACGGCGAGGAGCCCGACGGCGGCGCGGGGCTGTGGGCCGAGCGCGACGACGACGCCCCGGCTGCGGCCGCGGGGCTCTTCCCGCCGCCCGCCGCGCCGCCAGCGCAGAACGGCCACTTCGGCCGCGCGGGCGCGGAGGAGGAGGCGGCAGCGCTGCCCGAGGCGCCCGAGCCCGGCGACTCCCCGGGCTTCCTGTCGGGCGCGGCGGAGGACGCGGACGGCGACGCGGCCGACGTGGACGGGCTGGCGGCCAGCACGCTGCTGCAGCAGATGATGTCGTCCGTGGGCCGCGCGGGGGACAGCGACGAGGAGTCGCGCGCGGACGACAAGGGCGTCATGGACTACTACCTGAAGTACTTCAGCGGCGCGCACGAGGGCGACGTGTACCCGGCCTGGTCGCAGAAGGGCGAGAAGAAGATCCGCGCCAAGGCCTTCCAGAAGTGCCCGATCTGCGAGAAGGTGATCCAGGGCGCGGGCAAGCTGCCGCGCCACATCCGCACGCACACGGGCGAGAAGCCCTATGAGTGCAACATCTGCAAGGTCCGCTTCACCAGGTGAGCGCCGGGCCGGGGCCGGGGCCGTGGGCGGGGCCGCGGGCCCACCGGCTTCGAGCCAACCGGCTTCGAGCTGGGCCTGGGCGGGGCGGAGCTGGCTATGTGGCAGGCCAAAGATGGGTGTGGCTGTGGGGTGGGGTCTCCCGTGTTAACCACGCGGGAGTGGGGCCGCGCATCAGGTCCGGGAGGGCGCTCGCTGTGTCCTCTTGAGCCGGCTCACTAGCAGAGCCTGCGGGCCGGGAACTCGCGGAGATCCTCCTGCCTCTGCTCCCTGGCGCTGCGGTTAAAGGCCAGGCGCCCCCCCCACACCTGCGGGGTGCAGGAGCGCGGCCTGAGGGGAGGGACTCGGACAGCAGAGCCCGCGTGGCGGAAGGGGCTGGGAGGCGAGAGGGCGATCGCGCTGTGCGTGTGTGGGCGTGCGCCTGTATCTACGCATTTGCGCGTGCCTTTGTGTCTGAAGGCGCGTGCGTGTGCACGTACTGCGTCTGTGAGGGCGGGCGTGCCTTTGTACGCGGGTGTGTGCGGGTGTGCGTGGGTATGTGTGTGCGCGTGTACGCGGGTGTGTGTGCGCGGGTGTGTACATGCGGGTGTGTGCGCGGGCGTGCATGTGTGCGCGCGTGTGTGCGGGTGTGCGTGGGTATGTGTGTGCGCGGGTGTGCATGTGTGTGCGCGGGTGTGTGTGCGCGGGTGTGTGTGCGCGGGTGTGTGTGCGCGGGTGCATGCATGCGGGTGTGCATGGGTGTGTGCAGGTGTGTGGGTATGTGTGTGCGCGTGTACGCGGGTGTGTGCGCGCGGGTGTGCGTGTGCGCACGGGTGTGCACGTGGGTTTGTGCACACACATGAGTGCATACGTGTGTGTGCAGTGACTGGAAGGCAGGGGTGCAGCCAGGCTCAGTGAGTCAGCGTTCCCCCCTGCCCTGGGGTTCCCCCAGCTACGCCTTTCAGGCCTGAAGAAAGAAACCATTGTCCTCACTTCCTGGCCCCGCCCGACCCCTCCTCAGCACCCTGGCCCCCTCCCCAAGGGCAGGAGAGGGCGCGGCAGGGCTCCTGTGCCCTGGAGTGCCAGGTGGGGACAAAGAGCACCTCGGAGGCGGTGCCTTAGCGGGTGTGGGTAGGGTGGGAAGGCTCCTCCCCCAGGGAATGTCCTGGGTGCCAGGGCCTCTGGAGAGACCAGAATGGGGTGGTCCTAGGCTGTCCAGATGTTACCCAGCAACCCCTTCATGCCAGGTATGCCCTCGGGCCCACCCAAGCCTGAGCCGGTCCTTCCTTCCCCTCAGAGAAACTGAGGCCCAGACAGGGGCAGCTGGTGAGGCCTCTCCTCCCGTGGCCCGTCTGCTTCCTCCTTGCTCCCCCTTCCCTGGGGCCTACTCTGCCCCCACTCCTCACCCCCACCCCCTGCCCGCCCCCTCCAGGCCTGGAGCCCAGGGGCCCCTGTGACTCACGGCAAGCATTGAGTAAGCCAGGCCTGTGGCAGCCCGGGCTATAATTACCAGGCCGGGGCTTGAGGTGATGAAACTGGGGCTGCCTCCCACCCCCACCCTGCCTCTGTGCGGCCCTGGCCTGCTGTGCAACCCCAGGCCAGTCAGTTCCCCTCTCTGAGCCTTCTGGGGAAGTCTCACACAGCTGGGGTGCTGGAGAGGGCTGGGTGCACACTTGGGAGGGAGGTGCGCAGGGTGGGGTGGCCTTCACTGCGTCCAAGTTCTCTTGAAACAACTGAGGCAGAGGCAAGGGTTTGGTACAGAGGACCAGTGGCCACGTCTTTCTGGGCAGCAGGGAGCTGTGGAGGGCAAAGGGATAGAGGCCTGGGTAGAGCCCGAGCCGAGTCTGAGCCAGGTCTCCTGGGAATTGGCAGAAGCAGGGGGATGTCCAGAGTGGGGTGGTGAGAGGTGGGTAAGAGTTTATTCGTCCTCAGGACCAGAGACGCTGCTCCTGGTGCCTGAGGGTTGCGGACTCCAGGCCAGCCGGGACAGAACACGGGTTTAAGAATGTCCCTCTTTCAGGTCAGGGGTGGAGGAAGGGGCTTGCTCCCCGTGTCTGAGTAAGTCCAGCCACAGGTGAATCCCTGTGCAGGAGAGCCGCTTGCTTCCGTAGCAGGCTGCCTGGAGTTGTGTGCTTCCCCTCTGCAGGGCAGGGCAGGGGCGAGGGGAGCATTCCCAGGCAGTGAGCAGGAGGATGGCAGATTTTAGACCATTTAGGTCAGGAGAGCAGGGGCGTGATCCTCAGGTGCCAGGATGGTGAGGCGGGAGTGTGGGCCCTGGGTGCAGGCTCCTTGTGAGGGCCCGGGAGCTGCTCAGGTCCCTGCGGGGTGGGCGTGTGGCCGGTGCATGGAGGACTGTGTGTGTAGCCTGTGTGTAGCCCAGGCTGGCCCACAGACCACCTGCCTCCACCTCCCCTGGGGGGCATGCAGTGCGTCACCACGCCCCCAGCCACCACGCATGGTGGCCCTGCCCCCCCAGCCCGGGGCCTGGGATCCAGCAGGTGCCCAGTCGTCAGTGCAAGAGGTGACTCAGAGAGGTTCTGCATCTTCCCGGGGTGGCACCTCGAAGCCAGCGATGGCTTTGGTCACACCCTTGTCCTGTCTGGGTGGGGGCCGGGGCCGGGGCCGGGGCCCCGGGCTGGGGTGTGTGGTAACCAGCTGACCGTGTCTCCCGCCCGCAGGCAGGACAAGCTGAAGGTGCACATGCGGAAGCACACCGGCGAGAAGCCATACCTGTGCCAGCAGTGCGGGGCCGCCTTCGCGCACAACTACGACCTGAAGAACCACATGCGGGTACACACCGGGCTGCGGCCCTACCAGTGCGACAGCTGCTGCAAGACCTTCGTGCGCTCCGACCACCTGCACAGACACCTCAAGAAGGACGGCTGCAACGGGGTGCCCTCGCGCCGGGGCCGCAAGCCCCGCGTGCGGGGGGTGCCCCCCGACGTCCCCGGGGCCGCCGCGCCCCCCGGGCTCCCTGATGCCCCGCGCAATGGCCAGGAGAAGCACTTTAAGGACGAGGAGGACGAGGATGAGGCGAGCCCCGATGGTGCGGGCCGCCCGAGCGCAGCGGGCACCGGAGGCGACGGCGCGGGCCCCGGGCCGGCTGCCGCCGAGGGCAACTTCGCCACCTGACTCGTGTTGAAAAGAAAACAAACAAAACAAACCAAAAAAACGAAAAAACAAAAGCTAAGAGAACAGAGAGAGGAACCGCCGCCCACCCCAGCACACAGGCAAGGTCTCCATCCGCGCGCGCTCCATCCATCCACGCAGGACATGTGCGTGCAAACCCGCGCCGCCGGGCTGCCCGCTCAGATCCTCACGCCGCGGCCCCGCCCCTGTCCCCCCCTGGTCGCCGTGGGGTCCCCGCTCCTGGCTAAGGAGAGGCGCCTGGGACCCCAGGACAGGCCGGCTCCTCGCTGGTTGGTTTCAGTGTCTCAGACGGACCTTAAACGCTCTCTGTCTGCTGTGAGCGGACGTTAAAATGGTCCCCGGCTCCACCTCTTCCTCAGGGCACTTATAAGAGGGGGTGTCCCTCCCCGTCCCCGCCTGTGGCCTCGCCCCTCCGCACATCCCGCCCTGGCTGCCCCCACGTACACATCTATTTATTCCCAAGCCTGGGTGGCTGGAGCTTGGATCTGGGGGCCGTCGGGGGCTGGGGACCCCGCCACCTTTCACGGCACTTACACCTGGCGGGGCCCCAGGGCCGCTGCTCAGGGCGACCCCCCAACCCTCTGTCTGCGCTAGCCCAGACCCCACCCCGAGTTCAGAGATGGAAAACTCGTCCTTACCCTCGCCCTACTTTTTAAAGCACTTTTTAGATCTGTCCCCGTCCTCCTGAAGACCGTTTGTACAGAGATACAGAGAGAGATATAAAATATTCTTTTCCTCGGAGGAGCGGGCAGCAGTTTCAGGGGCCGTAGCCAAGATCTGAGGGAACCCCAGAGACTCAGGCAGGGGCGGGGAGGGAGCGTGAGGGCCACAACTCAGTGTCACAAAACAGCAATAAACCCCAGGTTTCAGTAAACGCAAAGGCAGACGCAGAAAGCTAAGGAGCTCAGCAGAGGCGGAGAGCACGGGACCTCGGCACTTTGTAACTGAACGGGTACTTTTCATTCTTAAGAAATGTTTACAAGTCGCGCCCAGCTTCTATGAAAAATTGGAGAGAGAGAGAGAGCGAGAACGAGAGAGAGAGAGAGAGAGAGAGAGAGCGAGCAAGCAGCGGGAAAGTAACTGAGTCAATTTATTTTTGTATAAAATAAAAGAAACCCAACCCACCGCTCCTGCAGAATCCACGCGTGTTCCCGAGGCCCAGGTCGGGGTGCCGGGTTAATGGGGACCCAGGGGGACCCAGGGCCCAGCTGGCACAGACGGGCGTTATCTGGAGACCGCAGGCCTGGGGCCCTGCCCCGTCCTGCCCGGTCCTGCCTGGCCCTGTCTGGCCCTGTCCAGTCCTCTCCGGTCCTGCCCTGTCCTGCCCTGTCCGGTCCTGTCCGGTCCTCTCCTGTCCTGCCCTGTCCAGTCCTGTCCAGTCCTGTCCTCTCCGGTCCTGTCCGGTCCTCTCCGGTCCTGCCCTGTCCGGTCCTGTCCAGTCCTGTCCTCTCTGGTCCTGCCCTGCCCGGTCCTGCCCGGGCCCAGTGTGCTTCCCAGCTCAGGGATGTCCCGAAAGGGCTGGTCCCGGCCAGCCAGACCCCGTACCCTCCGCACCCCCTCTTTTTACTCAAAGGCACTGACTGTAACCGCGCCGGGGCGCCCCACCCCGCCCCAGCTCCCAGGCCCGGCAGGGACCGAGCTCAGGCTGCGGCCGCGGCCGCATCGGCCCGCGGGTCCCGTCTGTCCGCAGACGGCTCCTTTTCTTTGGTTTTAAAGGGAAGCTTGTTAGGACGCCCCCCCCAGCCCCAACGTCTCAGGACCCCCGGGTGGGGGACCCGCAATAATGCGGCCGGCACAGGCCGGCAGGCGGGCCCGCAGCCGCACGCACCCCGGAATTGCACTAACCCGCCCCCCACGCTAGGCCCCACACCCACCTGCCTTAACCGCACCCCGGGCCGCAGCCGCGCATGCGCCAGCCGGGACCCCAGTACTGCAGTCTCTGTACATAGAATGTGGATCGATTTTTACAAATTTCTATTCTTTAAATTAAGGCCGTGATAAAAGTTGCCAAAGAGAATCGTGGAACCCTAGAGGCTCGAGCGGAGGGTGCGTGGAGGCCTTCGGCTGTCGAGGTTTATTTTGTGTGTTTTTCTTTTTCTTTTTTTTAAACTGCCTGGTACCAACAACTAAGAGGAAAAACAAAGAAAGAACAGAAATTCGTTACTTCCATTACGGTGAATTTGCGTGTCTGTGAGAGTGAAGGCCCGCCCGGGTGGCAGGCCTGCGACCTGTGGCCACCCCGCCGCGCAGCTGCTCTCTGCCCTCCCTCCCCTACTGGCCTTTTGAGATTAAGAAAAAAAATAAAATAAAAAGGCAAAAAAAAAAAAAAAAAAGAAAAAAAATCTATATACATAGAAACCAATGAATGTAAGTGAAGGCAGGCCCAGCCGCGGCCCGCCAAGCTGGCTCGAGCGGGCAGAACCAAAGGGCGCCTGGGGTGGCCGCTCAGGAGCCCCGCGCCCCGCCCGCACCCGGCTTGAGCGCAGCTGGCCTCCCCCGGGCGCTGGGGGCCCTGGGTGGACCCCGCCGGCCGGGCTCCTGGGTACCGACGGCAGGGACCGGGAGAGGAACGCAGGCTGAAAGGAAAAACAGAAAACAGAAAAAAAAACAAAAACCAACAAAAACAAAAATAAAAAAAGAGAGCAAAATCCTATTTTTTGAGAAAGAAAGATATTTATATTTGCAGTTTTATTTTAAAAAGTTATTTAAGCTGAGGAAACGGCCTTCCCGGAGTTCGGGCGGCCGGCACCGGACGGGTCAGGGGTCTTGGGGGGCTCCTCACCCCAGGAACGATTATCTCAGTTCAGAACTAGCTCGCACTAAATATATATTGATTTACATTGGTGGGGGGCAGGGAGCCAGGAGACGAGAGGGCCGGGGGAGCCCCACCCCGGGCCCAGAACGAGGTGCCTTGGATTCTGGGGGCCCAGGCCTGGTGCACAGGGGAGCACAGTACAGACATTCCACTGACTGGATGTAAGAATCTTTATAAGAGTGTGGGAGGCAGAACGAAAACAAATCAATTGATTTCAAAAATGCACTTTTTGGGGGTGGGGGGACAAGCTTTAAGAGTAATTAAAAAACCACAAAAGATTATGAAAAACCCGAAAAAATAGAATTCATTTTTCTTGTACATAAAAGAAAACCAACCACTAAATGCAGCCTGTTACGACGTCTCGTTGCCTGGTCTCTGTGTTCTCGGCTTGTTTTTTTTGGGGGGGGTCTGGGAGACACCCCATTCTTTGCCTGGCCTCACACGCTCTGTGGGTGGGGCCTGGCAGGACCCAGCAGGTCCCAGGGTGGGTGGTGGTGTTTTCCCAGGCTGCTCCTGGGAAAGGAGGTGACCCATGGCTCCCTTGGGCTGGTGACCTCAAAATCCTGGCCCAGTCCTGTCTGGGGCGCCCGGCCTCAAGCTGTCAGGCCCTGGGTGGGCTGCGCCTGTCCTCAGCTGGGCTCCAGTGACCTTATCAGACCTAGGGGGCCGGAAACCTCAGCTGACTGACGACTTCCTGCCCCCAGGAGGAAGTGGGCCTGGGGCCCCGACACTGTGGAACAGGGGTGGGCATAGGGTCCTCTCCACGTTTGTGCAAGGCCAGCTGCAGCCATGGCCCACGGGTGGTGTGCCAAGCAGCACAGCCCAGAGATGCGCTTGGCAGCTTGGCCTATCGAGTCCTCCAGGCACGACCTCTGCAGCCAGGACATCCCTCTCCCCACCAGTGACTACCAGGGACTGTACTCCGTCGGCCATGTTGGACTGGGTCCTCCACGGACCTCCAGGCCAGCAGGCCAGGTTGGAGCCGCAGAGCAGGGAGCAGAGCAGGGAGTACATCGCAGCACAGGTCTGGAGCAGTCCTCAGGCCCCAGCTGAGGACAGCACATGTCTCACTGAGCCTGATGTTCAGGGCCCAGTAATACTCCTGCGTGTGTACTTTCTGCACAAGTCAGCCTGAGGCCCGCGTGGTGCCTGAGCGGTGGGTGCTCACCGGGGCCTCTCTGCCCCTGCTGCCTGCCCACAGCAGCCAGGGAGGGCGGGCGGGTTAGCCCTGGCTACTGAAAAACCAGACGGGCAGATGCCAGGCCGGCTACTCTTGGTTCTTTTTTTTTTTTTTTTTTTATTTGCATTTTTAAAAAACAATTAAATTAGAATACAAATATTAGAAAAGAGCGCGCGCGCTGGCCAGGCTCCGTCCCGGCAAGTTCATGCGGTGACACCGCCGGCCCCGGCCCGCTCCAGACCGGACCCGGTATTGCTTCCTGACAGTCGGGGTAGGGGGTCCCCGGGGGTCCTGGGCTCTGCGTGGCGGTGGGGCCCGTTGGAAGAGCGAGACTCCCGAGGGGAAGGAGGGCAGCCCGCGAGCCCCGCACCCACGGGCGACACAAGAGCAAGCGACGAGGGCCGGCCGGCTGCCCGTAGGGAAGTGAACCTGAATGAATTGGAGAAACCGAGGTAGCTGGCTAGAGACGACACTCCCCCACCCACGCGGCCCCGGCCGTGTCCCCGCGTTATTGCACATCGGTGGCCCTGTCCCCGGCCGCCCGCCATGGCTTCTCGATGGACGCTCGCCCGGCCTGGGGCCGCGTCTGGGGTCCGAGGTCCCTCCTGGTCCGGAGGTGGCTGCGTGGGGCGGCCTGTGCGAGTTTGACTTTCTCTTGTTTTTTCTCGATTTTGTACTTTTTTTTTTTTTTTTTTTTGCATTTTACTTTTTTTTTAATTCCCCCAAGAGGAGAGTCCAGAGGTTTGGGAGTTGGGGGGCAGGCAGACGGCGGTCAGCAGGCCGGCACCAGCCCCTTCTGGAACGGGCAGCGGCGCTTCGGCCGGGGGCCCTCGTCGTCCTCCTCCTCATCCTCCTCGTCCTCCTCGTCCTCCGAGGACGACGAGCTGTCCAGCGTGAGGTCCACCACCTCTGCACCCGGCTTCCCATTCTCCAGGCCCGCCCCGCTGCCCGCATCGGTGCTGGAGGCCGGCAGGAGCCCGTTGGTGTCCGCAGCGCCTGGGGGGACAGGGTGGGTCTCAGCGGCCGCCCGTGGCACCAGGCGCGGGGCTGTGCGGGACTCACCCAGCAACAGGATGGGGCCCTGCGGGCTGCAGCTTGGCTCCTTCTCTGCGCGGATCGGGCGCCACGAGCCTTCGGCCAGGAACTCGATCTCGTCCGCACCCTCGCACTCACTCAGGATCTTAGACAGCAACCTGGGGGCGCAGGGGCGGGGCTGCCATGTCGACGGGCACAGGAGCCGCCCTCCAGGACAGGGCTGCACCGAGGCCAGGCACCCGCGAGCCTGCCAGGGCCCGACTGATGCTGCCATCTGCCGGGAGCCCTGGGGAAGGGGGCCTGGGGGTGGCGGGCCGCAGCTGGCCGAGAACAGAGGGCAATTGAGCCGGCCCGGCCCACATGCCCGGTCCCAGGGGTGCCCTCCGAGCACAGCTTCCTCAGCGGGAGCTAGGCAGACCCGAGGTTTGAATGCGGGACTGTCCGCTGGGACACACTGTAGTCCCTCAGCCAACCCCAAGGATGGAGGAAGGTACCTGGGGCCTAGGCCGCCTGTGCGGACACGGAGCTGTGGCCGGCACCTGGTGGGAGCCTCAGGTGCCACAGACAGCGGACGCAGGGTCTGTGGGGGAGCTCTCCCTCTGCATGGCGGACAGGCTCCTGCCTGCACCCCCCCCACACACACACGCAGGGCATGTCACGGCTGCAGGTGGCCACTTGCCAAGACTGGGAGCTCAAGGTCAGGGCCATAGGGAACTGCAGGCAGCGGTGACTGAGCCAGTGACCCTCTCCTCGCCACAGGCCCCACGGCCCCGCCACAGCCCGGACGAGCTCAGCAAGGTCAGACTCACCCGTCGATGATGAGCTGGTCGTAGGCAGCAGGCTTGTCGCACACGGGGCACGTCCACGTGGGCTTCTTCTCGTTCATTTGCAGGTAGAACACGGCGTCGAAGCACTGCAGGTGCGCGCACGTCTCCGCGCGGCAGGGCACCGACAGCCGCATCTTCACCAGCTGTGCGGGAGAGGCAGGGTGGGGTGACGGCGCTGGCCAGACCAGGAGGACTGCCCGTGTGCCGGGGACAGGCGGGGACTCACCGGGCAGATGAGGGACACCCGCACTCCGGTAGTGGCGATCTCGCTGTCGGGGTCCAGGCGAAGCTTCTCCTTGACTGTGAGGTGACGGGACGGGGGCGTCAGGGGGTGGGGCTCCCAGCGCGAGGAGGTTGAGGTCTCCGGAGGCTGGCGCCTGGCCCTTCTGCCCTGGCACCCATGTGCCCGCCTGGCCACAAGAGGGCTCACGCCACAGAGGGGCCTTGTCCCTCACCCTGCTGCACTGTCCTGGCTTGGAGGACATTTCTGGAAAGATCCAGCAGCACAGCCTTCTCTGAACCCACACGAGTGCAGCCTTGAGGACTCAGGGCACTGCGGAGCTGCGGCAGCCAACACCCAAGCCTCGCGGCTTGGGCAATGCTGACCAGGTACAGCCCAGGCACCAGCAGCGCAGCTGACTGCCGGCCCCACCCTGCCGCCAAACACCGCAGCTGGCGTTGGCCGGCGGACCTGCTTGCAGCCGCCCTGGTGTGAGCCGCGCCACCTCCCCAGGGCCGGAGGTCCTAGCCTCCAAGATGGTCCTCACAGCACAGCGACAAGAGACAGTTGTGTCCCCCCCCCCCCCGACACACAAACAGGCCAGCACGCCCCACGGAAGCTCAGGGCTGTCCTGTAAAGAAACAGGCACTGGCGGGGTCCCAGACCAGTGAGTCCCCATTAGCGGGTGGGAGCACTGAGGGCTCTCATGCCTGCGGCAGGTGCCACAGCTTTCGCCAATACACCATCTCCTTTAAAAACGCCCATCACAAGCCAGAGAACTGGTCTTGCACGCGGTGCGCCACCTCTCCCCGCGTGCGCCTCGCCCCCTCCCGCCCTCTCTCCCATCCCGACCCATGGAGGGCAGGAGGCCTGTTGCCTGTGAGGCTGTGTACCTAGACCAGAACCCGGACCTCAGGCTGGCGCTGCAGCTGCCCTCACACCGGGGTGGATGGACCCCCCAGGCCCGGCGCGGCCCTGAGCCTGCTCACCCAGCGCCTTGCAGAGCTCGGGGTGCTTCACCCCGATCGTCTTCAACCTCTGCAGCAGGTCTGAGGAGGTCAGCTGTCGCACCAGGTACAACGCCACGGAGTAGCTCTGTGGACAGAGGCTGTCAGGGTGCTGGGCCAGGGTGAGCGCGGGGTGAGGGTGCTGGGCGCCGGCTCACCTTGCCGTAGTTCCCCCAGGTGACGGTGATGCGGTTGGTGGCCGAGGACAGGTACATGAGGTGGGTGAGGTTGATGGGGCGGCAGGGCCTCTTGGGTTCCACGCCAGGCTTGTTGGAGGGGTAGTAGCCCTGCACGCAGGACGTGCTCAGTCCCCCAGGTCCCCAGTGTACCCTGTGTCCCCGCGCCCCCCGCCTGGCGCTGTCGGGGCTCACCGGCACTGAGCAGTAGCTGTGGTTCACCTTCACGGCGATGTTGGGCGGGTACTGGTCCTCCTGCGGACAGCTGGTGTCAGAGTAACAGATCCTGAGGAGACAGCGGGCATGGGGTGCTGAGTGCCGGAGGCTGGGAGACGGGCAGCAGTGGGAGGCAGGGGCAGGGGCAGGGGCATGGCTCTCACCTGAGCACCACCTGCACGGCCTTCACTCCTGGCTGCAGCTCCCTGCGGGCAGGGCACAAGGCAGGAGTCAGGGGCGCCGCAGGCCCCTGGAGCCCTCCCCAGGTCACCAGCGAGGAAGGGCCACGTGCGACAGTCTGCTTCCGGTCTAGAGGCGGGGATGCGGTGGGCACAGGACCCCAGCCAGATTCCCGCCAGATCCCAGCTGGGTGCGGCCATCAGAGGTCTGCCGCAGCTTCACCCACACCCATCTTGCCCCAGGGACCCTGGGTGACCTCTGTGATGTGCGTGGCTGAGGAGCACGCAGCACGGAGTGGGTGGAAGTGGAGAGCCGTGCGTGGCCCGGGGCCCAGGGTAGCGGGAGGCACGCGTGTGGCCGCACCTGGAGTTGCGGATCATCTCCACCTGCCTTGGCGTCAGCGCGAAGATACACGGGCTTTCCTGCAGCTTCTCGGCACTCTGTGGGACTGAACGTGCGTGGGTCATGCCACCGGGCCGCTCCCCTGCTGCCCACTTTGCTTGGGACTCAGGGGACATGAGCTGGCCCACCCATGGCTCCCTTCTGAGCCTGGCGTCTGGAAGGCTCAGGTGAGGAGGGCTGACCGCGGGTGGACACGCGCAGCAGCCAAGGGCCGGCGGCACCCTGCTGACAGGTGCGGCTGCTGCCGGGTGCAGCTGGCCTGGGACCTTCTGAAGCACAGGTCGGGGACCGGGTGGCAGTGTGCGCGGGCAGAGGCGAGGGTCGGAGATGGTGGGTAGGGAGCCCGTGGGTCCCTGCGTAGCTGCAGGGCCTAAGGAAGGAGCCCAGGGCCACGCAGGCACCCTCAGGCCTGTCTCACCCTGAGGGCGGGCGGGCGGGGCCATGGTGGACATGAGCTGGCCATGGCTGGGTAGGAGGTACAGGCTCATCTGCCCTCCGGGGCACTTCCATGGTGTGGGGAAGGAAGCGGTGTCAGCAGGTCCCAGGTGGCAACTGGGGGCGTCCCTCCCTATGCTGCTCGGGGGCCGTGGGGTGGGCTGACTCCTCGGTGGCCTCACAAGCCAGGCCACTGGCCTTAGCTCGGCGCCCACTGTCACTCTGCAGCCCAGGCTGACCTTGAGCCGCACCCTCCTCCCAAGACATGATGACAGGTGTCACTCTTAGAGAATGTTCCTGGACCAGCCTGGGCTACACACAGCCAGCCTGCTCTGCCTGCCCGCCACCATGGACACTACATGCGGGCAGGGCGGGTGCAGATGTCAAGGGCCCACAGGTCACGTCTGCCATCAACCCCGCAGAGGCCCGCCTCCGCCACAGAGACGACACCCAGGCATGTGGCCCCATAGAGCTTGCTGCTCCCCGGGACTAGGCTTCGGGGTGGCATGGGGCCTGGTGCAGACGCGGATGACCCACGCACTCCAAGGTGCTGTTCCGGGTGGCGGGTGGTCTGGTCGTGTTGCCTGGCTGCCATCAACTCCGGAGCCCCAGCAGGCTCCTGGCCTGCCGCGTCGGGTCTGAGTCAGGACCCTACAGAGCGCCAGCGCTCTGCTCCCCGGGGCTCATGGCTGGGTGCGGAGCAGGCTAGGCCCACCCTGGGCCTTGAGCATGGCTGCACCAGTGTGGTGGCCCATGCGTATACACCCGGCAGCGTGGCGGCAGGTGAAGGCGGATCAGGTCATCTCTGGCTGCGTTACAAGTGCAGCCTGGGCTGCCTGAGGCCCTGCCTCGGACACCGCAAGCAACACGCCAAAGGTGCAGGGAGGAGACAAGGAGGTGCTGGAGAGGAGCCGTGGCGGAGGCAGCATCCCAGGGGCGGAGCACAGGGTGCCCTCGCGCAGGGGCAGCCAGCCAGCAGGCCCTTCTAGTGTCCAGAGGCAGCAAGTGCCATCGGACCTCTGATCCCAGCACTGCAGGGGCTGAGGCTAGAGGATCTCAAGTTCTGGGCCAGCCTGGGCTACATAGTGAGCTCTGTCTCAAAACACATCAACAGAATAAGAACTACAGCACCTTCCCTGGCAGCCAGGAGGCAGCAAGAGGCTAAAGATGCTGCCAGGCCAAGGGACCTTGGGCCACAGGTCGCCCAGCTCCAGACAACTTGCCAGGCCGGGCCTTAACCTTGGGGCCAGGCACTGTCACAGCCCAGATGACCCTCGGGAAGCCCTCCAACCGCTCAAAAGGCACGCAGCCCTGGGGAGGGGGAGAGGGACAGGCCCAGCTCCATGCCAGGGGACACGCCCTCCCACCCAGTCCATATCACCTTTGCTGGGCCCAGGCGGGAGTCCTACGTCAACTCTGCCAGGGCAGCAGTCCTCACCTGCCTTGGGCCTGCCTAGCCTGGGAACAGGAAGAAACCAAAAGGGCCCCCAGACGGGGGTGTGGGGTGCAGCGTGGGCACCAGCTCAGGCGCTGTGTGTCCTTGGGTGGGCGCCTTGCCCTCTGGTCACCAGCCCTCTTTAGGTGGGCTATCAGTATGTCCTGGTCTGCGGCTGGTCTGTTTCCCTCTCCCCTCCCCCTCAGGTGCCTGGGTGATTTATGGGTTCTGTCTGCAGGGCGCAGGCTGAAAGGCAGCTCCTCTGGGGAGGTTCTGCAGGAGCATGGGGCTCATTCTGGCCTGGGCGAGGGGCTGGCATCACAGGGCTCACGCTGGGGAAGGCTCCGGAACCGAAGGCCCAGGGTCAGCACTCAGGGAAGGGGTGCTCTGGTGGGGAGGCGGTGGGGAGGGCCAGGCCTCTTTGTTCAAGCGCTGGGTAGACAGGGGAGCATGCTCTCCCGGAGATCAGGTGACCAGGGTCCCTGGGGGCTCGGGCACAGTGACGCATTGTGGGGCGGAGTGACGGCTGCTTTGCTCTGCAGGAAGGAAGCCCTGCCATGCAGGCTGGGAGGCCAGGGGGCAACCTCCGGGCACTCAGGCTGTGTTCAAGGTGACACCCAGTCAGCCGGCCCCGGGGCTCCCAAGGCTGTGGAGACTTGGGGGGGGGGCACTTGGAGCATGGCAGGAAGGGCAGGGTGGGCAGCTCAGGAGGCTCTGCCATGGGCCTTCAGCACCATGGGCCTGGAGGGTGGAGCCTCAGGCTAGGGGCGGGGCCATAGATCACAGAAGACTTCCTCAGGCACAGGGACGCAGGGTAGGGACACAGCTGCCGGCCACCCTTCTTCACGTGCCTCCAGCAGCCCCAAGTAAAACATAACCTCCCAAAGTCCCCGGGTGGGGGCCATGGCCTTGCTACAGCGGGGGGTGGGGGGGGGTGGGGGGTGGAAGCCCCTCCCTAGGACCAGCCACGGGGGAAGGCCCCTGAGCACCACTTGAGGTGACAGGACTGCTCATGGAGGGGCCTGCCGAGTTCCGGGACCCATCCTCAGGAATCCAGGCAGGCAGGCAGGAGAGGTGGGCGGGGGGAAGGGGTGGGGAATGGGGGGATGAAGGGGGGGCAGGGTGTCTCTAGGGACGCTGGTACCTGAGAAAGCCCTGGTCCTGGATGTGGCCATTAAAGGGCCAGGGCCCCTGCTGTCTGGCCAGCCAGACACCTGCAGCTGAGACCCCACTGCATGACACACAGTTGGGGGGGGGTTGTGTGTGTGTGGAGGGCATGGCAGCCACCTATGCCCGACAGAGGACGGGGTCTGACACCCTGGAGCTTAGAGCACAGCTACTTCTACAGCCGTCTGCTTTTCTTTCCTTTTCTAACACAGGGGCTCACATAGCCCAGGCTGGCCTCAACTCACTGTGCGGCTGGGGATGACCTTGAACTCCTGATCCTCCTGCCTCCACCTCCCCTGTGCTGGGGAGAACTGGAGTGAGCCACCATGCCCAGCTTTCTTTCTTTTAAGAAACAGGGTCTGTTTGCCCAGGTTAGCCTCAAAATCATGGTTAATTCCCCCGCCTCAGTCTCCTGGGTGCTACGGTTGGGACCCAGGGCTCCGTGCACATCAGCGAATAGTCTGCTGCCTGTGTGACCCGCGTCTGCCCCGAGTCTGCCCCGCGTCTGCAGTGCTGCTTTTTTTTTTTTTTGAGCAGAGTCTCACTCTGTAGCCCAGGCTAGCCTGGAACTATCCTCCTGCCTCAGCTGCCATGCCTCACTGTGGCACGTGCTTTAAGCTGCTGGTCTGCGTGCTCCCGCGGGTGCCCACCACTCACCCAGCTCGGTGGGTTTCAGCAGCTCGTCCAGCATGTTGAAGAAGGGCAGCTTCACCAGGCGCACCTCCGGCTTAAGGGCCTTGGCGGGCAGGCGCCCCAGTCCGTTCAAGTACTTCCCGTACAGCGCGGGGTAGTCCATGGTGGGTCCCGGCAGGGCAGTCCTGGGCACGGGATGCAGCAGGGGGTCCAGGGGCCGCGGCGCCTGCGGGCTGGGCTCCGCGCTCTTCTTGGCGTAGCGCGTCTCGTACAGTTCCTTGATCTTCTTGAAGAGCTCGGGGCTGCAGTCGAACTGCACCAGCTGCAGGGCCCTGGTCACCAGCTCGTGCTTCAGCCCGCTCTTGCTGCGGCCCACGAAGCCCAGCAGCATCTGCAGGTCCGACACTCGGAAGCTCATCACCATGTTCTGCAGGACACAGCGGACCTCAGGGTGTGCGCCTCTCACCCGCCCGGCCACACCCACCCTAACCCACCACGGCCCCTTGGCCCACAGCCTCCCTTTTCTGGACGGCCCTGCTGTGCTGGCTTGAGCGCCACATTTCTAGAGAAGGCGGGGTAGCACTGAAGCCCGGGAGCCCCCCTTCACCCCCTTCGCACGAGCATGACCCAGACTAGGTAGTCATGCTCGTCTCAGGAGAGGCCCCTGGGCACTGTGGGCTGGCCAGGTCCCACAGCGAGGTGCCTGGCCCCTGGCCCTGGTCTCCAGCCCACCCATGCCAGCAGCTCCCCAGGCACCCCAGGGTGCCCAGGAGCAGGGTGGGCCTCCACGGGAACCACACAGCCACATAGGTCAGTGACCAAGAGTAAGGGCACACCGGGGACAGACCTATCAGGGTCTCAGTGAAACAAGACCAACCTGAGCACAGGGGTCTCAGGGTACGACCTGGGCACGGCACATCCCCACAGGTGGAAGCACCAAGCATCCCCGAGAGACAGGTCAGCTGGGTCCTGGGGCTCCCATGTCATGCCCCGCAGCTGACCTGGACTTCCACAGGACGGGGAGACGGCCCAGGTGGCCAGAGAGCACAGGCCGTGAGTCCCAAAGAAGCATGGCCGCTAAGGGTCCAAGGGTCCGTCCCACTGAGGCAGTGTCCCAGGGGCCCACGAAAAGCACAGGGATGTGGCGTGCCAGCACGGCCTCCGGCCTCCTGGCGGCTACCAGGCTTCCTGGACCTCTTGTAGGGGAGCCCTGACCCTCCGGGGACTCCAGGGTACATGCCCCTCAGTTGCCCTCAGTGTGGCCCTGACTTCCTACCTCATGTAGGGACAAACAGCCTCAGAGACTGAGGAGACGAGGCGGGAGCTACCCACCATGGCATGGCCAGAGCCAGGGGGCTTCGTGGGCCCGGCGGATGGCCACGAGTCCCGATCCCAGGACGGCAGCCAGGTCGCTGCCATATGGTCTGGGTCGGGTTTCTTAGCAGCTGCCATGGCCCGAGCAGCCTGCTAGGGACAGCAGGGCACCAGGACAGGCGAGCAGGAAGAAGCCTCCATCATAGCCTGGAGTGCACTTCCCGCCCTGGCACAGGCTACCAGGGCTGAGTTTATAAACAGCACCAGCCCCGTGGGCCAGCCCATGGCTGCTAGGGCCTCCAGCTCGGGCCTGATGAGAAGTGACAGCCCAGACAGGCAGCGGCGCGCTTGGCTGTGCCACCAGCCCATGATCTGCAGAGAGCTGAGACTCCCACACACACCGGGGTGAAGGATGGAGGCACCCCAAGCCTGCTGCAGGACTTCTGAAAGGTCCATTCATCCACAAACGCCAGGATCGCCTCCCACCAGCATCCCTGTGGCCCGCTGTGACAGTCAGAAGGAAAGCTACTGGGGAAGGCGCTATGGGGGGGTCGTGAGGGAGCCTCCCCACCTTCAATCAAGGGTCAGGGTCGCCTAATTGAGGTGGGGGCTGGGGTCCAGTCGCCAGGGGTCAAGCAGAGGTCATCAGCTCATATTTCAAGGATCAGGAGAGCAGAGAAGGGCCGGAAGGAAGCGTCACACACCCTTAACCCCAGCACTCGGGAGGCAGAGGCAGGTGGATCTCTGAGTTCGAGGCCAGCCTGGGCTACAGTGCAAGCTCCAGGACGGCCAGGGCTACAGAGAGAAACCCTGTCTCGAAACAACGAGGACAAGAAGACAGCAGGTACAGAGGCCTGGCCTCCCTCAACGCAGTGAGACCGTGCCTGGGACCTGCTTGCTTCACAGGTCCTCTAAGTTCTGTCTGCGAGATGTCTGACTCCGTGTATGGTGTAGCCTTTAGGTGAGTGAATGGGGAGAAGAGGGTTCCCTACAGCAGTTCTAACCCTGGGTCACCACTCCTTTGCGGGTAGAACAAGATGCATCACAGTAGCAAGACGACAGTTATAAAGTAGCGACGGAAATGATTCTATGGTTGGAGGTCACCACCACGCGAGGAACTGTGTTAAAGGATCGCATGAGGAAGGCTGAGCCGCGGCTCTAGAATAATCACAAAGGTCCGAGTGGAGCGAGGTCCATGTAACCGGAGAATCAGGGGGGCGGTGGGTGGGAGGTCAGAACCTCTCGGCAGGAAGATGCCTGAGGGCTGAGGTCCAGCGTCCAGGAGCCTGAGTCCGCCCCGCTATGCAAGGAAGCAGTGAAACCCCACAGGCTGATTCACCAGCACGGGGAGAGACGGGCTACAGAGAGACAGCACCACTGGAGGATGGAGAGGCACCCCAAAGGGGACGGGAACCCCAGAAGGGAACAGGGCTCAGGACGGGGCAGGAGGACCTTTCCAAACTCCTAACTAAGGAGGACCCAGGACGACGGGCGGAAGGCCAGCCAGGTGTCATGGAGGTGTCACAAGCGGGGGCGGGACTGCGGGCTCCTCCACGACGGCTGCACTCAGCTGCGCCTGAGCCCCACTGCCCGGGAGCCAGAGGTCCGGGCCCCCGGGGCCGGCGGCGGAGAGCGCCCCGCGGCCCTCCCGTGCCGGCTCGAGGGTACGGGAGGTGGGGACGGCGGACCTGAGCCCGCCGCGTTGCCTTGGAGACGCATTCCTTCGGCTTGGGACACCAGGGGACCCCCCGGTCTGTCCCAACGGGCTGTCCCGCAGGAGGAGACAGCGCCCGCGCCGGGGAGGCCGCGGCCCCGCAGCGCGGGGACCCCCCGGTCGGGCCGGCGACCCGGCGACGGGAGGCGGCGGGGACACCCCGAAAGGGTGCTGGCGACCCCGCCCCCGGTCTCCCCGCCCCCCGCCCGCAGCCTCAGCCCGCGTCCCGGGCACGGCGGCGGCGGCCGGCCTCGCCGCACCCGGCCCCGCGCCCCCCCGGCGCCCTGCGAGGCGCCGTCCGCACCGCGCCGGCCGCCGGCCCCGAGCCCCGCCGCTCACTCACTTTGGCCTCCACCAGCTCTGCCGCCATCTTGGCCACTAGCGTCCCCCGCGCCGGGAGGCCCCAGCCGTCGCGTCACGTGACGGCTTTCGACTGGAGGGCGGGGCCTGCACGAGAGCCAATGAGAGCGAGGTCTGGCTCCTCCCTCCACGCCCCCGAGTCAGAGAGGCGGGAGACTGCATGGTGCGCACGCGCGCCCAGGAGCCACCGCCCAAAGACCTGACCAATCACAACGGACGGTTCCCAAGCCCCGCCCCGGTGCCTATTTTCAACGCGCTGTCCGCGACCACGCCCACTCGGGGGCGGTGTCTAGTTTCTTAAAGGCGTAGCAGCCCTTTTCGCCGCCTTATTTTCCTTGGGCTTGAGGGGTGCACGATTACTCTCGCTGGCTTTAAAAAAGCGTTGCATCTATTTATTTATTCCTTTAGCGTGCGTGTGTGTGGGA
This sequence comes from Cricetomys ansorgei, assembly GCA_026225945.1. Taxonomy (NCBI): domain Eukaryota; kingdom Metazoa; phylum Chordata; class Mammalia; order Rodentia; family Nesomyidae; genus Cricetomys; species Cricetomys ansorgei. Next base: position 1,456,843 of record JAMJFZ010004123.1, read on the forward strand.
GTCAGAGAGAGGTCTCCTCCCACCATATAGGTCCAGGGATGAGGCCTTCAGGCCTGCGCTTAGCGCCGTCCCACGGGTCCCACCTTTTCTCAAGTACTAGCCGCCCCCCTTCCTGGTTCTCAAATGGACTCGTGGTGGCAACTCGACCAGTCTTTATTGTTTTTTTGAGACAGGATCACCATGCCGCCTTGTGTGTCCTGGAACTCACGATGTATTCCAGACTGCTGTCAAAATCACTGAAATCGCTCGCCTGCCTCTGCCTCCCAGGTCCTAAGGCAGCGGCCCGGGTGTTAAGCCCCTCTGGCTGTCTCAAACTTTTGCTGGCTCGAGGCCACGCCCACTCTCTTGTGGTCTTTTGAAAATTGAGCGTGCATGTGTCCGGGGAGGACGGAAGCAAGTGTTATGTGGGCGTCAAAAAACAACTTTCGGGAGGTTTTCTCTTCTTTTCCTTCCTTCATGTGGGTCCAGGGAGTCGAACTCCGGTCGTCAGGTTTGCAGACCCGCGAATGGGTGTGAGGGCGCGCGTTCGACGGTTACCCTGTGGGCATCAGAAGACATTTGCTGGAATCGCTCTCTCCTTCAATCATGTGTCACCAGCTGGGGCCGGGGATCGAACTCCTGGTAGTCTGGACAAGCACTCCAGCCTGGACGAGCCATTTCATAGGCACCGCGCCTGGCCTCTTAAATACCCACAAACCCCACCCTGCTGCCGGGCTCTCATTGCTCGCGCTGAGGCCACGCCCACTCCTAGCTGCGGGCTGGCGTTTAAAAGGCCCACAAGCACCGCCCCTTGCTTCCGTTTCACTGGGAGGGCGGGGCCTCCCCGCCCCAAAGGCGGGGTTCCGTAAAGGCGCAAGCTCTTCCCGCGCTGGGGTTTTGATGGCTGTTCGCTGCGGAAGGGCTGGGGGATGGACAGAACCGGGCCGGGCAGGTGTCGCTGTGCCTGCGCGCGCGCGGCAGCTGCCAGGTTCCCTGCTGCTTGGCCCTGTCGCAGCGATGTGTGCGCTCAGCCGGTCCTGCAGGATGTACATCCGGGTCCTGCGTGCCCGTGCCTGGCCTGCTTCAAGGCATGCAAATGCCGAGCCTCCAAACTCCCAGTAACGTATATTCCCATCACCCTGGGAAGTGGAGGCAGGAGGATTGCGAGTTTGAAGCCAGACATGTGTCAGAAATGTTTTTCCTTTTCTTCACCTTTTGGGTGTGTGTTGCATGTGTATGGTAAGGATCTGGGTCACCTCTCGGCAACCCACTCAAGCCCTCCTCTGGTCCTAATGACATAAAACACCAGAGCTCTGTATCAACCCTGAGGAATCTCTAAAGCCCCTTTGGCTCCCCAGTACCCTCAAGGTACAGACCTGATCCCTAACCCTAACACCCCCAGAGTAACCTTGAACCCTGATTCTCCAGCTTCCCTCACCCAAAGGCTGCTAGCAAGCACGCTACGCCTTCTTTATGTGCTAAGCTTGCAACAAGGGCTCTGCCAGGCAAACTCGCTGCAGCCGGAGCCCCAGCTCCTGGGACTCTGGTTTAATTTTTTAAGATGATTTTATTTTATGTGGGTTGTGTCTGCAGGCTTATCCCTGCACGTGTGTGCATGGTGCCTATGGAGGTCAGACCTGCTGAAACTGGTCACAGGCTGTTGTAACCACCAATGTTGGTTCTGGGAACGGAATCTTGGGTCTAGTGTAAGAGCAGGGGACGCTTCTAACCACCAAGCTACCCTTCTGTCATGTGTACCCAGTCTCCTCAGATTTGCACTTTTTTTTATATTGTTTGGTTGGTTTTCCAAGAGAGAGTTTCTCTGTGTAGCACTGTCTGTTCTGGAACCTATGGCCTTGAACTCAGACATCTGCCTGCTTCTGCCTCCCAAGAGCTGGGATTAAAGGTGGAGTACACTCCTTCAGGCAAGGTGTCTCTCTCAAGCGTGCCTGGCTCGGAGCTACTCAGCTCCAGCAGACTGGCCTTGAATTGTCAGCATCTCACCTGCCTCTGCCTCCTGCATGCTGGGATCAGGGTGTGAGCCACTGTCATCTTATGTAAACACACAGCATAGGCGTTTATCAGGGTATAGCGGGGCATGCTCAACAGCCAAGGCCACTGAGTCTGCTGCTTCTGTGCTCCATTTTCTATCTTTCTTTTTCAAACTAGGTCTCGTGGTGATGCCTTGCCTGGCTGTGTAACGCCGGCTGTCCAGAAACTTGCTGTGTAGACTGGGCAGCCTTGAAACCCAGACATCCACCGGCGATGCCACTGCCCAGCCCTGTGTGCTGTTTGCTTTTTGAGAAAGTCTCACAATTGTTGGAAACAAACGCTGTCTGTGTTGCATTGAAAATTGAGGAACAAGCCAGGTGGGGCACCCCTTTAATAATCTCAGCACTCAGGAGGCAGAGGCAGGAGGAGCTCTGTGAGTTCAAGGCCAGCCTGGTCTACACAGAGTTTCAGGACAGCCAGAGTTACAACAGAGAAACCCTGTCTTAAAGAAAAAAAGGAAAAGAACAGAAACATCTCAGACAAGCTGGGCGGTGTTGGCCCACACCTTTAATCCCAGCACTTGGGAGGAAGGAAAGAATAGGAGCAAAGCAGAAGGTACCTCAACAAAAGGAAAGCAGGTTGGCCATCAGTTCCTTCTGTACACAGGGGCCACGATGACCCAGCACCCCAGCACATGGGGCAGGAAGGACACTGACCTGTCCTGTCCGTGGCCGCCGTTTTCGTGCAGCCCGGGATAAAGGCATGGCCACCATCCCTGGCTTCCACTCGTTTTTTGGACAGATTTCCTCACTGAGCCTGTGGCTCACTGGTTGAGCTACGTTGTGGGGCGCTGAGCCTGGGGGCCCCCCTGTCTCCGCCTCCTCTGCACCACTTGTTAGGTGGGTTTAGGGATTCAGGTCCAAACGCGTGAGCAGCAAGCGCATTCCCCACGGAAACAGCTCCGGGACTCACCAACATCATTACAGCCCGGCAACAGCCTCTCTCCCAGGGACCACACATCACTAATTCTAGTTTTAAGTGGCTTTTCAGAGTGGACTACATTTCCCAGGATCCTCCAGCCACGTGTGGTCACATGACCAGAATCCGGCCAATAGCGAAAGTGATGCATTCTTCCTCTTTTCGTCCTGGACCCAGGGTGGGATGATGCACCAAATATGGCGCCCTGAGGAGGGGGGCGTGGGGGATGGGCATTTCGTGGACTTAAAATCTAGGAAGATACTTTCAAAGTACATCCACTCTTACTTACCTCCCCTCCCCCACCGCACAGGCTCTCTCAGTGTAGCTGAGGCTGTCCTGGAACTCACTCTGTAGACCAGGCTGCCCTCAAAGTGGGAGATCCGCCTGCTTGTCTCCTGCGTGCTGAGATTAAAAGCGTGCACTACCACTGCCAGGCTTGCAACAGACATCTTTAATCCCAGTATTCTGGAAGCAGGAGTGGTCTACTTTTATCCCTAAGACACAAGAGTTTAGGACAGGTGAAGTGACTAAAAGAGGGAGAGTTAGCAGAGTGAGTGTGAAGACATGCCACTCTCAGGATGTAAAGGCAGGCTCTCGGCTCCGAGCAGAGTCAGCTGCAGCAGGGGCTCGGCAACACACGCTGGTACCAGCCGCAGAGAGTGCTGGGATTAAAGGTGTCTAGATAGGACTAGAGTGCTGGGATTAAAGGCGTCCAGGTTGCCTTCTAGGTATTCTCACGAGTGCAGCGCCCAGAAGGGGGGTCCAGAAGGGGGCTTCGGGCTTGGAGTGGCGTGGCTGCGGGAAGTGCAGTCCCTCCCACTGAGGGAGCCATGGCACAGGCCGCTGGGCGGCAGCGCCTTCTCCGTTCACTTCATTTTAGTTTACGCTCCGAATTTCTGTTGTGTGCACATGCACGTACGAGTTCGTGTACAGGCGTTTGCGAGTCAGGCTGACATCAGATGTCTTCATCTCTTTTTGGGGGGGCGTAGGGTCAGGAGAATATCTGAGGCTCACTCTGTGGCCAGCCTCGCCTCGCAGGACGACTCCAGATTCGGCGAGGGTGTGCCGGTGATGCCCAGCTTTTTCACAGGAACTAGGATGGGAACACAGATTTTCACGACTTTATTCTTACAAGCGCCACGCAGAAGAGTTTACTGCCCGCTCTCAGGCCCGGAGACTCCAGTAACGCGCGGGCCAGCGCAGACCTGACTTAGGCTCGCGCCCCTCCTTAAACCTGACACCGCAAGGGACGGGTTTCTGCCTCCAGGCGGATGCCAGCGCCGTGCAGTTGCGACGCGCGGCCAGCAGGGGCCGCCGCGGCAGCGCACGCGCAGTGGCATCTCCCTGCGGCGTCTGGAGCCGGGCTCCGCACCGCCCGTAATTGACGACGGGGTCCCGCGGGCGAGCGCGACTCCTCCGGCTCTGCGGATCTTGCCTCTGGCCGCATCCCAACACTACGGACCTAGAGGCTCGGGCAAGCTGGGTTCCAGGCTACCCTGGGCTACCCAGTGAGACCCTATCAGAGTTTTGTTTACAAATCAGTTCCATTTTGACGGGGCCTGTGGTTCACACCTTTGATCCCACTAGTTGGTTGGGAGGCAGAGGCCTGGGGACTCTCAGAGAGTTCGAGGCTAGCCTGGTCTACATAGTGAGTTTCAGGTGGCCAGAGCTATGTAAAGGGATTGTGTCTCAAAAAAACAACAAAAATGAAATTACTTCCTTCTTTTTGATCCAGGGTCTCCTGTAACCCAGGCTGACCCTGAACCGTGGATCCCTCTCTGCGCTGGGATGACTGGGCTAGCCTCAGTAATGGCCACTGTCAAGCCTGCTTTCTGTACACGCCAGGCGAGCACTCCACCGTGAGCCCGACCCAGATTATGTTGTTCATAACGTGTGCTTGATACCCGTGCCACGCTCCAAGTGGGTCAGAGACGTTTCCTCCGCGAGTTCGGGGCCAGTCTTGGGTCGTCAGGTTCGCGTGACAAGCACCACAGCAACCTGACTGGGTGCTGCTGGGAAGCCCAGGTCGACTGGGAATTTCCCACAATCCTCGTGCCTCCCCTCTGGGAGGGCACCAAGCCCTTGGCACCGGCCGCCAAGCCGGCCCTCAATCCCCTAAAAAGATTTTTTCCTTTTGAAACCGTCTCAGTGTAGCCCAGGCTGGCCTTGCACTCGCGTAGCTGAGGATAACTTCGTGCTCCTGACGCCCCTGCCTCCAGCGGCTGGGATGACTGCGGCAGGGGGATGGAACGCAGTGCTCACGCGCCGGGGGCGCCCCGCAGCCTGAGTCCCCGCATCAAGTCAGTGTAAAGACCCTGCTCTCCCCGGAGCGCCGGGGCAGGGGGGCGCAAGAGCCGCCACGGAGGCCCGCCTGGAACGGAGTCACCGACCCAGTCGCCGGCCTCAGTGTCCCCTCGGGGCCGAGCAGTGGTCGGGCTGACCGTAGAGCCGAGCCGGTACTATTCCAGCCGGGACGCTGCCCTCCCTCTCCGCCCCGCCCCTCCCCGCCCCCGACCGCCGTGTGACCGGGCGAACAATGAGCGTCCGCGCGTGCGGCGCCGGGGTCAGGCGGGGACACGCGCGGCGCGGGCCGGCGCCTCCTGCCGGCCGCGCGGGTCGTAGCGAGCGGGCCCGAACCGGAGCCGCAGCGGCGAGGAGGGAGCGGAGGCGGAGGGATTGCTGGGAGCTCGGACCGCACGCGGCGAGCCGGGGGCGGGAGACGGGGACCCCAACGCCTGGCGCGGCGGTTCCGCTCGGAGGGCGCGTAGCCCGGGATGGCTCGGGCCTGGCGCGCCCGCCCCACCCCGCCGGCGGACCCCGCGGCCTAGCTTTGCGACGCGGCTGCGGCCCGGGGCGGGCGGGAGCCCCGGGTAGCCTGACCCAGGCCGGGCGTTGCGTGGGGCAGCCTGGGCTACCCCGGCCCCGCCCCTCCCGCGGTGTCAAATTACATAACAAGCTGACCGGAAGCGGGCTCTGGCCCCGACCCCCCCCGGCGGCCGCGTTTCCGAGTCCGATTCCTTGGGTTTCCGAGGCCCGCTGGGCATCGAGTCGCGGCTCGGGCGTCCGCGGCGGGGACCCCACGCAGGGCCCGGGGACCAAGCAGGCCACGCCCCCGCAACGCGGAGAGGCTTGTCCCCTCCACCGGTTCTGCGCACGCGCACTCCGTCCCGCGTCCCAGGCCGCCCCCCCCCGCCCGCGTGCCGTCACGTGACACGCCCAACCGGTGTCGCCCTATAAAGGGCGGGGCGTTGACGTCAGCGGTCTCTTCCGCCGCAGCCGCCGCCATCGCCGGCGCGCCTCGCTCTTCGCCTCTGCCTGGGAGAATCCGCCGCCATCCGCCGCCATGGTGAGTGAGTGCGGCCCGGGGCCGGCGGGGGCTGGCGGGGGCCGGCGGGGAGCGGCCGTGGCGGGCGGCTGGGCGCTCGGGAGCAGACATGGCCGCCGCGGCGGGGACGGGGACGGCGGGCGCCATGTCTGCGCGTCCCTGCGCCGCGCGCTGGGCCCGGGAGGCGCCCCGCTCCTCCGCGCTGTGCCCGGTGTCGCCCCTCCCCGGGGCGGCGGGCGCGGGGTGCCGTGCGGCGATGACAGCGGGACCCGCCGCCGTGGGCCTCCTCCGCCTCGGCCCCGCGGGTGCCCGGCTCGCAGATCCGGGCGGCTGACCTTCAGCGGAGCCCTGGCGGAGCGGGGCGGGTGGTGTGCGTGGGGCGTCCGCCACCCCTGCCGGAGCCGCAGCCTCTGCCATGCCAGGTCCCCGGGGACTACCCCGCGCTGACTGGGTAGTGGTTTCTGGCCCGGGCCTGGTGCGCCGGAGCCGGGAGGGGCTGTCAGCCGGTCCCGGGCCCGCCGCGCCGGCTGCCACGTAGCCGAGGCTTGCCCGCACCCGTCAATCCATACGGCGTGCCCTCGGGGCTGGCGCGTGACGCGGCGGCGTGGACTCTGATCTCGGCCGCGACCGCGTCACCGCGGACTCCCGTCCCGTGGGAATGGCGCCAGGCCCGCGTCCCAGCGCCCGCCCGCTCTGCCCCCGCAGGTGAACTTCACCGTGGACCAGATCCGGGCCATCATGGACAAGAAGGCCAACATCCGGAACATGTCGGTCATCGCCCACGTGGACCATGGGAAGTCCACGCTGACCGACTCCCTGGTGTGCAAGGCGGGCATCATCGCCTCGGCGCGGGCCGGGGAGACGCGCTTCACCGACACGCGCAAGGACGAGCAGGAGCGCTGCATCACCATCAAGTCCACGTAAGTGGCCGCGGGGTCGATGGCGGGACCCTGGGGAGGGGACTGGGTGACCCCGGGGCCACGCCCCCATCGTCCCTGCCTAACCCCTGCGGAGTGAAGGTCTGACCCCTGGTTCATTGGAAAGGGGGACGGGGCTGACCCGGGACCGTGGGGAGGGGGCGGGCCACGCCCCCTGGTACCTGCGGACCCCTGGTCCCCGCTGACCCTGGGTCCCGACCCCCGCAGGGCCATCTCCCTCTTCTATGAGCTCTCCGAGAATGACCTGAACTTCATCAAGCAGAGCAAGGACGGCTCCGGTTTCCTCATCAACCTCATCGACTCCCCGGGCCACGTGGACTTCTCCTCGGAGGTGACGGCCGCCCTGCGCGTCACCGATGGCGCCCTGGTGGTGGTGGACTGCGTGTCTGGTGAGCGGGCCCCGCTTTGCAGGGAGGGTTTGCTGCAGTGTCTATGGGCGCGAGGTGGCGCGTCGGGGACCGCTGTGGCGGTGCGCAGCCCAGCCCGGGCTCCACCGCGACCGTGACGGCCCACAGGTGTGTGCGTGCAGACGGAGACGGTGCTGCGGCAGGCCATCGCCGAGCGCATCAAGCCGGTGCTCATGATGAACAAGATGGACCGCGCCCTGCTGGAGCTGCAGCTGGAGCCGGAGGAGCTGTACCAGACCTTCCAGCGCATCGTGGAGAACGTCAACGTCATCATCTCCACCTACGGCGAGGGCGAGAGTGGCCCCATGGGCAACATCATGGTGCGGGCCCGCCCTGCGGGTGCGGGGGGGGGGGGGGGTCTGTGGAGGGGGCGTGGTTCTCCACGTGATGACGGATAAATCTTCACTTTGACCTGATGTCTGCTGAAGAGGACCTTGTCTGAGCCGTGGGCTGAGCTGGGCTGAGCTCTGAGGCCGGGCTGTGCCTCCGGGGCCCTGGCTCAGCGTTGCTGTCCCCGCAGATCGACCCTGTCCTGGGCACTGTGGGCTTTGGCTCTGGCCTGCACGGCTGGGCATTCACCCTGAAGCAGTTTGCGGAGATGTATGTGGCCAAGTTCGCAGCCAAGGGCGAGGGTCAGCTGGGGCCAGCCGAGCGGGCCAAGAAAGTGGAGGACATGATGAAGAAGCTCTGGGGGGACAGGTGAGTGCAGGGGTGTCCCCGCGTGCCTCCCAGGACCCTGTGGGTGCAGGGGTGTCCCCGCGTGCCTCCCAGGACCCTGTGGATGCAGGGGTGTTGCCCCCTGGCCCGCTGAGTACGTGACACTCCTTCCAGGTACTTTGACCCCGCCAATGGCAAGTTCAGCAAGTCCGCCAACAGCCCTGATGGGAAGAAATTGCCGCGCACCTTCTGCCAGCTCATCCTGGACCCCATCTTCAAGGTGCGTAGTCTGCCTGAGGAGTCACTCCCTCCATGTTGGGAAGCTGCTCTCCTGAGCAACCCCGTGCCCACTTCCTCTGGCACAGGTATTCGACGCCATCATGAACTTCCGGAAGGAGGAGACGGCCAAGCTGATCGAGAAGCTGGACATCAAGCTGGACAGCGAGGACAAGGACAAGGAGGGCAAGCCGCTGCTCAAGGCCGTGATGCGCCGCTGGCTGCCTGCCGGGGACGCCCTGCTGCAGATGATCACCATCCACCTGCCGTCGCCCGTCACCGCACAGAAGTACCGCTGTGAGCTGCTCTACGAGGGCCCGCCCGACGACGAGGCTGCCATGGGTAGGTGTGCTGGCAGTCGCTGCCCGTCGGGGTCCTTCCGCCTCGGGAAGTGCGTGACGTGACTCCTCTGCACAGGCATCAAGAGCTGCGACCCCAAAGGACCCCTCATGATGTACATTTCAAAGATGGTGCCAACCTCCGACAAAGGCCGCTTCTACGCCTTCGGTCGCGTGTTCTCTGGGGTGGTGTCCACCGGCCTGAAGGTCCGCATCATGGGCCCCAACTACACGCCCGGGAAGAAGGAGGACCTGTACCTGAAGCCCATCCAGAGGTGGGCACCATGGCTGTGCTGCCGTTGACCCTCACCCTCTGCACATTGGTGGCGGCCTGCTGACATGCCCCCTCTGTCTAGAACCATCCTGATGATGGGCCGCTACGTGGAGCCCATTGAGGACGTGCCCTGCGGGAACATCGTGGGGCTGGTCGGCGTGGACCAGTTTCTCGTGAAGACTGGCACCATCACCACCTTCGAGCACGCTCACAACATGCGCGTGATGAAGTTCAGCGTCAGCCCCGTCGTCAGGGTAGCCGTGGAGGCCAAGAACCCCGCAGACCTGCCCAAGCTGGTGGAGGGGCTGAAGCGGCTGGCCAAGTCCGACCCCATGGTGCAGGTGCGCCCTGGCTGGTCTGCTGTGCGCTGCGGGTGGGGGAGGGGAGGGGGCGGCCAGTCCTGACCGCAGTCCCGCTGTCCCCACAGTGCATCATCGAGGAGTCCGGTGAGCACATCATTGCTGGCGCGGGCGAACTGCACCTGGAGATCTGCCTTAAGGACCTGGAGGAGGACCACGCCTGCATCCCCATCAAGGTTCGCGCTCACAGGGCGCAGGGAGATGGCCCGCGCCCCACGCACCCAGTCTGGAGCCACTGTGCTCTTCACAGGGTGACAGGCTTGCTTCCCTGCAGAAATCCGACCCGGTGGTCTCATACCGAGAGACGGTGAGCGAGGAGTCGAACGTGCTGTGCCTGTCCAAGTCCCCGAACAAGCACAACCGCCTGTACATGAAGGCAAGGCCCTTCCCCGACGGCCTGGCCGAGGACATCGACAAGGGAGAGGTGTCTGCCCGCCAGGAGCTCAAGGCGCGTGCGCGCTACCTGGCCGAGAAGTATGAATGGGACGTGGCAGAGGCCCGCAAGATCTGGTGCTTCGGCCCGGATGGCACTGGCCCCAACATCCTCACGGACATCACCAAGGGCGTGCAGTACCTGAACGAGATCAAGGACAGTGTGGTGGCCGGCTTCCAGTGGGCCACCAAGGAGGTGAGGGGCGGCGGGGCAGGAGGGCGGGTGCCTGCCGGTGGGGCTCCCCGTTGCCTGCGGGGGTGGGCAGCGGGCACGGTCTGAGCGGTGGACTCCTGCAGGGTGCGCTCTGCGAGGAGAACATGCGAGGAGTACGCTTCGACGTTCACGATGTGACACTGCACGCCGACGCCATCCACCGGGGCGGCGGCCAGATCATCCCCACGGCGCGGCGCTGCCTATACGCCAGCGTGCTGACGGCGCAGCCCCGCCTCATGGAGCCCATCTACCTGGTGGAGATCCAGGTGAGGCCCTGACCTGCCCCCTGCGCGCGCTTCCCTCCGCCCGCCGCTGCTCACCTCCTCTCTCCTTCCAGTGTCCCGAGCAAGTGGTGGGTGGCATCTACGGGGTCCTCAACCGGAAGCGAGGCCATGTGTTCGAGGAGTCCCAAGTGGCCGGCACCCCCATGTTCGTGGTCAAGGCGTACCTGCCTGTCAACGAGTCCTTCGGTGAGTGCTGGGCTCCCCGCCATCTGCCCTACCTCTGTCCTGCGCGGGTGTCCGTGTCCGGGCGGGTGTCTGTGCGGGGGTCGGGTGTCCATGTGGGTGTGCGCGTGCGCGGGCAGGCAGACAACCGGGCTGACTTCTGCAGGCTTCACCGCCGACCTGCGCTCCAACACCGGCGGCCAGGCCTTCCCGCAGTGCGTGTTCGACCACTGGCAGATCCTGCCCGGCGACCCCTTCGACAGCAGCAGCCGGCCCAGCCAGGTGGTGGCTGAGACCCGCAAGCGCAAAGGCCTCAAGGAGGGCATTCCCGCGCTGGACAACTTCCTGGACAAGCTGTAGGCGCCGCCGCCAGGACGGACTGTCCCCGGGCCACCGCGCCCGCCGCCACAGCAGCGCCTGATGCCGAGTCTATTTATTTCGGGTCCGGGGCAGCGGGGGCGCCCTCCGCAGGACTGGACTGGCGGCCGTGGGGTGGGCGGGACTCAGTTCTACGGATAATTTTCAGAGGGAACCGCAGATGTCCAAAAGTCTTAAATAAATGCATTCAGAGGTTGATGGGTCCCTGGCCTGAGTGGACTTCCGGGGATCGGCCGGCACAGAGCCCGGCTGTGGGAGCCTTGGGTGGTGACCCCGTGGATGGCCCCTGCTCCGTGTCCCCACGGCGCAGCCCTCTAGTACCGAGTCTGAATCACGGGGGACGGGGGTTGGATGTGTTGGCGTGCGCTCGGTTCTACTGGACGCGTGGCCGCCGGAAGTTGCGTCAGCGCTTGCGATAGCCAATCGGATCAGGGAGACGTCCAGCCAATGGCAGCAATTCCGGTTGTTGTCGGAGGCGGTGCTGCGATGTATCTCGGCCAATGAGCATTCATTTCCTGCTTCGGTTTTGGTGATAACGTCACCGGTGAATGCTGGCTTCCGCCTATAGGTGGTGCTGTTCTCCAATGAGCGGTGTCTTACGCCTTTCTGGTAGACGCTCTGGCCAATGAGCGCCGACTTCCTGCGGGGGGGGTGTGTCTCGGAGCGCTCTGCGCATGTGTACATCCGGCCCTGCGATTTGCGCAGGAAGAGGTCCGGCTGCGCTGGCGCCGGGCAGGACGCAGAGGCTGTGGATGGTACGGACGGGCAGCGCCGGGCAACCCGTCGGGCTCCCCGGGAGCACGCGGCGCGGCGGGAGGGAGGGGAGGGGACCCGCGAGGGCATGGCGGTCTCGAGATGCTCCAGCCGCGAGAGATGATCCTTTGGGACCTGCCCTGCTGCTGCGCATGCGTCAGGGCTCTGGCGACAGCCTGACTTCCGGGGTGCATGTGGGCATGATTGACAGGTGAGGAAGCTATCTAGGGACCCCAATAGCTGGAGGCTGAGGAAGAGCTGCACAGTGTTGAGGGCAGAGATGGTGCCCCCCACGCTGACCTGGAACCAGGGCGGTCCTCCTGCCTCAGTCTCCCAAGTGCTGTGGGATAGTCCGGCCGTGTCTTAGTTTTGCTTCTTATAATTGTATCCGTGCTTGTTTTTGAGTGGCACGTTAGTGTGCGCGAAGCTTCCCGCGGTGTCCAGACGTGGGCGGTAGATCACCTGGCGGCGGGGTATTTTGCGAGAGCGGCACCCACGCTTAGCATCTGGCCCCGGTCTCCAGGCCCTGTGCGCCCGCGCAAACACACACACACTCATACAGACACACAGGCGTGCACACGAGATAGACACGGGTGTACACACAGGCGTGCACACGAGACAGACACGGGCGTACACACAGGCGTGCACACAGGACAGGCATGGGCGTACACACAGGCGTGCACACAGGACAGACACGGGCGTACAGACACAGGCGTGCACACAGGACAGACACAGGCGTACAGACAGGCAGCACACAGGACAGACACGGGCGTACAGACACAGGCGTGCACACAGGACAGACACGGGCCTACAGACAGGCGTGCACACAGGACAGACACGGGCCTACAGACAGCCGTGCACACAGGACAGACACGGGCCTACAGACAGGCAGCACACAGGACAGACACGGGCGTACAGACAGGCGTGCACACAGGACAGACACGGGCCTACAGACAGGCGTGCACACAGGACAGACACGGGCCTACAGACAGGCGTGCACACAGGACAGACACGGGCCTACAGACAGGCAGCACACAGGACAGACACGGGCGTACAGACACAGGCGTGCACACAGGACAGACACGGGCCTACAGACAGGCGTGCACACAGGACAGACACGGGCCTACAGACAGCCGTGCACACAGAACAGACACGGGCCTACAGACAGGCAGCACACAGGACAGACACGGGCGTACAGACAGGCGTGCACACAGGACAGACACGGGCCTACAGACAGGCGTGCACACAGGACAGACACGGGCCTACAGACAGGCGTGCACACAGGCGTGCACACAGGACAGACACAGGCGTACACACAGGCGTGCACACAAGAGGGCCCCTTGTAGCACAGGATGGCTTCCAGATCACTTGAGGATGCCTATGAACCTCTGAGCCTCCAGCCTGCCCCTCCGCAGGGTTGAGGTGACAGGTTTGCTGTGCCATGAACGAAGAAAACCTGGGCAGTGACCTGGGGTGTCACACGTGCCAGGGGAGGACGGGAGGGATGTCAGGCCTCAAGCGGGGAGCTCTCGGGGAAGGTGGGATTCCATGACGCACTCTCCCCCTTCCCAGTGCCCCCAGCTGCGCTGTCCCCAGAATCCTCCGGGAGGCAGGCCGCCATGTCCACGTTCCGGCAGGAAGATGTTGAGGACCACTATGAGATGGGAGAGGAGCTGGGCAGGTGAGTGGCTGGCAGGAGGGGCTTTCGCGGACGCCCGTCCTTTTTGAAGCAGTGGCCTCTGACTGGCGGTGTCACCACTCCGGGCTTTGGCTTCCCGGATGGCCATGGACCTGAATCGCTTTCTTTTGGTGTCACCTGTGAGGGAGCCCGTGGGAAGAGACGCGGGTGCGTCCGTCCACCCCGCCGCTGAGCCAGGGACCGGGCCTGGGAGCCTTGTTGGCTGCAGAGTTCTCTGGGTTTGGTTTGGCTTTTGTCCTCTGAGGCAGGGTCTCACTATGTGACTCTGGTGGTCCTGGAACTCGCTATGTAGACCAGGCTGGCCCTGAGTGCTTTCTATATAAGTATTACGTTGTGTGCGTGTGTGTGTACCATGGGTGTACGGGAGTCGGCTCTGCCCCTCCGCCATGCAGGTCCCAGGGATTGAACTCAGGTCTTCCGGCTTGGCATCCCTCATCTTTACTGAGCTGTCTCCCAAGTGCTGGCCTGAGGGCTGTGTGCTGCCGACGCGCATGGTTTCTGGACTGAGAAGGTCTCCCTCTCCGCAGTTGTTCATCGGGGTGCACTTGAATCTCCCCAGTGCGGGCGTGGTTCCGGGAACCATTCTCCCTTGGCATTCCTTGAGGAAGCCGGATTCTCCCCTGCCTCTCTAGACTTTGGAGGGTGCACCCTCGACCCCCCAGGACCCCCTCCCCTCCCATCTCTGCACGCTGGGCCCGTCCACCCCCTGAGGGGCCTCAGACCTTATTTGGTGAGTTCTGCTTGGCCAGGCTCCTGGGAACCTGCAGGCCGCACCATGACGTCACCCGGATGGAATGTAAATAACTTAGCCCTGGGAAGGCAGGCTGACCGAAACACTTCCTTCCTGGAGTTTCCCTCGCAGCCCCATCCACTGCGGGCCTCCAGCTAAACAGTCTGGCCGGTGGCTGGGGGGCAGCGCGACAGCTCCTGCAGGCGTCTGCACTGCAGCAGGAGGGATGGCCCAGCGGTTAGCGCACCGGCTGCTCTCGTGGAGGATCCAGGCTCGGTTCCCAGCGCCCCCACACGGGAGCCCACAGGGCTCACGTCCCTCTGTGACTCCCTCCCGTTCCAGGGGCCGTAACGGCCCCTCCTGGCCTCTGCGTTCAAAACTCGTCTGGAGATAAAGCGTTGTCCTCCGGCCGCCGCATGGCCACAGAGCCCTCTTGGCCCCGGCAGGGCCCCACCCGCAGCCGCTCCATGGCGGTCATCTGCTGCGCCAGGCCTCTCTGACCCGCGGGTGCCTTTGGCTCGCGCTGACCCCGGGCGGGCACCATCCCTGGCTCGCCGTGCCTCTCCCGCTGTGTTCTTTGCGTGTCTATGTTTATTTATTTTATTTTACTTATCTTATTAGGTTTTATTTACTTATTAGTTATTTGAGACAGGGTTTCCCGGTGAGCCCTGGCCGTCCTGGAAACGTAGTGCAGGCTGCCCCCAAACTCACAACGATCCTCCTGCCTCTGCCTCCCGAGTGCTCGATTTAAAGATGCGCCACCACCGCCCGGCTATTTTTTAACCTTTGAGAAACGTTTTTCGTGTGCGTATGTGTGCCACCTGCAGCACGTGTGTGGAGGTCAGAGGTCAGCGTGCAGTCGTTGGTTCTTGTGCCCCGTGTGGGTGCACACACACCCAGCGTGCGTGTGTGTGAAGGCGGAAGCCGGTGCTCAGTGTCTCCCCTACACCGTCATCCTCAGCTACACGGGGCGAATTCAGGGCCAGCCTGGGCTACTCGAGCCCCTGCTAGAACGGGTCTGGTGGTCGCTCAGGGTAAAGCACTCACCTCCCACATGGGAGGCCCCAGGCTCAGTCCCCAGACCCACACGCAGAGACCGTGACTGGGGACAGGCACCCTGGGCGCTGTCATGCTGGCGGGGACGGCCAAGGGGCAGAGGGCTGGGCACCCGTCCAGCGAGCACAGGGGCGACTCAGGACGGCTCCGACCCTCCATGTGCCTCTCATCCCGGTTCTTGTGGTCATGGGAGTCAGGCGAGGCGCGGCCTGCCTCTGCTGGGTTGGCCACCAAGGCCAGCCTGGCCGCGTAGTAAGGTTCGGCGGCGGTTGTGACCGGAGTCCTGTAGCTTAGACTGGTGTCACGCGTCTCTGTAGCTGGGCCAAGGCCCGGTCAGCGCCGGAGCCCGGTGGTGGGCAGCCAAGGCCCGGTCAGCGCTGGAGCCCGGTGCGGGGAACCCTGAGCTCTGTCGGGTCTCCGGGTTTAG